>OY992536.1:296266320-297650458 GCA_963921195.1 Pegoplata infirma | reverse complement strand
GGTCCATCGGACCTATTTTCCGGGAAACTCTGGTGTAGGGTATTATATGGTCGGTCTTAACCGCCTATAACTTTCTTACTCTTTTAATTTGTTTTTAAAGAAAATTTAACGTTTTCTTACCGAAAAATTTTCAGAATCTAACAGATTTTCGTATATTCTATGTAAGAATTTTGTCCTATATCAAAAGTTAAAAATTCATAATAGGCCATTTACATATGCCTCGAAATCCAAAAAAAATGGGATTTCAATGAAAATCCAAGTAAATCCAATTACTTTTTTGGATTTCAAATGTCAAATCCCATACAAAAAAAAACTTGGATTTTGGGAAAATCGTAAAATCGCAATTTAAAATCCAAAAATTTCTACTACTTAATTGTACAACTATGGGTTTTCCCAAAATAATCATCCCTAATGCTTTTTTTACAACGCTGCACACGATTTTTTATCAGCTGTTGTTGTTTTTTATAAAGTAAAAAAACAATTAAAATTTATATTTTTAAAACTATTAAAAGATTAATAAAAACAATGTTTAACAATGTTTCATTTAAAATTTTACCATTGCAAATGGTAAACGCACAATTTAGTTGACCAATTTGGTCTTCCTAACAAAGAAAAACACTCAATGGTGGCGGCCCCAAACTTGGCAAAAATGTTAATTTTCTTGCATTTAAAGAAGCAGCTCTACATAAAAACACATTTTTTGATATTGTGGTCCCAACATATACTAGTGGGATTGAAAATATTGGCTCCGGCAAAGAAAAATTATTGTTTTTAGAAATATTTATAAAATTGGGTAATTTTCCAACTAACAACCCTGTACACAAATCAAAAGAAAATACAGAGTTAGTACAAACAAAATCCCGCTAAATGTCAAAAAAGCATATGTAAACGGTATAGATTTTAATTGGATTTGAAATCCAAATTTATGTGGATTTCGGGTTATATGTAAATAGCATATAAAAATTTTTCGTACTGAAAAAGTTCAGATTTTGAGAAACTTATAGTATGCAAAGTCTCAGGTTCTATGACAGTTTTCGTTAAAAAAATCTCACATTCTAAGACCTTTTTCGTACAGAAAAAGTCTTACATTCTGAGACATTCGAGGCTTTTTCTATATAAAAAATGTTTCAGAATCTGAGACTTTTTCTTTACGAAAAATGTGCCAGAATCTGAGACTTTCTTAACGAAAAATGTCTAAGAATTTGCTCCTATTAATTTATGACCGACCCAAAAAGGAAAGATTGAAAAAAAAAAATCGTCGTTTTTTTTGAAGATTTAGCATAATACCAACTTGGGTGGTTTCACAACTTTTGATCTAATTGGTCTATTTTTACGTTTTAGTCTTTTGTGTCATTTTGATTTATTTTTTTTCGCTTTGGCGATTAAGATAACTCTATCCTCTCTAAATTCTGTTGGTATATACCCTGATGCTGGATCACCAACGAGAACTAGCAGTACCCATTACATTCCTGAAGACTACAGCAAAAGCACTAAAAATATACCATCCGGTGCTACAGGTATTCATATAATTTTTTCTTCCTTATCACGAGTTTTTTAATTGTTAATGATACTACCGACTGTTCTTATCAAAGACACAAACCCTCGAATATATCATTACAAAAACATTTTATGTAAATATAATGACATCAACACTTCATCAACGACATATTGTCATTACATTTTTTGTACATATTAAATGATGTCATTATGCATGTCTGTCTGTCTATCTAACTATAAACTATATGATCATAAAAACACTAAAAGGTGTCATAACACTGTAATTCTAAATTACTAGTTTGCATGCATTGAGATCACTTTACCCAGTCGGTATAGATTGTCTATCTTTACAGGGAAAAAATGTTCATATAATACTACCATACCGAACTAAAAACTAGTTGTGGTGTTCAAGAAAATGTTCGAAAACATAACGTGACAAAACAGTAGCTTCTATACACGATCATCATCATCATCATTCTCAGCACCATCACTACTATTATCATCATACTCATCATACAAATAACAAGTAATTGCTGTAGTGAATAACAGCATAATAATGATAATGATTAAATGTTGAATTAAATTAATTGTTGATGATCACGTCATTGTTTAGAACAAAAAAATTCAATAAAATTCTACGATGACGTTTTCTATGATCTTACATTACAATCATAAATTTTTCATTTATTGAAAAAATATTTTGAAAAAAAGAAAAACTTCTTAGAAATGGCTAAAGTTAATAGCTTTGGCATACAAGTTTCTGTTTTGTTAGATGTTTTAAGATAGATATGCATGAACGTGTTAAAGGAGCGAGAATAAACATGAAAAACTTGAGTATTTGCTTAGTATTATCATTTGATGTTGATCATTTTGCAGATAATAATAGAGGAAAATTTTTATTTTCTTTTTTCTCTATGTGTAAGATGAAGCCGACGAACAGTGGTTTTGTAGGGAAAGTTTTTTAAGGAATTTAACATCGACTTTAAGTATTTTTTCGAAGGAAAGTTCACATAGAATATGGAAATTTTTAAAATCTTTAAAGATTTTCAAAACAGAAAAAGTTGTCGAAAAAATATTCCTGTTTTCTTTCAAACCCAAAAAAATATAAATTTAAAGGCAACATTCTTAGTTAGCACTAACTCATACCAAAATCCAACAATCTAAGCCATCTGTTGTACAAGGATCTGAAACATCCAGAGAATCCTGGATCGGATGGATTATTGTTAAGGTTAGGTAAGGTTGGATGGAGGCCATAAGGCCATTGTGATTCCCTTAAAGTTGTTCCCTACTCCCCTCTGATATTCAAAATTCTACCTCTCAAACCACCCCGATTCTCTAAGATATTCTGCTAGAGATGTCAGTGGGACACTTTTTAGGCTATCCAGGTCATCAAAAAATCGTTGTCCCAAATACTTAAGACGACGTTTCATCAGTCCCGGACATTCGTACAACAAGTGCTTCACTGACTCCTCCACTTTTCCACAACTTCTACAAAAGTCCCTATCAGAAATTCCTATACGAACCGCCATTTGGCCGATTATACAGTGTCCTGTCATTACTTCTACTAATAGGCTAACCGTACGTTTGCCAAGCGTAAGAAGACTTTTTGTCCTCTTAGGATTTGGCAGTGGCCACATGGTTTGCGATATCCTGCACGTGGTCAGTGATATCCACCTATCCCTCATTCTATTACCTGATATCCTATCAATTTCGTTCATCAACTCCACAATAGGAACTGAGATATCATGTTCGACACGTTCCCCCACCGACTCAGAGTCATTTATTGCACAGTCGTCAGCTAATTCGTTACCATCGACCCCACTATGTCCAGGGACCTAAATTAGCTTGACTGTGTGATGACTGATTCGATGAAGGGATTGTATACAATTAAAAACAATTATCGATTTTACAGTATTTGATTCTAAGGCTTTCAGAGCTGCAAGACTATCCACAAAAATGTTAATGGCGCAAGGACTTAGGTCCTTTGTCATAAGCATCTGCGCGGCTTTGTCAATTGCAAGAACCTCGGCCTGGAAAACACTACACTTGTCCGGGAGCCTCACTGAAGCCCTGATTTCGCCTACGGTGAGATATAGTCGGTTTTCTGTTCTAATTCCGTCCCGCCCACCGTACTTAATATGGTCGAGTGTCCCAAGAGCGTTGCTTAAGCATTTGCGACTCTCTTAACCTAAGAGCCGATTTTGCCGCTGTGCTCTTGATGCAGATATCTACGGGCTGAATGTTTAGTATCATATTCTTGTTAAACAAACAAGTTTATTTAGGGCCTACTCAATGGGAATAAAAAAATCCAACTTCTCTTAACTAAAACTCACCTCTCAATGAGGTGTCCAATCAGTTTGATATTTGACTCATTTGGTTTCCTTGAAACAATAGCATTCCACTGTAAGGGCGATAGGCTTGTAAGACTGCGGACTAACTAAAAGGCTCTTCGGTACTGAAATGTGTTGGTACGCTTTTGTAAATCCGCAACTTTGCACTTCGGCATTATATGGCGGGAAAGACCTATTAGTAACTGCATAGTTTCGAGAGAGACCTGGTCATGTCTTAAGTACTTTTTTGGAAAAAAGTACTTTTTAGAAAAAAATTCACTTTTTAGACAAAAAAGTTATTTTTTAAGGAAAAAAGTACTTTTTTTCTAAACAAAAAAAAAAAAAAAAAAATCAAAAAAAAGCACATTTTTTTTTTAAAAAAAGTTCTGTTTTAATACTTTTTTAAATAAAGTACTTTTTTCAAAATAAGTACTTTTTTCTAAAAAAAATACTTTTTTTCTAAAAAAAGTAGTATTAAAGTACTTTTTTTTTACAAAAAGTATTTTTTTTAGAAAAGTACTTTTAGAAAAAATTACTTTTTTTTGAAAAAGTAAATTTTTTAGAAAAAGTAAATTTTTTTAGAAAAAAGTACTATTTTAAGAAAAAGTACCTTTTTTTTAGAAAAAAACACTTTTTTTTAGAAAAAGTACCTTATTTAGAAAAAGTACTTTTTTAGAAAAAAATATTTTTTTTAGAAAAAGAACCTTTTTAAGAGAAAGTACCTGTTTTACAAAAAGTCCTTTTTTAGAAATAAGTACTTTTTTTTAGAAAAAGTACCTTTTTTTTGAAAATGTACCTTTTTTTAAAAATGTACCTTTTAAAAAAGTACTTTTTTAAAAAAAGATACTTTTTTTAGAACAAAGTACTTTTTTTTCTAAAAAAGTAGTAAAAAATTTACTTTTTTAAAAAGGACTTTTCCGTCTAAAAAGTAATTTTTTTTTCTAAAAATTACTGTATTTTTTTTAACAAAGTACTATATTTTCTTAAATAATACTTTTTAGGAAAAAACAAGTGAGAGTGTTAAATTCGGCTGTGCCGAATCTTTGATATCCTCCAACATGTTCAAATGCATAAAAAAAATCAGAGGCGTTTTTGGGGAGGAGGGGGCTCTGTGGGGGTGCTGGGGGATACCTTCCCCAACGCGATAAATGTTTACTAAATTATTTATTATGCCTTTTGAACTTTAGTTATACTATTTTCTCATAATTTTTATTTTTTTTTAATCCACTCCCACAAAAGGGGCGGGACAAACAAAAATATTTTGTAGCCCCCCCGGGGTCTAAGTGTATGACTTTTAACTCCTTCTGACATAAAAAGAGTTCATTTGTTTAACAAAAATGGAAAAAAGCTGTAAAAAATGGCGTTTTTAAAGAGGTTTTTTAGTTCTTTAAGGGGGAACTTTTTTGCCCCTTATCCGATTTTACCCATTTCCGAACTTAGCTGGCCTATGACCAAAAGACACATTCTTGCCAATTTTCAGGAGTCTAGCTCTCTTATTTTGGACTGAATCGTGTTTTATACAGACGGACGGACGGACGGACATTCATAGAATGACTTATAATCGATCATAGATCAATAATATATATACTTTATGGGGTCCCCGACCGATATTTCTATGCGTTACAAACGGAATGACAAAGTGAGTATACCCCCATACTGTGGTTGGAGGGTATAAAAAGTACCATTTTTATACCCTCCACTTACAAGGGAAGTCTCCCTAGTGTCACCCGCGGATCTTTATGGAATTGGTTTTATTTTGTAGATCAGAAAAAATAAAGGGACACGTATTTTTTTTTAGCGGCCCAAATTCATATTTAGGGGGTAAAAAAGAGGGGGGAAGACAAGGCCATTTTTCAGTTTTTTTCGTTTATCTCCTATGTTATGCAAAAAAACCTAGTCATGTTACATACCAAATGAAAGGTCTTTGGAAAACCTATCTACGTGTACTAAGAACGTGTCCAAATGTGCACAACTTTTCGCCATATTGAGTAAAATACCAAAATTTTAGGACATTTTTGTTAATAAGTCGAAAAATATTAACATCTTTGGCCCGTTGTTAGCATCACGAGATAGGGATTTTTAATACCTTTAATCTGATATCACACATTCCTATATTAATTTTGTTTAAATATGCGTAAATCGTAAAAAACTGAAAAAAGTCAATTTCCCCCCATACAAATCGACCCCCCCTAAAAATGAGTTTGGGCCGCTAAAAAAAAATACGTGTCGAATTAATTTTCGTTCTTAACAACATATCAAAATTTCATGAAGATCGGAGGGTGACACCAGGGAGACTTCCCTTGTTAGTGATAGAGGGTATATATAAGTTTGTCATTCCGTTTGTAACTCATCGAAATATCGGTCTGGGACCCCATAAAGTATTCATGATGCCCGATCGATTTTAAGACATTCTAGCGATGTCCGTCTGTCCGTCTGTCCGTCTGTCCGTCTGTCTGTCTGTTGAAAATGCTCTCGCGGACAAAATATTGCACAGAGATGACTGAAACTTAACATATATATTGGAAGTTCTCCCGAGAAGTTTGGTATTGCATTTGAGCGATATCGGTTCAGCGGTTCAAAAGTTATGAACGAAAATGTAAGCACACCTCAAAAATTTCAGTACATTCAACATAACCTAAAAATACAAAATGCTTTAATTCGGTTTCTGGTTGACATATGTGAACATAATTGGACACCAAATGGTATTTAAACAAGTACGAACATATTTTTTGACAAAAAAAAAAAAATCGCGGATTTTTTTTTTACCAAAATTTTTTTTCGCGGAAATTTTTTTCAATTTTTTTTTTTTTTCAAAAGTAATTTCCATTTAAATAAAGTTGTTTGCAATAATCTTTTTGAAATTGTGGAGGGTATCACTACATTCGGCAAGGCCGAATTTAACTTTTTTACTTGTTCTATATACTAAGTACTTTTTTTCCAGAAAAAGTACGGTTTTGTCTTAGAGGTGAGATAGTACTTTTCTAAAATAGTACTATTTTACAAATAAGCGCTACTTTTTCTAAAACCACACCTTCTCTCTAAAAAAGTACTTTTTTCTATTTTTCCTTAAAGAGCACTATTTTTTCTAAAAAGTATTATTTTTTTCTAAGGAAGTTCTATTTTTTTCTAAGAAAGTAATATTTTTATACCCTCCATACCTTGATAGTTTCCAACTCTTCTTCATCCACGCAACTCCAGCAAAAGTCATTCGATGGCACTAAAACCGCTCTGCGTGCTTCCCTACAAGACAGTGACTGGTAATTATAGCAACCACCGTCGAAATCTCTCCTCTTGAAGCGATATAAGCTCACTTGTACGCCTCTGATTAAGAAAAGGCCAAATCGGTCGTGTTGTCTCACACGTCCATATATTTGCCCATCTTTGATTAGTCTCCGTCGCGGAACAAGTCCATAGATTTTGCTTGCAAGTTTCTAGAGGCATACCAACACATTCTAATTCTGTTGGAACCTGTAAGGTAGTTCCTAGTTGTGCGAGCTCGGCTTTGCAATTAACTGTGACCTGGTGCCCATATGAGTCGTATGTCAAACTAAGTGGCCATCTTATTTAAAGACGTGTGTCAGTTAAGGGTCTTGTTTTCAGAAATTGACTGTCAGAATAGATTGTAGGCAATACATTGCAGCTCAATTTAAAGATCTAGAGGAGATGTCTGGATCTGAAATAGGAAGACTTATTACATCCACAAAAAAAGTGTGTAAGACACCTGGGTGCCATCAGTTTAAAAGGAGACTGATTAAAAGTTTATCCTTACAAAGTGGTAAAAATTCTTTTAAAAAAATCCATTCCAACCACTGTTCCTCACTTCTGTAATACGCATTTAGCATTAGCAATGTAATGCTAAGTTAAGAAAGTTCAGCAGAACACACTCCATTCTATACAACCGTATTTCCTGGTTTCTGCTTTCATCTACCATTTAGTTGTTGTTTAAATGTACAAGTTTTTTTTGTTCATCTTCTACTTCCAACAAACAAACATCTATTAACTATGATCTATACAAAATGATGAGTTTGTTTTTTTTTTTGTTGTTTAACTCTACCAATATCGTTTTAACTGACTTTTAAGTTTTTAACATGTTTTGTTAATTTAAGCGGTTTTTTTCTTAAGAATAATGATGCATGTTCTCGTCATTGTAAAAATTTAGATAAAAACAAAATTGATCTTCAATCTTTGAAGAAGTAAATTCCTTTCATTGATTTTTTTCTTTGTCGAATGTTGCACATGTCATAATTATTTGCTACTTGCACGCAAGCTGTCAGATGGCATGCGTACGTACGCTTCTTTAAAAAATAAAAACAATTTTGAAGAAAAAAAATTTAAAATGCAACAACATGTACAAAATGTGATCATGTTCAAAGAAAATCTTAATAAAAAACTGCAATGTATCTAACGTTCTTTTTTTTTTGTTAGATATGTAATAGGGGTATTCACGATTAGGTTAGTTTGTAAGTTGCTTCTGACGCTTTACGTCAGCACACATAGACTTTTTAGTAAGGTAACTCCCAGTCTTGCAAGCTCATCGTCCTTGCAATTCCTCGGAATATCTATTTGCTCTGCGACCCATATGAGTCATATGCCAAACTGCTTGGCCATCTTATTTAAATACGTGCGGCAGTAAAGGGCAGATCTTGTTTTCAGAAACATTGACTCTAGGGACTTGACTACGGCAGTACTGTCGGAATAGATGTTGACTGTAGTTGGTGACTAGACATTGCAACTCAACCAGTCAGGCACTTCCTTCATTGCTAGCACCTCTGCCTGGTAAGCACTGAAGTAATCTGGTAATCTTCGAGCTAGACTCAAACCACGTTCTTCCAAATAGACTTCGAAGCCCACTTGTTCGTGTAGGGCATTCCACTATCCGGAATGCCCCTCATAGAAGAATCCCTGTGCTCAAAAAGGCTCATATAGGGTACAGTTTGTGGTATTATATTTGGCCACAATCACTGCTCTTCAGTCAATCGTTTCTTTTCTCATATAGAAATACTCCAAATACTCCTATATAGAAATACTCCAAGATGCTTGGCTTCATCTGAGAAGGCGATTTCAGTGCCATCCAGAGAAATAGTATAAAACACAGGAGTCTTATTTTTTCTTGTAAAGAGACAAGTTCAAAGTTTAGTTTTACTTGTATTAATTCTCAGACCACAGCCTCTTGCCCATTTAGTCAGATATTTCAAAGAACCCTGAAGAATATCCCTTAATGTTGGCAGGGGCTTTCTCTTTACCACTATCGCGTCATCGTCAGCACATGCGACAGCATGACAACCACTTTCTTTTAGAGATAGCAGTATTGAACGCAGTGCCGGGTTCCAAGGAAGCGGCGAAAGAACACCTTCATGTGGTGTGTCCCTATTGACAAATTAATTAAAACGATCCCATAATTCACTCCTAGACAAAACAACGTCACAAATATCACCCCCTCTATATTAAAGAGGCCACCATAGCGTAGTCCTTTACCAAAAGCGATGTCATGCCCAAAGAGGGCATGCTGAGCAGTTTCCGTTGATCTACCCTTGCTGTATGCATGTTGCCAAGTCGAAAGAAATCGTGGGTTAATCACAGACGGAAATATGAGTCTGTCATTCGATCCATTGTCTTTAACAAAATCGACGATAGACTAATTGGACTAAAATTCTTCGGAACTGTGTGAGAGTTTTCCCAGCCTTTGGAAAAATAACCACTTTGGTATCCCCTCATTTTAAAGAAATAAACGTCCAGTTTATGCATGCTGTGTAGAGATTATCTTCTTTTTTCCGCTTAACTTCCTGTGGAACGTAGGGCCTCATAGATTATGCAAGGCTATAAAGTCCGAAACTTATTGCATCTCTGCCGGTGTTATACGTGGGTTGCCTTTTATATTTACGGGTTGTGCAACCACAGTGCTGCCATCTGGTAACTGACATTCCTATAGTAAAGTTTGACAATTTTTGAAAATATTGTACTCAGAACAATTTTGAAAATATTGTACTGCGAACTGTTACTGCAAGATCGTGAGATTAAGGTAACCTTAAATATTATAAATTCAATATTAAATGAGCCTTTGGCTATAAAAAAGATGTGTTCGCGTTGGAACCCACATAATTTAACAATCGCTCAAAAAAGGCTCGTGTCAATTGGTCGCAAGAAATAAAAAAATACGATCGCGGTGCTTTATAACACGTGTATGACATTGCGACAGGTGACAAATAGTGGATCTACGCATGTTAGCCTGAAAGTAAACAACTTTATGGGTCTTCCAAGACGAGCAAAACCACACAAAAGTCATTCGGGCTCGAAGCACTTCGAAGCAAATGACCGTCTGCTCATTCGGAAAGCAGGACCTGTCACAATCGTACTATTAGTGCAGCGAAGAACGATCAATTCTGAATTCAGAAGTCTTCAAAGAAATAATAAAAACCAACCGCCAATGGAGGGTCATTCTCCACCACGACATTGCGAGCTCGCACACATCATTTCAGACATTGGACATTTTGAACACTCAAAACGTCGATTTAATGAGTCATCCGCCGTAGTAGTTCTGATTTGGCCCCCAAAGACTTCTTTTTATTTCCTAACATAAAAAATAAATTGCTATATCAACGTTTTTCGACAACTGATGAAGCGGTTGATGCGTTCAAAAGGCATGTTCTGGAGGCATCTCAATCGGAATGGAAAAACAACTTAAATATTGTTAGTACGTCAAAACGTTCTAAGTACCTATATTGTCAAAATTGTCAAACTTTACTATAGGAACGTTAGTTGCCAGATAGCAACACTGGAGTTGCCCAATACCGAGATATAAAAGGCATTCCTAGTACCATCAGGTCCAGGGGATTTATAGGACCTGATTCTTTTAATCGCCCAGATTAATGTTGACATACTTATTATCTCCAACACAATTTCAGATTCTTGGACGTCAGAGCGTTTCAAAGCTTGAAACGGCGTCAAGGAATTACCCGAAAAATGCGTGATGAGAAGGAGATCCAGCGAGGTAGACCACACCCCAGTAGGATCCTTCAGGTATCCCAGGGTGCAAGGAAAAGAAGCCAGATTTTTAAGCAGCCTCGATGCTTCAGAAACGTTTTCTATGTTTCCTAAGATAGAAGACGTTTCTGAGGCATCCAGGCTGCACTGTAAGATTAAGAAACTTTAAAAATTTTCATTCAGTCGTACCGTGCGTGAGTCTTTCCCTCTTGTTGGAAGGTTGCCAATGTGCAGCTAATCCTTTAAAAGGGTGCGGCTAATAACTCTGATAATTACCGCCCAATCGCAATACGCTCACCGTTCTCGAAAGCTATGCAGAGAATGGTAAATTGCCATCTTGTTATGTATATCGAGGCTAACTTAAACGATCGACAGTTTGCTTTCCTTACGGAACGTTGGAGTCGATCAATTTACCATTTTGGTTAGAGTAAGTGGGTTGCTCTGGATATATGACTTCTCTCGATTTTTTTCGAGTTTTCTTAGAGATCGTTAAAAACGTGTTGCAATAGATGGATTCTCATCAAATGAGTTTCAGATTCAATCTGGGGTACCGCAAGGTTCTGTTCTTTGTCCTACCTCTTTTCTTATTTTTCTTAACGACCTTTTAAGTCAAACTTCAAATCCTATCTACTCTTTTGCAGATGACAGCAACATTTGTCATTCATGTTCCTTTTATAGTAGGCCAAACCTTGAAGTTGAGGGTAAAAGGCAGATTATGAATGACACACTTAATTAAGACCTGCTGACAATCTCTGAGTGGGGTCTTGCGAATAGGGTCAAGTTTAATGCCCGCGAGACTCAATGTTGTATGTTGACCTACAGGAATGTACAACCAATAGCGTCATCTGTACATATAGGTGGTATAAGCATCGAGAAATATGACACTCTTGATGAGTTGGTCATGAAAATTCAGTGTGATGTCCTTTGGTTTCTCAAGTGTCGAAAGAGCATTCAAGTGTCTCGGTTTTTTAAACCGGTGCAAGAAGTACTTCACCTCATCCGATTTCCTTACTATTTATACCAGCTACATCAGGCCAAAAATGGGATACAGCACCGTTTAGTGACATCGTGGTCGTTGATGCTTATCAATGACAATGGAGTATTCAACTCTATTGACTCATTGCAGCATCATCGGAATGTGGTTGAGTGACTCTGTTCTATCGATATGACCATGGAAGTGTTCTGCTGAGATAAGTGAACTTATCCTTAGAGCCCAAGTTTTTGTTCGAAACACTTGGTTGTCTAGTAGATCATATCCGTTTGTGGTCGATTGTCCCGTTGATAGCACAGTGCATTACAGAGAAAGTTTGTTTATCAGTCGAACTAGCCGTATGTGGAATAATCAGTTTTTTTCAATGTAGATAAATTTATGTCAAATATCCACAAACACTACTCCCTCTTTCCTCCTTCTGATAACCCATTTACCCGATATCAACACAATACATTGAATTAGTGGGGGCATCTCCTGAGTGTTGATTGAACGTAAAAAAAATAATATGTTATGTTAAGGTTCATGAAAGTCGAAGAGAATCCCTAAGGAGTCTTTTCTTGTAAGGAACATTTTTGCAGATGCATCGACTTTGTTGTGAAGTCAATAATTCCGATTTCTTTCTTTAGAACGACAGATCATCGCCAGAATGGATGTTAAATGATTTTTAATTTGCTTTCTTGCAGTCTATTTTTGCTTTCTTGCAGTCTAATCTTGCAATATCAAATTTTTGCAATGTTGCTATGAATTCCCCTAAATAAATTTTTGTAAGCGCCCTGCGCTTAACAATTTAGTTTGTTTATCAGTTGTTTTTCAAAGCAATTGCATTCATTACTTAAGCAGCTGTGGCATGTTGCCAATAATGTATGTCAGCAACAAAAAACAGCCAGAGCAGCAGCAACAATAACATGTGAACAACGTACAACAGCTTAACATTTTCAAATCATTACATTTAACAATGCACAATGTACAACATAATATCTATGTAGTATGTTGCTTCAATTTCATTTGAAAATTATCTGTATTTTGATGTGCTGCGGTGTGTCTAGCATTTAAACATTACATTCTTTATGCAGTATATACAATATATTACACTACAAAAACCTGTGTTTTGTCACTGTTTCAATTAAATATTTATTTTACATTGTTTTTATTTTTTTGTTTCCTTTAATGTTTATTTTATTTTAGCATCATTAAGGTGGGTTTTTAAGCGAATTCTCTAGGGTGCAAAAAAACATTTTACACGAATTACTTATTGTTCGAACAAGTGTTTTTTTGTTAATAGTGTTGGCGGTTTAAGTGATGATATATTAACTTGTATAAATTGCATTTAATTGTATTGTTTATGGCATTATTGTGATAGATTGTGTAGAAATGATGTGGAAAAATTAATTTTAAATAATCGGTATTTGGAATACAAAGGTTTAAGGGCGGGACGGAACTGGAACATAGAACCGATTTTAAGATTTTCGGATAAGTGTAGTGTTTTCTAGGTTGAGGTAATTGCAATTGATAAAGCCGTGAAGATGATAATGACAAGACCCCTTTTCGTGGATAGTCTTGCAGCTCTGAAGGCCTTAGAATCAAACACTGTAAAATCGGGAATCGTTAGGAATTTTATACAATCCCCTGGTCGAATCAGTCAGCACACAGTTAAGATAATCTGGATCCCTGGATATAGTGGCTTCGCTGGGAAGGAATTGGCCGATGAATGTGCGAGAAATGGCTCTGAATCGGTGGGGGAACGTGTAGAACCTGACATCTCTAATGAACGAAATTAATTGGATATCTCAGAATAAAATGAAGGATAGGTGGATATCACTGGTGGAAACTAATCAGAGATGGGCAAATGGATGGACGTGTGAGACAACACGACATATCTGGATTTCTCTTATTCGGAAGCGCACAAGTGAGCTGATATCGCTTCCAAGAGCAGAGATTTCGACGGTGGTTGCTATAATGACTGGACACTGTCTTATAGGGAAGCACGCAGAGCTATTAAATGTGCCGTCGAATGATTTTTGCCGAAGTTGCATAGATGAAGAGGATTTGGAAACTATCAAAAACTTTATCTGCTATTGCCCGGAACTTCACACTGGGATATAGGGAACTGCATGATCTTTCTGATCTAAGGGGTTTCATAAAAAGCGGCAGAGACTAGAAGGAAAACCTATTACAGTCCCGTGGTATCACAACGGCCCTCAGAGTCTTCTTGTGCTGACGTAAAACGTCAGCAGCCACTTACACCCTAACCTATCACTGGCAAATCCTAACACGACAAAAATTCTTCTTACTTTGACCAATGGACCGTTAGCCTATTAGTGGGAGTACTTACAGGACACTGTATAATTGGCCAAATGGCCGTGCGTATGGGTATTTCTGAAAGGGACTATTGTGGAAGAGTCAGTGAAGCACTTGTTATGTGAATGTCAGGGTCTGATAAAAAGCCGCGTTAAGCATTTTTTTTGATGACATGTATTGCCTTAACGGTGTCTCTTTGACGTCTCTAGCAGAATACCTTAGGAAATCGGGGTGTTTTAAGAAGTAAAACTTTGTATCAGAGGGGAGTAGGGAAATAACATTAGGAGTTAATTCGCCAAATGGCGAACGCTTATCCAACCTAACCATGAGTCATATCTTGATTTGTTAATAAAGATCCATAAAGATCCACGGTGTCCTAGGTGGGGGTAATTGGCCCATTGCCATATATTGTAGCACTTGCTTTACATATGCCACAAAGGGTCAATTTATTCTTCCTAGGACATCGTTTTTTTAAAGTGACAGGCTCTGGGTTCTGTTAGTTGGATATTTCTCGAAGGAAAAAAAGCAGTTTAGCCAGCTTCTTCAGAAAGCCTTGTGAAATGTTCCCGAATGTTGACAGGTGCTTTCCCTTTGACAAGTCATCAGCATTTGCGACAACATGATAGCTAAGTAAGACACTGAAATCGCCATTTGTAATGAAGCCGAGTATCTTTAACTTCAGGCGCAATATCTAAACATGGGTGAGAAAAGAAATGGTTGCTTTAGATTCCTGCGAAAGGGCTTTAAGTTACAGAAATATTCACTGGATTAAAACAGCAGTGGTATTTCTAATTATGCTGCATGGAATATATGTCTGGTGACCTGATTTGGAGTCGAAAAATAACAGAATTTTTATCACAACCCAACGAAAGCTGAATTACCCAGTTAGCAACGTCCTCGAGCCATCCTCAGTGACGGAGCGGTAACATGTCAGGGTCACTGCTGACATCCACAAGATATCTCTATGTACTGGGTTGAGGACAGTTTCATACAAATTTTCAAAATGTCCTCTCACAAAGTCAGCATTGGTCATGGGGACATGTCACCTAAGACTTCTTTGGAGAAATGTCTGACGTAGGTCATGCGAAAATACAAAAAAATTTCGTATTTCCTTTAGTTTTTACTTTTATCCATTTTTCCTTATTAATTATCTTTCTCATATTTAGAAAAAACTTTTCGCCTTTTTTAGTCCCAACTGGATTTGAACCTGACACCTCCAGTTTAATAGTTCCACACCTAACTACTTGTTCCAAACTTTATTTTGAAAATTGTTTGTCTATTTATTACTTTTATTCTACTTGTTAGATTTTGATTTTATTTTACATAAATCGATAATATTGCCATCTTTTTCTTGGAAATTAAAGAGCTGCCCAGATTTAAAATTCTAATTTAATATACTGCTATTCTGCAGACATTTCCTTTTAGACATCTTAGAGGAATTGTCCACACTCTTAAAGCAAACATTCAGTGCTGACAATGTTTGGACATGTCATCAAGAATTACCTATGATTTGTCAGAACCTGAAGACATTTCCTCAAGGAATCCATGTGGAAATTTCCTCAGTGACACATTTTCCAACTGGGTACCATCGATTCGAACCGGTCGATTTTGGGTTTGTTTTTGTGGATGCGGTTTCGTTTTTAATTCTACAATTGATGACAGTGACTGATGATGTGATAAAACAGAATAAATCAAAAAGGTTCTCGTCGGATGGTATTCCAGCACTTGTCTTGAAGAAGTGTTCTACCACGCTGGCTAGTCCATTGCGAAATATTTTCAGTAATTCATACCACGCGGGTATATTTCCCTCTTGCTGGAAAGTGGTCAATATTCCACCAATCCTAAAAAAGGGGAATCCTCTAACACCGACAACTATCACCCAATCGCCATATGCTCCACGCTTATGTGAACTACATATTTAGATTCTAATGGCCTGTTGAGCGGTTGTCAGTATGGCTTCCGTAAGGGCCGTTCAACAGGTGATCTTATGGCTTTTATCTCTAAAGAGTGGAGTAGATCCATTCACCGCCTTAGTGAAAGTAAGGTTGTCGCTCTAGATATTTCCAAGGAGTTTGATCAAGTTTGGCACAATGCACTTATCTCAAAGATAAGAACAACTTTCCAAGCAACATTCTGTTCGTGTTGTTGTAGATGGGCTCACCTGTAGGAACTTCATATTAAACGCAGGTGTAGCACAGGGTTCTGTTCTTTCTTCATCCTTTTTTTTAGTTTTTTATCAACGACTTAGTGAACCTTACTGTGAACCCTATTTATTCTTTTGTGGATGACAGCAATATTCTGCATATACCGGGTCAGTCCAAAGTTAGACTTATGAGACAGCATATGATTAACTCTATTAAGCTTGACCTATCAAGAATCTGTTTATGGGGTCTTGAGAATAGAGTCGATTTTAATGCGCGGCAGACTCAATGCTATACTCTAACACACAAGCGAATTCGAGGTGCGGAAACTTCTAATTTGTCTATTGGTACTACGAATATTGATGAATCGGAAGCTTTTCACGTTATAAAGTACTGCTCAAAATTATAGCGCACTTTAAATTATTTTTTACAACTTATTGTTACTATTCAAAATATCAAAAAAATGTCAAGTTTTTTTGTGTCAATTAAACGTTTTTATTCAAGTTTATTTAATTAAAGTCACAATTTAGTTTTATATAACACAATAAAAATGTCAGAGGTGGTTTTATAAAAAAAGTCTTAAATTGACTGTTCATAATTATAGCGCATTAAAAAAAAATTAATTCATTAAATGAAAAGTTGATCAAAATTTAAACAAAGCGTGATAAAATACTTGTTCCTTTAGCTGTCAAAATACATTAAATCCTATTTGAAATAGATTTGACCGATTTGGAGCAGTCATTTATGGTTGCTTTAGACCAGATATCCTTCGTAGCGCTGATCAATTCACTTTTTGAGTTATTTGGTAGATTTAAGGGGCACGATCGGTAGTAGACCAAAGGTTTTCAATTGGGTTAATGTCTGGTGACTGTTTTAATATCTTTTGGCCAATATAATTGGGGAAAATTGTTGTTTTTGAACCAGTCCATTAAGAATTTCGCCTTATGACAAGGGGAAATATCTCTTTGAATTCAGGCCTGGGTCGAATTAGATCCAAATATTTGATCAAAATATGACGAAAATAATTCAGAAATTGAATCGATATAGCTTCTAGCAGTTGAAAGTCCTTCTTAAAAGAGTAATAAGCCGGTACCATGGGCTGTGAAACATTTGCATACGCTAACAGAACCACCACCACGTTGTGCGCTTGGCTGGAACCAATATGGTTGATCCTTATCCTGCATTGTACATCGAACAAATGATGGATTTTAACCATTTATTCATTATAATAATTTATTCATGACGAATAATTGATTAATTGTAAAAATAAATCATTTTTTCAATGTACAATGCAAAATAAAGATCAACCATAATGGTTCCAGCCAAGCACACAACGCGGTGGTGGTTCTGTTAGAGTATGCAAATGTTTTACAGCCCATGGTACCGCCTTATTACTCTTTTGAGAAGGACTTTTAAAAGCTAGCAGCTATATCGATTCAATTTTCGAAGAATTTCCATCATATTTTGATCAAATATTTGGGTCTGGCACGACCCATGCCTGCATTCAAAGTGATAATGCCCCCTGTCATAAGGCGAAATTTTCGATGGACTGGTTCGGAAACAACAATTTTCCCCAATTATATTGGCCAAAAGATATTAAAATAGTCACCAGATATTAACCCAATTGAAAACATTGGGTTTACTACCGATAGTGCCCCTTAAATCTACCAAATAACTATAAAAGTGAATTGGTCAGCGCTATGAAGGATATCTAATCGAAAGCAACCATAAATGACTACTCCAAATCGGTGACATCGATTTCAAATAGGATTAAATGTATTTTTAAAAGCTAAAGGAGCAAGTATTTCATCAGGTTGTGTTTAAATTTTGATCAACTTTTCATTTAATGAATTAATTTTTATTAGTGCGCTATAATTATGAACTGTATTTTTAAGACTTTTTTTATAAAACCACCTCTGATATTTTTATTGTGTTATTTAAAACTGAATTGTGACTTTAATTAAATAAATTTGAATAAAAATGTTTAATTGACACAAAAAAACTTGACATTTTTTTGATATTTTGAATAGAAACAATAAGTTGTAAAAACTAATTTAAAGTGCGCTATAATTTTGAGCAGTACTTTATGTAGTGTCCGTTGGAATAAGCATATTTTGAAGTAACGAAGGATGCATTTAAATGTTTATGGGCTTTGAAACGTTGTAGAAGATACACCATCTGATCTCTTGACTATCTATACCACCTACATACATCAGCCCCAAAATGGAATACAACTCCAATGTATGGGCAGGTGCTTAAATATCTTCATTGGAGCTACTTGACCTCGTGCAGAAAAGGACACTTATGTTATAGGGTACGATCGAATATCGAATTATATTAATTCCCCAGAGGATCGTAGGAGTGTGGGTTGTGTGTCTTTATTCTGTCGATACTGCCACGGAGAGTGTTTTGCTGAGATAGGTGAACTCAATCCGGATAGACGTGTATTTGGTTGTAATACGCGTCTCTCTTACTCACTCGTTCGTCGTGGATTGGTCAGCTGAGTGCACAACTCACTATATAGGAAATTCTTTCTATGGCCGAACAATTTGTATGTGGAACAGACTTCCCTCATATGTTTTTCCCGACACTTTTAACATCTACAAATTCAAGTCAAATATTAACAAATACTACTTTCTCTTTCCTACTTCCCATACCTACATATATTTCCTGATTTCAACACAATGCAATGGATTTATAGGGGGAATACCCTGAGTGTTGGTAAAAAAATATAACTTCATCATTCCATTGTTAACCAGTGAAATTTTTTTTATTATTTACCAAAAAAGAAGTAGAATAAACAATATTTTATTACAAACAAGTGAGAGTGTTACATTCGGCTGTGCCGAATCTTTTATACCCTCCAAAATGTCAGAAAACTATAAAAAAATCCAGGGGCGTCTTCTTTTTTTTTTTTTTGGGGGGGGGGGGGGGGGTTGGAGGGAGACGTTAGGGGGCACCTTCCCCCTGCGATTTTTAACTTCTTCTGAGATAAGAATGTTGCATTTGCTTAGCAAAAGTACAAAAAACCCTGCAAAAAATGCGTATTTTCTTGGATTGGTTTAGTTCTCCAAGGGGGAACTTTTTTCCCCTTGGACCGATTTTTCCCATTTCCGAACTTAACCTGCCTAGGAATATAAGACATATTCGTACCAAACTTCGGAAGTCTAGCTCATTTATTTTGGACTGTATCGTGTCTTCTACAGACGGACAGACGGACGGACGGACGGACGGACGGACGGACGGACATCGCTAGAATGTCTTAGAATCGATCACTGATCAATAATATATATACTTTATGGGGTCCTAGACAGATATTTCAATGCGTTACACACGGAATGACAAAGTAAGTATACCCCCATACTGTGGTTGGAGGGTATAAAAACTCATCCTTGACTTAAAAAAAGTTCAATTTATTAAATTGCAATGTAAATTTTCTATAAATGTAAATAATCAAATTGTGTCGTTTTTCGTTTTGCAAAAATTTTCTTAAGTTCAACATTACGTTAGCATATCAAAATGACAGTTGTAATGTGGCAGGAAACAAAAAATTTTTTTATTTAATTTTATTTTGTAAATAAACTAAATTGAGGTTAACATGTTAAAATGTATAAAAAAACCACAAATAAATACGGTACAAAACCATTTTCTAATATTTTAAAAGTATGCAGTAACCACAGTCGTATAGACTACAGACGTAATTCAAATCAAATGTAAATAATTAATAAGACAAGAAACGATGACAACACAAACGTCAACTTTTACTTACTTGTAATGTAACGGTAACCAACCATCATACAATTGCAGTTTACGATCTGGAAATTTGCCTTGATCATCACCGAATATATCATTATCCACCGGTATATCACCAACGGGTGCCGGTATATTATTATATTTAGATTTTGGCATAGGCATGCCCAACATACTCGCAGTCGCTATGGGACTGCTAACATTTTGAGGTTGTGAGGTTAAAGAATTTTGTGAATTATGGCCATTTGAGCAGCTAAAATAAAAGAAATAATATAAAAATTAGGAAAATTTTATTACAATAACACTCCTTAAATGTTTATTTAAATAAAAAAATATATATAATGGCTAAAATGTAGGTTAGTATAACTCTATCCTAGTGATTTAGTTTTGATAGTGTAATACAAAGAGAAAAAACACTCCTTTTAAATCAAAGCAATAAAAGGAAATTAAAACTGATTTTTGAATTCCTTTTTTAACTACACTCAAAAAATATGTGATTTTGAAACATTTTTGCTTTTAAAAACTTTTAAAGTGTTATTTTTATGTGCGGCCAAGAAGGAAGATTTTGATCGAGGTTGCTGTGATAACCGGAAACTGTCCTATAGCGACTAAAATTGCCGACAAATGAAATATACCGAAGCTGTAAGAATAAGGTTAGGTTAGAAGTGGCGGAGTTAAAGACTCCTCACATAGACCGAATGGTCCATAGCGAAACCACAATAATTCCTCAGCGACGCTGATAGAACGCGTTTGTCCTCATTACGAATTGTACTATTTGCCTTGGGTCGACATTCGAAACCGTTTCAAAGCTCTCGAAGTCATGTCTGCCCAATATGTGCAGTAGGGCTCTGTCCAAATCACCCCCCACAAGGGGGGTGATCTCTCCTCTTCTGTGGAATCTTGTAATAAATGAAATCCTCGAGTCACTCAACGGAATGGGCATCAAGGTGGTTGCCTATGCTGATGACGTTGTGATCCTAATCAGAGGTAAGTTTTTACCAACGATTAGTGAACTCATGGAATCAGCACTTAAGATACTATTGACGTGGGCAAGGGACAATTTCGGAAGAAGGTGGGGTCTAAAACCGTATATTATCCACTGGATGTATGGTGCGATAATTAGACCATTATAATTAGACTTACCTATGGAGCCCTTGTGTGGTGGAAAGCAGCGGATAAGAAATCATATCTCTGCAACCTACAGAAGGTACAGCGACTGGCTATCAATTCCCCAGAGGAGTCACTAATGCTTAAGCAACGCTCTTGGGGACACTCGACCATATTAAGTACGGTGGGCGGGTCGGAATTAGAACGGAAAACCGACTATATATCACCGCAGACGAACTTTAATAGGAACTTCCAAGTCCAAATGCCAACTAGGGAAGACTGGGCGGAAAACTCTGTTATAACGGGGAATGGGATCTCAATTTTCACGGACGGATCGAAGATGGAGATAGGTACGGGTTCGGGGGTATACTCTGAATGCCTCGAAATCAGGGCCTCAGTAAGGCTCCCGGACAAGTGTAGTGTTTTCCAGGCCGAGGTTTTTGCAATTGACAAAGCCGCGCAGAGGATTATGACAAAGAACCTAAGTCCTTGCGCCATCAACATCTTTGTGGACAGTCTTGCAGCTCTGAAGGCCTTAGGGTCACACACTGTAAAATCGAGAATTGTTAGTAATTGTATACAATCCCTTCATCGAATAAGTAAGCACGCAGTCAAGCTAATCTGGGTCCCTGGACATAGTGGGGTCGATGGTAACGAATTAGCTGATGAATGTGCAAGAAATGGCTTCGAGTCGGTGGGGGAACGTGTCGAACCTGATATCTCGGTTCCTATAGTGGAGCTGATGTACGAAATTGATAGGATATCAAGGAATATGATGAGGGATAGGTGGATATCGCTGACCACGTGCAGGATATCGCGAACCATGTGGCCACTGCCAAATCCTAAGAGGACAGAAAGTCTTCTTACCTTTGGCAAACGGACGGTTAGCGTATTAGTAGGAGTACTGACAGGACACTGTATAATCGGTCAAATGGCCGTTCGTATGGGAATTTCTGACAGGGACTTTTGCAGAAGTTGTGGGGAGGTGGAGGAGGAGGAGTCAGTGAGGCACTTGTTGTGTGAATGTACGGGTCTGATGAAACGTCGTCTTAAGTATTTGGGGCAACGATTTTTTGATGACCTAGATTGCCTAAACAGTGTCCCATTGACATCTCTAGCGGAATACTTTAGGGAATCGGGGTGGTTTGAGAGGTAGAATTTTGTATATCAGGGGAGTAGGGAGACAACTTTAGGGGAATCACAATGGGCCTTATGGCCTCCGAGTGAATTCGCCAAATTGGCGGACGCCCATCCAACCTAACCTAACCTTGGTAAAGAATATATTCGACCGTTTCCTTAGCGTTGGGTTCATCGCACCTTCTACAGATGACATCGGAAATGAGTCCCATTTTCTTTCTGTGATAACCTATAAGGCAGTGCCCGGTGATCACTCCAGTAAGTGTACGGCAGTTCCATCTGGTAAGTGGGAGTTAATAGTTAGTTTTCTTCAGATTGTAGCATGTCCACAATCTTCTACTGATCGTACCTGTTGTTAGCTCTTTGCACTTTCTGTTAGCCATTGCAGGGTTTGAATGTCGCGTGGCGATCTGAAGTGCTGAATCAATATGTACAGAAATACCAATACCATCAACATCGTTTCGCGAGCTAAAAAATAAGGAGCAGTTATCGAAAACTTTTTTTTCCGGACCTTTCTAGACTGGGACTTATTTCATTGGAATCAATGCAATTGCATGATCTGTCTAATTTGCGGGATTTCCAAAAAAAACATGTTTCAAAAGACGTACAAAATGGTAGAACGGCAGGAGCTAGTGGGGTAACCCTCTTATTGTCACATGGTATTACAACAGAACTCAGATTCTTAACAACGGTCCTCAGCGTTTTTTAAGAAAAAAATGGTGTTTGCCTTGAAATGGTGCAGTAGCTCCATTTACAGCTTTTGTGAGAGTAAGGTTGTTATGAAAATATTTCGTTAGTTTTCTGGATTTGGTTTAATCGATTTTGTTTCCATGAGCTCATCAGAAGTATAAGTCATTGAAGATAATATCGCTTATCGAGCATTCTAGGCTTGATAGGTTGGATGGGTGCCACCCATTTTTTTTTTGAATTTAACCAATACTCAGGGGATGCCCCCTACTCATGCAGTGCATTGTATTGATCAGGAACATAGGGTATGGGAAGGAGGAAAGAGACACTTGAATGCCTCTTTCGACACAGGGTATGGGAAGGAGGAAAAAGGGAGTAGTGTTTGTGGAAATTTGATTTAAATTTTTTTAAATTGAAAGTAACACGGAAGACCTCTGTTGGAAGTTTGTTCCACATACGAATCGTTCGACTGAAAAACGAATTTCCTCTGTAATGCGTTGTGCGAAATACTGGACAATCAACTACAAACGAATGTGCTCTACTAGATAAGCGAGTATTACGAATAAATACTTGGGCTCTAATAATAAGTTCACTTATCTCAGATAAGCACCTCCCATGGTAATATCGACAGAAAAGTGTCACACAACCCACATTCCGACGATGCTCCAATGAATCAATAGAGTTGGATACACTACTGTCATTGATAAGCTTCACCGCCCTCCCCTGAACACGGTCCAGAAGCTTCAGAATAGACACTGAAGCTCCTGCCTATATATAAGAGTTGTATTCCATTTTCGGCCGGATGTAGCTGGTATAATTAGTAAGGAGATCGGATGGAGTGAAGTAAGTTTTAGAAAACCAAAACCGTTTTAGAAAACCAAGACACTTGAATGCCTCTTTCGACACTTGAAATACGTGCTTACTCCAACGGACATCACACTGTATTCTCATGCCTAGAACATCAAGAGTATCCGATTCCCCAATATCTGTACCATCTATAGCTACAGATGACAATGTTAATTCCACAGCTCTTCTGTGGGTTAACATACAACATTGGGTCTTGCGTGCATTAAAATCGACCTTATTCGCGCGACCCCACTCGGAGATTGTAGAAAGGTCATGATTGAGAGTGTCATTCATGTTCTGTCGCATGCCCTCTATCTCCAAAGTGCTTGGCCTGTGATCAAATGACAATGAATGACAAATAGGATTGAAAGTCTGACAAAGGTCATTAATAAAAATAAGAAAAAGGGTAGGAGAAAGAACAGAACCTTGCGGTACCCCTGAATTTAGCTGAAACTCGTTTGATGAGACCCCATCTAAAACAACACGTATAGTGCGGTTTCTGAGAACACTCGTTATAAATCGAGAGAGATACTACCGACACCAAAAGCAACCAACTTACAAGGGAAGTCTCCCTAGTGTCACCCGCTGATCTTTATGGAATTGGTTTTATTTTGTAGATCAGAAAAAATAAAGGGACACGTATTTTTTTTAGCGGCCCAAATTCATATTTAGAGGGTAAAAAGGAGGGGGAAGACAAGGCCATTTTTCAGTTTTTTTCGTTTATCTCCTATATTATGCAAAGAAACCTAGTCATGTTACATATCAAGAGAAAGGTCTTTGGAAAACCTATCTACGTGTGCTACGAACGTGTCCAAACATGCACAACTTTTCGTCATATTGAGTAAAATACCAAAATTTTAGGACATTTTTGTTAATAAGTCGAAAAATATAAACTTCTTTGGCCCGTTGCTAGCGAGATAGGTATTTTTACTACCTTTAATCTGATACCACACATGCCTATATTAATTTTGTTTTAATAGGCGTAAATCGTAGAAAACTCAAAAAAGTCAATTTCCCCCCATACAAATCGACCCCCCCTAAAAATGAGTTTGGGCCGCAAAAAAAAAAATACGTGTCGAATTAATTTTCGTTCTTAACAACATATCCAAATTTCATGAAGATCGGAGGGTGACACCAGGGAGACTTCCCTTGTTAGTCACGAGTGCCCCGTACCACACACGATCGAACGCCTTGGAAATATCTAGAGCAACCACATTACTCTCACCAAATTGGTGGAGTGACCGGCTCCAACGTTCCGATAGAAACGCCAACAGGTCTCACGTAGATCGACCGCTACGGAAGCCATACTGTCGATCATTTAAAAATGAATTGGTCTCTAAATACTTTACAAGATGGTAGTTAACCATGGTCTCCATCACTTTGGAGAGCGCTGAGCAAATTGCGATTGGGCGGTAATTTTCAGGGTTGTTAGCCGCACCCTTTTTAGGGGTTGGCTGGACATTGGCCACCTTCCAGCATGAGGGGAAGACTCCCGCACGGTGTGAAGAGCTGAAAATGTTTGCCAATGGACGTGCCAACGTAGAAGAGCAATGTTTCAGCACCAGTGCTGATATGCCATCCGGTCCCGGTGACCTGTTTACGTTGAGATCCGAATGAACCCTATAGACTTCCCGGGTCCGATAGAAAATTGAAGGCATAGTATAGGATACCCTTTCTAGAAAGAAGAATTTCATGCAAAAAGTTCAGCGAAGAGGTTGGCCTTATCAACCGGGTCGTTGAATGATTGATCATCCTTTAAAAGAGTTGGAATAGAAGAACTAGCATTATCCTTTACTCTTTTAACGAACGACGAAAAGGTCTTACTGCCCCGAGGAGCAGAAAGAACCTTTGCACGTAGACGCCGTTCGTAAAGAACCTTGTCGCGTCTAAGTACTTTGGCACACTCGGTTCTCTCCTTTTTGCTATGCAGATCAGTAATGACGTTCTTATTCGAACGCCAATTACTGAACGCTTCCTCTCGAGATCTGACTGCATTTTTGCACGTCTGGTTAAACCAACACTTGTGTTTGGATTTAGCCGAAATACGCTTTGTTGGAATAAAAATTTTCATTCCTAGCATAATAATATTGACTATCATTTCTGCAGCGGCATCGACCTTGTTGTGGAGAAAACAGATTTTACAGTTAAAATGCCGAAAGAAATCGTTGAGCTCGACCCAACAAGCTTTATCATAGAGGAAAATAGAACGCTTCGAAGAGTAGAATATGAGCGCTTCGAAGAGTAGAATACGAAGAGTAGAATCTGAAAAAGATGCAGAAATAGTACTATGATCCGAATTACCGATAGGTGCAAGTATTTTCACTTCGTACTTTTCAGGGTTGGAAGTGAGGAAGAGGTCGAGAGTGTTCCGCGACTGCCCTTTAACACACGCATTGCGTGTTGGCTCATTCACAAGTTGCGCAAGATCGTTATGCGCGGCTAAAAGCGTATTGGCCCTCGGAAGTTGTATGGCTCGAATGGTCAGTCTACTGACTGCACCTCTTCCACCTCTTCACAGTATTCTTCTTCTTCTAAGTACAGCCATTACACATTATAAACTAATTTAACCAAAACATTTTTGGCTCCCAGCTCGGGGCTAGTATGAATTCCTAAATTAAAAACTAAAATTGAACATAAAGTGGTTGCTATTTTGTCTAATTAAACTCAAATGATCGTAAACACTCCTCATCGTATTAAAATATAATATGTTTTGGCGCCCAACGTGGGGCTAGTAATAAATTGTTAAGGTGTTTGCCTTCGCACATTGGTGGAATTATACATCTTCTGTAAATATCAATTTGCCCAAGTCAAGAACGTTCGCTGGTTGGTTTTAATTTCCAAAGAAACCTAAAACGTTTGGACGTGAGATTGTCCAGAATTGGAGATTTATCGCAAAAATAAAAAATTAAGTGTTCTCTTGTTAACTCTACAAAATTTGTTAATATTTGTTTTGGATTTTTTTCTTGAGTGTTTAAAAAGAATCAAACACAAGGTTGTATTTTTATTTAATTTGAAATTTATGATTATTTTTTGCTTTCTCTTTCTATTTTTGTTTGTTTTATTGACCATTCTAATTAAGTTTTGCTTTTAAGTATGTGTAAAGGTCATTTCTAAACACACCCTGTTTTTTATGACGTTATTTTCATAAATTGGAACAAACAAATATGTAGAAAATATATTTATATATTGTTAAATTAACCTAAAAACGCACCTCTGTGGTATTGTATTAACTGTCACAAAATATGTTATCAATATGGTAAATATTAAAGCCAAAACTGCTATAATTGCTGTAAATGTGGCACAAGTTTTTGATACAAATATACCCGATGGTCTTCCATTAAATACATATTTTTGGCCATTTTTTGTTTTTAACTGTCCTCCTGGAAATAGAAATTGTAAAAAAAAATAGAAAATTAATTTATTATCTATCAATTGAAAAGCCATATATTATAATTTAAATCAATTAATGGTGACTAAATCATATTTTTTTTTCTAAGTTTTACGTCATGTTGAATTTTTTTTTTGCACTCAACTTGTGGGGCATCTTCATTATTTCTAAATTGCGGTTTATTTTAAACTATTGCTTTTTCTAATAATTGTTTGGTATGATCTCTCAATTGCGGTTTTTAACTTTATAGCGCCTTTTCTAATTGTTAATTTAGAAATTTTTGTTATTAATTCTAAGAATATAATATTTTGATATAAAAATATTTTCCTATGTTTTTTATTAAAAACGACATTTATTTCATCAAGAATTTAAAAACACTTAACAATTTTTAATTTGAATATTTAAATTTTAGTATTTTTTTTTTATATTCAATTCAATTGATGAAGAATGACATTAATGGAATAGGCGAAAACAAAGAAAACAAAAACTGCACACAGAGAAAAACTCGACAATTTTCATTTGAATTCAATTGTTAATACAACAAATGACTCGGTTGTCAAAATTTCATAAAAGTATTCGGAACTCGAATTGCTTTCTTTTACTTAATCTCTAAATTTAAACAACTAATGTAGAGATCTTTCTAAAGAAAGCAAATCCGATTTTAGGAGTAAGTTGTAGGATCTCAATCTCAAAGTCCCGATCTCGGAAATTCCGGTATTTTCGGGATTAGGTGAATCCCGAGTCCCAAGATTTCGGATTTTAATCCTTAGATTTTCGGGAACCCGACTTTTTCTTTATATTTTTTATTATTTTTTTTTCGATAATTTATGAATTTTGTGGAACACGAAAAAATTCGACAAAATTTCGAACTCGTGAATTTGAGGTGCCAAACTGCAAACAAAATCCCGAAAATGTTTAAAAATCCTGAACATTTTCAAAAACTCACGCGAATTACGGGGTTCCAAATATCTCAAAAATTCTGGTATCCCAAAATTATTTTTTCAATCCTGGTTCCTTGGATTTAGAAAACCCAAATTCTGATTGAAAGCCCTAGTAACTAGTGGCTGAGACAACTGAGAAGTTCAGTTGCCATTTTTTCTGTGTAAATAATTGAATGCAGTCGTAAATGTTGATTCCATATTGTGTAAAATTTAAATCACAATTTTTATCATATGTAATTTGTTAACTGTTCTAGTTTTAGTTAAAAAGAGTCAATATAATAACATATTGACATTTATTGGCAATAAATTTGTTTGAAATTTTATACAGAGTTAACAAAAAATAAGTATATATAATAATATATAATATAATAATAATTTGATCCAATGATCAGTTTTTTATTTATTTTTCCAATTTTTATTTACAACTCATTTTAAATAATTTTAACCTAACCGAGAACTGGTAACAATGACCGTCGTCTCGTTGTAGCGAAATCGACCAAGGATTTTGGTGGGAATCGAACCCACGACCCCCTGTTTCATAGGCTAGCACGCTACCAACTAGCCTACAGGGGCCCCCCAAAAAATAAGTAAGAAAATTATATTCCGTCAAGATCGACCATATCATACCCTACACCAGTGTTTTCCGGAAAATGGTCCAAACATCGGCCGATTTTTTTGATCTTTTGTTAGATCTTTAATTAGTGTACAACACACACACAAACAAAATTTTAGTGAAATTGGCATATTTGTATAGATAGACCGATTTTACTAAATATCGGGAGAAATTTTTATAGGGGTCTAAGTCCAAAAATTATATATTATATTCAGAATTGTTTTGGCCACCAAAGTTCACGTTTAACACCTACAAACGAAATTTTGATCACATATTTCATATTTTCATAAATTTTGAGAGATTTATGTGAATAGCGGGAGGTTGGTTTGTATGGGGACTACAAGAAGAACTGCTCCGATTTCTTTAAAATTTAGAATGATGATTTGTGAAAACAAAATATGTTTACCTGCCAAAGAATACCTATTATAATACGGTTATAAGAGCCATTTGAGCCAAATTATAAAGGGACGTTTGTATGGGGGCTAGGTCTAAACATGGACATTTACTATCCTTTAAAAGGGGCATTCATAGATACGGCCAAGTCGAATTTAACTTTTCTACTTGTTTTTTTACCGTAGCCTCACACAAAACTGGGATCCGCTTTTGGAAAATCGAAAATAAACAAAATAAGGTTCACCTTACAGAAAAAAATTGTCATAGTATTTGTAAACAAATTGATAAAATTATATGAAGTTTTTCATACAATTAATGAATTTTTTCATACAATTTTTGGAAAACCATAGTATTTCAAGAAATTTATATATTTTATTTTGAATATTAACTATTTTTTACATAAATACTATGAAAAGTTTCTTAACGTTAAGAAGAAATTCATATATTTTGACGAATTAGTTTATAAATACAATGAACTATTTTTTTATTTGTAGAGCTGGCAAATATTAACTTTAATATGATAATTTTAGAATGTAACCCCCATTTTTCTGCCATTTTTCTGAATTTAATTTCAGATTTTATAGTATTAAAAATATTCTTCAAATTTATTCATTTTACATTTTGCATAGCATTTCAATAGAATTTTTTATTTCTTTTCTATTTCAAAAACCCACATATTATATTGTTTACATTCTATAAGAGATCATTAAACTCTTTTATATATTAGTCATTTCATTCTTGTATTGAGGTTTTTTTATGATTTTATTTTTCAAGTTTTTATGACCACGACTAGCAGTACTAGTACTTTTATTGTAAATTTATTGTAAATTTATTTTCTTTTGGATTTTATGTTAATATAAGTTTTGCATGAAATTGTACTTAGAAATCAAGGCTGCCAGTCTTGGGGATTTATGCCCAAAGTTGGAGATTTCATGCGGGCAAAAATTAGAGAAAAAACAAGTAAAAAAGTCAAATTCGGCTTTGCCGAATGTATTAATACCCTCCACAATGTAATAAAAGATTATGACCAAACATTTTTTTTTTGAAAAAATTACGCGAAAAAAAAATTTTGGTGAAAAAAAAATCCGCGATTTTTTTTTTTGCTAAAAAATTGGTTTGTACTTGTAAAAATTCCATTCTGTGTCCAATTTTGTTCACATATGGCAACCAGCAGCAAATTTAAAGCATTTTGTATTTTTAGGTTATGTAGAATATACCAAAATTTTCGAGGTGTTCTTACATTTTAGTTCATAACTTTTGAACCGCTGAACCGATTTTGCTCAAATGCAATACCAAACAACTTACGACAACAACAAGTAAATGTGCTAAGTCTCAGTCATATATGTTTAATACTTTGGCCGTGATCACAATTTCCACAGACGGACAGACAGACGGACATCGCTAGAATGTCTTAGAATCGATCACTGATCAATAATATATGGGGCATTCCATGCCAAATCGGACACTTTGATATTTTTTTTTTTAGATTTTCCCAATTTGTTAACAGTTTTTAGTACCCTTCGAAAACTCCTTCGTGGTAAATTTTCATTTTTGATGACCCGTTCAAATGATATGGAATTTTAAAAAATTGGTAGTTTGTTCTTTTACTCAAACTTCTTTTACTCATAACTTCTTCAATAATGGTCCAAATTTCAATTTTTGTTTTTTTACGTACTTTTTAAAAAAAAAATCCCAAAAAATTCTTAAAAGCCTTCTAGTATGCGATTTTAAAGTTTTAAAATTTAAATCTCATTTTTGAAAATGTTTGTACTCTTCGATTTTTTTGATATTTTTTTGTGTAAAACATCTATCGATTCTACAAATTTTTTGTCCAGGAGGATCGTGGGATAATGATTATTACTATTTTTTAAAATTTTTTGAAAATTTTTTTTTGTAATTTTCTACTCTTAAAATCATTTCTACTGCTCCAATGGTGCGTCATAGAGGGGTCATTTATGAGACCGACCCCCATTAATTTTTACGTCTTAACATTTTTTTGGAACAAACTAATACCCTATCTCAAATTTCTAAGGGGGCTCCCACACAGAACGACAATTTTTAAAATTTGCTCCAACCGCTCTAACTGCCCTAAAAGTGCCCTTAGAGCAACAAAATGTGTAACCGACCCACAATATTTTTTTAGTCCAATTTTTTTTTATTTTTTGTAAATTTGTTTTATTTAATCTGCTTCTACCGGTCCAATGGTGCGTCCGAGAGGGGTCATTATTGAGACCGACCCCCATTTATTTTTACCCTACAACATTTTTTTAAAATATACCTACGCCCTATCTCCACTCCATAAGTAGGCTCCCATACAAATAACAGTTGGAGCAAATTTTATAAAAATGTAATTTTGAATGGAAGCCTACTTAGGGAGTGGAGATAGGGCGTAGCTTTGTTTTAAAAAAATGTTGTAGGGTAAAAATAAATGGGGGTCGGTCACACTAATGACCCCTCTCGGACGCACCATTGGATCGGTAGAAGCTGATTAAATAAAACAAATTTACAAAAAATGAAAAAAAATGTATGGGGACCCCCTTAACAGTTAAAGATAGAGGGTAGGTGTGCTCAGAGAAAATGTTTGGACTAAAAAAATATTGTGGATCGGTCATACATTTTATTGATCTAAGGGCACTATTAGGGCAGTTAGAGCAGTTGGAGCAAATTTTAAAAAATGTAGATTTGTGTGGGAGCCCCCTTAGAAATTGAAGATAGGATATTAGTTTGTTCCAAAGAAATGTTTAGACGTAAAAATTAATGGGGGTCGGTCTTGGAAATGACCCCTCTATGACGCACCATTGGAGCAGTAGCAATGATTTTAAGATTGGAAAATTACAATAAATTTTTTTCAAAAAATTTTAAAAAATAGTAATAATCGTTATCCCACGATCCTCCTGGGTAAAAAGTTTGTAGAATCGATAGAAGTTTTACTCAAAAAAATTTCAAAAAAATCGAAGAGTGCAAACATTTTCAAAAATGAGATTTAAATTTAAAAACTTAAAAATCTCGTACTAGATCGCTTTTAAGATTTTTTTGGGATTTTTTTTTTTAAAAAGTACTTAAAAAAACAAAAATTTTGAAAAAAAAATTTGAAATTTGGACCATTATTGAAGAAATTATGAGTAAAAGAAGTGTAAGTGTAGAAGTGTAAAGGAACAAACTACCAATTCTAAAAAATTTGATATCTTTTGAATGGGTCATCAAAAAAATCTGAAAATTTACCACGAAGGAGTTTTCGAAGGGTACTAAAAACTGTAAACAAATTGGGAAAATCTAAAAAAAAAAAATTTTCAAAGTGTCCGATTTGACATGGAATGCCCCATATACTTTATGGGGTCCCCAGACCGATATTTCGATGAGTTATCACCAGGGAAACCAAAAATATGCTCTAAAAAACACGTTTTATGCGCTTAAAAAATGCTCTTAAAAACGGAAAATATGCTCTAAAAACAATAAAAATATGCTCTTAAAAATAATTATGTCCCCTTTTTTGCGGTGTTTTTTTACAATTTGTTAGAGAATAAACCCAAAAAAATACCATTGTGGGGTAGTTAAAGGGTTAATATGTTTTACAAACCCCGTAATTTTGGAAAAAGTTTGAAATCGTTGTTCAATGTAATTTTTTTTTCTAGCTGAGTTTCCAGACATTTCAAGTAGGGTTCTTTAGTCGAAAAGTCGAAAAGTCGATTAATCGACTTTTTGTATGAAAAAGTCGAAAAGTCGAAATCGACTTTTTTGTTCTTAAAAAGTCGAAAAGTCGACTTTTGCTTTCGACTTTTTTCGACTTTTTTTCGACTTTTTTCGATTTTTTTTTTTTGATTTTTTGTTACTTTTGTCAGATGAAAATAATTTCTTTCTTCTAAAAAAAAATTCAAATGAGAGCCGAGTTTAATAACAACTGAAGCTATTGGTATTTCCATGTATTTTGTATGTGAAGCAAAAATGCCAATGCCAAATTCATAGGGTTCTATAAATCGAAAGTCGACTCTTTTGCTTTCGATTTTTTCAACCTTTTCAACATTTTCGATTTCTTCGACTTTTTTTGATAAATAAAATACAACCAAAAAAATATCACGTAAATGCTTACAACAAGTCAAAACTTAACTTTTATTTACAAAAAAATCGACTTTTTCAAAGTTGGAAAAGGTCGAAAAAAGTTAAAAAGTCGAAGAAAGTCGAAAAAAGTCGAAAGTCGAAAAGTCGAAAAAGTCGAAAAGTCGAAAAAAGTCGACTTTTTAAAAAGTCGAAAGGTCGAAAAGTCGACTTTTAAAATTTTTAAAAAAGTCGAAAAGTCGAAAAATCGACTTTTTAGATATTGAAAAAAGTCGAAAAGTCGACTTTTTGTTGCGACTATATAACCCTAATTTCAAGCTGACAAGAAAACAAAACCAAAACAAACATTTCAATACACTTCAAAATTAAAAAAAAAAAACATATCAAAAAATTAAAAAATTTTAAAAATAAGTGTTGTTATAAAAAAAATTGAAAAAGACTGCTCTAAAAATTGAAAATATGCTCAAAAAAGTGAAAAAATGCTCTAAAAATTGAAAAAATGCTCTAAAAATATGCTGTTATGTTATGCAAAAATATGCTCTTAAACCAAAAATATGCAAAAATATGCTCTTAAGGCTAAAATATGCAAAAATATGCTCTAACAAATCGATGCCAGATTTCGTAAAATCTTCTGAAACGGATAAACACCTTACCCATTTATCAATACAATACGCAGGAAACAACATGATACTGCATATTTTTGGTTTCCCTGGTTATCACTAATTGTAAGTGGAGAGTATAAAAAAAATAATTTGGGGAATTCAAAAATATTTCGTAGATTTTTTGGGTATATAGAAAATATTATTTTTGGGATGATTACACAGTGCAACAACTAAAACCGGAATGGGATGAAACCAGAAGCAAATGAAAGTTAACATTTTCCATAACAAAATCCTCAAGTATTGTTTTTAGTTCAGAGTAATTATGGATTCGGCCAAGAAATTATGGATTCGGCCAAGTCAAATTAAACTTTTTTAGTTGTTTTTTTGTATGGTTTGGAATTTTAGGAGTATTTATTTTTTTGGGGACAACGCTAAAAAATATCTGGCAACTCTATTGCTAAGGCATACGTAAGTAGGGTGCCCACGTGCTTGGCATATTTAGATTTATTATAGATTAACTTTATTTCTCATCTAGTATGTACTACTTGTATTTATTTGTAGTGTAAATTTAAAAGTAAATTTTAGTGGTAATGAACTTAAATGATCTTTAAAATAAATAAAAACCAAGAAGTGAAAATGGGTTAATTGCTGTAGCATTAGTTTAAATAAACGTCTAAAGTATTTAATTATAAAAGTTGTTAAAGGTTTTAAAATTGGGTAAATTTCTATTAAAATATTCTGAGAAGTTTTTAAAGAGTTTTGTTGGTGAAATCAAAAGAAAATACTAAAATAATTCTAGCATTTCTTTTGGAGTAAAAATACTATATCACGAGCCTAGTGATAGAGCTTTTTTATTTTTCTCTTAGTGTATATATTTCATATATACATAAATATATGATGCTTTTGATGATAAAGTTTTGTGAACATAATGTAAACTTTTTGTTTTTTTTTTATGTGTCAAAGACATGAGTAGGTGCATTATGAGGCGGTAAATATCAAAAGAAGTCAAAATTATCTTTTAGATAAATTACATTTATTATACTTTTGGCGGTATGTTTTACATATAAAATTGTTAAAAAATCTCACCCAGTTCTCTATAAAATATTTAAGATATTGATGCAGTCAGAGCATACGTAATGAAATCAACTTCATTATATCATTCTTTAATATACATAAATGTCTATCATTTCCCAATTTTAAATGCAGCCAAAAAATACTGAAAATCATATCAAAAATATCACTAAATTTAAATTCACAAAATTTCTAAACAACTTTTAATTAATTGTTTACATAAAAAACAAGGTGCTAAGAATTATTTGATAAAAAAAAATTTTAAATTATACAAAAAGTTAAAAAAAAATTCTTAACATTTGTGGGTGGGCTGGGCTGATCGATATTACCATCTAATCGATTTAATGAAATTATTTTAAAAATTATTGTTATGTAAATAAACTTTTATTATTTCCTTCACATAGTGATACAGCAGTGCTTCTCGTTAATTGAAAAAAAGTTTTGAGTGAAAAAAATTTCAGTCACAAAAAGTTGAAATGGAAAAAGGTTAAGAGAAAAAAACAAAAACAAGTAGAAAAGTTAAATTCGACTTGGCCGAATCTATGAATACCCTCCACAGTGCCCTTTTTAAGTGATAGTTAATTTTCTAACGTGAAAAAATAAAATTTTTGGTAAGAAATATTTTATTTTGTTTAAAAAAAACTTTTTTTTTTGTAATTTTTGAAAAAAAAAAAAAATAATTTACTAATTTTTTTTTGAGTGTAAAATTTTTTTTGAGTGTATTTTTTTTTATTGTAAAAATATTTTTAAGTGACAAAAATACCTTGTAAAATATTTTTGTGACTTACCAATGTTTTTAAAACATGTTTAACGGGTTTTCAACACTTGAATTTAAGGTGAAACTAATCTGAAATTTGCGGTTTTGCTAATAACTTTTGAACCACTTAACCGATTTGGCTGAAATTTAAAACGAACCGGACTAGAGAAACGACAAATATATATGCCACACTTCAGTACCCTCAGAATTGCCGTTCAAAAGCTACCGTGTGTTTTATCTCGTGAATTCCTGAAAAACCCTTACCGAAATTCACTCATTTGCTTATACACTCAAAAAATACGTTTGTAGATTTACTAATTTTTTTTTGCTAATGCTAGTTAGCTAACTTTTAGCAAATTTTTAGGTTAGATTAGCATGTTAGCAAAAAATTCTTGTAAACTTCATTTAGCACATTAGCAATTTTAAACAAACTTTGAACTAATTTCTTTTGCTAAATTTGAAATTGAGTTGACAACATATTTACAAGATTTTTTGCTAACATTAGCAAAAATAAATGGAAAATTTTTTTTTATTTTCAGAAAACTTAAAATGGCGCTATCTTTGAAACTAAGCCAGATAGAGCAAAATGGAGGCCATTTTTGGTTTTCGGGCTCTCCATAGTATCGTCGGTCCTCTTCACATGTGTGGACCCTAATGGGTCCTAACTTTGGATCCAAAAAAGTTAGCATTCCCGAAAATTTTAAAATGCTCATATCTCGGTAAATATTGCCGACACAACAAAAAGTCCAAAAGAATTTTTGTAGATCTCAACACGTAGAACAAGACCGCAAAATAACCAAAAGCTCTTCGAGTGATATTTTTGAAGTTATCGAGTTTCTTAATTCTCAAGACCCCAGTGGTCCCTTAAAATCACGTATCTCAAAAACTAAGCAAGGTAGAGCGAAACGGACACAAATTTTGATCTAAAACTATGACGATTTTTAAGGAACCCAACTAGGTCTAGGCCCATCGGGGTCTGGACCTATTGCGTCCGATTTTTTCCAAATATTTTTATTATTTTCAAAATATTTTTGCTAACTTTAGCAAAAAAATTGTGGGTTCAAAATCAGAAAATTTTCTTGTAGGTTTACAAGCTTTTTTTGCTAACATTACAGTTTTTTTTTGAGTGTAACTTTTAAACCAATTGACCGATTTCGCTGGATTGCAATACCAACCTGACCAGTAAATGCCCAACATATATGCCAAACTTCAGGAGCCTCCGTAAAGTTTTTCAAAAGTTAACGCGTTTTCAACAGACAGACGGACGGACAGCGCTGATCGTCTTAAAATCGATCGAGAATCATGAATATATATACTTTATGGGGTCCTTCAGGAGCCTTTGTAAAGTTTTTCAAAAGTTAACGCGTTTTCAACAGACAGACGGACGGACAGCGCTGATCGTCTTAAAATCGATCGAGAATCATGAATATATATACTTTATGGGGTCCTGGACCAATATTTCGAGGTGTTACACACGGAATGACAAACTTACAAGAGTGGAGGGTATAAAAAAATTGAATGAAAAAAATTTAACTGAAAATCATATTCAATGTCCCTGCCATTTAATTTCGTTCCCTGCTCTACTTCATTTCGTTCCGTGTTCCATTTCGAGTGAAAAAAAATTAATTGAAAAAAATTTTGAGTGAAAAAAATTTCAGTCACAAAAAGTTGATATTAAAAAAACTTAAAGGAAAAAAAAAATTTTGAGTGAAAAAAAAAAATTTGAGTGAAAAAAAATTTTAAGTGAAAATTATATTCAATGTCTTTCTCGGCAATTTTATTTCGTTCCCAGCTCTACTTCATTTCGTTCCCTGTTCCATTTCGTTCCCTGTTTTATTTTGTTCCATGTAGAATTTATTCCTTTCCGTATAACATACGTAAAAGAAAAACAAAATTCTATAGTCGATTAGAGTATTATTCAAGCTCGAGGCCTAACAGATTCAATTTATGGTATTATAATTAATTACACTGTGTTAGTCGCAAAAATTAACAAGCTGGGCACCCTGCTTGTAAAGCTAATTCGGGTGCGCTGAATTCGATGGTGCTAGCCGTTTTTCGAAGTTAGCGCTTGTATTCGCGATATTCGCGATTTAAAATTGTAAAGCCTTGGTACTACAAAAATTAAATTTTTATGCTTTTGGGACAGTTTTTAAATATAAATTTAAACAATGCATTGTTTATTCTTAGCGAAAAGAAAAATTATCCATGAAAAAAAAAAAAAATTTCCGCGAAAAAAAAATCGCGAACAAAATTTTTTTTCAAAAAATTTTTTTTCTGTAATTTATCGTACTCTCTTCATTTTCATAAATTAATAGGAAAATAAAAAAAAATTTGGAAAAAAAATTTCGCGAAAAAAATTTACGCGAAAAAAAAATTTACGCGAATAATTTTTTTTTTGTTTTATTCAATAAAGTTTAGATGATAAAAATTCAGCAATTGTCTAAATAAAATGAAAAAAATAGTTTTTTTTAATTAAAAAAAAAAAAAAACGCGAATATCGCTAATACATACGCTAACTTAAAAAAAAACTGATATTACAATGGAATTTAGTGTAAACGAACTAGCTTTACCAGATGGCTGTCGTAAGTTCAAATCAAACCAAAAATATTTGTATTGAACCAATTTTTTCACGAAAACAAATATTTTTCGCGAACAAAAAATGTTTTTCGCGAACAAAAAACGTTTTTCGCGAAAAAAAATTCAATTTATTATGGTTGGTTATGTTAGTTTAACAGACTTGAAAGGTTTTAAATTTAAAAATTATCGCGAAAGTTTAAAAATATCGTTTTTATTATACGTTAACATCAAAATTTTAAATCGCGATCACGAGAGCTAACTTCGAAAAACGGCGAACACCATTGAATTCAGCGTACTCGATTTAACTTTACCAGTAGGGTGCCCAGCTTGTTAAAAAAAGTGTCGAATTCGAGCACGGTGCTATTAAAAGATTCGGCTCAGCCGAATATGACCAATCTAAACTAGTTCTCATTTTAAATGTTTTTCAAAAATAAAAATACCAAACATACCCATAAATTTTTCCTTAGAATAATATTCAAAATAAAATTTTTGTTTAATGTTTTTAGTATCACCCTGCAGCCATTGAAAATCTCGTAGTTTTTGCAAAAATCCCGGTAGAGTTGCTGTTGTAGTGTTTGTCGATAAAGGTTTTGTAGTTGCTACATATGGTGGGGACATTTCCGGATCTCCAGGGTAAAAGGATAATTTTGAAGGTGTCGTTGTTTCACTAACCGCTAATGGAGGAGGTTTTATAAACTGGGCTGACGATGATAATGGTGATGACGATGATGACGGTGACGATGAGATGGGTGATAGTGATAGTTTATGATTATTTGCAGTATGAGCTGTAATGGAAAATGAAAGCAAAATGCAAAAAAGTGATAGTTTAGAAAGGATAGAAAATGCCAATTTTTTTTAGGATTAAAATTTAGAAAATAAAAATGAAATGAATTGTTAAAAAGAAAGTAAAGGAAGATAAAATTTTGTATTAACTTAAAAAAATAAAATGTTTGAGCTCGAGGCCTGAAAAAGAAGCAACGGTATTGTGGAACAGTGAGAACATTTTGACAAATAAAATGAATGAAAAATTAAAAATACAGGCCTCGAGCTCAAATATTTTATTTTTATAATTAAATTGGAAAGGTGGAATAAAAAACAACTTCAATTTTGTATTAAATTTCTGCAATTTTAATATTTGAAAATAACAACCAAAATTCTAAAATTATCTTCCGCTTAGAAACTGTATATAAATAAAAACATTCAAATTTTTTTTCGTTTGAAAAATATTTCAAACATTTATTGTTTAAAATTAATTTGGTGTGAAAAACATTTCTCAAATATCCACTACTTAATTTTCAAAACTAAAAATCTATACATAAAATATTCGATATAATTAAATTTCAATTAATAGTTGGTTGAATGAACTTGTGCTAAATTTAGATACAATCAATTTTGCAAATAACAGAAAAAAAATAAACAAAAAATTCTTTATTTTAGATTTTTTTTTTTAAAAAAATGTTCACTCTCAATTTTTAAATTAACGCAGTTTTTTGTTTGGTTTTGTAAAAAAAAAAAGAAAAAAAGTACATTCTAAAAGGCGCCAACATTTTAAATTCAAATGAAAACAATCTTCCCGAGTAAAAAAGTTATTATATATAATTATATTAAATTATATATACCTACAGGTTTCAGTTTTCAAAAAATTGGATAAAATATGATATAATTTGATACAAATTTTATAAAATTTTATCAAGGGATTTTTGGATATCATTTTATGAAACTAGATAAAATTATATCAAAATCGATAAAATTTAATAAAATTTGATCAAATTATATATATGGGGCATTCCATGTCAAATCGGACATTTTGATTTTTTTTTTTTTTAGATTTTCCCAATTTGTTAACAGTTTTTAGTACCCTTCGAAAACTCCTCGTGGTAAATTTTCAGATTTTTTTGATGACCCGTTCAAAAGATATCGAATTTTTAAAAATTGGCAGTTTGTTTCTTTACTCAAACTTCTTTTCCTCATAACTTCTTCAATAATAGTCAAAATTTCAATTTTTTTTTTTCAAAATTTTTGGTTTTTTACGTACTTTTTAAACAAAAATCCCAAAAAAATTCTTAAAAGCGCTCTAGTATCCGATTTTTAAGTTTTAAAGTTTAAATCTCATTTTTGAAAATGTTTGTACTCTTCGATTTTTTTGAATTTTTTTTTGTGTAAAACTTCTGTCGATTCTACAAATTTTTTGCCCAGGAGGATCGTGGGATAACGATTATTACTATTTTTTTAAATTTTTAAAAAAAATTTTATTGTAATTTTCCAATCGTAAAATCATTTCTACTGCTCCAATGGTGCGTCATGAGGGTTCATTTATAAGAACGACCCCCATTAATTTTTACGTCTTAACATTTCTTTGGAACAAACTAATACCCTATCTCTAATTTCTAAGGGGGCTCCCACACAAAACGACATTTTTTTAAATTTGCTACAACCGCTCTAACTGCCCTAATAGTGCCCTTAGACCAACAAAATGTATGACCGACCCACAATATTTTTTTAGTCCAAACATTTTTTCTGAACACACCTACCCTCTATCTCTAATTTTTAAGGCGGTCCCCATACAATTTTTTTATTTTTTTGTAAATTTGTTTTATTTAATCAGCTTCTACCGGTCCAATGATGCGTCCGAGAGGAATGGTGCGTCCCTAAGTAGGCTTCCATTCAAAATTACATTTTTATAAAATTTCCTCCAACTGTTATTTGTATGGGAGCCTACTTAGGGAGTGGAGATAGGGCGTAGGTATGTTTTAAACAAATGTTGTAGGGTAAAAATAAATGGGGGTCGGTCTCACTAATGACCCCTCACGGACGCACCATTGGACCGGTAGAAGCAGATTAAATAAAACAAATTTACAAAAAATAAAAATAAAATTGTATGGGAACCGCCTTAACAATTAGAGATAGAGGGTAGGTGTGTTCAGAGAAAATGTTTGGACTAAAAAAATTGAGTTGAGTAATTGTATTTATTATTTTTTTAAATTTAAAAGTTTTGATTTGCAACTTTGAAATCCAAGTAGGCTGTAAACTTTAAATTTTTTTTTTAAATTTTTTTGTCTTGAAATTGATAAATTTTGAAAACTTAGCATTATTTTTACATGTCATATGCATTTCGGTAATTTTGAGTGCGTGGATCAATTTAAAAAGTGGTGGTGAAAATAAATCTAAAAAAATAAAAAATTTATAAAAAATACAAACTTTGGAAAGCCCAAAAAAATACCTTTTGCTCAAAATTGCTCTTAAGTCGCTATACCACAAATTAGTATAAGGGTTCCCAAGTAAGTACTAATTAACATCAGTACCAAGTTTAACCAAGTCTTTCAGTTAGGAAAAACTCTGCAGTGATGTAGAACACACTACAGAGGCAGCTAGACTCAGACGAATTTTATCTAAAAAACCAATACCGCCTATTCTACTGAAGGGATTAGATGACACATGGACAGAGAATGCAACGGAAACATTGGATGTTCTTCTAAGAACTCATCTTCCAGGATGCAGTGAACAACCTTTATCGGAGACTCAACCTCACGGGCAAACAATTATTCCCCACAATCTGTTATCTGATGAGCGGATAAGGTGGGCAGTCGAATCGTTCGAGCCTTACAAATCGCCAGGGCCTGACGGCATTTTTCCGGCAATGCTTCAAAATACTGCTAGCGAAATAATTCCTTACTTAAAGGAAGTTTTTAAAGCGTGTTTAGAGCTTTGTTATATACCTACACTCAAAATAATAACTCTGTTAAATTACAGAAAAACTCTGCTAATTTAACAGAGTACACCATACTTTTCCAGCTAACAACATTTCTTGGTAATTTTACTAAAAAACTCTGTAAAATGATTTTGACAGAAAAAAACTGTTAATTTACAGAGTTTCTAGTAAAATATTAGTTAAATATGAAAGCTTTTTTACAGAGAAAACTCTGTAATTTTACTATTAAACTCTGTAAAATGCTTTGGACAAAAAAAAAACTGTTAATTTACAGAGTTTCTAGTAAAATATTGGTTAAATAAACCACCATTTAGCAAAGAAAACTATGTAAATTTACATATATTTGTAAAATACATTTGATGCAAAAAAAAATACAGAAAAAACTCTGTAAATTTACAGAGTTTAGTTAAATGCATGTTATTTTGTAAAATTTTTATAAAATTTCTGAAAAAAATTTTTTTGATAACTTTTTTTGCTACTATTTAAACTTTTGCTCAAAAAATAAAAATATACAGATAAAATTTTGATGTTTGGTAACAAAAACTACTCAAAACAGAAAATTTTTTTGGTTATAAAAAAATACGAAGTATTTTGCTTAGGTCTGTATTTTAGCAGAAAACTCTGTTAATTATCTGTAAAATTAAGATTACGAAGTAAAAAGTAATATAACAGATGACTCTTTGTTTTTTTGTCACAACAAAATACAAAGTATTTTCTTTAAATCTGTATTTTGACAGAAAACTCTGTCAAATATCTGTTGAATTGAGATTACAGTCATTTTACAGAGTATTTTACAGAGTTATTATTTTGAGTGTAGATCATGGAGGAAATCTAAAGTAGTCTTCATACCGAAAAGCGGTAAAATAATCACGCAACTGCAAAGGATTATCGTCCTATTAGTTTATCATCCTTCCTTCTGAAAACTTTGGAGAGAATTCTGGATCTTTATATAAGAGAGAACCTAGGTGGAAACTTTTTGTCGGCTACGCAACATGCTTATCAGCAGGGCAAGTCGATAGAAACCGCTCTTCATTCCCTCGTGTACACTTTAGAGAGATCTCTGGAATATAGAGAATTTACCTTAGCCGCTTTTTTGGATATAGAAGGTGCATTTAACAATGTAAGCATGGATGCAATTGTAAACGCAATGGACAGGGCTGGCATAAATCCAACCATCAAAAGATAGATTGGCTGCCTGCTGTCTTGTAGAGAAGTTACAGCCGAACGGGAACGAGAAGGCTGATGAGCTTGCAAAACTGGGCGCAGATGGGGTAGGGGATTTTGTTCATATCGATCCCCCAATGCAGTACTACAGATCGAGAAGTGATTGTCAGTGTATTTCCATGGCGAACAGGAAATGGCGAGAGTTAAGTACAAGCAGAATTACCAGAATAATCTGGCCGCGTTACGACCTTAAAAGAACTCGTTACCTACTTTCTCTTAACAGAAGAGAATGTCGTTTACTCACAGGAGTGGTCACGGGACACTGCCTAATTGCTTTCCACGCAAGAACAATTGGACTCATCTCTGATTCCAATTGTAGAAGATGTGATGAACCGAATACGGATGAAACTGTTGAACATATCCTGTGCAAATTCCCCGCATTGGCCAGGCATCGCAAACAAATTTTAGGCAAAGCAGAACTCGAGAATCTGAAAGAAATCGCAGTCATGGACCTCATGCGCATTAAATTGTTTGCAACATGGACTAACGCGTTTTATCCTCGTCGCTGAAGGAACATGTGGTATTGCTATGGACCAGCCGGTCTAGGCGAGGAGTTCAAAATTTTGAGCTCCGCCACCCCTAACCTAACCTAACCTTCAGTTAGAGCCTTTTAAAGTTGGGTCATTTATATGTAAATAAAAAGCTTTTTGAGCTGTGGAAAACACATAAAAAAGAAGATGGATGAAATACTGACGATTAAGACACAACATCTTAAAAAAACTTAAAAAAAAAATTTTTTCGCGAACAAAAAAAAAAATTTCGCGGAAAAAAAAATTCTGCGGAAAAATTTTTTTTTCGCGAAATTGGTTTAATATTATATTCTTAACCTACCTACAACATTTTATAAGTTTACATAAAAAACTAAAGAAGTTATAGGGTTTTGGCTGGAATTTACCACTGTGCATTGGAGCAGTAGAAATGATAAATGATAACATTAAAATTTTTTTAAAAAAATTTAAAAAAATTGTAATAATCGTTATCCCACGATCCTCTTGGGCAAAAAATTTGTAGAATCGATAGATGTTTTACACAAAAAAATTTCAAAAAAATCGAAGAGTACAACCATTTTTTTAATAAGAAAATTCAATTTTAAAACTTAAAAATCGAATACTAGAGCGCTTTTAAGAATTTTTTGGAATTTTTTTTTTTTTAAAAGTACGTAAAAAAACAAAAATTTTGAAAAAAAATTTAAATTTGGACCATTATTGAAGAAGTTATGAGTAAAAGAAGTTTGAGTAAAGGAACAAACTACCAATTTTTAAAAATTCGATATCTTTTGAACGGGTCATCAAAAAAATCTGAAAATTTACCACGAAGGAGTTTTCGAAGGGTTCTAAAAACTGTAATCCAAATTAGGAAAATAAAAAGAAAAAAAAAAATGCAAAGTGTCCGATTTGACGTGGAATGCCCCATATATATTTTATCAAATTATATATAATTATTTAAAAAACTGTTTACTCGTGTGAATATAATTTAAAACTTTATCAAATTATATATAATTATACATAAACCTTTTTTACTCGGGTTTGTACAAATATTTTCAAGTTTTTTTTTTCATTTATTTCTAAATTAAATGCACATTGCTATAGACAAATGAAAATCGCGTATAAAATCGTTAATGAGCCATAACGTTTTGAAAACGTTAAATTCAATTTAAAAATTTATCTAAAGGCGACACGCGTTAATGCATTTTGTTTGTGTTTGTTTTTCTTTTTCTGTTTTTGAAGATCAATTTTCAATTAGTTGCTGTTTTGTTGGTTGTGCTTAAATTTCAGATCATATTTTTTGCAGTTGGAGATTTTTTTTTTTAAATTTTTGATTGACATTGATGTTAAGATGTGTTCCCGTTTAAATTGCATAAAACTGTGCAAATTTAGCGAAAAAGCATTGCAAATAGATTAAAAAAAAAATTATGGAGAAAAACACTAAAATTCATTGTGTGAGGTCTTAGACCATTCACCATTAACATAGGGAAGTGTTTGATTTGTTGATTGAAATTCAATTAAGTATGAAATTTGTTAATTTTTTTTTAAATAAAGAGAAAGGGGGGATTACATACAGACAGGCAGACGGACGGACGGACAAACATCGCTAGATCGTCTTAGAATCAATCGAAGATCATGAATATATATACTTTATGGGGTCTTAGACCAATATTTCGAGGTGTTACGAACGGAATGACAAACTTATATATACCCTCTATCACTTGAGTGGAGGGCATAAAAAAGTGGAATGTTTTTTAAATAAAATTTCATTTGTTTTAAGTGAAAATTTACTGGAATTTATCTACATAATTTTTTGAGTGCATACAAAACAATGTGCTCGATTCGAGAGTACTCTTTCGAATTTAAAGATTTTTAAATTTTTTTTCTAGTTACAATTAAAGAAACTACTAAAAAAGGTAAATTCGGCCTTGCCGAATGTACAGATATCCTCCACAATCTAAAAAAAAAAATTTTGAGAAAAATAATTCATTTAAAAAAAAAATAAAAATTGCGGAAAAAATTTTTTTGGTGAAAAAAATTTCGTCTTTTTTTTTTTTTTTTTTTTGTAAAAAAATAGGTTTGTACTTGTAAAAATACTACTCTGTCTCCAATTCTGTTCCCATATGCCAACCAGCAGCCAATTTAAAGCATTTTGTATTTTAGGTGTTCTTACATTTGCGTTCATAACTTCTGAACCGCTGAACCGATTTCGCTAAAATGGAATACCAAACAACTTAGGACAACAACAAGTAAATCATCATTTCCACAGACGGACAGACAGACGGACATCGCTAGAATGTCTTAGAATCGATCACTGATTAATAATATATGGGGCATTCCATGTCAAATCGGACACTTTGAAAAATTTTTTTTTTAGATTTTCCCAATTTGTTTAGAGTTTTTAGTACCCTTCGAAAACTCCTTCGTGGTAAATTTTCAGATTTTTTTGATGACCTGTTCAAAAGATATCGAATTTTAAAAAATTGGTAATTTGTTCCTTTACTCAAACTTCTTTTACTCATAACTTCTTCAATAATGTTCCAATTTCCTTTTTTTTTTCAAAATTTTTGTTTTTTTACGTAATTTTTAAAAAAAATCACAAAAAAATCTTAAAAGCGCTCTAGTATGCGATTTTTAAGTTTTAAAATTTAAATCTCATTCTTGAAAATGTTTGTACTCTTCGATTTTTTTGAATTTTTTTTTTTTGTGTAAAACTTCTATCGATTAAACAAATTTTTTGCCCATGAGGATCGTGGGATAACGATTATTACTATTTTTTAAAATTTTTTGAAAAAAAATAATATTATAATTTTCCAATCTTAAAATCATTTCTACTGCCTACTAAGACTAAGACCGACCCCCATTAATTTTTATGTCTAAACATTTCTTTGGAACAAACTAATACCCTTTCTCCAATTTCTAAGGGGGCTCCCACACAAAACGACATTTTTTAAAATTTGCTCCAACCACTCTAACTGCCCTAAGAGTACCCTTAGAGCAATCAAATGTATGACCGACCCACAATATTTTTTTAGTCCAAACATTTTCTCTGATCACACCTACCCTCTATCTCTAATTGTTAAGGCGGTCCCCATACAATTTTTTTTATTTTTTGTAAATTTGTTTTATTTAACCAGCTTCTACCGGTCCAATGGTGCGTCCGAGAGGGGTCATTCGTGAGACCGTCCCCCATTTATATTTACCCTACAACATTTTTGTAAAACCACTCCCTAAGTGGGCTTCCATTTAAAATTACATTTTTATTAAATTTGCTCCAACTGTAATTTGTATGGGAGCCTACTTAGAGGGTGGAGATAGGGCATAGGTATGTTTTACAAAAATGTTGGAGGGTAAAAACAAATGGGGGTGGGTCTCACTAATGACCCCTCTCGGACGCACCATTGAACCGGTAGAAGCTGTTTAAATAAAACAAATTTACATAAAATAAAAAAAATTGTATGAGGACTGCGAAAAAAAAATTCAAACAAATAAAAGGGTACATACATTTTCAAAAATGAGATTTAAATTTTAAAACTTAAAAATCGCATACTAAAGCACTTTCAAGATTTTTTTTTAGTTTTTTTTAAAAAGTACATAAAAAACAAAAATTAAAAAAAAAATTGAAATTTGGACCATTATTGAAGACATTATGAGTAAAATAAGTTTGAGTAAAGGAAAAAACTACCAATTTTTATAAAAATCGATATCTTTTGAACGGGTCATCAAAGATATCTTTTGAACGGGTCATTGAAGAGTTCTAAAAACTGTCAACAAATTGGGAAAATCTAAAAAATAATTATTCAAAGTGTCCGATTTGACATGGAATGCCCCATATACATTATGGGGTCCGATATTTGGATGAGTTACAAACGGAATGACAAACTTATATATAACCTCTATCACTAAGTGGAGGGTATAGAAAATTAGAAGAAACATTTTTGATGAAAAACAAAAATTTGATAAATAAAAAATGGTTTTGATTAAAAAACAAACATTTTCCAACATGCAAAAAATTAAAAAAAAAACAAGTAGAAAAGTTAAATTCGACTTGGCCGAATCTATGAATACCCTCCACAATGCCCTTTTTAAGTGATAGTAAATTTTCTAACGTGAAAAAAATAACATTTTTGGTTAGAAATATTTTATTTTGAAAAAAATAAATAAGTTACTAACTTTTTTTGAGTGTAAAATTTTTTTTGAGTGTAAAATTTTTTTTGATTGTATTTTTTTTTTGTTTTAGTGTAAAAATATTTTTGAATGACAAAAATACCTTGTAAAATATTTTTGTGACTTACCAATGTTTTTAAAACGTGTTTAACGGGTTTTCCACACGTGAATTTAAGGTGAAACTAATCTGAAATTCACGGTTTTGCTAATAACTTTTGAACGACTGGACTGATTTGGCGGAAATTTAAAGTGAAGCGGGCCAGAGGAACGGTAAATATATATGCCACACTTCAGCACCCTCAGAATTGTTGTTCGAAAGTTACCGTGAGTTTTAACTCGTAAATTCCAGAAAAACCCTTGCCGAAATTCACTCATTTGCTTATAACTTTTGAACCACTGGACCGATTTCTCTGGATTGCAATACCTACCTGACCAGGTAAATGCCCAACATATATGCCAAACTTCAGGAGCCTATGTAGAGTCTTTCAAAAGTAAGCGTGTTTTCAACAGACAGACAGACGGACAGACGGACAGACGGAAGGACGGACGGACGGACATCGCTAGATCGTCTTAAAATCGATCGAGGATCATGAATATATATACTTTATAGGGTCCTAGACCAATATTTCGAGGTGTTACAAACGGAATGACAAACTTATATATACCCTCTATCACTAGAGTGGAGGGTATAAAAATTGCAGGGGATTTTTTTTTGTGGGGGTGGGGGTTTGTGGGTCGGTAGTGGTAATTGAGTGGGGGGCAAATTTCCCCTCGAATATGTGTTTAAAAATTCATTCTTATGCTTTTTGCACTAAAGAAATACAAGATTATCATTATTTAAAAAAAATGTTTTATTCCACGCCCATAAAAGGAGGTGGACCGAAAAAGCGACATTTTTTAATTCTCTGGGTCCAAATGCTGGACTTTGAAGTTCTTGTGGCATAAAAATGTTGCATTTGTTAAACAAAAACACAAAAAATTATGAAAAAATATGGTATTTTTCACAGGTTGGTTAAGTTCTTCAAGGGGGAACTTTTTTCACCCAGGTCCGATTTTGCTCATTTACGAACTTAACCTGCCTAGGAACATTTTCGTGTCAAATGTCGGGACTCTAGCTCTTTTATTTTGAACTGCATCGCGTTAACTACAGACGGACAGACAGACGGACGGACAGACGGACGGACATCGCTAGAATGTCTTAGAATCGATCACTGATCATAAATATATATACTTAATGGGGTCAAAGACCGATATTTTGATGCGTTACACACGGAATGACAAAGTGAGTACACAGAAAAAAAACGTCGAGGTAATGTTATCTAAGCTGGCTTAGGTGAATTATTTTTGTATGAATATTAAAAGCCACGACTTATTACCTATGCCACAAGTATAATTTTACTTTACATTTTCATCTAATGGCCCTGTAAGGTTTACTAATGAAAATAGGTAAAATTTCGAAATTATTTTTTTTCTTTTTATTGTCATGACAATAATTTGAAATTAAATAAAAATAAAACAAACATCAAAATTTTTTTAACATACATATATTTTCATAATTTTTCAACGCAATAAAACTGTTGGAAATTAACAACTCGCAGCAAATTATGTAAGCAAAGGAAATTCTATTATTTAATTTATTGGTAAAAATAGTAAATTCAATAATTTTTAATTTTTTTAGATAACGCGAATTTTTGAAATTCTAGGCAAATTATGATGGGAAAAAAGTCAACAAGAATTGGAGAAAAAGGAATCTTAAAGCTGTTTTCAAGATTAAAACAAGTGCTTACATGGAATTTCTAAGTTTGAACGCGCAATTTTCGAAATTAGCTTGTTTCCAAATTATAATGATATAATGGTACAAAATTTCTTAGAATCTGAGACAATTATTTATAGAGAAGTTCTCAAATTAAATGATACTTTTTCTAAATCTGAAAACTTTTCTATAGCAAAATATCTCAGAATCTGATAATTTTTCTATAGAAAAAATGTCTCAGAATCTGATAATTTTTCTATAGAAAAAATGTCTCAGAATCTGAGAATTTTTCTATAGAAAAAATGTCTCAGAATCTGAGAATATTTCTATAGAAAAAATGTCTCAGAATCTGAGAATTTTTCTAAAGAAAAAATGTCTCAGAATCTGATAATTTTTCTATAGAAAAAATGTCTCAGAATCTGATAATTTTTCTATAGAAAAAATGTCTCAGAATCTGAGAATTTTTCTATAGAAAAAATGTCTCAGAATCTGAGAATTTTTCTATAGAAAAAATGTCTCAGTATCAGAGAATTTTTCTATAGAAAAAATGTCTCAGAATCTGAGAATTTTTCGATAGAAAAAGGTCTCAGAATCTGAGAATTTTTCTATAGAAAAAATGTCTCAGAATCTGTGAATATTTCTATAGAAAAAATGTTTCAAAACCTGAGAATTTTTCTATAGAAAAAATGTCTCAGAATCTGAGAATTTTTCTATCGAAAAATTGTCACAGAATCTGAGAATTGTTCTATAGAAAAAATGTCTCAGAATCTTAAATTTTTTTTTATGTATAAGAAATGTTTCAGAATCTGAGAATTTTTCTATAGAAAAAATGTCTCAGAATCTAAGAATTTTTCTATGGAAAAAATTTCTCAGAATCTAAGAATTTTTCTATAGAAAAAATGTCTCAGAATCTGAGAAAAAAACTATTAAAAAAAACTTTCTTAGAATCTAAGAATTTTTCTATAACAAAAAACTGTTTTAGAATCTGAGAATTTTTCTATAGAAAAAATATTTCAGAATCTATGAAGATTTCTACAGAAAAAATGTATCAGAATCTTATAATTTTTCTACAGAAAAATTATTTTAGAATCAGAATTTTTCTATAGAAAAATGTTTCAGAATCTGAGGAATTTTTTAAATATATAAAAAATTTTAAAAATCTGAGAATTATCTATAAAAAAAAAAACAATTTTCTATAGAAAAAATGTCACAGAATCTGATAATTTATTGTATCGAAAATATGTCTCAGAATCGGAGAATTTTTCTATAAAAAAATTATCTCAGAGACTGAGAATTTTTCTATAAAAAAATGTCTTAGAATCTGTGAATTTTTCTATAGAAAAAATGTCTCAGAATCTGAGAATTTATTTTTTGAAAAATATTTCTCAAAATCTTTTTATAACAACAATAATTGTAATTCATGATTAAATTTATTTATAAAACATAATAAAATCAAATAATTTTTTAATTTATTTAATTTAGTAAAGTGTGTAATTATTTATACCTAGCGTATTAACAAAATAATTTAGATAAATTACCAAAATTTATATATAAATTTTTACTCTGCTAACTTTGAAAAGTTTACAAAGTTTCCTAGGAATATTTCCTAAAAGCATAGATAATTTTTCGAACATATCATTTTTTAAAAATCACCTTGGCTTTTTAGTAATATTGTCTAAAAACTTTGTAGGCTCTATGTTATCTTGGCACTTAGATAAAGTTATACTATAAATTTAGGTAATATTACCTCGATTTTTTTTTTTGTGTATACCCCCATACAGTGGTTGGAGGGTATACAAATTAGGCAAAAAAAAGTTTTATTATGAAAAAATAATTTTTATTAAAAAAAAAAAATTTGGTGAACAAAAATTTGATGAAAAAAAATTAATAAAAAAAATTTATGGAAAAAAAATTTGATAAAATAAGTTTTTTTTTACAAAAGAAAAATTTTATATAAAAAAAAATTTGATGAAAAAAAATTTTATGAAAAATATTGATAAAAAAAATTGATGAAAAAAAAAATTGATAAAATAAAAAAAAAAGTTTGATGAAAAAAAAATTTTAAGAAAAAAAAAAACAATTTGATGAAAAAACAAATTAAGGAAAAAAAAATTTTGATGGAACAATAATTATGCTTCGTTTTATTCAAGTACAAACATAGTTTTTTAACCCCAAATTTTTTCCGCGATTTCTTTTTTTTTTTTGGCATGTAGGGTATCTATACATTCGGCAAGGCCGAATTTAACTTTTCCACTTGTTTTCAATGTGGTCCCCCGTAAAGTGTAGTTTCACCCAAATTTTTATTATCTTTGATTAATTAAATCAACAAAATTTTTAGTTTATGTTGCAAGTTTTAAAGTTTCATTAAATTATTTATTTTTCTTAAAATTGTTTAAAAAAATGTTAAGTACAGATTATAATTAACACAAAAAATAAATAAAAAACTGAATTGAGATCATTATTTAAATTTTCATATCAAGTAGACATCACAAATATGAATTGAAAATGCTTATACGACTTTTTGTGAATCACAAACTTTGTAAAGTGGAAATAAATAAACAATTATTTATTTGTTTATTTTTAAATGTTGAACTTCAATCATATGCTTTTAGGAGAAATCTAATTACTGAAATCTAAAACTGTCAAATATGGTTTTTAAATAAACATTTGTTTATAATAAAAATTAACAGTCTTTGTTTATGAAATTGAAAACTTCAGTTTTAGAAATCTTAAAAAAAAATACAAAACCCAGCAAAAGTTTTTGAAACGAATACAGTTTGTTAAAAGATTGTAACCGGTGAATAAATAGATTAGATCTGATCTAATGTGTTTAGATCTAATTAAGATAATTGTATATAATTGGAACTAATCTGATCTATTTGATTCGAAATTTGGATCTTAATAGATCAAGCCAGATCTAATAAATTTCTATGGCTAACAAAAACTTTGTCGAGTCAATAAATAAAAAAAACTGTCAGCAGGAAGTTTCTGAAGGGTAAATTCTGTTTGAAAAGATTTTAAATTTATTTTTTCTAACCTGCTGTTTTAATATAATCGGAAATTTTCGTTTTGTTTTTAAAGTTTAACGAACCATTTAGAAAAAATTAAAACAAATTATTTCATTTAACAAGCATATCATGTCAATCAATTTTTTTTTTAATAAATTAACACTTGAAATTTAATATGATTAAATACTGATGTCATGATGATACATTTAGAATATTGAGCCCCATAATTAATGCAAAAAACTAAATTAAACTTCAACATTAAAAATAATTTTCCAATTGAAAGAACCTCAAACATATTAATTACATACAAAAAGAAAATTAAATAGAAAATAATTACTGTATTTGTTAAAAATAAAAAAAAATAACAAATTAAATATCAACAGATGTTCAGATATCAAATGATCTACAAAAAAAAAAATTGTACGACTTTGATTTCATGTTACAATAAACCGCAAAATTTATATTCATATGTACCCGGTGTAAAATGTTTATATATGCACTTATGATAAACGATCAAATTCAATATACTGAATGAGAATTTCGAAAATTAACAAAACAATTTTGTGGCAGGGACTAAGAAAGTTTTCAATAGTTTTCTAAACTTAGAAAATGTTTCCTTATAGCATTTTAATGTTTTTTTTTTACTTCATATATGTAATGTATATGGAAAAGCTTCTAATGAATATTATAAATAACGTATGCACCTTTTTCACCGGGTAGGAAAAAAAAGATCAATGAACGAAATTTGTACACCGATTTAAAATTATTTTTTTTTATCTAATAAAAATCAAAGGGTACAATCAACTTTATTGTAAGTAGTAGTCAGTCGGTCGTCATAAACCAATAACAGGAGTTATTTAATACATTTATTTAAAAAAGTATCATTTTACACAAAAAATCAAATACATATGGAATTACAAATTCTTATTGAATTGCAATTGTTAGTGGCAAAATCAAAAAAATATATGTATATTCCCCAACCTAGACATGGTTGCAGACAAAAGACGATGATGATTCTTAAGGAGGAGTATTAATAAAATAAGAATACACACCTTTATGTCTGGCTATATTATTTTCAAAATTATGAAAGAAAAAAAAAAATCGCTTATTGTTTAAAGATCGCTAAAGATCTTTGTTATTTTTTCATGCTTTTCAACAAAGTCATTTAAAATTAAGGTGACCATTCTAAATAAAATTTAGTTAAAATCGCCATATTTTTAATAGATAAATTGAGAGAACTTTCTCCTCGCGCTAGAAACTTCATAAATGATGAATAGGGATGAGATTTATATGCACTAAAAATCGATAATATGCGCTTAAAATATGCCCTAAAAAATTCAAAATATGCACTAAAAAACCTTAAAATATGCACAAAAAAATAAAATGGGCACAAAAAATCTTGTTTTCATAAGAAAAACTTCTTAAAAAGCAAAAAAATAACGCCGGCATTACATTTAAAACCGCAAGATTTGTTTAGAAACTAAAGAAAATCTATAAAAAAAATTAAAAAAAAATACTTTTTTTTTTATTTTCAAAATAAATTTTTGAAATTTAAAATAGTTTTTGAAAAAAATAAATATCAATTTGTGTTTTTGCTAATTAATGTCAAAATATGCAAACATATGCACTTAAAAGTTACAAATATGCACAAAATATGAATTTAAAATCAAAATAAGCAAAAATATGCATTTTTACCAAAATATGCAAAAATAAGCAAAAACAAATCGATGCCATTTTAACGGAAATTTCTTGATTCGGAAAGATAATTTGTCGATACTGTTTTTAGGCTATCTAAAAAAAACATGCATTTGCATGGAAATCTCATCCCTAATGATGAAGCAAGAATGCCCGTCCGGAGCTTTGTTACCAGTTATATTAAACACTATGGTCCATTCCAATTCGTTCCCTTATCATTTCATGTCGTTCCATGTTGGTTTCATTTCTTTCCGTATGCAAAAATATAAAAAAAATTGTAGAGTCTTTATTTCAATGAATATAAAAAGTACCATTTTATCCCACTTTTACCAATTGTTTAATCCCTTTGTACCATACAAAAAATTATTTTCGAAGTATTTCCATCTCTTGGTTGTTAATTCTGCGGGGTTTTTAGTTTTAAAGTTATAAACGAGTATTAATTTTCCCGTTTAACCTTTTAGAATCGAAATGTTTAAAAATTTAATTTTTTTCAGAATGTTCTTTTTTTTTGCTGAATGATCCTAGAAAAAAAAAATTCAAGCTTAAAAGACATTTTTTTTAGAAAATCAAAAAAGTACCAGAGTACAATTTTTTACTCATTTTTACCTTTTAAAATCAGAAGTTCCTTAAAGTTTTTTTTCAGAATTTTTTGTTTCATGGAGAATTGCACCATTCCAAAATTCAAGTTTTTATGACCAATATTTCAGGAGATCGAAAAAGTACCAAAGTACACTTCAAAAGTTCCTTATAGTTTTTTTTAGAATTTTTTGTTTCATGGAGAATTCTACATTCTAAAATTCAAGTTTTTATGACCATTATTTCAGGACATCGAAAAAGTGCCAAAGTACACTTGTTTACCCTCTTTGAATCATTACCTTTAAAAAAGTAATTTAGTCAAAATGTTTTTGTCCTTGGATGGTCCTATATTACACATTTAAAGTTTTGTGTTAAAAAATAATAAAAGTACCATTGCAACATTTTTACCCGTTTTCTTTTCTAAAAAAAAAGAAAAGTACCAAAGTACACTTCTTTACCTACTTTTTGCCCCCTTAGAACGGAGTTTTCAAAAAGTTTTTTTCTTAGTGGATCTATTTTCTGGGAGGTTAATCTACATTCCAAATTTTAAATCTTTAACTGTAGTGGTTTGGGCTGTGCGACGATGAATCAGTTAGTTTATAACGATTTTTGCACTTAAGTTTAAAAAAAATCAAACTCTAAGACACTTTCTCTATATTACAGGTCTGAGATTCTGAGGTAGTATTTCTATAGAAAACTCATTTATTTAATAAAATTAAAAAAAACAAGGTTGTAAGTGACTGCTGACGTTTTACGTCAACACACGTAAACTCTGAGGCCCATTGTGATGCCACGGGACTGTAATAGGTTTTCGTACTACTTAGTCCCTTTCGTTAAACCAATTTGAGCTTCTAATGAAACTCCTTAGATATTGAATTTTAACATCCGACAAATCAGAAAAATCCTACAGCTCCCTAGATCCCAGTGAAGCAAGTCTCGGACCAGAAAGTGCCGGGCAATGGCAGATGAAGTGGTCGATAGTTTCCAACTCCTCTTTATCCATGCAACTCCGTCAAAAGTCATTTGACGGCACATTTAGCCGCTCTGCGTGCTTCCCCATAAGACAGTGCCCGGTAATTATAGCAACAACCGTCGAAATCTCTCCTCTTGGAAGCGATATCAGCCCACTTGTGCGCCCCTGATTAAGATAAGGCCAAATCAGTCCTGTTGTCTCACACGTCCATCCATTTGCCCATCTTTGATTAGTCTCCGTCGCGGAAGAAAGCCGTAGATTTTGCTTGCAAGTTTCTAGAGGCATACCAACACTTTCCAATTCTGTTGGAACCTGTAAGGTAGTTCCCAGTCTTGCAAGCTCATCGGCTTTGCAATTCCCTGGAATGTCTCTGTGCCCTGGGATCCATATGAGTCGTATCTTAAACTGCTTGGCCATCTCATTTAAAGACGTGCGGCAGTTAAGGGCAGATCTTGTTTTCACAAACATGGACTCCAGAGACTTGACAGGGGCTTGACTGTCAGAATAAATGTTGACTGCGGTTGTAGACAAGACATTGCAACTCAACCAGTCAACCACTTCCTTTATTGCCAGAATCTCTGCCTGGTAAATACTGCAATGATCTGACAATCTTCGAGCCAGGTTCAACTCCAAAGCCCACTTGCTCGTGCAGCCTCGATCCATCTGTGTAAAAATTTACGGTGGCTCCACTTCACGGAATGCCCCCCATCTAAGACTCCCTGGATGGTATCATAGTGGTAAAGTGGCATTAAAAATGGCTCATAGAGGGAGCACAGTCCACATTTTGTGGTATTTTGTAGTGTCCGACCGAATACACCTTTTTTGGCCGAAGCCGAATATTCGGCCAAATTTTCACTATTCGGCCAAACCGAAGCCGAAGCCGAATATTAAAAAAAAAATGTTTTTAGTTGCAAAAACACTTAGTAAAATGTTTTGTGGCTTACAATTGTTATTCAAAGTTAGTTTAGTGTGTTTTTCAACACGTGAGCACAAATATTATACAATTATTCGCTATTCGGCCTATCCGCCAAAATTGTGGCCGAAGCCGAATAGTGGCCGAATAGTGCTTTTTGGCCGAAGCCGAAGCCGAATATTCGGTCGGACACTAGTATTTTGTTCTTCTTCAAGATCTCGCTATGGCCACAATCGCTTCTTCTCCATTGCAGTGTGCTATTAAGTCGAATTGCCGACGTAGCCGCATACTGCCTACCCAATATGTCCAATGGTATCAGGTGAAGGAGGATTTCTAATGCAGCCGTAGGTGTAGTACGAAGAGCACCAGTGATGCATATCGACCCCATTCTCTGTACATTCGTGATAAAGACACAGTTCGCTTTTGTTTCTTAAGCAGGCTACCAGACAATGATTTCATACAGCAGAATTGGACGCACCACTGCTGTATAAATCCAATGAACGACTTGAGGGCTAAAACCCCATCGTTTTCCAATGGGCCTTTTACAGGAATATAGAGCAATCGCTTTTCTCACCCGTTCCTCAATATTACGCCTGAAATTCAACTTCCTATCAGAAATACTCCAAGATACTTGACTCCATTTGAGAAGGTGATTTCAGTGCCGCCCAGAGAAATAGGATCAAAAGCAGGAGTCTTACTTTTCCTAGTAAACAAAACAAACTCTGTTTTACTTGGATTAACTCCTAGACCACAGTCTCTTGCCCATTTAGACAGGTCTTTCAGAGAACCCGGAAGAATGTCCCTCAATGTTGGCAGATGCTTCCCCTTTACCGCTATCGCGACAACATGACAAACACGTGGCTCTAGAGATATCAGCATTAAATTCAGTGCCAGGTTCCAAAGAAGCGGCGAAAGAACACCTCCCTGTGGAGTGCCTCTAGAGATAAATCGAGATATGACAGCCCAATTCAGACGTTATACGTCTATTGGCAATTAGGTTTTGCACCATTAAAACTATCCCACGCTTTACTCCCAGTCCAGACAATGGCAGAACTATCGATTCTAGGATGACATTATTTAAAGCCCCCTCTATATCAAGAAAGGCAACCATAGTGTACGCCTTCACCGAAAGCGATCTCTCGATACGAGCTCATGAAAAGCTGTTTCTGTTGATCTACCCTTGCTGTATGCATGTTGCTTTGTCGAAAGCAACCTCGGGTCAATCACTCTACGCAAATATGAGTCTATCATTCGTTCCATTGTCTTTAATAACTAATTGGTCTGAAATCCTTCGGAGCTGTGTGGGAACTTTTCCCAGCCTTTGGGATAAAGACGACTCTGGTATCCCTCCATTTTAAAGGAATATACGACCAGTTGATGCATGCTGTGTATAGATTATGCAGCAACGGGGCTATATAGTCCGACACTTGCTGCATCTCAACGGGGATTATACCATCAGGTCCAGGGGATTTATAGGTCCTGAAGCTTTTAATCGCCTAGATTAATGTTGGCATATTTATTATTTCCTAAGCAATTTCAGATGCTTGGGCGTCAGAACGTTCCAAGGCTTAAAACGGAGTCATGGAATTGCCCGGAAAATGCGTGTTTAGAAAGAGATTCATCGACTCACCACTGGAGGAAGATCACACCTAATTAGGATCCATCAGGTATCCCAGGGTGCGAGGAGAAAAAGCCAGAACCTTGCTCGATCGGTATACTTAAAGATGGGTACAGGACCAACATTTGGGGTTGTTTCAAACATCAGCACACACTCATTACTTATAGACTGGTTCCATTTTAAATAGCATAGGCAATCAGCCGATGGTGGTTCAATTTATCCAAAAATTAATATATCCATTCTTCTGATTTTTATTGAATTTCGGTTTTTGTTATTTAGTCGAAATTGTGAATGGTTCGCGTTTTATCGCTGTTCAAAGTTGGTATTTTGCAACAATTTTATGAAAAATACATAATGTTTAAATGATCGTATCTTTGGAACGCATCATCCGATTGTCACGAAATAAAGCGCAAAATAATGGTTATGTCCTGGTCTTAAAATAGAATTTTGAAAAAGGATAGGATGCTTTGCAAAAAGGATATTGAAATTAAAAAAATGTCCTTAATTTGCAAATATCTCAAAATGCGTATCTTTAATTTTCCTATATTTTTTTGCACATATAGCCCTAAATATACTTAACAACATATGCAAATCCCAAATTGGGATGGTAAGCGGTTTAATTGTAAACGCGGTTTCATGAAACGCCTTATTGATTTTTGTTAATAACTCTCGTTTACAAATGAAAAACAATTTCTGCGCACTAACCGCGAATAATTTTTTTATATGTATTTTTGATCGCTAAACTCAAAAATTTCATCAAAAGAACATTTCGCGAATAACTTTTTGTTTAATGAATTTTTTAGCGTTTTTTGGAGGTATTTTGACTATTTTTCTTATATCTTAAGTTCTGTTTATCTGATCTTCTCGCAATAAAAACCAAACTAAAGATAATCAAATTTCCAACAAATCCTACATTCATCATTTTTTCATAAGTTCATAGCTTTACGCGCAAATAATTTTTTTAGCGTTATTTGGAGGTATTTTGACTATTTTTCTTATATCTTGAGTTCCGTTCATCTGATCTTTTCGCAATAAGAACCAAATTAAAGACAATCAAATTTCCAACAAATTCTTCATCCATTATTTTTATATCAGTTCATAACTTTACGCGCAATAGGCAAACATATGACTAAAATAAGTTTTTTGATTAACAAATCATTTAAAAAAAGTTTAAGAAATAGAAATCTTTGCAATTAATTGCATCTTTTTATTTATCTGCAAAGCCTGAACATTGAGAAATATAATAAAGTTGATTTGACGAAAATCTATAGGTTTACTCCGAAGTTATCACAAATTTTATGAATATACATGATAAAATACAAAAAAAAATGATATTTTTTTACAATTTCTGTTTTTAAAATTTTTAAAAAATGAGCTTTGTTAATAAAAAATAGTTTTTCCTTGTTTGCCTATTGCGCGTAAAGTTATGAACTGATATAAAAATAACGAATGAAGGATTTGTTGGAAATTTGATTGTCTTTAATTTGGTTCTTATTGCGAAAAGATCAGATGAACGGAACTCAAGATATAAGAAAAATAGTCAAAATACCTCCAAATAACGCTAAAAAAATTATTTGCGCGTAAAGCTATGAACTTATGAAAAAATGATGAATGTAGGATTTGTTGGAAATTTGATTGTCTTTAATTTGGTTTTTATTGCGAGAGAATCAGATAAACAGAACTTAAGATATAAGAAAAATAGTCAAAATACCTCCAAAAAACGCTAAAAAATTCATTAAACAAAAAGTTATTCGCGAAATGTTCTTTTGATGAAATTTTTGAGTTTAGCGATCAAAAATACATATAAAACAAGTAAAAAAGTTAAATTCGGCCTTGCCGAATGTAGTGATACCCTCCACAATTTCAAAAAGATTATTGCAAAAAACTTTATTGAAAAGGAAATTACTTTAAAAAAAAAAATTTTTTTTGAAAAAAAAATTTTCGCGAAAAAAAATTTTCGCGAAAAAAAAATTTTGGTAAAAAAAATCCGCGATTTTTTTTTTTTGTGTTCGTACTTGTTTAAATACCATTTGGTGTTCAAATTTGTTCACATATGCCAACCAGTAGCCGAATTAAAGCATTTTGTATTTTTAGGTTATGTTGAATGTACTGAAATTTTTGAGGTGTGCTTACATTTTCGTTCATAACTTTTGAACCGCTGAACCGATATCGCTCAAATGCAATACCAAACTTCTCGGGAGAACTTCCAATAAATATGTTAAGTTTCAGTCATCTTCGTGCAATATTTTGTCCGCGACAGCATTTTCCACAGACAGACAGACAGACGGACAGACGGACAGACGGACAGACGGACAGACGGACATCGCTAGAATGTCTTAAAATCGATCGGGCATCATGAATATATATACTTTATGGGGTCCCAGATCGATATTTCGATGAGTTACAAACAGAATGACAAACTTATATATACCCTCTATCACTAGAGTGGAGGGTATAAAAATTATTCGCGGTTAGTGCGCAGAAATTGTTTTTCATTTGTAAACGAGAGTTATTAACAAAAATCAATAAGGCGTTTCATGAAACCGCGTTTACAATTAAACCGCTTACCATCCCAATTTGGGATTTGCATATGTTGTTAAGTATATTTAGGGCTATATGTGCAAAAAAATATAGGAAAATTAAAGATACGCATTTTGAGATATTTGCAAATTAAGGACATTTTTTTAATTTCAATATCCTTTTTGCAAAGCATCCTATCCTTTTTCAAAATTCTATTTTAAGACCAGGACATAACCATTATTTTGGGCTTTATTTCGTGACAATCGGATGATGCGTTCCAAAGATACGATCATTTAAACATCATGTATTTTTCATTAAATTGTTGCAAAATACCAACTTTGAACAGCGATAAAACGCGAACCATTCACAATTTTGACTAAATAACAAAAACCGAAATTCGACACAGATCTCGAGAATTGATATGCCAATTTTTATGCAAATTAAAATAGGTAAGGTCGAAAAAGTGTTTTTTTTGTTTTCAAAAATTTTGGAATCCTTCTATGATGAATTTCATTTAAAAATCGAGATAAAACTGAAATTTTGAACCCGACCAACTCAGATATCGATGAAATTTTGTTCATAGCTAAATTTGATCAAAACAAACAAACTCTCATTTTTAGAAATGACTGTTTTGCGATTTTTTGAGCGTGACACAGTGGGAACGTTTTCGAAAAAACGCGAAAATGGTCGAAAAGAGCTCCATTTAAACTACAATAACTCTGAATCGGCTCAACCGATTTCCATGATCTTGGTATCATTAAAAAGATATTTTAACAGGCTTTATGACACGTTAAAAAAAAAAAAAAAAAAAAAAATACACTGTAAAAAATTTATAACAAAAAAAATTTTAACTGACGAAAAAACCAAAAAGATCAAGGGTTTTTTTACAGTGTATTAATTTTTTAGAAAGGTTTATCCTTCATCTATACCATATCAAAAAATAAAAATGGGTTCTTTGTTAGTTTTTTTTATATAATTTTTTAAGTAGTGTCACTTCTAGTAATTTCCCTTATATTTTATAACAAAAAAAAATTTTAGGTAACGAAAAACCAAAAAAGATCAAGAATTTTTTACAGTGTATTACTTTTTTAGAAAGGTATTTCTCTCACCTATAACATATCCAAAAAGTAAAATGGGTTCTTTTTTATTTTTTTTATATAATTTTTTAAGTAGTGTCACTTCTAGTAATACTTACCGAAAGTTTTCGAAATAATTCGAATAACAGCGAAAATATCTGGTCACATTCACAAAATAGTTCAACAATTCTAAAATTTTTTAAATGTTTACAAATAAAAAACCATCAACAATTGTTTATATTATTTGCCACGTTTTTATTAATTTGTGTTTTATTTTATTTAAATTTTTTTTAAGTTAATTATTTGTAAGAAATTTTGCGCTGCTCAAATTTGGCACAGTCAGAATATCTGCGCACATGTACAAAAGTTTCATTTATCGGAATGAATGAATGAAAGCCTTGAGTTCCTGTTATAGTTTTAGCTTCTTCATATCTTGAAAATAGCTTTTCTTTAACGTTGTTGTATTCGTCAGCATCTGCGTAAGCAACTTGTATGGTGGTCTTATATGTTTCTGATGCCCAGTGATAGAGTTGCCTCGTTGTCTGGATTTCATTTTTATTTGCAATACTATAATTTCGAGCACCTCTCTTCAATGTTCCTCCGATTCCATCACATGCAGATTTTCCGTGACTGGTAGCATAAAAGTGCCATTCAGCGTCAATCCCAAAATCAGATTTGTGATGGCATAAATTAATGAAGTTATATTTATTTTTATATTGTGCTCCTGCACCATCTGATACGTAAATGATTTTATTAATATTGTTGGTTATATTGGCCTTCACGAACTGTACCATTTTTGAAATATATAGATGAACTGCTATACTATCATGGGTATTGCAATCAGATATTATGGCGAAGCTTTTATGAGTTAATTTATCGTTATCTGAAAATAAACAAACAAAGGAAAAAAACAAATAAATAAAAATTATTAAATATTTTGATGAGTGTGGATGGATGTGTTTACTAATACCAAAATATTAAAATAATTACCTTTGTAATAAATAACGAACGGATGTATTGTAGCCTGATCATTATTCCAATGGTATCCTTGCACGGCATCTTGTACAAGAAATGCATAATTTTCAGCAAAGTCCATTTGAATTAACATTTCTCCTGATAACAGCGCCGCTCTTTTATTGCTGATAAATTCAGATTGTCGCTTTGCTATGAAATGATGCGGAATCAGAACTTTGATGTGTTCAGTAAAATCGCTGACAAATGATTCTGGGTTGGTGGTTACATTTCCAGAACACATCTAATCGTTGTATTCCACTTTTTGTATATTATTTCTTCAGTTTGGTTATTTTCAAAATGTTTTAGCATATGCGTTTTTAGATTATTTAAATTTTTAAAGCAGTGACCACACATTGAAACGCAACACTCGCTTTTTTCTATGTCACCATTACAAACAACGAATTTGAGAACATCTTTGTAATCGGTAAATGTGCATTCTCCTTCAATACAAATTGATTTTAAGCCACTTTTTTCAAACATCAATTTCATATTCTGATGCAATGTGCATACACAGATATTTTGCTGGTTTCCAACTCCAAGTTTTATACAATTTTTTGGCCTTAACATTGTAAATTTTGTAAAACCCACTTTGGCCAAGGGATGTTTTTTTTTAAATTCGTAGTAAGATTCGCGTAGTGAAGATAACATCAGTCTTTTTTGAACTTTTTCACGTAAGTTTCCTTGTTTAACAGTAATTGAATCTTGCGATCCAGGCATCATTCGGCTAATTTCATCATCTTCATAAAATAACTTGACTGTGCTTAGAGTTTCGGCTGGTAAGCTACGTCTGCTCATTTTAAAAAGATTGATATCTGCAAACTTCGTTTTATTCCTTTGGATATCTTTACTTTTTTTGATACAATCGTGAGATATATCATCCCCAAAACGATCTTTAATTTCTGCGTGACTCATATTGATTGGTAAGAGAGATAAAAGTTTTTGCTTTTCCAAAAGATTTGAGCTGTTCTCTATTTGATATTTGATGTTTTCCAAAATTTCTTCGTAAATGGCTTTGACGTTTTCAAGTTGCGCTGACAAATCAGATAATGGATCAGCTCCAAGTGAATCTGCTATATTTTCGAAAATTTGCAGTGATTTTCTATTTCTGTATGCATCTCGTTTCATATATTTCCTTTTAAGAGGCGACATTTGGTTTGGTAGATGAGGAATAATATGATCATTTATATTTTCAATGACTTCCGTCCTTTCGATGTTTGCAATACGGCTGGTACAAGTTGGAAGTTCATTCAATTCTTCGCTAATTTCATTGCTGGGCGTTGTTGGTAAATAATTTGAGACTTCATTCTGCTCCACGTTGGATTCATTACGACTGCGAGCTTTTCTCAGTGTATTCCGGCAAGTTTCGCAAATACGGCTACAATGAATGTTGGCGACAGCTGGAAAATATTCAATTATATTTGCAGCCTCGTTTTCACTTATTTTACGAAGCGAAGCGCAACACTTATTAGATATTTTTATGCATCTGTACTTATTGTTTGAATTCATATTCACTCAATTTTTTAAAATATACGCGTAAAAATTGTAATGGGATATCTTGGCTTCTCGAAACTGTTTATAATTATGAATTTCGGTACGTTCATCAGGTGCAATTATATAGCATTTTTTAAGGCAAGCAAGAACTTTTTGCGGTTAAAACATATTCATAATTTGGGACAATGTTTATTTATTTTACCTGTTAACCCTTCGTCAGGTACATATTTTGAGTCCTTAGTTCTGGCCAGACCCCTATACATTTACATGCATTTGTATGGAAATAAGGGCTGTTTGCCGTTAAATTTTTTACTAAGAAAGGAAAATATTTGTTATATTTTGTGTTTCTATTTCTTTTTACTATGTTATTAGCTACCTGAGGAAGAAAAAATAGACCTGAAAAAATCTTTGGAATGAAAAGGGCAACAATTTTTTTGTTCTATATATATTTCTCTTTATTATGGGTAAAGTAATAAATGTTTATGACAAAATAGAAAATTATTATGAAGAATACATTGATTTTTTTATTCAGAATTTTGCGGAATTACTAGAAGTGACACTACTTAAAAAATTATTAAAAAAAAAATAAAAAAGAACCCATTTTACTTTTTGGATATGTTATAGGTGAAGGAAATACCTTTCTAAAAAAGTAATACACTGTAAAAAATCCTTGATCTTTTTTGGTTTTTCGTTACCTAAAATTTTTTTTGTTATAAAATATAAGGGCAATTACTAGAAGTGACACTACTTAAAAAATTATATAAAAAAAACTAACAAAGAACCCATTTTTATTTTTTGATATGGTATAGATGAACGATAAACCTTTCTAAAAAATTAATACACTGTAAAAAAACCCTTGATCTTTTTGGTTTTTTCGTCAGTTAAAATTTTTTTTGTTATAAATTTTTTACAGTGTATTTTTTTTTTTTTTTTAACGTGTTATAAAGCCTGTTAAAATATCTTTTTAATGATACCAAGATCATGGAAATCGGTTTAGCCGATTCAGAGTTATTGTAGTTTAAATGGAGCTCTTTTCGACCATTTTCGCGTTTTTTCGAAAACGTTCCCACTGTGTCACGCCCAAAAAATCGCAAAACAGTCATTTCTAAAAATGAGAGTTTGTTTGTATTGATCAAATTTAGCTATGAACAAAATTTCATCGATATCTGAGGGGGTCGGGTTCAATGCATCTCGATTTTTACATGAAATTCATCCTATATAAAATTTAGTTTAATTATCGTAGTACTTTATTGGGATTTTCATTTTAGTGTTTTTGGACTTTCAACGGATTTTTTCAGAGTTTCTTTATTTCAATTGAGGTTTCTGAATCAAAACTGTTGGATCAAGATTTCTCAGTCATTAAAAAGAAACTAATACAATAGTTGCGTTTTTTGGTACAGTAAAATAAGAGCCTTTTACAATCTAAAGGTGATATGATACTTGCTAGTTTCTGTATTGGATTTTTTTGGATTGATCGAATGAAACAACAAATGCGAGAAAGCACAAGACATACAATAAAATAAAAACGAAACAAAAAAAAAACAATATTGCCAACTTTTTCAAAAAACGCCCAAAAACAAATGTAAAACCGCTTCATTCAAGCAAAAACTAATAAAACTGGCAACACTGTTAACATTTTATTCTGGAAATGTCAATTTTAAGTTGAAATTTTTTTTATTTTTTTTGACAGTCACTGCAAAATTATCGATAACACATGTATATTTTTTGACGTTTCAAGTTTTTTCATAATATTGTCATACTCTTTACACTTGGTCAGTTTTCCCATGAAAATAAATTTGCACTGTTCTCCAAAATATAAAAAATACTAAAACTAGCAAGTATCATAACACCTTAAGTATTTTTATTTTGCTTTACAAATCTGGTCCCCCTTTTCAAACTCGTTACCGATGTTGCTTTACAGATTGTTATTCTACCTTATTTTTTTTAATCTCCATAATTTATATGACAGTTATTTGCAATTTAACTTAAATTGCTTTATACTCCTCTAAAACAAAATTGTTTATATGGGTTTTTAGTTCTTGTTATTTTGCCTTTATTTAAAAAAAAAATACAATATTCTACCAATTCCAAGACTTTGACTTTGAACTTGAATTTAAAATTGCTATTATGTGAGCAAGAGTTTTGTTGGATTTGCTAGTACTAAAGGCGCGATCGATTGTTTGTATGATTTATGTACATATTGTTTTTTTTTTTTTTAAATTTATTTATGCGTAAAATTTTAGACTTTGCTTTTGTTGTATGAAGAATTTCATTAAAAAAAGGTTCTTTTACTTAAAAGGGCAAGTTTTTTTCTTGGCAGCTAAACTAACAAGGAAGGTCTTTGCATGGTTACAAAAATATATTTTATAAATTTTGCATGCGAAATCTGATAACCGTCCTTGTGCTGTTAAAAAAACACACCTTATGTGCATGAGTTAAGTGATTTTAATCAACAGGATATTTCGCCTTAAAATTATTAATCATTCATTTAATATTTAGGTCACATTATATTTTTTTGCAAAAAATGTGTTTTCCATATATCACATGCATTCATTCCCAACATAAGGGAATTAACTGTTAATGACTTTTTAATTTAACACAATGACCTCGTTTTAATGTTGAAAAATAAACTAAAATTGCATACGGAATTATTATTTTTTCGCTTAAATTCAGTTGTAATTTAAACAATTAAAAAAGTTAAATTCGGCCTTGACGAATATATGGATACCCTTTAAAATGTAAAATATGTTATTGCATAAACTTTATTTGAAAAACAAAATTTTGTAAAAAAAAAAAATTTCGCGGAAAAACATTTTTGGGTAAAATAAATATTTATGGGTAAAAAACTTAGTAAAAGAATTTAATTTTGTGGAAAAAAAAATTGAAAAAAAATTTCCGCCGAAAATAATTTTTGGTGAAAAAAATCCACGAAAACTTTTTTTTTATAAAAAAATATGTTTGTACTAATTCAAATACCATTCAGTATCTAAATGTGAAAAAAATGTCCGCGGAAAAAAAAATTTGGAGAAAAAAAATTCCGCGAAAAAAAATTTTGGGTAAAAAACTTGATAAAAAACAAAATTTCCGCGGAAAATAATTTTAAATGAAAAAAAAAAATCCACAAAAAAAAAAAAATCTAAAAAAAATGTTTATAAAAAAATATGTTTATCCTGTTTTAAATACCATTCAGTATCCAATTCTGTTCACATATTTCAACCAGCAGCCACATTAAAGCAGTTTGTATTTTTAGGTTATGTAGAATTTACCAAAATTTTCAAGGTGTCGTTACATTTTCGTTCATAACTTTTGAACCGCTAAATCTATATCACTTAAATCAATAGCAATCTTTTCGGGGCAACATCAAATATAAATATGTTAAGTTCCGTTATATATGTGTAACATTTTGGTCGTGATCAACATTTCAATAGACAGACCAATTTCGCTAGAACGTCTTAGAATCGATTACTGATCAATAATATATTACACTTTATGGGGTCCCAGTCCGATATTTCAATGAGTTACAAACGGAATATCAAACTTATATATACCCTCTGCCACTATTTGTAAAAGGAGGGTATAAAAAAAATATGTTTTCTTAATATTCACTTTTTCTGACATACATGTCCAATTAACCAGAAATGCTCCGAATTTAAAATTCAATAAAACCAGAACCCTGACAAAATAAAAATGAAAGCAGATTAAACCGTTCAAGACCAACGTTCCTATTATACTCTACAAAATATATGAAAATGTAGTACCATTTTCGATGTGTCCGTAGAAGTTTAAGTTTACCTCTCGGAAAATAGATCCACTAAGGCTAGGTTTTTGGAGACTCCGATTTTATGGGGTAAAAAGTACCAAACAGTTTGGTACTTTTTGTATTTTCTGAAAAAGTGATCCTAGAAACTTGCAAATTGAAGTGTTGGAACCTCCGACAGAACAAACTTTCTGAAAAATCTACTTGTTGGAAATTCCGTACAAGGGGGTGAAAAGATTTAAATGGTATTTTCAGATTGTGTTTTTTTTCCTGCCGAAAAAAAACACAATCTGAAAAACGACTTTTGATAATTCCGATTTTGATGTGGTAAACAATTGTACTTTGGTACATGTTCTATCTCCTAAAATAATAGGTTAAGAAATTTAAAATTCGAAATGTTTAAGTTCTGATAAATGTACTTTTACGAAAGTTTATTTTTGGTACTTTTTTGATCTCCTGAAAAAGTTATCATAAAAACTAGATTTTTGAAATGAAGGATCCTCCATCGAAAAAAAAACAATCCTAACAAGTATAAAAAAAATGGCAGGGGCGTCTTTTTTTTGGGCTTTGGTTGGCGGAGTCGTAGGGTGACACCTTCTCCGCTTGTAATGTTTACACATTATATGTTTATGACATTTAAACTTAAAAAAAATACATTTTTATTGTTATTTTTATTTATTTTCTATAATCACGTCACCAAATGGGGATCGGACTAAAAAAAATCTCCTTGGTCCAAGTAAGGGTCTATGAACATAATATGGCATAAAAATTTTAAATTTGTTGAGCAAAAATTAAAAAAAAAATCTTTGTTTTAGTTCTTCACGGGGGAACTTTTTCTCCCCTGGTTCGATTTCGCCCATCTTCGAACTTGACCTTACTATTAAGATAAGAGATATTCTTGACAGACTTTATGGGTCTAGCTCTTTTGGTTTGGACTGCATCGTGGTTTCTACAGACGGACGGATGGACAGAAATCGGTAGAATGTATTAGATTGTATCATGGGTCAATAATATATATACTTTGTGGGGTCCCCGACCGATATTTTGATGTGTTACATACGGAATGACAAAGTGAGTATACCCCCATACTGTGGTTGGAGGGTATAAAAATGACTTTTATTAATTTGTGATTCTAAGAGGCTAAAAAGGAGTCAACAATTCTAGGTACTTTTTCGATTTCCTTAACTAATAGTCTTATAAATGTGAAATTTTGGAACTAAAGTTGTGAAAAAAAAAACATAAAAAAGAAGTAAGAGTTTTAAATTCGGCTGTACCAAATTTTTGATACCCTCCAACATGAAAAAAATTTTAAAAAAATACAGGTGCGTTTTTTGTGGGGGAGGCGGGGGGGAGGGGTTAACAGTGGTCAATTGGGGTCACTTCCCTCTTGCGGTTTATGTTTATAAATTCATTAAATATGCGTTTTGCACTTCAGTATTACAATTTTATCATTATTTAAATAATTTTTCAATATCCACGCTCAGAAAAGGGGACGGACCGAAAAAAACACATTTTCTAATCACCGGGATTCAAGGGCAGGACCTTAAATTTCTTCCGACATTAAAATGTTTCATTTTCTTAATAAAAGTATAATAAAACCTGTAAAAATGGAATTTTTTTTAGAGGTTGGTTTAGTTGCTCAAGGGGGAATATTTTTTCCCCTGGTCCGATTTTGCCCATCTCCGAACTTAACTAGCCTACGACCATATTCGTGACACACTTCAAGAGTCTTTTAGTTTGAACTGTATCGTGTCTTCCACAAACAGACGGACATACGGATGGACGGACATCGCTAGAATGTTTTAGAATCGATCACTGATCATTAAGATATATACTTTATGGGGTCCTAGATCTATCTTTCGATGCGTTACACACGGAATGACAAATTGAGTATACCCCCATACTGTGGTTGGAGGGTATAAAAAATTAAATTCTAAGTGGCAAAAATGGCTAACTAATGAAAATTGGTACTTTTTTATATCCTCCACTTACAATTAGTGATAGAGGGTACATAAAAGTTTTTCATTCCGTTTGTAACTCATCGAAATATTGGTCTGGGACCCCATAAAGTATATATTATTGGCGATATCGCGGTTTAAAATTTGCAAAAAAATCTCAAAGTTTCTTTGTCTTGAAAATTTTCACCAAAATCTCTAAACTTTAATCGAAGAGCGCACAGTGGACCAAATGCTTAATCTAGCGTGCAAGAGAGTATAATTCGACTTTAAGAGCACCTAGAAACATGAAATTTGTAATGCAACAGGAAAATGAGATGAGCTTCTATATAGTCCAAATCTGGGCGGTATTTGAAGGGGCGTGGCACTTATTGAAACATTGTTATAATAAAATATAGGTAAAGTAGAGCCAATAATAAGCAGAGAAAGTAATTTTTTTAACGTAAAAAAGATTTTTAAACAGTTAAGAAAAGAAATATTTTATTTTGAGTAAAAAAAAAATTTTTTTTACTCATTTGTGTAAAAAAAAAAAATTTTTGAGTGAAAAATTTTTTTTGAGTTTAAATTTTTTTTTGCTTGTAAAATTTTTACATTGGGTTCTAAAATGTTTGAGAATGTCAAAAATACTCAGTAAAATATTTTTGTGGCTCATCAATGTCATTTAAAGCGTTTAGGTGTTTTTTTTTTTTTAACGTAAATTCAAGGTACACCAATCTGAAATTCACGGTTTTGCTTACAACTTCTGAACCACTGAACCGATTTGGCTGATATTCAATACCGACCTGACTAGGAAAATGGAAAATATATATGCCAAGCGTCAGCAGCAACAGAGTTGCTGTTTGAAAGTTATCGTGTTTTAAACAGACAGACGGACGGACATCGCTAGATCGACTGAAAAACAAAAACCAGCAAAAACCAGCAGCCAATTTTTTTATTATTTTGGAGCTCAATATCTATTCTTTTGAAATCATGTAAAAACCCTATAGAAGTTAGCGGTATTAGTACCTAAATTTATTAACAAAATTCAAGTTTGCTTTTTGCAGAACTTCAAGAATTTTTTTTATAAAAACTAATTACTCATGTTTGGCTGCCTACTACGATGGTGGTTTTGCAATAAACAAAGAAATTTTATTAGCGTTAAGTAAGGTAGGAATAGTGCAATCATATATGCGATAATAATTCAATATTGTAAAAACTTACTTTTTCGACCAACTGCGCACCAGATTCAACATTTGGTCCACTGTGGAGCGCCATGGGTTAATATGGTCTGATTTGATTAAAATTAAGTTTCAGTAGGCAATGGAAAAACATTTTTCAGATTTTTTTTTAAATTTCTTAATCTTAGGCCATTTTTGAAATTTTTTAGACAAATTTCAAAAGGTGATCTTTAAATCCGCTTGACGATTTCAGAAAATTTTTAATAAAACTAATGTATCGCAAGATTTTTTCATTTTTTAAAAATTTAAAACTTTGCTGGAAATTTTCCAAAAACTCAAAACTTTTATCGGAGGTTGACACGGGTTAAAATTATCGAATTTGGCTCAAGTTGTCTTAAATTTTTGTTCATGACTTATGAACCGCTAAACCGAATCGCTCAAATCAAAGACTTCTCAAGCTCTATAAAAGAGCCAGAGGAAAGAAAATTTTCGACATTTTGTTAAAAAAATTTTTGAACGCAGGAAAAACCGTCATGTTTGCATTTCAAAAGCGGTATCTTGAAAACCCATCGTCCGATTTTATTTTTTTTTAACATGTATTCTTGTTCAGCACATCAAAATTAACAAATATGATGTATTTATTAAATTTTTTTTTTAAATTTTCAAAAATTCTAGTAGAATAAAAAATTGCCAGGACATTCAAAATCGGAATAAATTTTTTTTCCATTCAAAAAAATGCCGCTGTAAAGGTACATGTTTACATGTAACGAACTGATATGTAACAGGGAACGAAATGGAATGAAATGCAACGGGGGAACGATATGGAATGGAACAGGGAACGAAAGGAAATAGTTTTTTTGTACACAAAAACTTTTTTTCACTCCAAGCTATTTGTCACTCAACTTTTTTCATTCAAACTTCTTTTTTTCAATGAAATTTTTTTAACCTAAAATTTACAAAATTTTTTTTACTCATGGATTCGGCAAAATCGACGTTAACTTTTTTAATTGTTTATTACAGCATTTGTCATATATTTAATATTTTAATGTAATATTGTGGAACTATTTATTCTACTTTGGTCTTAAAAGGGTTAAAAAAACTTATTGTATCAAGAAAAACAAATATATTTTTTTTTGAAAAACTTAAAAAAAACATAAAATTAAAAAAAAAAGAAAAAAAAAAAAATATTGAACAGTATAAAACAATTTATCAATGTCAATAAACTTTAAATGACAATTTTGTAGTTTTTATTAAAAAATGAAAATAAAAATAACTGTATGTCTGCAATAGTTTTTTTTTATAAATTTATGTTTTGTTTGCATTTCTATATAAATATGATGAAAAAACAAACTTTTCAATTGTATAATTAAAATACTTAAGCAAAAAAATTAAACTAAAACAATAAAAACATGAAACTATAATTAAGTTTTTAGTAAAATTATTTGTACAAAAAAATAAATATCTGAACATTTTACAATTCTAAGTATTTCAGTCACGTGATTTATAAACAAACTGTACTGCAAATATATTTTTTCTTAAAATAAATTTAAATTTTATTTCAAATGATTTCTGTAGTGATTATTGCAAAAATGTTGTTAAATGTCGAATGGAATTCAATCAAAAATTATATAATGTCATGTAAATGTTTTCATAAAAAAAATTATGTAAATGTAAACTGAAGTTATTTTAAACGCACCTTGATGTTGGTATACTCAGACAAAAAAATATAAAAATTTCTTATGTGAATTTTAATATGAATTGGCTAATAAATCAAGGGAAGCCTAATTTTTTATATTTCAGCCAAATTTATTGATAATTACTACCTGCATCAAACCGACGCACAGAGGGCCAGACAGATCGATTTCCGGCCAAAAGTCCTTATTTGTAAATTCTCAAAAAAATGTTTACCAGTTTGTTGGGCATATATAGAAGCAGGTTTTCTGAACTTATCTTTATGATCCAATTACACCCTTTCCTTTAACAGGTCTTCAAAGTTGAAAAAGTTGGTAAAAAATTTTTAAAAGTTGAGATGCTTTTTTAATTTTTTTCCAAACTTCTATTGCTAATGTTTAACTTTTTGTTTGCGTGGTTCAACCTTATATATAAGCCTTTGTAACGAAAATAACATGGACAAATATAACTCATTTGCCTGGCAGCAATTCGCGTTTTTTGTGAAAAAAGTTATAATTTTTTAGATATTTACCTCGCGCCGAAAAAATCCTCAGCGATCCTCAGTTCGATACAATCGGTCTATATTTTTTTTGATATAGAATGGATCCATATCTTTCGAAAAAAGTTGCCCAAACTTGCTCGAAATGATAAATGGCGAAATTACAGCTATATATGCAGTGGTCCGAGATTTGTTTTTAAAAAAATAATTTAACCCAAAATAATGTTTTACGGCTTGATTAGTTTTTTTTATCGACATAGAGTGCCTTAAGTGTAGGAAAAAAAATTATCTACATTTCTAGTTTTTTTGTAGAATTATGAAAAATATCAGTTACACCATTTCCAATTAAATTCAAAGATTTTTTATTGAATTTCCAAAATAAAGAAAAAAAGTGAATAATTTGTCGTCACCATTTCCAAAAGCTTTTCTGAAACTAAGTAAGTCATTTACACCATTTCCATATTTATATATAAAAAAAAAAAATATATATATATAAAAATTATGTGAGTAGATTTAACTGCAGACACTCTTAATACTCTGAAAACTAATTTTTAGTTAGATCAGACAAAGTTAAAAAATCTAGCCGCCATATTGTTTCCGCCATATTGAATTTTCACAGTTCGATTTTAAGATAACAGACACGGAAATTTACTACGTCACACTTTCAGCTAACTTCAACAAAGAAAAGGAATATAACTGTTTTTTAATTACTTGTAATAAACTTTACTAATCATATTTAGTCCGCCATTTTGTTTTTCAAAATTCACGCCAGTAATTCTGATTCAGTAACTCCATGACCCCCTTAAAACAAAATTTGAGTTAAATCGGACAATTATTAAAAAAAAATTGTCCGCCATATTGGATGTGCCATTTTGGTTTTTTTAGTTTTAAGTTAAATTTTGAAATCAGCGACACCGAAATACTCTAGAAGCAAATTTTTAGCAGGATCCAACAACGATAAAGACTTTTGGCCGGAGTTGGATCATTCTTTAAACTTTAAGAAGCATATTTAGTCCGCCATTTTGTTTTTCAAAATTCGGAGTAACAATTCTTTTTCAGTAACTCCAAGACCCACATAAAACAAAATTTGAGTTCAATCGGACAATTTTTAAAAAAAAATTGTCCGCCATATTGGATCCGCCATTTCGATTTTTTTGGTTTTTAGCTAAATTTTTAAATCAGCTACCTCGAATTCCTCTAGAAGCACATTTTCAGACGGATCCAACAACGATAAAGACTTTTGGCCGGAATTGGATCATGCTGGCCCTGTGTGCGACGGTCGGACGGGCATCGCCACTAACAAGGGAAGTATTCAAACCCTTATGAACCGATTTGCCTGAAACTTAAAATATACATAAAAGAGACTATTCTCAGCTTATCGGCCATATCGGGTATTTAGGGGTTAAAAGATGGGTAAAAATGGCGAAAAATCGTTTTTTGGATTTTTTAGCCATTTTTTCTTAAGAAAATATATGATGTTGTTACCATAAAAAAACTTTTTCTGTAATGTCCGAATACAAACAAACAAAAAAAAGTTAAAAAAATTTTATTATTCATTTTGTTTGGAACTTTCCGATTTTCAATTTAAAAAAGGAACCTAAAGCAATTGTCCTACAGGTCCAATTTGTTTTGTGTGTTAATATCGACCATAAAAGACAACTTTCCCGACCCCGACGTTTTTGAAATTCGAAAAAACTATAAATTTTCTCCACCCTAATATACTTATACTAGCGCCCGGCATTGCCCGGTTTGACTTAGACATATATATCTAAATAGCTTCTCACCGGCGCCATCTATAGGGTCCATTCATACATACTAATTTTTTCATGACGAAACATACATACATTCTGAAGTGCTGTAAAATTTCACTGAAATAAAGAATTGTGTTCTTAACTTCACCCCTGCGCCATCTACCGGGTCCAAATTTTACCAGCAAACTTATTTTGGTTTTAAAAATATATTTTGTGAATTTCAGTCAAATCGTACCATAAATAAAAAAAAAATGGAATTATGTCGACAACAGCGCCATCTAGCAGGTTCAAATTTTATCAGGAAACTTAATTTTGTTTTAAAAATTTATTTTGTGAATTTCAGCCAATTCGTACCATAAATACAAACAATTTAAATATTACGACAAAAGCGCCACCTATCGGGATTAAACTTAAGAGGAACCTGGCTTCAGACTAAACTAATATATGGTTCAAGTTTAGTGTCAATCGGTCCAGCGGTTGTTAAGTTTTAGTATCGGAGACATGACATAATCCCCACGGACATAATCCCCATAATGGGGGAAATAATTTGGACATAATCCCAATAAAAAACGGACATAATTCCCAGATTTATGGGGATAATGACCACGTAACAAATGGGATTATTGCCATTACAGGGATTATGACCACTACACAAATTGGTCGCAATCCCAAAAATTGCATTTTTTTTGTGTTAAAAGTTTTTCTGCGTATTTTCTTCCCATTCGGATTGTAATCGTTTTGGAAACGGTCATAGTCCCCACAACTATTATGGGGATTATGACCGTAATGAATTCGGTCATAGTCCCAATTTCCGTTATGGGGGTAATGTCCGTGGGGATTATGTGCTGTCACCTGTGTGTGCACATATTTTTAAAAACTATATTTGAAAAATAAAGATATGTTTCTTAGATTGGGGGAGAATTTCTTTAGCAGTAAGAATTTTTTCCTTGTATTAACGAACTCTATTTAATGAAAACTGTGAGCTATTTATATGTAAATGAACTTAATTTTTTCCATAAATTTAGCTAAATTTTTGAAAAATTTAGTATTTAGTATTTATTTATTTCATTTTCTATAACCTAGCCCATTGGCCATAATCGGTTACTAATTTCTACTTACAAATATTTGTACTTAAAAGTTATTAATATAAAAATAAAAATATGAACACAGAAGAACTTATAAGTATGTATATTAGGGGTATAACCAAAGTAGGAACCTATCATAACGGTATGGGCAATGTTATACTGATAACAAAAAACGGTATCCGGGGTCATTTTGGTCCAAAAACCTTCGGCACCGATTGCAATTTCTAAAACACGTCAAATTTTAATTTTTGTATGTTTTATGGTGGGAATCCGTCCCTTTCAACGTTATTTTGATTTTCGTCGTTTTACAATAAAAATAAAACTAGAAAAATTAGCAGTATGATTTTTAACATTTGAAACATGGGTTGAATAAATATTTGAAAAAAAAAATATTAGCAAAAACTTCATCGCGATCGGTGCCGAACCTTTTTTAACATTCGCGAAAAAAAGAGGACGCATTTCTTATTGATTTTCTATGTATTTTCTCACTATGATAGGCCCTTTTTGATATTTTAGAAAATATGCAAATGGTTATATCCCTAATGTATATATAAATGTAAATAATAGGCATAAACCAATTATTAAAAAATAAAAAAAATAAAGTAAAGAGAAGCAAAAATAGCAATTAACCGATCCCAAGGTAGTTTAAATGTTAAAATATAAAAAATTCATGACATATTTTCAAAGAAATTTTTTCCTAAACATTAGTTATGTCCTTTTTCAGTGTAAGATCCTCCACACTAAAAAAAACCTTGTCAAATTACTAGAAAAAGTCTTGTAATCCCATTTTTCAAATATTGGACAGGTTTTCTTGTTTTTTAACAAATTATTTTCGATCGAAACTTACATTTTTTTTGTAATTTTACAGTTTTTCTTGTAATTTTACAAATTTTCAGGATTTGTTACAAAAAAAATCTAGTAAATATACGAGAATTTCTTGTTTTATTTCGCCAAAAAAAGTTGTAAATTTACAATTTTATTGATAAAAATCTTGTAAAATAACAAAAAAGTTCGTAATTTTTACTAGAAATTCTCGTAAAATAGCAGGTAGCAAAAATCTAGTAAAATCACGAAACCTCCTTTTAAGTTGTATCGCGTCAAAAACATTGAAAATTTAAAATTTTTTTGGTAAGAAGCTTGTAAAATTACAAAATTTTTGTTAAAAAGCTTGTAAAATAAAGAATTCCTTGTTATTTTACAAGCTTTTTACCAATAATTTTGTCAAAAGTTTTTTTCTTGCAATTTTAATTTTTTTTTTGAGTTCAGCAGAATTACCTTCAAGAGAAGGGCGAATTCTAAAATTTAAAATATTTAAGGTTTAAGAGGGGTACTAAAGCAATTGCACTATAAAGTGTGCAGGGGGTCCGCTAGTATTTTATAAAAAAATTTGTCAGTGCCTTTGGGGAAGTCGGTAGGTGATTTTAGGGGACACCCCCTCCTTGCGTTAGACGTTGTCAAACGAATTTGTTATGATTCTTGCATTTAGTTAATACAATTGCACGATTATTTAAATAAGATTGTGAGTAAGTGTGAGTGGAGAAAAAATTGCATGAGTAAGATTTTTGGGTGAGTGAGTGCGCGTAAGTCGATTTTTTTTTGCGTGAGCTTGCGTGATTTATTTTTTTTCAAATTTTCTTTCGTACCAAAAAAGGTACAAAAAAAAATTAAAAATTTGGCTTAACTTAAGATTTCATCCCCAAAAATAGCAAAATAAAATGTAAAATTTCGCTAAACTGCTGAAAATTTTGAAAGATTTTTCAAAATTTTAGTTCTTGAATTTTTTACATAAATAAAACTTTCGTGTTTTACTAAAAAATCAAAAATATGCACTAAAAATATAACATGTGTGTAAATCTTTTTTTTTATACCAAAAACTTTTGCAAATTTTTTTGATAAAAATAAATTAGAAGTTGAAAAAAAAATTATGCATATTTTCAAAAATATTTTTTTTTGAATTTGCGTTTTATTATGCAAAAATATGCATTTTCGCCAAAATATGCAAATAAAAATCGATGTCATTTTTAAATGGTAGTGTGACTACAAGGTAGTGTGGGTACAAAATCATCGCTATGTTACAGATATGTAAGGATAGATAACCACTTTTATAAGTCATACTTGCGGATTATATTCGTGACTGAAGTATCACCCAGACAACAAAGTCTGATAAAAATTTTAAACGAATGTTAAGATATAAGACAGTATTCGAGGTTGTTTATGACGTCACAGAGAAGATCCCGTAATGGCAGCCATATGTGTGAAGGCTTCTCATTAGTCCAAATGGCTCTAAAACTAAATTTGTTTAAGCCGTCGCATAAATGCCCCGTTTTGGGCGCCATTTGTGTGTTGGCTCTTTATAACTCTAAATAGGAGGACCCTGTTGAATAGTTGATAGCGTGGTAGCCTATGAACCAGGGGTCGCGGGTTAGATTCTCACCAGACCTTTGGTTGATTTCGCTATAAAGAGACAACAGTCATTGTTATCAGTTGTCGGGTAGGTTAAAATAATGAAAAATTATTTGAAATTAAATGGTTTACAATAAAAAAAATCACTTGATCATGGAATCATTACCCCAAATGGCTTAAAGTCAAATAAGTAGTTGTGAGTGATTAAAATATAAGGTTGTATAAGCAGTCACAAAGACGGCCCCGTATTGGGAGTCATTTGTGTAATAGAATGCACTGTTCGACAAAAATGATAAAAAAAATCGTTAAACACGAACTGGGTAATATACGTTTGAAACTAGAGACTAAATGAAGTAAGACTGCATTTACAGTTTTTCTTTTTGTGATCCTGTTTCCTTTTAAAAGGCTTCAAATTTTAAAGCATTATATTTTATAAAATATTTTTTTTATTATTTATACTTGTCCTAGGGTGCCACTAGTGATAGCAAATGAAAGAGAAGGATTTCCCCTAATTTTTTTATTTTTTTTTATTTTTACATATCATTTTTTTTATTTTATCCTTCCAAAAAATTATCTTCAATATCCTGCAAAATTTTCATCAAAATATTTTGATAAAGTTTTAAAATGACTTTATTCACATCCTTTTATCTGATATGGAAAAATATAAACTGGAAAAATTAGGGGAGATCCTCCTCATTCATTTACCATCACCAGTGTCCTCCTAGGACAAGCACAAATATTTCAAAAATATTTTACAAAATGTATCCTTTAAAACTTTGAAGTGCTTTTAAATGAAAACAGGATTACGAAATTTACTCCATTTGATCTCTACTTTCAGACGTATATCATCCGGTTCATGTTTAATATTGGCTGTCGGACGGTGTTATCATTAATCCGAATTTGTACAAGCTGTTGCATACAGGCCCCGTGTTGGGCGCCATTTGTGTGATGGCTGATTATTATTCCAAATGAGTTGAAGTACAAGAAGTCAGAGTATAAGACGCTTAATGAGAATAAGAAGAAGGTCTAGACTTGAGATGGTTCAAAATGACATTTGTTAGCTCTAACTGCCTTATTTTCTCATAAACAAAAAACCTACCTTATGTTATTATTTATAAGAACCTACCAAGGTCATTCTTTGTTCCCTTTTTTTTTATTCTAAAAGCATAATAAATTATTAACAAAAAAATATTTGTCTTGTGGCTTCTATTCTAAATCTCCCAAAAAAACGTTTTCTATTATAAATTTTGTTTAAACGAAATTAATTATTTAGTTGATACAAGATAAGAATTTTATTTTATATCAATAATACAATTATTTACGCAATTGTTATTACGTACAAACACAAATAGTCATAAAAAAGAGAAACACTTTCATATTTATTTAACAATTATCGTGTATTTTTTTTTTTTCTTTTTTAAACAAATAGAAAAATAGTAAGTGGTTTATTACAAATTTTTTAGACTTTTAAATCAAACAAATAATAATAAAAAAAAAACAGATAAAAATCTTTTACTTTTTTATCAAGATTTAAGAAACAACTACCACTTTTCTTTAATGAACTTTCCAATTTTTTTTTTTTGTAATCAGTTGGAGTGTGAGTATTATTGATACGAGTATTGTTCAGATTGCGAAATACAATAAATTTGAAAAACAAAAAAATAAAACTTGTATAGAAATTTAGTAAAATTGTGACATTTTGAAAAAAAAATCCCCCCTGCATCTGTGGCTCATTATCTAAAATTATGTACATTTATTTGTTATTTAGTTATTAATAATGCATTTTATGTTTTATGTCTTATCATGCTGAAGCATGTGCTAAATAATAAGGGTATTCCCAACCATAAAGAATCCATAAAGCCGAAACGTGTGTTATTAATTTAAAACATCAGAACGAATTTTTAAAAGAGTAATTTTCTGAACCTTACTTGTTCATTTGGTACAACCTCTTAAAGTGAAATTAAAGTTGTGATTAAAGAAACTTCAATCAGCTGTTTTTTCTTTACACATAACAATACTTTCAATCTGAAAATTTAAAATTTATTTAAAAAAATAACTGAATTTTCATTCGAAATTTCATAAGTATATTTAAAGTAAAAGCTTTTTCCCATTCATTCAAATTCAATTTTCTGTTGCATTCCCCGCCTTTCTCTACGTGAATACCCCTAATAACTTTTCCGTCGTCAACGTCAAGTTAACAAAACCAATAAACCAGAAAAAAAGAAATGAATAAAGATACTTTAATTATTTGTTGATTTTTTAATGAATTTACGCCTTTTTTTTCTTCATAATAATATATTGTTTGTAGTCATGTTGAGTTCATAAAACATGTTTCGTTATTGTTTAAGAGATAACCTAAATTTTATTTTTGATGTGGATTTTTTTTTGTTTTTTTTTTTTTTATTAATTATACATTTCGGTAGGAACACATTTCTACGAATTATTGTGGGTTGTTTTGTTTACAATGTTGTCACTTTTTTTGTGAGTGTGTATTTATCAGTTTTTCTCTGTTTTGCGGCGGAAGATATTTAAAGAAAGACATCAGTAATAAAGTGTTAATGGGTTTGTTTAAATAATCAAAATGTTTAAATGTTTACAAAAATTATAAACACTTTGTAAGTGTATGTTTCTTTGTTATTTTTTTGCATATATTAAGAAAACAAATAATTTTGGAATTAATTAATTTTAAGTCTTAAGTGCCTTAAATTAAATTTGTTTTCAGTGGAATAAATATACTATTGCTAATAAATCGGTTCAAAATAGACTAGATTTACTATAAATCGTAGTTTAAAATAACTAATATTCATAGTTTTTCGAAATAAAAAGGTACCTTTTATAAAAGGTACTTTTTATAAAAGGTACTTTTTATAAAAGGTACTTTTTATAAAATGTACTTTTTATAAAAGGTACTTTTTATAAAAGGTACTTTTTATAAAAGGTACTTTTTATAAAAGGTACTTTTTATAAAAGGTACTTTTTATAAAAGGTACTTTTTATAAAAGGTACTTTTTATAAAAGGTACTTTTTATAAAAGGTACTTTTTATAGACGTTAAATTCATTTATTATGATTTTTGCACTAAAGAAATAAAATTTTATCAATACTTAAATTAATATTTTCGATCTACGCCCACAAAAGGGGCGGGTAGAAAAAATGGCATTTGTTAGGCCATGAACAGCGTATTGATAAAAAAGTTTTAATTTTCCTAAAAAAGTTTAAAAAACGTATAAAAAATGCACTTTTCACAGTCCGATTTTGTACATTTAGAAAAAGGTGGTAAATTTTTCTAAGGGTTTAAATTTTTTCCCTGGTCCGATTTTGCCCATTTACGAACTTAACTATAAAACATATTCGTGCCAATCGCAGGAGTTTAGCTGTTTTATTTAGGACTTTATCGTGTCTTTTACTGATTACATACCTTATAGCCTCCCAGACCATCCGTTAATCGAATCTTCAGTATAATTTCTTGTTAAACTTCATTATCATATTTGTCACTTTGGCAACTCTATTGTACGTACGAAGCGACAAGTACCTTTTTCAAGGAAAACAAAAAACATCTTAATGTCATCATATGTAAATTATCGTATTTTTTTGTTGTTGTCATTGCTTCTCCTTAGTATCAGTACCAGGCATGATTTTGCATCTTATTGCGTATTTTAAAAAGATTTGTCTTGGAAAAAACAAGCGTATAAAATACTGATGTAAAAAGGATGTAGGCGTGTAAGTTACAACCAAAAAGCAACAGCTCGAATGAGAATTTTTTTTTTAGCATTTTTTTTTTTTTTGCAGAAAACTTTAACAATGTTAAAAGGTGCATACGCAAAATTATACACATAAATATTAGGTGTGTTTTTTGAAATAAAAAAAATATTTTTTAAGTTAAAAGAAAAGCTTAAAAGTATTTGAACTGAAAAAGATGGAAGTTTAAACATATTCTTCATTAAAGGTTTTCCTGTAGTTTTTGGGTGAATTTAAAGTTTGTTTGTAAAGTATGTAAGAAATAAATAATTTTTTACAGCTCGAAGTCATTATAGTAAGCTATAAAACCTGTTTAATGTAATTTAAGCAAAAACATGAATTTCAAAATTTCAAAAAACACACCTATTATTTACATAAATTGTCGTTTAGTTGGTTCGGTGGATGGATAGATGAAACGCTACGTAAAGTAAGTATTTTTAAAAGAATTTTTCTTTACTACACTTAGGGTCATTAAGTTCTTTTATGCTGTTTACTCATGGTAATTATATTTTTCAATTTAGGCTTGTAGCAGCGTCGCATAAAAAACGTCAGAAATTACCATATGTTGTGACAGCACAGGGAACATTTTAGTCTCAGTATTTTTTTATAAGAATTTTTTTTATAAGAATTTTAGTTTGTTTCGTATTTTTAATTAACATAAAAGGAAAAGTGTGTGAACTCATAGTTTTTTGTGTCGTTTATGTATGAATTTTAAACGGCAGAGGCTGGTTCCTTAACAAAATGAATTAATTTGAGCAAGAAATAGTAAGAAAAAACTATGTGATTTATAGTCACATACGAAACTGATCAAACATTATGTTAAAGGTGTGTTTACATCATACCATGAGAATGTCAGATTTTGTTGTAGCATAATTTTAGGCAATTAGTAAATTTATGATCCTGAAATTAAAAGCGAGCAAAATACTGACTTTCATAATTTATTTAAATAAATCGACGGGAGTTAAAATAATTTGTTATATTTGTTTTTAAATTTATCAAAATGTAGATGTTTATTCGTTTTTTAAATAACAATTAAATATTTACTAAATGCCTAAAAGTATGCTACAAAAAAATATTTTTTTTTATTTAACAAAAATCTTCGAAAATAAAAAGACTCATTCCCTGCAAACAAAACGATACGACATCGATTCGCCGGTTGTATTGTATAATTATCGAATTTGTATCGCCGGCGATACACCTTTCGGAAGAAACTGTTACCAGACGGCAATACATCCCGGCGACACGAAAACGATTCGTCTTGGCGCTAAAAGTGCAATATCGCCAGATTATCGTAAAAACAAAAAATAATAGATTTGTATGTATCGCCGGAAAATCACAAAAATTATAAACCGGCGATATAGCTATATCGATTCCCTGAAGCTGAAAATAGACATTATTTTTCTCATTCATATTTTGGTCATGTTAACAGGACTAAAAACGTTTGCATTCACCTGAAAAATATATCCGCAACTTTCGCTTAATTTTTTGTTTTATCTTTGAACGCACATCTGTGTTTTTCGGCCAAATTCGTATTCTTTCAAAGATTTATTGTTGTGCTTGATAAATTATTTTATTTTAAATTGACAAAGAAATAAAAATTTTCAATATTCTTTTTTTTTTATCGCTAAAATATCGTTCGTATGAGAAAACGGCGATATAATAAAAATACTACTTTGATTTTTTATTGAAACGATAAATTTTCGTATCGCCGCAATATCTTTGCGGCGATATATCGTCCAATTGTTTGCAGGGATTGTTATAATAAAACAAACACACCAATACGTACACGATTTTTCACACTTGATGTTTGTCTTTTCAGACTTTCAGACATTTCTGCTTTTAAAATATTTTCAGAATTTCTAAAAAGAAAAAAATATTTCTTACACAAAACAAATTCAAACTTCTTATAATCTTATCACTAAGGCAACCAAAAATAAGCATTTATTAATTAAATTTAAGCCCTTAAAGTATGCAACAAAAAACTTTTAAAATAAGTCAGAAATCATATATGTTTTTATTGAGGTTTTTTAGACTTTATTTCAAATATGTTGTTGCATACTTTTAGGGCTCAAATTTAATTAATAAATTCTTATTTTTGGTTGTTTTAGATAATTTTTCATTTTAAAGCATACTTTAAGGCGAAATTATTTGTTAGTTGGGAATTAAAACAAGTTTGACAGATTTTAATTTCTTATGAGAGTCGTTGAAAATGAATTCGATTAAAGTAAACAATCTTTAATATTTCGAAATATTTTTCTTTAAAAAAATTCCACTAAAGTTCCCCAAAGTAATGCTCTGAAAGTTTCTGCTTGCCCTTTTTTTTTTATTTAAAATCTATTATTACACTCACAAAATAATGTGTTTGCATAGGCCCACTCTTAACCTTGAATTTTGGGTAGAAAAACTAGTTTATTTTTTTTTTGTTTTTTTGCAAAAAATAAAATTCCAATTATCACATGGATTCCAAATAGTAAGATAAACAAACTTGCTTAAGATCAGTTAAGCACAAAAAAAAAAAAAACGAATTATAAAAAATTTTAAAAGTCTAAATTTTCGCACAAACAGTTTTATTTTTATGTTAAACAAAACATTTATGCAAAATACTTAACGCCTCCAGTTCAAAAAAAGTACTTAAGTGAACATATACAGTAAAATGTTGTTATGATGGAATTTTCTGAAACTTTAAAAAAACAACAAGTAGAAAAGTTAAATTCGACTTTGCCGAATCTATGAATACCCTCCACAATGCATTTTTAAAGGGTAGTACATTTTTTAACGTGAAAAAATTAACAATTTTGATTAGAAATATTTTATTTTGAGTAAAAAACTATTTTTTTGTAATTTTTAAAAAAAAACAAGTAGAAAAGTTAAATTCGACTTGGCCGAATCTATGAATACCCTCCACAATGCCCATTTTTAGTGATAATAAATTTTCTAACGCGAAAAAAATAACAGTTTTGATTAGAAATATCTTATTTTGTTTAAAAAAAAAATTTTTTAGTAATTTTTGAAAAAAAAAAATAATTTACTAATTTTTTTTTTTTTTGAGTGTAAAATTTTTTTTGAGTGTAAAATTTTTTTCGAGTGTATTTTGTTTTTTTTTTGGTATCAAAATATTTTTGAGTGACAAAAATACGTTGTAAAATATTTTTGTGACTTACTAATGTTTTTAAAACAGGTTTAACGCGGTTTCAACACGTGAATTTTAAGTGAAGCTAATCTGAAATTCACGGTTTTGCTAAAAACTTTTGAACCATTGAACCGATTTGGCTGAAATTCAATACGTACTAGCCTAGAGGAACGAAAAATATATATGCCAAGCTTCACTATCCTCAGAATAGCCTTTCGAAAGTTATAGTGTTTTTTATCTTGTAAATTCACGAAAAACCCTTGCCGAAATTCAGTCTTTTGCTCATAACTTTTGAACCACTGGACCGATTTCGCTGGATTGCAATACCAACCTGACCAGGTAAATGCCTAACATATACGCCAAACTTCAGGAGCCTCCGTAAAGTGTTTCAAAAGTTAGAATGTTTTCAACAGACAGACAGACAGACGGACGGACGTACATTACGAAGCCTTATCCCGCCAACTGAAATTTCTCGTCGTTAATAATCTAATAAAATAAAATAATAATTAAAAATTCTAAAATTGAAAAAATTGTTTGGTTTCCCGCGTAAAAATGAATTTGATCCTTTCTGATCTGTTTATATTTATTCATATATGATCATGTATGATTGCATATAATTATATCTGAAATGACGAAAATCGAGATCTAATTATATCTCGGCTTTGGTCAACATTGGCACAAATTTGACATTTTATTATACCTGATCAAATACAAATGTATACAACAATATGCAATTATATATTACAGACCAAAGTAGAACTGATTAGATCAAATCGATTTTTACACGGGTTGTATGGTTTTTTCTTTTCGGGGCCAAAGTTTAACTTATTTTCCCTAAATCGGACATCACATCAACAGTGTGTGATCGTAATTGATTTACGGTAAATATTCTGATTAATTTTTATTGAAAAATATTTTTTTTTTATATTTTTGAATGGGTTTATTCTAGCTCGGGTTCATTTTTCCTTTACTAATTAAAACTATCATATTCTCATAGAATAATTTTCAAGAAAACTATTTCTTTGTTTTAAATTTATTTATGTTGGTAATTTTTGCAAGACTTAGTCGACACATGTTTCGGAATTTGTGAGATTCCATTGTCAAGACTATTTAATTGTAGTATAGGTTTTTTATATTTGCTAAATAGTCTTGACAATGGAATCTGACAAATTCCGCAACACGTGTCGACTAAGTATTGCAAAAATAACCAACATAAATAAGTTTAAAACAGAAAAATAATTTTCTTGAAAGTTATTCTATGAGAATATCATAGCTTTAGAATTAAAAAAACTCAAATTTGAAAGGTCGAATAAAACAATTTTTATTTTTTAATAAAAATTAATCAGAATTTGAACAAAATAGTTAGCACGCCAGGGTGAAGTACCCCATATATGGTATTACACTCGCAAATAGACCATATGATTAAGCATTTGCAACAACAACTAGTATATAGTTTTGTCCAATGGATAATCATATGTTAATCTGTCTAAAAGTTTTTTGTTGGTTCTAATTCTGATTGATTTGTAGTAAAAATAAAAATTGTTTCATTCAACCTTTAAAATATTATATTTTGAGCAAGTTTATTTTAGCTCGAGGTCATTATTTCCTTTATAATTAAAACTATGATATTTTCATAAAATAATTTCCAAGAAAATTATTTTTCTGTTTTAAGGGGATTTAAGTGACAAACCGTTTATGCTCAAACTGAAATATTAATACATTTTCGACTCCACTCCAATTGTATTAATATTTTAGTTTAAACATAAATGGTTTGTCATTTAAATCCACTTTACTACTTGTAGTATAGGGTTTTTAAATTTGCTAAATAATCTTAAAAATGGAATCTGACAAGTTCCGAAACACATATCGATTAAATCTGTCAAAGATGACCAACATTAATAAATATAAAACAGAAAAATAACTTTCTTGAAAATTATTTTATAAGAATATCATAGTTTAAATTAGTTAAGGAAATAATGGCCTCGAGCTAGAATAAACCTACTCAAAATATAATTTTTTGTTGGATATTTTTTTTCTTCTTATAATTCTCAATGAGGTTAGAATTGAATATGTATTATTATTTTTATTTGAACATTAACGATTTGTCATTTAAATTCTTTTTGCTACTTATAGTATAAGGTGGCCAACATGATTAAATTTAAAACAGAAAAATAATTTTCTTTAAAATTATTCTAAGAGAATATCACAGTTTTAAATAGTAAAGAAAAAATTACCTCGAGCTAGAATAAACCCACTCAAATATATTTTACTGTAAATAGTAGTAGTTAAACCAGTAACACATTATCCTTTTCTTAGACAGACTATTTGTCTAAACATAATATTTTACTATAATGGATTTTTGTATATTTTTTTACTATAATTTCAGATCATAAATAAATACGAGCACTTTGAGCACATATTCCACCGTTAAAATGCTAAACAATATTGCTAATTGTCAAAATGACGTAATTTTTCTTTTACCAAGTCATGTTGTTAATCACGGTCGTGTGACTGCCTCAATATATGAATTGTTTGAGCAGTTTTTAAGTTTTTTTTTTATTATTAACTGTATGCGATTCATTGAATGGTAAGTGTGCTTTTTTTGCTATTGTTGTTATTATTTATTACTATTATAAAGTTAATGAAATTAGCATTGTTTTTTTTATTAAATAATCTATGAAGTAGAAACAAATACACAAAAAACGTGTCTCAAAGTTTAGTTGCACTTCATAGTTAAACTATTTTTTTTACTATTCAGTGTTTTAGAAACTATAGTTTTTACTACTACTACTATGACAGGTGTATTGTTTGAATTTCACATACTTGTATTGATAACATAGTCAATCTAATTAAATTTATTTTTTTAAGGTTATGTGATACGTCATCATTATGTGAACGATGACCGCTGTTTTTTATTTTTAGTATTGTTTTCAATTTATTACACTCTAATTAAAATCATTTCAGTTTCCTACTATAAATTGGGTAAATTTACACAAATTGCGTAATTTTATTTAAAAATATTGGAAATTTACTAAATTTATAGTAGTATATTTTATGAATTTGTTGAAATTTACCCAATTTATAGTAGGAAACTGGACTCATTTTTTTAGGGTGTAGGTCTAAAAATAAGACCTCATTTTGAAAAATTAATAAAATAATTTATTTCTATTTTTAAAAATAAATTTGTTTGAATTTTATTTCTTTATTGTCCACTTGGAATCACACATGTAGTTCATTCATAAATTTTATTTAATATTTTTTTTTGCTTTCGATTAATACAAGTCATATTTATATCCCCATAAAACTCATACATATTCATTAAATATGGTTAATTTGTGTTATATTAAACGTACAAGTATATGTAATTATTTTTAACGTTTATTACTTATACGAGCAAATACAATTATGAAACGTGTTTCATATGATTACACCGTTCGACAAAAAGAAACAAAAAAGGCGATAACACGATATTCTCCAGTTCGTGTTTATCGACTTTTTTGTTTCTTTTTTTTACGTTTGGAACTAGAGACTAAATGTAGTGAAACTGCAATTCCTTTAAAAAGGACTTCAAAGTTTTAGAGGATTACATTTTTGTAAAATATTCTATAAATATTTGTACTTGTTTCTAGGATGCCACTTGTGATGGCAAATAAATAACGAGGATCTCCGTTAAAGGATCTAAGTAATGTCCTTTCAAAACTTTATCCTTAAATATCCTTAAAAATTTTTAACAAAATGTTTTCATAAAATTTTAAAGGACATTATTTACAATCTTTTTCCTGATATGGCAACATTAAAAAATGGAATGTGAAGATTCTCCTCTTTCATATTTAAAAAATATGTAGTTTACAAAATGTAATCCTTCAAAAATTTAAAGCCTTTTTAAAAGAAAACAGGATTAAGAAATGGAAAATTTTAAGTGCAGTTTTACATCATTTGATCTATACATTCGGACGGATATCATCCGGCTCATGTTTAATATTGGCTGTCGAACGGTGTTAAAGTAGATGGGCATATAATAAACGACAAAGAAATTTTAAAACACCTACACAGATGTATAAAAGGGTTCTGACCCAGAAATTAGACCCACTAAAGCATTTTGACCTCCTGAATTCGATACCTCCATCAGATTTAAATTTTATCGTTGAGTTTTCCAGTAATATACAAGGAAAGTCCGAAAAGTGAATACATAAGGATTAGTTGGTCTAGTTTCTAGGTCAGAACCTTTTTTTGTGGGGCTGTGTAATTCTTAATTAATTGTAAAGCCAAAAAATACCAATCAAAATTTATTTTTTACCTGAAAATTTTTATAAAATTATTTTTTTTTTGTGCATATTAAAATTTTACTCACATTTTTCACTCTTTAATTCTTTGAGTTGAGATAAATTAAACTTACCTAAAAAGAAAAAAAGAAAGAAATTGTTAAAAAACGATATTAAAAAATTTTATTTTTATTTAAGTACTTGATAGGTATAGTTGATTTAATTGTTATGTCTTTCAAGCTGACAACAGAAAGAGAATTAGTCATGAATAGATTGTTTTATCATTAGAAAAATAATTATTAAGGACATAAGAATTTCGCCAGTTATTTCTAGTTTAGAAGAAAAAGTTAGTTTAGAAACAAAAATGTTTCTAAGAACTTTTGTCCAGGAAACAATGGTTCTAAAATCAAAATCGAGCTTTCGTTTTTTTTACGAGAAAATCGGAAAAAATTCTACTTTTTTGAAAATATTTATTGTAATTGATGGATTACACTGTGCTACAGTGAAAAAATACTTCTGATGTGACATGGTATAGGTTGTTGGTTTTGCCGAGTAGATCACAAAAATGCCCATTAAACTTGCCAGACACCCTCAAATTTTAGAGTTATTCTCAAAAAAAGTTTTTTTGGGACTTTGCTCACCAAACCTTGTGTAATTTAGAAAATTTTCAACCGATTTTAAGTTTTTTGACTGTTTTGGATAAAAAAAAGAAAGATATCGCTTTCCATGTGTGTGAATGGGTCTACACATATAAGAAAGACATCTATTGATTTTTTCTATAATATCTAATTTTAACACCCTCCACTCTAGTGATAGAGGGTATATATAAGTTTGTCATTCCGTTTGTAACACATCGAAATATTGGTCTAGGACCCCATAAAGTGTATATATTCATGATCCTTGATCGATTTTAAGTCGATCTAGCGATGTCCGTCCGTCCGTCTGTCTGGCAGTCCGTTGAAAACACTCTAACTTTTGAAAGACTTTACGGAGGCTCCTGAAGTTTGACAGATATGTTGGCCATTTACCGGGTCAGGTTAATATTGCAATCCAGCGAAGTCGGTCTAGTGGTTCAAAAGTTATGAGCAAAAGAGTAAATTTCGGCAATGGTATTTTGCGAATTTACGAGATTAAAACCACTCTAACTTTCGAAAAACAATTCTGAGGGTGCTGCAGATTACCACATAAATTTGTCGTTCCCCTGGTCTGGTTCATATGGAATTTCAGCCAAATCGGTTCAGTGGTTCAAAAGTTATTAGCAAAACCATGAATTTCAGATTAGTTTCACCTTAAATTCACGTGTTGAAAACCCGTTAAACATATTTTAAAAACGTTGATAAGTCACAAAATTATTTTACAACGTATTTTTGTCACTCAAAAATGTTGTCACAAAAAAATACACTCAAAAAAAGTTTTACACTAAAAAAAAATTACACTCAAAAAAAATTTTAGTAAATTATTTTTTTTTTTCAAAAATTACTTAAAAATTTTTTTTTTTTACACAACATTAAATATTTCTAATCAAAAATGTTATTTACTTCACTTAAAAAGGGCATTGTGGAGGGTATTCATAGATTCGCCAAGTCGAATTTAACTTCTCTACTTGTTTTGTTATTTTTGAAAAATTTTCGAGTTTATCGATTTTTTCTGCTATAGTTCGTTTAACAATATTTATAAACGTACATTTAAAGAAAATTTAATTCTGAATACGATGGGCTTTATCCTGAAAAAATTGGATAACAATTGAAGAGTTGTGATAATTTTTCTAAAAAAGAAAATTAAGATTTTGCAGGAAATCGCCGTCCAGATAACCCAAGCAAAAAAAAAAAAAATTTAACATATGAGGTCATGTACAATATAAATAAAAGGTTTTTGGTGCGCTGAATCCGTATCTGGCCTTTTAATTGCTCTATCGCTTCAGGTTTTTGAGATATTTAACATATATTGATATATCAAAAAATTTATAAGATAGCGCAATTTCAAGGTCAAATTCGAATTCAGGGGGCCAAAAACCTTTAAAATAATGACACGCGACCTCTCAGTATGTTCGTTTATTTTTTTTTGCCTGGGTTGTCCGAACGGCAATTTCATGCAAAATCTTAATTTTCTTTTTTAGAAAAATTATCACAGCTCTGTCAATTATTATCCGATTTTTTCGGCATAAAGCTCGTCGTATTCACAATTAAATTTTCTTTAAGAATACGTTTGTCAATATAAATGTTGTTAAACGAACTATAGCAGAAAAAAATCGATAAACTCAAAAAATTTTCAAAAAATAACAAAAAAAATAGATATTGTTGATAAAATCAATACATATCTTTCTTATATGTATAGACCAATTCACATACATAAAAAGCCCTATTCTTCTATCTAAAACAGTTAAAAAATTGAAAATTGGTTAAAAAATGTGTAAGTAACGCGTGGTTTAGTGAGAAAAGTCGTTTTTTACAATAACTTTAAAATTTGAGGGTGTCTGGCAAGTTTGATGGACATTTTTGTGATCTTTCCGACCAGACCTACAACCTTAACTACCTCATTTGTAAAATATATTCGATTTTGTGTTTTTTGTAGCACAGTGTTATATCGCCGGCAGAAGGCTTGTTTAAAAATAAATGTTCTCTGCTTTCTACACCTGTACTCACTTTAAAAAAATTCTCTACCTAAATAATGGTTTTGGTGGTTTTCGTCAAAATAATAGCCAAACTAACTCACTTTTTTATTTAAAAAGTACATTAACTTTCAATTTCCGATTAATTTTTATTAATAAATAAAATTGTTTTATTTGACCTATAAAATATAATATTTGACCTTAAAAATATTATATATATAGCTCGAGGTCACTACTACCTTTGCTAATTTCAACTGTAATATTTTCATAGAATAATTTTCAAGAAAATTATTTTTCTGTTTTACATTTTTTTATGTTGGTAATTTTTGCAAGACATAGTCGACACGTGTTTCGAAATTTGTCATATTCCATTGTCAAGACTATTTAGCAAATATAAAAACTATAAACGCAAATATTTTTAAACTTAAAAAGTTTCGCTTATTTATTTTTTAGACACTACTGTATTTTTCATACATATGCAGTTTAATTTTTTATTCATTGAAATAATTAAACATTTTAAAAAACTACGATATGATACGGTGTGTTTGAGTAGTAAATATAAAAAAAAATAAAATTCATTCATAAATCTTATTGATGGTTGGCCAATCACGTTGTCAAAGAAATATGCTTAAAAATATTTTATAATTTATTTTTTTTTAATTACTTTTAATAAATATTTAATTAATAAACGTTTTTATAATTATAAAATAATTATATGATTTTATTAAAAAGTGTTAAAGTATTAAAGAGTCTGTGATTATATTTTTTTTTTTTAAGTATATAATTGTTTTATTAAGACGATTATTATTTCTTTATCACTATTGTGAATCGCATTTGGCAAATAAGTAGATTTTGATCAAATCTAGCAAATAAAGCATTTTTTATTTTAAAAAAATGTTGAACCTTATTTTCAGGAAAAAGAGAAGAGTTTCATCATATGGATGAAGTAGTTTCATAAATTGGTAGGATTCGTTTATCGGAATGACAAAGTTAGTATGACACCATACTAGATTAAAATGATTTTATGATGATTTTATGATGATTTTATCATCTGTTTATCTGTTACACTGTGCAACACCCAAAATCGGAATGGGATGAAACCAAAAGCAAATGAAAGATGACATATTCCATAACAAACCCCTCAAGGCTTTTTTCCAGTTCAGAGCTAGATTTTTTTTTACACGCATTTAAAGTTAGTGCACTTTTATTATAATTATAATAATAAATGCTTGAAAATTGTATTAGTCGCGAATGATTAACCCTTTAAAAGCCAAATTTTTTTGGCTAGGAATTTCTTGACCAAACTTTGTGAAAATGTTGATCTATACTAAAGATAACTTTTTTGTTGATTTCATTGGTCTACTGCGCCCTCTAGCGGAGATATATGCAATCAAACTTAAAACTTTCACATACAATATCTCCCGAACAAGTTAAATTTTTTTCAAAATTTTAATTTTGTATTTTTTGTACAGAAAAGTACTACACAACTCGCTTTCGAGAAAGCTTTTGCAACTATTATTCGGTTATGCCAACAAATATTGCGTCTACCCCTTCGGTTTGCAAATTTATTTTTCGGAACACATATATCGTAAAGATAACCCTTCAATGATCATTCTTGTCCAAATAAAACATAAAAATGCTGTACGTTTAAATTTTAATGATTTTTTTAACGACGTGTACACGGTTGAGTACAGTGGCCAGTAATGGGTTAATATTGTAATTGCCTTTAAATAACAATCATACGCAACGGTGTCCAGTGTTTTATATTAATACAGTCAAACTCGGTTATAACGAACTCGCATCAATTAAAAAATAGCATCAATTTTCACACAAAATACTTCTTTTATAACGAACTCGGCTATAACGAATCCTCGGTTAAAACGAACTGCTTATTATGGTCCCACGAACACAATTTCATGTATATTTACCTTTTTATAACGAACTCCCATAAATATTTCTTAATGTGTGGCAATCATGTTAATCAAACTAACAAAAGGTTGGAATTTTTTGGTTTATATTATAATTTTGATGAAATTTATTTATATTTTTAATTATTTCTTCTCAATAAGTAGTTAATTTACGAAAAAAACATCGAATAAAACAAAATAGGATCTATTTTTTTGGAAATAAAACTAGGTTGATAAAAAATATACCCCGCTTATAGCGAACTTCGCTTATAACGAACTATTTTTACTGGTCCCTCGGAGTTCGTTATAACCGGGTTCGACTGTAATTGCCTTTAAATAACAATCATACGCAACGGTGTTTTGTGGTTTATTTGAATAATTTGGCTATTCAGTAAATAGGTACTGGACCGATTGCAGCAAAATTCATACCAGTCATAGCTGAAGTAATTTTCAGCTTAAGTTTGGAAACTGGACCCTACATGTTCAATAAGGGCACAACCAGGGGCCTTTACAGTAGGATATGTTTAGTACACACAAACTTTAAATGCTTTAAAATCACCAACTTTAAATGCGTGTAAAATAAAATCTAGCTCTGACCTAAAAAAAAGGCCTTGTGGGTTTTGTTATGGAAAACGTCAGCTTTCATTTGCTTTTGGTTTCATCCCATTCCGATTCCGAAAGTTCGATTTTGTATCACTGTGTTATTAATTATACGCACCGTATACTGAAGAAAAAATTTCTTTAACTGCATCAGGGTTAAATCAGAAATTTTTTTTCTTCAGAGAGAGTTAAACATAATTTCCCAAAAATTTTCACCAGTCGAGGGTTAATTCTATACAATTTCACAAAAAAAATTCCTAAACAATAGAATTTGATTTATGTCTTATTATTTTAAATTTATTTAATAAAATATATATTTTTTTAAAAACCACTTATTTAAGACATTTTTCAAAATTGTCAACCTTCATACAACATTAAGTATGATTTATTTATACACACAAATAAAACATCTTGTTTATCACATAATAATAAATTATTTAAAAAACAATCATGTCATTTGTTTAAACTACTGCATAGCATATAAATTTAGCATAAACAATACAATACACTGCACTAATATCAACATCATGAAGAATTTTCTCGAGTGTAATGCACATTCTAAAATAAAATCAACAACAAAATTTTTTTGTATAATTTTGATATAAAATCGTGTGGCAATGTCACTGTTAAAGTGAAATTTTGTTGGCTTTCAGCCAATTGATATTTAGAAACAAAAATACAAATTTTTGTTCGAAAAACAGATGATTGTGTGTTAAAAATATGAATATTGTTGCTTAACATTTAGTAAACATTTATTATTAAATGAAAGTATAAATGTATAATTTTTTTTTGTATTTTTTTAATTTTTATTTTTAAAAACCGGCAATAGCAACAAAACACACTTTGATATTTGAGTATGATTAGACGGAAATTATGTCAAATTTCAAAAAATAATTGAAGGCTTATTAAAACAAAAAAAAAATAGTTGTGTGAATTTTGTTGTGATATTAAAAAAATACATATTTTGAAATGAATAAATATAAATGTGACGGGAAAGGTATGGAAATATAATTTTAAGCAAGATACAAAGCTCCACAAAAATATAATAATATGACCCAGAAACCAGATCCAATAATTTTTATGTATTTTGACCTCCTGAATTCGATTCCGCAATCAGAATTGAATTCTATCGTTGAGTTTTCCTGTAATTTTTAAGGAAAGTCAGCAAAGTGTACCTACATTTTAAAAAAGAGGTACTTTTATAAAAGGTGATTTTTATAAAAGTTACTTTTTATAAAAAACACTTTTTATGAAAGGTGCTTTTTTAAAAAGGTAATTTTTATAAAAGATAATTTTTATAAAAGGTACTTTTTATAAACGGTACTTTTTATAAAAGGTACTTTTTATAAAAGGTACTTTTTATAAAAGGTACTTTTTATAAAAGGTACTTTTTATAAAAGGTACTTTTTATAAAAGGTACTTTTTATAAAAGGTACTTTTTATAAAAGGTACTTTTTATAAAAGGTACTTTTTATAAAAGGTACTTTTTATAAATGGTAGTTTTTATAAAAGGTACTTTTTATAAAAGGTACTTTTTATAAAAGGTACTTTTTATAAAAGGTACTTTTTATAAAAGGTACTTTTTATAAAAGGTACTTTTTATAAAAGGTACTTTTTATAAAAGGTACTTTTTATAAAAGGTACTTTTTATAAAAGGTACTTTTTATAAAAGGTACTTTTTATAAAAGGTACTTTTTATAAAAGGTACTTTTTATAAAAGGTACTTTTTATAAAAGGTACTTTTTATAAAAGGTACTTTTTATAAAAGGTACTTTTTATTAAAAGTACTTTTTATAAAAGGTACTTTTTATAAAAGGTACTTTTTATAAAAGGTACTTTTAATAAAAGGTACTTTTTATAAAAGGTACTTTTTATAAAAGGAACTTTTTATAAAAGGTACTTTTTATAAAAGGTACTTTTTATAAAAGGTACTTTTTATAAAAGGTATTTTTTATAAAAGGTATTTTTTATAAAAGGTACTTTTAATAAAAGGTACTTTTTATAACAGGTAATTTTTATAAAAAGTACTTTTTATAAAAGGAACTTTTTATAAAAGGTACTTTTTATAAAAGGTACTTTTTATAAAAGGTACTTTTTATAAAAGGTTCTTTTTATAAAAGGTACTTTTTATAAAAGGTACTTTTTATAAAAGGTACTTTTTATAAAAGGTACTTTTTATAAAAGGTACTTTTTATAAAAGGTACTTTTTATAAAAGGTACTTTTTATAAAAGGTACTTTTTATAAAGGGTACTTTTTATAAAAGGTACTTTTTATAAAAGGTACTTTTTATAAAAGGTACTTTTTATAAAAGGTACTTTTTATAAAAGGTACTTTTTATAAAAGGTACTTTTTATAAAAGGTACTTTTTATAAAAGGTACTTTTTATAAAAGGTACTTTTTATAAAAGGTACTTTTTATAAAAGGTACTTTTTATAAAAGGTACTTTTTATAAAAGGTACTTTTTATAAAAGGTACTTTTTATAAAAGGTACTTTTTATAAAAGGTACTTTTTATAAAAGGTACTTTTTATAAAAGGTACTTTTTATAAAAGGTACTTTTTTTTAAAAGGTTACTTTTTATAAAAGGTACTTTTTATAAAAGGTACTTTTTATAAAAGGTACTTTTTATAAAAGGTACTTTTTATAAAAGGTACTTTTTATAAAAGGTACTTTTTATAAAAGGTACTTTTTATAAAAGGTACTTTTTATAAAAGGTACTTTTTATTAAAAGTACTTTTTATGAAAAGTACATTTTAAAAAATGTACTTTGTATAAAAGGTACTTTTTATAAGAGGTACATAAATAGTAAATAAAAAAAAGTACCAAAAGTACACTTTTTAACCAATTTTACCTCCTTAGAATCAACATTGGTACTTTTTATAAAAGGTACTTATTATAAAATGTACTTTTTATAAAAGGTACTTTTTATAATAGGTCCTTTTTATAAAAGGTACTTTTTATAAAAGGTACTTTTTATAAAAGGTACTTTTTATAAAAGGTACTTTTTATAAAAGGTACTTTTTATAAAAGGTACTTTTTATAAAATGTACTTTTTATAAAAGGTACTTTTTATAAAAGGTACTTTTTATAAAAGGTACTTTTTATAAAAGGTACTTTTTATAAAAGATACTTTTTATAAAAGGTACTTTTTATAAAAGGTACTTTTTATAAAAGATACTTTTTATAAAAGGTACTTTTTATAAAAGGTACTTTTTATAAAAGGTACTTTTTATAAAAGCTACTTTTTATAAATGGTACTTTTTATAAAAGGTACTTTTTATAAAAGATAATTTTTTATAAAAGGTACTTTTTATAAAAGGTACTTTTTATAAAAGGTACTTTTTATAAAAGGTACTTTTTATAAAAGGTACTTTTTATAAAAGGTACTTTTTATAAAAGGTACTTTTTATAAAAGGTACTTTTTATAAAAGGTGCTTTTTATAAAAGGTACTTTTTATAAAAGCTAATTTTTATAAAAGGTGCTTTTTGTAAAAGGCACTATTTATAAAAGGTACTTTTTATAAAAGATGCTTTTTATAAAAGGTACTTTTTATAAAAGATGCTTTTTATAAAAGGTACTTTTTATAAAAGGTACTTTAAAAAGTACTTTTTATAAAAAGTACTTTTTATGAAAGGTGCTTTTTTAAAAATGTACTTTTTATAAAAGGTACTTTTTATAAAAGGTACTTTTTATAAAAGGTACTTTTTATAAAAGGTACTTTTTATAAAAGGTACTTTTTATAAAAGGTACTTTTTATAAAAGATTCTTTTTATAAAAGGTACTTTTTATAAAAGGCACTTTTTATAAAAGCTACTTTTTATAGAAGGTACTTTTTATAAAAGGTACTTTTTATAAAAGGTACTTTTTATAAAGGGTACTTTTATAAAAGGTACTTTTTATAAAAGGTACTTTTTATAAGAGGTACATAAATAGTATATAAAAAAAAGTACCAAAAGTACATTTTTTATAAAAGGTACTTTTTATAAGAGGTACATAAATATTAAATAAAAAAAAGTACCAAAAGTACACTTTTTAACCAATTTTACCTGCTTAGAATCAACATTGGCAAAAACCCAGCCTTTGTGAATCTATTTTCCGGGTAATGAACCTGCATTCCAAATTTCATATTTCATTAACCATTATTTAAGAAATATAAAATGTACCAAAAGTGCAGTTTTTACGCCATTACAATCAACATTGGCAATAATCCAGCCTTAGTGGATCTGTATTCCGGGAGGTGAACCTACATAAAGAAATTTCGAGAAATTTTTTTAGAAAATTTTTTTGATTCCTCAGAAAAAAATTCTAAGATTATTTCCTTTTTCATTTCCTTTCTTTTCTATCTTTCGAATTCTATTCCGTTCTATTTCATTCCGTTCCTAGTTCCATTTTGTTCCATGTACATTTTATTCCTTTCCTTATAACATGCTTTTAAGAAATAAAATCTAGATATTTATCTCCAAAAGATATAAAAAGTACTTTTTACCCAACTTTTAACAATTGTTTTTAATTCAAACATTTAAAAAATGTCCCTTTCTTGGTGGATCCAACATTTAAAATTTTTAGGTTCTTGGGTTTTTGGTTCAATAGTTATAAAAAAGTACCAATTTTTCCCGTTACCCCCTTTATATGCCCTAAAAATAAAAATTAACAAAAAACTACTTTTTCAGATATTTTTTGCTGGATGATTGTACACAGAAAAAAATAAAAAAAAAAATTTGAGTAAATTTTTAATACTATTGAGTAAAAAATTACTCAATTTTCCACCAGTAAACGATTTAATAGTATTGAGTAAACTTTTAATAAAAAATTATTAAATGCTTAATAAAAAATTTGAGTAAATTATTAATTCACACAATTAAATCTTTACTTAAAATTTTTTAATATTTTTAAGTAACTTTTTAATTGTGTCAAGTAAAAATTTACTCAAAATGTATCAAATTATTTTTTTAAAAAGTTTAAAAAGTTTCTAATTTTTTTTTCCAAAAAAATTGCTTTTACAAACTTTACCAAATATACTTATGTCTTCAAGACAAAGTAAAATTTTATAAAGATGATTTCAAACTTTCATATACATATACAAAAAACAATAAACTAAATGAGAATTCAAAACACCAAGAGAAAAAAAAATAAATAAAAAAAAATATTAAATTTGTATTAAATTATTTACTCAAATTTTATTTTCAATTTTTGAGTAAATTTTTAATTGCGTCAATTAAAAAATTACTCAAATTTGTTTTAAAAAATTAAACAAGTGATTACTCAAATTTGTTTCCTCCATATTTTTTTCTGTGTATATTTAAAATTTCAAGTTCATAAGACCATTATTTTAGTAAATCAAAAAAATACTATCCTTTTAACTCTTTTTAGCCTCTTAAAATTAAAAAAAAAATCCTAAAAGTATTTCTTTAGAAAGTTTTGTGTCGATGGAGGATCCTACATTTTTGATCCTCCATTTCAAAATCAATTGTAGGACCATTTGTTATTTTAGGAGATCGAAAAAGTACCAAAGTATACTTTTTTACCCTCTTAGCATCGATAGAGGGTAAAAAATATTGTTAAAAATTCAAATTACTTGAAATCCGCGAAACTTAAATATTTCCAAAACAAATTGAGATGGCGGATACCCTTACTTTTTGGAATATTTAATTTTTAGGATGTATTTTATAAATGACATGTAAAAAAATTGTGGTTGTAGGAGTTTTGTTTAATAAAATTTTCAGAAATTTAAAAATACTCGTTCAAAGTATCCCCTAAAAATATTTGGAGCATGTTATCTCATAACTTAGCATAACTTATTCATTTTCTAATCGATTTTTTGATGTTTTGAAAAGCCAATTTTTCATTCCTTTTTATAAAAATAAAAGAAAAATATTTTAATGACTCACAATCAACTCCACTCAAAATATTTTGTAAGCAAAAACAAATGAAAAACACACTTAAAACCAGTGAATAAACAATTGAAAACCATCCCAGTAATTATTCTTTTGTTTTAACAAACATCGACATTTATTTTTTACTGTTGACAAAATTTTCTAAAATAAATAACATTAAACATTAAAAAATTACGTTTTTTCATTCTTTTTTACCAACACATTTGAAAAAAATAAACTACAAAAACATTAAAAATTAATGATAGTTCTGTTATTTTTACCAACAAATTCCAAAAAAATAACCTACGAAAACATTAAAAATTAATGCTTTCGTAGGTTATTTTTTACAATTTTCTATTGAAATATTTTTTTTAAAAATTTTTAATAAAATTTTGGGGAATCAATCCCGCAATCAACTACATTCTGGCCAGACACTCTACCCATCGTGCCAAAGTCACTTGATACAAACATGTTTTTATATTTCTATAAATAATTTTTTGAACTTTTTTTTTACAAAAAAAATAACCTACTTGTGTAGGTAAAAACTAATGATAGCTCATTAAAAAATACCAACAATTTAAAAAAAAAATACTTACACAATTCATTAAAAATTTAAAGAATAATCAGTAGTTTTTACATACAGAAAAAAAATAAATGACTTTAAAAATTAAATGTTAATGAAAGTCTTTATTTTTTAGTGTTTTATTTTTGAAACAAAGAACAGAAGTAGTCATTAATAAAAACTGAACATCAAACAATTGTTTTTTCTTTTAAAAACGACTTAACGTAAAATTTTTAAAATAAACTACAAACAGTTAATGACATAATTTTTTAAGTGTAAGAGTGAAAAGAATGTAAAAATTCTTTAAAAAAAGTCTGTTTTTTAACTTAAGGGACCTTAGCTCCGCCAATTTTAAACCGATTGTCAATTTTTTGTTTTTTTAAAACTCATATCTTTTAAACAACCCCAAAAATTAGATAGATCAACAATTCATATATAATTTTTTGAAAATTTAATTTAAGAATTTCATGTTTTCAATACATTTGCTAATATAAAAAGTACTAAACGAAGTAATCGAGAAAAACTATGAGTACTTCCGTACTCTGTGGACTCCAACTAACTCGAATTTTCATATGTTAACCCCTGCAAATTTTTTTTGTTGACTTTTTTAGCACAGTGTAAGTCCTGTAATAACTCCAAACTGTCACAGTAAAGTCAAACATTAATTTAACTTTGCATATTCTAAATATTAACTGCAAAATGTATACTTAAATTTCCATATAACATAATTTGCTCATAATTTGCATACTTTTAAAATGAATAACAAAACGTTAACATTCAAAGAAACCGCTTTTGGATAAAGTAAAAAATACAAAAGCAACAATTTATTAGAAAGATTAAAATCAACACTACCTGTAGAGTTTTTTTTTTTATTTTCAAATAATTTTGTTTTGGTTTAATTTAAGCCACAGGTAAACAATTTGTATGGCTTTACTAGCGTATTAAAATGAAAACTACTTTAAGAAAAATAGGAAAAAATAATTTAATACATAGTATTTTCTAAGCTTTTAAGAGGCTTTTCAATGAGCTGGAAAGACTTTTCAGGCATTAAGTGGAAATTAGTTTTTTTTTAAGTTTAAAACTAGACTAAATTTATTTAAAATAATATTTAAATAGATTTTAAAAATAAGATAAAAAAATTACAAACTTATGGCAAATATATTATTACGTTTGTAATAATATTCAAAAGATAAAATATTGTATAATTTTATTTTTAAATTTAGAGTGAATTGTAATTGGTTTAATTAAATTCAATAAATTATTATTAAGATGAAAGATTAAAAACTTATCATAATTTTTCGTAAATGTTGTAATGAAATATTAAATTTTTAATCATTTTTAATAATATACTAACGCAAATACGAATCACGGTTGTGAAATGTGGCACAAAAGTGCCATTTTTGGAATAATCGATCAGTGGCACCAAAAAAAAAAACATGTTTTGGTCCTTTTTTATTCTCTCCAAATAAAAATTTATTAGATTATTTTGCAAGTAGAAAGGTTAAATTAATGATCTTCCACAATGACCTTTTTATTTAAGTAATAGTAAGTGTTTCTAACCTTAAAAAAATTTCTTTTAAAATTTGACTACAAATATTTTATTTTGATTTATAAAAAAAAAATGTTTGTATTTTTGGTAAAAACAGAATTTTTTGAGTGAAAACTTTTTTTGAGTGGAAAATTTTTTTGGAGTAATATTTTTTTTTGTGTTTTCTAGTAAAATTTTTTTTGAGAGACAGAAATTTTTTAAGTCAAAGCGTATTTAGTTTTTTTGAAATGTTCGTACGTGAGCAAAGTTATTTTTCGTGAGCTTGTGTGAGTCAAAAATCATTCACTCACCTATCTTTTTTTAACTTAAGTAAGCGTTAGCAAAAAAAATGAGAGACAAAAATATTTTAGTGGCCTACCGATGCTATTCAAAGCGTATTTAGCTTTTTCTAAATGTTCGTACGTGAGCAAAGTTATTTTTCGTGAGCCTGTATGAGTCAAAACTCACACGCCCATCTCTAATAAAATATGCATCGTTTAAGAGCGTCAAAAGTTTACATTTGTTTAGGCGCATTAAAGAGGACCATATATGTTTTGAAAATAAAAATATGGTTTAAATGGATATGAAAACAATTTTCGATTTCCACCATTTTAGATCCGCCATTTTGAATTTATCAAATCTTAGTTCTGACGCGTAATAAGCGAATCATTATCCCTTACAAAGAATAATTTTAAACCCAATAAAGCAATAAATTCAAAAATATATCCGCCATCTTGGATTCGCCATTTTGAATTTAAAATTTTTGTTTCCAAATTCTCCTAAAACCTTATAGTTGAGATTTTTAACCATACCACGTATATAATTCGATAAGAAATTAATTGCCGCCATTTTTAATACGCCATTTTAAATTTTTCAAATTGGAGTTTTGATTCGTAATCAGTAGGGATGTGATTTCCATGCAAATGCATGTTTTTGCCGATAGTCTAAAAGCGATATCGACTAATTATCTTTCCGAATCAAGAAATTTGTGTTAAAATGCCATCGTATTGTTTTTGCATATTTTTGCATAATTTAGTGAAAATGCATATTTTTGCATATTTTGGTTTTAAATGCATATTTTGTGCATATTTCCAACTTTTAAGTTCATATTTTTGCATATTTTGGCATGAATTAGCAAAAACACAAATTAAAATTTATTTGTTTCAATAACTGTTGTAAATTTGGAAATTTTTTTTTTTGATATAAGAAAAAAGTTTTTTTTATTATTTTAAATTTTTTTATTTTATAGATTGTTTTAGTTTCCAAAAAATCTTGCTTACATAAAGTTTAAAATGTTACTGGCGTTATTTTTTACTTTTGGAGAAGTTCTTCGCATGAAAACAAGATTTTTATTACACAAATTTTATTTTTTAGCGGATATTTTTAGGTTTTTTAGTGCATATTTTGAGTTTTTTAGCGCATTATTTAAGCGCATATTTTCGATTTTTTAGTACATGAAAAACTCATCCCTAGTAATCAGCTAACCCCAATCCCTCTTAAAAAATAAATTTTTACTAAAAAATTAATACCCGTGTAAAAAAATAATTATATCAAAACATATCTCTTTCGATAAAAACATATATGGATCATATATAAATGGATCTAATCAGATCTACTCCATATATATTCATATCTGCTTCAGATATTTTTTGATCCGTAAATTGAGTCTATCTGACAATTTTACATATATGAACATATCTAAAAGTGTCTGATCATATATGCCATATATGCCAGATAGACTCAATTTACGGATCAAAAAATATCTGAAGCAGATATGAGTATGTATGGAGTAGATCTGATTATATCCATTTAGATATGACCCATATATGTTTTTATCAAAGGAGATATATTTTGATATAATAATTTTTTTACACGGGTAATTAAAAAAAATGGATATGAATATTGGATCCGCCATTTTGAATTTTAAAATTCGAATTTGAGATCAGCGATCCCTAAACTGTCTTATGTGATGTTTTTTTCATATAGACTTAATATTCTATATATGGCAGTAAATCTGAAAAACTGGCCCAGTGGTTCAAAAGTTATTAGCAGAACCGTGAATTTCAGATCTGTTTTACCTTAAATTCACGTGTTAAAAACACGAGCTTTAAAAACATTGGTAAGCCACACAATTACTTTTAAAAGTATTTTTGTCACTCAAAAATATTTTTACAATAAAAAAAAATTTACACTCAAAAAAAAAAAAAATTAGTAATTTTTATTTTTTTACAAAAATTACAAAAAAAAGTTTTTTAATCAAAATAAAATATTTCTAATTAAATTAGTTGAGTTCTTTTTACGTTAGAATATTTCCTAAGGACTTTTAAAAAAATACAAAAAAAAAACTAAAAACATTCCGTTTTTCAGACTTTTAGTTTGAAATGCTTCCATGGACGAAAATTGATCAGCAAAAATTTTTCTTGGAGTTTTTTTCTTAATAAGCTTTATTTTTCGAATTTATAATTTTTCACTTTATCAGCTCGAAAATGTGCACTGATTTGTTGCTATTAGTTGACGAGATTCGCAAATATGGAAAATTTCATAAAGAGGATTTCAAACTTTCATATACATATACAAAAAACTATAAACTAAATGAGAATTCAAAACACGAAGAGATTAAAATAAATAAAAAAAAACTATTAAATTTTGTATTAAATTATTTACTTAATTTTTTTTTTTAATTTTTGAGTAAATTTTTAATTGCGTCAATTAAAAAATTACTCAAATCTTATTTACAAATTTAAACAAATTGTTTTTCTCAATATTTTTTCTGTGCGCCTAAAAACTTTATTATGTTAAAAAAATAAGTCATTTCTCAGATTATGTCTTCTGAGATTCTGAAACGAATTCTGAGTTTCTAAGCCATTTTCGATGTTCAAATGTAATCTTTCAATAACAAAAAAAGTCTTCGAATTTCTTTTGTTCTTTAACGAAAAACATTTGAAAATGGTGTAAAATGTTAGGTGTTATTTTCTATAATTTTTTTATTATTTACAAATTAATGTCAACAATTATAAAAAATCTTCAAATATATGGAATTAGTTTTCAAGTTTATTTAAGCTTCTGTTCACTTTAAAGTTTAAACAAATTTAACAATCGCGATTTTATGACTTAATTGATAAAGAATTCCATACCTCTTACTACAGGTTATTTCAAATAGTAAAGTCATTTCTTAAACAAATAACACAAATTAAGACAAATTAAACCATGGTCATGGAAAATACAAACTTCAACTAAATTATGATATGCATTTTAATTTATTTTTAAAGAAAACATTTGAAAATGCTAAACAAATACTAGCAAGTATTTGTTTTCCAATATTTCAAAAAAAACTCTTAAGATATGACGTCAATATTTATAAATTTTATATCATGCACAAAAAATAAATGTAACTGAAAGTATTAAGGGTAATCACGGGTTAGAGGAAGTTTTGAATAAAGAAACTATATTCAAAAAGAAAAGTTTAAATCCTCCATAACGGCAAACTTAAATTTTTCAATAATTTAAATTTTTTAAAGATCTGCCAATTTTGTAATTCTTTCAAAGATATTTTACACAATTGAAACGGGGGCCCGCGGGGTTTAAAAAAGCTGAAAATATATTTTCAATATTTTTGAATAGTTTTCATTTGAATTTTGATAATTTATCTGATTTTGACAGTTTTAAGTGAATTCCCTTACTACTTACTGCATTTTAAAATAAATATGCATCATAAATTTGCATATCTACACCAATACATTATGAATTCGTTTAACTGCTACTGCCCCGTGTTGCCAACTTATTTATTTATTCATTCAAAATCTAACAAACATAATGATTATATTTGACGTTGATTGTTGGTATTTAAATTGTTATTGACACATTTTTATGGCTTTTAAAACTGTAAATGTTTGTACGATTTTTGCTTTAAACTTTATTTGTATTTAACTTTATTTGAATTTTACTTAAAAAAAAGTACTATTACCTACTATTTGCCTAATAAACGAAGTGTAATTAGTGATTATTTTTGCATGGCATGCGTGATAAATGCGTTAAAATGTTTAAATTTTTTAAGTCAATATTGAATAAAAATTAAAAATCCAGCGTATTTGTTTTCAATTAAACAGCAAATACTAAAAAATTTAAATTAAATTAAAAAAAAAACTATTTAAGCGCCACACGTTAAACAAGCCAGTCTTAAATAATAAATCACTTTTAATGCCATAAAAAAATGTAATTTGAATATTTTTTATTATTAAATTAACAAAATAAATTTTATAAAAAACGAAAATTAGGTTAAAAGCATTTTAGTGTTTAGCAAACAGCTAATCTTTTTTATAAGAATTATGTATTTTTGTAACGAAATCAAACTTGAAAATCATTTTTAAATTAAAATAATTTAAATTACAATAATTCATTGAAATCAATTTTTTTAAATCAATAATAATATTTTATAAACTGCAACACTCAAAGAAAAATGCTTCATCATATTGATGATTCGGGTTCATCACTTACTGTCATCAATTTTGATGACACATTTTATCATACTGAGCTTTTCTTCAATATGATGAAACATGTCATCAAAATTTAAGAAACAAGTGATGACACATTTAATCATGTCATCAAAAAATGTCATCACTATGTGTTTTTGTATTTTTTTTATAACAATTAAAATAAATAAAACTATTAAATAAATATGGGCTATTTCACGTCAACGGGAGACCCCCCCCCCCCGCCCCCAAAATTCTATTGGTCGTAGATAGTTGTATTATGGCTTAAAATTTAGCCAATGATCTCTACTTTTGAAAGCTGAGTGGCGGAAGTTGCTCCCAATGGTAAGTGAGCCAATATGGCGACGCGAATCGGGATACCCCGATCGGGATATGTTGGAAACTAATGAAGGAGTTATCGGAATTTTCTGAAATTTATTATCAAGGGGTTTATTGGGACGCTAATTTCAAATTTTCATTCAGATTTAAAAAATTCAAAATGGTGGATCCAAAATGGCGGATGATTTTTTCGAGGTTGTCTCCAAACACGATTCTGAATTAAGATTTCCAAAATTCAAAATGGCGGATCCAAAATTTTGTTTTTTTTTTTATTTCGATTTCCTTAAAACTTGTTATCCGGGGGTTAAAATTCAAAAATTCAAAATGGCGGATCCAATATGGCGGATGATTTTTTAAGTTGTTGCATTTAAGTTTAACTCGATACCCGTGAGTTTAATAAGCTACTTAGTACTAATCTGACATCAGATTTTCAAAATTCAAAATGGCGGATCCAGTAACCCCAAAAATACCAGACCTAAAAGTTGAAAGCGAATCGTTTTTAAACACAAATAAGAGCCATGTTGGATCCGCCATTTCGAATTTTGAAAATCTGATGTCAGATTACTACTAACAAGGGAGTCTCCCTAGTGTCACCCGCGGATCTTTATGGAATTGGTTTTATTTTGTAGATCAAAAAAAATAAAGGGACACGTATTTTTTTTTAGCGGTCCAAATTCATATTTAGGGGGTAAAAAAAACCCAGTCATGTTGCATACCAAATGAAAGGTCTTTGGAAAACCTATCTACGTGTGCTAAGAACGTGTCCAAAAATGCACAACTTTTCGTCAAATTGAGTAAAATACCAACATTTTATGACATTTTTGTTAATAAGTCGAAAAATATTAGCTTCTTTGGCCCGTTGTTTAGCATCACGAGAAAGGTATTTTTAATACCTTTAATCTGATACCACACATGCCTATATTAATTTTGTTTAAATAGGCGTAAATTGTAAAAAACTGAAAAGGTCAATTTCCCCCCATACAAATCGACCCCCCCTAAAAATAAGTTTGGGCCGCTAAAAAAAAAACGTGTCGAATGAATTTTCGTTCTTAACAACATATCCAAATTTCATGAAGAACGGAGGGTCATTAAACTTCCGGGTATCGAGTTAAACTTTAATGCGACAACTTAAAAAAAAAATCATCTGCCATATTGGATCCGCCATTTTGGATTTTTAAAACCTGAATAAAAATTCGAAATCAGCGTCCCAAATAACCCCCGGATAACAAGTTTTAAGGAAATCGAAATTAAAAAAAATAAACGCCATATTGGATCCGCCATTTTGAATTTTAAATCTAAATTCAGAATAGTGTTTAGTGACCCATAATACACCCGGGAACCGAGTTTTATTTGAATAAAAAAAACCTCGAAAAAATCATCCGCCATTTTGAATTTTTGAAATCTGAATGAAAATTTAAAATTAGCGTCCCAATAAACCACCTGATAACAATTTTTAGAAAATTCCGATAACTCCTTCATTAGTTTCCAGCATATCCCGATAGGGGTATCCCGATTCGCGCGACCATATTGGCTCACTTACCATTGGGTTCAACTTCCGCCACTCAGCTTTCAAAAGTAGAGATCATGGCCTAAATTTTAAGCCATAATACAACTCTCTACGACCAATCGAATTTTGGTGGCGGGGGGTCTCCCGTTGACGTGAAATAGCCCATATATAAAAAAATAAAATAAAAATTAAAAAAAATTCCAGTCTGGCTGGTACTTGAACCCACAGTCTACCAGTTGTAGCGTTTATTGTCGACACCTTAGCCAGTTCAGCCACCTATAGAAGAAAATTTCGCACCACAATTTACAAGGAAGGTCTTTTAGAGGGCACTCACCGATTGTCCTGAAAATTGAATTCTGGAATGAGGGCAGAAAAATAAGAGCTACCTGTTTTTTTAGCTGTCCAATCTTCGATTTAAAAAAGGGTTGCCACCTTATGCAAAAATTTCGCTAAACGAAAAAATACGGGTCAGCTCAATTCTAGTAGAGATTATTATATTTGATGTTGTCGGCCGTACGTATATACATCTCCAAATAAACTACCCCAACGTTTTAACATTTTTTTTGCAATAACGTACTAAACGAAGCCGAGTTTTGGCACGACCGATATACCATTGAAGAGACGATCCAAAAACCTTTCGAACTGTATAAAATGTTTATAGTTTCTTTTTATGAAATGTGAAAAATCCTCAAAAAACGAAAAAAATCTCGTTTTTCACCCTCACCTTTGACCCACTTAATGTGAGATTGGGCAGCTACGAAAAACAGGTAACTCTTATTTTGCTCCTCTGTTTCCTATATGCTTGTTACAGGACAATTGGTGGGTACCCTGTAAAACCTTTCTTGTTAGTCGACACGTGTTTCGGAATTTGTCAGATTCCATTGCCAAGACCATTTAGCAAACATAAATGAGAATAATTTTTTAATTAATAAACAAAATACTGGCCTCGAGCTAGAATAAACCTACTCAAAATATAACACCGTCCGACACACTTTTGTACACATGAACCAGACCGAAATATTCTGAAAGTAGGGCTGAAAATAAAATACACGTGTATCCTAGTTTTTCTAGATCACGTTTTCGCGAAAAACGCCAATAAAAAAGCTGTGTTTTTCCAAAGTAGTGTGAAATAAGTCGAAAATTTTATTAAATCTGTTTGTGAGCTAAATAATGTTTAAACATGTCTTTAGTGAAATTTAAAGACGGTTCTTATCGTAGAATATATTAACCCTCTATTTCCAATTTTTAGGGGTAATTTTTGTCCTCATTTCTAATGTTCTCCTAGAAAACCATTAAATCGTGCATTTAAAGGGTTAAAATGTTCTACAAAAATGTTCTGCATCAAATTTCACTACGAGTTGAAAAAGGCCAATAATTTGTGCGATGTTAGCAAAATGCTCAAAAAAGTAAAATCGTAAAGTATCTTTACAATTTTACTTTTTTAAGCATTTTGCTAACATCTTACGAACTTTTGGCCTTTGACAATCCCTAGTGAAATTTGATGCAAAACATTTTTGTGGAATACTTTAACCCTCTAAATACACGATTTAATGGTTTTCTAGGGGAGTATTTGAAATAAGGACAAAAATTAACCCTAAAAATTGCAGATAGAGGGTTAATATATTCCAAGAACCGCCATTAAATTTTACTGAACACTATTTTTCTCAGAAGTAAATTTTCTACATTTTTTCACACTTCTTTTGTGAAACACAATTTAACATTATATTTTGTTTGCATTTTTCGCGAAAAACGCGAATTGATTTAAAAAACCTGAGAGACACGGGAATGTTATTTTTATATCCACTTTCTGGCTGCACAGAAAAAAATAAAAAAAAAATACTTGAGTAAATTTTTAATACTATTAAGTAAAAAATTACTCAATTTTGCACCAGTGAACGATTTAATTGTATTGAGTAAACTTTTAATAAAAATTTATTAAATGTTTGAAAAAAATTTAAGTAAATTTTTAATTGACACAATTAAAAATTTACTCAAAATTTATATATTTATTTATTTTAAAAGTTTAAAAAAGTTTTAAATTTTTTTACAAAAAAAAAAAAAAACAAAAAACTTGTTTTTTTCAAACTTTACCAAACATATTTATGTCTCAAAAACATAGGGAAATTTTATAAAGACGATTACAAACTTTCATATACATCTACACAAAAAACTATGAACTAAACGAGAATTTAAAAAACTATGATAGTATAAAAAAAAAATAAAAAAACTGTTAAATTTTTATTAAATTATTTACTTAAATTGTTTTTAAAATTTTTAAGTAAATTTTTAATTGCGTCAATTAAAAAATTACTCAATTTTTGTTTTTATATTTAAACAAGTGATTACTCAAATTTGTTTCCTCCGTATTTTTTTCTGTGTGGAGTGAATTGTTTCTATATTGCGAACATTTTTTAATTTTTTTGCATTTTTCGCTAAAACGCGAATTGATCTAGAAAAATTGGGAGACACGGGTATTTTAGTTTCGGCCGTAATCTCAGAATTTTTTTAGTCCGGTTCATGTGTACAGCCAAAATTTGTAATTTGTCGGACGGTGTAATATTTTAAAGGTCGAATAAAATTTTTTTTATTTTGTAAGAAAAACTAATCAGAATTGGAATTTCCCGGAATCTTAAAATTCTGACAAGTCATTAAAAATGTTTATGAATCTGAGAATTTTTAGATTTGCAAAATGTTTTGAAATCTAAGAATTTGCTTGTTTTTACTGTCTCAGAAAATATCTCAAATTAATTTATTGCCGCTTTCAATAAATTAATTTGCAGAATTATGTTTTTATTTAACTTCCTACTCTTGTTTTGGAATGTTATGTCAGCAATATGTTTGTACGATGTACATAGCAATTAATCCAATTTCATAAATAAAAAAATTTCATATGAAATTTTTGTCAATTTACGCCCACTATAAAATTTAGTGCAAAAAATAGAAAAACATAGACTTTGGAAGCTAATAATGAGAATTAGAAAAAAAAATCCTCTTAAAAGGCGTAGTTTTTAAGAGGTGATTAAAAATTATCACAGAATTTTAATATCATCTAGTAAGGAAATTTTAACTTAAGTTACAAAATGTTAGTAGCGAAATTACTATTTTAAGAGCAGTGTTGCCTACATGTAACTAAAACTAATCCAATATTATTAGCTCTTAATATTTTACTATGCTAAATTTGTTTAAATTTGCTTAATTTCAATCCATCAAATTACATTGTGCAACTAGAAAAATGAGCTTCAATGGTTCCAATGCGAAATGAAAGTAGACTATTGGACAAAAACGAAACTGACAAAGGGTTTTGCAAAGTTCAAGGTTTATGGCCCACTGTACACACAAAAAAAAACTTTGTCAAATTATTAGGAAAAGTCTCGTAATCCCATTTTACCAATATTTGACAGTTTTCCTTGTTTTTTAACAAATCCCTAAGTAGGCTTCCATTCAAAATTAAATTTTTATAAAATTTGCTCCTACTGTTATTGGTATGGGAGCCTACTTAGGGAGTGGAGATAGGGCGTAGGTATGTTTTAAAAAAATTTTGTAGGGTAAAAATAAATGGGGGTTGGTCTCACTAATGACCCCTCTCGGACGCACCATTGGACCGGTAGAAGCTGATTAAATAAAACAAATTTACAAAAAATTAAAAAAATTGTATGGGGACCGCCTTAACAATTAGAGATAGGGGGTAGGTGTGTTCAGAGAAAATGTTTGGACTAAAAAAATATTGTCGGTCATACATCTTGTTGCTCTAAGGGCACTATTAGGGCAGTTAGAGCGGTTGGAGCAAATTTTAAAAAATGTCGTTTTGTGTGGGAGCCCCCTTAGAAATTGGAGATAGGGTATTTGTTTGTTCCAAAGAAATGTTAAAACGTAAAAATAATTGGGGGTCGGTCTTATATATGACCCCTCTATGACGCACCATTCGAACAGTAGAAATGATTTTAAGATTGAAAAATTGCAATAAAATTTTTTTAAAAAAATTTTAAAAAATTGTAATAATCGTTATCCCACGATCCTCCTGGCCAAAAAATTTGTAGAATCGATATATGTTTTACACAAAAAAAAAATCGAAAAGTACAAACATTTTCAAAAATGGGATTTAAATTTTAAAGCTTAAAAATCGCATACTAGAGCGCTTTTAAGAATTTTTTGGGATTTTTTTTTTTAAAAGTACGTAAAAAAACAAAAAAATGTTAAAAACAAAATTGAAATTTGTACCATTATTCGAATTTAACTTTTTAATTTTGTTTTTTTTTTCAAAATTTTGGCAAAAAATCAAAATCTTAGCTTTGTCACCAATTGTGAAAATTTATTGCTCGACAACACGAAAAAACAACTCCCTGAAATTTAAAAAGCATTAAAAGAACATTCTAAACTTTAATAAAAAATTTTGGTTTTGGAAATCCAGGGTGTGCTTGACAGGGGAAAATAACAATCCAATTTAGTTTTAACAAATTTTTGTTAAATTTTTTTGAAATTTTTTTTTGTTTCTTTATTTAAAATCTCCATAATTTTATCAACAATATTGTCACAGAAAGCTTTTCGTAAAACTTACGGTTTCCGAGTAAGAAAACACAAAAAAACTGTTAAAATATTTGGCTCTTTAACAAACTTTGAAAACTTATTGCTCTACAACACGAAAAAACACCTCCCTGAAATTTTAATAGCGTTAAAAGGGCATTCTAAACTTTAATACAAAATTTAGCTTTTGGAAATCCATGTTGCCTTACCAGAAAAAAAGGACAATCAAAGATTGTTTTGAAAATTTTTTGTTGAAATTTTTGAAAAAAAAAATTGTTTCTAAGGATGACCCAAAATTTGTTGCACAGTGTTATTTGTAATCGTTAAATTTATAAAATTTTTAAAGCCCATAAAAAAAAGAACATACACACTGATTAAAACCACATTTTTTGCATTTTCACATAAGAACTGACAATTTAAGCTGTTGGTTTACCAATGTTTAGCTACGCCTTTTAAGTGTAAAATTTGTAGCTAAAATCTCAATAATTGGTTTTTGGTGTTTGTTAACAGCAATTAATCCCCATAAAGATACTGTAAAGTATACTTTATGCGGCTGTCTAAAAACAAACATAATTTATCAATGTAATATTAAAAAAAAAAAAAAAATATAACCGGACTTTGAAAATTTATATGTAGGTGGCCATTTCGTAATAATGCGCAGAAAATACACATTTCCTTAATTAAAAATATAAAAATATAACAAAAAATCTAAAAAAACATAATCTAATTAAATTAAAAATAACAAAGAATAACAACAAAGTTCAAGGATAAAATCAAAAATTATTAAAACATATGTCTTAAATTAAGAGTCTTAATTTTAGGGCGTTAAAAACCGTAATCAAACAGACATTTATTTAAACAAAAATTTATTTAAAGTTCATTAAAATAAAGATGTTTAAAGTTTAAACAAAGAAGATTTACATCCCAATAAATATTTATTGTAATTATAATTTTATAATTTTATAATGAAAATAAACTAAATCAAATATTTAGATTTCGGCCCCCAATCGACATAATCTTGTTACACAGAAAGAATTATTATTGTTCATAATGAGCCAATGATTTTTTTCATAATGAGCTAATGATTTTTTTCATAATGAGCCAATCAATTTTTTCATTAGAACAATGATTTTGTTCATAATGGCCATGATTTTTTTCATAAAATTTATGAAAAATTTCATTGTATTAATGAAAATATTTATTAACTTTATGAATTGTTCTTCTTATGAAACTTTTTCATTAAATATATGAACATTTTCATTATTGCAAATGAATTTTTTCATAAATTTTATGAAAAACTTTATTCATTTTATAAAAAAAATCATTGGCTCACTTCTAATGAACTTTTCATAGATTGTATGAACATTTTCATAGCTTCAATGAACAAAATTCTTTCAGTGTAAAACCAAAGACAAAAAGTATTAAAAAATGCCTGCGAATTTTGTACTCTTGCCCAAAACATTAAATCATGATAATGTTTTCCGGAAGATTTGTGTGTACTTGCCAAAGCAAAGTTTTTTAGAAAAAATAATTTTATATTACTTTGATATTCCATGCAAAACGAATTGAAATATCAGTCGAGGACCCCATTAAAAACCAAAAGAGCTGTACATTTCGTAAGTGAATGCAAAAATAAGTTCAAAAAGGTGTTTTTACATATTGGAGAGTATAAAAGATTCGGCACCAAAGACTATAACACTCTCACTTGTTTTATGTACATTTGATAAACAAATGGAAAATCTGTATGCGAAAAGCTTAGGCTTGGTGAAAAAAATGATGTTTTTTCACGAAAAACAAAATTATGTTAAAAAAAAATTTAATGAACCCAATATTTTAGGTGAAAAAAAATTTTGATGAAAAAATTTGAAAAAAAAAATTTTTTTGATGTAAAAAAAAAATTGATGAAAAAATAAATGAAAAAATTTTTTTTTTGTGAGAAAAAAATTGATAATAAAAAATTTGATAAAAAATTTATGAAAAAAATATGATAAAAAAAAAATTATGAAAAAAATATTTTGATGAAAAATAAATTTTATGGAAAAAAAAAAATTGATGAAAAAAAAAAATTTGATGAAAAAAAATTTGATGAAAAAAATTTGATGAAAAACAAATTTGATAAAAAAAATGATGAAAAAAAAGTTTGATAAAAAAAAAAAAAAATTAAAAAAAAAACTTTGATGAAAAAAAAAAAAAAAATTGATGAAAAAAAAATTTGAGGGAAAAAACAAATTTGATGGAAAAAAAAAATTATAAATAAAAAAAATTTGATAAAAAAAAAAATTTAAAGAAAAAAAAAATTTTTTTGTTGAAAAATAATTTTGTTACTTTTTATTCACCAGCTGGTGAAAAACGGTTTTATTCACCACGAGGTGAATTATTATCCAGGTTACAAATCCAAGTTATTAAAATTTTTGGTTTTAAGAAAATGAAAATAGTAATTCTTGTTTTCTTTTTCGTTAATTGTTAGCTTATATAGTAAAACTGAGGTGGCGTTTTGAAACTTTTTTAAAATTAGACACCAGCCTAAAAACATTATCATGTTAAACAAGTAGAAAAGTTAAACTCGACTTTGCCGAATCTATGAATACCCTCCACAATGCATTTTTAATGGATAGTACATTTTTAATGGATCCCGAGTAAAAATTTTTATATGATGCAATACATAATGATATGTAACACAATATATATTTATACGCAATTTAGTCCGAATAATGGTGGATGTTTTTGCATTAAAAAAGATCAACTTGTATAAAACATGATTTGATTTCATCCGAGTTTTGACCAGACATTGACATATATTAGTGGATCTAATTAGATCTAATTGAATAAAAACATGTAAAATCCTGGTGTTTTTTGGTTTGGGTTGAGACACACCACAGGTCAACGATACATTCACCAAACATATAATTTTCTTAAACAAAAAAATGTTCGGGTACGCTTCGAACCAGATAGGTGATATACATAACCCTAACAAGGAAATGTTTAGAAACATTTTAAAAAGTTTCTCATACTTTGCCTTAAAAACTTAGAAAATTGTTGGTTAAATGGAAACATATAGTGTTATATATGGAACAGAATAGGATATATATAATTTTATATTAAATTATACAGAAAAACAAATTTTGTATTGACCCTCATATAATTTTATATAATTATATCAACCGTACACCTTTTAATCCGAATCATGATTTAATTATATATAACTACATATGACTGCATTTAAAAAATTTTGAAAATATCTCACGCGATGTATAATCATATATGATTTATTATGTTTGCATCTGGTTATATATTGTTATATATGTTTATTTTTACTCGGGATAGTACATTTTTTAACGGGAAAAAATTAACAATTTTGATTAGAAATATTTTAATTTGAGTAAAAAACTCATTTTTTGTCATAAAAAAAAAAAAAAAATTACAATTTTTTTTTTGAGTGTAAAATTTTTTTCGAGTGCAATGTTTTTTAACTGTAAAAATATTTTTGAGTGAATGCACGTACGTATGTACACAAAATATTGTAATTTTTGTAAAAAAAAAAAAATAATTTTTTTTGAGTGTAAAAATTTTTTTGAGTGTAAAAATTTTTTTGAGTGTAAAATTTTTTTTGAGTGTAAAATTTTTTTTCGAGTGTGATTTAATAATACTTTTTAAACCAAACAAGTTTAAAAAGCATTGCTTTAAAACAGTGATGCGCATTTTTGTAATTCCTATTCCCGCACAAGCAGCGCTGTCGACACACGTACACTATAAAATTCTGTTGCTTGAGCAAATTTGTTGACTTTTCGCTTGCTACTACCCACACAAGCATAAATGTTATAGTATGAGTGTGCGCATCGCTGCTTTAAAACTAAACAAGTTTGAAAAGCATTGTTAAGATACCACCAATGCTTTTAAAACTTGTTAAACACGTGGCATTTATGATGAGACTAATCTTAAAATCAGGGTTTTGTTATAACTTTTGAACCACTGGACCGATTGAGCTGAAATTTAATACCAAATCAGCAGTCTTATTATTGTTTTTCGAAAGTTATCGTGTTTTTTATATCGTAAATTCGCGAAACACCCTTTCCGAAATTTACTCTTTTGCTCATAACTTTTGAACCACTGGACCGATTTGGCTGGATTGCAATACCAACCTGACCAGGTAAATGACCAACATATATGCCAAACTTCAGTAGCCTCCGTAAAGTCTTTCAAAAGTTAGTGTGTTTTCTACGGACGGACAGACAGACGGACGGACATCGCTAGATCGACTTAAAATCGATCGACGATCATGAATATATATACTTTATGGGGTCCTAGACCAATATTTCGATGTGTTACAAATGGAATGACAAACTTATATTTACCCTCTATCACTAGAGTGGAGGGTATAAAAATAGAAACTTGCACGTGCTTCCATTGGTTTAAACATATTTCTATCATATGGTACTTTTGATCATTTCATAGTTAAAATAGTACCCAGTACTTGCGTATGTGTAAATGGGGTATTAAATAGAAATTTTATAAGACTTTTGAAATTCTACAATTTTTTGCAAAAGTTCAAATGAACTTAAATCTATATATCATTTGCCTTTAGATAGAAAATTGAAATTAATGACTAGACTTATTTTTTTATTTTGTTTAAATATTCTGTTTATTTTAAAATTTCTAAATCAAGGTCAATGTTATCGTGCATATGTTAACAACATGTTAAAATATTCATCATAGTCTCATAAAAAAAGTTTTCACAGAATACAAAAAAAAAAAAATAGTTTTTATGAGCAATTTTAAAAAAATAAAAAATCTAAACAAAAATGAAGTGTTTATTTAAATGCAAATACAAAAAAAAAATAAAATAAAATGTCTGTTCACACTGTCGCTGATTTTAAAATATTTTTTAAAGAAAACATTTTCAGATATTGAGATATTTTTAATACGGAAAAATTCTCAGATTTTGAAACTGTTCTTAGATTCTAAGACATTTTTCGTATATAAAAATTCATAAAATCGATGAAATTTTTCATAAGTAAAATTTCTTAAAATTTAAAACATTTTTCTAAAAAGAAAAATTCTTTGACTCTGAAACATTTTATTTATTAAATTTTGTTTTCCATTTTTTGTACCACCAGATACAACAAAAAATGCCGGCGAAGTTTGTACTCTTGCCCAAAACATTAAATCATGATAATGTTTTGCTGAAACTTGTTTGCACTTGCCAAAGCAAAGCTTTTCTTAGAAAAAATAATGTTGTTTTCATTTGCCATTCTATGCAAAACGAATTGAAATATCGGTCGAGGACCCCATTATGTTTATATATTATTGATCCATTTCTAAGGCACTCATTTACTTGTACAGTGTCATAACTCAAAATATGTCGTTTTTGGCTAAACGATACAGAATTATTTGTTATATCCTGCTCTATATTGTGTCAAAAATTCGTATTAATATCTTCTAAACTCACCGTTTGAGAAGAGAATACGTCATTATAATATTTTCCGGGCCTTTTGCAATGTAAAACAAGTTTCAATTGTAAACTTTATACAGGTTTTCTGTAAAATCAAACATTTTGCGTTATGACTAGTGTTTGGGAATTCCCGGACTTATCAATTTCCCGGGAAACGGGAAAAAAATAATTTATTTCCCGGGATTCCCGGGAATCCCGGGAAATATTCATTATTAATATAAATCATAAAAAACATTAAAATTTTACCAACTTTCTATTAAAAACAGTTTTATTAGAGGTAAACAATTAATTAAAACATAAAAAAATCAAAAAATAAAAGTTAAAAACCCAGCAAAACTTTGGTAATGGGTAGTTATTATATAACACATTACCAGGTAATGTATATACCTTATTTGTAGCATTATTTTAGGATGTCTTACCAAACATTTGTTCCACAACGTATTATTTTAAAGTGAAAAATAATGCATTACTAATAATTTGCTACGTAATGCATGATTATTGGAAAAATCTATTTCATATTTATTATTTCTAAACATTATATTATGGATGATTTATATTTGGTTACATTATGTATTGTTTGAAAGTTTGAAATAATGCATTATTTATAATTAAATGCATAATGCATTACAATAACATAAAAAATAATTATTTTATAAAAAAATGCATAAGTTTAAACTAGAGATGGGCTCACGACAAGAAATTTCTAACGACACACACTCACTAGCATATTATATCTACTTACACTCACTTACAATCACGTGAGTAAATTTAATACAAAATTACTTTTTCACTACTCGTAACACCTTATATATTACGTTCTGGTATGCTATATTATATACCTTACTCGTAACCTATAAAATATCATATATTTTACACCTTACTGGTATTCTTCGTTATAAATTTATGACTTATTTTATACCTTACTGGTATTCTATGGGATAATGTGGATGCATTACTTTGAGTCTCATCGCCTTTTAAAATCATCAATGCTGCAATGTATAAAATAAGAGATCATATACCTTATTTTATACCTTATTTGGTAATCTAAGTTTTGCTGGGAATCGTGAAATACAATAAAACAAAACAAAAAAAATAATGCAACTTTTTTCCCCACAAAAAAACGCAAAAAATAGCTAAAAATCGTCAAAAAATTTAAAACTGCGTTATTCGAGCAAAAACTAATAAAGTTGACAGCACTTTTAATATTTGTTCTGGAAATGTAAATTCTAGGTTCAAAATTTTTATATTTTTAAATTATCATTAACCGATGTAAATTTTTTGAATTTTTTAAGTTTTTTTCATGATATTGTCATACTTTTTACACTTTGTCAGTTTTCCTATGAATATATATTAGCACTGTTCTTCCAAATAGAAAAAAATACAAAAAATAGCAAATGTAATTATACCTGTATGTAAAAAGATATTAAAAATTAAATTAAAATAAACCTTTTTTATGTAAGATGGTCTATTTTATAAAATTCCCGGATTTCCCGGGAAAAATTAAAAAAATTCCTGGGAATTCCCGTCAGTCTTTTCCCGGGAATTCCCGGGAAATACGACCCGGGAATTCCCGGACCCCGAACACTAGTTATGACACTATACAAGTAAATGAGCGAATTGGTAAACAAGTAGAACATTTTTTTGGTAAACAAAATGGAAAACAAAATATTTCCGCGATTTTTTTCTTTCTTTGTCAAAAAATATGTTCGCACTTGTTTAAATACCATTCGGTGTCAATTCTGCTTACATATCGATCCTTTACTTGTATAGTGTCATAATGCGTTTTTTGAGTTAATGATGCAGAATTGTTCGTCATATCGTGCTTTATATTGTGTCAAAAATTCGTATTAATATCTTTTAAACTCACCGTTTGAAAAGAGTACACTCCATTATTACATTTTCTATGTACCTGCCTTTTTCAATTAAAAACCAGTTTCAATAATAAACTTTAAACATGTTTTCTGCAAAATCAAATATTTTGAGTTGTGACACTATACAAGTAAAGGAGCGATATGTCAACCAGTAGCCGACTTAAAGCATTTTGTATTTTTAGGTTATGTTGAATGTACCAAAATTTTTGAGGTCTCCTTACATTTTCTTTCATAACTTTTAAACCGCTAAACTGATTTCGCTCAAATACAATACCAAACTGACTAGGGCAACAACAAGTAAATGTGCTAAGTCTTAGTCGTATCTGTTTAATACTTTGGCCATGATCACCATTTCCACAGACGGACATCGCTAGAATGTCTTTAGATCACTGATCAATAATATATACAGTGTATATTATACACTTTATGGGGTCCCTGACCGATATTATGATGAGTTACAAACGGAATGACAAGCTTATACACTCAAAATAATAACTCTGTTAAATACTCTATAAAATGACTGTAATCTCAATTCAACAGATATTTGACAGAGTTTTCTGTCAAAATACAGATTTTAAGAAAAAACTTTGTATTTTGTTGTGACAAAAAACAAAGTTTCATTTGTAATATTACTTTTAACTTTGTAATCTTAATTTTACAGATAATTAACAGAGTTTTCTGCTAAAATACAGATTTAAGCGAAATACTCTGTATTTTTTATAACCAAAAAACTAAGTTTTGTCTGTATTTTTACTTATTTCTATGTAATCTTAATTTCATAGAGAGTTTTCTGTAAAAACACCAAAATTTTATCTGTATTTTTTTTGAGAAAATGTTAAAAAATTAACAAAAAAAATCTTTTCAAAAATCTTATAAAAATTTTACATAATAACATATTTTTTACTTAACTCTGCAAATTTGCAGAGTTTTTTCTGTAAAATTTTGATTGCATAAAATGCATTTTACAAATATATGTAAATTAACAAAGTTTTCCTTCGCTAAATGGAGGTTTATTGAACCAATATTTTACTAGAAACTCTGTAAATTAACAGATTTTTTTTGTGAAAATCATTTTACAAAGTTTAATAGTAAAATTACCAAAAATGTTGCTAGCTGGAAAAGTATGGTGGACTCTGTTAAATTAGCAGAGTTTTTCTGTAATTTAACAGAGTTATTATTTTGAGTGTATATACCCTCTATCACTAAGTGAAGAGTATACAAATATTTGAAGAAAAAAAATGTTTGATGAACGGATTTGGACGGATTAGATAAACCAATTTTTCAGATGAAATCAGCAGTGATCTTACTCGGATTAGTACTGATCTTTGAAATCTCGAATCTGTACCGATCTTACTCGGATCAGTACTGTCTTTCGCATCTCGAATCAGATGTGATATATAAAAATAGACATAAACTTTTTTTTTGGGTATATATTCGATTAGAGCATTATTTTAGTTCGGGGCCCAAAAATTCTATTTATAATATTCTCATAATTGATTATTTAATGCTTTAAAAAAGTTATTCATCATAGTACATCTATCTATCTGTACAGATCTGTTCCACCCTTACTGAGGAATCCACAGCAGATTTTAGAAAATCATTGTTGGTCAATCAAACATCAAACACATCATAAGATTTCATATATTTCACAAGTTTAATGAAAGTGAGTACTATTATTAAGATCCAAAATCAGTTTGACAACAAAAATAATTTCTACCTTAATAATAATACAACTCCTGTATTTCTCATTAATCTTGTGAATTATATGAAGTATTACACCATCCGACAAAAATGAAAAAAGTCGTTGAACACAAACTGGATACTATACGTTTGAAACTAGAGACTAAATGTAGTAAAACTGCATTTACTTTAAAGTCATTTTAAAAGGAAACAGGATTACGAAATGAAAAGCTATAAATGCAGGTTTACTCCATTTGATCTCTACTTTCAGGCGTATATCATCCGGTTCATGTTTAATATTGACAGTCGGACGGTGTTATCTCTGAGAAACTCTGAGACATTCTCAAAAAAGTTCTCAGACAAAATAAACATTTTCCAATGCTACTTGTAATTCGAAAAAGATCAATTGGAATTCGTTTAAGATCAATTGTAATTTGCAAAAGATCAATGAAAATTCGAAGATCATGTAATTCACAAAACATTAATTGAAGTTGTTAAAGGTCAATAAAAATTTGAAAAAAAATAATTTAAATTCAAAGATATTAATTGAAATTTGAAGATTTCAATTGCAAAATTGTAATATACAGTGAGCGCCAAAAGACAGTGTACAAGTCTAAAGTAGATATAATTCGTGAACGACAAAGTTGACAATAAAAACCCTTATTATTACACCGTCTGACAAAAATGAAAAAAGTCATTGAACACGAACTGGATAATATACGTCTGAAATTAGAGACTAAATGTAGTAAAACTGCATATACAGTTTTTTCATTTCGTGATCCTGTTTTCTTTTAAAAGACTTCAAAGTTTTAAAGGATCAAATTTTATAAAATATTTTTTTAATATTTGTTCTTTTCCTAGGATGCCGCTAGTGATAGAAAATGAAAGAGGAGGATCTCCCCTAATTTTCCTATTTTATTATTTTTACATATCAGGAAAAAAGAGGTAAGTTCCGTCCATTCAAAAATGTGTCCTTCAATTTTCAACAAAATATTTTAATCAAGTTTTCAAATGACTTTATTCACATCCTTTTATCTTCATATGGCAAAATAAAAAAAATGGAAAGATTAGGGGAGATGCTCCTCTTTCATCTGCCGTCACCAGTGTCATTCTAGGACAAATACAAATATTTCAAAAATAATTTAATATATATTCAAAATGTATCCTTTAAAACTTCTAAGTCCTTTTAAAAGGAAACAGGATCACGAAATGAAAAACTGTAAGTGCAGTTTTTCTCCATTTGATCTCTATTTTCAGGCGTATATCATCCGGTTCATGTTTAATATTGGCTGACGGACGGTGTTATCTCTGAGAAACTCTGAGACTTAATAAATTCATATTAAAATAAATTCATATTAAAATAAAATAATATGGTTGCCACAATCATGTATCTTCTCCGCGTGTGTGATTTTGACGACATTTTATTACGATCGTAAATTAGTCGTGAGAACAAATTATATTGAAATTATGTAGTTTAAATCGACCTAAGTCCCGGTATAGATTTTCTTTATGAATAAGGCTCCAATATCCTGTGGGAAATTTTAATAATGTATTAGTATCCATTCATAATTTACTCCAGTGTGAACAGGGCTCATTATTGCTAATTAAATTTTCTATTGTATTTTGTTGTAATTTCGCACTTTCAGAGTGGCAACTTATTCATTCATTTCATTAAATTATACATTTTTTAACACTTTTTTATTTGTAATTTGATTTTAATGATGATATCATTTTGTTATAATTTTTGTTAAGTTTTTTTTTTTTTTTATTCACCATAAAACCAACTCAACAATGCGTGTTATCTTCTTCTTCTTTCCGCTAATTAAATAATTTAATATTTATCTTTAAAATTACGCATGTTATAAGATTTTTATAAATATTTTTTTTATATAATTAAAAAAAAAAAATAATGTTCCCCAAAAGTTTTCTTGGTAACAACCACAATATTTTAAAAACAATTAAAAATACTTTAGTTGTTGTTAAGATAAATTTTAGTTAAATAAATAAACACTAAAGCAACACGAGTACAGAGATATTTAAATGGAAAAACATTAATTAATTATGATTTTTACCTGATAATGACGTCAATTATACAAAAAAAAATATAAAATTTTCAGTTGAGTTACAGACTATAAAAGTTTTATAAATAAATATTTTATTACTGGTTTCATATCTAGCAAATTTTTTTTTTGTACATTTAAAATATTCCCATTACTGTCGTCCACAGTCGACAGATTTAACAAAATTCCTTAATAAACTTGAAAACTTCAGTTGTAGTTAAATATCATGTCCAATTCTTTAACATTCATTAACATGTTTTACAGAGACCATGTTAAAATTGTAGATACTCGTATCATTGGTTCTTATCAAAAAGTTCTTGTTTTTTATATATTTAGTTCACTTCATGATATTTATACCATATATTAGTTTGTCATTCCATTTGTAACTTTTCGAAAAATTGGTTTGGGATTTCATTTAGGAAAGGAATTTATGATTCATGATTGATTTTAAGTCAGTTAAAGATTTTAGCATGTCTGTTGAAATCACTTTTTTAGCTTAACTAGGACGTCTTGATAATTGATTATTGGTTTTATAGAAGTGTTATTATCCTAAGAAATTTCTATGTTAAAATGGGCAATATCGGTCAAGTGGATAAAAAGTTGTAACGAGAAGTGTATAGGCATCTCGTATAAAACGTAGTGATTGTTTAGTATCTAAGAACTACTAAAATCCTAGGTGTATTTTGTGTAAAAGATCGATTAAAAGAGTCCATTCGTAATAGGAATATTTCATTTGAAATTTGAAGTTTCTGTTTTCTGTTCGAATACTCTTTTTAAAATTAATGACTTCGAAATGATCAATTGAAACGAAAGAGCATCAATTGAAAATCGTAACACCGTCCGACAGCCAATATTAAACATGAGCCGGATGATATGTCAAAATAATAAAAGTGGAAAATTTAAGGTGGTCCTCCTTAAACAATGAAAGCATCCCAGTACAAGTACAAATATTTTATAAAATGTTTTTTTTTTTTTTAATGCCGTTTTACTCCATTTGATCTCTACATTCTTTCCTTTTGTCGGACGGTGTAATAAATCAATTAAAATTCGTAAAATTCGTTTTTTTTAAATTTTCCTTATATGGAATTTATTAATTTAGATTTTTAAGGAAATAATTCTTTAGAAACATTTCTCTTTACGAAAATTTTTAAAGTTTTGTAATTTTTACTAAAAAAAAGTCTCAGGTTTTAAAGCATTTTTCTGAAATTAAAAGTCCTAGATTCTGAAATAGTTTTTCAAAAATTCTCGTAATCCTATTTTACTAATATTTGACAGTTTTCTTTGTTTTTTAACAAAAAATTTTAGATTGAAATTTACATTTTTTTTTCGTAATTTTACAGTTTTTCTTGTAATTTTACAAATTTTCAAGGTTTTTTTACAAAAAAAAAAAGAATCTAGTAAATTCACAAGAACTCCTTGTGAGTTTTATTTCGCCACAAAAGTTGTAATTTTACAAGTTTATTGGTGAAAATCTTGTAAAATTACTAAAAAGCTCTTAATTTTTACTAGGAATTCTCGAAAAATAGGAGATAGCAAAAAATCTAGTAAAGTCGCGAAACCTCCTTGTAAGTTTTATCGCGTCAAAATTTCTTAGATTCGAAACATTTTTTTAAAAGAAAAACTCTCAGAAAAAGAATCTTATGCTAAAATATTTTTCGTATAGAAAAATTCTCAGACTCCGAATAGTTTTTTTAGAAAATGTCTTAGGCGCTGATAAATTTTTCTACAGAAAAATTCTCTAATTTCTCTGAAGAAAATTCTCAGATTTTTGCTGTAGAAAATTATCAGATTTTCCCAATATTCTCACAGTATTCACAGTATCTTTTTCTGAAAAATTTTTCGTACTCCGAGTAGTTTCTCAGATTGTAATACATTTCCTTATAGAAAAATTCTTAAATTGTTCCCGAGAAAAATTATTCGATTTTTTATAGAAAATAACTTAAACATTTCCTATAAAATATTCTAAGGATTTTTCTTTAAAAAAATTCTTTTAGTTTTCCAAGACTTTTTCCTATAGAAAATTTATAAAATTCCGAGAAAATTTTTAGAAAAACATTGTGGAAATTTTCTTTGGGAAAATTTTCAGAAGATTTCCTAAGAATTTTTTTTTATAGAAAAATTCTTAGATTTTTCCTATAGAAATTCTAAAGAAAAATGTTCATTCCTTTCTTTTTTCGACAAAAAATTCGCAGATTTTTCCTATACAAAAATTTTAAGATTCCAAAACTTTTTTCCTACAGAAAAGTTCTAAGATTCAGATTAATTTTTCGCTAAATTATTTCGTTTTTCGTTCTCTATTTTTCCCCCTCTCCATTCTTTCTTTTTTCTTTCGAATTCGGTGTGTGTGGGGATGTTCCGCACCTAATTGAAGTCCGAAAACGATCAATAATTCATCAAATATCAATTAAATTCGAAAATATGTAATGATCACCCTGAAAGGAATGGCACATGTGGGCACATTTGGCACATGGCACAACTGAAATGTGCCACGTGACACATGTGCTCTAGTATGGCACACGGCGCATTTCAGATGTGACGTGTGCCATGCTACCGGCACATGGCACATCTGAAATGTGCAATGAGGCCTAGTTAACACATGTCACATCTGAAATGTGTCGTGTCCTATACAAGGGCACATGGCAGTACTTTTTCTAAAAAAAGTACTTTTGTACTACTTTTTTTTAAAAAAGGACCTTGTGCTTCTTTTTTCTAAATGAAGTACTTTTTCTAAAAAAATACTTTTTTTTTAGAAAAAAATACTTTTTTCTAAAAAAGTAGTAAACAAGTACTTTTTTTCTAAAAAAGTTGTTTTTTTTTTCTAAAAAGTAGTAAAAAATGTACTTTTTGAAAAAAGCATTTTTTTCTTAAAAAATTTCCTTTTTTTCTAAAAAGTACTTTTTTTTAAAAAAGTACTAAATTTTCTTTAATAATACTTTTTAGGAAAGCGTACCATATTTTCTAAATAAGTACTTTTTTCCTGAAAGGTAGGTTTTTTCTTAAAGGTGCTATAGTACTTTTCTAAGAAAGAACTATTTTACCAAAAAAAGTGCTACTTTTTCTAAAAAAAGTCCTTTTTTTTAAAGTTCCTTTTTTTAAAAAAGTACTTTTTTTCAAAAAAAAAGTACTCTACTCAAAAATTTGTCTTTTTTTCTAAAAAGTACTATTTTTAAAAAAATACTATATTTTCTTTTGAGGATGTTTATTCTGGCTCGAGGTCATTATTTTCTTTACTAATTAAAACCATGATATTCTCATAGCATAATTTTCAAGAAAATTATTTTTTTGTTTTAAATTTATTTATGTTGGTCATTATTTTTGCTAAATAATCTTGACAATGGAATCTGACAAATTCCGAAACGCGTGTCGATTAAGTCTTGCAAAAATGACCAACATAAATAAAACAAAAAAAATATTTTCTTGAAAATTATGCTATGAGAATATCATGGTTTTAATTAGTAAAGAAAATAATGACCTCGAGCCAGAATAAACATCCTCAAAATATAATATTTTAATGGTTGAATAAAACCATTTTTATTGTTTAATAAAAATTAATCAGAATCTGTACTATATTTTCTTTAATAATACTTTTTAGAAAAAAGTACTATTTTTTCTAAATAAGTACTTTATTCCTGAAAGGTAGGTTTTTTTCTTAAAGGTGCTATAGTACTTTTCTAAAAAAGAACTATTTTACCAAAAAAGTGCTAATTTTTCTAAAAAGTCCTTTTTTAAAAAAAGTAATTTTTTTAAAAAAAAGTAATTTTTTTTTAAAAAGTACTTTTTTTCTAAAAAAAAGTACGTTTTTTTCTAAAAAAAGTACTTTTTTCTAAAAAAAAATTAAAATTTTGAAAAAGATCAACTAAAATATAAAGACGATTAATTAAATTTTGTCAAAGATCAATTGAAAGGGGGCCCTGTAGGCTAGTTGCTGGCGTGCTAGCCTATGAAACTGGTGGTCATGGGTTCGATTCCCACCAAAACTTGGTCGATTTCGCTACAACGAGACGATAGTCATTGTTACCAGTTCTCTATTAGGTTGAAATTATTTAAAATGATTTGTAATTGAATGGAAAATAAACAAAGAACCACTTGATCATTTCAATTAAAATTCGAAAACAATATAAAAAATTTCAAATATTCCAATTGAGATTTCAAAACTTTTAATAATAATTCCTAAAAAATCAATTGAAATTCCAAATTCAAAAAGTTCAATTGTAATTCAAAAAATATCAATTAAAATTCGATGATTCCAATTCAAGTTGGATAAAAATAAATTGTAATTCGTAATAAATCAATTCAAATACGGAAATATCAATTGGAATTGTAAGATGCTTGTTGAAATTCGATAAAGTTAATTTGTTTTTGCTAAAAAATCAATTGTTATTCGAAAAAATCAATTGAAATCAATTTTAATTTGTAAACAAGTTTAATTAAAATTTCTAAATTACAATAATCCGAAATTTCATTTGAAACTCATAAATTTCAATTTAGTAAATTTAAAAAATCAATAGAAATTCGTAGAAGATCAATTAAAGATCAATTGAAATTCAAAAAGTTCAATTATAGTTCGTAAAACATCCCAGTCAGAAAAATACAATCGCAAAAGCGTTGTGAAAGCGTTGTAGACGGTTGTACGAGCGTTCTGTATACCAACTTCAAAGCGCCTTCAGATGATCCGAATGATAACATCGATCTACGCTAGGTTTAAAGCGTTTTAAAAGCGATGTAAAAAAGTGCTTTGAGAACGTTTTTTTTAAGTCATCAAAGCGCTTTAAAGAGCGAAAGTAAAGAATTTCTGTTTTAGTTCGGTTATAATAATTTGTTTGATACAAAGTGAAATCCGAAAAAAAAGTTTTTGTACTTAAAAAAAATTTTCAAAAAAATTTTCGAAACTTAGAAAATTTAAAAAAAATCTAAAAACTTTTTTATGATTTTTTTTACTTAAAAAAAAAAATTGACAAAAAATTGTTATTCAAAAATAGTTTCGAAACTTAGAAATTTTTTTCAAAAAAAAAAAATAAATATAAAGAACTCTTAAAACGCTTTTCGAATACGCTCGCAAAGCGTTCCAAAAACACGTTTTGAGATTGCTTTTTTTTGTTATAGAGCTTTCAGAACACTTTTCAAAAACGCTCGCAAAGCGTTTGAAAATAGCGTTTTGAGAATGCTTTTTTTTTTGTTACAGAGCTTTCAGAACGCTTTTTTTTAGAACCGTCGTCAATTTCTGCTTGGGATCAATTGGAACTTGAAGATTCTAAAAAAACAAAAGATAGATTGAAACTTAATTTTTATATTCGGAATTGCCAGTAAAATCTTAAAATAATATTCAAGTTTCACGAATTCCAAATAATCTTTTACGGAAAAAAAATTGATCTTTTTCGGCTTAAAAATCTTTATTTCCGCATTTGAATAGATCTCTTTCGAATTTTATTTTAAGTCTTCTAATTTTAATTGTTTTTTTTTTTTTTAAGTTCAATTGATCTTTTACGAATTTTAATTTACCTCTTTCAAACTTCAACTGATATTTTTCGAATCTCAATTGATCTTTTTTGAACTTCAATAGATTTTTTAAGAATTTCTATTGATCTTTCAAGATTTATTGCAACTTGTGAGTTTCAAATGGAATTTTGGGATTACAAATATAATCTCGAATCGATTTTTTTCCATTGTGTAAGTCATTTCTAGATTCGTTACAGCCGCATTTAGCCTCTTTCATATCTTTTGCATTTCCAACTCTCAATTTCGATAAATTTTACAATATTTTTCTAGGGTGTTGATTTGTAGCCTTATTCGTTATGACATCTTTGGAAACTGGCCAAGTAAGTTGTTAAATTAAGCACTCGGTATTTCTTTCTGCTATGTTAGCTCCATGTACAGCAATTAACACTTTTTATACTCCATAAAAGTCTTATCACAATTTCAATTGTGTGTAGAAGCGTTGCAATGCATTTTACCGCATGCACTCGTAGCATTTTTGCTATATCTTCTACTCATATAGGTGTGCATGAAGTTAAGCTGTCAAACGTATATGGTAAATTGACACTTAAACATACAACATACAAATGTCAATATCATGTATCTTTGTGGAACTTTATATAAATGTTTAATTTTTTTTACTTTTTTTTTTTATTCAGATTTTAAATTGGTTTGCGTGTTTTTTTTTTGATTTTTGTAAGTGAAAAAATAAAAATCAAAAGGGATTTAAAGTTGATTGTAGTGTATTTAAACAAAATTTAAGCTCATTAAGGTATTTTTTTCTTCCAAGAAATTAAACCTTCTTCATGTTAATAAGTGTTTTAAATGATGTGAGAAAATTAAAAGATTTCTTTTAATGTTTTTCTTTTTAGATTAAAACTTTAATTTTTAAATTTTTTTGTTTATTTTAGAGCAATTTTTTTTTAACTTTCCAATAAACCAAACGATAAAGTTATAATATCCGATACAAAAAAGTTTCAGATTCTGATACATTATATATACCAACCACAGTATGGGGGTATACTCACTATGTCATTCCGTGTGTAACGCATCGAAATATCGGTCTAGGGTCCCATAAAGGATATACTTATTTTATTGATCAGTGATCAATAAAAGTTAACAAATTTTTTTTTGTTAACTCGAGTTTACTGGCTTTTTAGCAAATTTTTAGTTAAAATCAGCGTTTTAACTACTTTTTTTAGTTAAGTTCAATTTACGAAAATACTAGTTTTGAACAAATTTTGAATTAATTTTTTTTTGTTGACTTTAAAACTGTGTTTACGAATTTTTATTAATTAATTTGCTGATTTCTCGTAACATATTTGTCGAGTGAAAAAATATTAGAAATTCTTGTGTAGCCTCCTATGCAAATCTCATAAGTTCTACTTAAGCTGAACTTAATGCTGTGAGAAAAAAGAAAAAATAAGTGAAGTGTTAGTGTATAAAATCAATATTTAACAAACTTACAATTTTTTACAAAAAGTTTAGCTGAATTTAACTAATTTTTTTGTTAATACATACATACATAAAAATATTACGAAATTTTCAGCTGAATTTTTAGTTAAAGTTACGTTTTTTTTGCTACATTCATTCTACGAAAAGTTAACTAAATATTTTTAGGTAAATTAACTAGAAATTTAGTAGGTTCAAAATCAGGTGTTTTTTTAGTTAAATTTAACAAAATTTTTTGCTAACTTTACAGTTTTATTTTTTTGAGTGATATATTATTATATTAGGGCCTTAGAAAAATTTTCAATTTTATTTTGCCTTAAGAGTTTTCTTTTTTTCCTAAAAGTATGGACAAAAAAATTCAGGAGAATTTTATTGATCTTGTACGAATTTCAAATGGATTTTTTTTTTGGATTTACGAATTTGGAGTTTTCAAATTTAGGAATTGGAAGTTTTTCAAATCTTTAGTCCACAGACATTTTAAAAACGTTTCCGAGTTTAAGACTCTGAGCAATTTTCATACCCTCCACTCTAGTGATAGAGGGTATATATGTATAAGTTTGTCATTCCCTTTGTAACACCTCGAAATATTGGTCTAAGACCCCATAAAGTTTATATATGAGGCATTCCACACCAAATGTCCAGCGAAAAAAAACATGTGTACCGTAAACTTCTGAATAGGTGATATGGATAGCCCTATATGGAATTTAGAAAATTGCGGTTTTGGTTTTTCAATTTTTCAAAAACTGGGCTTAGGAGGCGTGGTCAAATATTGGAAAAATGGTCAAATTTGTGGCGAGTTGCCTTGATTAAAGATTTATCACATTAAAACGGAATGCACCACAATGTCAAAAATTTACGTTCTTATATAGTTTTGTATGGGCTATCGATTAAAATTTTTTTTTTTGGAAAATTTTCAGAACCCGTTCTGAAATTTTCCATTTTTTAAAAAAGTCAATTTATCAAAAATCCGGCCACTTTTTTTTCTTTTTTATTTATTTTTTTAAAAGTTTAGATGTTTGTCCATCCACACAAAAAAAATCAGAAACACGTTCATCTTTTTTTTCGAGAAAACCGCATTTGAACTTTAAATTTCATAACAATTTAGTAATTTGCTTGTATTTTCTTGTGTCAACAGAGCGTATGACGAATATTTATGCAATTAATATTACTCATTCGCAATTTTAAAACAAAGAAATACAAGCAAATAACAAAATTGTTATGAAATTTTAAGTTCAAATGCGATTTTCTCGAAAAAAAAAGATGAACGTGTTTCTGATTTTTTTTGTGTGGATGGACAAACATCTAAACTTTTAAAAAAATAAATAAAAAAGAAAAAAAAAAAAAGTGGCCGGATTTTTGATAAATTGACTTTTTAAAAAAATGAAAATTTCAGAACGGGTTCTGAAAATTTTCCAAAAAAAAAAAATTTTTATCGATAGCCCATACAAAACTGTATAAGAACGTAAATTTTTGACATTGTGGTGCATTCCGTTTTAATGTGATAAATATTTAATCAAGGCAACTCGCCACAAATTTTACCATTTTTCCAATATTTGACCATGCCTCCTAAGCCCAGTTTTCGAAAATTTAAAAAACCAAAAACGCAATTTTCTTAGTTACATATAGGGCTATCCAAACAACCCATTCAGAAATTTACGGGACACATGTTTTTCTGTAGCGGGACATTTGGTGTGGAATGCCTCATATTCATGATTCTCGATCAATTTTAAGACGATCTAGCGATGTCCGTCCGTCCGTCTGTCTGTCTGTTGAAAACAGGCTAACTTTTAAAAGACTTAACGGAGGCTCTTGAAGTTCGGCATATATGTTGGGCATTTACTGGTCAGGTTGGTATTGGAATCCTGCGGAATCAGTCAAGTGGTTTAAAAATTATGAGCAAATGGCTGAATTTCGGCAAGGGTTTTTCTTAAAATTTACGAGATAAAAACACGCTAACTTTCGAAAGGCAATTCTGAGGATGCTAAAGCATGGCATATATATTTCGTGCCCCAGACCTGGTTCGTATTGAATTTCAGCTAAATTGGTGTAGTGATTCAAAAGTTATTAGCAAAAACGTGAATTTCAGATTAGTTTCACCTTAAATTCACGTGTTGAAAACCCGTTAAACATTTTTCAAAAACATTGGTAAGTCACAAAAATATTTTACTACGTATTTTTGTCTCTAAAAAATATTTTTACATAAAAAAAAAAAATACACTCGAAAAAAATTTTACACTCAAAAAAAAATTAGTAATTTTTTTTTTTTTTAATGTAAAATTCAAAAAAAATTTTACACTCAAAAAAAAATTTACACTAAAAAAAAAATTAGTTTTTTTTTTTCAAAAATTACTAAAAAAAAATAAGTAATTTTTTTTTAAAGTAAAATTCAAAAAAAAAAAATTTACACTCAACAAAAATTTTACACTCAAAAAAAAATTAGTAATTTTTTTTTTTTTAATGTAAAATTCAAAAAAAATTTTACACTCAAAAAAAAATTTACACTAAAAAAAAAATTAGTTTTTTTTTTAAAAATTACTAAAAAAAAAATAAGTATTTTTTTTTTAATGTAAAATTCGAAAAAAAATTTACACTCAACAAAAATTTTACACTCAAAAAAAAATAGTTTTTTTTTTTTTTTTAAATTACTAAAAAAAAATTTTTTTACACAAAATAAAATATTTCTAATCATAACTGTTATTTTTTCACGTTAGAAAATTTACTATCACTTAAAATGGGCATTGTGGAGGGTATTCATAGATTCGGCCAAGTCGAGTTTAACTTTTCTACTTGTTTTTATTAAGATTGCTATAAAATTTGGCAAAAGTTAGTTAACTGAAATCAGTAAAAAAAATGTTGGTCTCTCTAAAAATTTTGAAAACTTTTCAGAAATCATTTAAAATTTGCTGAAATTTTTTTGCTAGTTTTTCGTAGAATAGCGTTTTATTTTCAAGTCCCGAATTTTTTTTTAAATTTTTTAATTGCGTTTTGGATTATAAAAAGTTCATTGAACACAGACACAACATTTTCTTAGTAAATTTTAAGATTTTTTTTTAATTTAGTATTTGTAAATTTACATTAAATTGGTTGAAAAAGTACTTTGTGTTCAAAAACAAATACTAAAATTTCAAATGTCAAGAAAAATCAAGCTTTTTTTCTAAATGTCAAGCTTTTTGCCATTTTCGATCTGGCAAGCCTACCTCTATCACTAGAGTGGAGGGTATAAAAAATTAAACTTAACATATTTACTTATTGTTTTCCGGAGAAATTCGGTATTGCATTTGGCTGATATCGGTTCTGCGGCTTAAAATTGTGAACGAAAATGTAATTACATCTCGAAAATGTTGATACTTTTTTCCACATAAACTAAAAATACAAAATGATTTAATTCTACCGCTGCTTGACATATGTGAACAGAATTGGATTTCTTTACACCAAACATTCTTTTCGCGGAATTTTTTTTTTTACCAAAAATTTTTTTTCGCTGATTTTTTTTTCTGCAAATAATATTTTTGACATTGTGGAGGGTATTAATAAATTTGGCAAGGACGAATTTAACTTCAATTCAATTGGCAAGGACGAATTTAACTTCAATTGATCTTTTGGGAATTAAAATTGTTTTTTTCAAATTTTTATTGATCTTAAACGAATTTTCATTGACCTTGTACGAATTCCAACTGGCACTTTTTTATTTGAATTTACAAATTCAGAGTTTTCAAATTTGAGAATTGGAAGTTTTTTAAATCTTTACAGCACAGACATTTTAAAAACATTTCCGAGTTTGAGACTCTTAGCCACTTTTTTACTTTATACTCAAAATAAAATATTATTTTTATACAATTTTGAAATTGAAATATTTTAAATAAATCCGCATTGTCAAATTTGCGATTTTTAATAATATTAAAAAATTAAGCCATATGCAACTCTTTAAGACTGCATATTAAATTTACTTAACTATTTGTTAAATTAATATGTTCCTAGGCATTTGAAATTGTATTAGCAATAATATAAAATTCATGGATACCCTCATTTTTTTTTCAATTTATGAATAATGCATAGAGTATTGATTTTTAATAAACCATAAAATACACACCTACATTAATACACTTACAAAAAATGTAGCAAAATTTAGTTTAAAAACATGAAACAAATATAATTTATTTAAAACACAATTTCAGCCCGTCAAAGATCTGGGGGCTAATTCTCGAAATCGATAGCGATCGAAATTCTACTTGAACGTGAGATATTTAAATTTTTTTATAGCCTAAAATTATTCTTTGATTAATACAAGCTTTTTTATATGTTGCTCATGTTTTTACGTTTCATTATTGTAAAAGAAACATGTAAAAAGCTTATATTTATCCAGGCGCGGATCCAGGAATTTCATTTGGGGGGGGAGATTTTTTTTTTAACAAAAAAAACGGAAAGCAATAAAGTTTGGTTTGAAATGGGGGGGGGGGGGGGTATTGTGTTAATTTTTGTTAATATTTTAAATATTGCGTAACAAATTAATAACCAAGAAAAATACTTTTTTTCAAGCATTTGGATTTAGAGGAACTTTTTTTACTCCAAAAATTTTTTTCACAATGGGACCCTGACAGTCGTAATTACTTCCAAAAGAGGACCATTTTTATAGTCTTACAAACGTGCTTATTCACAGTTATGACTGAATATGACTGTCATAAGCCAATGTTTATGATTGAACAGTCATAACATCAAATATTTTTCTACACAAAAAAATTAAAAAGTTTTAAATTTCATTTGCAAATTTTAAGATTGATATTATGACTTTTCAGTCATAAAAATTGGCTTATGACAGTTAAAGCTAGTCACAACTGTGAATAGACACGTAAAATTTTATATAAAAATTTTTAATTTTCGAAAACAATAATAACTAGGGCAAGTACTTTCATGCATCTAAAAAACGAAAATATGTGCCTATAATATGCATCTAAAAATCCAAAATATGCACTAAAAACTTCAAAAATATGCATCTAAAAATGATTGTTTTTTCTACAAAAAATAATTTGTCAACATTAATTAGGCTTTTTCCTAAAAATGTTTTTTTGAATGGAAACAATTAGTAAAATATTTTTTACTTGAGAAGTTTTTGCTTTGAGTCACTGAATATTTCTGAAGTTAAAAATTTTATAAAAGAAAAAAAATAAGGTACATTGCAATTTAGTAATATTTCTAAGAATTAGAAATATGAAACAACACGAATTAATGGTGAATACGGGTTATTCAACACAAAGAGGAGTAATTCCAATTCTTAATTTCTTCAAAAGTTTCATTTAAATGGCTAATTTTAATCTGACACACATTAAGTGTGTGGCAATCGAAGGAGTGCTGATGATGGAAGGGTGGCATCTTCCGAAAGCTGTCGACATCTCCACTTAGCCTGTGTTGTCACTTGATTTTTTTCAGATTTTCTCATTGTACAACAAATATTATTTCTCAGAAATAATTAATATGGACTCAAACCGGACTAAATGAAAATTCAGTTAGAAAAAAAATATTTATACAATTATTAAAAACTTTTTTTTAACTTTTTTTCTTAAAAAAAACATTTTAAATAGGAAACATTTCTCAGAATCTAAAAATTATACCTTCAGAATCAATTTTCTATAAAAAATGCATCAGAATATGATTTATATAAATAAATATATTTTTTCATAAGAATTTTGAATTTTCCTAAGGAAGTTTTGAAAAAATATTGATGAAATTAAAAAAAGGCAAATTTATATGAAAATATGCAAAAATATGCATCTATACCAAAATATGCAAAAATATGCAACTACAAATCAATGCCATTTTATTGCAAATTCATTGATTCGGATAGATATTTAATGTATGTTATATTTACAGTACTGAGTAAAAATATGCATTTTCATGAAAGTACTTGCCCTAATAATAACATTAAGCATTAATATTCCGAAAAGAAATTAATAAAGTATTAGATTTTTATGCATGTACCCTTCATAAAATATCTCAGATGATGAAACAATTTTACTACAGAAAATCTCTTAGATTCTTAAATATTTTTCATATAAAAAAATAACCCTTTCAGAAAATTGTTTCTGAAACCCTTTCTTAAAGAAAATGTCTCAGATTTTTAAAACTTTCTATAGAAATAATCTGAGATTTTGAGACATTCTTTCTATAAAAAAAATTCCAAATTCTGATATATTTTTCTTATAAAAAACCTCTGAAATAATTCTCATATTTCAAAGTTATTCTCAGATTCTAAGAACTTTTTCGTATATAAAAATTCTCAGATCCTGAAACATAATTCGTAAAAGAAAATTATCAGTTTTTAAAACATTTTATGAAGAAGTTTTGAATCAATTTTCTTAAAATACGAAAAATGTTACGATTTTAATGCCATCTAGATTTTGAAACATTTTCATATAGAAAGAATTTTATTATTAGACACATTTCAAAAGAAAAATTTACATATTCAGACTCTAAGACGTTTTTCCATTAGAAATGTTATTCGATTCTGAGAAATTTTTTGCTAAAAAAATCTTAGTATATTCTGAAACATTCTTTCAAAGGAAAAATTCTCAGTTGCTGTGGGATGTTTTTATTAAAAAGTTTAAAGACATTTTCCCTAAAATTTAAGATAGTTTTACAATAAAAAAAATTTTACATTTAGGGTCAAATAAGCATCAAAACAGTTTCTAAAAATAAAGTCTGGAATTTCGAAACATTTTTCTATAAAAATATTCAGATAATAATTTTTTCTTAGAGAATGATAACTCCATTGCCATTTAACTCTATTGTCATTTAAGTTTTTCAAATGCAATTTCTTTCATTCTGAAACATTTTAATGATTTAAAAAAATTTACGTCAGTGCAAATAGCCTCTATTTGTTTACATCCTGGTCATTTTCCTTCCATCTTTGTTCCTCTCCCTTTTTTCTTTTTCTTTCTTTTCTTTTCCTTTTTTTTCTTTTTTCCTTTCTTTTTTCCTTTCTTTTTTTCTTTCTTTTTTCCTTTCTTTTTTCCTTTCCTTTTTTTTTTTTTTGAAATCATTTTGGGGGGGAGAAATCCCATTCTCCCCCCCCTGGATCCGCGCCTGATTTATCAAAGCATAATTATAGGCATACAGAAAAATTTAAAGACCGCGCGTTCGAATCGAATTTCGATCGATATCAACTCCGAAAATTAAAATCCTGGTACAATTTTTTACGAAATTTTTTTTTTTTTAAATAAAAACGTTGTTAAAGTGCTTTTAGCATATGATTGATTATCTTATTATTTTATAAACGATTGAAATCTATGTTAAAATATGATTTATTTTTTAAAAAGGAATACCTAGACAAATTGACTTGCTGAACGAAATGTTTTTAACAATTTGCAACTTTTTCATATATTTTCTTAGAGTGTATGATATATTGTATGGTATTAAAACCACAAACATTAAACGATTGTCAATAATAAATAAATTTATTATTTAAAAAATAGATTTAATCATTTGAAAACTGCTAACACAACTCAACTACTAAACGCTACTGCATGGCGCACATTGGGTTCAAATGATGCCAAAGTGGCGATTAATTGAAATTTATAAATGAAGTTTTTGTTATAAAATTTGGTATGGGGTAAAAGTAGATAAAATTCTGCAACACTAGTTATCAAAATCAATCAACTAAGTTGTTTACTTTTTTTCGGTGAGCTGTCAAAGTTAACAAATTATTGCAGTGCTTGAAAAAAGTAAAAAAAATTGAAATTTTTTACAATTTAAGCGATTATTAGTGGTATTAAGTCTTTTAAAAGAAAATCTTTTATAATGGAACCTTAAACACTAGCGATTAAGCTAAATTTTTAAATTTTTTTTGTTTATAAAAACTGTGTCTCAATGTTTTTAATAATTTTTTTAAAAAGGCTCCAAAATTGGGATATTTTCCATATTTAATGGGCCACACATATTAAGTTAGTAATAGTTGGATTTATTTTTGTGGATTTTAAAAAAGTATAGGATATCAGCTTTTATTTAAAAGAAAAAAAAGTACGGACAATGCCCGGCCCTTTTTTTTTATTCCCGTTTTTGTGTAAAAAGTCTGGGTATCGTTAATTAAACAAGGCCATTATATGTGTGTTTATACCCTTCAACTACGGTATGGGCTTACACTCACTTTGTTATTCCATAAGTAACGCATCGAAATATGGGTTTAGGACCCCATAAAGTGTATATTATTGATCACTGATCGGTTCTAAGACATTCTGTGACTAACAGTGTGTCCGTCCGTCCGTCTGTTGTTGAGAACACCATAAAGTACATAAAACAAGAGCTAGAATCCTGAAGTTTGTCACAAATATGTATAATGGTCATAGGCTGGTTAAGTTCTTGAACGAGCAAAATCGGACCAGGGGGGAAAAAGTTCCCCCTTGAAGAACTAAAACTACCCCAGAAAAATATTTTTTTTCCAAGTTTTATTTGTATATATGTTCAATAAATGAAACATTTTAATGCCATATGAAGTTCATCGACCTGAATTCGAACCAAGGGGGATCAGGAAAGCGAATTTTTTCGGTCCGCCCCTTTGTGGGGGCGTGTATAGAAAAAAATAATTTAAATAAAGATAAATTGTTATTAATTAGGTGCAAAAAATGACATCAATTTTTTTGGCAAGGTTTATCGCGAGAGGAAGGTGTCCCCCATAGTCTCCCGATAAACCCCCCACCCCCCTACGCCAAAAAAACGTCCCTCCATTTGTTTTTGGTAGCTTTATTACATGTTTAAGGATTTCGTATTTTTTTCCAAAAACAAAGAAACGACTAAAAGATTCAAAAAAAAAAACATTTTGTTAAATTTTTTTTTCTCAAATGCTGTGTTTTTATGTATTTTTGATAATTCGTTAATAAAAAACTACAATATTCCCATAAATCACTTTTTTCAGATAAATTTGTACATTTATGAGATTTTGTGAAAAACAAAAAATGGATTATAAATAAAATTTAAAATAATATAAATACATATTGTGCGCTCTTTCTTTGATTACTTTAATAGCACATTATGTACACTTTAATTTCCATTTTTTTTTATTAATTTATCGCTTTTCATTCCAAAGTTACAGCAAAAATTGTGAACTATAACCCTTTTTTCCGAAAAACAAAAAAACGCCTAACAGGTTAAAAAAATTTTTTTTTCCAAATTTTTTTTTTTCCAAAATTTGTATTTTTACGTGTTTTTATTAGTTCATCAATAAAAAAATATAATATTCTAAAACTACTGCTTATCTGAATTAATCGCCATTTTGGGTACCATCGAACCCAATGTGTGGCGCCTAAAGTTTTTTTAAATAAATCTAAATATGGTATCAGAGATTTTTGTTGATAAAATTTAAAATATTTGATTGACAATTGTATAATTTGAATTTTAAACGATTCTTAAACTTTTTTTGGTTATAAAATTTAAATTAAAATCTTTATTTAACTAATTAATACCGCCAAGTTAAAATTATGAAAACAAAAAAAAAAAAATCATAAAATTATTTTAGAGGAGTCTATACTCACGTGTTGTTAAGAAATTTAAAAAGTCAATAAACTTTGCTAGCCCCCTCCATAAAAGCTCATTTATATTGTTAATACAGTTTTCTACTCTAAAAGCCAAGTGGGCGTTTAAGGTTAATAATATTTTTTTTTAATCATAAAAATAACATTTCTTAACTTTTCAAAATTGTTAACATAAAATGAGTTAAGAAAGATAAAACGTTGATACATATTTTTTTTATTTCAGAAATAAACATTTTATTTTTTAAATTAACATGCATGTAAATTCCATTTTTTATAATTTCGTTATCATTTAAGTATTAACCATATCAATTCCAGTTCTAAGTCTACACTAATTTTTAGTTTACATTTTTATGGTTTTTAATATCATTAAAAACAAGTTCGTTCAACAGGTCAAAATACGTCATAGGCATTAACATCTTTCGCTGTAGCGTTTCAATTAATTTAATTCTGACCTTAATAATTGCTGGCGTCTTAATTTGAGATTTTGGCGTTTAAAAAGTAAAATCGCTAAATAAGTATCAAAATTAAAAATTTTCTAGCTCATTTCGTTTTCAAGATATTCGTGTTTGAAAATTTTAACTCCAAAATTTACTTATTTTTACGCTGGTGCAAATTTTCAATATTTCAAAAAAGGAATGTTCCAGAAAAATTTGGCTGTTCTATAAATTTAACAAAACGTTATACGAAAAATCACCCAAATACAATATAAAATTCGCCTGTGCTAAATCTTTTGTACCCTCCAAAACGTAAAAATACCTCAAAATCAGAACGAGCTTGAAAAATTTTTATTTTGAGACTAACTGCTCTGTCACAGAGTCAATTCCGTTCGGAAGTGGTTAAGTTTGCAATTCAATTCCACATTGATTTTTGAAAGAAATTTTATTTCGGAAAAAACTATCCATTTTGCGTTTTACGAATAAGCCACTTATTCCACTTCCGACCGAAATTGAGTTGGTGACATTAGAGTGGAATTTTTTCTTCGACTTTTGATTTTCCTTAGTGTCCGGACAATTGTAATTCTGGTGAAAATTTGAGACCAATCGGATAAAATTAATCCGTCAAAGTTTTGAGTTTTTAAAAATTAAAAAAAAAAAATTAAAAAAAATGTGTTTTTTCGTGACATAGCTTGGCCAAACTTTCATTTAAAATTAATTTATGTCAAATCCGATAATTTTAAGCCGTAGCGCCCTTCAATCAATATTTTGAATTTTTAAAAAACGTTCACCAGAAACTCTAAACTTCGGTCAAAGGGCTTAAATGGTCTGATTTATCTCAAATAAATTTTTGGAAAATTTGTTTTGAGAATTTTTAAAAAAACTTTTTGAACGTAGGAAAACTTTTTTCGATCAAAGTTTTGAATTTTTAAAGAACTTTCACCAAAAACTTTAAATTTCGATCGAAAAGCTTAAAATGGTTTGATTTATCTCAAAAAAATTTTTTGGATTTTTTTTAAAAATACTTTTTGAACGTAGGAAAAACTCGCAATTTTTGGAAATTGTTTTGACATATTTTAAATAACCTTATCTCGAAATTAGTATGTCAAAAATAAGAAAAATAACACAGGCCAACAAATCTTTAACCCATCAACCAGAGGTAACTTTTCTAAGGGTTTGAGTTGCGCTGAATCCGAATCTGGTCTCAGAATATGCCTATCACATCAGGTTTTAGAAATATCTTAGCTTAAAGTTGAAAAAAAAAGTTTTTCGCCATATTCCAGACGTTATAACTGCGAAAGTTCACCTTTGTTTATAAAACCTGAAATGTAGTCTGAAAATCCTACAAATTACCTTTAAAATAAATGTTTAACCTTAATAATATCTTGTTTCGTCTCTGAGATATCTTAACCCGAAGTTTGTTCTCGTTTCGTGACTCTGGATGCGGCTGAGAGTAGTTCATTAAACACATCATATAAATTTTAACGGGCGATATCTCAGCAAATAGGCAAGATATCTAAACAATTCAAAAAACATGTTTTTGTTTTTTTTTAATTGGGAACTTAAGAAGTTATAAGATCGTCGTAAAATAAAGGCGAAATGTAGTAAATTTGCATTCATTGGAAAAATACCGTGAATATAGTGAAAATCTAAAAATTTTAAACTTCGTGTTAAGATATCTCTGAGAAGAAAAAATATATAACAGAGGTTTAACATTTATTTTAAAGGTATGAAGTAGGACTTTTAGACTTCATATCAGGATTTATAAATAAAGGTGAACTCGCGAAGCTATGACCTCTCGAATATGGCGAAAAACTATGGTTTTTAAAATTTAAGCTAAAATATCTCGAAAACCTAATGTGATGGAGAAATTCTGAGTACAGATTCGGACTCAGGGGTTACAGATTCGGTCCCGGGGTTTCGACCTTTTTCAAATGTTGTTGGCCTGTGTAATTTATCAGAAGATATTTTTTTTCCAATATTTAAAAACATCAAAATTTTTGTGAAATGTTCAAAAAATCAAAAATTTTGATCGAAAGGCGCCACGGTTTAAAACGATCGGATTTGGCTCAAATTAAGTTTAAACGTGAGATAGTTTCAAGCACTATAAAAGGGCCAGGGGTAACAAATTTTAAGATTTTTTAAAAAAACGTTGGAAATAACCATATTTTCCAAATATTAAATAACGATATCTCGAAGACCTTTCGACCGATTTTAAAATTTTTTTGATATATTATTTTTTTGAATTTTTTTGTAAGTTCCAATTATAAGAGAGTAAAAGGGGGGTTACTTTCGTAAATTTTAAAGCTTAAAATAGGGGCTCTAACTCTGATTTAAAATAATATTACCGCTCACGAAGTACCTGGCGGATATACTAATATCACATTTATTATGTAAGAAAAACCATTTTTGGTTAAAAGTCTGCAGCTTTATTGGATTTTGAATATCCAATTCGCAACTTTGTTGTTTCTTTTTCTTATTAAGATCATCCCAAAGTATTAAATACATAAACTTTATTTGCTTTTCAAATTTGAATTTCTAAGAATATTTTTGTTTATCTTATAAACTGATTTTGCAGTTTCTTCATTTTAGAAGATTTCAAGGTCTTAAATTTCGGTCGTTTACTTATTTGTTATTTTTTTTGTTTTTTACTCCAAAACCGTCAAGCATGATGTCATCATGCTAAGGGTTTGGTATAAGAGATGCAATAAAAAATCGCATATATAAAAAATACATTAAGGATTGGTAAATAAACGTTTTTTTTTTGGGATTTTTGCTTTATAAGCACGTTTTTACGTATTTCAAGAAAACTTAAATCATCGTTAATGAAATAAAAGTTTCTTTTAAAGATAATAATTTTGTTTTTAGACTTAAACAAACATTAAATTTGAAACTTTAAAAATATTGAATTTGAAACCTAAAATACAACGAACGAGTTTTTATCTACCCAGCAGAAATAAATCGAGATTTTGGCGACACAGCATCTGTTTATAGCATACCGTAGCGCATCCAAAGAGCGCTCTTAGGGATGCAGTAAAAGGAAGGGGAAAAAATTTTAATTTTTTTTTAAGATTTTTTATATAAAACTTATAATGTGTAATTATTTTTTGATAAAATTTTACACTTGCTTTTCTTTTTAATATTTTTAACACTTTTTGAATAAAAAAACATGAGTTTTAGACAAAGACACATGATTTGACTGCATCATTATTGCGCATTAATCAGCGCTGCAAAGAGCGCTTCAATCATAGTATCTATGACCGCTGTTCCCAAAAAAAATCCCATAAAAAATGTGAAAATGAAAATTTCCGATATTTTTTTGATGTTCACTTCAGATTTTTTTTTTCATTTTGTTTCACATAAATAAAGTTTTGTAAAGTAAAACGAATGAATTTTTTTGTTATATTTTTTTAAATTTTAGTTATTTGATTTCAACTTTGAATTTACAGCATCTTTATTCTGCTTAAATCATTCTACAAAGATACATGAATTCACTGCATCTTTAATCTGCTTAAATCAGCGCTAAAAAGATACATGAATTTACAGCATCTTTATTCTGCTTAAATCAGCGCTCTAAAGACACATGATTTCAGTGCATCTAAAGAGCGCTGTTTCTGTGTATCCAACTAGCGCTCTAAAGTGGGACATCGCCTTAGGGAATCATGCATGAATTCAGCGCAATTGGATGCGCTCCTTTACTCAAGTTCCCCTTCCAAAAGCTGCTGAACGTTCAGCAAAATTTCTGCTGGGTATAGGTCTTTAATTCTTAGTTAAGGAAATGCATTTGATTCCTAAATGTGTGGGTTGATAAAAAAAAAACGTAGTTTTAAAAAAAACATAATTCGTCTTAAATGAATTTGTATGTATTTTATATTTTGTAAAAATAACAAAAATCACGCAAATTCGTACAAGACAAATGACGTTCGTGTTATTGAAACTGGGGGTTAAGCTTTACTTTGTCGTCGCTGATGACTGAATTGGCAACTTTTTTTTGCTGGAAGTCGTTAGGGGACACCTTCCCACCTTGCATTTTCGTAAAATTTTGAGATATTCTTCATATAGATATTCTTCATATAGAGAAATTCTTAGATTCTGAATTATTTTTTGTATAGAAAACTACAAAAAAATAAAAAGGAGAAAACTTTTAATACTATTGGGTAAAAATAATTCAATTTGGCACCAGAAAACAAAAATTTGAGTAAACTTTTAAAAAAAAAAATATTAAATGCTTACTAAAAAATTTGAGTAAATTTTTAATTGACACAATTAAAACTTTACTTAAAATTTTTAAGTAACTTTTTCATTGTGTCAAGTAAAAATTTACTGAAAATTAATAATATTTTTTTTGGACATTGAGAGCACCTTCCCATCGCGATAATTATACCAAATGTTTAATTTTTTTACCAAAAATACAAAAAAAAACATGAAAAAAGGGTATTTTTCAGAGGTTGGTTCAGTTCTTTAAGGGGGAACTTTTTTCCCCTGAGCCGATTTTGCCCATTCGCGAACTTAACCTGCCTATGAACATGAGACATATTTTTGCCAAACTTCAGGAGTCTAGCTGTTTTATTTTGGACTGCATTGTGTTATCTACAGACAGACGGACGGACGGACAGACGAACATTAATAGAATGTCTTAGAATCGATCATGGATCAATAATATATATGGGGCATTCCATGTCAAATCGGACACTTTGAAAAATTTTTTTTTTAGATTTTCCCAATTTGTTTACAGTTTTTAGTACCGAAAACTTCGAAAACTCCTTCGTGGTAAATTTTCAAAGTTTTTTTTGATGACCCGTTCAAAAGATATCGAATTTTTAAAAATTGGTAGTTTGTTTCTTTACTCAAACTTCTTTTACTCATAACTTCTATAATAATGGTCCAAACTTCAAGTTTTTTTTTTAATTTTTTTTGTTTTTTTACGTATTTAAAAAAAAAAATCCCAAAAAATTCTTAAAAGCGCTCTAGTATGCGATTTTTAAGTTTTAAAATTTAAATCTCATTTTTGAAAATGTTTGTACTCTTCGATTTTTTTTTAAATTTTTTGTGTATAACTTCTATCGATTGTTCAAATTTTTTGCCCAGGAGGATCGTGGAATAACGATTATTACTATTTTTAAAATTTTTTTTTTAAAAAATTTGTTGTAATTTTCCAATCTTAAAATCATTTCTACTCCTCCAATGGTGCGTCTTAGAGGGGTCATTTATAAGACCGACCCCCATTAATTTTTACGTCTTAACATTTCTTTCAAACAAACTAATACCCTATCTCTAATTTCTAAAGGGGCTCCCACACAAAACGACATTTTTTATAATTTGCTCCAACCGCTCTAACTGCCCTAATAGTGCCCTTAGAGCAACAAAATGCATGACCGACCCACAATATTTTTTAAGTCCAAACATTTTCTCTGAATACACCTACCCTCTATCTCTAATTGCTAAGGCGGTCCCCATACAATTTTTTTTTTTATTTTTTGTAAATTTGTTTTATTTAATCAGCTTCTACCGGTCCAATGTTGCGTCTGAGAGGGGTCATTAGTGAGACCGAATCCCACTTATTTTTACCCTACAACATTTTTTTAAAACATACCTACGCCCTGTCTCCACTCTCTTGTGGCCAAAAATTTTTTAGAATCGATAGAAGTTTTACCCAAAAAAATTTCAAAAAAATCGAAGAGTACAAACATTTTCAAAAATGAGATTTAAATTTTAAAACTTAAAAATCGCATACTAGAGCGCTTTTAAGAATTTTTTGGGATTTTTTTTTTAAAAAGTACGTAAAAAAAAACAAAAATTTTGAAAAAAAAAAATTGAAATTTGGACCATTAAGACGAAGAAGTTATGAGTAAAAGAAGTTTGAGTAATGGAACTATCAATTTTTAAAAATTCTATATCTTTTGAACAGGTCATCAAAAAAATCTGAAAATTTACCACGAAGAAGTTTTCGAAGGGTACTAAAAACTGTAAACAAATTGGGAAAATCTAAAAAAAAAAATTTCAAAGTGTCCGATTTGACATGGAATGCCCCATATAGACTTTATTAGGTCCTAGACCAATATTTCGAGAGATGACAAACTTATATATACCCTCTATCACTATAGTGGAGGGTATAAAAAAAAATCTGAGATTCTAAGTACTTAAATACTTTTTTTGTAATTCCGTGTGTAACGCATCGAAATATCGGTCTATGACCTCATAAAATATATATATTATTGATCAGATACACGATACAGTCCAAAACAAATCAGCTAGACTGAGACATTTTACGTATAGAAAATTTCTCAGACTTTGAGAAATTTTTCGTATCGAAAAATTCTAAAATTCTGAAATATTTTTCCTATCGAAAAATTCTCCGATTTGGAGACATTTTTTTGTATAGAGAAATTCTCAGATTCTGAAACTTTTTTCGACTTACTCTCAGATTCTGAGATATTTTTTGTAAAGAAAATTCTCAGATTTGAAACATTTTTCGTATAGAAAACTTCTCAGATTCTGAGACAATTTTTGAATAGAAAAATTCTCTGACTCTGAGACATTTTTCATATAGAAAAGGTCCTAGATTCTGAGACATTTTTCTCATATTTTTCACATGGAAAATTTCTCAGATTCTGAGACATTTTTCATTTGAAAAATTTCTCAGATTCTGACTGTGGAACATTTTTCGTACAGAATAATTCTTAAATTTTAGGTAATTTTTTGTGTAGAAAAATTTTCAGATTCTGAGACATTTTTCGTATAAAAAAATTCTCAGAGGCGTTTTTCGTAAAGAAAAGAGACATTTTGCGTATCGAAAAGTTCTTAGATTCTCAGACATTTTTCGTTTAAAAAAATTTTCTGGTTCTGAGACATTTTTCATATAGAAAAATTCTCAGATTGTGAGACATTTTTCGTATAAAAAAATTCTCAGAATCTGAGATATTTTTCATATAATAAAATTCTCAGATTCTGAGACATTTTTCGTATAGAAAACTTTCAGATTCTAAGACATTTTTAGTATAGAAAAATTCTTAGATTCTGATAAATTTTTACTATAGAAAAATTCTTAGATTTTGAGACATTTTTCGTATAGAAAAATTTTCAGATTCTGAGACATGTTTCGTAAGAGCAATAATCAGATTCTGAGGCAATTTTCGTATAAAGTAAAATCTTAGAGATATTTTTCATATAGAAAAATTCCTAGATTTTGAGATATTTTTCGTGTAGAAAAACTCTCAGATTCTGAGACATTTTTCGCAAAGAAAAATTCTCAGATTCTGAAACATTTTTTGACTTATTCTCAGATTCTGAGACATTTTTGTAAAGAAAAATTGTCAGATTCTGAGACATTTTTCGTATAGAAAAATTCTCAGATTCTGCAACATTTTTCGTATGGAAAAATTCTCAGATTCGGAAACATTTTTTGTATAGAAAAACTCTCAGATTCTGAGACATTTTTCGTATAGAAAAAGTCTTAGATTCTGCGACATTTTACGTGCAGAAAAGTTCTTAGATTCTGAGAAATTATTCGTATCGAAAATTTCTCAGACTCTGAAACATTTTTCGTATAGGAAAATTCTCACATTCTAAGACATTAATTGTATGAAAAATTCTCAGATTCTGAGACATTTCTATATAGAAAAATTCTGAGATATTTTTCGTATAGAAAAATTCTCAGACTCTGAGACAATTTTCTTATAGAAAAATTCTCTGATTCTGAGACATTTTTCGTACAGAAAAATTTTCATATTCTGAGACACTGTTCGTATGGAAAAATTCTCAGACTCTGAAACATTTATCGTATAGAAAATTTCTCAGATTCTGAGGCATTTTTTATATAGAAAATTTCTCAGATTCTGAGATATGTTTTGTATAGAAAAATTTTCAGATTCTGAGACATTTTTCGTATAGAAAAATTCTTAGATTCTGGGACATTTTTCGTATAGAAAAATTCTCAGATTCTGAGATATTTTTTTATATAGAAAATTTCTCAGATTCTGAGATATTTTTCGTATAGAAGAATTCTCAGATTCTAAGTTATTTTTCGTATAGAAAAGTTTTCATATTCAAATATTTTTCACATAGAAAAATTCTCAATTTCTGAGACATTTCTCGTATAGAAAAATTTTCAGATTCTGAGAAATTTTTCGTATAGAAAACTTCTCAGATTCTAAGACATTTTTCGTATAGAAAAATTCTCAGATTCTGCAACATTTTTCGTATGGAAAAATTCTCAGATTCGGAAACATTTAATAGAAAAATTCTCAGATTCTGAAACATTTTTCGTATAGAAAAATTTTCAGATTCTGAGAAATTTTTCGTATAGAAAACTTCTCAGATTCTAAGACATTTTTCGTATAGAAAAATTCTCAGATTCTGCAACATTTTTCGTATGGAAAAATTCTCAGATTCGGAAACATTTTTTGTATAGAAAAACTCTTAGATTCTGAGACATTTTTCGTATAGAAAAAGTCTCAGATTCTGCGACATTTTACGTGCAGATTCCAAGACATTTAATAGAAAAATTCTCAGATTCTGAAACATTTTTCGTATAAAAAAATTTCAAATTCTGAGAAATTTTTCGCATAGAAAACTTCTCAGATTCTGAGACATTTTTCGTATAGAAAAATTCTCAGATTCTGCAACATTTTTCGTATGGAAAAATTCTCAGATTCGGAAACATTTTTTGTATAGAAAAACTCTCAGATTCTGAGACAGTTTTTCGTATAGAAAAAGTCTTAGATTCTGCGACATTTTACGTGCAGAAAAATTCTTAGATTCTGACACATTTTTCGCATAGAAAAAATCTCAGATTCTAAAACATTTTTCGTTTAGAAAAATTCTCAGATTCTGAGACATTATTCGTATAGAAAAATTTTCAGATTCTCAAACATTTTTCGTATGAAAAAATTCTCACAAAAATACATAAAAAAATAAAGATTATTTAAGATTTAAATAATTTACCTGGACTTTCTACTCCCATTATAGCATCTGAATCCTCTATAGAAGCAGCATTTAAAAAATATATTAACAAAGAAAATTTTTATATAAATTTCATTATTGTCAATTATTGTCAATGCTTAAAAATTTAGTTATTAAATTCAAAAAAATTATAAATTCAAAATAACGTAATTTTCTATTTTGAAATTATTACAATTACAAAAAAAAAACTAAAAAAAAAAGTTAGTAATGAAGAAAAATTTCAAAATGACTAATGCTAATAATGAGCAGACCTGTAAAAAGTTTTACTTAAGTATTTTTAAGTAAATAATCAAATATTTATACTTAAAGTTTTCAAGTTCAAATATTTTATTTACTTACTTAACATTTATTTAAGTAAGTAAAAAAATATTTGTACTTGCACATTCCAAATACAAGTAAATTCAAATATGTTTATACTTGCTATAAGTAAAATACTTACTATAAGTAAAATACTTATCATAAGTAAAATACTTGAAGAAAATGTTTACAAATAAAATATTTGAACTCAAATAAAATATTTGCCAAATTTTTTTCAAATAAATTTATTTGTCATAAATATTTTTATTAAATAAATTTCGAAGAATTTCTTTTTAAATTTGTTAATTTTTCTGCAGCACATCAAATGTTAGTTCAGCGAAGACGTTATGGCTGAATTTTGTGGAGTTTGTTACCGTTAAGTCCGGCCGAAGATTATTGACTAATAAACTATAATAAGCGAAGCCGCTTGGCTTAAAAATATTAAGAACTATGGATGTACATATTTTGAATTCCTTAAAAAAATATTTATTGGAACCAAAAGGGCTGAATGTGAGCAGTTAGTAATTCCAAATTCCTGCGAAAGTCAACCAAATATAAAAAGTCAAGCAAAAATTATAGTTTCAGAATTCATGTGACAAACATGCCACAACGTTCATTATGACAAACAATATTATAGGACATAAACCCTATTATGACTCCAATGGCTGTTTCACGGCATGTCTCCATAAATATGGGAATTATGTCCATTTTTTAAGTTTATTAACCCAATTTTTTTATGCTTATCGGTATTTTGACCTACGTAATTCATATCAATGAAAATCCCCTTTCCGGAAGCTAGGATAATATTCGTGAAGATTTTGGCATATCAAAAAAATATAAAATGAGAAAAAATTATTTTGGAAGTAAATTTTTTAAATCTTGAAAATCCGCCATAGAAAGTGGAGTTTCCAAAAAATCAGATTATACCACTTAGGATCGGCAGGTGACATAAGGGATCTTATTTGTTGGTCAAAGGGGTAAATTTTTCCATACATAGACTTCTATATTCCATGTCTCAGAATCTTTGCGAGAAAGGCTTAAAAAATTATTTCTTGTAGGAAATTCTGAAAATTTTACCAATATTTTTACAGAAAGTGTATTGGAAAAATGCATTTGTGCAAAAAAACTGTTTTGAAAAATTGGTATTTATGCCCTTAATTGCGCCAACAATTAGAATGTTAAATATTTGAAAATTTTGGGCAAGTATAAAAATATTTGAAAAAATGTTCTCAAGTAATTTATTTGTAAACATTGTTGACAAATATTTTATTTGTAAACATTTTTTCAAATATTTTATTTATTTGAAAATATTTGAACTTGCACTCGTTAAGTAAGTATTTTGTTTTACTTACTTGTTAAAATGTTAAGTAAGTAAAAAAATATTTGTATTTGAAATTTTCAAGTACAAATACAAAAAATATTTGAAAAATTGTAAAATAAGTAAATAAATTTTCAAGTATTTACAGGTCTGATAATGAGTAAATGCTAATTTGTCTATGACAACTATGTAAATTGTTAAAACAATTTTTGTTTTGAAAATTATATAAAAAAAAATTAAAAAAAAATTAAAAAAAAATTAAAAAAAAATTATTTAAAAATTTTTAAAACACATTCAACAAATAAATGCATTTTGTGTAAAATCTCCCCCCAAAATAAAACAACAAACAATTGAAAACTAAAAATATTGAAAAAAATATTCAAAGTCAAAATTGATGTTGTTTGTGTAAAATTCTTTTGGGGTATTTAAAAAAAAAATATTTTGTTTAACAAAATATTTAATAAATTTTTTTTTGGTTTGTTTCATCTGTTGCGTGTAGTAGTTTTTCATTTAACATGACGTTTAAAATGTGCATGCTTTTCAAAATTTGACTTTGAATCTTTTTGTGTTGTTGTCTTTAAAATGTTTTATCAAAATAACTGAAAATGTGGGGCAAAGTGTTGGGGGTCTCGGTACCGCAAGGTGCCAAAGATTGACATCTGTTTTATGCTATTGAGAAAATAAAAATATTTTTAAAAGCTTAAACAAAAAATAATAATAAAAAAATTGTAATAACAAAACATGTACAAAACTAAATATGTTTGGGTGGTATGTAAATGTATGTATTTTGTTTTTTTTTTTAATTTTTTACTACATGAATAAGGTGGTGCTACCTCAGTGACCGGAAAAATGTGGGCAGGTCGCAGTAGAGCAATGAAATTTCCTTTATGATTTTTATTTTTATGTTTGAAATATGTAAACATAATTTTTAAAATTTATGCGTTTCTTCGACAATGCATATTTTTTAATTATGCACAGTGGTTTATTTTCGATTTTTTTTGGAAATAATTGGCCATTCAGTAAGTACCAGACCGATAGCAGTGGAACTTATACCAGTTATAACGTAATTTAGTTTGGAAATAGGACCTCATATATCCAATAGAGGCGCCTTCAGGGCCCCCTAAAGTAGGACAACTTTTGCATACAAAGGCTTCAAGTGCTTGCCAATTTGTTTTTTTATTATCCAATTTTTGTGAAATTGTGATTTTTTTAAAGCGTTAGTAAATACCTAAAAAAAATGCTTAAAGTAGTCCTTATCTCTTTTACTTTCCAATTTATAGCCATTTGAATGGTGACAATTTTAATTTTCGATCTTGGTCCAGTTTTTTGGAAACAGGTTGGTCACCTAACATCCGATTTTTTCAAACCTGAATTTTTATTTAGCTAGATAAATTTGTGATATTTTAAAACCAAAAACAAATGAAATATCTTTTTTTGTTAAAAAGTTACACTATTATAAACTTAAAAAAAATCAAACAAAAAAAAATGGGATTTTTTTCCCATAAAGTACCAACACTCTTTTGCTAACAGCTTAAAAGTTTCGTTCAGAACATGAAAACTTTTTCGATTGATCTGAAATCACGTATATTATTTAAAAAAAAAAAATAGCGTATCAAAATTTCTTAGTTTGAGCTCCCTAGCCTAATCGAAAGTTGACCCATTTTTAACACAAATTTCAACTTTACCCCCCAGGGAAAAAATGCACGCCCCTGTTGGGCCTAATGAAGCAAACATAGATTCTTTAATATGTAAGTAGCTTTCAACATGAAAAGCTAATTATATCCGCCTTTAATATAGGCGTGGCAGCAAAAAAGGTTTTTTGGAAATTGTTAATAAACCAATTAGGAATTGGAGGATTCCTTTCATCAAACCTTTATATTTTGTTTTGTGTTTACGTTTGCTATAGTAGAACCTACACTAAGAAAATTATGTCATTAACTGTTTGTAGGTTATTTTAAAAAGTAATCAGTAAAGTCATTTTAAAAGAAAAATCATTTATTTTATAAAGGATTTAATTTTTTTACTGTTTCTGTAGTTTAAAAAAAATAATTTACTGTATTAAAAACGAATTTTCTGTTACATTTAATTTCGGCAGTAAAAAATTTCTTCTATAGTTTTACTGTTTTTCAATACAAAATAACTGAATATTCACTAGTTTTTTAATATTTTGTTTAGTCATTAAATTAACATTTAAAATTGACTGTAATGTGTTTTTATTTTAAATGAAAAAACAGTGGAATGGTTTTTAAATAAAATTTCATTTGTTTTAAGTGAATATTCACTGGAATTTACCTACATAATTCTTTGAGTGTATATAATTTTAAAATTTCCTTACTTAATTAAAATTATGCTTAAAAAAAATTATTGCATATTGAAAATTTACTTTGTTAAAATTTTGCTCAATATTTTGAAAAAAAAAATACAATTTTGTATGTGAGCCCCCTTAGGAAGTGGAGTAAAGGGGTAGGTATGTTGTGGAAAAATCTTGGGGGGATAATGGGGGCGGCCATACGTTGTGCCCCTCTAGGGTGAACCATGTGAGCGCTATCAGCTGATGTCTTAAAAAAACAAAAATTTTAATACAAAAAATGTATGGGGACCACCTTAAGTGCTGAAGATTGATGTTTAGTATATTCTGAAAAAATGTTGGTATTGGAAAAATATTGGAGGTTGGTCATACATTATTTCACTCGTCTAGGAGCAGCCCTGGGGCAATTTGAGCGGTGGGAGCAAATCATAAAAATGCCATTTTGTATGGGAGCCCCCTTAACCAATGTAGATAGAGAGTAGGTTTGTTCAGAAAAAGTAATGGGGGTCGGTCATACAGTTTACCACCCTAGGGGGAACCATATAAGCGCTATGAGCTGATGTCGTAAAAGAAACAAATTTTAAATACACTCAGAAAAAAAATTAACTAAAAAATGGGAAAACTAACTAAATAAGGAATATTGATAATGATTTAGCTCCATTGCCATGTTTTCCTTCTTTTGAGTTCATATTTTTCTTAAAAATAAGGAAAGAAAAAAAATTAAATATTATGCCAATTTGAACTAAGAAATGGGGAAAATTGTATTTCAATTTAGTTCATACACATTTGAGGACCCGATTGGGTGAAGGCCCCATTGGGTTCGGACCGATAGGTTCAGACTCCGATGGGCCCATACCCAGTTGGGTTCCTTAAGAAACTTCATATTTGTTGAAAAAATTTTTGTCCGTTTCGCTCTATCTTGCTTAGTTTTTGAGATACGTGAATTTAATTTTAAAAACTCGATAACTTTAAAACTATTACTCGAAGAGCTTTTTGGTATTTGGCGGCCTTGTTCTCCGTGTTAAGGCTACAAAAATGCTTTTGAACTTTTTGTTGTTTGTGTTGGCATTATTTACCGAGATATGAGTATTTTAAAATTTTCGGGGTAACCAACTCTTTTAAATCCAAAGTTAGGACCCATTGGGGTCCACACATGTGAAGAGGACCGGCGATACTATGGTGATTCAAAGAACCAAAAATGGCCTCCATTTTGCTCTATCTGGCTTAGTTTTCGAGATATCGCCATTTTAAGTTTTTGAAAAAAAAATTTTCCGAGTTATTAAAATTTTACTAAAATAATGGAAAAAACTTCCTCCAATCTAAGAAAATGAACTAATTGGTAGAAAATTACGTCCTAAAACTAAAGAAGAGGAATATGTCTTAAAAATAAAGATTTTTGTAATACATTTAGGGAAAATTTCTTTTGCGGTAAGAATTTCTTCCATGTATTTGGGAATTCCATTTAAGGCAAATAATGTACTATTTAACAGTACATGAACTTAAATTTTTTCCTAACACTTAAGAAAATTTCCTAACTTTTAGTTAAATTTAACTAAATTGTGGGAAAATTTATAAACTATTTTGAAGAAAATTTTTCCAAAGTTTAAGTTAAATCTTTTTTTTGAGTGTAAAAACAAGTAAAAAAGTTAAATTCGACCTTTCCGAATGTATTGATACCCTCCACAATGTAAAAAAAGTTTATTTGCAAAAAACAAAAAAAAAAAATTTTGAAAAAAAATCCGCGAAAAAAATTTTCGGTGAAAAAAAAAATCGAAGAAATTCGGTGTACGCAAATGAATATAATTAGGTGGAGTTACGATCAATATCTAACAACTTAATCAAAATCAAAAATCGAAATTTGAAAAAAATTGAAAGAATTGTGACCACATCACGAATTATGGCTTAAAAGTTGCGTAATTTAGATTAGAATTTTTAAATTTAAAAAAAACAAGTAGAAAAATTAAATTCGACTTGGTCGAATCTATGAATACCCTCCACAATGTTATCTGAAAGTAATTTTCTAAAAAAAATTTCAAAAAATTGCATTACAAATTTTTTATTAGAAATATGTATATTATTTTGAATCAAACTTTCTTTTAATCAATCAAATTTTTTTGAGTGTAAAATTTTTTTGACTGTCAACATTTTTTTGAGTCTGCCATTTCATTCAAAAAAAAAAAAAAAATAATAATGTGTACATTTTTTTTTTTTGAGTGTAACATTTTTTTTTGAGTGTAAATATTTTTTTAGTGTACAATTTCTTTGAGTAACAAATTACTTTGTAAAATAGTTTTGTTGTTTTATACCTATGTAATACAAAAAAAAACTATTTCACATACCTATTTTCCTCTTTTTATATTACCATCCTCTTCTTTAAAAACCAAAAACAAATTAACATTCAATCATACACATACTTTATTTGATTTTTCCCCGTTACATACAGTTACACTAACAATAAGAAAACAATAACAAATATTTACTTGTCTAACAACTAAACTGCACCCCACGACAAGAAAACAAACAACAACAAGTTTTACAAAACTGGTATTTCACCATGCTTTTAAAACTTGTTTATCGAGTTTTCAACAGTTTAAGGTGAAACAAATCTGAAATTCAGTGCTTTGCTTATAACTTTTGAACCACAGAACCGATTTTGCTGAAATTCAAAACCAAACAGCCTTGGGGAACGACAAATATATATGCTAAGCTTTAGCGCCCTCAGAATTGTCTTTCGAAAGTTATAGTGGTTTTAATCTTGTAAATTCGAAAAATACCCTTGCCGAAATTTACTCTTTTGCTCATAACTTTTGAACCACAGGACCGATTTCGCTGGATTGCAATACCAACCTGACCCGGTAAATGGAGAACATATATGTCAAACTTCAGGAGCCTCCGTAAAGTCTTTCAAAAGTTAGCGTGTTTTCAACGGACAGACAGACAGACGGACGGACGGATGGACGGACGGACGGACGGACATCGATAGATCGACTTAAAATCGATCAAGGATCATAAATATATATACTTTATGGGGTCCTAGACCAATATTTCGATGTGTTACAAACGGAATGACAAACTTATATATACCCTCTATCACTAAGTGGAGGGTATAAAAAATCAAAGGGGTAAAACTTTTTCAAAAAGTCGATTTTAATTTTTAAACGTTAAAAATTAAGTGATAATTACTTCGAATATTTTCTTCATATTTTTTTTCTAACACTACATTTAAATACTAACAAAATGTTGTCCGATTTTTATAAGATATCGATATTTTTTCTGGTCAAATCAAATAAAAACTTTAATTTCTTATTTTTTTTTAAATCGACATTTTTAAAATGTGATTACTTAAAACTGACTTGCAATAAAAGGCTGAAAATTGGTATGCAAGTTTCATTTAATACAGACGGACTAAAACATTTCCAAAATTGACGAAATCGAAGGGAGTCGGATCTAAAAGATTCGGCATGGAATGCCCTATATATAAAACCAAAAAAGTTTTTATGACATAATTAAATAAAATTAATTAAAGCGTTGCCATTAAAAAAATATAATTTCTTTAAAAACTAAAATTAAAATTGTATAAATGATTATTTTTTTATATTGAACTTACCTTCATTAACATAACCTCCCTCCATGGTGCCAAATGTATACAACTTGTTGCCTTTAATTTTTACCGCCTTTTCTTTTCTGCCAATTACTTTTAATATTTAACAAATTAAATTTTTATCTAATTTAATTTCTTTATTTTCTTTATAATATTTTAAACAAAATCATTTGTTTTATAGCACTCTGTAAATATGAAATTAAAAAAAAAATGCAACATAAATTTAAAAAAATATTAAAAACCACTTGAGATTAAAATACTAAAAAAAAGAAAATATTTCACAACTAAGAAAACTTTTCACTTCAAATTATTTACACAATATTTATGTAGAATTTGAGGTTTTAATTTCAAAACACTTGATAATCAATAAAATTAATATTAAAAAAAAATATTAAAGAAATATTTCAACAGTTTTGATATTAATTTTGCACTTGTGTGTTTTATTTTTTTTAGGAACGATTTTTCTTCATTGGATGTATTTTTTGTTTTTATTTTTAAATATTTCTTTGTTTGATTTTTAACATTTCTTTGTTTGATTGTATTATAATTTTATATGGCATTTTATGTTAAGAATAGTTCTCTAAAAAAAAGAATCAAATAACAATTGCAGTGTTTTCAACTGCACTTTCATGATGTAGTAATAAAATTTTATGCCTATTTGAAGTTGTTATTTTGTTTAGTTTAACATCCTACAACTAGAAATGCATTGTGGTCTACCATTTATATTATTTTTTTCTTCATTTTAGAAGACTGGCGACTAGTAAGACATGTTGATTTTTTACGATTTCAAAGTTTAATGGCCAATCTGCAAAGAAAAACAAAATAAAATAGTAATTGTTAAATAAATTTTTCTACAAACATTTAGTTTTTGAGTGTATGTAATAAACTTTAATTACTTTAATAGACACTTAATAATTTTTAAAGAGTTTTTATACCCTCCAACTACAGTATGGGGGTATACTCACTTTGTCATTCCGTGTGTAACGCATCGAAATATCGGTCGGGGACCCCATAAAGTATATATATTATTGATCAGTGATCGATTCTAAGACATTCTAGCGATGTCCGTCCGTCCGTCTGTAGTTAACACGATGCAGTCCAAAATAAGTTCGGAAATGGGCCAAATCGGACAAGGGGGAAAAAAGTTCACTCTTGAAGAACTGAACCAACCTCTTAAAAATGCTTATTTTTTTGAAGTTTTTTTGGAGTCACCCCAACTCACCGACCCCTCCCTCTTCCTTGCCCCCCCCCCCCCCCCTTTAAAACAACGCCCCTGTCAACATTTTTTTTTTAATTTTTTTACATGTTGGAGGGTATAACAGATTCGGCACAGCCGAATTTAAAACTCTCACTTGTTTTTTTAAAGACTGACTTAAAAATCTTTGAGTTGGAGAAGAAATAAAAAAAAAACACTAAAAAAAAAACTTGTAAAATTACAAGAAAAGCTTGTAACTTTTTTTTGTTTGCTACCTTCTATTTGACAAAAATTCCTAGTAATTTTACAAAAAATTACCAAAAGTTTTGTAATTTTACAAGGTTTTTACCAATAAAATTGTAAATTTAAAAATTTTTTGACACGATAAAATTTGCAAAGGGGGTTCGTAATTTTACTAGATTTTTTGCTACCTCCTATTTTACGAGAATTCCTAGCAATTTTACAAGCTTTTTACCAATAATTTTGTAATTTTACAAACTTTTTACCAATAAAATTGTAAATTTACAGTTTTTTGGAGCAATTAAAATTACAAGGCATTCTCGTGAATTTACTAGATTCACAGAAAAAATTATGGAGGAAACAAATTTGAGTAATCATTTGTTTAAATTTAAAAAGAAATATTGAGTAATTTTTTAATTGACACAATTAAAAATTTACTAAAACATTTTAAAAACAATTTAAGTAAATAATTTAATAAAAATTTAATAGTTTTTTTAATTTTTTTTTAAACTCTCATAGTTTTTTGAATTCTCGTTTAGTTTGTAGTTTTTTGTATATGTATATGAAAGTTTGTAATCGTCTTTATAAAATTTTCCTATGTCTTTGAGACATAAATATGTTTGGTAAAGTTTGAAAAAACAAATTTTTTGTGTTTTTTTGCAAAAAAAAAGTAAATTTTTTTTAAACTTTTAAAAAAATACATTGATAAATTTGATAAACTGACACAATTAAAAATTTACTCAAATTTTTTGGCAAGCATTTAATTAATTTTTATTAAAAATTTACTCAATACTAATAAATAGTTTACTGGTGCAAAATTGAGTAATTTTTTACTCAATAGTATTAAAAATTTACTCAAAAAAAAATTTTTTTTTTCTGTGTAATTTTACAAGCTTTTTACCAATAATTTTGTAATTTTGCAAAATTTTTACCAATAAAATTGTAAATTTACAGTTTTTTGGCGCAATTAAAATTACAAGGAATTCTCATGAATTTACTAGATTTTATTTGTAAAATTATCTTGGAAATTTGTAAAATTACAAAAAAAAATTGTAAAATTGCAAAAAAAATTAAGTAAGAAAGTTATAGTCGGTCAAGACCGACCATATAATACCCCACACCAGTGCTTTCCTAAAAATGGGTCCCAAGTCCAAAAATGGACCGATTGGATAAATCTTTTGTTAGATCTTTAATTAGTGTAGAAAACACACACAGACAATATTTTGTGGAATTGGCTTATTTTGTTGCCAATAGACCGATTTAACTGATTATTGGTCGAAATTTTAATATGGGGACTAACAAGTGAAGTCTCCCTAGTGTCACCCGCGGATCTTTATGGAATTGGTTTTATTTTGTAGGTCAAAAAAAATAAAGGGATACTTATATTTTTTAGCGGCCCAAATTCATATTTAGGGGGTAAAAAGGAGAGGGGAAGACAATGCCATTTTTCAGTTTTTTTTGTTTATTTCCTATATTATGCAAAGAAACCTACACTAAGAAAATTATGTCATTAACTGTTTGTAGGTTATTTTAAAAAGTAATCAGTAAAGTCATTTTAAAAGAAAAATCACTTATTTTATAAAGGATTTAATTTTTTTACTGTTTCTGTAGTTTAAAAAAAATAATTTACTGTATTAAAAACGAATTTTCTGTTACATTTAATTTCGGCAGTAAAAAATTTCTTCTATAGTTTTACTGTTTTTCAATACAAAATAACTGAATATTCACTAGTTTTTTAATATTTTGGTTAGTCATTAAATTAACATTTAAAATTGACTGTAATGTGTTTTTATTTTAAATGAAAAAACAGTGGAATGGTTTTTAAATAAAATTTCATTTGTTTTAAGTGAATATTCACTGGAATTTACCTACATAATTCTTTGAGTGTAGTCACGTTACATACCAAATGAAAGGTCTTTGGAAAACCTATCTACGTGTGCTAAGAACGTGTCCAAACATGCACAACTTTTCGTCATATTGAGTAAAATACTAAAATTTTAGGACATTTTTGTTCATAAGTCGAAAAATATTAACTTCTTTGGCCCGTTGCTTGCACCACAAGATAGGTATTTTTAATACCTTTAATCTGATACCACACATGCCTATATTACTTTTGTTTAAATAGGCGTAAATCGTAAAAAACTGAAAAAGGTCAATTTCCCCCCATAAAAATCGACCCCCCTAAAAATTTGTTTGGGCCGCTTAAAAAAAAGTAAGTATCAAATTTAATGAAGGTCGGAGGGTGACACCAGGGAGACTTACCTTGTAAGTCCAAAAATGATCTGAATATATTCAGGTAAAAGTAAGTTACCAAAGTACACATTTGACACTTAAAAACAAAATTTTAATCCAATATTTCCAACTTTCATGAATTTTAAGAGATTTTTGTGAATATCGGGAGGATGGTTTGTATGGGGACTAAAAGAGGAACTGGTCCGATTCCTTTTTTTAATGATTTATAATGATAATTTGTGAATACAAAAAACAATTATCTGCCAAATTTTTAAAGGATGCCTATAATAATACGGTAATAAGAGTCACTTAAGTCAAATTTAAGGGGACGTTTGTATGGGGGCTAGGTCTAAACATGGACCATTTTTTTCCAATTTCAATACGCTTAAGTTTCATATTTCAGGCAAATCGGTTGATAATTGCGATCTGTATCGTGTTTACAGCGTTTACATGGACGGACGGACATCGCTAAATCGACTCAAAAAGTTATTCTGAGTTGATCGGCATAGTTCAAGGTGGGTCTAGGATAGTGTGGCCCACCAACATAAGGAAAAATAGCAAGTATAACTCACAACTGCACGTACCTCAAAATATGATAGATGGCATCGTAACGAACAATTTGCGCTAAATTTCAGCACCCTACAACGATTGGAAGGGATGCTAACTTATCATAAGTGTTTGCAACCTCCAAAGAAATCTTAACATTTTTTTTATTGGAATCTTGAAAATAACCATATGGAATGCTAGCGTAACAAGATCACATAATTCACATGTGGCCATTTTGTCCTAAGTTTGTCCTTAAACAAAAAAAAAAAATAAATATAAAAAAGCGGAACCCTGCATTTCACTAAAACCGCTGTAACTCAAAAACTATGCGGACCATTAAGTTGCGATAAAGTTCATTTGAAAGGTAATACAAATATCTTTAATTTGAGTATAATATCAAAATTTTTTTTTTTGTTTTTTTCCTAATCGAAACTAAAATGTCCTTATTGTCCTTTGTAGACAACCTTAGGACCAAATGGCCATATGTGACTTATTTGATATTGTAGCGATACTATTCCATGTAGTAATTTTTAGGATTGGAAATTTCTTTTTTTTAGATTTCTTCGGAGGTTGCAAACACATGTGATCAGTTAGCATCCCCTTCTAATCGTCGTAGGGGTGCTGCAATTTGGCTCAAAATATTAGTTACGATACCATCTTTAATTTTTTTAGGTACGTAGCGAAGCAAAAGGAATTTTGGGCCACCCTAGTCTAGGAGCAATATTTCGAGTAGTTACAAACATCAGCACAAACTCATTATACCCTGTACCACAGAGTGGTGTAGGGTATAAAAATGTAAACTTCGATTTGTTAAAAAACAAGGAAAACTGTCAAATATTGGTAAAATGGGATTACGAGACTTTTCCTATTAATTTGACAAAGTTTTTTTTGTGCGTAAAAACTGGATTTCTTCATTTTCACTCAAATGCATGTAACTTCTACAATTTTTAACGTATTTTCTTAGAAACCCTATTATTTTCTTCGTAATAGCTCATACTTGAATCGTAAACAGAGAAATTAATTTTAAAAAATTGCTTTTTTTCTGAAATTTACAATAGAATTTACTTTCTTGTCAAAATTTCGGTTTTTGGCACTGTGTATTTAATTTTAAAAATATTATAATTTCACACTTTAAATTATCTTAAAATCCCTTTATTATTTAAAAATAATTCTCTAATTTGCGTCATAATGTAAACATGAATAATATGTATTATTATTTTTCTTTTGCTTTTATTTAAACCACAAATATTTTTTTTAAGTTTAAAATCTCTTGATTATATCTGCCTGTCTGTATATTTTAGGTGGCGTTAAATTGTAATCTAGACAAATGTGTGTTATTATTTCTTGTAAAAACAAAAAAATATTTAAATATATTTTTTTTAATTTTATCTTGTTTATCTTGTGTATCTTAGTAGTCAAGGTAGTAGGTGGTTTTTGAGATAAATTGTTACTTGAAAAATTAGCAATGTTACTAAAATGTGTAGACTCTTTACAATAAAACTGTTATCATTTGAATTTTATATATTGTACCTTAGGGGGGAAACACTGTACTAAGGTCGTAATGTCATCAGCATTAAAATGTAAATGAAAATTTCAAATGTAGGTAGTATGTACTTGTTTTACTAACCTAATTTAGATAACTTTTAGATTTTCTTTAGCTAGAAATAATACTTTGTATTATGAGAATATGTTTTAGAAAGAGAAAGAAAATTCAGGAAATTGAACAAAGGTTTTTGGAAAAAGTGACGCAGGACACAAACTCAGTCTAAATATAAAAGCTACACTCAAAATAAATTCTTTGTCCAATCAGCAGAAAAATCTGCTAAATATACTCCCATTTTGAGTCATATGAGAAATCTGCTGATTTTAGCAGACACGATTTGCTGAAAATCTGTTATGATTATCTAGGTTAAATCAGCAGAGAAATCTGTCAAAACAGCTGACAATTTTCTAAGAATAGTTTTGTTTTTATAAAATTTGTTCTCATGAAAACTTTAATAGTTTTTTTTTTTTAATTAAAACTTTAAAAATTTTCTTTTTTAATTTAAACTTTAAAAAAGTGTTTCAATAAAAAGTAATATCGAGGGCCTATATTCAAAACCCTCTATCTTCCATTTTCACGAAAATGACTTTTTGATGTCAAAATATTCAGTAAAACGACCCTCATCTATGGTGTAAAATTCAAAACAAGAATATTTTTTTTTGCTATTTTATTTGCATTTTTGGTTTTCTCTATCACTTATACAAATAATTTTCCTGAATGCAAAACCCTCTATCTTTTCAAATAATTAATTTATAAATATTTTTTTTTAATAATTTCATCATGCATTACATGTTTTCATACTAATTTTTGCATGCTGAACATGAATTTGTCAAAAAAATTCCAGAGTCACGATTTTGGTCCAGAGTTGCTAATTTTTTTCTCAAAATTTTTGTTTGACTTTTTTGAAAAATATCGCTCAAAATTTGGATGTCTTGTGTACATTCTGAAACAAAAATTTTAATCTTAAAAATCGGGATGCTGATTAGCATCTGTGGACCAAAATCGCGTTTTTAAATTTTTAAATTTTTTTTACATAACATACTCAACAGTTTGTCATCTTTTAAGATGAAGTCGGTAAAAAATATTTTTTGTCTCAAAAATCAGCACCTGTGGACCAAAACCGCGATTTCGGAATTCTTTATAAGCCGTTATCATTAATAAATCACGTTAAAAATTTACCGGTGTCATAAATGAAATCATAATAATTCATTTTTATTAAAATACAAAACCCTCTATCTGATCATTTTCATTCATGAACTTAATATTTTTGAGAAACAAAACCCTCTATCTTTCATAATATCCCCAATAGTGCAAAATTTAAAAAACGAATTATATGTGAGATTCAGTAGTTGATTTAAAAAAATATTGTAGAATATCGAATTTTAATTACTCTAACAATACGCGAAATAAACAGTTTTTTGGCTCTCCTGAAAAGTTATGTTTTTTAAGATAGAGGGTTTTGAATATAGGCCCTCGATATAATCTACTGATTATACCCTACACCACTCTGTGGTACAGGGTATAATGAGTTTGTGCTGATGTTTGTAACTACTCGAAATATTGGTCCTAGACCTACCTTCAAGTATACCGATCGCCTCAGAATTACTTTTTGAGTCGATTTAGCTATGTTCGTCCGTCCGTCTGTCCATCTATCGGTTTAAGCACGATACCGGTCGCAATTTTCAATCAATTGACTTGAAATTTGAAACTTAAGCTTCGTTTGGAAAAAATCGGTCCGTGTTAAAACCTAGCCCCCATACAAACGCCCCCTTTTAATTTCGCTTAAGTCAATTGGTTGAAAATTGCGACCTGTATCGTGCTTAAACCGATAGATGGACAGACGGACGGACATCGCTAAATCGACTCAAAAAGTAATTCTGAGTCGATCGGTATACTTGAAGGTAGGTCTAGGACCAATATTTCGGGTAGTTAAAAACACCAGCACAAACTCATTATACCCTGTAGGGTATAATAACTTAAGAAAGTTTTCTTTAAAAAAGGATGACTGAAAACTATTTCTGCAAAATTAGAAAATAATCTTCTAAAAATATCTTCTAATTTATCGTTTTGATTGCATAAAAAACAAAAAAAAAATTAACACTATGAAAAACAAAAACTTAACTTTCTTGAAAAAAGAATGACAGCAAACTATTTTTGTATAATTAAAAAATAATCTCCTAAAAATATGTTCAAAAATATTTTGAAATTCAGCAAACAGAATCAGTAGAAACGCAGTAAAATTTCTGATATTTTGTAAAATTGAATGACAGAGATTTAAGTAAAAATGTCAATTTAGCAGAAAAATCTGCTGAAAGTTTACTAAATCAAATTGAAACTCATTTTACAGAGTTTTTCTTTTGAGTGTAACGACTTAAAAAAAGAAAATTAGAATTAATGTTTTCATTTTCTTAAAACCAACCTGCACAGAAAGAATTGAAAACGAAAGTCAATCAACAAAAACGCGGATTCAATTAATTTTTTAATTGAAACTCCTCCGATAAAGAAACTTGTTATATCAATCATCAAATTGTAGGTGATTAATTGATTTTTATTTCAATTAATAATTTTTTCGATTTTGATCAAAAATTTGATTGATTTTTTATTTAAAGTCAATTAAAATAATGATTGATTTAACAAATAAATTTCACGCTTATGGAAAAATTATGAAGAAATTCATATTTTTTGCTTTCCAATATGTTGCCGACAATAAAAAAAGAAAAACCGTAGTAAAAAGTATATTTTTGAATTAATGTATTCAAATAAATTGAAGCGAAAAAAAATCTGGTATGTAGAAAACTTGTAATTTGATAGTTAAAGAAAATAACAAAAATGTTGATCAAAACAATAATTGACTCATTTAAATTTTGTTGATCAATAGATTTAATTGAAATTTTTTAGCCAATAATTTTTTGTGTGTGTGTAACTTGGATAATAATTAGTCTGCTGGTGAATAAAAAATTTTTCAGCAACTGGTCAGTAAACATAACATAATTATTTTCAAATTCTGATTAATTTTTATTAAAAAATAAAAATTGTTTTATTTGACCTTTAAAATATTATATTTTGAGTATGTTTATTCTAGCTCGAGGTCATTATTTCCTTTATTAATTAAAACTATGATATTCTCATAGAATAATTTTCAAGAAAATTATTTTTATACCCTCCACTCTAGTGATAGAGGGTATATATAAGTTTGTCATTCCGTTTGTAACACATCGAAATATTGGTCTAGGACCCCATACAGTATAAATTACCTACATATCATTTTTTAATATCAATTGTTTGATAATTATAACGTTTAGTATTGTTAACTTTGTCTTTAACAAATTTCATCTACTATAAAAAAGTTTCCAATGTATTGTCGCCCACTGTATATTCATGACCCTTGATCGATTTTAAGTCGATCTAGCGATGTCCGTCTGTCTCTATGTCTGTCCGTTGAAAACACGCTAACTTTTGAAAGACATTACGGAGGCTCCTGAAGTTTGGCATATATGTTGGCCATTTACCGGGTCAGGTTGGTATTGGAATCTAGAGAAATCGGTTCAGTGGTTCAAAAGTTATGAGCAAATGAGTAAATTTCGACAAGGGTATTTTGCGAATTTACGAGATAAAAAACACGCTAACTTTGGAACGACAACTCTGAGGGTGCTGAAGCTTAGCATATATATTTGCCGTTCCTCTGGTCGAGTTCTTTTTGAATTTCAACCGAATCGGTCAAGTGGTTCAAAAGTTATTAGCAAAACCGTGAATCTCAAATTTGCTTCACCTTAAATTCACGTGTTCAAAAAACCGAGCTTAAAAAAACAAACTTTAAAAAAATTGATTAGCCACAAAATTACTTTACAAAGTATTTTTGCCACTCAGAAATATTTTTTCACTAAAAAAATTACACTCGAAAAAAAATTTTACACTAAAAAAAAAACAAGTAAGAGTGTTAAATTCGGCTGTGCCGAATTTATACCCTCCAACATGCAAATAAATAAAAAAAAAAAAAAATCAGGGTCGTTTTCTTTTTTTATGGGGGGGGGGGGTCGGTAGTGGTAATTGGGGGCACATTTCTTCTCGAATATGTGTTTAAAAATTCATTCTTTTGTCTTTTGCACTAAAGAAATACAAGTTTATCATTATTTTATCATAAAAGGGAGGCGGACCGAAAAAACGATATTTTCTAATTCTGGGGGTCCAAATGCAGGACTTTGAACTTCTTGTAGCATAAAATGTTGCATTTGTTAAACAAATACACAAAAAATCATTTAAAAATATGGTATTATTCAGAGGTTGGTTTAGTTCTTTAAGGGGGAACTTTTTCCCCCTGGTCCGATTTTGCTCAATTACGATCTTAACCTGCCTAGAAACATAAGACATATTCGTGCCAAATGTCGGGAGGGCAGCTCTTTTATTTTGGACTGCATCGTGTTAACTACAGACGGACGGACGGGCATCGCTAGAATGTCTTAGAATCGATCACTGATCATAAATATATATATTTTATGGGGACCTAGACCGATATTTTGATTCGTTACACACGGAATGGTGAGGGTATAAAAAATAGTAATTTTTCTTTTTTATTACAAAAATGACAAAAAAAGTTTTTAAATCAAATTAAATATTTCTTATCGAAAATGTTATTTTTTCACGTTAAAAAATTTACTATCCTTAAAAAAGGGAATTGTGGAGGGTATTAATTGATTCGGCAAGTCGAATTTAACTTGTCTACGGGTTTTTTATTTTAATTAAATTTTTTAATTTATAGAATTAAGTTTTTTTATTAAAAAAATATTTATTTATTTTTAATTAATGAGATACAAATATTTTTAATTTATACGCGCTTTTTATTGATTGGTCCGGATTTAATTATTTTTTTAATTAAATCTACGAATTTTTTAATTAATTTTTTTTTTTAAGTGAACCATCTTAAGGGTTGATGAAAGAGGGTAAATATGTTTTAAGAAAATGTTGGAATTGAAAAAATATTGTGGGATGGGTCATACATTTGACTCCTATAGCATCCTTGGGCCAGTTAGAGAGGTGGGAGCAAATTTTATATAAATGGACTTTTGAGCCAAATATCTTAGGGGATCGGGGTGGTTTAAGAAGTAACAAAAAAAAATCAGTGGGAGAGTATGGAAATATGGGCCTTATGGCAACCGGGTGAATTACCAAATTGGCGGACGCCCATCCAACCTAACCTTTTTTGATTGTGAGAGCAATAAAGGCATGAGTTATAAATTATACATATGCAAGTTGTATTTCACAAAACAAAGTCTTTTAATTCAAAATTTGCACAAAATCCCAATCATATAAATACAAGATTATATTCTGAATTCATCTTTTATTTAAGAAAAATTAATGATCCCATAAATATTATGTAGTTAATACATATTTTGTATTTTTGCCATATTATTTTATGTTTTTATGATTTAAGATGTTTTTAATATTAAAATTGCTTCTATTGTTGTTTTTTTTTCACTTCTGCCATTTTATATAAAATTGTTGGCATTACGGATGATTTAAAATAATTTATAGATTAAAAATAAAATATTTTTTGGGTTTTCAAGATCAACAAACATATTTTGCACATAAATAAATAGTTAATGCTAAATTATGTGTCACTGATTTAAAAGAGATTTCTATTTTGTTATTTTGAATTTGATAAGATTTTTGGGATCTTTTTAAAAATACAATACATACATATTATTTATCGTTAAGATAAAAAAACACACTTGGATTTATAACACAGTAAAACAAAATAGAACTTTCCAGGATGAAACTAAAATGAAAATGCAAGTTGACATTTTCCATAACAAAACACTCAAGGTTTTTTTTAAATAAACCACTGTGCACCGTTGCGTATGATTGTTATTCAAAGTCAATTACAAAATTAAGTATACGCATTTTATAAGTTTTCAAGTAATTATAATTATAATAATAGTTCACCAACTTCAAATAAGTGTAAAAAAAATTTAGCACTAAACTAAAAGAGCCTTGAGGGGTTTGTTATGAAAAATTTCAACTTTCATTTGCTGTTGATTTCATCCTATTCCGTTTTTGGTTGTTGCACTGTGTTATTATATTTTTTTGTTAATAAAATTTTAATAAATTTTCTTAACATATATCGCAGAATTACGCAAAAATTCAGTAAATATTATTATCTTATTAATTTATTAGAGGGCGTTTTTTTTTGTATAATTTTGCTTAATAAATTTTATTTATTTTTCAACACTCACTTTAACCCTAAATAATTTTTTTGACATATCTATCCCTCTCCCTAATCACTGCAGAACCGTACCGTACCGGTTGCTGTTAAACGCACGATTAAACTGATAGACAAAATTTCAAATTCGTAGACAAAGAATTGTCGTTTTGTTCTTTTATTAATTTAATTTTTTCTATTCTATCCCCACAAACAGTTGTCAACAGATTGTTAATTTTATTTTATTTTTTTCTATAAGAATAATAATTAAAAACCTGGTGTTTGGTGTTGTCTAAACTATACGAGAGACCATAATGATCACGAAACCGAAGAAAATAAAAATTCATCAATGAATTTATTCTTGAATTTTGATTAAGGCACTGTGTGACAGTTTATTTTTAACTCATAAATAAAGAGTTCCAAATATGGAACAAAAACCAAATGTATATTAAATACAGTGAATGTATGTTTAAACATTAGCCCAGACATAAATTGGTGGCAGTCAGTCCATTCTATTGGTGATGATGACTAAATGAATGATCGACAAGATCACTGACAGCACAGTGTTGCACACTCTACTCAGGGTTGTATTGAATAAACAGACAACGGAACTAATAATAATTGAAATAACAAATGATTACAAACAAAAAGTTTAAAAAAAAAATATATTATGTATCGATGAGAAAAGCGTTAAAGAATTAATTCATTTTGGATAAAATTCCCAGAAAATTAAAGGGAAACCTAAGGAGGAAACCAGAAAGGCGAAAAGAGATCTTTGGTTCATCTTCTGTGGAGAATTGAAGTGAACTACGAAGGCGCCTAGGCTCTGTAAAGTTCCTTCCAAAGATCTTGGTATACCAAGATATCTTAATAAGTTAACTTGCAAGGACGAGGTGAACAGAGATACTCCCTTGGGTACACTTTCACCAAATGCAATTCCGATAAATGAATTCATCTAAACAATGTTGAAAGAACGTAAGATAACGTGGCGGTCCGTTTCTTCAAGCCCTACAAATTGGTAGGGACTGATGGCACTCTTGCAGGAGTCCCTCGGAAAAATCATGCCATGGCTGTTGCGTATCTTTGTAGGCAGCCTGGCATCGTTGTATATACCCTCTTAATGGATGGAGGTAAGAGTGGTCCTTATCTCCAAAGCGGAAAGGATTCCAGACCTATCAGTCTGTAATCGTTTTTATTGAAACATTGGAAAAAGTAGCGAGTTGGTATTTGGACCTTCGAAGTCCAAATACCTAGGGAAGACTGGGAGGAAAACTCTATGATAACAGAGAATGCGATATCAATCTTTTTTTTTTTTTTACTTTGAGCCAACACTCAGGGGATGCCTCCTACTGATGCAATGCATTGTGTTGGTATTAGGAAAATAGGTTATGAAAAGAAGGAAAGAGGGAGTAGTGTTTGTGGACGTTTAATTTGAATTTTTCCAAATTGTAGCTGGTTGGGAAGACGTCTGCAGGGAGTTTATTCCACATATACGGCTGTAATGCGTTGTGCGATACATTGGACAGTCGACAACGAACGGATGTGATCTGCTGGAAAGGCGAGTGCTACGGGCATGCACCCGAGTCTCAGAGATGAGTTCGCCTATCTCAGCTTAACACTTACCGTGATAATATCGATAGAACAATGACGCACAACCCACATTCCGACAATGCTCTAATGAGTCAATAGAGTTGGATACCCTACTGTCATTAATTAGCTTCAACGCACTCCTTTGCACCCGATCCAGAAGCTTCATAAATAGGGAGGAGATCAGACGGAGTGAAGTTATTCTTACACCGTTTCAAGAAACCAAGACACTTGAATGCTTCTTTCGATACTTGAAAAACATGTTGGTTCCATCGGACATCACATTGAATTTTCATGCCTAGAACATCAAGAGTGTCTGATTCCTCAATAGCTATACCACCCATGGATATAGATGACGCTGATTCCACAATCCGTCTGTGGGTCGACATACAACATTACGAGCATTAAAATCCACCCTATTCGCAAGACCCCACTCGGATATCGCTGAGAGGTCACGATTGAGTGTGTCATTCATGATCTGCCTCATAGTTTCAACCTCAGTAAGGCTTGGTCTACGATTAAAGGAAAATGAATGACAAATGTTGCTGTCATCTGCGAAAGAATAGATAGGATTGGAAGTTTGACAAAGAAGGTCGTTAAGAAAAATAAGAAAAAGGGTAGGAGAAAGAACAGAACCTTGCGGTACCCCTAAATAAAGCTGGAACTCTGAGAAAGCTCGATATAAATCGAGAGGTACTTTCAATTGATAAAGACGCACAGATGATTATGTCTAGGGACCTTGCGCCATTTATATTTTCGTGGATAGTCTCGCAGCTCTGAAGGCCTTAGAATCAAACATTGTAAAATCGGGATTCGTTAGGGATTGTATGTAATTCCCTCGTAGAATTGACCAGCACACAATCAAGCTGAGTCCTGGACATAGTGAGGGCGCTGGGAACAAATTAGCTGATGAATGTGCGAAAAATGTCTCACTCGATTAGGGGACGGGTGGAACTTGACAGCTCGGTTCCTATAGTGGAATTGAAGAACGCTGACTTCAGGATATCGCAAACCCAGCCAAATCCTAAGAGGACTAAAAGTATTCTTACTTTTGGCAGAGCACTGTATAATCTGCCAAATGGCCGTGGGTAAGAGAATTATTTCTGATAGGTTCTATTGTAGAAGTTGTGGGGAAGTGAAGGAAAGGAGTTATGGAAGCACTTGTTAGCTTATGGTGCAAAGATTCTTCGATGACCTGGATTGCCTAAACGGCGTCACATTGACGTCTCTAAGAGAATATCTTAGGAAATCGAGGTGGTTAAGGGAGAAGAACTTTGTATCAGAAGGGCAGTAGAGAAATAAGGGAATCATAATGGGCCTTATGGCCTGAGAGTATCCAACCTAACATAATTCTAAAAGCCTTCCAAACTGACACCTTTTGTAGATGTTTTGAAGACGATTCTTTTAGAATTAAAAATCGAGGCCGAAGTTAAACTAGAACTTCTTACATGGGAGGTCTTTCACAGGGCACCCACTGATTCTCCTGAAACTTGTGTATCGAAAAGATGTGATTAAATAAGAGTTACCTGTTTTTTCTTAGCTGCCCAATCTCACATTTAGCGGGTCAATGAGGACTCTTCATTGAGGAGGAGGGAAAACGGGATTTTTTTAAGTTTTTTAAGGTGAACATTTTATACAGAACGAAAGGTATTTTGAAGGCCTATTCAATGGTTTCCAAATTCGGTCGGCTTCGTTAAGTCCTTATTTTTTAAAATGTCAAAACTTTGGGGTAATTTATATGGAGAGGTATATACGTACGACCGCCAAAATCATATATAATAATCTCTTTTAAAACTAATCTGACCCGTGTTTTTGCGTTTGTGAAATTCGTGCTAGTTCGGATTTTCCCGAAAGACCTAATTTTTTCATTAGATGGCAACCCTTTTTTTAAATTTGAGATTGGGCAACTAAAAAAACAGGTAACTCTTTTTTTCTCTACTCATTCCCATACGCAAGATTTTAGACAATCGTGCCCTCTAAAACCCCTCTCTTGTTAGTTCAGCCGCCAAATTTCTTAACTTGAAAACGCTTAGAGCTCTAACAATAAAAATGTGACTTAACTTTGAATTCGCTCCAAAACTCTACAAGAATAGTTGTTTGTCTCTTCTTTTGAACTCGTTAAGTCGACCAAAAAAAGCTCGTTTTTTTTTTTTAAATTTGGAAGCATTATAAATTTCTAAAATTAAGTTCGGCTGTGTTTATCTGGTGAAAAATATCGGGGGTCGGTCATACATTTGACACCTCTTAGGGGCACCCTTTGATCAGTAAGACATTTTATACATTTTTTAAAAATGGCTTTTTGTATTGGAGCCCCTTTAGGAAGTGGAGATAAGAAGTTGAGGTGCAAAAATAAATGAAGATCGGTCTTACATTACATCCCTCTAGGAGGTACTGGGAATCCACTTAGGGAGTGGAGAAAGGTTTGTTTGGAAAATTTTTTTGGAGAGAAACCGTAATGGGAGTCAGACTTACATTTTATCCTTTTAGAAGGCACCATTGGAGCGGTAGGATATGATTTAATAAAACAAGTTTATTAAAAATAAAAATACATCAATGGGGATTGCTTTAAGGGTTGAAAATAGAGGGAAGATATGATTTAAAAAAATGTTGGGGTTGAAAAAATATTGGGGGTAGGTCATACATTTGACTCCTCTAGGAGCATCTTTGGCGCAGTTAGTGCGTTGGGAGCAAATATTATAAAAATTGCATTTTGTATGGGCGCCTCTTTAGGGAGTGGAGATAAAGAGTCAGTTTGTTCAGTAAAAATGTTTGGGTGTAAAAATACAAGCCAAATGTATGACCGACCCCCAATATATTTTTAAACCCCAACATGGATAGTGACTCAATTCTTTAACAGCTCTGCTTATCGGTGATGATTTTTAACAACAATGTACAATACAGAAGCCCCCTTTCTCCCCTACGCTTTTTTGATTTCTTCAATTGTTTTTTTTTAATAAGTTTAATAAAAATAAATAATAAACTAATTATAGATGAGCAAAGAACAAGAAAATGTTGATAACAATATTCTTATTCATGTACAAATACAAATAATAAATATAAATTATAACATAATTTTATGTCCAGCCATACAATTTATATGACTGAATGAATTAATTGGGTTTGAACTTTAGATGTTTTTTTGGTGATTAACCCCTTGAATGCATTCAGCTGACTGTAATTGATAACCTTGTAAAGAAATTTATAACTTTTCATATTTGGGAAATTGTTAAACTATTTTTTTATTTATTATGTTTACAAGTTTCATTTTATAATGGTCTAATTAAAATCAGTTTTAATTTCAATTTATGTAAAAAACAGTGGGTTCATTGTATTTTGATTTGTTTTTGGATGATGTTTGAAAAAAAAATTGATTTAATTGTTTAGAGAACCTTGAATTTGTTACAATTTGTAGTTTTTTTTATTGTTATTATTGCAATCAAAAACCCATTACAATCAATTGTTAATATTTTTATATTCAAACTATTATTTTGAAATTTCAATAATTTAACTATATATAGAGATTTATGTGTATAGTTTTTTTTTAAATAATTTTTTAATATTTTTTAATATTTTTTTAATTATAAAATAAATTTAAAATTATTAATTTACAATGTTAAATGTTTTTATGCGTGCTGAATCTTGTTGTGGTTTATTGATCATCATCATCAACATCATCAATCATATGCTATTTAGTATTAAAATCAACCTTGACTTTTTATGTTCTGTAATTCAAAATTTTCAAAAAAAATATTTTTAAGAAGTTTAGACATTTCTTTTATCTTTTATGAGAGAAAGAATGTATTAAAATCATTTAAACAATTTTAAGAAAATTATTTAAAAAATTAAAAAAAAAAATTAACGAATTCAAATATTCCCTAGTAAAAATGTGCCTAATTTTCGGATTTTCATGCACTAAAAAATCGAAAATATGCGCTAAAAAATTCGAAATATGCACTAAAAAGCCTAAAAATATGTATGCACTAAAAAATAAAATGTGGGCCACAAAAATCTTGTTTTCATACGAAAAACTTCTTAAAAAGCCAAAAATAACGCCGGGTTTAAATTAGAGATGGGCGCGTGATTGGATTTTGACTAACACTCACCCACGCTCACGCAAACAATATTCCACTCACTCACTAATCACTCACGCAATTTTTTTTGTTACTCACGCTTACTCACTTTTCACGTGAGTAATAAAAAAATTACTCACGCTCATGCGTGACTCACGCCAGATTCAATCACGCTCACGCGTGAGTCACGTAAAATCTACTCACGCAATAAAATTTTCTTACCAAAAAAAAAACTCCAAAAAAAAATTTTTTTACAAGAAATAAAAAAAAATTGGGCAAATCAAAAAATCAAATCACACAAACTCACGCACAAAATAAATGACTCACTCACTAATCACTCACTCAGATTTTTTTTCAAATCACGCTCACTCACAATCACGTGATTGAAATGAAAATCACTCACACTCACGCGTGTTTCACGTGAATCACGCAAATCACGTGACCAGCGCCCATCTCTAGTTTAAATAGTAACTTTTAAGACTTTATGTATGCATGGATCTTTTAGAAATTAAGACAGTTTATAAAAAAAAAAAATAAAAGAAAAAAATAATTTTTCTTATTTTCAAAATAAATTTTTAAAATTTAAAATTGTTTTTGAAACAAATAAATTTCAATTTGTGTTTTTGCTAATTTATGCTAACCCAGTCAGAAATTGCCAACCGTACCAAAAATTTTGTGTTGGTATAATATCGGGCTAACGAAAAATACAACATTCTATAATATAAAACAGTTTTACTAAAAATGCTGTGTTGGCACAACTTTGTGTTTTCATAAAACACTGTAGTGTAGATTATAATTTAAAAGTTTAAAATTTTTATTTTAATTAAAAGTTTTTGATTAACTTAGACCTCAACTCTTTAATCTAGGTGAAAACTTTAGTAAATGCTTTTTCAACCAATTTTTACAAAATGGTAACTAACAAGCACTACATCGATATTTTCAGTACATCCCTAAGCAAGAGATCAATCCAATGTCGTAAATTTGTAAAATCAATGTTAACCCAACGTCAAAACAAAAGTCGAGCGATCGTTGGCCACTGTTATCATTTCAACTGCGTTATGACGTCGTAGACTTAGAAACATGTATGATTTGCCAACGTTGGTACCGTCGCCGCCAACTTCAGCCAACGTTGGCCGTTTGTATTTTTCTGACTGGGAAAATATGCACTTAAAAGTTGGAAAAAATATGCATTTAAAACCAAAATATGCAAAAATATGCATTTTTACCAAAATATGCAAAAACAAATCGATGCCGTTTTAACGCAAATTTCTTGGTTCGGAAAGATAATTATATAAATATATAAAAATTATAATTGGTCGATCTCGTTTTTAGACTATTGATCAAAAACATTTTGATCAAAAGCATTTACATGGAAATCAGATCCCTACTTATTAATTAAAATTTTATGCAGTTATTGAGAGCACATTTAAAATATTTTTTGTTGATTTTTTGGCGAAAGGTCAGAGGTCATCATTACATGATTTAATGTTTGTGAAGCTGTATCGGAATAATTTAATTTTAAAATTTTCAAAAAAAAAAAAAATACTCGTATATGTTAATGCCGATATCACTGTGCTACGTTAAAAAAATGTAGGGGTTCTCATATGAAAATTCGAGTTGGTTGGAGTAATACATGTTCCCAGGGGGGCTAGTGGCCCGGGCCCACACGGGTCCACAAAATTTCTCTGAATCTGGAACTTATTTACACAAAAAATTAATCAAAATAAAGTTTTAGTTATTTTATTCGAAACTAAAATATATTGTAAATTTTCTCATTTAATAAATGGACCAGAGATTGTTTAAGATTATAAAAATTTGATAAATAAGGATTTTTCTATATGAAACTGTCTCAGAGTATGAGAATTTTTCTATACAAAAAAGTAGAAAAGTTAAATTCGGATCTATGAATACCCTCCACAGTGCCATTTTTAAATGATAGTAAAATTTTTAACGTGAAAAAAGAACAATTTTGATTAGAAATATGTTATTTTGAGAAAAAATAAATTTTTGTCGTTTTTGCAAAAAAAAAAAATACAAATTTTTTTGAGTGTAAAATTTTTTTCGAGTGTAATTTTTTTTAGTGTAAAAATATTTTTGAGTGACAAAAATATTTTGTTAAGTAATTTTGTGGCTTACCAATGTTTTTAAAGCTTGTTTTTACAAAGCTCGGTTTTTCCAATACGTGAAATTAAGGTGAAACCAATCTGAAATTCACGGTTCTGCAAATAACTTTTGAACCACTATATAGATTTGTCTGAAACTCATTACGAACCAGACCAGAGGAACGACAAATGTATATGCCAAGCTTCAGAATCTTCAGAATTGGTTTTCGAAAGTTAGCGTGTTTTTTATCTCGTAAATTCGCGAAAAACCCTATTCCGATACAAGAAATGTCTCAGAGTCTGAGAATTTTTCTATACGAAAAATGTCTCAGAGTCTGAGAATTTTTCTGTATAAAATATGTCTGACAATCTGAGAATTTTTTTTATATGAAAAAAGTTTCAGAATCTTAGAATTTTTCGATTCAAAAAGTGTTTCAGAATCTGACAACTTTTTTATACGAAACATGTCTCAGAATCTGCCAACTTTTTTATACGATAAATGTCTCGAAATCTGACAACTTTTTTATACGAAAAAATTTCCTAGAATCTGAGAAAAGAGTTTGAGACATTTTGCGTAAAGAAAAATTCTCAGATCGAAGTAAGACTTTTTGGTCGTTCGTAAAAAGAGTAAAGGATAATGCTAATTATTCTATTCCAACTATTTTAAAGGATGATCAATCATTCACTGACCCGGTTGATAAGACCAACCTCTTCACTGAACTTTTTGCAAGAAATTCTTTCTTTCCGGAAAGCGATCAACCACTGCCCGTTCTCGAAAGGGTATCCCTATACTATGCCTTCGATTTTCTTTCGGGTCCGAGCAGTCAAAAGGTTTTTTGAGGATCTCAACGAAAACAAGTCACAAGTGGCATATCTTGCTGAAACAGTGCTCGTTTACGTTAGTAGTTCAATGGCAAACCTTTTCAAGTCTTCGTACCGTGCGGAGTCTTCCCCTCATGTTGGAAGGTGGCCAATGTCCAGCCAATCCCTAAAAAGGGTGCGGCTAACAATCCTGAAAATTACCGCCCAATCACAACTTTCTCTACGCTCTCAAAAATTATGGAGGGCATGGTTAACTACCATCTTGCGAAATATTTAGAGACCAATTCACTTTTAAATGATCGACAGTATGGCTTCCGTAGCGGTCGTTCTACGGGAGACATTTTAGCGTTTCTATCGGAACCTTGGTGCCGGTCCATCTACCATTTTGTTGCCAGAAGTGGTTGCTCTAGATATTTCTAATGCGTTCGATTGTGTGTAACACGGGGCTTTCGTGAATAAGCTAGTTGCTTTCGGTGTCGGTAATAACTTCTCTCACTTTATAACGAGTTTTCCTAAAGACAGCACTATACGTTTTGTTTTAAATGGGGTCCCTTCAGACGAGTTTCAGCTAAATTCAGGGGTAATACAAGGTTCTGTTCGTTCTCCCACTCTGTTTGTTATTTTAATTAATGGACCTTCATGGTCAGACCTTTAATTTAGTTATCCGTATCTAAGAATGGTATTGAGAAATCGGATACTCTTGATTTTCTGATCATGAGAATACAGTGTGATGTCCGTTGGAATAAACACGTATTTCAAGTGTCGAAAGAGGCATTCAAGTGTCTCGGTTTTCTGAAACGGTGCAATACTTACTTCAGTCCATCCGATCTCCTTACTATTTATACCAACTACTTATATCTGGCCGAAAATGGAATACTCTTACATATGGACAGGGGCTTTAGAGTATATTTTGAACCGGGTTCAGGGGAGGGCTGTGAAGGTTATTAAAGGAGCATTGTAGGAATGTGGGTTGTGTGACACTCTTTTATCGATATTATCATGGAAGGTGTTCATCTGAGATAAGTAAAATTATTACCCAGGCCCGAGTGTTTGTTCGGAAAACTCGCTTGTCTCGTAGAGCACACCCGTTTGTTATTGATTGTCCTGTGTTTCGCACAACGCATTACAGAGAAAATTCGTTTTTGAGTTGAACAATTCGTATGTGAAATAAACTCCATGCAGAGGTCTTTCCTGCCACTTATAACTTACAAAAATTTAAATCAAATATCCACAAACACTACATCCTCTTTTCTCCTCGACATACCTTATTTCCCGGCGACATGATATAATCCCCACGGACATAATCCCCATTTCCGTTATGGGGATTATGACCATATTCATTTCGGTCATAATCACCATAATGGTAGTGGGGATTATGACCGAAAATAATGTTACATAATCCCAATAAAAATGGACATAATTTACAGATTTATGGGAAAATGACCCCGTAACAAATGGCCATAATCCCCCAAAAATTTTATTTTTTATACCCTCCAACTACAGTATGGGGTATACTCACTTTGTCATTCCGTGTGTAACGCATCGAAATATCGGTCTAGGACCCCATAAAGTATATATTATTGATCAGTGATATCTTCCGTCTGTCCGTCTGTAGAGGACACGATGCAGTCCAAAATAATAGAGCTAGACTTTCAAAGTTTAGCACGAATATGTCTGATTGTCATAGGCTGATTAAGTTCGGAAATTGGCAAAATCGGACCTCAGAAAAACGGAATTTTTCTACCGTTTTGGAAACGGTCATAGTCCCACAACTATTATGGGAATGAATTCGGTCATAATTCCCATTTCCGTTATGGGGTAATGTCCGTGGGGATTATGTCCTGTCACCTTATTTTCCTGATCAATCAAATGCACAGTATCACTAGGGGGCATCCCCTGAGTATTGGTTTACGAACAAAAAAAATTACCATCTGCGTAATATTTGCTAGATCGTTTAAAAAAAAATTTAATGATATTTTAAGGTGGGGTCATTCACTTTGGCAACCTTATATTTAACATAAATAATTTTTTTATTACATTTTTTTTTGGTAATATCTTTTTTTTACAATCTCTAACCATGTGTGTTGGTGGTGTTCCTCTTACCTACAAGTTCAAAGAACTTAAATTCAAAACAACTTTTACAACATTTTTATGTTGCGAATAGAGACATAAGAAATCATTTTTACAAAGAGTTCCGGTATCGCCATAATAAAAAAAAAGTCTGTATAAAAAATTCTAATGAAACCAAAGTTAATGGTCTTCAAAAGCCTTATGAAAACTTCTACACAGAAAATAATATCGTATATTTTATTTTAATTAAAATTTTAATTGTTTTTTAATTTAATATTAATTAAACTTTTAATTAATATAATTAATTGTTTAATTAAATTTTTAACTTTATTTTAATTAATATTTTAATTGTTTTCAAATTTAATATTAATTAAGTATTTAATTTATATAATTAAATGTTTAATTAAATTTCTAGCTTTACTTAATTTTTTTTTTGGTTTTGTTTTCTGTGTGTGTGCGAGTGTGTGTTTTTCTCTTGCATTGTATTACATACAAAAAAAAAAAAAAAGTATAAAAAGTTTGTTGAAAGTTTTTTTTTATTTTTCACATAGGTTTTTGAATTCTCATTTTGTTGATAGTTTTATGTGTATGTATATGAAAGGTTTATAATCAACTTTATAAAATCATCTCACTGACTATGTCTTTACGGCATAAATAAATTTGGTAAAGTTTGAAGAAATATTTTTTTTTAAACTATTTTATTCAAAAAGAATGTTTTTACAAATTATTTTTTTTTTAATATAATATTTTTAATTAATTTTTTTAATTTATACAATTAAAATTTTAATTATTTTTTTTTAAATTTCAATTAAATTTTGTAATTTATAGTATTAAGTTTTTAATTAAATAAATATCCATTTATTTTTAATTAACGACATACAAATATTTTTAATTTATTTGCGCATTTTAGTGATTGGTCCGGATTTAATTAATTTTTTAATTAAATTTACGAATTTTTTAATTAAATATTTTTTTTATTTTTTTCTGTGTAACAACAATGATGCCTCTTCGACTTTGACTTGAACATTTACAATTGTCAACATGTTAAGTTATGTTCTACGGGGACTACATACACCAAAAACGTGACTTGAATTTGTTTGCGAAAAAAAATGCTAGAAAATTTCTTTATATGCTAATTCTCAAGACATTTTAGCAACAAGTTGTATAAAGATTATATAATTAATAAATAAAAGTTAAGAAAGGAAAGAAGAAATGCCGCTATATGGGTGAAATAGTAGGGTGGTTAGTATTTTTTTACCAAGTTCCTTCCTTGTAAGATTTTAACAAAGATCTTGATATTTAAAGAACAAGAATTTTTTTAAATTTCTAACATGGACCGATTTGTATACCCTTCACTTATTGTTACTAGGGTATATAAGTTTGTCATTCCGTTTGTATCTCGTCGAAATATCGGTCTGGGACCCCATTAAGAACATATTAGTGATAAGTGATCAATTCTCAGACATTTTCGTTCTTAAAATGTTGATCGGGTGCTCCCCTTCAAATTTTAAATAATGTACCACCCTATTGTAATAAATCATTGAAATATTCTTTTTTTATGTACAAACAAAATTACTGCTGCTACTGTTTAATGATTTCAATGACACCTTATTTTCCAAAATACCCAACAAAATGTTTAAATTGTATGGTGACATCATTTATGTTCCATGCGCTATTTTATTTTTGAAGACAAAAAGTCATTAAAATTTCCAAAAATTAAATTTAGCATGCATGATATGACAGAGGGACAATTTGATTTCTAACAAAAATAATTTATTTGATATTAAAAAAAAAAAAAACAATAAAAATTATAAATTTAATTCAATTTCTGTTCTTTTACGATTTTGTTTTTTCCGTTTGTCAGGCGAAATAGATAATCCGTAATTTCAAAAGTCATTTGTATATAGTGCAGTTTTTTGTTTTTGGTAACAAATTTTATGGTTGATATCAAAGTCGAAATTGATCTACTACACTCAAAAAAAAAAAACCTTGTCAAATTACCAGAAAAAGTCTCGTAATCCCATTTTACCAATATTGTACAGTTTTTCTTGTTTTTTAACAAAAAAAATTTCGATCGAAATTTAAATTTTTTTTGGTAATTTTATATTTTTTTTTGTAATTTTACAAATTTCCAAAAAAGATGTAAATTTACAATTTTATTATAAAAAGCTTGTAAAATTACAAACAAGCTCGTAATTTTTACTAGAAATTCTCGTAAAAGAGGAAAATATATAGTAAAGTCACGAGACCTCCTTGTAAGTTTTATCGCGTTCAATACTTTTTTTTTAAAGTTTCTAGAACCATTATTTCAAAAAAATTTAAAAAGTACCAAAAGTTAACTTTTTTATCTCTTTTCCCCTTTTAGGAATTTCGAGAAAGTACTTTTCCAGAATCCTACTTTTCAAATTTCAAGTTTCTAGACCATAATATCAGAAAACATAAAAAGTACCAACGGATTTTTCAAAAAGTACCTTTTCCAGATTGTTTTTTTCATCGAAGGATTCTAAATTCTAAATTTCAAGTTTTTATGATCATTATTTTAGTAAATAAAAAAAAGTACTAAAAGTTCACTTTTTTACCCCTTTACCCCGTAAGAATGAACATTGACAAAAACCCAGCCTTAGAGGATCTATTTTCCGGGAAGTGAACCTATGTACATTCAAAATTTTAGGTTTCTAGGACCTTTATTTTAGGTAATATAAAAAGTACCAAAAGTAAAATTGTTTACCCTTTTTACACCCCTAAAAAACGTAATTGTCAAAAAGAATTGACAAAAAGAAATATTTTTTTTTCACAAGTATATTTCAAGTTTCTGTCACCACTATTTGAGGACATATAAAAAGTACCAAAAGAAAATTTTGTTAACAATTTTACCCCTAAGAAACGAAATTTCCAAAATATTTTTTCACCGAAGGATCCTACATTATAAAGGTACCAAAAGTAAATTTTTTTACCCATTTAACCTTCCATAGAATTTTCAAAAAGTACCTTTTCCAAAAAGTTTTTTTTACCGAATGATCCTACATTCCAAATTTTTTTTGTAGAATAGGCCTTGTCGATTTTTATTTTTACTTTTACTTTTACTTTGTTTACTTTTGTGTTTTGTTTGAGCTGAAAGGGTTTCAAAAAGTTTCTATTGGATGTCAAAATGACTGCATAAAATTTTCGTGAAAATCAAAAATTTCCTTACCCTCCCGCATCGCGGTTAAACTGAAAACCCCCAAAAATTACACATTTTATGGTATTTCTAAAAAACCTAGTTTTTTTATACCCTCCAACTACAGTATGGGGGTATACTCTCTTTGTCATTCCGTGTGTAACGCATCGAAATATCGATCGGGGACCTCATAAAGTATATATGTATATTATTGATCAGTGATCGATTCTAAGACATTCTAGCGATGTCCGTCCGTCTGTCTGTCTGTCCGTCCGTCTGTAGTTAACACGATACATTCCAAAATAAAAGAGCTATACTCCTCAAGTTTGGCATGAATATTTCCTAGGCAGGTTAAGTTCGGAAATTGGCAAAATCGGACCATGAGAAAAAGTTCCCCCTTGAAGAACTTTACCAACCATTGAAAAACGCAAATTATTTTGAGTTTTTTTTTGTAATTTTGTTAAACTATTGAAACATTTTTATGTTCGCAGAAGTTTAAAGTCTTGCGCTTGGACCCAGGGGATAAAAAATTTAGTTTTTTTATTTTTAGACCGCCCCCCAGAATAAAATGATCTTGTAAATATATTCCGTGAGGGGAAAGGGGTCCCCCAACTCACCGCCCCTACCTTCCCCTAAAACGCCCCTGTCAATTTTTTTATTTTACTATATATTGGAGGGTATAAAAGATTCGGCACAGCCGGATTTAACACTCTCACTTGTTTTTGTTTGTGTTATCTATTTTAAAAACTTGGTCTTCCCTGTCTAGACAAGATCACATTCAACAAGTAAGAGTGTTAAATTCGGCTGTGCCGAATCTTTTATACCCTCCAACATGCAAAAAAATAAAATAAATTTTCCCTCGAATATGTGTTTAAAAATTCATTCTTATGTTTTTTGCACTAAAGAAATACAAGATTATCATTATTTAAAAAAAATGTTTTATTCCACGCCCATAAAAGGGGGCGGACCAAAAAAAAAAAGGCCATTTTCTAATTTTCTGGGTCCAAATGCAGGACTTATGTAAACATATGGTATTTTTCATAAGTTGGTTTAGTTCTTTAACGGGGAAATTTTTCCCCCCTGGTCCCATTTTGGTCATTTACGAACTTAACTTGCCTAGGAACATAAGACATACTCGTGCCAAATGTCGGGAGTCTAGGTCTTTTATTTTGGACTGCATCGTGTTTACTACAGACGGACGGACATCGCTAGAATGTCTTAGAATCGATCACTGATCATAAATATATATACTTTATGGGGTCCTCGACTGATATTTTGATGCGTTACACATGGAATGACAAAGTGAGTATATCCCCATACTGTGGTTGGAGGGAATAAAAATATTGGAAATTTTTTTTACGCGAATTATGGGACTTTTGAGCAATAAAAAATCTTGAAATCGTAACATCATTAGCGATTTGCTCGATTAAAGCCACTTTAAACAATTATACTATGGTGGGAAACCTTCTTCTAGTATTCCAAATGCCTCCCCCAAAGTCATATAAAAATCAAAAAAAATATTGGGAACCCACATCGCGGATAAAATAAAATTCCCCAAAAAACTATACATTTTTTGAGCTGAAAGGGGTCCAGAAATTTTCTATTGGGAGTCAAAATGACTTCGTAAAAATTTCGTGAAAATCAATAATTTCCTTCTGCTGCCGCATAAATTTCTACTTAATCCGCGATGTGAGTGCCCAAAGATTTTTTCGATTTTTATGAGACTTCGGGGAGGCATTTATAGTTCCAGTAGAAGGGTTTCCACCAAAGCATATTTTTTTAGGGTGACTAAACTCGCAGAAATCGCTAATGAAGTTACGATTTCGCGATTTTTTATTATATAAAAGTCCCATTATTCGCAATTTTTTTGCAATATTGTTGAATGTGATCTTATCTACCCAGTTGGCAACGTCCTCGAGCCATCCTCAGTGACGGAGCGGTGACATGTCAGAGTCACTGCTGACATCCACAAGGACTGGGTTGGACAGTTTCATACAAATTTTCAAAATGTCCTCACTCACAGTCAGCAGTGGTCAGGGCTGACCTTCTGGGGACATGTCACCTAGGACTTCTTTGGGGAAATGTCTGACATAGGTCATGCGAAAATATAAAAAAAATCGTATTTCCTTTAGTTTTTACTTTTATTCATTTTCCTTTTACTTTTCGCCTTTTTGAGTTCCAACTGGATTTGAACCTGCAACCTCCAGTTTATTTGTCCCACACCTAACTACTTATTCCAAACATTATTTTGTAAATTTATTATTTTTATTCTACTTGTTAGATTTTAATTTTATTTTAAATAAATCGATAATATTGCCATCTTTTTCTTGGAAATTGAAGTGTTGCCCAGATTTAAAATTCGAATTTAATATACTGCTATTCTGAAGACATTTCCTTTTAGACGTCTTAGAGGAATTGTCCACACTATTAAAGCAAACATTCAGTGTTGACAATGTTAGGACATGTCATCATGTCCTATTACCTACATATGATTTGTCAGAACCTGAAGACATTTCCTCAAGGAATCACTGTGGAAATTTCCTCAGTGACACATTTTCCAACTGGGTAGACAGGGAAGATCTATTTTGCAAATAAATAACACAAACGACAAAAAAAAACTTGATTACCTATGATTTGTCAGAACCTGAAGGCATTTCCTCAAGGAATAACTGTGGAAATTTCCTTAGTGACACATTTTCCAACTGGGTAGACAGGGAAGATCTATTTTTCAAATAAATAACACAAACACAGAAAAACTTGGTGGCTTAAAAATAAGATAAGTATGTAATGAAAATTTTTGATTTTCACGAAAACTTTATGGAGTCATTTTGATACCGAACACAAACTTTTTGTACCCCTTTCAGCTCAAACAAAAAATAAAAGTAAAAATCGATACGACCTATTGTAGAGCATTTAAATCTTTAAAATGGACGTTTTATTATAATTTTAATAATAATTTCGAACTAACTTTTCAAAATCCTTTGGCAGTTTCGTGTATCCAACGATCTATTTTCATTTTGCTCTGGAGCCAGTGGCCCCATTTTTCCTGTTGCACAGTGTTATATGTGAAAATGCTTAAACACCATGTTAAGGAATGCCTATTTCTGAGAAAAAAAAAACTCCTAATACATTTACTCATATTCTAGGTCACGTCATAATATTCTAAAATAATTTATGGAATGAATACCTTTACATGTTCTTATCAAAAGTTTTAATTTAATTTATGGCCAACATGTTGTTAATATTTTTTATTTTTTAACAAAATCATGTTTATTACAAAATAGTATGTTAAAACATCGTAAAGTTTTTATATATTTTTTTTATTTTTTTACTTGAATTTTAAACAATAACTTTACTACAGTGACCTTAAACTTTATATTGAACTCTGACACGCAGACCTACAAAATGGATTAAAGAAGAAAAACTACTGAAAAAGCCTAAAAGCCTAATAAAAATAAAAGCAAAATGTACGTAAATAAACTTTTATAACATCGCCACGACTTTTTGACACCTTTTTAGCAAATTTGTTTTACAGACTTTAACTAATAACATCATCACAATCCAATGCTGACAGTGCGTAATGTGAGTCACAAAAATAAAAAATAAAACTTTTTTTAAACAACAACAGATAATCTTGAGTGATAAAGGAAATGTAACGTTTGGTAGCAAATAACCCAGCAAATATATGTAACAATTCTCAGTTTCTTTTTTGTTTCTTTAAAGAATTTTTGATAAAAAATTTCGAGTTTAAATAAATAAAAATTCTTCGATTTTTCTTATTCTTTTATTCCATTCCCATATTTCGATTCTCTTTGAGAATCATCATCAGGGGATTTAGTGAATTTTTATGCACATGTTTTGAAGGTTTCGACATCTAAAACTGCACTCAATAAACATTCTTTGAGCTCGAGGCCAGTTTTTTCTTGTAGATAAATATTCTTTTATTCCATTCCAATATTTCGATTCCCTTTGAGAATCATCATCAGGGTGAAAGTGTGAATTTTTATGCACACAAAAACTTAAAAATATGTTGTAAAGGTTTCGACATCTAAAACTGCACTGCCGAAACCTTCACAACATATTTTTAAGTTTTTGTGTGAATAAAAATTCACTAAATCCCCTGATTATGATTCTCAAAGATAATCGAAATATTGGAATGGAATAAAAGAATAATTATTTACAAGAAAAAACTGGCCTCGAGCTCGAAAAATGTTTATTTATTTAAATTGGAAAGGTCGAATAATAACAACTTTAATTAGTTTTTGAGTTTATTACATTTGAAAAAGTGTTTTTTGCATCAATTACCTAAGGTTTTACCCAAAAAAAAAAACTTAGGCAAATACGCTTTGATGATTGAATTGATCCAATATCTTCAAAACATCTTTATTTTGTGCAAATTTGTGTAGACGACTAAAGAGCACTAAAAATTAAAGTGCCGCAACACAGAAACTCTAATCCTAATTCTGAATTTTAGCTCTTTGTACAAAAATGAATACAAATTTTGTTCTCACAACTTTAAAAATGTTTGCTAAGCTTTTTAGCTATAAAGTGGGTAGTGTCTCCTTACATTTTCTGTCAAAAGATTAAAGTTGTATGGATAACCTAATTGTGCTGTCATTTATCTCTTCCTCTCTATACTTTAGTATTTTTAACTTAAATTTATTTCAAGTGCAAAAATTTAATTTGTAAACACATCATTTCGATCATATGACCATCAAATATAATGTTCTAATTTTTAATTTCAATTGAATTCTATTTTTATGATAAATGTATTTCCATATGTTTGCAGAGATATCTTCTCGAAACGCCTTCTATATACCTTTTGATTATTGGATAGATGCCTGCAAAATATTTATTTATATTTTTTTAATTATAACTTTTGCAGAGTTGGCAACCGAAACGATAAAAGTTATTGATAGCCAGGCTTCATCGGAACCGACTTTAACCTCAAGTTGCGAATACTGTAAATGTCTTTCTTCATAATGAACTACAACATTTCGACGAAAATTAAAATCTTCGCCAGAGTCGTTTTTGACAAAATCGTGTCCAAACGTCAAAAACTAAATTTTAATTTGTGTTTTTGCTAATTTATGTCAAAATATGCAAAAATATCCAGTTAAAAGTTGGAAATATGCATTAAAAACCAAAATATGCAAAAATATAAATTTTCACCAAAATATGCAAAAACAAATCGATGCCATTTTAACGAAAATTTGTTGATTCGGAAAGATAACACTGTGCTACAGTGAAAAAATACTTCTGATGTGACATAGTATAGGTTGTTGGTCTTGACGAGTAGATCACAAAAATGTCCATTAAACTTGCCAGACACCCTAAAATTTTAGAGTTATTGTGAAAAAACGTTTTTTTGGGACTTTTCTCACTAAACCTTTTGTAATTCAGAAAATTTTCAACTGTTTTTGATAGAAGAAGGATGGGGCTTTCCATGTATGTGAATTGGTCTATACATATAAGAAAGATATTTATTGATTTTTTCCATAAAATCTAATTTTTTTGTTATTTTTTGAAAATTTTTCGAGTTTATCGATTTTTTTCTGCTATAGTTGGTTTAACAACCTTTATATTTACAATCATATTTGTAAAGAAAATTTGATTCTGAATACGATAAGCTTTATTCTGAAGAAATCGGATAACAATTGACAGAGTTGTTATAATTTTTCTAAAATAGAAAATTAAGATTTTGCAGGAAATCGCCGTTCAGCTATCCCAGGCAAAACAAATAATTTTATCATAAGAGGTCATGTACAATATTTTTAAAGGTTTTTGGCGCTCTGAATCCGAATCTGGCCTTAAAATTGCTCTATCTCGTCAGGTTTTTGAGATATTTCGCATAAACTGATATATCAAAAACTTAATAAGATAGCGCAATTTCAAAATCAAATTCGAATTCAGGAGTCCAAAAACCTTTAAAATAATTATACGCGACCCTTAGTATGTTCGTTTATTTTTTTTTTTTTTTTCTGGGTTATCCGAACGGCAATTTCAAGCAAAATCTTAATTTTCTTTTTTAGAAAAATTATCAAAACTCTGTCAACTGTTATTTGATTTTTTCGGCATAAAGCTCATCGTATTCACCATTAAATTTTCTTTAAGAATACGTTTATAAATGTTGTTGAACGAACTATAACAGAAAAAAATCGATAAACTCAAAAAATGTTCAAAAAATAACAAAAAATTAGATATTGTTGAAAAAATCAATACATATCTTTTTTACGTGTATAGACCAATTCACATACATGAAAAGCCCTATCCTTCTTCTATCCAAAACAGTTGAAAAATTGAAAATCGGTTGAAAAATATTTAAGTTACACGTGGTTTAGTGAAAAAAGTCCCAAAAAATCGTTTTTTGACAATAACTTTAAAATTTGAGGGTGTCTGGCAAGTTTGATGGGCATTTTTGTGATCTTTTCGACGAGACCTACAACCTTAACTACCTCATTTTGAAAGTATATTTGATTTTGTGTTTTTTGTAGCACAGTGTAATTGATCGATTTTTAGACTATCGACAAAAACATGCATTTGCATGGAAATCACATCCCAGTTGGCAACGTCCTCGAGCCATCCTCAGTGACGGAGCGGTGACATGTCAGAGTCACTGCTGTCATCCACAAGACATCTCTATGTACTGGGTTGAGGACAGTTTCATACAAATTTTCAAAATGTCCTCACTCAAAGTCAGCAGTGGTCAGGGCTGACCTTTTGGGGACATGTCACCTAAGATTTCTTTGGGAAAATGTCTGGCGTAGGTCATGCGAAAATGCAAAAAAAAATCGTATTTCCTTTAGTTTTTACTTTTATCCATTTTCCTTTATAAATTATCTTTCCCATATTTAGAAAATACTTTTCGCCTTTTTTAGTCCCAACTGGATTAGAACCTGGAACCTCCAGTTTATTAGTCCCACGCCTAACTACTTGTTCCAAACTTTATTTTAAAAATTGTTTGTATATTTATTACTTTTATTCTACTTGTTAGATTTTGGTTTTATTTTAAATAAATCGATAATATTGCCATATTTTTTTGGAAACTGAAGTGTTGCCCAGATTTAAAATTCTAATTTAATATACTGCTATTCTGAAGACATTTCCTTTTAGACGTCTTAGAGGAATTGTCCATACTCTTAAAGCAAACATTCAGTGCTGACAATGTTAGGACATGTCATCAAGGATTACCTATGATTTGTCAGGACCTGAAGACATTTTCTCAATGAATCACGAGATTAAAATAAAAATGTTCCGAAACTCTATTTAAAATTGTTTTCCTTAAATTTATATATAAAAACGTTTGTTCCGGGTAGAGATGGGCTGGTCGCGTGAGTCACGTGAATCACGCGTGAATGTTTTTCATTTCAACCACGTGATTGTTAGTGAGCGTGAGTTGAAAAAATCTGCGTGAATAAGTCGTATTCTTGCGTCAGTGATAAGTGATTGGTACATTTTTTTTAAGTGAGTTTGCGTAATTGGATTTTCCTTATTTTATTAATTTGTATACCCTCCAACCACAGTATGGGGGTATACTCACTTTGTCATTCCATGATTAACGCATCGTAATATCGGTGTAGGACCCCATGAAGTATATGGGGCATTCCATGTGAAATCGGACACTTTGAAAAACTATTTTTTTAGATTTTCCCAATTTGTTCACAGTTTTTAGTACCCTTCGAAAACTCCTTCGTGGTAAATTTTCAGATTTTTTTGATGACCCGTTCAAAAGATATCGAATTTTTAAAAATTGGTAGTTTGTTCCTTAACTCAAATTTCTTTTAATCATAACTTCTTCAATAATGGTCCAAATTTAATTTTTTTTTTTCAAAATTTTTGTTTTTTTACGTACTTTCTAAAAAAAATCCCAAAAAATTCTTAAAAGCGATCTAGTATGCAATTTTTAAGTTTTAAAATTTAAATCTCATTTTTGAAAATGTGTGTACTCTTCGATTTTTTTGAAATTTTTTTGTGTAAAACTTCTATCAATTCTACAAATTTTTTGCCCAGGAAGATCGTGGGATAACGATTATTACTATTTTTTTAAATTTTTTGAAAAAATTTTATTGTAATTTTTCAATCTTAAAATCATTTCTACTGCTCCAATGGTGCGTCATAGAGGGGTCCTTTATAAGATCGACCCCCATTAATTTTTACGTCTTAACATTTCTTTGGAACAAACTAATACCCTATCTCCAATTTCTAAGGGGGCTCCCACACAAAACGACATTTTTTTAAATTTGTTCCAACCGCTCTAACAGCCCTAATAGTGCCCTTAGAGCAACAAAATGTATGACCGACCCACAATATTTTTTTAGTCCAAACATTTTCTCTGAACACACCTACCCTCTATCTTTAACTGTTAAGGCGGTCCCCATGCAATTTTTTTTATTTTTTGTAAACTTGTTTTATTTAATCAGCTTCTACCGGTCCAATGGTGTGTCTGAGAGGGGTCATTAGTGAGACCGACCCCCATTTATTTTTACCCTACAACATTTTTCTAAAACGTACCTAGGCCCTATCTTCACTCCCTAAGTAGGCTCCCATACAAATAACAGTTGGAGCAAATTTTATAAAAATGTAATTTTGTATGGCAGCCTACTTAGGGAGTGGAGATAGGGCATAGGTATGTTTTGAAAAAATGTTGTAGGGTAAAAATAAATGGGGGTCGGTCTCACTAATGACCCCTCTCGAACGCACCATTGGACCGGTAGAAGCTGATTAAATAAAACAAATTTACAAAAAATAAAAAAAATTGTATGGGGACCGCCTTAACAGTTAAAGATAGAGGGTGGGTGTGTTCAGAGAAAATGTTTGGACTAAAAAAATATTGTGGGTCGGTCATATATTCTGTTGCTCTAAGAGCACTATTAGGGCAGTTAGAGCAGTTGGAACAAATTTAAAAAAATGTCGTTTTGTGTGGGAGCCCCCTTAGAAATTGGAGATAGGGTATTAGTTTGTTCCAAAGAAATGTTAAGACGTAAAAATTAATAGGGGTCGGTCTTATAAAGCACCCCTCTATGACGCACCATTGGAGCAGTAGAAATGATTTTAAGATTGAAAAATTACAATAAAATTTTTTCAAAAAATTTTAAAAAATAGTAATAATCGTTATCCCACGATCTTCCTGGGCAAAAAATTTGTAGAATTGATAGAAGTTTTACACAAAAAAATTTAAAAAAAATCGAAGAGTACAAACATTTTCAAAAATGAGATTTAAATTTTAAAACTTAAAAAACGCATACTAGAGCGCTTTTAAGAATTTTTTGGGATTTTTTTTTAGAAAGCACTTAAAAAAACAAAAATTTTGAAAAAAAAAATTTGAAATTTGGACCATTATTGAAGAAGTTATGATTAAAAGAAGTTTGAGTAAAGAAACAAACTACCAATTTTTAAAAATTTGATATCTTTTGAACGGGTCATCAAAAAAATCTGAAAATTTACCACGAAGGAGTTTTCGAAGGGTACTAAAAACTGTAAACAAATTGGGAAAATCTAAAAAAAAAGTTTTTCAAAGTGTCCGATTTCACATGGAATGTCCCATATATATTATTGATCAGTGATCGATTCTAGCGATATCCGTCCGTCCGTCTGTAGAGGACACGATACAGTACAAAATAAAAGAGCTAGACTTCCGAAGTTTGGCACAAATATGTCTTATGGTTAAGTTCGGAAATGGGCAAAATCGGACCAAGGCGATAAAGTTACCCCTTAGGGAACTTAACCAAACACAGAAAAACTGCATTTTTTTGCTGAATTTTTGTTAAGCAAATGCAAAATTTTTATGTCAAAAGAAGTTGAAAATCCTACATGTGGACCTAGCGGGAAAAAAAATAAAAAAAAATTTTACCATTCCCCTTTTGTGGGCGTGGATATAAAAAACTTTATATTCATAATGATTAATTGTATTAATTAATTGCAGGAATCATAATAAATCCATTTGATAACATCTATCCGATGGGTGTCCCCAACGTCTCCCACCGACCCCCACCAAAAATAATAAATTGATTTTTTTACGTTTTGGAGGGTATAAAATATTTCTTGCAAAAAATAATTTTTTAACTGTTTTTTATTTCCAAGAAAATTTCATAGCGTGACTCACGCGTGGATTTTTTTACGTTTTGGAGGGTATAAAATATTTCTTGCAAAAAATAATTTTTTTAACTGTTTTTTTATTTCCAAGAAAATTTTATAGCGTGACTCACGCGTAAGCGTGATTGAATCTGGCGTGAGTCACATTTTTGTTTACTCACGTGAATAGTGAGTGAGCGTGAGTAAATAAAAAAATTGTGTGAGTGATTCGATTAATGTTTGCGTGAGCGTAAGTGAGTGTGAGTCAAAATCCACTCACGCGCCCATTTCTAATTCCGGGTACAAAATTAGAAATCTTAAGAGACGCTGCATTGATTGACACTAAACATGGGCAATATATTAGTTAAGTCTGGAGGAAGATTTCTCTTAAGTTAAATCCCTACAGGTGGCGCTGTATTCGTGATAAAAATATTTTTTTTTATGTAATGGTATGGGTTTTTAAATCATTGGCGCCATAGAAAGAGTATCGTTTACCAACGCTGATTTTCCGTATATTGTATATATAGAGACACGTGTTTATTTTTATTGTCGCTTTAAAAATGTGCATTTAAATTTTTGCAAATTTTTATTTAGTTGTTTGTTGATTCATTTTTGTTGGAGGAACACACAAAAATATCATCATAAAAATTAACTTTTTGAAGGTTAAAAGAATCGTAAAATTTACTTTTGTTTTAATTTTTTTTGTTTTAAATGTTAATTTATTTTTGAATTGATTTTGTTTTAGTTTAAATGACATTTAAATTCTATTTGATAATCTTTTAGAAATTATATCACATGATTATATGCATTTGTTATAATTTTGTTTGTGTTTTTATAAAGAGAATTTTTTGAGTGTATGGCGAGGGATACAAAATCGTTTTGGATAATCTTTAGTTTTTATAAATATAATTTAGAATGTAAATGTTTAGTTTAAAATTTTTTTGTGTTTGGGTTAAATGGGAGGTGCCACGCCTAATTGTACTATATGACATATATGACACTTTGTTTCAAGACGTACCAGAAGCTAACTACACTCGAAAAATTTAGTTAGCTATTCTTTTTCTTATTCACAAAACATTATTTTGATGATAACAGTGTTGCTGCCACAAAATATTTTTTTTTTTACCTTTTTTAATAGTGATCATTAGGGATGAGATTTCAATGCAAATGCATGTTTTTTTCGATAGTCTAAAAACGATATCGACCAATTATCTTTCTGAATCAAGAAATTTGCGTTAAAATGGCATCGATTTGTTTTTGCATATTTTGGTTAAAATTCATATTTTTGCATATTTTGGTTTTAAAAACATATTTTTGCATATTTCCAACTTTTAAGTGCATATTTTTGCATATTTGGGCATAAATTAGCAAAAACCCAAATTAAAATTTATTTGTTTCAAAAACTGTTTTAAATTTTAAAAAATTATTTTGGAAATAAAAAAAATATTTTTTTTTTTTTTTAATTTTTTTTTTATAGATTGTGTTAATTACTAAAAAATCTTACTTATATAAAGTTTTAAATGTTACTATTTAAACCCGGCGTTACTTTTTGCTTTTTAAAAAGTTTTTCCTGAAAACAAGATTTTGTTGCAGACATTTTATTTTTTAGTGCATATTTTGAATTTTTTAGCGCATATTTTAAGCGCATATTTTCTATTTTTTAGTGCATGAAATCTCATCCCTAGTGATCATCATAATATTTACAATAAACTGCACTTAAAAGTTGGAAATATGCACAAAATATGCATTTAAAACCCAAATATGCAAAAGTATGCTTTTTCACTAAAATTTCGATTAAGAATTTCTAATTGACTTATTTGGATTTCAATTCTGATTTTCTGTTTTTTTTTTTTTGTGAAATGGTGTAGTAACATGTGAGTTGTTATAATTTTGTTTTAAACTGATCTATTAATTAAATATTGTTTTGACATTATTTTTTGTTTATATTTTGTTTTGTTTTTTATGAATATATTTATCATAATTCATTTTTTGTTTTGTTTTCATTAAAAATTAGCAAAGTTTTTTTGTTTGCAAGAACAAATTTAAAAATGCCAACATTTCAGTGACGCCTCAGGGTATCTACTCGTAATTTAAATACATAAGTAAATACTATGATTAATTTGTAGAACGTTTTTGTATTTTTTAAATGACCCAATTCTTTGTAGATTTTTTTTTCTGCTATTTCATTTTACTTTCTACTAGTGAACCACTTTGTACGAAGAATTTTTATTGTATGGCGCTGCATTTTACACATCATAATTTCCAGAGTTACTGTGGATACTTAAATGCTTGTACGTATATAAAAAAAACAAGTAAAAATTTAAATTCGGCCTGGCCGAATGTATTGATACCCTCCATAAAGAAAAAAAAAAGATTATTTGCAAACAAAATTTAAGAAAAAAATCCGCGGAAAAAAAGGGATGAAAAAACAAGTAAAAAAATTAAGTTCGGCTTTGCCGAATGTAGTGATACCCTCCACATTTTCTAAAAGATTATTGCAAAAAACTTAATTTAAAAGGAAATTACTTTAAAAAAAAAATTTCCGCGAAAAAAAAAATTTGGTAAAAAAAATCGGCGTTTTTTTTCTTTTTTTGTCAAAAAATATTTTCGTATTTGTTTAAATACCATTTAGTGTTCAATTATGTTGACATATGTCAACCAGCAGCCTAATTAAAGCATTTTGTATTTTTAGGTTATATTGAATGTACTAAAGTTTTTGAGGTGTCCTTACATTTTCGTTCATAACTTTTGAACCGCTGAACCGTTATAACTCAAATGCAATACCAAACTTAAGTTTCAGTCATCTCCGTGTAATATTTTGGCCTTGATCACCATTTCCACAGTCAGACAGACAGACGGACATCGCTAGAATGTCTTAAAATCGATCGGGGATTATGAATTTATATACTTTATGGGGTTCCAGACCGATATTTCACTACCTCTATCACTAAAGTAGAGGGTATAAAAACCCGCGAAAAATTTTTTTGTTTGTAAAAAAATATGTTTGTAGTTATTAAAGTACCGCTTGGTATTCAATTCTGTTCGTTTATGTCAACCAAAAGCCAAATTAAAGCATTTTTTACTTTTAGGTTATGTGAAATGTACGAAAATTGTGTAGGTGTTCCTACCTTTTCGATAATAATTTTTAAACTGCTGAATCGATATCGCTCAAATGCAATACCAAACTTCTTGAGAGAACTACAAGCAAATATGTTAAGTTACAGTCATATCTGATATATTTCAACTGACAGACGGACAAACAGACGGAACTCCATTTTATGAAAACTATAAACTATTTATAAGTCAATGAACTAAACTTTTTTCCTCAAAGTTAAGAAAATTTCTTATTTATTAGTTAAAAGTTGAATATTTCGAGGTGTAACAAACGGAATGACAAACTTATTATACCCTCTATCACGACGTAGAGGGTAAAGTTTTAATTGGTGGCATTTTATTAATGATTTAACATACATTTTTTTTATTAACTTTAACTAAAAGGCGCTTAAATTATATTAAAAGTGATGATGTTAATAAAGATGTTTTTGTATTTTATTAAAAGGGCAATAAAAACTAATTAACAAGATGTAGCCCCGGTATGGTAGTTAGTAGAGTAGTGCAGGAGTCGTAGGGTTCGATTCCCTACAGAGGTCTTAATATGTTTCTCTACAACGAGACGGTGGTCTCAGCAGACAGTTATCCGTTAAGTTTAGTAAAGATCGTATTTCAAAATTGGACCTACTTTTAAATTCTTATTAGATTGTACACTCAAAAAAAAAAACTTGTAAAGTTACCAATAAATCTCGTGATTTTACGAGGCTATCCTCGTAAAATATGACGTAGGTAAAATTCTCGTAAAATTACGAGGATTTCCTCGTAATTTTGAATGCACCAAAAATTGGTAAAATAACCAATTTTATTGGTAAAAATATTGTTTTAAAAACGGAAAAATACAAAAACAAGTGAGAGTGTTAAATTCGGCTGTGCCGAATCTTTGATACCCTCCAACATGTTAACATATATTTTAAAAAATTCGGAGGCGTTTTTTTTGGGGGGGCTATGTGGGGGTGGTTGGGGATACCTTCCCCATCGCGATAAATGTTAACTAATTTATTCTTTATGCTTTTTTAACTTTAGTAATACCATTTACTCATAATTTTTATGATTTTTTTTAAATCCACGCCCACAAAAGGGGGCGAGCCAAAAAGATCTTAATTTTGTAGCCCCCGGGGTCTAAGTGCAGGACCTTGCACACCTTCTGACGTAAAAAGATTTCATTTGTTTAACAAAAATGCAAAAAAGCTGTAAAAAATTGCGTTTTTTGAGACTTTTTTTAAGTTCTTTAAGGGGGAACTTTTTTCCCCCTGATCCGATTTTGCCCATTTCCGAACTTAACCGGCCTATGACCAAGAGACACATTCGTGCCAATTTTCAGGAGTCTAGCTCTCTTATTTTGGACTGAATCGTGTTTTATACAGACGGACGGACGGACGGACGGACGGACGGACATTCATAGAATGACTTAAAATCGATCATAGATCAATAATATATATACTTTATGGGGTCCCCGACCGATATTTTTATGCGTTACAAACGGAATGACAAAGTGAGTATACCCCCATACTGTGGTTGGAGGGTATAAAAATGGTAAACTTACAAGAAAAAATGGTAAATATGTTTAAAAAAATGGTAAATTTACAAACCAAAATAGTAAATTTACAAAAAAAAAAAAAATTGTTAACAACATAAATCCTCGTAATAAAATCATTTTTTGTAAAATAACTGTTTTTTTTTTGTAAATTAACTACTCCTCCTTAAATTAATCCTCGTAATAAATTTTTCAAAATTTTGTCAACTTTTTTTAAAATATTTTTCAATAAAAAAAAAATGCAAATAAATAAGTTTTTTTGTTAAAAAACATAAATCGTCGTATCCCGAGTAAAAAAATTGATATGACACAATATATAATTTAATATGGGTTCGTGTCTATTTTGATATAATCTTATACGAAAAATGGTTTCATAAGATTTAATCGAATAATATCTAATAATATCAGTTTATATAACTTTATATCGACTTTGATACGAGTTTTGGTCTAATCCAATGATATAAAATTATATCCAATTATATTAAAATTTATACAATTTTATAAATCGGATGTTTTTTTAAGTTTTTAATAAAAAGTTGAAAAACTAAAATAATAAAAATAAGTTGTTCTTGAAAAAAACTTAGAAAAATTTCAAAAAATGAAGTCATGTTAAATTTTATATAAAACACTTAGAAAATATTTTCAAAAAAAATTGTCCTTGGAAAAACTTAGAAAATTTAAAAAAAATGGAGTCATATAAAATTTTATATAAAACACTTAGAAAATATTTGCGATAAAAAAAATGTTCCTTGAAAAAAACTTAGAAAAAATTTAAAAGATGGAGTCATATAAAATTTTATATAAAACACTTAGAAAATATTCGTGATAAAAAAGTGGTGCTATAAAACACTTAGAAAATATTCGTGATAAAAAGTGGTGCTTGGAGGAAAAATCTTAGAAAAATAAAAAAATATGAAGTCATATGAAATTTTATATAAAACACTTTGAAAATATTTGCGATAAAAATATATTCTTGGAAAAAACTTAAAAAAATTTTAAAATAATGGAGGCATATAAAATTTTATATAAAACACTTAGATATTTAAAATGATGCATGGGGCCAGATGTTACAATATATAGTTATGTATGGCGATATCTTAAAAAAATCCCACATCAAAATTTATTATATAAACTTATCTTGCAATACATAGTGTCACACATGATCATATATGAAATAATATGACTATATAAAAGTATATAAGATCATTTTAATTTATTTTTACTCGGGATAACATAATTTTTGTAAAATAAAGTTTTTTTTTGTAATTCAACTAGAATCCTCGTAATAAAAACTTTGTTGTAAAATTACAGTTTTTTTTTGTAAAATAACCTTTCAAAATGGTAGAATACAATTACGAAAATAAACTTGTAAAATTACCAATAAAACTGTAGTTCTCGTTTGTGCAAAGTACTAGATTTTTTGTTAAAAAACAAGAAAAATTGTTAAATATTGGTAGAACGGGATTACAAGGCATTTTACCAGGCGTTTTACCAGTTTATTTTTTTGAGTGTAGGAGTTATTTGTGTCTGAGCATAATTTGAAATTGGGGCCAATTTTTGATCTTATATACAGTCCGACAGTCAATGTTAAATATGAACCAGATGATATATGTCTGAATGTAGATATCAAATGAAGTCAACCTGCATTTACAATTTTTCATTTTGTGATCATGTTTCCTTTTAAAAGGATTTCAAAGTTTTGAAGGATAACATTTTGTAAAATATTTTTTAAATATTTGTACTTGTTATATAATATTATTATTGATGGCAAATTAAAGAGGATAATCTTCGTTAATTTTTTAATTTTTTTAATTTGCCATATCAGGAAAGATGATTGTTAAAAATTTTAAATGATATTTAGGGATAAAGTTTAGAAACGACATTACTTATCTACTTTTTCCTGATATTTCAAAATATTAAAATGAAATAAATAGCGGAGATCAACCTCTTTCATTTGCTTTCACTAATGGCATCTTTGGACAATTATAAATATTTAAAAAATATTTTACAAAAGTTTAATTCGCTAAAACTTTGAAGTTCTTTTAAAAGGAAACAATAAAAACAATATAAAATAAAAAAATGTTTTATTCGAGCTTTAAAATATTACACCGTCCGACGGTCAATATTGAACATGAACAGGATGATATGCGTCTGAAAGTAGAGATCAAATGAAGTAAAACTGCATTTACAGTTTTTTATTTCAAGATCCTGTTTCGTTTTAAAAGGACTTCAAAGTTTTAAAGGACACATTTTGAAAAATATTTCTGAAATATTTCTGCTTGTCCTATGATGCAACTGGTGATGGAAAATGAAAGAGGAGGATCTCCCCTAATGAATGTAAATAAGTCCTTTGAAAACATTATCAAAATATATTGTTGAAAATTTCGAATGATATTGAAGGATAAAGTTTTTAAAGGTTGTAACTTACCTCCATTTTCCTGATATATATTAAAATAATAAAATAGGAAAATTATGAGAGATCCTCTTCTTTCATTTCCTATCGCTAATGGCATCCTAGGATAAGTATAAATATTAAAAAAAAATATTTTATAAAATGTATTCCTCTAAAACTTTGAAGTCCTTTTAAAAGGAAACATGATCACGAAATTAAAACTGTAAAAACAGTTTTTCTACATTTAGTTTTTAACGTATATTATCCAGTTCGTGTTTAACGATTTTTTTTTTAATTTTTTTCGGACGGAGTTATATTTTGTTGGTTTATTCTAGCTCGAGGTCATTATTTCCTTTACTAATTATAACTATGATATTCTCATAAAATAATTTTCATTAACATTATTTTTCTGTTTTAAATTTATTTATGTTGGTCATTTTTGCAAGACTTTCAAGAAAGTCTTTCACAGGACACCCACTGATTATCCTGAAACTTGAATATTTTTTGTTAGCTGCCCAATCTCAAATTTAAAAACTGGTTGCCACCTTATGAAAAAATATATGCTCTCGGGAAAATCCGTATAAAATAATTTTTTGGCAATAACGAATTTAAGGAAGCCGAATTTGGACATGACCGATACGCCATTGGATAGTTCTTCAAAAAACCTTTCGACCTGTATAAAAAGTTCATATAGTTTATTTTGAAGAAATAGGAAAAATCCTCAAAAAACGAAATTTGTCAGATTCCATTTTCAAGACTATTCAGCAAATATAAAAACCCTATACTACAAATAGCAAAGGAAATTTAAATGACAAACCGCTCATGTCCACACAAAAATTTTAATACATATTCAACTCTACATTCATTGAGAATTCTCTACATTCATTGAGAATTTTTTTGAAAAAATGGGAAAAATCCTCAAAAAAACGAAATTTGTCAGATTACATTTTAAAGACTATTTAGCAAATATAAAAACCCTATACTACAAGTAGCAAAGGAAATTTAAATGACAAATCGCAAATGTTTACACAAAAATTTTAACAATTTCAACTCTACTTTCATTGAAAATTAGAAGAAGAAAATTGTACAAATTCCTAGTAAGATCGGGATCGTTAAACAGGATCACGAAGTAAAAAACTGTAAATGCAGTTTTACTCAATGATCGTCGAGCTCTATAACGGATGTGCAGAAACTCAAAGTGGGGACATCAAATGGTTATGCTGCGAAAAATAAAATAATTATGCTGCAAAAAAAATTATTATGCATTTTTTTTTATTATGCTGCGCTTTTTTCCAATACAATGGGTCAAATAATTCCTAAAAAGTAAAATTAACCAAAAATTGTTTAAAAAAATTCAAAAAAAAACCAAAAAAAAAATGGCTAAAATTCAAAGGATTTTAACAAAAAAATTTAAAAAATAATTACTTTAAAAATAAATTATTGAAAAATGATTTAAAAAAAATTTTAAAAAAATTTGGAAAAAAATAAAGAATTTTTAAAAAAATTGTTTAAAAAAATCAAAAAAAAAATGAAAATTTTAATATTATTTTTTTTTTTTAATTTTTAAACCATTTTTTATTCATTTATTTTTTTAGTAATTATTTTTGTATTTTTTTTTTCTTTAAATTTTCCCATTTTTGCATTTTTTAGAAATTAAAAAAAAAAAAAGTGCAGCATAATCAAAAAAAAAAAAAAATGCAGCATATATTTTTTTTTGCAGTATAACTATATTTTTTTGCAGCATAACCATTTTATGTCCCCGTGTTTCGTCACATCCTATAGGGAGCTCGATAGGTTAGGTTAGGTTGTAAGTGGCTGCTGACGTTTTACGTCAACACACGTAGACTCTGAGGTCCATTGTGATACCACGGGATCGTAATAGGTTTCCCTACTAGTCCCTGTCGTTAAACCAGTTTGAGCTTCTTATGAAACTCCTTAGGTGTTGAATTTTGACATCCGACAAATCAGAAAGATCGTACAGCTCCCTAGATCCCAGTGAAGCAAGTCGCTGACCAGAAAGTGCCGGGCAATGGCAAATAAAGTGTTCGATAGTTTCCAACTCCTCTTCATCCATGCAACTTCGGCAAAAGTCATTCGACGGCACATTTAACCGCTCTGCGTGCTTCCCTATAAGACAGTGTCCGGTAATTATAGAAACCACCGTCGAAATCTCTCCTCTTGGAAGCGATATCAGCTCACTTGTGCGCCCCTGATTAAGAGAAGGCCAAATCAGTCGTGTTGTCTCACACGTCCATCCATTTGCCCATCTTTGATTAGTCTCCGTCGCAGAACAAAGCCGTAGGTTTTGCTTGCAAGTTTCTAGAGGCATACCAACACATTCCAATTCTGTTGGAACCTGTAAGGTAGTTCCTAGTCTTGCAAGCTCATCGGCTTTGCAATTCCCTGGAATGTCTCTGTGCCCTGGGACCCATATGAGTCGTATGTTAAACTGCTTGGCCATCTCATTTAAAGACGTGCGGCAGTTAAGGGCAGATCTTGTTTTCAGAAACATTGAATCCAGGGACTTGGCCGCGGCTTGACTGTCAGTATAGATGTTGACTGCGGTTGTAGACAAGACATTGCAGCTCAACCAGTCAGCCACTTCCTTTATTGCCAGCATCTCTGCCTGGTAAACACTGCAATGATCTGGCAATCTTCGAGCCAGGCTCAATCCAAGCTCTTCCGAATAGACCCCAAAGCCCACTTGTTCGTGCAGCCTCGATCCATCTGTGCAAAAATTTATGTTAGCTCCACTTCCCGGAGTATCCCCCATTCAAGACTCCCTGGATGGTATCATAGTGGTAAAGTGGCGCTCAAAGAGGCTCAAAGAGGGAGCACAATCCACATTTTGTGGTATTGTTATCTTTTTCAAGATCGCGCTATGGCCACAATCGCTGCTCCTCCATTGCAGCGTGCTATTAAGTCGAATTGCCGACGCAGCTGCATACTGCCTACCCAATATGTCCAAGGGTATCAGGTGAAGGAGAATTTCTAATGCAGCCGTAGGTGTAGTACGAAGAGCACCAGTGATGCACATTGACGCCATTCTCTGTACCTTCGTGATGAAGACACAGTTCGCTTTTGTTTCTAAAGCAGGCCACCAGACAATGATTCCATACAGCAAAATTGGACGCACCACTGCTGTATAGATCCAATGAACGACTTGAGGGCTAAAACCCCATCGTTTTCCAATGGCCCTTTTACAGGAATACAAAGCAATCGTTGCTTTTCTCACCCGTTCCTCAATATTACGCTTGAAATTCAGCTTCCTATCTAGAAATACTCCAAGATACTTGGCTCCATCTGAGAAGGTGATTTCAGTACCGTCCAGAGAAATAGGATTAAAAGCAGGAATCTTATTTTTCCTTGTAAATAAAACAAGCTCTGTTTTACTAGGATTAACTCCTAGACCACAGTCTCTTGCCCATTTAGACAGATCTTTCAGAGAACCCTGAAGAATGTCCCGCAATGTTGGCAGATGCTTCCCCTTTACGCTATCGCGACATCGTCAGCATATGCGACAACATGACAACCACGAGCTTCTAGAGATAGTAGCATTGAATTCAGTGCCAGGTTCCAAAGAAGCGGCGAAAGAACACCTCCTTGTGGTGTGCCCCTATTGACAAATCGAGATATGACGGACGCTCCCAATTCAGACGTTATACGTCTACTGGCAAGTAGGCTTTCCACCATTAAAACGATTTCACGCTTTACTCCCAGACCAGACAATGCCAATATTATCGATTCTGGGATGACATTATTAAAAGCCCCCTCAATGTCAAGAAAGGCCACCATAGTGTACTCCTTTACCGAAAGCGATCTCTCGATGGTACCAACGAGCTCATGAAGAGCCGTTTCTGTTGATCGTCCCTTGCTGTATGCATGTTGCTTTGTCGAAAGCAACCTCGGGTCAATCACTCTACGCAAATATGAGTCTATCATTCGTTCCATTGTCTTTAACAAAAAAGAAGACAGACTAATTGGTCTGAAATCCTTCGGAGCTGTGTGGGAACTTTTCCCAGCCTTCGGGATAAATACGACTCTGGTATCCCTCCATTTTAAAGGAATATACGACCAGTTGATGCATGCTGTGTATAGATTATACTTACAGCAACGGGGCTATATAGTCCGACACTTGCTGCAACTCAGCCGGGATTATACCATCAGGTCCCGGGGATTTATAGGGCCTGAAGCTTTTTATCGCCCAGATTAATGTTGGCATATTTATTATTTCCGAAGCAATTTCAGATGCTTGGGCGTCAGAACGTTCCAAAGCTTGAAACGGCGTCATGGAATTGCCCGGAAAATGCGTGTTTAAAAGGAGATCCAGCGACTCTCCACTGGAGGAAGACCACACCCCATTAGGATCTATGAAACTTGGTTTTACTAAATTTAGTCTCTAGTTTCAAACGTATATTATCTAGTTTGTATTTAACGACTAATTCTTCTTTTAGTCGGACGGTGATATAATTAGATCCAATAGTATCTGGTCTTACCAGTTTTACGACGCATATGTTTGTGATGGATAATTTCCTACATACAAAAATGTTTGTTGTTTTTTTTTGTTATGCAAATTTGTTAAAATTGTAATTATTTTTAATAATTTTTATGCAAAAATAACGTATGCGTTGCCATAAAAAACTCATTAAAATAATTTAAAAAACATATGCTCAATTTAAAAACTATAACAGCCGTTTCCATGCACCAATTCAGAAACGTCCAACCATTTTAAAAATCCACTCATTTTCTAATTCAGAAAATCCAAAATACTTATACGAAAATTTTGAAATCCCCTATTGAAATTAAGAAAATTGCAAATTGATTTAAGAAAAGGCAATTAAATATTCCGAAAATTCCAATTGAAATTCAGAAAATCCGATTTGAAATTCAGAAAAAGTAAATATCTCCGAATTTAGTTTAAGTTTGGTCTGATAATTTGATTTTGGTCCGATGTTTGTAACTACCCGAAATATTGGTTCTCCGCTTGACATAAATAAAATTGCAAAATTTCCATGCACCAATTCAGAAACGTCCAACTATTTTAAAAATCTAAAATTTTTTAATTCAAAAAAGCCGAAAAGTTGAAATTCCCAATTAAAATTCAGAAAATCGCAAAAAAAGTTAAAAAAAGGCAATTAGATATTCCGAAAATTCCAATTGAAATTCCGAAAATTTTAATTAAAATTCAGAAAAAAACATAAAAGTAGGTATATTTCAGAATTTAATTTGACTTTGGTCTGATGATGATTGATTCTGATGAGTTTGGTCTGATGTTTGTAACTACCCGAAATATTGGTTTTCCGCTAAACATAAATAAAATCACTAAATTTTCCTAGAAAACATCAAATTGACAACAGTGTTCTTGGCGTGCCCACTATGGTCCTCCTCCACTTTGAAAACAAAACAATAATAAGAAAATACATTTCACTTTTATATCTCTCAAATAATGATGATTTTTATATTTTTGTTGACTTTGAAGGTGAAAAAAGTAAATATTTCAAACAGCTAATAAAAATAAAAATTTCAAACAAAAGCAGCATTTAAATTTTATATTTTTTTTGTTAAATTTCTAAAAATTTACAAATTCAACCACCAATATAGTATTTTTATTTTTATATACCGGCTATTAATAAAAGTGATGTGAGTTAATGAGCTCAAAAAAAACTATTTAAGAGAAAATTTATAAAGCAAATATTTATTTAATTTAAAAGAAAATTTTAATGAATAAAAATATTTTTCTGTTATTAACGATGATATTTATGTGTACAAATGTGACAATTTCTGTTAAGAATTTTGTTTATCTCTTCTGGACAAAGTAGAATTTCTGTTAACAAAAAACACACTTTTTGTTAAATGTTTGTTTAATGTGAGTCATAATCATTTGACGCACGTCTAAAATGTTTATTTAACTTATCATTTCAAGGTGAATTCCGTAATATATTTTATTTTTTTGAAAATTATCTAAAAAAAATGTTATAGAAGTTAGAAGTGGTTTTTCGGTAATATTTGATTTTGTAATGTGTAACAGATAAATATTAAATGATTTATTTGTTTGACATACACTCATGATCATAATAATAGGTACACCACCTGAACTATTTTTGAAATGCCAATAACTTTCAAATTAAGATATTTTTTAATGAGCAAATGTGTTTTTTTTTTAGTATTCGATGCGGTAAAGATATTATATATCAAAGCATGGCAAGTCCATCTTTATTTATTGTTTGCCAGTTAACGGTTTATAAAAAGTGCTTCCAGCAGGTGATCATAATAATAGGTACACTCGAAATTTTTCCTATTTTTTTTCAATTTAAAGGTCATATTTTGCAATTATTTATATTGATTCAAATAATTTGGTAAAAATACTTGAAAAATACAATTAATTATCCAAAAATAAGTGTCTATTTTGTTAGAAAATTACTAGAAAAAAGCACTGTTCTTCTGATGAACGGACCATAGCTAAAAACTTAAAAAGATCTGGAAAATCTATATCAAAATGCTTGGGCCGGTCCGTGAACTTCGTTCAAAATACCTTAAAAATGGAAAACAATTTAGAAACACGTGTTAGATCATATAAAACATCCCCAACCACTGGTTGCCATATCGTTTCGTTTTTAAAAAAAGGACCCATCCAAGTTCCACAAAGCTATTTCAGCCGAAATTTCAAGCGTAATAAGCGCGCCAACTGTTTACTCAAGTCTACAGCAGGCTAATTTATTCAGCCAAATAGCGAGAAGAGTCGTACTGATGCATCAGAAGAATATGAGATGGGGTTAAATATAGGCAAGGAATACTTCGAGTCATAACCGCAGAAAGGGCTTAAGCGACATGATTTTCGATTTTCGTTTTTTGATGAAAATCGATAAATTACGACCATTTGCATCATCTCTAAAAATTTCATGACTCTAACATGCACCGTTACAATTTTACAACAAAAACAATTTAGGCTTAAGTGCACATTCATTCATTGTTTACATTTTTCGTGACCGCAAAGTGTCGCTTAAGCCTTGTTTTCTTTTACAATTAATTAAAAAAAAAAGTGACTACTTAAAATATATTAGCATTTCATCAATATTTGTCAAATATGGCGGAGGTAAGTTAATGTTTTAGTAATAATTAATAAAATAAAAATAATATTAAAGGTGAAGACACCCAAATGATAAAATTATGATTTAAATTTTTCTCAACAAAATGAGAATTTTGCCTTAAATATTTAAATTTTAAAGTTTAATTATTTTTTTTTTGTTTTCGAATACGTTTTTTTTTTGTTGTTGTTGTAATGTAATTTTTTTTTAGTTTGGAACAAAATATGCACTCGTTCCATACAGCGACACCGAATCTTCGGAATCTATGAAAGAAATTGAAGAAGAAACATGTGTTGGTAAGAGAGGTTACAAAAAACCAAAACCATTACCCAAAAGACTTCAAAATATGAAAAGACGTAATACTAATGTTTTGCCGAATCCATGCACAAATAAAAAGTGTGGAAACTCATGTGGTGATAAGTTTACCGAGTCAGATCGTTTGTTAATTAATGAACATTATTGGGGAATTGGGAATAAAATTAGACAAAAAGACTGGTTGCTTTCGTGCACGATACGTAACAGCATTCGGAGACGAAGAGGAGAAGGAAACAGAAAGAAATGGAGCTATAGCTACGTCATTAATTATAATGACACTAGTCACAAAGTGTGTCAACAGTTTTTGATAAAAACGCTTCACATATCTCAAAAAGTGTTGAAATCCGTTAGAGGTAATGCAAAGTGCTTGAAAACTTGTAGCGTGAAAACAAATAAAACAAAGCCTAATAATAAGTCTGACGAGAACAAGGTAGCACTTTTAAAATCTTTTATTGAGCAGTTACCAGCAGTTCCCTCTCATTATTGTCGCAACAAAAGTAATAAGCTGTATCTTCCGCAAGAATTTCGAAACGTAAAATATTTATACGTGTGCTATACTAAACATTTAAAAATTATCAATAAGGAATCGGCACAATTATCCTTGAGAGTTTTTAGAGATATTTTTAAAAAGTGTTTTAATATCGGATTTCACTTGCCCAAAAAAGATAAATGCGTCACTTGTGAAGAATATAATAACTTGGATAGCGAAGGTAAAAAGATTTTGGAGCAAACTGAAAAGTATCAAACACATATAGGAGACAAAGATAAGTCTAAAAAAAAATTTTTAGAGGAACAGCAGCAAAGTAAATCAAATACCTCATTGTTGTGTGCTAGCTTTGATCTCCAAAAAGTTTTAAACACGCCCCACGGAAAAAGCATATCGTTGTTTTATTCACGAAAATATGCGTATTACAACGAAAGTGTATATGAAAACGGTACCAGGAATGGTTATTGCTTTTTGTGGGGCGAAACTGATGGAAAACGGGGATGCAATGAAGTTTGCACTGTTATCTATCAATATTTAAAACAAGTTGACGAAAGAAAGACACACTCATCCATCAGTCTTTACTGTGACAGCTGTGCTGGTCAAAACCGCAATAGGGCCATGCTTGCCACATTAGTATATTTTCTCGAAAATTCCAATTTTATAAATAATATTAAAATTACGTTTTTATTACCAGGGCATACCATGATGCCTGTTGATTCCATCCATAGTACCATTGAATCTTTTATCCGCGAAAAAACCATTTGGGCCCCAAGTGAGTGGTATACCATGATCACGAATTCCAGATCTAATCCATCAGGTTACAATTGTATTTTGATGAATCATTCTGATTTTAAAGATTGGAAGACATTTTCTAATGCAATGTTTCCTAATTCAGTAAAAATGTCATTCCCAAATTTACGATCTGCTTCATTTGATAAAAATAATCCTATAATAAAACTCAAATATGGATACTTTGAGAATTCCGAAATCAAAGAGTATGATCTCAACTCGATTGCGCGATCAAGACGCAACTCTAACATAGTAACCAATGGACCTCTTTCTTTATATAAAGACTTTTTAAGAATTTCTTCAAGAAAATATAAAGATTTAAAAACTCTTTGCGATAAGAATACAATACCTAAACAATTTCACAACGAGTATTTAAAATTAAAATCCGATGACACTGTCATAGACTCCCTACCTGAAACAGACCAAGAAGATGATGCTTAATGAATATATAAAATAAGTAATACAATTTTAGTCTTTACAATTAAGTATACATTTAAGTTTATATTTATTTTACATTATATTTGTTTTCAAAATAGAATTTAATACTAGTATTTTTTTTCCTTCAAATAAAAAAAAAATAATGTTTGCATTTTATTTTTTATTATTTTTTTATCAAAACTATAAAATTCAGAGTAAAAACTTTTAATTTTTGTTTAAAATTACTTAAAACTTCGAAAAAAGTAAAGTTAACAAGAGATAACAGCATTTTTTAAAAGAACAATTTAGGCTTAACCGCCAAAATCATTCGGGAGTACCTTGGTAGAGTGACAGCAAAAAGGGCTTAAGCGACAAAACTATGCTTTATCTTAAAGATATGTATATCAAACAATCACAGTATATATTGTAGATAAAACCGTACTTATATACAAAATTTTAAGGTAGTACCACGAAGTAAAGCAAAGATAATCAAAAAAAACCTTCTCCTGTAAAATTTTGTTTTTGTCGCTTAAGCCCTTTCTGCGGTTATGACTCGACTTGTTCGGGCGGTTCTTTTTTTAGAACATATAAAGCCTTTATTGTTCATTTTAAGAGGTCATTCCAGGGGTCACTTTAGTCCTATTTTAAAATACTCTTATATAGGTCTTCTAAAACGTGCATTTAACGGGTTAAAGTGTTCTACGAATATTTTTTGCTTCCAATTTCAGTAGGGGAAACATCGCCTTCAATTCTGCTCTAGAGCAAGTATTCCTTGCCTATATTTAACCCTATCTAATATTCTTCTTACACATCAGAAGGACTCTTCGTGCTATTTGGCTGGGTAATTTAACCTACTGGAGACGTCGGTGAACAGTTGGTGCGCCTTTTACGCTTGTGATTTCGGCAAAAACAGCTTTTGAGGACTGGGATGGGTCCTTTTTTTGAAATAGAAATGATATGGCGATCAGCAACCGGGGATCTTTTATATGATCTAACACGTGTTTCTAAATTTTTTTCCATTTTTAAGGTATTTTGAACGAAGTTCATGGACCGGCCTAAAAATTTTGATATAGATTTTCCAGATTTTTTTAAGTTTTTAGCTATGGTCCGTTCATCAGAAGAACAGTGCTTTTTTTTCAGTCATTTTCTAACAAAATGGACACTTATTATTGGATAATTAATTGTATTTTTCAAGTATTTTTACCAAATTATTTGAATCGATATAAATAATTGCAAAATATGATCTTTAAATTGAAAAAAATAGGAAAAATTTCGAGTGTACCTATTATTATGATCACCTGCTGGAAGCACTTTTTATAAACCGTTAACTGGCAAACAATAAATAAAGATGGACTTGCCATGCTTTGATATATAATATCTTTGCCGCATCGAATACTAAAAAAAAAAAACACATTTGCTCATTAAAAAATATCTTAATTTGACAGTTATTGGCATTTCAAAAATAGTTCAGGTGGTGTACCTATTATTATGATCATGAGTGTATAACACTGTGCTACACTGTGCTAGGCTGACCATACTGTGCTAGGCTGACCATACGTACTGATTTGATCAGTACATGTACTGATTTTTGATCACGTGTACTGATCAAATGGCGTTGTACTGATTTGTACTGATTTTTTGAAATATGTACTGATTGTACTGATTTTTGAACATTTAGACATAAAAAATAATTTTGTTCGAAAATTGTATACAAAAACTTGAATTTCCATAAAATAAGTCATCGGAATAATTTTTTATAACTTTAGTATGACAAGGATATAATTTGAGTTAAAACAATTCTAAAAAGTTCAGAGTTCGGCATCCTATAAACATGAAAAGGTTTATATGAAAAGGCGCCCATAATCTTCGTTTTAAGCGAAAAGTTTACGGGAAGATGGATTTTTTATAATTTTAGAAAGATAATGTAATTGCACCAATTCAAATCATTCTGAGATGTTCGATGAGGTAATATCTTCAGAATTTATTGGACAAATCACTCCGAACATCAGCCGATATTTAAAAAAACATGTGCTCTTTATCTGGGAAGTTTTATAAAAGTCAGAGTTATCAAAACTATGGAAAAAAGCCCTCAGAATTTGAGGGATTTTCTTAAACTCAAAACCTGTGGGATTTTGTTATAATTTCTGCACTGAAACAAAATAAGGCAGTTGATTTTAAACCTTTGTTTTTAAACAGCTCTTTTCAAACAGTTGTTTTTAAACAGTTGTTTTTACTGAAATACTAATTGCCCTAAATTTGTTAGATTAACGGAATTTTTTTGAGTGTTGAAAAAATTATCAGTGTTTTGCCATAGAAAAGAGTTAATAATAATAATTTTGATCAAATGATCAATTATTTTTATTTATCTTTCTATTTATTTACAACTCATTTTTAATAAACTCAACCTAACCGAGAACTGGTAACAATGACCGTCGTCATGTTGTAGCGAATAAACCCAAGGGCTCTGGTGGGAATCGAACCCACGACCCCCACGTTCAAAAGCTAGCACGCTACCAACTAGCCTAAGGGGGCTAGTAGTTAGAGAGGTATTTCACGAAAATTTTAACGTAAAAGCTTGGGCGTACTGATTTGAGTTCAGAAAAAAATGGTCACCCTACATATGGCCCACTGTAGTTTTTTAATTCTACGTAAGGCGTTGGGGGACACTTCTCCCTCGCTATAAACGATTGCAAATTAAAATTTTATTAAATCCTTCGTGGTAAATTTTCAGATTTTTTTGATGACCCGCTCAAAAGATATCGAATTTTTAAAAATTGGTAGTTTGTTCCTTTACTCAAACTTCTTTTACTCATAACTTCTTCAATAATGGTCCAAATTTCAACTTTTTTTTTAAAAATTTTTGTTTTTTTAGGTGCTTTTAAAAAAAAAATCCCAAAAAATTCTTAAAAGCGCTCTAGTATGCGATTTTTAAGTTTTAAAATTTAAATCTCATTTTTGAAAATGTTTGTACTTTTCGATTTTTTGGAAACTTTTTTGTGTAAAACTTCTATCGATTCTACAAATTTTTTGCCCAGGAGGATCGTGGGATAACGATTATTACTATTTTTTAAAATTTTTTGAAAAAAAATTATTGTTATTTTCCAATCTTAAAATCATTTCTACTGCTCCAACGGTGCGTCATAGAGGGGTCATTTATAAGACCGACCCCCATAAATTTTTACGTCTTAATATTTCTTCGGAACAAACTAATACCCTATCTCCAATTTCTAAGGGGGCTCCCACACAAAACGATTTTTTTTTAAATTTGCTCCAACCGCTCTAACTGTCTTAATAGTGCCCTTAGAGCAACAAAATGTATGACCCACAATATTTTTTTAGTCCAAACATTTTCTCTGAACACACCTACCCACTATCTTTAACTGTTAAGGCGGTCCCAATACAATTTTTTTTATTTTTTGTAAATTTGTTTTATTTAATCAGCTTCTACCGGTCCAATGGTGCGTCCGATAGGGGTCATTAGTGAGACCGACTCCCATTTATTTTTACCCTACAACATTTTTTTAAAACATTCCTACGCCCTATCTCCACTCCCTAAGTAGGCTCCCATACAAATAACAGTTGGAGCAAATTTTATAAAAAAGTAATTTTGAATGGAAGCCTACTTAGGGAGATAGGGCGTGTTTATGTTAAAAAAAATGTTGTAGTATAAAAATAAATGGGGGTCGGTCACACTAATGACCCCTCTCGGACCGGTAGAAGCTGATTAAATAAAACAAATTTACAAAAAATAAAAAAAATGTATGGGGACCGCCTTAACAATTAGAGATAGAGGGTATGTGTGTTCAGAGAAAATGTTTGGACTACAAAAAAAATGTGTGTCGGTCATACATTTTGTTGCTCTAAGGGCACTATTAGGGCAGTTAGAGCGGTTGGAGCAAATTTTAAAAAATGTCGTTTTGTGTGGGAGCCCCCTTAGAAATTAGAGATAGGGTATTAGTTTGTTCCGAAGAAATGTTATTTTAAGATTGGAAAATTACAATAAATTTTTTTCAAAAATTAAAAAAAATAGTAATAATCGTTATCCCACGATGTTCCTGGGCAAAAAATTTGTAGAATCGATAGAAGTTTTACACAAAAAAATTTCAAACAAATCGAAGAGTACAAACATTTTCAAAAATGAGATTTAAATTTTAAAAAGTACGTAAAAAACAAAAATTTTGAAAAAAAAAAATTAAATTTAGACAATTATTAAAGAAGTTATGAGTAAAAGAAGTTTGAGTAATGGAACAAACTACTAATTTTTAAAAATTCGATATCTTTTGAACGAGTCTTCAAAAAAATCTGAAAAATTACCACGAAGGAGTTTTCGAAGAGTACTAAAAACTGTAAACAAATTGGGAAAATCTAAAAAAAAAATTTTCAAAGTGTCCGATTTGACATGGAATGACCCATACATACTTTGTGGGGTCCCTGACCGATACTTCGATGAGTTACACACGGGACGACAAAGTCAGTATACCCCGATACTGTGGTTGGAGTGTATAAAGATAGGGTAAATGTAATTGTAAGCTTTTATAAAAGGACAAAAATGACTCGGGAACTTGGTCCAAAAAAAAACCCCATCTTTAAATTTCTGAAAAAATATCGGAACGTAATTTTTAGCTCAGAAGTATATTTTCACTATACTTCTAAAAATATGATTCTTTATATTTTTCCATTTTTAAGCATTTTACGCATGCGCAATATACTGTAATTTTTTTGTATGACAAAAAAGTTTTTCTTTTGATTTTGAACATCAGAGCAAATTTTTTTTCTTCTAGGCCTACAACTTATGTGGTACAAATTTAAGATCAATCGGATTAAATTAACCCAAGGCGCCCGGCAATTAAAGTTTTGGATTTTGAAAATTTAAAAAAAAAATATAAATCACCACACTTATTAATTTTTGTGCGCAGAAAAAGAAAATCAAAGAATTTTTAAAATCGGTCGAACGGTTTTCGAGATATCGCTATTTGAAAAATGGTGGATTTTTTCTTACGTTCTAGAAATTTAAACAAAAGACATCTCAAAATTTCTTACCCTTGACCGTTTTATAGAGATTGACACAATCTTAGATTAAAACTTAATTTTAGCCAAATTCGATCATTTAAACCCGCTGAGCCCTTCGATCAAAGCACTTTTGGAAAATTTCCAACAAAATTTTAAATTTGTGAAAAGTAAAAAATAATAAAAAAATATCTCACGATACATTAATTTTGGCATGCTGAATACGAATATTACAAAATATGTGAAATCGGTCGATCGGTTTTCGAGTTATCGCCATTTAAAATTTGTCAAAAAATTTCCAAAAATGGCGTTTTTTCGTACGTTTAACAAAATTTTTTAAAAAAATCTTAAAATTTAGTTTCCGCGGACTATTTTATAGAGCTGGAGGCATACTTTCATTTAAACCAAACCAGACCATTTTAACCAATGGCGCCCTTCAATCAAAATTTAAATATTTTGTTAAAATTTTATAAAAAAAAGCCAAACCACGAGTTACTTAAAATGATCTAAATTGGACCAAATAAGGTTTAAATGAAAGATTGTCTTAATCTTAATAAAAGGGTAAAAGAAAAGAAATTTTGAGATTTTTTAAAAAAAATTCTTGAACGTAAGCAAACACCGCCATTTTGGGCCAATTTAAAATAGCGATATCTCGAAAACTGTTCTACCAATTTTAAAAAAATTTTCAGATGTTTCTAAATATTCAAAAATCCAAAACTTTGGTCACCGTGCGCTGCGGTTTAATTTAATACTATTGACCTCAAATTTGTACAACATATTTTTAAGCCCATTAAAATAAAAGTTTGCCCAGACACTTGGGAAAATCAAAAGTTGAAAAAAATTCTAGTCTTATGTTGGACGAATTTTCAACCCTAATGAAATGCTATGAGGAAAATATTTTCAGAACATGTTAACCCTGTAAATGGACGTTTTATTAAACTTCTTTGTTTAATTTTTGAAAAAGGACAAAATCACCCCTTTAAATTGCAGTTAGAGGGTTAATGCTCTAGGAAAAGTGCCGCCATACAATTTTACTGAAGACATCATAATTTTAAGCTCGGCTGTATATTTATTACAAATTTTTTTAAGTGTTCCAATCGCCTTTGTTAACAAATTAAAAACTTCAGTGGGCCTTAAAAAAAATCAAACTAACTTTGCTAAACCCATTAATAATTTCGTTTACTTGATGGTCTATTTTTATTTGGCATTGAAGCCATTAAGGCTCATTTTTCTTGTTACACAGTGTAATTAATTAAAAACTACAGTGGGACATACAAAAAAATCGATCTAACCATTGGCGGTTTTGCTTATCCAATATTCAACTTTCCTTGCTCACTAGAGTCATTGCGACGGATTTTTTTTGTTGCACTGTGTTATTCGAAATTCCTGTTGTTTTATTTAAAGTTTTCCAACCGATTGTTTTAAAGGGCGGTAAAAATGATTTAAAGTGAAAATTATATAGCGCTAGAACAATTTCAAATTATGTGACCTAATTTTTTTTGATAATTTTGTTCTATTTTCTAGTTGGAAATTGTTATTATTTGTGCGTGTGTTTAATTACTAAAACTTTTCCCATAAATTCCCTTATGAATGTCATATTTAACACTATGTTGTCAGTATGTCTGTCTGTCTGTATGTAGTAAATGACAAGTGTTGTATGCTGACACTGCACCCCAAAAACAAAAAGTAACAGCATAACTATTATTATGTATTATGATTAGTTGGCCTTTATTATCATTTTTATACACCAAAAACGTTTAATTTTTTTTTTCTATGTAAATGACAATTCAACTGTCAAATTTGTGACAGTCTTTCATGGTAACAACGCATGCGTGTCATTAAAAAACATTAATGAAAACAAAAAAAAAATCATTAAGTAAATACAGTGCGTGAGGAAAAATAAGAAAATATATTTAATTAATTGATGAAAGGGAAAATCTAGTGACCGCCCAATTTTTTTTTTTTTTTGGAATTTCAACATTAAAAAAAATCATGAAACACATGTTAGTCAATCCACTCTAAATGGCCTATATACGTTACCATACGTTACTAAAAACGAAGTAAAAAACAAGTGAGAGTATTAAATTCGGTTGAGCCGTTTTTATACCCTCCACTTAGTGATAGAGGGTATATATAAGTTTGTCATTCCGTTTGTAACTCATCGAAATATCGATCTGGGACCCCATAAAGTATATATATTCATGATGCCCGATCGATTTTAAGACATTTTAGCGATGTCCGTCTGTCTGTCTGTGGAAAATGCTGTCACGGACAAAATATTGCACAGAGATGACTGAAACTTAACATATTTATTGGAAGTTCTCCCGAGAAGTTTGGTATTGCATTTGAGCGATATCGGTTCAGCGGTTCAAAAGTTTTGAACGAAAATGTAATCACACCTCAAAAATTTCAGTACATTCAACATAACCTAAAAATACAAAATGCTTTAATTCGGCTTCTGGTTGACATATGTGAACATAATTGAACACCAAATGGTATTTAAACAAGTACGAACATATTTTTGGACAAAAAAAGAAAAAAATCGCGGATTTTTTTACCAAAATTTTTTTATTCGCGGAAATTTTTTTTAAAAATTTTTTTTTTTTCAAAAGTAATTTCCTTTTAAATAAAGTTTTTTGAAATAACCGTTTTGAAATTGTGGAGGGTATCACTACATTCGGCAAGGCCGAATTTAACTTTTTTGCTTGTTTTTTATATCCTTCCCCCTCGCGATAAATTTTTAAAAATTCATTTATTATGCTTTTCGCACTTGAGTTAAATCATTTTACCGTTCCAATGGTGCGTCCGAGAGGGGTCATTAGTGAGACCGACCCCCATTTATTTTTACCCTGCAACATTTTTTTAAAACATACCTATGCCCTATCTCCACTCCCTAAGTAGGCTCCCATACAAATAATAATTGGAGCAAATTCTATAAAAATGTAATTTTGAATGGAAGCCTACTTAGGGAGTGCAGATAGGGCGTAGGTATGTTTTAAAAAAATGTTGTAGGGTAAAAATAAATGGGGGTCGGTCTCACTAATGACCCCTCTCGGACGCACCATTGGACCGGTAGAAGCTGATTAAATAAAACAAATGTTTGGACTAAACAAAGATTGTGGGTCGGTCATACATTTTGTTGGTCTAAGGGCACTATTGGGGCAGTTAGAGCGGTTGGAGCAAATTTTAAAAAATGTCGTTTTGTGTGGGAGCCCCCTTAGAAATTGGAGATAGGATATTAGTTTGTTCCAAAGAAATGTTAAGACGTAAAAATTAATGGGGGTCGGTCTTATAAATGGCCCCTCTATGACGCACCATTGGAGCAGTAACAATGATTTTAAGATTGGAAAATTACAATAAAATTTTTTCAAAAAATTTAAAAAAATAGTAATAATCGTTATCCTACTATCCTCCTGGGCAAAAAATTTGTAGAATCGATAGAAGTTTTACACAAAAAAATTTAAAAAAAATCGAAGAGTACAAACATTTTCAAAAATGAGATTTAAATTTTAAAACTTAAAAATCGCATACTAGAGCGCTTTTAAGAATTTTTTGGGATTTTTTTTTAGAAAGTACGTAAAAAAAACAAAACTTCTGAAAAAAAAATTGAAATTTGGACCATTATTGAAGAAGTTATGATTAAAAGAAGTTTGAGTAAAGGAACAAACTACCAATTTTTAAAAATTCGATATCTTTTGAACGGGTCATCGAAAAAATCTGAAAATTTACCACGAAGGAATTTTCGTAGAGTATTAAAAACTGTAAACAAATTGGGAAAATCTAAAAAAAAAAAAATTCAAAGTGTCCGATTTCACATGGAATGCCCCATATATATTCATGATGCCCGATCGATTTTAAGACATTTTAGCGATGTCCGTCTGTCTGTCTGTGGAAAATGCTGTCACGGACAAAATATTGCACAGAGATGACTGAAACTTAACATATTTATTGGAAGTTCTCCCGAGAAGTTTGGTATTGCATTTGAGCAATATCGGTTCAGCGGTTCAAAAGTTTTGAACGAAAATGTAAGCACACCTCAAAAATTTCAGTACATTCAACATAACCTAAAAATACAAAATGCTTTAATTCGGCTTCTGGTTGACATATGTGAATATAATTGAACACCAAATGGTATTTAAACAAGTACGAACATATTTTTGGAAAAAAAAATAAAAAAACCGCGGATTTTTTTTACCAAAATTTTTTTATTCCCGGAAATTTTTTTAAAAAAAAAAATTTTTTTTTCAAAAGTAATTTCCTTTTAAATAAAGTTTTTTGCAATAACCTTTTTGAAATTGTGGAGGGTATCACTACATTCGACAAGGCCGAATTTAACTTTTTTGCTTGTTTATTATAACGTATCTGAAAAACTTTTGGAACCTACAGAAATAAATGAAGTTCTGGAAAACTTAGCAAATTAATATCATCAATTTGGGAATTAGGGAATTCTGTTTTAAATATTAAAATTTTAGGGAATCCTGATTAATTTTTATTAAAACATAAATTGTTTTATTCGACCTATAAAATATTATATTTTTGAGTAGGTTTATTTTAGCTCGTGGTCATTTTCAAATTTATTTGATAATTTTTGCAAGTTTGAGCCGACAATTGTTTTGGAATTCGTTTGACTATAAAATGTTTTTCTTCAAATTCTCAATGAGGGTAGGTTTGAATGTGTATTTATATTTTTGTTTGGACATTAGCGATTTGTCATTTAAATTCCCTATGCAATTTGTTATATTTGCTAAATAGTCTTGACAATGGAATCTGACAAATTCCTAAAAACGTGTCGGTTAAGTCTTACAAAAATGTATAACATAAATAAATTTGAAACAGAAAAATAATTTTGTTGAAAATTCTATGAAAATCTCATAATTTTAATTAGTAAAGGAAAAAAGGCCTAGAGCTAGAATTAACCTACTCAAAAATTTAAGGAAATTCATAAAAAAAAATATGGAAAATTCCAATAAAAAAATTTATAAATCTTTGTTGAGAACAAGAGATATAGAGATATTGGGCAATGGAGCGTGCCCCCTCAAGTGTAACTTAAACCAGTAAATGTTGTTTCTCGACTTCTAGTCAATTAATGCAAAATAACTTATATGTATGATACGGCTGGTCTAAACAAGCTGTAACCTAAAAGTGGGACCACCATAATTTTTTTTTAAATATGTATTTGGGAGGTCTAAGAAAAATTTTTAACAACAAAAATCCAAATCTTCAATCGAGAACTTTTTGCAAAAATCGCGATTGAATTGCAAAAAATTATCTCGAAAACTATGGCAGATATCAAAAAAACACATATGACCAAAAATATTCCTTGGAAAGAATGCATTTATATAAAGTGTTTAAAAATTTACATTGCAGTATTAAGACGGCCAAAAAAATAAAAGAAATAATTTTGAATGTATTTTGCGTGGACCGAAATTGGATACATGTTTAAACGCAAATAACACGAAAACGAAACAAGCTACAGCATTTTAGATGACAGTTTTGGATTATACAGGTCCATTTTTTTATAAAATCCACCCCAAGTTTTTGGCATTAACGCGATAATATATAACAGAAACTTAATGCTCTAGACAAATTTGAAGGATGGATTTAGAATCACGTAATTTTCACACGCGAATTTCTCGAAAATAGAACGTGTTAGAAACATTTTATTGGATTATTTGGATTAAGGAGGTCCATTTACTTTAAAATTTGTTGGTGCTTTCGAATACATTACAGTGGAACTACAAAAAGCACTAAATTAGCGGTTTTGGAATCTACAAACGCGAATATCTTAAAAACGGTGTAATCTACACCTTTTCCAATTGAAATTCAGAAAAGATCAATTGTAATTCAGAAATCTCAATTGAAATTCAGAACAGCACAATTGAAATTCAGAAATCGTAATTGAAATTCAGAAAAGCCCAATTGAAATTCAGAAATCACAATTGAAATTCAGAAAAGCCCAATTGAAATTCAGAAATCACAATTGAAATTCAGAAAAGCCCAATTGAAATTCAGAAATCACAATTGAAATTCAGAAAAGCACAATTGAAATTCAGAAAAGATCAATTGAAATTCAGAAAAGCCCAATTGAAATTCAGAAAAGCACAATTGAAATTCAGAAAAGCCCAATTGAAATTCAGAAAAGCACAATTGAAATTCAGAAAACCCCAATTGAAATTCAGAAAAGCACAATTGAAATTCAGAAAAGCACAATTGAAATTCAGAAATCGTAATTGAAATTCAGAAAAGCCCAATTGAAATTCAGAAAATCACAATTGAAATTCAGAATTGCCCAATTGAAATTCAGAAAAGCATAATTGAAATTCAGAAATCGTAATTGAAATTCAGAAATCGTAATTGAAATTCAGAAAAGCCCAATTGAAATTCAGAAAATCACAATTGAAATTCAGAAAATCACAATTGAAATTCAGAAAAGCCTAATTGAAATTCAGAAAAGCACAATTGAAATTCAGAAAAGCACAATTGAAATTCAGAAAACCACAATTGAAATTCAGAAAATCACAATTGAAATTCAGAAAAACACAATTGAAATTCAGAAAATCACAATTGAAATTCAGAATAGCCCAATTGAAATTCAGAAAATCACAATTGAAATTCAGAAAAGCCCAATTGAAATTCAGAAAAGATCAATTGAAATTCAGAAAAGCCCAATTGAAATTCAGAAATCGTAATTGAAATTCAGAAAAGCCCAATTGAAATTCAGAAAAGCACAATTGAAATTCAGAAAAGCACAATTGAAATTCAGAAAAGCCCAATTGAAATTCAGAAAAGACCAATTGAAATTCAGAAATCGTAATTGAAATTCAGAAAAGCCCAATTGAAATTCAGAAAAGCACAATTGAAATTCAGAAAATCACAATTGAAATTCAGAAAAGCCCAATTGAAATTCAGAAAAGCACAATTGAAATTCAGAAAAGCACAATTGAAATTCAGAAAATCACAATTGAAATTCAGAAAATCACAATTGAAATTCAGAAAAGCCCAATTGAAATTCAGAAATCGTAATTGAAATTCAGAAAAGCACAATTGAAATTCAGAAAATCACAATTGAAATTCAGAATAGCCCAATTGAAATTCAGAAAATCACAATTGAAATTCAGAAAAGCCCAATTGAAATTCAGAAAATCACAATTGAAATTCAGAAAAGCCCAATTGAAATTCAGAAATCGTAATTGAAATTCAGAAAAGCCCAATTGAAATTCAGAAAAGCACAATTGAAATTCAGAAAAGCACAATTGAAATTCAGAAAAGCCCAATTGAAATTCAGAAAAGACCAATTGAAATTCAGAAAATCACAATTGAAATTCAGAAAAGCCCAATTGAAATTCAGAAATCACAATTGAAATTCAGAAAATGTAAACAAACCAAATGTAAACAACCCAAATATTAGTCACCACTACATAGACAGATTAAACAAATGATGTACAATTAATATGTATATGAGAGTATCGAAGAGATCAGACAGAAAATACACTAATAAAATGTTGTTGGTAAAATCAAGTGAAACTGACTTTATTTTTTTTTATCTACATAATTTTTTATTAGTATTGCGAACAAAAATATTTACTCTACCACGTAACATAAATATTGCTATATACATTAGGCTGGGTCGTATTCCAACAAAGTGCTTAGATCAGATAGTGAAAAAAGTTGGTACAAGTAAATACAAGCAATTTAAAACCAAAATGAACAAAATCGGTCCACGGCTTTCGTTCTCGCATCGCGGGTCAAAATTGCGGTTTTTTTAAAAAATGGACATAATTTAAAAAAAAAAATTAAATATTTAAAAAAAAATTATTAAAAAAAAAAATTTTTTTTTGTATCGAATTAATTCAAAGATGTTTAGAAAAATTTTGTTTGTTTTTTTCGGATATCAATAACCCACATTTTTAACATGGAGCTCAAAACTACTTTTTCACTACTTTAAAAATTTAGTGAAACAAAATTTTTAAATATATTAGTTTATCCACTTGATATCATTGAATACATCTCAGGGATTGTAGAAAAAAATTCTTAGTTAAATTCCTTCGTCCAGTTGGTGTGTGGAGCGATTTGAATTTAGCGGATTTCCAGAATATGTGTTTTTATCGGCATTTTTGACTAATTTGTAGTTGTTAGAAACATTTTACTTAAATTAACCAACTTTTTTTGTTCAAATGGTTGTTTTGGACCATAGTAACTCTGCTTTGAAATAATAGGCTTTTTTTGCTCATAGTCAAATGGACTTTTTTGACATATTAAATAATCATCCTTATTTCTAAATACGCGCATCACTTCGACGTCGAATGAGTTTCACTTTCGACGACCGAGTTTCACCACATTCTACAATACTTCAGTGGTATCGGTGAAGGAATATCGATTAATTTTTGTCATCACTAGCAAAACACAAAAAAACAACAAAACATATCAAATAACATGAATTGTAAATTAATTAAAATTATATTGGGGGTCATATTTTATATTTATTTTCAATCTTACTATAATATATATAATTAAAAAATTAAGAATAAGTATTTTAAACTTCAGAAATTTAACAAAAAATCGCCATAAACGAAAATCCGTCATTCTGTGGCACAGTCCGGGAACAAATGCAGTTTTCATTTTCATGGTTTTTATTCTGCCGGAGCAATTTTTAATACATAATTTATACAAAAATTAAACACTAAATTGATATTTAAAAGAAAATTCTATAATTTTTAATGATTTGGGTAAAAAAAACACAATTTTCTATAAAAACGCGCCAAAAAAGATGTCGAACAAAAATGTATGAATCTGGCGTCGACGACGAATTGAGGAATACGTCGAATGTCGACGATGACGAAAAAAACATATGTTTTTCGTCTGTATCATCTCCAACGTATTCAGGAATACCAAAAATTACATTCGTCGCGTTTTAAACGCGTTTATGACAACAGGAATAGCCCCGAATATGTTTTTCACTTTTAGCTTTACACAGTAAAAACGACGAAGACGTAATGTAGTTTCGGATGCCATTTTTTTTTATTTTATTTAGTTTTAAACATTTTCCGCTTAAGTGCGCTTACTTTAAAACGTTAATTTTAATGCGATCGTTTAAATGCATTCCCCGCTCAAACGATTCACTCGCAGATGTACATATCTTTCATTTTATAATCATAGTCAAAATGGACTTTTTACTTAACATTCTAAATAAGTTTTTCACTCTTAGCTTAACCCAGGAACAACGACGAATCGTTTAAGCGGGGAATGCATTTAAACGATCGCATTTAAATTAACGTTTTAAAGTAAGCGCTCTTAAGCGGAAAATGCTTAAAACTAAATAAAATAAAAGAAAAAATGGCATCCGAAATTTCATTACGTCTTCGTCGTTTTTACTGTGTAAAGCTTAAATTAAAAACCTATTATTTAAAATGTCAAAAAAGTCCATTTGACTATGGGCAAAAAAAAGCTGTTTGAAATTTTTTGGGCGTTCGTTCAACAAGGGTTAAAGATGCCCTTCAAGAAAACTTTGTATAAATTTGTAATAGTTCATTATTTAAACACATACACGATTTTAAAGTGAGAAATTTTCAAAAATTTCATTGGAGGAATTTTTTAACCCCGTGCCGGCAAGGGTTAACGCTTGAAATTATTTGGGCGTTCGTTCAACAAGGGTTAAAGATGTCCTTCATGAAAACTTTGTATAAATTTGTAATTGTTGATTACTTAAACACATACACGATTTTAAAGTGAGGAATTTTCAAAAATTTCATTGGAGGAATTTTTTAAACCCCGTGCCGGCAAGGGTTAACGTTGTCCAAAAAGCCTATTATTTCAAAGCAGAGTTACTATGGTCCAAAACAACCATTTGAACAAAAAAAGTTGGTTAATTTAAGTAAAATGTTTCTAACAACTACAAATTAGTCAAAAATGTCGATAAAAACACATGTTCTGGAAATCCGCTAAATTCAAATCACTCCACACACCAACTGGACTGAGGAATTTAACTAAGAATTTTTTTTCTACAATCCCTGAGATGTATTCAATGATATCAAGTGGATAAACTAATATATTTACAAATTTTGTTTCACTAAATTTCTAAAATAGTGAAAAAGTAGTTTGAGCTCCATGTTAAAAAAGTGAGTTTTTTTTGCCCTCACGTTTGGGTGGGTTATCGATATCCGGAAAAAACAAACAACATTTTTCTAAATATCTTTGAATTAATGGGATACAAAAAAAATATTTTTTTTTTAATAATTTTTTTTTAAATGTTTTTTTTTTATTTTTAGTACTAAAAGGTACATAAAAATAAAATACATTTTATTTTTTTAAATATTTAATTTTTTTTTTTAAATTATGTCCATTTTTTTAAAAACCGCAATTTTGACCCGCGATGCGAGAACGGAAGCCATGGACCGATTTTGTTCATTTTGGTTTTAAATTGCTTGTATTTACTTGTACCAACTTTTTTTCACTATTAATAGTTGATCTGAGCACTTTGTTGGAATACGACCCAGCATAATGTATACAGCAATATTTATGTTACGCGGTAGAGTAAATATTTTTGTTCGCAATACTAATAAAAAATGATGTAGATAAAAAAAAAATAAAGTCAGTTTCACTTGATTTTACCAACAACATTTTATTAGAGTATTTTCTGTCTGATCTCTGCAATACGTAGAGAATAAAGTTCGATACTCTCATATACATAGTAATTGTACATCATTTGTTTAATCTGTCTATGTAGTGGTGACTAATATTTGGGTTGTTTACATTTGGTTTGTTTACATTTTCTGAATTTCAATTGTGATTTCTGAATTTCAATTGTGATTTTCTGAATTTCAATTGTGATTTTCTGAATTTCAATTGGGCTTTTCTGAATTTCAATTGTGCTTTTCTGAATTTCAATTGTGCTTTTCTGAATTTCAATTGGGCTTTTCTGAATTTCAATTACGATTTCTGAATTTCAATTGGGCTTTTCTGAATTTCAATTGTGATTTTCTGAATTTCAATTGGGCTTTTCTGAATTTCAATTGTGATTTTCTGAATTTCAATTGGGCTATTCTGAATTTCAATTGTGATTTTCTGAATTTCAATTGTGCTTTTCTGAATTTCAATTACGATTTCTGAATTTCAATTGGGCTTTTCTGAATTTCAATTGTGATTTTCTGAATTTCAATTGTGATTTTCTGAATTTCAATTGTGCTTTTCTGAATTTCAATTGTGCTTTTCTGAATTTCAATTGGGCTTTTCTGAATTTCAATTGTGATTTTCTGAATTTCAATTGTGATTTTCTGAATTTCAATTGGGCTTTTCTGAATTTCAATTACGATTTCTGAATTTCAATTAGTCTTTTCTGAATTTCAATTGGGCTTTTCTGAATTTCAATTGTGCTTTTCTGAATTTCAATTGTGCTTTTCTGAATTTCAATTGGGCTTTTCTGAATTTCAATTACGATTTCTGAATTTCAATTGGGCTTTTCTGAATTTCAATTGTGATTTTCTGAATTTCAATTGGGCTTTTCTGAATTTCAATTGTGATTTTCTGAATTTCAATTGGGCTATTCTGAATTTCAATTGTGATTTTCTGAATTTCAATTGTGCTTTTCTGAATTTCAATTGTGTTTTTCTGAATTTCAATTGGGCTTTTCTGAATTTCAATTGTGATTTTCTGAATTTCAATTGTGATTTTCTGAATTTCAATTGTGCTTTTCTGAATTTCAATTGTGCTTTTCTGAATTTCAATTGGGCTTTTCTGAATTTCAATTGTGATTTTCTGAATTTCAATTGTGATTTTCTGAATTTCAATTGGGCTTTTCTGAATTTCAATTACGATTTCTGAATTTCAATTACGATTTCTGAATTTCAATTATGCTTTTCTGAATTTCAATTGTGCTTTTCTGAATTTCAATTGTGCTTTTCTGAATTTCAATTGGGCTTTTCTGAATTTCAATTACGATTTCTGAATTTCAATTGTGCTTTTCTGAATTTCAATTGTGCTTTTCTGAATTTCAATTGGGGTTTTCTGAATTTCAATTGTGCTTTTCTGAATTTCAATTGTGCTTTTCTGAATTTCAATTGTGCTTTTCTGAATTTCAATTGGGCTTTTCTGAATTTCAATTGATCTTTTCTGAATTTCAATTGTGCTTTTCTGAATTTCAATTGTGATTTCTGAATTTCAATTGGGCTTTTCTGAATTTCAATTGTGATTTCTGAATTTCAATTGGGCTTTTCTGAATTTCAATTATGATTTCTGAATTTCAATTGGGCTATTCTGAATTTCAATTGGGATTTCTGAATTTCAATTGTGATTTCTGAATTACAATTGATCTTTTCTGAATTTCAATTGGAAAAGGTGTAGAACAATTTTGAAAGCAGATTTAAATCAGGAGGTCGAAATCTGTTAAGTCTATACATTTGAATTCTTAATACTGAAGTTTTTTTTTTGCAATTAAAACGCGATCAAAACATCCAAAACACACAATTTAATAAAAAATATAGTGGTTTCTTTGAATTATTGATTTTTCAAAAACAAAAGCGCCTCATATTCTAAAGAATTAACAAACCTGTGATAAAGTTTTATTTTAAGACCAGCTTACCTGCAAAAAAATAGAAAAATTTAATATTAGTTAAATTGTAAATAACAGGTTTATTTCCGTATGTCTCAAGAAACACATGTTTTTCTTAAAGAAATAGGGAATCGAGTTTGATTTGGTTTTTTGAAAATTTAAAATACATAATTGTGAGAAATATACAAATCGATGCTATTTTGTTAAGTTTTTTTTAATTGTAACAAACTTTGTCTGCTAAATCTAGCAGAAAATGTGCTGAAATTACTGTCTACAGTTAATTCTATACAAAATTTGACATGCATATTTTTTGATTAGCACTAAATTCTACTTATCTACCGAATAATTTGTTTGTGTTATGGGCCCTTAAGGGGTTAATTAAAACACTGTCTAAATATTATTTTTGTTACTGACTGTATAAAATGAACTATTTCTATTTTAATACAGGTTGTCTTTTATTTCTATTTCCATACACCAAATGACATTCTAAATTTAACACATTTCTAATTATTTCTAACATAAATGTATAAATATTAATTTTATCCTCAGGGAATGTTAAATTTATTTTTTTTCCATTTTGTTTTGAATATTTTTATGAAAATGTCAAAATTCAAATATTGTATTTGACAGCTTGAATGTCTAAAAACGGGCATTTACTGACAGCTGATAATAAGAAAAAACAAAAAAAAATGAATAGATAAATAGCTACTGTTTGTTACGAGACAATTATTCATTTAATTTGTGCTGAAGATAATGATGATGATAAAATGACGATGAGTTTTATATCTAAAACAATAGGAATCTACATAAATGGTTATAGTCATTCATAGAGAGTGTGTCCACAAAAAAAACACCATCATTTGTCATTTTAAATTGGTTTGCGTCTTTGTTAGATCATTAGAAGCAACATTATCCACATGTTTGAAAATGATCACAGATATGATCATCTGGCATTTGAGATCCAACAAACGAATGAATGAATGCCATAGCATGCATGAAAGATCATTTGTCATAATATTGTTTTTTATTAAAATGCGCCTAAAGTTTATTTCCTTATCTATTTACAACTATAAATATTCAAATGTATATTTAAAAATTATGACATTTCGAATAAATAGTTTTAAGAATAACCCTGAAATTAAGAAGATGAAATGCAGATCGTGACAGTGCTAAAAATTTGTTTTAAACAAATATTAAAGACAAATTCGACTCTAAACTATTTAAATTATGCAAATAAAAAACCAACGATACTTGGCTTAACTCACCCAATTATTTAGAAGGTGGTCGAAATTATTTTTAGCCTCCATACAGAAAAAAATATGGAGAAACAAATTTAAGTAATCACTTGTTTAAATTTAAAAACAAAAATTGAGTAATTTTTTAATTGACGCAATTAAAAATTTACTTGAAAATTTTAAAAAACAATTTAAGTAAATAATTTAATAAAAATTTAATAGTTTTTTTTAATTATTTTTTAAACTCTCATAGTTTTTTGAATTCTCGTTTAGTTTATAGTTTTTTGTGTATGTATATAAAAGTTTGTAATTGGCTTTATAAAATTTTCCTATGTTTTTGAGACATAAATATGTTTGGTGAAGTTTGAAAAAACAAGTTTTTTTTTTGTAAAAAAATTTATAACTTTTTTAACTTTAACAAGTAGAAAAGTTAAATTCGACTTGGCCGAATCTATGAATACCTTCCACAATGCTCTTTTTAAGTTATAGTAAATTTTCTAACGTGAAAAAAATATGTGATTAAAAATATTTTATTTTGTGTAAAAAACCTTTTTTTTACTACACTCAAAATAATTCTACAGTAAAAGGTTTAGTAAGTGATATTGTACCAAAATCTACTAATTCGTTACTAATTTTAGTATCTTCAAAGTATGTACTAACATTAGTAAGTTTTACTGGATTTGACTAATATTAGTTAAAAATTTTAGTATTGGTTACCAATTTCTGCACTAGGTCCTTTTGGACTAAAATTAGTTAAATTTTTAGTATTGAATACCCACGTTTTTTTTGGGTGTAAGTTTTGAAAAAAAAAATAATTTACTAATTTTTTTTTTGAGTGTAAAATTTTTTTTGAGTGTAAAATTTTTTTCGAGTTTAATTTTTTTTTTGTTTTGGTATAAAAATATTTTTGAGTGACAAAAATACGTTGCAAAATATTTTTGTGACTTACCAATGTTTTTAAAACAGGTTTGGGTTTTCAACACGTGAATTTAAGGTGAAGCTAATCTGAAATTCACAGTTTTGCTAATAACTTTTGAACCACTGGACCGATTTGGCTGAAATTCAATACGAACTAGGCTAGAGGAAAAGTTATAGTGTTTTTTATCTCGTAAATTCACGAGAAACCCATGCCGAAATTCAGTCTTTTGCTCATAACTTTTGAACCACTTGACCGATTTCGCTGAATTGCAATACCAACCTGACCAGGTAAATGTCCAACATATATGCCAAACTTCAGGAGCCTTCGTAAAGTTTTTCAAAAGTCAGCGTGTTTTCAACAGACAGACAGACGGACAGACGGACGGACGGACGGACGGACGGACAGACGGACGGACGGACAGACGGACGGACAGAAGGACAGACGGACGGACGGACATCGTTAGATCGAGGATCATTTATATATACTTTATGGGGTCCTAGAACAATATTTCGAGGTGTTACGAAAGGAATGACAAACTTATATATACCCTCTATCACTAGAGTGGAGGGTATAAAAAAGTACCCAAAGTACACTTTATTACCCCCGTTAGAAACGGAATTTTCAAAAATTACCTTTTCCAGATTATTTTTTTCTTCACCTAAGGGTTAAAAACCCAGTCCAGAAACAGAACTTCCAAAAAGTACTTTCTCAAAAAAATTTTTTTCTCAAAACGGTACTTTTTAAAAAAGGTACTTTTAACAAATATGTTTTTACAAACAGTACTTTTTACAAAAGGTACTTTTTGCATAAGGTACTTTTTAGAAAAGGTACATTTTACAAAAGGTACTTTTTACAAAAGGTACTTTTTACAAAAGGTACTATTTACAAAAGGTACCTTTACAAAAGGTACCTTTTACAAAAGGTGCTTTTTACAAAAGGCAATTTTCCAAAAGGTACTTTTTACAAAAGGTACTTTATACAAAAGGTACTTTATACAAAAGGTACTTTTTAAAAAAGGTAAAAACAAAACGTACTTTTTACTACTTTTTACAAAAGGTACTTTTTACAAATGATACTTCTTACAAAAGGTAGTATCCCACATTCAAAGTTTCAGGTGTCTGGAATCATTATATTGGGATATATAAAAAGTACCAAAAGTACAATTTTTTTTTATTCCTTTTACGAGTCTTTGTACCTTTTTACAAAAGGTACTTTTTACAAAAGGTACTTTTTACAAAAAGTACTTTTTACAAAAGGTACTTTTTACAAAAGGTACTTTTACAAAAGGTACTTTTTACAAAAGGTACTTTTTACAAAAGGTACTTTTTACAAAAGGTACTTTTTACAAAAGGTACTTTTTACAAAAGGTACTTTTTACAAAAGGTACTTTTTACAAAAGGTACTTTTTACAAAAGGTACTTTTTAGAAAAGGTACTTTTTACAATAGGTACTTCTTACAAAAGTTACTTTTTAATAAAGTTACTTTTTACGAAAGGTAGTATCCTACATTCCAAATTTCAGGATCATTATATTAGGATATAGTATAAAAAGTACCAAATAAAAAAGTACCTTTTACGACTCTTTGAAACAGAGTTTTCAAAAAGTACTTTCTCCAGAATGTTTTATTTCACTAAAGTATCCTACATTCTAAATATCAATTGTCTAGGATCAATATTTCAGTATTTAAAAAAAAGATACCAAAAGTACAATTTTTTACCTCCCAAAGAAACTCGGCTTCCAAAAAGTACTTTTTCCAGAATGTTTTTTTTTTAACTGAAGGATCCTACATTCTAAACTTCAAATTTTAATGACCATTATTATAAGAAATGAAAAAAGGACTCAAACTAAAAGTACACTTTTTGACCCTTTTATCCCTTTTATCCCCTTTATAATCCAAATTTTCAAAAAGCACTTTTTCCAGAATGTTTTTTTACCAAAGAATCCTACATGACAAATTTCAAGTTGCTATGACTACTTTTTCAGGGAATAAAGAAAAGTACCAAGAGTACACTTTTTTAACCTTCCTTCCCCTAAGGATGAAATGACCCCTACCTGAAACGAAGTGGAACAGGGAACAAAATTGAATACAATGGGGAACGAGTTGGAATGGCACGGGGAACGACATGCAATGAAATTTTTTATAACATTTTTTTTCACTCAAACTTTTTTTATTCAATTTCTTTTTTTTAGTCTGCGGTAAAATTTAAGTTACTTGAAATAATCGACCCGTTCCCATTATTTAGTGCCTTAAAAGGTTAATATTATCTTTTCATATGTATTTTAAATTTGTTCTATGCTAATTATTTGGCTTCTGGTCATAAAGTTGACTTTGAAAGAAAAAAAATTGAAAAAATGGTTTAGAATTTTTACAATGTTGTAACCACACATATACATTTACATAAAGGAAACTTATTCATATTATCCTTTTGTTAACAAATTGGTTTAATCTGGAAACCACAAAAAAATTTAAATTTCATATTTTGTTTTCATTGTCCTTCTTGTCTTTCCCTACTTTCCCTTTCAAGGGTTAGTTTTCTTTTCTTATTTTTAATTTTTGAAAAGTGTGTAGTTGCCATAAATAAATATTTGATGTCGGTTATGGTTACCACCCATTGCCATTTAATATTGACAATTTGTCAACAGACAACAACAATAACAACAAACTATTGTTTAGTTTATAATTTGCTCAAAAGGAGTGTTTTTTAAAGCCTTACAAATATCTAGTATTAAAAGCTATAAATTACATTAACAATAAAAGAAGACAATAGATAATAAAGAAATCCGTAAAATATCTAAATATATCTTTATATATTCCCGGGTAAAAAAATTTAATTTAACAGAAACTTTCGCTTATATTGCATATAAATGCATGTAACCAGATATTCTACCATTTATTACACGGTCCGACAAAAAGGAAACAAGCTGTAGAACACGAACTGGATAATATACCTTTGAAACTAGAGACAAAATGTCGTAAAACTGCATTTACAGTTTTTCATTTAGTGATCATGTTTCCTTTTAAAAGGATTTCAAAGTTTTAGAGCAATGGTTCCCAACCTTTGATTCTCGCCCCACTTGGGGGCAATATGAAGGTTCCAGGGGGGCAATGAGCAAATTTTCAAGGTTTTTTTTAGTCAAATTAAATACAAAAACTATTTTTTTTAGCAAAATTAACTACAAAAATTTTGATAATTTCTTGGGAACCATTGTTTTAGAGGATTATATTTTTGTAAAAAATTTTTTTTTTTTTAAATTTTTTCAGATTTTCTCATTGTACAATAAAAATAATTATTTCTCAGAAATAATTAATATGGACTCAAACCAAATTAAATAAAAAAAAAACAGCAGTTATATATTTTTTTAATATTTGTATTTGTCGTATAATGTCAAGATTGATGGCAAAGAAAAGAGGAGGATCTCCGCTTATTATTTTGGCATATCAGGAAAAAAGGAGGTTAATAAAGTCCTTTCAAAACTTTTTTCTTCAATATCATTAAACAAAATATTTTGATAAAGTTTTCAAAGGACATTATTCACTGATATAGTAAAATAAGAAAATTAAAAAATAAGCAAAGATTTCCCTATTTCAAATGCCATCAATGGTGAAATTATAAGACAAGTACAATTGTTTAAAAAATGTAATCCTTTAAGGCTGAGTTTTTGAGTTGTAAAATTTATTGGTTTTAGGTTTAAACTGAGTTAAAACCACAAATTCTGTTTTTGAGATGTGGTTATTTTAAGTTTAACTCACCAATGATGGAGAGTTAAACTAAGGTACAAAAATGTCAAAAAACAGCTCTGATTTTCAAATAAACTGGTTAGTATTGCCATGTTGTAGTATTTTATTCGAAAAAATGTGCAATGATGGCAACTATTCTAACTGGAAATGTGGCATTTGGTATGGCAATACCGCGTTAATCGACATTTTCTAAACTTGAACTGAAAAACAGAATGCTTGGTTAAACTTAGAATTATTTTTAAAAAGTTTAACAAAACTCCCGGTTAAACTAAGTTAAAGCGATATGTCAAAAACGCAGCCTAAAACTTTAAAGTGCTTTTAAAAGAAAACAGGATCACGAAATGATAAACTGTAAATTCAGTTTTACTTCATTTGATTTCTATATTTAATTTATTTAATTTTTTACTCGGATTTTTTTTATATTTTAACTGTTTTATTGTTGTTGGTTGGTTGGTTGGCATTGAAATAAATCAATAATTAAATATACATTTGTTTTCACTTAAAAAAAACATAGTAATGATATTTGACAGGATATTTTATAAGCATGAAATCAATATAAAGATATCAATTAAAATAAAGGTGTATTTTTTGTTAATTATCCTGAAAAGGACAAAGGTTATTTTAAGTTGCTGGTGATTTATGAAGCAACCTAAGGGAAAGTGAAACCGAATACCAAAATTACAATAATATGGTAAAATAGAAAAATAATTAAATCCAACCAGCTGGTAGACTGTGGCCCGTACCAAAGAAAAATAAAAAGTATATTTTAACAAAAGTTTTATTTCAAATTCTCTATACATTTTTTGAAAGTCGATTTTAAAAACAAAAACAATTTGTATGGAAATAAAATTAAAAGTTGGTTTTAATTTTATTTTATTTTTCTGTATTAAAGCTGTATATTTTGTAAAGAAAATATGCCGAAAAAAATGTGGAATGATTTTTTTTTAAATCTAAAATTTTTTCGAATTAAAAAATAAGTGATTAAAATAATGTGTAAAATTTTTTTTTTGCCTTTTTTCGGAACTCAAATTGTTTTTTAACACGTAAATTCATTAAAAATTCACGGCTCATAACTTCTAAACCTTTCAATCGATTTTGCGTCAATTGTCTTTAAATCCATCGGCGATCATGAATATATATGTTTTGTGGTTTTACAGAACACTATGTCCCTACACTCTAAATAACGCATGTAAACTTACTACTACAAATTGGGTAAATTTTTGTTGAATAGCACGCATTTTGTGTTACTATACGCCTAAAATGCGTAAAATACTTTTAAACCAATTAAACACAGCAAATTATAAATATTATCCGTTAATTTAAATATTTTACAAACAAATGTGCAAATAAAATTGTCAACCAACATACTACATACACACATGTTAAATAACTAAAACGCCAGACAAAATTATTAGCTTCCGTAGCGTAGTGGTTAAGAAGTGTATTTTCAAATCGGAAGGTTGCGAGTTTGATGCTCGCTGGCGCCGAATGTTTTTTTTTTGTTTTTTTTTTTGTTATTCACCTTTATTCACCTCTTTTTTATTTAAATTGACAACTAGTGGTCAATTTATTCAATTTACACATTCAGAGTAAAATTACCCAATTTATAGTAGGAGTACAGTTTCCTACTATAAATTGGGTAAATTTCAACAAATTTTGATTAGAGTGTATATCACTATTAAGGGCATAAAAAGGGCCTAAACGACCTTTTCTTTTAATAAGAAAATTATTCCTTGAAGAATACAAAAAGCATGTAAAAACAAAGCATGTAAAAACAAGCAAGAAAATTATACCTTATAATACCCTACACCGGTGTTTCCCGGAATTTTGGTTCCAAGTTCAAACATGCATCGATTGGACCTTTCTCTTGTTAAATCTTTAATAAGAGTTAAAAACACTAAAAATCCAAATTTGTGTGAAATATGCTTCGATTTGTTGCCACTAAACCGCATTAACTGAATATCGGCCGAAATTGGACAAAAATGGTTATAATCAGATTTGATTAGGTTATTAAAGTACACGTTAAATAAATCTAAAAACAACTTTAATAAAAAAATTATATTTTTATAAAATTTCAGAAATTTTTGGGAATATCGGGAAGGTGGTTTGTATGGGGGCTACATGAAGAACTGGTCCGATTCCTTTAAAATTCGGAATGGTTATTATTGAATACAAAACACGTTTACCTGCCAAATTTCGATTTCTATTATAATTAGACCTTTGTATTGGACCTTTGTATTGGTCTAAAAATAAACCAATTTCAGTAGGATTCGTCCTTACACTCAAAAAAAAAAGTGAACTAAAATCTGGGAAAATTAACTTAATTTTAAGAAAAAGAGGGAATGGTTTGTCTCCAAAGATTTTTTTTCTTGGTTTTAGTTCATAATTTTCCCAAAAATAAGGAAAACAAAGTTAGTTAATTTTAAGCCAATTTTAACTAGAAAATGGGAAAAATTATATTACACTTTAGTTCATTCACATTTTAAAACTGGATTGGGTCTAGTCCCTGGACCCATGGGTTCGGACCCCATGGGTCCAGCCCCTTGTTAACTCAAGACCCCGGTCAGTTAAGGGTCCCCATAGATTTTGACCCAAAATTTGTGTCCGTTTTTCTCTAACTTGCTTAGATTTTGAGATACGGTATTAAGGAGTCTGATAGGGTCTTGAGAATCTTAAAAACTGGATATCTCAAAAACTATTAATCGGAGGGCTTTTGGGGTATTTTGCGAAAGTGTTCCACGAGTCAAAAGCTACAAAAATGCCGTTGGACTTTTTCTCATGATGGCAGTATTTAACGAGATATGTGCATATATAAAATCTCGGGAGTTTCAAATTTTAGATCTAAATTTAGGGTCTTGAGACTCCGATAGATATGCAGAGCTAGGCTATTCCATATTTTTCTTTATAGTCTTTCTTTTGAAAATTTCGTCCGTTTCGCTCTATCTCGCTTAGTTTTCGAGATATCGCCATTTTGAATTTTTAACTAAATTCTCAGAAGTTATTTACTAAATTCTCAGAAGTTATTAACTAAATTCTAAGAAATACACTTCCTCAATTCAAAGAAGAGAAATACGATGATGTTTTTTTTTTAGTAAATTTTAACTAAACTTGAACTAAAATGTTTTTTAAGTAATATGTCTTAAAAATAAAGACACGTTTCTTAGATTTGTGGAAAATTTCTTTGGCAGTAAGAATTTTTTTAATAATATTTAAAAATTCCATTTAAAGAAAACTATGAACTACTTATAAGTAAATGAACTAAACTTTTTTCCTCATAGTTAAGAAAATTTCTAATTTTTTAGTTAAATTTTACTCAATTTTAGGAAAATTCATGATAAATTTTCAAAGACATTTTTTCCTTAATTTTAGTTATGTCTTTTTTTTTCAGTGTAGGCAAAACGATGCTTAAAAATTTCCGATAAATCGTGTGATAATTGCAACCTGTATCGTCCCAGCAAAAATTGGCATTACTAGTAATGGGTTTTGTAATCCGAAACAGATGTTAATAAGTAGTTACTTATTGAATGAAACACTAATTATTTTAAGAAGGGCGTGAGACAAAAATAACTAGTGAAGAGTATGGAGATAAATAAGTAGTTACTGCCTCGGATTACAAATAAGAAGTAAAAACCCCTTACCAATAAGAAGTAAAATAATAAGTTAATTAAAACTTTTAAAATTAAACTTGCACAGAAAGAAATAAAAAAAAAATTTGAGTAAATTTTTAATACTATTGAGTAAAAAATTACTCAATTTTCCACCAGTAAACGATTTAATAGTATTGAGTAAATTTTTAATAAAAATTTATTAAATTTTTGCCAAAAAAATTTGAGTAATTTTTTAATTGACACTATTAAGTGCAGGAACAGAACAAGAAGCACCACCTTTTAAAAACAGAACAAGTTTTATTTCACATCGGCGCCGGCCACCGGTTTAATCTGCCAAACCGTATGGAAAAAGTCGTGCCGGGCTTATTCTGTTTCTACTCTAAAAAAAACAAAGTTTAAAAAAATTTCATATTTTTTACAAAGAAAAAAAAACATGTTTTTTCAAACTTTACCAAATATATTTTTGTCTTAAAGACATAAAAAAATTTTATAAATATGATTACAAACTTTCATGTATATATACAAAAAACTATAAACTAAACGAGAATTAAAAAAACTAAGAAAATTCCAAAAAAAAATTAAAAAAGCTATTAAATTCTTATTAAATTATTTACTCAATTTGTTTTTAAATTTTTGAGTAAATTTTTAATTGCGTCAATTAAAAAATTACTCAAAACTTTTTTTAAATTTAAACAAGTGATTACTCAAATTGTTTTTCCCCATATTTTTTTCTGTGTGTTTTTACTAAAACTTAAAAATTCCGTAATTTTTATTAAGTTTTTAAGTACTTTTTAAGTAAATTGAATTGTAAAGGTTAAAAACTGCAAGTGCAAGAAGATATTATTACTTAGATGTGCTTTTATAACATATTACTTAAAAGTAGTTAGTTTTGGGCTTAAAATAATGTTAATGGTAATGGGTACTCATTATAAATAATGTACTTGGTAATGATTACTTTTCACAACTCATTACCATGTTTATTAGTGTGGTTCATATATGGCACTTTTTTTTTTTTTTTTTTGATTTTTGTATGGGGCACCCGGAATATATATTAAGCACCATGAAAAACTGACCCGTGATTTTTTTCAAATTTTTTCATTAACATTTAGGGGTCGCTACCGGGCCCTAAACTTTGGGTCATAAAAAAAATTTTTTCACACAATGAAAAAAAAAAAATTTCGTTTTTTTTAAATTTTTTTTTTTATTATAATTTAACTTCATTAGCTTATTAACGGCAAAAGATTTCATTTTGGTGGGACAAGTTTTTCAGTTCCAAAATTGACCATGAAAAAAAAAATTGAGGCTGGTTGGGGTCTTACTCTAAAATTTTTTTAAAATTTTTTTTTTTTTTAGTTTTGATAAGCTTACGCTATAGGTCTTTAGTCCCTCTTGATACTACATTCTTCGTAAAAATTTTTGTTCTTTCCGAAACATCATTAACATGCGGCGAAAATCAAACGGATATTAAAAAAAAAAAACATATTTTCAATGTAAATTTTGGAAATTACATACTTTTCCGACCATATCGAATTTTTGTTTGCCGTTAATAAGCTGGATTAGCTTATCAAATTATAATTAAAAATTAAAAAAAAAAAAATCGATTTTTTCACCGTTTTTTTTTTTTTTTTTTTTTTAATATCCGTTAGATTTTCGGCGCATGTTAATGATGTTTCGGAAAGAACAAAAATTTTTACAAAGAATGTATTATCAAGAGGGACTAAAGACCTATAACGTAAGCTTATCAAAACTAAAAAAAAAAAAATTTTAAAAAAATTTTAGAGTAAGACCCCAACCAGCCTCAATTTTTTTTTTCATGGTCAATTTTGGAACTGAAAAACTTGTCCCAACAAAATGAAATCTTTTGCCGTTAATAAGCTAATGAAGTTAAACTATAATAAAAAAAAAATATAAAAAAAACGAATTTTTTTTTTTTTCATTGTGTGAAATTTTTTTTTTTATATCCCAAAGTTCAGGGCCCGGTAGCGACCCCTAAACCTTAATATAAAAATTTGAAAAAAATCACGTGTCATTTTTTCACGGTGCTTAATATATATTCCGGGTGCCCCATTCAAAAATCCAACTTTTGTTTTTATGAACCACCCTAATGTTTATGCTGGGCGGGTTTGGGTGTGTTTTTTATACGATATAGATATTTAGCAAAATATAAATTCAATCGGTCAAAAAACTCGTAAAAATATTAGAAGATTTTGGAAAAAAATCTGAAAACTTAAAACAATTTAAAAATTTTAGAAAAATCAGGTGAATATACAAAGACTGGAAAATATTTAAAAAAAGAAAATTTGTATAAATTCTAGCAAATTAAAAAAAATCAGAAAAACTCTTAAAAATTCGGAAAAATGTTGCAAAAAAATTTTTAAATTACAATAAAACTCAAAAACAAATTGAAAAATTGTTGATTCGGAACAGTCTAATACATATATAACTTTTACTTGTTTTATCTCATTTTAAGTCCCTTTTCTATTTTTATAACTCTTTTTGATTATAATTATATAAATAAGTACCTACGTTGTATTTTATCAATGTTATTTTATCTAATTACAGAAAAACATTTTTAATGTTCATTATTTATTTTGCGAAATCTGATAACAACGCACCTCTATAGAAAAAGGTAAAATAAACAAAATCGTTCTAGTGTTAAATTATTATTTTTATTTTTTGTTACAAATAATTGTGCTGTTATTATTAACTTCCCACATATGAAGCAAATGACGACATGTGTTGACTGTTCGACCGACCAGATATAAAACAAATTGTTATAGTTGAGTAAAAAAAAAATTAAAGTAATATAATTAAGGTTCCAACTACTATCGATCAATTTTAAAATTAAAATCTTTTAATACCAACGGCTTTTGTTAAGCAAATAAAATTATGCAATTACAAATTACACAAGGAATTCAAAAGATAACATTAAAAACATAAACAATTTCGAAATAGAATTTTTACAAAATAAATTAAAAACGGATTTCAAAACAACTATATAAACTTTAAAAATAATCCCCAGATTTTATTAGACTGTAATTTATGGAAAATTTAATGCTTTATTACAATTAAAATTTATGGGAAAATCTCGGTAGTTAACATAAAAATTTTATGGGGAAACCCTAATTACAAGACATAAACGCGTGTCTAGTAAAATGTTTATTAAACGATTTTCTATTTCTAGTAAATTAAACAATGTCTGGGTAAATGTCACATTAAACCAATAAAATATCAATAACAAATATTAAATTTAAAGCATTTAATTTCCTCTTTTAAGAGAAATTAAATTTTCTATTTGAAATGTGCGGGTGCTGCAATTTAATGCCAACGAAATTTTATATTGTTGGTAGACAGACAGCACGGCACAGCACCACTTCTGTTAGCCTAGTGATAATAGAGACAGACAATAGTTGGCAGATGTCAATAACATTTTGTGCAAATAGAGATTTTACAAAAAAAAGGAAACTAGCAAATCCATTAAAAGGATAAATAGGATTATATAAACATCATTCGCAAACATTGCTTTTTTTTATATTTTTTTTATACGCATGCATGGGAAAGACAACATTGTCTGTTGGTTTTAAAAGCCTTTCAGGAGCCATTGTGCAAACAGTTGTGTGGGAGAAAGTAGCAGTGCAAATAAATTAGGGCACTATAAGATTCATTAAAAAAAACTGCCAAAACCAACGTAACGTTATGCGGATAACACCGTCCGAGAAAAATAAAAAAAAAGTAGTTGAACACGATCTGGATAATATACGTTTGAAACTAGAGACTAAATGTAGTAAAACTGCATTTACAGTTTTTCATTTCGTGATTCTATTTCCTTTTAAAAGGAAAAAGTTTTACACTGAAAAAAAAAGATTCGTGAAAATAATGAAAATTGACATAAGCTTAATGAAAAATGACTCACGTTTTCAACCGAAGACAGTTTTCATTTGATCAATGAAACTGGTTTCATTAAAGTGTCATTCAATGAAAACTTACATAGAAATAATGAAAATATTCGTAGAACTTGTTTAAAACGTTTAATGAAATTTTTCATTAAATGTATGAAAGAATGCATTCATTAAATGTGGAATAGCAGTAGGAATACCATATTCGCATTCCTTTAAACTAGTTTAATTTTTTGTTTTCCTCATACAATTCAGCTGTCAAAATTAAACGCCGTTTAAGTTTGACATTTGAATTATATGGAGAAAACGGAAAATTAAACTACACTCAAAAAAAAAAACTTGTAAAGTTACCAATAAATCTCGTGATTTTACGAGGCTATTCTCGTAAAATATGACGTAGGTAAAATTCTCGTAAAATTACGAGGATTTTCTCGTAATTTTGAATGCACCAAAAATTGGTAAAATAACCAATTTAATTGGTAAAAATACTGTATTAAAACCGGAAAAATACAAAAAAAAATGATAAACTTACAAGAAAAAATGGTAAATATGTTTAAAAAAATGGTAAATTTACAAACCAAAATGGTAAATTTAAAAAAAAAAAATTTTTTTGTCCTCGTAATAAAATCATTTTTTTGTAAAATAACTATTTTTTTTTTTTGTAAATTAACTACTCCTCCTTAAATTAATCCTCGTAATAAATTTCTCAAAATTTTGTCAACTTTTTTTAAATATTTTTCAATAAAAAAAAATACAAAAAAAATAGTTTTTTTGTTAAACAACATAAATCGTCGTATAACATAATTTTTGTAATATAAAGTTTTTTTTGTAATTCAACTAGAATCCTCGTAATAAAAACTTTGTTGTAAAATTACAGTTTTTTTTGTAAGATAACCTTTCAAAATGGTAGAATACAATTACGAAAATAAACTTGTAAAATTACCAATAAAACTGTAGTTCTCGTTTGAGCAAAGAACAAGATTTTTTGTTAAAAAACAAGGAAAATTGTTAAATAATGGTGGAATGGGATTACAAGGCATTTTACCAGGCGTTTTACCAGTTTATTTTTTTGAGTGTAGTTTAAATGAATGCGAATGTGGTAAGAAAAATTACAACACAAAATTGAAATTAATGAAAATTCTTTATAACAATTTTTATTGAGTCACGTGTAACCGTCACTGATATTTTTTAATTTACGTGATTATAAGGTTGAAAAAACACTTTACATTTTATTTATAGTTTTCACTTAGTTTTCTTACACAAAATTTTAATGCAATTGTAATACATTAGTATAACCACGAAGTAATATAAAACAGCGCGAATAAAATAAATGTGACATTTACTAAAATTTAAACTGGTGGAAAAAAAACTTAAGTCACAAAATAAACCACACAAGGAACAACAAAATTTCACATTTTTTTTTTATATATCACTCAGCATTCTCACACTATATCCTTGAATTTTAATAATTAAGTAAAACCACGTAATAATATAAAACACCAAGAATTTTATATAATTAATCAATAACATTTTAAGTTTCGTAAAAAAAATTGCAAAAAAAACTCGATCAGCTGTTTTTTATTTACATTTTTCGCGCCAAAAACAGACTTCGTGTCTCTTCACAATACAGCAGCAAGCAGCAGACAGCAAAATTTCCCCTTGTATTTTTTTGTTTGCTGTATGAAAATTTTTGCTGTCTGCTGCTTTCTGCTGTATTGTAAAGAGACTCTAAACAGACTCGACAGGCGTAAAAAAGCAACAAGTTTTATAAACAAAATTTAATTAAGCTTATGAATTCTTTCATTGGTTAAATGAAAACAAAATAATGAATCCATTTCATTTATATCACGAAGGTTTTTTTTTCAGTGTAGAGGATTAAATTTTATAAAAAAAAATTTTAATATTTGTACTTGTCGTAGGATGCCAATATTGATAGAAAATGAAAGAGGAGGATCTCCCCTAGTTTTCCCATTTTATTATTTTTACCTACACTCAAAAAAATAAAACTGTAAAGTTAACAAAAATTTTTTTGTTAACTCGAGTTTACTGGCTTTTTAGCAAATTTTTATTTAAAATCAGCGTTTTAACTACTTTTTCTAGTTAAGTTCAATTTACGAAAATACTAGTTTTGTACAAATTTTGAATTAATTTTTTTTGTTGACTTTAAAACTGAGTTTACGAATTTTTAATAATAAATTTGCTGATTTTTTGTAACATTTTTGTCAAGTGAAAAATTTTAAACATTTCTTGTGTAGCCTCCTATGCAAATCTCATAAGTCCTACTTAAGCTGAACTTAATGCTCTGAAAAAAAAGAAAAAATAGTAAGTGAAGTGTTAGTGTTTAAAACCAATATTTACCAAACTTAAAATTTTTTACAAAAAGTTTAGCTGAATTCAACTAATAAAAAATGTTACGAAATTTTTAGCTGAATTTTTAGTTAAAATTACGGTTTTTTTTGCTACATTCATTCTACGAAAAGTTAACTAAATATTTTTTGTTAAATTAACTAAAAATTTAGTAGGTTCAAAATCAGGTTTTTTTTAGTTAAATTTGAGTGTATTAAGAAAAAGGAGGTAAGCTACGTCCATTCAAAAATGTGTCCTTCAATATCATTCAAAATGTTTAACAAATTATTTTGATAAAGTTTTCAAATGACTTTATTCACATCCTTTTATCCTGATATGGCGAAATGTAAAAAAGGAAAAATTATGGGAGATCCTCCTCTTTCATCTGCCGTCATCATTGTCATCCTAGGACAATTACAAATATTTAAAAAATATTTTACAAAATGTATCCTTTAAAACTTTAAAGTCCTTTTAAAAGAAAATAGGCTCACAAAATGAAAAACTGTAAATGCAGTTTTACTCCATTTGATCTCTACTTTCAGACGTATATCATACGGTTCATGTTTAATATTGGCTGTCGGACGGTGTAATCTAAAAACAAGTATAAAGTTAAATTCGGCCTTGCCGAATGTAGTGATACTCTCCAAAATTTTAAAAAGATTATTGCAAAAAACTTTTTTTTTTAAAGAAAATTACTTTTGAAAAAAAAAAAAAAATTTTTGAAAAAAAAAATTCAGCGAAAAAAAATTTTGATAAAAAAAAATCCGCGATTTTTTCTTTTTTTTGTCAAAAAATATGTTCTTACTTTCTTAAATACCATTTGGTGTTCAATTGTGTTTACATATGTCAACCAGCAGCCGAATTAAAGCATTTTGTGTTTTTTGTTGAAGGTACTAACATTTTTGAGGTGTCCTTACATTGTCGTTCATAACTTTAGAACCGCTGAACCGATATCACTCAAATGCAAGACCAAACTTCTCGGGGGAACTTCCAATAAATATGTTAAGTGTAATATTTTGGCCGTGATCACCATTTCCACAGACAGACAGACGGACATCGCTAGAATGTCGTAAAATCGATCGGGGACCATGAATATATATACTTTATGGGGTCGCAGACCGATATTTCGATGAGTTACAAACGGAATGACAAGCTTTTAAATACCCTCTATCACTAAGTGGAGGGTATAAAAAAGTACCAAAATTATACTTTTTACAACTTTAGAAACGGGATTTCCAAAAAATTCTTTATGCAGAATGTTTTTTTACCAAAGGATCCTACTTGCAAATTCCAAGCATTTAATTGCCATTACTTCAGAAACTATACTATAAAAAGTCATAAAAGTACACTTTATTACCCCCGTTAAAAACGAAATTTCCAAATAGTACTTTTCCTAATATGCTTTTTTACCGAAGGTTGCTGCATTACAATGTTTTTAAAACCAATATGTCAGAAATTATAAAAAGTACCAAAAGTATTTTTTTTAGTTTTCAAGGACGATTTGAAGTTTCTGGTCCATTTTTTCAGGAAATATTTAAAGTACCAAAAGTATACTTTTTACCGCTTTTGGCCCCCTAAGAAACGGAATTTCCAAAAAGTACTTTTCTCAGATTTTTTTTTCGCCGAAGGACCCTACATTCCAAATTTCAAGTGAGTATGATAGTTATTTCAGGAAATATAAAAAGGACCAAAAGTACACTTTTTACTCCATTTACGACCTTTAGAAATGGAATTTTCAAAATGAAATGGAATTTCCAAATGAAAATGAATTTTCTATTTTTCTACGACAATTGTTTTAGAAAAAGGACCAAGAGTACATTTTTTCCCCCTTAGAAACGGAATTTATAAAAAGTACTTTTTTCACAATGTGTTTTTCACCGAAGGATCCAATATTTCTTATTTCAAGTTTCTATGACCATTATTTTAGGATATAAAAAAAGGACCAAAAGTACACTTTTTTACCACTAACACTCAATATTGGCGAACACCCAACCATAGTAGATATGTTTTCCGGGAGGTGGTCCTACATTCCAAATTTTAAGTTTCTACACTCAAAAAAAAAAACCTTGTAAAGTTACCAAAAAATCTTGTGATTTTACAAGGCTATTCTCGTAAATATGACGTAGGTAAAATTCTCGTAAAATTACGAGGATTTCCTCGTAATTTTGAATGCGCCAAAATTTGGTAAAATAACCAATTTTATTGGTAAAAATATTGGTTTAAAACCGGAAAAATAAAAAAAAAATGGTAAACTTACAAGAAAAAATGGTAATTATGTTTAAAAAAATGGTAAATTTACAAACCAAAATGGTAAGCTTACAAAAAAAAAAATTGTTAAACAACATAAATTTTCGAAATAAAATCATTTTTGTAAAATAACTGTTTATTTTTGTAAATTAACTAGAATCCTCGTAATAAATTTTTCAAAATATTGTCAACTTTTTTTTTAATATTTTTCAATAAAAAAAAATACAACAATATAAATCCTCGTAAGTATAACAAAATTTTTGTAAAATAACAGTTTTTTTTTTTGTAATTCAACTAGAATCCTCGTAATAAAAACTTTGTTGTAAAATTACAGTTTTTTTTGTAAAATAACCTTTCAAAATGATAGAATACAATTACGAAAATAAACTTGTAAAATTACCAATAAAACTGTAGTTCTCGTTTGAGCAAAGTACAAGATTTTTTGTTAAAAAACAAGGAAAATTGTTAAATATTGGTAGAACGGGATTACAAGGCATTTTACCAGGCGTTTTACCAGTTTATTTTTTTGAGTGTAAGAATACACTCAAAAAAAACCTTGTAAAATGACAATAAAATTTTTTTATTTTTATCTTTTGCTACCTTCTATTTAACAAGAATTCCTTGTAATTTTACAAGCTTTTTACTAATAATTTTGTAATTTTACTTTTTACCAATAAAATTGTAAATTAAAAATTTTTTTGAAGCCAAAAAAATTTGGAAGGAGGGTTCGTGATTTTACTAGATTTTACGAGAATATTTACGAGAATTTTTTTGGCGCAATAAATCTTACAAATTATTTTCGTAAATTTACTAGATTTTTTTGTAAAAAATCTTGGAAATTTGTAAAATTTGTAAAATAAAAACTGTAAAATTACATGTAAATTTCGATCAATAATTTTTTGTTAAAAAACAAGGAAAACTGTAAAATATTGGTAAAATGGGATTACGAGATATTTTCTAGTAATTTGACAAGGTTTTTTTGTGTGTATAAACATCAACAGAAACTCAATATACCGTGTATCACAGAAAAGTTTAGGTTCCACAAAAATTACATTGGGTGCTGATTTTGTAAAAGTGAAATTTTGTATGGGAGCTCCCTTTAGAAGTGGTGATAGGAGGTAAGAATGTTTTAAAAAATTTGGGGGGGTAAATATTAATGTAGTCGGTCTCAATATTGAGGAAGTAGCTGATTAAATAAAACAAATTTATAAAACTTTAAATAATATTATATGAGAATCGCGTTAAGGGTTAAAGAGAGAGTGTAGCTTTGTTCTGAGAAAATTTTAAAATTAAAAAAAAATGTTGGGTCGGTAAAACATTTAACCCTCCTAGGCTCTTTTGGCAGTTTGAGCGGTTAAAGCAAGTTTTAAGAAATGCGCTTTTGTATGGGAGCACCATTAGGAATTGAAGATGGAATGTAAGATTGTTCGGAAAAAAAATTTTAAAGTAAAAATGAATGGAAGTGGATATTGGCATTGACCCCTCTAGGACGCACCATTGAAGTAGTAAAAATTTTTAAATTTCTAAATAATTTTAATTAAAAAATACAAATTGTTTTATTCGACCTTTAAAATATTATATTTTGAGTAGGTTTATTCTAGCTCGAGGTTATTATTACCTTTACTAAATAAAACCGTGATATTCTCATAGAACAATTTTCAAGAAAATTATTTTTTTGTTTTATATTTATTTATGTTGGTAATTTTTTGCAAGATGATGATCGTTGTATGATCGTTGTCATTGTCATAATCATGATCTTACTACGAAGGTACAATTTTCGTCTTCTAATTCCCAATGAGAGTAGAGTCGAATATGTATTAATATTTTAGTTTGATCATTAACGATTGTCATTAAGGACCCTTTGCTACTTGTACTAAAGAAAAATGCCTCATAATATTTATGACATGGTTTCATAAATATTTTTGTCATAATATTTTATATATTTATGAAACCTTCATAAATATAATGAAGTTTAATGAAAAAAGCCTATGAAATGCACTTCATAAAATTTCAAGATTTAAAAAAAAAATTAAAAACGTGTCATATGATTTTTTGTAATATGATTAAGAAATTCTGGTAAAACAATTATAGCTCCTGAAAACGATTTTTAAAATTTGTATTCCTTAATTTAGTTTATCCAATGTAAATATCATTAATTTTATTTATAAAAAAAATATAATGCACTTGCTTTATTAATGCAACATTTCAGAAATACTATAAAACTTTTTCATAAATATAATAAAACTTGTCATTAAAGTTCGTCCAATGTAACTGTTTCATAAATATTATAAAATATTTCATAAATACTATGAAACATTATGAAAATACTATGAAATAGTTTCCAAATATTTAAGAAAAAATAAATTAAATCTATGAAATTTTTCATCTATTTATGAAGAGTTTCATAAAAGTTTATGAAATTTTATTCATTATATTTATGAAAACTTTCGTAAATATAATAAAAAAGTTCGTATATATTGACCCTATGAACAATTATGAAACTGTTTCATTGTATTTATGAAACTGTTACATTGGACGAACTTTAATGAAGATTTTCATTATATTTATGACAGTTTTTTAAAACTATAATGAAGCGTTTTCTTTGAGTGTACTTAAAAAACAAAAATTAAAAAAAATTGAGTTTGAACCAATTTTAAAGAAGTTCTGAGTAAAAGAAGTTTGAGTTCCATATATTTTTATACTTTTTTAGTTTCCCTAACTGTAAATGTACATAAAATCCTGTTATTTTTATTTTTTTTTTGATACCACAAACTGCATCCATAGCTACTGGTTGGTTCGTTGTTTTGTCATTGTACTCGTATCTTCAGTCATTCGTTCATGTATAGCAGACTTTTAGGCACTGAAGCGTGCCAGATTTTTTATTTTTTTGTTATTGTTATGTATTTATACACCCTACATGCCACTAAAATAGGAAACAGTGATTACTAAGGTAATAGAAAACTAGCAGTTATGAAATTATTTTGAGGCCTAAAACTATGCAACAACATATTTGAAACAAAAGTCAGAAATCAAACAAATTTTTATTGAAATTTGATTTAAAACAATAAAGAGTTACTAAAAATTGTCCTAAATTCCTCCTCTTGAAGTCTTTAGGATGTGTTACTTCAACTAAAAACATTTTCCTTCATTTATTTAATTTTACGACACACTTATTTTGTGTAGCATAGTTTTAGGCCTCAAAATAAGTTCATAACTGCTAATTTTCCTTTGCCCTAGTGATTACTTAAGGAATTTTCATTAACTTTTAGAATAAATAATTATTCTTATTATAAGTATTATAATCTTTTTCTTTTAAAACGGATTAGGATCATATATTTACATCCACTTGTATTTTTCTAGCTATGGTATAGTCTAAGCTAGGATTCGAACTCAAGTCTAGATGTGAACTTCTGATATTCAAATTATAATTTTTGATTAGAGAACAAGGTGCCCTAATAGTTTTTCTTAAAATTTCTAATTCCAGTTTTCCACCAAAATTTTTTTTTTAAATTTTCGAATCTCCATTTTCAGATATTATAGTTTTTACTACGGTCAGTCTTGACCGACTCTTAATTCATTATTCATTTTATTACTTGCTTTTTATACCCTCCACTCTAGTGATAGAGGGTATATATAAGTTTGTCATTCCGTTTGTAACACATCGAAATATTGGTCTAGGACCCCATAAAGTATATATATTCATGATCCTTGATCGATTTTAAGTCGATCTAGCGATGTCCGTCCGTCCGTCCGTCCGTCCGTCCGTCCGTCTGTCTGTCTGTCCGTTGAAAACACGCTAACTTTTGAAAGACTTTACGGAGGCTCCTGAAGTTTGACATATATGTTCTTCATTTACCGGGTCAGGTTGGTATTGCAATCCACCGAAATCGGTCCAGTGGTTCAAAAGTTATGAGCAAAATAGTAAATTTCGGGAAGGGTATTTTTCGAATTTACAAGATTAAAACCACTATAACTTTCGAAAGACAATTCTGAGGGGACTGAAGCTTAGCATATATATTTGTTGTTCCCCAAGGCTGTTTGGTTTTGAATTTCAGCAAAATCGGTTCAGTGGTTCAAAAGTTATAAGCAATGCACTGAATTTCAGATTTGTTTCACCTTAAACTGTTGAAAACTCGTTAAACAAGTTTTAATAGCATGGTGAAATACCAGTTTTGTAAAACTTGTTGTTGTTTGTTTTCTTGTCGTGGGGTGCAGTTTAGTTATTAGACAAGTAAATATTTGTTATTGTTTTGTTATTGTTAGTGTAACTGTATGTAACGGGAAAAAATCAAATAAAGTATGTGTATGATTGAATATTAATTTGTTTTTGGTTTTTAAAGAAAAGGATGGTAATATAAAAAGAGGAAAATATGTGAAATAGTTTTTTTTTTGTATTACATATATGTAGGTATAAAACAACAAAAATATTTTACAAAGTAATTTGTTACTCAAAGAATTTGTACACTAAAAAAATTTACACTCAAAAAAAAATTTACACTCAAAAAAAAAATGTTACACTCAAAAAAAAAAATTTACACATTATTATTTTTTTGAATAAAATGGCAGACTCAAAAAAATGTTGACAGTCAAAAAAATTGTACACTCAAAAAAATTTGATTGATTAAAAGAAAGTTTGACTCAAAATAATATAGATATTTCTAATAAAAAATTTGTAATGCAATGTTTTTAAATTTTTTTTTAGAAAATTACTATCAGATAACATTGTGGAGGGTATTCATAGATTCGACCAAGTCGAATTAAATTTTTCTACTTGTTATTACTACTATTTTTTTTTTAGTATGCAAATGTTTTCTTTTTAGTTTTTTTTTATATTTTTTTTCAGATTTTAAGTAGTTCTAGAAAAAAATTACTTTACCTTGACTTGTAGACACCATTGGCTCTTGTTGTATTTATATTTTGTTTTTACATTTAATAAAACTATGATGAACTTTATGATTCTTGTACCCTTTTTTATGTTGCTTGTAAAATAAATTTAAACAAAAAAAAAATGCAAACAAAAACACAAGAAAATGTATAGAATGCACTCATAAAAAAAATAAGTACACTTGAATGACACTAATGTTATAATAAACTACTGTTGCTCATTTAAAAGGATTTTATAGTTTTATTTTTTTTTATTGAATTCTTAAAATAGATAAAAAAAAACTAAATAAATTTCCGTATTTACAAAGAGGTGCTTGAACTTTATTGATATAAAAAAACAATGTAGAGCAATGAATTTTTAATTAAATATGAAGTGTTTAATATGAAATATCAATATCAATATCAAGTTGTAGTTTAAGTGGTGCTACATAGAAATTTTTGAGATTGAATTTTAAGTGCATATTTTTGGGTATCTAAGGGAAGTTTATGAATAATTTTGATAGAACCGATTTATTTAGAACTACCCCAATATTGAAAAAAAGAAAATCGTTCCATATTGTTTCCGACTTAGTTTTATCAAATTTAAGTTTCTGGGTTTTTAGAACAATACTTTTTAAAAAGTACCAATTTTGCAATTCTACCTCCTTCTTATTTCTTTAGAATCAAAATTTGCAATAATTACTTTTTTCAGAATGTTTCTTTTGCTGGATGATTTTTGATTTGGGAAATCGAAAAAGTACCAAAGTAAAATTTCATACCTCTTTTACCCTCTTAGAATCAGAAATTCACAAGTTCATGTTCTCAGAATGTTTTATTCTGATGAAAGCACCTGCATTTCAAAAATCCATTTTTTAAGTACACACAGAAAACAAATTTGCTAATTTCCAACTGAAATTTTGTTGTTGCAACAAAAATTGGGTTGATACTTTTGTATTACGATTGTAACAACCCAGCAAAAAATAAACGAAGTGGTTCAAAAAGAATAAGTAGTTTCACTACATACAACGTAGCGATAGGTGACGAACTTCATATTCCGTAGGAAGTACTTTTAAAATCACTTCCAAAAATGCTACAAAATAACAATAAAAACATCTTTCACCAGTTCTTTGCTTAATGATTTTGAAGTACCTGTTTCATATGTTCTTAGAAATGAAATCAGAACAACATATGAACTTCTTTTTCAACTGAAACAATTAGAATGAGGGTGATACACGAAGTATGCAATTTTTTCCACGCCCAGCTTCAAATAGATTTAGGTTTTGCAAAAATGGTGACAAAATTTGGTAATGGCAGTCATTTCTCTTTATTTAGAGCTTAAAAAATCGCAAAGACGAAAATCGATTATTGATAAATTTTTTAAATTTCATGTCTTATATCAAAAAAAGTTGGTCCTAAATTAAATAAATACATTTACGAACTAAAGCGGATGTTGCTGCATCACATTATTAAAGATTGTTTAAGCTCTTTAGGAAATTGAGGTATAGGCTTGTGGTCAAAACAAACTTGTGAATCAATTCGTCGTGAATTTTTATAGTTTTGTTATCTCTATAATTACTCCTTTTTTTAATTAGAAGTATATATGTTAGATTATCAATGAAATTAATTTTTCTATTACGTAAGGTTTTTAAGATATTCGCGTTTTAATATTGAAATATTTCGGTCTCTTCTGTAACGTATTCTAAAGTTGCTCAAACACAATAGAACTCGATTTAGTAAAAATAAGGCATCTTTATTCCAAATCTGGCATCCAAATTTTTCTATCGCGTACTGTTTTTGAAATATTGGCGTTTGAAAAACTCAAATTCTACTGTTACGCACTTATATTCTTTTTAAATCACACTAAAATTTTCAAACGCGAATATCTCAAAAACAGAACATGCTTAAAAATTGTGGACTGCAGTTTTGGAATCAGGAGGTCCATTTTATATGAAATCAAGTCCTATTTCGTGGAAGCAACGTAAGAATACGTGACAGTGGACCCCTAAAAGTGCTTTTTTACTTTTTAATAGCGAATATCTCAAAAACGGTACGTGCTAGAAAAATTTGGACGGTAGATTTGGAAGCAGGAGACCAAAATCTATAAGGACCAGTTAGAAATTTCACTGGGAGGTTTTTGCTGTCGAACAGTGTTTTTAGTGTAAATATTACAAAAAAATACTCTTTCAATCAATCTTACAAAAATAAGTGAAACAAGTAGAAAAGTTAAATTCGACTTTGCCGAATCTATGAATACCCTCCACAATGCATTTTTTTAAAGGGTAGTATATTTTTTAACGTGAAAATATTAACAATTTTGATTAGAAATATTTTATTTTGAGTAAAAAAACTCTTTTTTTGTCATTTTTTAACAAAAAAAAAAAATTACTAATTTTTTTTTTGAGTGTAAAATTTTTTTCGAGTGTAATGGTTTTTTTACTGTAAAAATATTTCTGAGTGAATGCACGTACGTATGTACACAAAATATTGTAATTTTTGAAAAAAAAAAAATATATTTTATTTTGTGTACATTTTTTTTTGAGTGTAAAATTTTTTTGAGTGTAAAATTTTTTTTTTGTGTAAAATTTTTTTCGAGTGTGGTTTTTAAGTTACCAATGCTTTTAAAACTAAACAAGTTTAAAAAGCATTGCTTTAAAATTAAACAAGTTTGAAAAGCATAGTTTAGTTACCACCAATGCTTTTAAAACTTGTTAAAACACGTGGCATTTAAGTTGAAACTAATCTGAAATTCAGAGTTTTGCTTATAACTTTTGAACCACTGGACCGATTGAGCTGAAATTTAAAACCAAATAGACCCGGGGAACGGCAAAGATACATGCTAAGCTTCAGAAGTCTCATTATTGTCTTTCGAAAGTTATCGTGTTTTTTATCTCGTAAATTCGCGAAACACCCTTGCCGAAATTTACTCTTTTGCTCATAACTTTTGAACCACTGGACCGATATGGCTGGATTGCAATACCAACCTGACCAGGTAAATGGCAAACATATATGCCAAACTTCAGTAGCCTCTGTAAAGTCTTTTAAAAGTTAGCGTGTTTTCTACGGACGGACAGACAGACAGACAGACAGACGGACGGACGGACGGACGGACGGACGGACGGACGGACGGACATCGCTAGATCGACTTAAAATCGATCGAGGATCATAAATATATATACTTTATGGGGTCCTAGACCAATATTTCGAGGTGTTACAAACGGAATGACAAACTTATATATACCCTCTATCACTAGAGTGGAGGGTATAAAAAGTGCTTCCAAAAGGTCAAGTTATATTAACATCCGGATCACTACTTCAGAAGTTGTGATAAAAACACTAGTGATATATGATATACTTAAGTGTCAATCTTTCGCCACTGAAAAGTGGCGATAAAAAGAACATACTTTGTGTGTCACGCCCATATTAAATTCATCAATGTTTCAGTTGAAGAAGAAGTACATCTGGTTCATAAGTTGTGGTGAATTTTGTAGTGAATGGTAAGCTCTTTTTTTGCTGGGAACTGAATATCTGTAGTTACAACTGAATTTTGTTGACACAACTGTATTTAAATTGAAACAACTAAATAATTCGTTTGCTACAGCGAAATGTAGTAGCAGCAACCGAGTGTTGAGTTGATACAACTGAAAAATTCAGTTGGAAATTTATTTTTCTCTGTGTATTTTTTACTCATCTAGTTTCTGAAACCATTATCTCAGGAGGTTAAAAATGTACCAAAGTACAATTTTTTATCACTTTTACACCTATAAACTCAGATTTTCCAAAAAAATTTACTTTTTTGGAATGATTTTTTTCGACTAGAGTATCCCACATTTCAAATATCAATTTTCTACCATCATTTTTTCAGGAGATATAAAATGTACTAAAGTATACTATTTTACATCTTTTTGCACCTTAAAATCATAATTTACAAAAAGTATTTGTTTGTGTAGGTTTTGCTCTGCTGCACTATGGTTCGAAATCCATATTTTTTTGGCAGAAATTAAAAACAAAATTTTAACAAATTTTCAAAAGCTTATACATTTTCTACAATGGCAACACTATAAGCTATAAAGAAGTTAAATAAAAAAAGTTTGGTGGCAATACTTTCAGTTTGCCAGGCTTTGAAAATTGAAAGCTTTAAGACGTATAATTAAACCGGGGTCAAAACCATATTATAATTATACAAACAGCAAATTGGGGAAAAAATTATATTATAAAGAGGATAAAGGGACAAATTGAAGCCTAAAGATAGTAGTTCAAAATTCCAATTTTACAGTTAATGCATCCTTGGCGATATTCTTGGGTGTTTTGATTATGAAGATTTCAAAGCCAAAATAGCCTATATCTTTCGCGGGCAAAAAGTTATATATGAGTTTGTCATTCCGTTTGTATCACCTCGAAATATTGGTCTAGGACCCCATAAAGTATATATATTCATGATCCTCGATCGATTTTAAGACGATCTAGCGATGTCCGTCCGTCCGTCCGTCTGTCTGTCCGTCTGTCTGTCTGTTGAAAACACGATAACTTTTGAAAGACTTTACGGAGGCTCCTGAAGTTTGGCATATATGTTGGGCATTTACCTGGTCAGGTTGGTAATCCAGCGAAATCGGTCCAGTGGTTCAAAAGTTATAAGCAAATGAGTGAATTTCGGCAAGGGTTTTTCTGGAATTTACGAGATAAAACACACGGTAGCTTTCGAACGGCAATTCTGAGGGTGCTGAAGTGTGGCATATATGGGGCAAAACGCGTCAAAGGTCCACACCAAAAACAAATGTTGTCCGATTTAAGTATAATTTTGGTAAAATAGTAGGTTAATGATAGGTATTCTAAATTACAAATATAAAATTTTTTGATGAAATATTGGCAGAGTTACAGGGTTGGAAAGTTTTGATGTTTTTGAAAAGAACATATTTTGGTGAATTTTAATTAACATTTTGATGAAGCAAAAATTATAATTTAAAAAACGACTTTTAAAGTATTTTTGACGGCCTTTAAAATGGCATTTGTGTTTTTTTTAAAAAAAATAAATTTGACCTTAAAATTCAAGGTCAAAATATTAAATTGTAATTATCTTATAAGGGTCGCACTTTTAGATTTTTTTCACTAAGCCCACTAGAAAGATGGAAATTTTTTTTAATTTCGGTTTTTTTAAAAAAAATGGTATGTATGATATTTTATGAGAAATCAATTTTTTTACCAGTACATAACACCCAAACTGTACTGATTTCTTTATTTTTTATGTGAGCATCGTTTGTTGTGTGTGTTTACAACACACACTTTATCTAAGCATTGATATTTGTTGTTGTTATTATATACAGATTAAAGCGATTTCAGTACAATTTGAGTGTTATTTACTCCTTAAAAATTGATTTCTCATAAAGTATCATACATACCATTTTTTTTAAAAAAACCGAAATTAAAAAAAATGTCCAGCTTTCTAATGGGCTTAGTGAAAAAAATTTAAAAGTGCGACCCTTATAAGATAATTACAATTTAATATTTTGACCTTGAATTTTAAGGTAAAATTTATTTTTTTCAAAAAAACCGCAAATGCCATTTTAAAGGCCATCAAAAATACTTTAAAATTCGTTTTTTAAATTATAATTTTTGTTTCATCAAAGTGTTAATTAAAATTCACCAAAATATGTTCTTTTCAAAAACATCAAAACTTCCCAACCCAGTAACTCTGTCAATATTTCATCAAAAAATTTTATATTTGTAATTTATACTACCTATTATTAACCTAATATTTTTCCAAAATTATACTTGAATCGGATAACATTTGTTTTTTGGTGTGGACCGTTGACGCGTTTTGCCCCATATGAGGAGTTCCGTTTTAGACTTAAATTTTGAGTTAAAAAAAGATGTGATTTTTGTTTTGATGGCACATCGATGAAAGTTGGCATAAATATTAGATGCTATTTAAGAATAAGAAATTCGTTTGCGTCAATTAAATCGCGCAAGGGGGTCAAAAGTTATGGCGGTTTTAAGATTTAGCGGTTTTAAAAATCTTAAAAATATTTTAAAGATTTTATTTTCTACACATTTGTTGCATGCGTTATTAAAACATGCCAGGATATATCATTTCTTCTAAAATATATGATATAAATTTAACCCTTTAATGACCAAACGATTTAAAAAAAAAAATATCTAAGTACCTAAAATCGCGATTAATTCGCGGTAAAAGAAAAGTTTCACAATTTTTTATAACATATTTAGGCAATACGCGTTGGTATTACTGAAGAAAATCACGTATCATTGTACCAGTAGTTAAAAAAAAATCGGTGATGCTTTTTTATAACAAGAAAATTTAATAAGGTCCAAAAAATCTATAATCATCAACACTTTTTAACCCGCCTGTGATTTTATGATGACACATCAAGTGGGCTTTCATTTAAAAAAAATTTCATCCGATTTCGTGTAAAGCCTTGGATGTGCCAGATCAAAACAGGTTTAGATAAAATCATCGCGCTTTCCGCTCAGAATGGCTTAAAGTAAAAAGTCAAAAAGCAAATCAGATCTACTCGTTAAGGCACGTCTTTTGGTGTATTAAAATGAACATGATGCATTAATTGCTACTAAAAAAAATAGGAAACAGATTTGCAAATTTCGCACAATTTTCAAAAATGCCATAAAATTTTTGCAATTTATTTTTTATAAACCCGCCAGTGATTTTTTTATGTAAACTCACAAAAAACTCGGTTTACACAAGAGTCCACCAAATTTCGAATGAAACCGCGAATGTGCCTTGCGAAAAACTGGTATTTTAAAAAAATTACGTTTTTTCTTGCGAACTTTGATCTGCTGAAACTCCTTAACTATTCGTGGCACATTAACGGGATTAATTCCAAAATGTTAAGAATTACAACAGCTACCAACTCTAGTTCAACTTTTTTCATTTTATAGAGGGGGCCGAAATCCCTGATCAAAAAACCTCGAAAATTTAAAAACTCTTAATTTTTGGTTTCAAAATTTAACCGTCTTATAACTTCTTACCAAGCGATGAAGCATCTATCAAACCAACATTAAAATAATCTCTTATATGTACTGACTTTGTGTTATGCCGGAAAAGATTGAAATATAAGGAGAACTTAAAAAAAAAGCGAAATAATGTAAAAACTATGGATTATTTCAAGCCATTTTTATCGATTTTTCAAATTTAACCCTCTGTAACTTTTACGGATAAAGTGGGGTAAACATTGCTCAGTGATGGTTCAAGGTCTTGTTTACACAACTGCATTTACAGTTTTTCTTTATTCCAAAAACTGCCGGTTTTTTATAACATTTATTTCAGTTTCACTGAGTTGACATTTAAAAAAGATTTCTTGATATATTTGCCGTTCCTCTGGTCCGGTTCGTTTTAAATTTCAGCCAAATCGGTCAAGTGGTTCAAAAGTTATTAGCAAAACCGTAAATTTCAGATTAGTTTCACCTTAAATTCACGTGTTGAAAACCCGTTAAACATGTTTAAAAAACATTGGTAAGTCACAAAAATATTTTACAACGTATTTTAGTCACTCAAAAAAACACACTCAAAAAAAATTTTACACTCAAAAAAAATTGTACACTCAAAAAAAAATTAGTAAATTATTTTTCAAAATGTTTAAAATAATTCAAAAATGTTTTTTACACGTTAGAAAATTTACTATCACTTAAAAAGGGCGTTGTGGACTTTTCTACTTGTTTTTTTTTTATATTTGTTTTCAGCGTATCAGCGATGTGTTGCAAGACACGCATAAATTTATTAATTTTTTTTTTGTAAATTTCAAAAATCAAAAATTTAATTTAATCCGATTGGATTGTATCCGTTTGTACCACATAAATTTTTAGGAGAAAAAAATTTTAAATCGGAAGAAAATTTTTTTTCTTCTAAGACTTTTTCTAAAGAAAAAAATAAAAATGTTTCGGAAAAAACTGATTCAGAAATTTTTTGTTGAAAAATTTATCAGACGCTGTTTCTATAGAAAAAAAATCCTTAGTGCAAATTTTATTTTAAGTTTAAGCATAAACAACACCGTAACGTATGAGCAGTGTTGCCATATATCAAGATTTCCCTTTTTTTGCAAGTTTTTTGAGGTGCTAAAAAGATTTCAAGATTTTTTCTAAAAAAATAAGTTTTTTGGAAAATAATAATGTTTTTTCAAGTTTTCTTAATTAGTTAAAAAATACAAAAAGCATAATTTTTTTTGTAAATACCCGAAATATTGGTCGTAGACCAAGCTTTTAGTATACCGACCGATTCAGAATCACTATCTGATTTGACTTAGCGTGTCCGTCCTTCAGTCTATGTAAACGGTTACAATTAAATACGTCTTTATTCTATGAAAATATGAGATATTCCATTACAATTTTGTTTTTAGCTTGGTAACCTTATTAAATCCAAAAAATTAATTGAACGCTCGACATTTGGATTCCTGAAAGATTCATGTTTGACTCTTAATTCTGGATATGTAAAAAATCCAAAATATGTTTTTTTTAACATTCATAAAAGAGTCAGGAAAGAATACGAACATATATTTTTCAGAATCTTTTACGAGTCATATAAGGCCCCTGTAGGTTAGTTGGTAGTAGAGATGGGCACATGAGCAGATTAGACCGTGATTCACGTGATTTACGCGTGATCACGCGTGAGTGTGACTGGATTCAATTTTACTCACGTGATTGTGAGTGAGTGTGAGTGGAGAAAAAATTTGCGTGAGTGAGTGTGCGTGAGTACGATTTTTGCGTGAGTGAGTGTGCGTGAGTCAATTTTTTAGCGTGAGTTTGCGTAATTTATTTTCTCTTTATATTTCCTTTTGTACGAAAAAACAACAAAAAAAATGTAAAATTTGGAGTAACTTAAGATTTCGTCCCGAAAAATGCAAAAAAAATTGTAAAATTTTGCTAAACTTTAAATTTTGTTAAAAATGTTGAAAGATTTTTGAAATTTTAGTTTTTGATTTTTTTTTTTTTATAAATAAGTGTTTCGTGAGTGTGAGTCAACGTGAGTGTGAGTGAAGCTTGCGTGAGTGCACGTGAGTGTGAGTTGTATTAAATTTACTCACGTGATTGTGCGTGAGTGTGAGTAGAAAAAATATGCTCGTGAGTGAGTGTGCGTGATTCAAAAATTCCTGTCGTGAGCGTGAGTGAGTGTGAGTCAAAAATCACTCACGCGCCCATCTCTAGTTGGTAGCATGCTAGCCTATGAAACAGGGGGTCGTGGGTTCGATTCCCACTAAACCCTTGGTCGATTTCGATACAACGAGACGACGGTCATTGTAACCAGTTCTCGGTAAGGTTTAATTAATTATTAAAAATGATTTGTAATTAAATTTCGAAAACTAAATAAAAACTGATCGTTGGATTAAAATTATTATTATGATATTATAAGAGCGCTAAGAAAAAGGGATTATGTTTTCTGAACGTCTAAGAACTCTTTATGAGTCTTTTCGAGCTCCAAATGAACGCTTGGTTGTTTTTTTTTATTATTTTTTTTACACTTGATATAAAAAATGAATTGAAAATACATAATGTATTAATTTTTAATTTTTTCAATACTTATGTAAAAAAAAGATTTTTTCACATAAAAAAAGATTTTTTTTCAGAAATAAAAAGTTTTTTCAAAAAAATATATGAGTAATAAATAACACTGTGCACCAAATTTTGGGTCATCGCATTGAGCCTCAATGCCTTCAACGCCATATGAAAGAAGACAATCAAATGGACAAAATCACCAAAGGGTTTTGCAAAGTCAGTTCGGATTTCTTTTTTATAGCCCACTGAAGATTTTATTTTTTTTATCAAAGGCGTTTGGAAAACGTCATAAATACTATATTAAGAACACATCTGAGCTTCAAAATATGATTTGATGTCTTCAGTTAAATTTAATGGCGGTTCTTTTCTAAGAACATTTTAACCCTCTAACTGCCATTTTAAGGGGTCATTTTAGTCCTTTTTTAAAATCTATCCACAGAAGTCTTATAAAACGTCCATTTAGAGGGTTAAAATGTTCTACAAATATTTTCCTCATAAAATTTCACTAGGGGTTGTCGAATGTTCAAAGTTTGTACGACATGCTTAAAGTGCTTAAAAAGGGTCAAGTATAAATAATCAATGTTTGTTATTTATTTTTACCAAAGCAGTGTTCAAAAATATCGACAAAAAACAGTGCAAATATACTTTTGAGCTAAAAATGATATTCTGATGTGTTTTATAAAATTTTATGATGATTCTTTTCTTTGATCAAATTAACCCTCTAGCTCCCGTTTTAAAGGGTCATTTTTGTCATTTTTTTAAAGAAATACAAAAAAGTCTATAAAAAAAGGCAGTTAAAGGGTAAAAATGTTTTACAAATATTTTCTGCATCAAATTTTACTAGAGCACGTCTAAGACAGAAAGTTCGTCCAACACATACAAAATGCTTAAAAATTTTAAAGTATTCAAATTTTTTTTTGGTCCGAAATAAAAAAAAAACAAGTCACAAAGTTAAATTCAACTTTGTCAAATGTATTAATACCCTCCACGATGTAAAAAAGTTTGCAAAAAAAAAAAACAAACGAACACCTTGAAAATTGTGGTACATTCAACATAACCTAAAAACACAAAATGCTTTGTTTCGGCGGCTGGTTGACACATGTGAACAGAATCGATCACCGAATGGTATTTAAACAAGTACAAACATATGAAAAAAAAAACATTTTCGTCGAATTTTTTTTTTTACCAAAAATTTTTTTTTGCTGATTTTTTTTTTTTAATTTTTTGCAAATAAACTTTTTTACATCGTGGAGGGTATTAATACATCCCAGCAGAAATTTTGCTGAACGTTCAGCAGCTTTTGGAAGGGGAACTTGAGTAAAGGAGCGCATCCAATTGCGCTGAATTCATGCATGATTCCCTAAGGCGATGTCCCACTTTAGAGCGCTAGTTGGATACACAGAAACAGCGCTCTTTAGATGCACTGAGATTACGTGTCTTTAGAGCGCTGATTTAAGCAGAATAAAGATGCTGTAAATTCATGTATCTTTTTAGCGCAGATTTAAGCAGATTAAAGATGCAGTGAATTCATGTATCTTTGTAGAGCTGATTTAAGCAGAATAAAGATGCTGTAAATTCAAAGTTGAAATCAAATAACTAAAATTTAAAAAAATATAACAAAAAAATTCATTCGTTTTACTTTACAAAACTTTATTTATGTGAAACAAAATAAAAAAAAAAAAATCGGAAGTGAACATCAAAAAAATATCGGAAATTTTCATTTTTACATTTTTTATGGGATTTTTTTTGGGAACAGCGGTCAAAGATGCTATGATTGAAGCGCTCTTTGCAGCGCTGATTAATGCGCAATAATGATGCAGTCAAATCATGTGTCTTTGTCTAAAACTCGTGTTTTTTTATTCAAAAAGTGTTAAAAATATTAAAAAGGAAAGCAAGTGTGGAATTTTATCAAAAAATAATTACACATTATAAGTTTTATATAAAAAATCTTAAAAAAAAAAATTTAAATTTTTTCCCCTTCCTTTTACTGCATCCCTAAGAGCGCTCTTTGGATGCGCTACGGTATGCTATTAACAGATGCTGTGTCGCCAAAATCTCGATTTATTTCTGCTGGGATTCGACAAAGTCGAATTTAACTTGATTACTTGTTTTTTTTATTTCGGCCCAAAAAAATATAAAAAAAAAAATTTGAATACTTTAAAATTTTTAAACATTTTCGATATGCTGGACGAACTTTCTGTCTTAGACGTGCCCTAGTAAAATTTGATGCAGAAAATATTTGTTTAACATTTTAACCATTTAACTGCCTTTTTTTATTGACTTTTTTGTATTTCTTTTAAAAAAGGACAAAAATGACCCTTTAAAACGGTAGCTAGAGGGTTAATTTGGTCAAAGAAAAGAATCATCATAAAATTTTATAAAACACATCAGAACATCATTTTTAGCTCAAAAGTATATTTGCACTGTTTTTTGTCGATATTTTTGAACACTCCTTTGGTAAAAATAAATAACAAACATTGATTATTTATACTTGACCCTTTTTAAGCACTTTTCGCATGTCGCACAAACATTCGACAACCCCTAGTGAAATTTTATGAGGAAAATATTTGTAGAACATTTTAACCCTCTAAATGGACGTTTTATTAGACTTCTATGTTTAGTTTTTGAAAAAGGGCTGAAATGACCCCTTAAAATGGCAGATAGAGGGTTAAAATGTTCTAAGAAAAGAACCGCCATAAAATTTCACTGAAGACATCAAATCATATTTTGAAGCTCAGATGTGTTCTTATTATAGTATTTTTGACGTTTTCCAAACGCCTTTGATAAAAAAATAAAAACTTCAGTGGGCCATAAAAAAGAAATCCGAACTGACTTTGCAAAACCCTTTGGTGATTTTGTCCATTTGATGGTCTACTTTCATATGGCGTTGAAGCCATTGAGGCTCATTTTTCTTGTTGCACAGTGTAATTAGAGTGTTAATTTATTACTCATACGCTAAGGTGTTCCCGAAATAAAATAAACAAAAACAAAACTGACTAGAAGAAATCGATTAAGGATCAAAAATGTATAAATATTTTAAACTTATGGGGTCCTAGAACCATACTATGATGCATTTCACACAGAATGGCAAACTGAGTATACCCCTATACTGTGGTTAGACTGGTATTTAGATAAATTATTTTAGCTTGTTTGTTAACACGTTTAGTGTTGTTCGAAATTTAAAATTAACATTTAATTTAAAGACATCCTGTAGTTTATCTATTAGTAAGTAAATAAAGTTTAAATTTCTCTTAACATCTCTAATAATCACAACTTAACACTTTCATATCTAACCAGCCCTTTTTGTCTAATGGCAAATAAATTTTTAAAAATTTTCGAAGCAACTCAACAAAATAATTGTAATTTACATTACAATCATTGTCTAAAATTTAGGTTAAACTATAAATTAAGAAGTTAGCAGCTCGTTTACAAATGCAAATACAACAATATAATAGAAATTTAAAATGAAAACTATTTTTTTAAATATTTCAACAGCAAAAAAAAAAGAAGAAAAAACTGCAACTGACATGGTCTAACAAATATGTAAGTGGCCATATATAGACGATACCAACAAAATGTTGTACCATAAAATAGACAAACACTTTAACTATATTTTGTATTTACCGTACATGAAAAAAAAAACACTCCAAATGACGCTGCTGCAACTGCAAAACTATAAACACTCTAGCACCTTCCCTACTCAAAATAAACAGCAGGGGTACAATTTTTTATACATACTGCGAAAAAAAAAATTAAACGAATCAACCTACAAACATAGATACAATTATGTGGGGGAGTACTTTGTATTGTTGGTACTACCACAAAAACAAAAACAAACACTTGTACTTTTATTTTTCATATAAATTTTCAATACTCAAAACCAAATGGAAAATTAAAAAAAGACAAATGTTGTTATTGTTTGTATGTGCAGTGCAGTGCAGTACAACTGTTGGTTGCCGTATACTTGTTGTCTGTTTAAAATAATATAAAAAATATTGATAATACTCACTGTAGCACCAATGTTTACGCATTGCGGTATGCATGCAGTTCTTTGGGAAAAAATACATAAAAAATAACAACAAAATGATGTTGCATTTACAACTATTCACATATGTATCTTAAAGTTACATCTGTAGCCGGCTTGCAACATGTTTGTTTAAAACATGTTGGATTTTTATATTATACCGGTTTGTTACAAAAATAACAAAAAATTCTGTAGTTAGTGTAGAAGAAAATATTTAATTATTTAGGGGATTCCATATCAAATTTCCAGTTTTTAAAGAAATATATGGTGCTGTATGTATAAAGAATCCCATAATAGCCAAAAAAAACTTAAGGGGTGCACACTTTAGAATTCTTTATTTGTATACCCTCCAACCACAGTATGGGGGTATACTCACTTTGTCATTCCGTTTGTAACGCATCGAAATATCGGTTGGGGATCCCATAAAGTATATATATTATTGATCCATGATCGATTCTAAGAAATTCTGTGAATGTCCGTCCGTCTGTCTGTAGATGGCACGATACAGTCCAAAATAAAGGAGCTAGCCTCCTGCAATTTGGCATGAATATGTCTTATGTTCCTAGACAGGTTAAGTTCGTAAATGGGCAAAATCGCTCAGGGGGAAAAAAGTTCCCCCTTGAAGAACTGAACCAACCTCTGAAAAAATACACTTTTTTTAAATTTTTTTTTTGTATTTTTGTTAAATAAATGAAACATTTGTTATATTTATCAGGATGGGAAGGTGCTCTCAACGTCCCCCACTGACCCCCATCACCCCCCCAAAACAAACGCCCCTGACATTTTTTTTTACATTTTGAAGGGTATAAAAGATTCGGCACAGCCGAATTTAACACTCTCACTTGTTTTATTTAATATATCGATTGTATGTACTTTCATCTATATGCTGCAAAAATTTGATAAACAAATTTTTAGAACTAAAAAAAAAAAACAGATGTTGAAAAAAGTATCATTCCACATCGTTCCCTGCTTCATTCCACTTCGTTTCCCATTCTATTCCATTTAGTTTCCCGTTCTATTCCATTTCGTTTCCCGTTCTAATTCATTTCGTTCCCAGTTTCATCTCATTTCGATCCATGTAACTTTCATTTCTTTTCGTATAACATGCGTTAAAGAATAAAAAAAATTTTAAAGTATTTATCTTTTTTCGAGTGTAATGTTTTTTTTACTGTAAAAATATTTCTGAATGAATGAACGTATGTACACAAAATATTGTAATTTTTTTAAAGAAAAACTAAATTTTTTTTGAGTGTGAAATTTTTTGGAGTGTAAAATTTTTTTTGAGTGTAAAATTTTTTTCGAGTTTTATTTTTAAGTTACCAATGCTTTTAAAACTAAACAAATTTAAAAAGCATTGCTTTAAAACTAAACAAGTTTGAAAAGCATTGTAAAGTTACCAACAATGCTTTTAGAACTTGTTTAACACGTGGCATTTAAGATGAAACCAATCTGAAATTCAGGATTTTGCTTGTAACTTTTGAACCACTGGACCGATTGAGCTGAAATTTAATACCAAATAGACCTAGGAAACGGCAAAGAAATATGCCAAGCTTTAGCAGTCTCATTAGTGTCTTTCGAAAGTTCTCGTTCTTTTTTATCTAGTAAATTAGCGAAAAACCCTTGCCGAAATTTATTCTTTTGCTCATACACTAAGAAAATTATGTCATTAACTGTTTGTAGGTTATTTTAAAAAGTAATCAGTAAAGTTATTTTAAAAGAAACATCACTTATTTTATAAAGGATTTACTTTTTTTAATATTTCTGTAGTTTAAAAAATATAATTTACTGTCTTAAAAACAAATTTTCTGTTACATTCATTTTCGGCAGTAAAAAAATTCTTCTATAGTTTTACTGTTTTTCAATACAAAATAAGTGACTATTCAGTAGTTTTTTAATGTTTTGGTTAGTTATTAAATTAACATTTAAAATTGACTGTAATGTGTTTTTATTTTTAATGAAAAAACAGTGGAATGGTTTTAAAATAAAATTTCATTTGTTTTAAGTGAATATTCAGTGGAATTTACCTACATAATTTTTTGAGTGTAACTTTTGAACCACTGGTCCTATTTGGCTGGATTGCAATACCAACCTGACCAGGTAAATGACCAAAATATATATCAAACTTCAGTAGCCTCTGTAAAGTCTTTCAAAAGTTAGCGTGTTTTCTACGGACGGACAGACAGACGGACGGACTAACGGACATCGCTAGATTGACCTAAAATCGATCGAGGATCCTGAATATATATACTTTATGGGGTCCTAGACCAATATTTCGATGTGTTACGAACGGAATGACAAACTTATATATACCCTCTATCACTAGAGCGGAAAAAAGTACCATTTCGACCCAATTTTAACAATTTAGGCACCCTTTTTATCCTAAAATTCAAATGTCAATCAATTTTTAATTATGCTGGAGGATCATATATGAGGCATTTCACACCAAATGTACAGCGAAAAAAAAAAACATGTGTCCCGTGAATTTGTGAATAGGTTGTATGAATATCCCTATATGAAGCAAACAAAACTGCGTTTTTGGTTTTCAATTTTTCAAAAAATTGACTTAGGAGGCGTGGTCAAGTATTAGAAAAATTTTCAAATTTGTGATGAGTTGCCTTGTTTGAATATTTATCAAATTAAAATGGAATGCACCACAATCTCAAAAAATTATTTTGTATGGGCTATCGACCAATATTTTTTTTTTTTGGAAAATTTTCAGAATCTGTTCTGAAATTTTCCATTTTGTAAAAAAGTCAATTTATCACAAATCCGGCTACTTTTTTTAATTTTTTTTTTTTTAAGTTTAGATGTTTGTCTATCCACAGAAAAAAATTCAGACATGTGTTTTTCGTTTTGTTATGAAATTTAATGCGATTTTCTCGAAAAAAAAACGAAAAACACATGTCTGAATTTTTTTGTATGGATAGACAAACATCGAAACTTAAAAAAAAAAAAATAAAAATAAAAACAAAAGTGGCCGGATAAATTGCCTTTTTTGAAAAATGGAAAATTTCGAACAGGTTCTGAAAATTTTCAAAAAAAAAAATCATACAAAACTATATAAGAATGTAAATTTTTGAGATTGTGGTGCATTCCGTTTTAATTTGATAAATATTTAAACAAGGCAGTTGTTGCCTTGTGTCAATATTTAAATATTGACCATTTTTCCAATATTTGACCACGCCTCCTAAGCCCAGTTTTTGAAAAATTAAAAAACCAAAAACGCAATTTTCTTAATTCCATATAGGGATATTCATGCAACCTATTCAGAAATTCACGGGATACATGTTTTTCTGAAGCAGGATATTTGGTGTGGAATGCCTCATATGTAAAATTTTTTGATTCTGGGGGTTTTTAATTTTATAATTATAAAAAAATAACCATTTCCTCTCTTTTCCAAAACCCAATTTTTTTTACATTGTTTTTTTTTCATAAATGATCCTAAATTCAAAATATCAAGTTTCTAGGACCATTATTTCAGGAAACATAAAAAGTACCAAACATACACTTTTTGCCCTTTTATGATCCTTAGAAAGAAAATTTCAAATAAAGTACTTTTTCAGATTGTTTTTTTTTTTTTCACCGAAGTATCCTTCATTCCAAATATCAAGTTTCTAGGATCATTACTTCAAAATATATAAACGGTACCAAAATTATACTTTTTTACACCTTTTACGACCTTTAGAAATAGAATTTCAAAAAAGTACATTTTCCAGAATGTTTTTCGCTAAAGGATCCTACATTCCAAATTCTTATTTCTGGAAATATAAAAAGTGCCAAAAGTACAATTATTAACCCTTCCCCACCCCCCAGGCACGAAAAGTACCGTTTTTACCTCTTTTATATCCCCTGATAAACGGAGTTTTCAAAAAGGTACTTTTACCGGAGGATCCTACATTTTCAAATTTCAAGTTTCTATGACAATTACACTGAAAGTAGGTGAAAATGACACATCAAAACGCGGAGACACGTCAACTTTTGGGTAGTAGAATCCAGTGGTGTACCCCGTTTTGAAAAGTTAGCTCAAAATCACGAGATATTTCGGTTTGAAATTTGTTGTAGATTTAAGGCGATTTTTGATTTTATTTGAATAAAAAAACTTTAAAAACTTGTTTAAAAACATTTTGTTTATAATTTATTTGTCAAAATTTATATCTAGAAGTAATGGACGTCCATTTACAAACGAAAATGGAACTATATTTGCTCTTATTTTGTTGAATTTTATCATTTTTGTTTGATTTATTCAATTTTACTCTTTGTTTGCAACCGACCAGCAGTAATCAGCAAATATTGAGTCTATTCGGTTACACGTCTGCAACGGTTACATTTTGTCGAAAATTAATATACGTAAATGGATTTAACAAGAGTTTTTGGAGGTTTTCCCCTCAAAAAAAATCAAAAATCGCCTTAATTCCAAGACAAATTTAGAATCGAAATGTCTCGTTATTTTGAGCTAACTTAAGACGGAGTATACCACTGGATTCTATAACCCAAAAATAAGTTGGGGTGTCTCGGCGTTTTTGTGTGTCATTTCAAAAGATCACATTTTACTTAGATAGTTATTTTAGAAAATAAAAAAAAAGTACCATAAGTACACTTTTTCCATTTTCCACTTTTTCAACATTGGTAAAAACCCAGTCTTAGTGGTTCTATATTCCGGGAGGGGAACGTGCATTCCAAATCGCAAGTCCCTATGACAATTTTTTCAGGAAATATAAAAAGGACCCAAAAGTACACTTTTTTACTCTTTTTTACCCTTTTTTACCCCCGTTGAATCAACATAATATAACAAATTAGAACAAAAAAATAAAGTTTTTGGGTTCAAGTTAGAAAAATGCAGAAGAAAACTTGAATTCTTAAAAATTATAGACATTTCTGGTATTCCCATACCGGTTGGACACACTGCAGTTAGTGTTATCATCAGTAGGATTTTAAATGTCGGTTTGTCTTGTTAATGAAAATTGTTTTTTATATATGTGAATATTTATTTCTGCAGAATAAATTTTGACAGTTTCCAATACTACAATTCTATTTCCAGCAATCTCAACCTCACCTCAAACTTTCTTTCAACTTTTTTGTCTCTTACATTATTTCGCAAGAGTTACCAACATGATCTGGAATTGCAGACACGGTTTTTTTCCTGTTAATACAGATCGAGCTCGGGCTCTAATTATATTTCTTATAAGGGTTCAAGTTGATAAAATGCAGAAGAAAAATTGAATTTCTAAAAATTATAAACATTTTTGGTATTCCCAGTTTCAAACACTTCAGTTAGTGTTATCATCAGTAGGATTTTTATTGTCTACTGATGATAACAATAGGGGCCAAATTTTAGAAAAACAATTTTTCCAATTAAATTCTTAAGAACTTCTGAAAAATTAATGAAAAAATAATTTAGTTATTCTTTTATTTTTAGTTTTTGATATCTTCAATATTTTCTAAAATTTATATTAACAATTTGAAAAATATAAAGTCACTTTGTCGTCCAATTTTAAATTACCTTAGCATTTTAATATTTTCACATATTTTTATTGCGAACATGCCGTATGAGTAATAGCGAATTACGGCTATTATTTATTAATCATACGTTATGGTGTACGTAAAATAGAACAAACATGAAAATTGAAGTGGAGTTTCAGGCGCAATTTAATCCGATTTCAATCTTAAATCAGATTTTAAGCTAATTTTAAACTAGATCTGTTTTTAATTTCTATTGCTTATTATTTATAAAGGATGAGATTTTCATGCAAATGCATGTTTTTTGTCGATAGTCTAAAAACGATATCGACCAATTATCTTTCCGAATCAAGAAATTCGCGCTAAAATGGCATCGATTTGTTTTTGCATATTTTTGCATATTTTGGTGAAAATGCATATTTTTGCATATTTTGGTTTTAAATGCATATTTTGTGCATATTTCCAACTTTTAAGTGCATATTTTTGCATATTTTGCATATTTTGCCATAAATTAACAAAAACATAAATTAAAATTTATTTGTTCAAAAACTATTTTAAATTTTAAAAATTTATTTTGAAACTAGTCGAATAGCCTGTCCCTGCCAGGCGGAACACCAAATCACTTTTCTTAAGAATTCTAATTTTTTACTAAACTTTATAAAAAATTATGTTTTGTGCTTCAAAAATTTAATATTGCTACATTGAGTTACATCAATATATTTCCTAATTGATTTATTGATAAAATTTCAGAACTAAATTTAGCACGCCCATTTCGTATCTCCGTCCTTAAACCGGATATCGAAAATCCATCGTATGGATATGTCCCATCGTCACTCCTATATACATGGAAATTTGTATATTTCTCAGTCATGAAGGGTTTTAAAATTAGCTAAAATATTAAAAAACACAATTTTTTCACATACATTTTTCCTTATAATTCTCCGTACACAGTTTAAATATTAAATCTGACATCATAAGGGTATGATCCATTGTCAATACTTTATGATTTACAATTTTCAGCATCCTTAGTCATTAGGGGTTTCAGAAATAGTTTGAGGCTGTTATTCATAACACTTATAGTAGACTTATTGTAGGTTTATTTGACAAATATGCCTGCAATATCTGTCAAATAAACCTACTTTAGTTATATTTTAGTTTTTATGAATAACCACCAAAATGTTAAAAAACTAAGTTTCGCCGTCTTCCGCCACTCCCCCTGTCTTAGAGGCCGAAAATTCGGCTACGTTACAGATTATATATATAAACTGAACAAAATTCACAACGGAATTTTTTTGTATCTCCGCCCTTTTACTGGATATCCAGGTCAGTGTTGATCTTTGCCATAGTCCGTACCATATGCATCCTAATTTTCATCTTTCAAGGTGAAAACATAATTTTTCCATGCCCATTTCTTCTCTTAATTCTCCGTCCATATTTCAAAATTTTTAAATCTGACTACTTTAGGATAAGCTCCATCGTTAGTACTATACTCGTATCAACGCCCGTTTCCCTCTTAATTCTCCGTCCACAGTCCAAAAATTTTAAGTCTGACTACTTTGGGATATGGTCCAGTGTCAGGACAATATGCTGGCCAATTTTCGGCTGCGTAGGTCATTAGATCTTTAAAGTTAGTTAAAATAAAAATAATAAAACACAATATTGCCTTGTCCCTTTTTCCCTTCAACTCTCCGTCTAAATTCCAAAAATGTTAAATCGGACTACTTTAGAATATGCTTCATAGTTAGGACTACATGTTAGGGACTTCAGCTTCCTAATTCATACACTCAAAATAATAACTCTGTAAAATACTCCGTAAAATGACTGTAATCTTAATTCAACAGATATTTGACAGAGTTTTCTGTCAAAACACAGATTTAAAGAAAATTCTTTGTATTTTTTGTGACAAAAAAAGTTTCTTTTGTAATATAAATTTTAACTTTGCAATCTTAATTTTACAGATAATTAACAGAGTTTTCTGCTAAAATATTTTTTATAACCAAAAAACTAAGTTTTATCTGTATTTTTACTTATTTCTATGTAATCTTAATTTCATAGTTTAAAACAGAGTTTTCTGTAAAAACACCAAAATTATATTTGTATTTTTTTCGAGAAAATGTTTAAAAAGTAACAAACATTTTACAAAATAACATGTTTTTTACTAAAGTCTGTAAATTAACAGAGTTTTTTTCTGTAAAATTTAGGTTGCATAAAATGCATTTTAATTTACAGAGTTGTTCTTTGCTAAATGGTGTTTTATTTAACCAATATTTTACTTGGAGCTCTGTAAATTAACAGTTTTTTTTTGTCAAAATCATTTTACAGAGTTTTATAGTAAAATTACCAAGCAGAGTTTTTTCTTAATTTAACAGAGTTATTATTTTGAGTGTAGGGGCGGAGCTTAAAAATACTCTAAAATGTTACAAAAAAAAAATATTTTGCCAAGTCCCCATTTTCTCGTAATTCGCCGCCCATAGGCAAAAAATCCGGCTTGGTAAGAATCTGTCCCTGGTGTTTTACTACACTCAAAATAATAACTCTGTTAAATTACAGAAAAACTCTGCTAATTTAACAGAGTACACCATACTTTTCCAGCTAACAACATTTCTTGGTAATTTTACTAAAAAACTCTGTAAAATGATTTTGACAGAAAAAAACTGTTAATTTACAGAGTTTGTAGTAAAATATTAGTTAAATATGAAAGCTTTTTACAGAGAAAACTCTGTAATTTTACTATTAAACTCTGTAAAATTCTTTGGACAAAAAAAAACTGTTAATTTACAAAGTTTCTAGTAAAATATTGGTTAAATAAACCACCATTTAGCAAAGAAAACTATGTAAATTTACATATATTTGTAAAATACATTTGATGCAAAAAAAAAATACAGAAAAAACTCTGTAAATTTACAGAGTTTAGTTAAATGCATGTTATTTTGTAAAATTTTTATAAAATTTCTGAAAAATTTTTTTTGATAACTTTTTTTGCTACTATTTAAACTTTTTCTCAAAAAATATAAATATACAGATAAAATTTTGATGTTTGGTAACAAAAACTACTCAAAACAGAAAATTTTTTTGGTTATAAAAAAATACGAAGTATTTTGCATAGGTCTGTATTTTAGCAGAAAACTCTGTTAATTATCTGTAAAATTAAGATTACGAAGTAAAAAGTAATATAAGGAGTGAGATCATAAAAATGTTAACACACATTTTTGCCTACAACTTTGGTGTAAAGCTTCCAATTTTTTTTTTTTTTCGGCAGTTTACATTTTAAAAATATGTCAGTTAATAAATTAATTTACATCATGAGTTTTAATTTGCAATTTTTTACACAATGGACGATGAAAGAAAAGTGCGTTCAAAAATAATTAAATATTTTCAACAAAACCAAACATGGACATACAAAAAAATTGCCAAAGAAACTAATGTATGCCGCCAAACAGTTTCAAAAGTGGTAAAAAGGTATCTGGAACACCTAACAATTGAAAGGAAGCCGGGAACAGGAACAACGACTGGTTATCGTAACATTGGTAAGGCATATAAAGTTAAAAGCATCCTTAAGAGAGCTCCTAACACATCTGGCAGAAAAACAGCTCGGTTAGCCCAATGCTCAGACTTTTTTGTACGTAAAGTGAAACGTAAGGCGGGACTAAAGTCCTACAAAGTTCAAAAAGTTCCCGATAGAAACGCTTTTAAAAATTTGGAGGCCAAAACCAGAGCTACAAAATTGAAATCAAATTTTATAAAAAAATACAACTGTTGTGTAATGGACGACGAAACTTATGTCCTGGCTGATTTTGCGCAGCTCCCTGGTCAAGAATTTTATGTTTCCGATGTTCGAGGAAATGTTGCGGAAAAATTTCGGTCAAAAAAGCAAACGAAATTCCCCAAAAAATTCCTAGTATGGCAAGCCATATGTAGCTGCGGCCAAAGAAGCCAGTCATTTGTGACATCTGGCTCTATAAACAGCGAAATTTATATCAAGGAGTGTTTGCAGAAGAGACTTCTTCCGTTCTTGAGTCAGCACAATGTATCCACTTACTTTTGGCCCGATTTAGCATCTTGTCACTACAGCAAGAAAGCGCTGGAGTGGTATAATGATAATAATGTGGTTTTTGTACCAAGAGAGGCAAATCCACCAAACTGCCCGGAGCTCAGGCCAGTGGAGAGATATTGGGCTCTTGTTAAAAAAGAATTAAAGGGCACAAAAAAGGTCTCCCAGGACATGCAAGATTTCAAACGTAGATGGACCACCTGCTCTAAAAAGGTGACAGAAACTACCATAAAAGCCTTAATGGGTGGGTTTCCGGAAAAAGTGGATAACTTTGTTCGTAGTGGTTAGAGTTCCATGCGGTTTTTTTGTTATGATTTTGTATTAAATTTTATTTAATAAAAATTTGGTTTGAAGTCTTAAAATTCAGTAGTCTGTTTTTTATTTAACTTTATGTGTGTTAACATTTTTATGATCTCACTCCTAACAGATGACTCTTTGTTTTTTTGTCACAACAAAATACAAAGTATTTTCTTTAAATCTGTATTTTGACAGAAAACTCTGTCAAATATCTGTTGAATTGAGATTACAGTCATTTTACAGAGTATTTTACAGAGTTGTTATTTTGAGTATATATACATGCCAATTTTAAGCGTATAAGGCCATTAATGAAATTCAAAAAGCGCTGGATACACAAAAAATAAGAAAAACACACAAAAAAAAATATATGTACAGAAAATAGATGGTAATAAATTTACCACACCCCTTTGCCTTTCTTATTCTCTACCCATACAGTGGATATCAAAAATCCAGGTTCGTGTTGATCTTCCCCATGAAACCTACTATATACATGCCAATTTTCATCTTCCTAAGTCATTCGGGGTCTTTAAATTAGTTAAAATATTAAAAACCCAATTTTTTCCCGCTCTTTCATCTTTTAATTCTCCATCCACAGTCGAGAAATTTAAAATCCGATTACTTCAGGATAAACAACATCGTTAGCACTATACGCTATCCATTTTCCGCTTCCTTTGTGGGCTTCAAAATAAGTTAAAATGTTAATAATCTCAATTTTGTCCATTCGACATTTTCCTTTCAATTCTCCGCCCACAGTTCAAAAATTTAAAATTCGACTATTTCAGGATATGCTTTATCGATAGGACTATATGCTAGGAAATTTTCAGGTTCCTAAGTCATTAGAGGACTTTACAATAAGCTAAAATGTAAATTTTCATCATCATAGGTCATAGGGGTCTTCAAATTAGTTAAAATATAAAAAAACACAATTTTGCCACGCCCCATTCTTCTCTTAATTCTCCTTCCACAGTCTAAAAAATGTAAGTCCTATTACTTCAGGATATGCTTCATTGTTAGAACTAAATGCTATGCAATTTTCCGCTTCCTAAGTCATTTGGGGGCTTCAAAAGAAGTAAAAATGTTTAAAAAATCCCAATTTTGCCACGACACTTTTCCCCTCAATTCTCCGCCCACATTGCGAAAATTTTAAATCCGACTACTTGGGGATATGCGCCATTGTTAGAACTATATTCTAGGAAATTTTCAGCTTCCTAAGTCATTAGGGGGCTTTAAATTAAGCAAAAATGTCAAAAAATTGAATTTTGCCACGCCTACTTTTTCGCTTATTTCTCCGCCCACATGCAAAAAATCGAAAATCCGGCTACGTTAGGATCTGCCCCAGGTGTTTTACTATATGCATGCCAATTTTCAGCTTTGTAGCTCATCAGTGGGCTTCAAAAAGCTCTGGATAGACAAAAAAAGAGGAACACACAAATAGGGAAATTATATATATAGATTAAGAAAAACTATTTTTTTTCTTTTTAATTTTTTTATAGATAATCTTAATTTTTAAAAAAATGTTGCTTACGTAAAGTTTTAAATGACTTTAAACACGACGTTATTTTTGCTTTTTAAGAAGTTTTTCCTATGAAAACAAGATTTTTATTGCGCACATTTTATTTTTTTGGTGCATATTTTTAGGTTTTTAAGTGCATATTTTAAATTTTTAGCGCATATTTTCGATTTTTTAGTGCATGAAAATCTCATCCCTATTTATAAAGTTAAAAAAAAATCTGAAAAATTTTTCAAAAATCTACTAATTTTCCTAAAACATATTAAACACATTTTTTTGAAAAATTGCCACAAACCCTATGGCAATGCCATATAGGGTTATCCATAGACCCCAGTGCTACATAGTTTTTTGTTACGGAATGCCTAATATATATACATATTACATGCCCCTAGAAATGTCTGCATGTGTATTAATACCAAATCATCTGTATTTTGTCCTTGTGCATTATTGTACACATTGTACCTTCAAACATATCTTTTTATTGTTGTTGTCGCAGGATTTTATTCCTCTTGCACCAACTTTATTTTAGGGGGGTTTGTTTTTTTAGAATTTCTTCTTCCGTAGTTATTTTTTTCTATGTACAATTGTACAAATACCCAGAGTATTGAAGGCCATTTGGGTATATAATAAAAACCAAAAATCAATACTCTTATTAGAGCATGTTCAAAAATTAAAAGGATAATTTGAGAAACACTTGTAATGACAATAAAAGGATATTACATTATTGCTTTGGCAGAGATTAACTATTAAAAAACCATATCAAAAACTATAAATTAAATATTTAATGCTCTTCCTCTTTATCGTGTTAGAAAACTGCTAAGATATAACTTTGATCCAAATGCTAAACGCATGGTCGTATACAGAGGGTGGGAACCAGGACCCCCTTTTCGATTTGAAAATTTTTAAAATTTTAATACACTATAATGCATTATACAATAAAAAAAGACATAGTTTTCAAAGTATTGTATATCGGTCAAAATTACGATACAAAACAACAAATCTGGATTTTAATTAAGTTGTTTCTAAAAAAATTTCATCAAATTTAATCGTTTAAAAGCCTAGTTATTATTCACAAGGGGACGAAAATGAGACGTTCCTGAAAGTTTCGTAAAAAAATTCCAATGTATGAATTTTTGGTAAGAATGGGTTAATTTTGGATGCGCTGAACACGAGTATCAAAAAAAAACTAAAATCGGTTTAACGGTTTTCGAGATATCGGTATTTGAAGTCTGCACTCAAAAGAAAACCTCTATCAAAAAATCTGTAAAATGAATTTCAATTTAGAATAACAAATTTTTAGCAGATTTTTCTGCTGAAATGAATATGTTAGCAGAATTTTCTGCTATTAAATTTCTGAAAACAACAGAAATTTTGCAGAACGTTTACTGATTCTGTTTGCTAAGTTTCGCAAAGTTTTTTTGCAGATTATTTTGCTAATTGAACAGATATTTTTTGTTATCTTTTTTAAGTATTTTTTGCGCAGACTTTCAGCAGATTTAGTGCTAATTTAACAGATATTTTTTGTTATCTCTTTTTAAGTATTTTTTTAAATATCGACCTCGCAAAAATAAAAATAAAATATCACTATCTGAAAATTAAAGGGGACGAATATAAATAGCTCCCGCTTAAATGCGTCACTAAATATGTAAGCTTTAATATATAATGCAAAAGAACAGAAACAAACATTTCATTACAAAAGATAATTTTTGCCAGTTTGTTGCTGCATTTCATGAAGAGAAGTTCTGCCGTTCTGAGGCTGCTGTGGCTGAGTGGTTAGCTCGTTGGACTACTGCTGTCTTGACAGATTTATCTGCTGATTCAACCCAGATTATCACTACAGAAATTTAGCAAACTGAGTCTGGTAAAATCAGCAGATTTTTCATATGGCTCAAAATGGGTGTATTTTGAGTGTGCAAAAATGGCGGTTTTTTCAAGAAATTTAAAAAAAAAATATCAAAATTTCTTTCCTTTGACCCTTTCATAAAACTTGAGACAAACTTTCATTTAAAATTAATTTAAGCTAAATCCTATCATTTTAACCTGAGGCGCATTTCTATCATAGTTTTGGTTTTTTAGAAAATTTTCAAAAAAAAACTTTAAACTTTGATTGAAGGGCGCCATGGGCTAAATGTTTTGATTTGGCTCAAATTATGTTTTAATGAATGTTTGTATCAAGCTCTATAAAACAGATATTAGAAAAAAATTAACTTTTTTTTTTATTTTTTAAACGTAGGAAAAAATTGTAATTCTAAGAAATTTTTTGACAAATTTTAAGTGGCGATATCTCGAAAACCGCTCGATTTGTTTTGATTTGGTTCAAATTATGTTTTAATGAAAGTTTGCCTCGAGCTCTATAAAACCGATATTGGAAAAAAATTTTAATTTTGTTTTTTTTAATTTTAAGAACGTAGGAAAAAATTTTAATTCTAAGAAATTTTTTGACAAATTTTAAATGGAGATGTCTCGAAAATTGCTCGACCGATTTCAGAAGGTTTCTGATATTCATATTCTGCATCCCAAAATTAATAAAAAAAAAATGTATCCCAAGACATGTTTTTTTTTTTTTTTTCATTTTTCAAAAATCCAAAATATTGATGGAAATTTTCCAAAAATCCAAAACTTTGATTAAAGGGTGCCATTGGTTAAAATGATAGGATTTGGCTTAAAGTAAGTTGCAATAAAAGACTGCCTAAAGTCGATGAACACCTTATCAGATTTGTGAGTGATTTATGTGTGACTGGATCTTAATTTTAATCATGTGATTTTAAGTGAATGAGTGTGAATGGAAAAAATTATTGTGTGAGTGAGTGTGCGTGAGTAATATTTTTGCGTGCGGAAGTAAACTTTTTACGTGAGTTTGCGTAATTTATTTTCTCATCAAATTTTCTTTAGCCCGAAAAAAGACTTTTGTGACTTCGGGGGAGGCATTTGGAGTACCCGGAAAAGGGTTTCCACCAAAAAAAAAAAATTTCCAATATTTTTTAATGTGATCTTGTTTAGACAGGGAAGACCTATTTATCCAAACAGACAACGCCAACAAAAAAAATTTCGTTGCCTAGAAATAAGATCAAATATCGTCGGTGCGCCAACCAGAACCCCAATGTGTATTTCAACATTTTTTGAAGAGACCTTAATAACAGCCAAATTTGGTACTTTTTAAAATTCAAATTAATGGAAATAGAAAATTTGCAATATTATTTAAACATTTATGAAAGAAATATTGTATTGAAGCACCGCGAAAGGTCAAAATAAAGCTGATTTGTCCAAAAATTCTGAAAAACACATAGCGGTTTTGGTTGGCGCACTGACGATATGTAATTTTTTGGTTTTTTTACTTTAACCAAGATGAGGGAGGGTAAGGAAATTTTTGATTTTAACGAAAATTTCATGGAGCCATTTTGACACCCAATTAGAGTTTTACATGGGAGTTCCCGTAATTTTTCGATCCCGAAATCCTGGGAAATAGTGCGGGAATTCCCAGGGATTTTCGTTCCTTTTTAATTGTTCATGTTGTGACAGAATTGATTTTTTTGTATGTGATTTTTTAGAGATATTATTAAAATTCTTGATAATTGTGTGCAGGGACTTACGCGATGAGCCAGAGGACACAAAAAGTATCTTAGACAGACTTACTGAATGAAAAAATGTCTCAAAATCTGAGACTTTTAAGAAATGATGAATGTAACGCTATCTATTTATATGATAGGAAATAGTATTCAGAACTTGATATTTTTTCGGATGCTAAAAAATTTCTTTTTTGAGGAAAGTATTAAAAAAAGTTGGGGTATGATTTTTTAATAGAAAACTAGCGAACCCCCTGCACACTTTGTTGTGAAAATACCCCTTTTTACTCTAAAAAGTTTAAATTTCACAATATCTCTTTCTCTGTGATGTTAATTATGCTCGAGGATCCCACATGTTAAATTTTTTAATTCTTAGATTTTGAGTTCAATAGTTATAAAACTTTCCCTGTTTACATCCTTTTTTGACTCCTTAGAATTAAAGTTTCAAGTTAAAAAATCTCACTTCAAAGAGGACTAAAGTAAAATTGTTAACCTTATTTCACCCTCTTATATTTACAATCTAAATAATTCCCCATTTAAGCAAACATATAGGTATCTGCACTAAAATGCATGTAACTCATGAACCAATACACATACAAAAACCGTATACACATAAAAACCTTGGTATTGACTTCCCCTCTAATGGAAATTTTCAGAAATTAAATCGGTTCACGAACACGCATTACAAACAATGCAATTAATTTCTGTATTTAGTGCACTTAAATGCATATAACTCAGGAACACATACAAAGATCGTACCTACACTAAAATCTTGGTATTGATATTCCCTTTCTTGGGGAATTTTTAGAAACAAAATCGGTTCACGCATTACAAAGAAAACGCATTACACAGGTATTGCACTAAAATGGATAGAACTTTTGATTCAATACACATACAAAGACCGTATTCATGGGAAGTTTTCAGAAACAAAATCGGTTCACGCATTCCAGAGAAAACGCATTACAAAAAAATGCAACTTATTTTTATATACAGTGACTCGCAGCTTATTTCGTGTGTTAGATATCAGTTAGTAATCCATTTAAGACAAATTTTCCAATAAAACACCTAATTATTATTACACGAGTATTTTTGTTAAAAGTGCTGTGTAGGTAGTTTATCGAGCTTTAATTTAAGCTTAATGGCGTCCAGATTGAGTAAATATTAAATGTGCTACGAGGGTCGAAATGCAAATTGAAATTATTGAGAGACCTTTTTTAGAAAATTTCTTAAAAATATTTCTGTATCGATTTTATCCAAGCTCAAACATTAAAAATTTAAAAAAGAGTCCAATAGTTAACACTCATTTATTAAATAATTTTTCTAAAGACCCAAACAAAACCCAAAATTTTTAAAATGCAGTCGAAGAAATCCGAATTTTTTGACCTCCAATTCTTTTGACCACCAATTTTTTGTAAACAAAGGAAATGTTCAATTATTTTTATATTTCATTACTATACACTAAGGTGTACTAAAATTATTAAACAATTAAATCTTTTCTTTGTTTACTAAAAATTGGTTGTCAAAAGAATTGAAGGTCAAAAAATCGGATTTCTTTTACTGTATTGTAAGAAATTTGGTTTTTGTTTGGGTCTTTGGAAAAATTATTTAATAAATGAATATTAACTATTGAACTATTTTTTAAAATTTTAATGTTTCAGCTTGGATAAAATCGAACTAGAAATATTTTTAAGAATTTTTCTAAAAAAGGTCTTTCAATAATTTCAATTTGCATTTCAACCCTCGTAGCACATTTAATATTTACATAATCTGAACGCCATTAAGCTTTAATTAAAGCTTGATTAATTACATATTCAGGACTTTTTACAAAAATACTTACTTGATAATTATTAGGTCTATTTTGTTTAACTTTGTCTTGAATGGATTGCTAAATAATATCTTTCACACGAAATAAGCTGCGAGCCACCGTATATAGATATGTCTCTGCACATGATTCTTTTTAAATCAATAAATCGAAATAAAATCTGTGTTAGGAATGACTCTAAAATAACCGGGTTTTCATTTAGACACCAGAATTTTTAATTTTTTTCTTTATTATTTTTTTAAGATTTAATAATTTTTTTTTGGAGTAAATTCCCTTAGAATTTGGTTTCTCTGAATTAGTTACATTCAGTTCCAGAGGCAGATGTTTGAGAAATTTTTAGGAATCTGAGTTTTCTGAATCAGTTCTATTGTGTTTCAGAGGCAAAGCGTTGAGATCCAATTGTTAAAATGTACTTTGTGAGATAAATGTTGAATTTTTATTGTTAAAAACAATAAAAGTGATTTCAAAAAACACATTCTCTTAAAAATCGTTATAAAAGACTTCGCCATACTTGGGCCGTTTTATTATAAAAACTGTGTAACAAAAATTGTTCTTTCACATTTTTCTGAACTATATTTTTTTTTATTTTAAAGGTACTAAATAAGATTTTTTGGTATTAATAAACATTGTAAAAAGAGTAATCTCATTCATAAAGTTCACACAAAAAATTATTGGCTAAAAATTTTCAATTTAATCTATTGATCAACAAAATTTAAATGAGTCAATCATTGTTTTGATTAAAATTTTTGTTATTTTTTGTTACAAATTTTCAACATACCAGATTTTTTTTTTCGCTTTAATTTATTTGAATAGATTAATTCAAAAAATATACAAAATAATCGGGCTTTAATTTTTTTATTGTTGGCAACATATAGGAAGGCAAAAAGAGGATTTTTTTGATAATTTTGTCATAAGCTTACAATACATTTGTTAAATCAATCATTATTTTGATTGACTTAAAATAAAAAATTTATCAAATTTTTGATCAAAATCGAAAAAATGTTGGATTGAAAAAATTTTCAATCAATCACCTACAATTTAATGATTGGTATAACAATTTTTTTAATTGGAGGAATTTCAATTAAAAAATTGATTGAATCCGCGTTTTTGTTGATTGAAATTTGTTTCAAATTTTTTCTGTGTTGTTATACAAATTGTTTTGACCAAAAATTTCGGTTTTTAATTTTTGCGGGAATTCCCGGGATCCCGGGAAATTGAAAATTGAAACCCGCTTTCTTGGGAAATGAAAAAGTCCGGGAAAAGAAAAACTCTACACCCTTTTAGCTCAAACAAAAAATAGAAGTTAAAATCGATACGGCCTAAAGCGTATTTAAGTAATTGGTCTGGATTTAATTAATTTTTTTATTAAATCTACGAATTTTTTAATTATTTTTTCTGTGTAGTTTTATTTATTCTAATCGTTTTTTGTATACAAATATTGTCGGCTAAACTTTCAAAAAGGCGCTAAGTTCACGTATTGATTTTGAAATATAAAATCAATATCAATTTGAAATCGCATTATTAAATTGATTTGTTCTACATGATTTACATAATATTGTCAATTTGCAATAAATAAAATATATTGAATTTTTTTCTGTTATTAACATGAAACCATTGAATTTCTAATTAAATAACATTTGATTTTTTATACCCTCCACTCTAAAGATAGAGGGTATATATAAGATTGTCATTCCGTTGGTAACACCTCGAAATAATGGTCTAGGACCCCATAAAGTATATATATTCATGATCCTCGATCGATTTTAAGACGATCTAGCGATGTCCGTCCGTCCGTCCGTCTGTCTGTTGAAAACACGCTAACTTTTGAAAGACTTTACGGAGGCTCCTGAAGTTTGGCATATATATTGGGCATTTACCTGGTCAGGTTGGTATTGCAATCCAGCGAAATCGGTCCAGTGGTTCAAAAGTTATGAGCAAAAGACTGAATTTTGGCAAGGGTTTTTCGTGAATTTATGAGATAAAAAGCACTATAACTTTCGAAAAGCAATTCTGGGGATACTGAAGTTTGGCATACATATTTTTCGTTCCTCCAGCCTAGTTCGTATTGAATTTCAGCCAAATCGGTCCAGTGGTTCAAAAGTTATTAGCAAAACCGTGAATTTCAGATTAGCGTCACCTTAAATTCACGTGTTGAAATGAAAACCCGTTAAACCTGTTTTAAAAACATTGGTAAGTCACAAAAATATTTTAAAACGTATTTTTGTCACTCAAAAATATTTTTATTACAAAACAAAAAAAAAAAATACACTCGAAAAAAATTTTACACTCAAAAAAAAAAAATTAGTAAATTATTTTTTTTTTTTTCAAAAATTACAAAAAAAAAATTTTTTACCCAAAATAAAATATTTCTAATCAAAACTGTTATTTTTTCACGTTAGAAAATGTACTATCACTTAAAATGGGCGTTGTGGAGGGTATTCATAGATTCGGCCAAGTCGAATTTAACTTTTCTACTTGTTTTTATTCTATTTATTAAATATTAATTATAATTCTAATCAGTTTTCGAAGGCTTATGCAAATTATTTGTCTATAAAGCAATACTATATTTAGTAAATACAACTCATCAAATGAATCTAATATATTTTTTGTTTTAAACTCACCTTATTTTATGTTATAGAATAAATGATGATATTTTGCTTAAATTTTTTGTTTAACAATGACTTTGAAAATGTTTAAAAAAAAAACACAATTTTAAATTAATTTATAAAAAGTATATATTTTGACCAAACATTTTAAGATAAAGAAGATATTTGCATTGTTTGTTTATTTTGATGTTTATGTTAATTTTTAAAAATTTTTATTATTTTTTTGTACATTTTTATTAATTCACACACAACTCAACACTTTTGATAATTGATCGATAACCTTAATAAACAATTTAAAAAAAATCGATTTTTTACCATAATTTTTTTTTTTTTGTTTTATTTAAATAATTCTATCACAAGTTTTAGTAGTTTTGTTATTGTTGTTTATTCTCACTTTTGCAGTATTTTTTTAAATATTTAAATAATTTTTATGACTTTAAACTAATTTTTTTTTTAAATATTTCAATTTTTAAATTACCAGTTATTTGTTTAAATTTGTTGTTTTTCTATTTGAAATTTTGTTAAAATTGTTACGCGTCAGTAACTTGTTTTTTTTTTATTATTTTTTTCTATTCTATTTATTAAAATTAAAAACAATAACAAACACACTAAAAAAAATTTTTATTTAAAATAAAACACGTTGTTTACTATTTTTTTTTGTATTTTTACCTTCGCAAAGCTCCCACACTTTAAGCAAAATTGAAAAAGTATCTGTTAGATACTTTTGTTCTAGTTTTATTAAAAAAATATTCAAAATTTTTTATTTTTAAAAATTTTATATAATTATTTTCGTTTAGTTTTTATGTATTTTTTTATTAATTTTTTTATTGAAAATATAATATTTATTTTAAAAAATAAATTTATTTAAATTCGTTTTGTTTTAACGCTACGTTTTTATACGCTTACACAACCGCCACGGTAAAGTTAAATTTGCAGACTGAAATAGTATTTAAAATAATTTTAGCTCACCAATCGTTGTTTTGCCGTTCGTATACAATTCAAATTGGATTGGTTTGAAGCAATCTCATAGATAGACTTTTTAACAGAACAGCTGTTTTTGTTCAAACCTTGTAACATGTTTGAGGGTGAGTGTATGAATAGTTTTATTTTTTTTTTGATAACGCATTTAAAACAGTTTTTAACATTTAACATTAGTGACATAGTATTTTATAACAGAACTAGTGACATCATCTTAGAATTAATATTAAATTCTTTATAAAAATACAAACATTTTGTTTGAATGTTAATCGTAGTCAAATGTACAGTGTGAACTGCAAAAAATTTAAAACGGTAAAAAATAAATGCTTAGTAGGTCAACCTCGTCTATTGTATTCCCTTCCTCTGGGGTTCACAACTTTTCTTGCTTCGGGTACCTACAAAACCAGGAAACTTTTCGACAAAACATAATTTTTAATATATTTCTCTATGCCAAGAGCGTATTCAAATTCGAAATTAAAAGAAAAAATGTCTGTGAAGTTTGTGCTCTTGCCCAAACCATTAAATCATAACAGGGATGTTAAATGGGGTTTTCAATTTTGTACTAACTTTCAAAAAAAATTGTACTTTTTGGACCCTCACGGTACCATTTTTTTTAATTAATAAAAACTTAACTTAAATAAATGAGTGTGTTGATACGGTTGTACTGAATCAGATATACCCCCCCCCCCCCCCCCCCAATGCAAACAAATTAAAAAACATTTTTCAGGGGCATTTTTGCACAAATTCTTGAAATCTATTCTGTAGAAAAATGTCTCATTGTTCTATAATTTATCTGTAGAAAAAATTCTCAAAATTCTAGAATTTTTCGACAGGAAAAATATAACTGACAAGTGAAGTACCTAAAACCTATGAATCGATTTGCATGAAACTTAAAAAATATATAAAAGTGATCATTCTAAGGTTGTGGTGTCTCGGCTTATCGGCCATATCGGGGATTTACAGGTTCAAAAAAATGGATAAAAAATGCCGAAAAGACCTTTTTTTGATTTTTCGGCCATTTCTTTTTAAGAAACTTTATGATTTTTTCTTGTGAGAAGAAAGGGAGTTAGTTCGGGAGTTAACGAAATTTTTCCGAAGGTCCACGTTGTTTCATAAGGGGACAATCAAATTTTTAAACACTGATATGGCCGATAAGCCGGAACACCCCAACGTTAAAATCGTCTTATTTATATATATTTTAAGTTTCAACCAAATCGGTTCATAAGGGTTGAGAAACTTCCCTTGTGAGTGTGTAAACACGAAAAATGTATCAAGATCGGAGAATTCTTCTAAAAATGAATTTATGTTAAAAAATTCTAGAAAAATTTTATTTGAAAACTACTTTAAACTGTTTTAAAACAAGGGGGTAAAAACTAAAAAAGAGTCTCATTTATGGTATAAATCAGTCTAGCATTAGTACCCTTGTGAGCATTTTTTTTTAGTAAAGAAAAAAAGCTGGCGTCTTTTACCGATTTTTCGATGAGCTATAATGAAATTGGAAATTTTAAAATTGTACCAAATGAGTCGCGGTAGTACCACGGTACTTTTGAAGTTCAAAATGTACCAAAAAAAGTACAATTGTACCAACTTTAACATCCCTGAATCATAATAATGCTTTGCTGTATAAATAGGTGTTCTTTCCAAAGCAACATTTTTCTAGAAAAAATAACGCTATATTAATTTGTCATTCCATGCAAGACATATTGAAATATCGGTCGAGGACCCCATTATGTTCACATATTATTGATTCGTTAAGGTTTCTAAGAGGTTTCTAGTGATATCCACCTTGGGTGTGTTTGTCGATAAAAAAGTTTTTGATGAAAAAAAGTTTTTAATAAAAAACATTATTGATAAAAAAAAATATTTGATGAAAAAAAAAATTTATAAAAAAAATTTTTGAAGAAAACATAACAAAATTATTGAACAAAATATAAGGCACTCCACACCAAATGTTCAGCAAAAAAAAATTGATGTCGTGTCAATATGAAATCAATTGCAGGGTATTCGCCCTTAGGCCACTATTAAATAACGCAAATAAAATTTCAGTTTTTTTCAAAAAGTGGGTGTTGTAGGCATGGTCAAATATTGAAAATATCTGAATTTTTTGCCTTAGCACCTTTATTTAAATATTTATGCAAAATTAGTGAAACACAGTGAAGCCTTTAAAATAAAAGTTTTTTATAGATTTTTGTATGGGCTATCGATTAAAAAAATAAAAATTGGAAAATTTTCAGAAGAAGTTCTGAATTTTTTAAATTTAATCTTAAACTTTATTTATCAAAAAACATGCCACAATTTTATTTCTTTTTTAACTGTTCAAAAATTAGTTAAGGTGCATATCTATCTGTTCTGAAATTTTCAGAGATGTTTTTTTCCTTGTTTTCGAGAAAAAAATTTTGAACATTGCACTATGCTTATAATTTACAATAATGGGGTATATTTAGGGTTGCCAGACGGCCTGGAATGGCCTGGATTTTTCAGTTATTTGAGGTCTAGTCCAGTTTCCAGTTAAAACATAATTTATCCAGTTGAAAAATGATTTCTTTCTTTAACAAATATTTTTTCGTTAAATATTTTTTACAATTTTTTGGGACTATTTTTTGAATAAAACATTAATCATAAATAGAACATAAATGCCTTTTTTAAATACGGTAAATGTGCTCTTTTTGCTGCATTTTCACTAATTTCTTACAACTTCTTCGGCCAGTCTATCGATGATTTCTGCACGAATGTTTTCCTTGAGCTTGTCGATAATTTAAGGATTCTTGTCGTACATTTTTCTTTTAAAATAACCCCACAAAAATGTGTCTGGATGGGTCAAATCTGCAAATGGTGGTCAGTTGTTGTCGCCCTCTTTGACTTTCGCACGTCCGGGAAATTTTAACGGTCCTCCTAGATTTCCAGATTTGACCACTTTGGCATTAATTTTGTGTTATTTAAAAAGAAAAATATACTCTAACAATCCTCAGGACAATAGCGAGCTAAACATCAGCATTTCGAGATGCTCGAAAAAGTAATAGAAATGCTTAAAAAAGACACATTTTGGCAAATAGAGACGGCCATTTAGTTCAAAATAAATATGTTTTTCACACATATCAAAATCGGTTGATTTTTTTTTTCAAATTATTAAAAAAAAAAAATATGTATGTGTCCAGTTACTTTTTCAAAATCCAACTGAAAATTTTCTATTGTCCAGTTATTTGACTTTTAGTATCTGGCAACCCTAGGTATATTACGTGTGCGAATGAGTAATATTAACTCTTAAAAATCATTTAAAATAGAGATGTTTTCGTGGGTAAGTTTTTTTTTGACGATCACGCACTCTCACGAAGGAAAAGTTTTAATCACGCACGATTTTTCATATTCCTCACGTTCACGTACGCTCACGTGAGTAGAAAAAAATGTTGTCACGGGCACGATACTCACGTGAGCGTGACTGAGCGAGAGCAAAATAAATGAGCATGAGTGATTAAAATAATTTCCTTGGTTAGAGTGCGTGATGGTAAAAAAAAAAACTTACCCACGATCACATCTCTATTTTAAATATTTTTTAAGAGTTAATATTACTCATTCGCATACGTAATATACCCCATTATTGTAAATTATAAGCATAGTGCAATGTTCAAAATTTTTTTTTTTTTTCTCGAAAACAGGGCAAAATACCTCTATGAAAATTTAAGAACAGATTGATATACACCTTAACTATTTTTTTAACATGTAAAAAAAAAAATGTGGCATGTTTTTTGATATAAAAAGTTTAAATTTAAATTTAAAATATTCAGAACTTCTTCTGAAAATTTTCCAATTTTTATTTTTTTAATCGATAGCCCATACAAAAATCTATAAAAAACTTTTATTTTAAAGACATCACTGTGTTTCATTTCATTGGCATAAATATTGAAATATAGATACTTAGGCAAAAAATGCTGAAATTTTAAATTTTTGACGATGCCTCCAAGGCCCACTTTTTGAAAAATCTTAAATTTTATTTTTGTTATTTAATAGTGCCCTAAGGGCGAATACATTGCAAATGATATCCTATTGAAACCACCATGGTTTTTCTGTAGTGGAACAGTTGGTGTGGAATGACTCATATGTATAAAAAAAATTATAAAAAAAAATATTGATGAAAAGAAATATTGATAAAAAAAATATTGAAGAAAAAAAAAGTTACGAAAATAAATATTGATGAATAAAATATTGATGAAAAAAAATATTGATAAAAAATTACGAGGAAAAAAAATATTGATTAAAAAAATTATTAAAGAACAAAAAAATTATGAAAATAAAACTTATGAAAATATACCTACGCCATAAAATATACCTATGCCATATTTCCACTCCCTAAGTAGGCTCCCATACAAAATTACAATTTTATAAAATTTGCTCCAACTGTTATTTGTATGGGAGCCTACTTAGGGAGTGGAGATAGGGCATAGGTATGTTTTAAAAAAATGTTGTAGGGTAAAAATAAATGGGGGTCGGTCTCACTAATGACCCCTCTCGGACACACCATTGGACCGGTAGAAGCTGATTAAATAAAACTAATTTACAAAAAATAAAATTATGGGGACCACCTTAACAGTTAAAGATAGAGGGTAGGTGTGTTCAGAGAAAATGTTTGGACTAAAAAAATATTGTGGGTCGACCATACATTTAGTTGCTCTAAGGGCACTATTAGGGCAGTTAGAGCGGTTGGAGCAAATTTAAAAAAATGTCGTTTTGTGTAGGAGCCCCTTTAAAAATTGGAGATAGGGTATTAGTTTGTTCCAAAGAAATGTTAAGACGTAAAAATTAATGGGGGTCGGTCTTATAAATGACCCCTCTATGACGCACCATTGGAGCAGTAGAAATGATTTTAAGATTGGAAATTTACAAGAAAATTTTTTCAAAAAATTTTAAAAAATAGTAATAATCGTTATCCCACGATCCTCCTGGGCAAAAAATTTGTAGAATCGATAGAAGTTTTACACAAAAAAATTTCAAAAAATTCGAAGAGTACAAATATTTTCAAAAATAAGATTTAAATTTTAAAACTTAAAAATCGCATACTAGAGCGTTTTTAAGAATTTTTCGGGATTTTTTTTTTAAAAGTACGTAAAAAAACAAAAATTTTGAAATTTGGACCATTATTGAAGAAGTTATGAGTTAAAGAAGTTTGAGTAAAGGAGCAAACTACAAATTTTTAAAAATTCGATATCTTTTGAACGGGTCATCAAAAAAATCTGAAAATTTACCACGAAGGAGTTTTCGAAGGGTACTACAAACTGTAAACAAATTGGGAAAATCTAAAAAAAAAAAATTTCAAAGTGTCCGGTTTGACATGGAATGCCCCCCATATATTCTTATGGCCTAAGAGATTTTTGAGATTTTTTCAGATTTTTAGAAGGTAGGGGTCCACTAGCTCAAATCGATTTTATCCAAAAAAAAAATAGGTTACAAAACATATTTTTTTTAATTTTTTTGTTTCTCAAGTTATTGGAACAAGGGAAATTCTTAATTTTTACTTTTAAGGTCATCTTAGTGACCTTTGAACTTATAATTTTGACCGTGATTATTTTTTTTAGGAGGCTAGCAACATTAAGAAGCAATGTACCCAGTTTAAAAAAAAAGGCACCAGAAAAAAAAAATAAAAAAAAATATGTTTCATAACCTAATTTTTTGGATAAAATCGATTTGAGCGAGTTGATCCCGACCTTCCAAAAATCTGAAAAAATCGCAAAAATCTTTTAGGCCACATGAATTCATATTCCGCTTCAGGAATTGAAAAAATGCCAAAAAACGGTTTTTGAGATATCGCTATTTGAAATTTGAAATTTGTTTTTTAATAATTCTTGATCGTAGGAAAAGCCGCCATAATTTGCAAACTTTTACGATATCTCGAAAACCGTTGGATCGATTATAAAAAAATTTTAATATTCGTTTTCAGTACATCAAAATTATTAACTACACAGAAAAAAAAACGAATTGTTATATTGACCCCCATATTTGTGAATGCAATAAATTTTTTCACTGAAAGTGCACCCATACAGAAATTTGTAATATCAACAAACGTTTGTAAATTTTGATTGTTGAAAAAAGAATTTTGTTTTTTTCAACAAAGAAATTCAACACAAACACAATTAGTTGATCTGACAAAAGTAAAAAATCCCAATTTTTTTTCCAACAAAGAAATTCAACAGACACAAACACAATTTGTTGATCTCACAAATGATTTTTTTTTCAACAAAGAAATTTAACAAACACAAACACAATTTGTTGACATGAAAAAGAATTCTGAAATAAAATTACTTGACTGAGTTTGTGGAAAACAAAATCGAAGTTTTGTATTATGGACTAACAGGCTGCAGTTTTTACTAAATGTTTGGTTGATATCATGTTTGGTTGTTTTTCAATTGATGTTTGTTGATTTAAATTTATTTTCTGTCTATAGACATCATATCGCTCATTTACTTGTATAGTGTCATAACGCAAAATGATTGATTTTACAGAAAACCTGTTTAAAGTTTACAATTGAAACTTGTTTTACATTGCAAAAGGCCCGTACATAAAAAATGTTATAATGGCGTGTTCTCTTCTCAAACGGTGAGTTTAGAAGATATTAATATGAATTTTTGACACAATATAAAGCAGGATATAACAAATAATTCTGTATGGTTTACCCAAAAACGACATATTTTGAGTTATGACACTATACAAGTAAATGAGCGATATATGATTGATGTAAAGCAAGAATTATATTTTTATACCCTCCAACTACAGTATGGGGGTATACTCACTTTGTCATTCCGTGTTTAACGCATCGAAATATCGGTCTAGGACCCCATAAAGTAATAATATTATTGATCAGTGATCGATTCTAAGACATTCTAGCGATGTCCGTCTGTCCGTCCGTCCGTCCGTCTGTACGCCCGTCTGTGGAAGACACGATACAGTCCAAAATAAAAGTGATAGACTCCTGAAATTTGGCATATATATGTCTTATGTTCATAGGCTGGTTAAGTTCGGAGATGGGCAAAATCGGACCAGGGGGGAAAAAGTTCCCCTTGAAGAACTAAACACACCTCTGAAAAATACCATATTTTTACATGATTTTTTGTGTTTTTCTTTAACAAGTCCAACATTTTTATGCTACAAGAAGTTCAAGGTCCTGCATTTGGACCCACAGAATTAGAAAAAATCGTTTTACGGTCCGCCCCCCCCCCCCTATTATGGGCGGGGAATTTTTTTTTGATATAATGATAAATTTGTATTTCTTTAGTGCAAAAAGCATACGAATTATTTTGTTTTAACGCTTATTCGAGAGGAATTGTGCCCCCCAATTACCACTACCGACCCCCTCCCCCCCCCAAAAAAAAAGAAGACGCCCCTGCAATTTTTTTTTGTATTATTTGCATGTTGGAGGGTATAAAAGATTCGGCCCAGCCGAATTTAACAATCTTACTTGTTTTTTGTTCCTTTTGCCGCAATTTTGTTCTCACAAATTTCAATTTCATATTTTTGTCAATTTTTTATCCTAACCTCACACAATACAGGGCTCCGATTTTGAAATATTGAAACTAAAAAAATATGGTCCACCTTAAGTAGTATTCATACTGATTACCAGGTAACGCAAATGGAAATAAGTAAAAAATTAACAAGTTTTTAAGCATTACTTTTTGGTGAAAAAGTAACAATTTTTCACCTCAAAAGGAAAAAGTGGTTATCTCCAATTACGTCGCCATGTTAAAGTTCATAGAAATAGGTAGATAACCAATTACTCATGTTTTTGGTTTTTTTTCTGGAATATTAAGCTTTGCATAATATTGATATGATTTATGTTGGTCATAAATTTTATATGTATGTATATATATATTTTTTTTTTTTTTTTTTGAAATACCCACTTTAAATCTTTTATACATTCCAGTAGTTATTAACTTTTTTTAGTATTAAAGTAAGTAAACCTTATTTATTATAATATGTAGTAGTATTTATTATTTATTTGTTTACTTATTGTCAATTCTAATTCACTTCTGTCAAAAAATACAAAGTAAAAATAAACCATATTTTAAGCATGTAAATACAAATAAATACTTGTACACAACAGACAAATGTTTTCTAAAATAAATATCTTAAAATTAGAATAAAACACACACTACTAACAATTCCTAAATTCACAGGAATATAATAACAATATGTAGAATAATAAAAGGAAACAATAGAGTTACCAAAAAAAATAGCAAACAACCGACAGACGGACGGACAGACAGACATAAGTAGAATCAAATAAATACGTGTATATTATGCAAAGTCATATTGGCGCCAAACGCCAACATACTTGTTAGTCTACTATGTAGTTCAAAAAGTTCTCTTCTTTAGCAACAAAATATAAAAATAATAATAATAACGACAACAAACATTAAATTTTAACATACACAAAATAACAACAATAACACTGTCCAACAAAATAATAAATTTTGCAAATTGGTAGATTTTTCGAAAACGATTCTACACAGAAAAAAAAATTTAATAAATTTTTAACACTATTGAGTAAAAAATTACTCTATTATGCACCAGTAAACAATTTAATATTATTGAGTAAACTTTAAATAAAAATTTATTAAATTTATGCCAAAAAATTTGAGTAAATTATTATTTGGACACAATGAAATCTTTACTCAAAATTTTTCGTTTTTTTTAATTAAGTTTTGAATTGTGTCAAGTATAGTGTTTATAAACCGGTTAACCGGTTAACCGAAAAACCGGTTTTTCCCAAAATTTCGGTTTTTTGCAAACCGGTTAACCGAAATTGAAAAATTCCGGTGCACCGAAAACCGGTTTTTTTCTGTCGGTTAACCGGTTTTTTTTAATACATTCAAACGGAATATTTTGCAAATATTAAGGGTTTGCACTTTTTTTATGATATTTTCAAAATTTCATTAAAAAGACCTTGAAAATCCAAGAGAACGGAAGTATAAAATACTTTTGTCTTCAAGAAACAATTTTCCAAATAGGAATTTTAATCTGGTAAATATTTGAATTATCCCCATTATTAGCGTTTTTTGGACAGTTTCATTGAAAACTTAATAAGTGGCTGTTAACCAGGTACTAAAATTCTTATTAATGGAGAAAATGTCAATAAAAGAACATTAATATAAAATACGGACTACAATTTATAACGAATTGATGTATTTGTTTTTTAAATAAAACCAATAAAAATTAAAATAAAGCTCTGGTGAATATAGGAAAATAAAGCACCGTATTTAAATACCGCTATTTTCAAAGGATAACAGTTGCTAACTTTGGTAAAAGAAACAAATATGTTAACTTTAGTTTCATTCGATTTTATATTTAAAAAAAATTAGCAATTTTAAAGTATTTTTTGGGTTTGTCAGTTAAAGAAAAAAAAACCGATTAACCGGTTTTTTTATTCCGGTTTAACCGAGAAAACCGGTTAACCAAAAAAACTGAATTTCGGTTAACCGAGAAACCGGTTTTCCAAAATGTCGGCTTTTTATAAACACTAGTCAAGTAAAATTTTACTCAAAATTTATGAATTTATTTTTTTAAAAAGTGAAAAAAAAGTTTTACATTTTTTTTACAAAAAAAAAAAAAAAAGTTTTTTTTCAAACTTTAACCAAATATATTTATGTCTTAAAGACATATAAAAATTTCATATTTTTTATATACATATACAAAAAACTATCAACTAAACGAGAATTCAAAAAACAAAAAAAAAATATAAAAAAATAAAAAAAAAATATTAAATTTTTTTAAATTACACCGCTCAACAAATCGAAGGTTTTTGGCTCCGGTTTGAAGTTTGACATAAAGTTTTTAAAGATTTTGACTCGCTGATTCCGAATTCGTGCTCCAAATTTTTCCATCAAGTCTAGAATTTTAATTATTCGCGGTTGAAAATGCGAAAAAACGCGATTTTTGCCTTTTTTGAAAGCCTGCACAGCAGCAGCTGGGTGGAATAAAAATCAGGTATAAAGCGTGAGAGTAGAATTGAACTATGATCTCAAAAATATGATCAAAAAAATTTCAAGTTGTTGCACTATTATTGGCCAAACATGCATTTAAAAAAAAACACTGTCAAAAAAATTTGAAAAAGCACCATTTTTAAAAGGCTCTAATACAATAACCAGATGATCAATCTTTACAGTGATGAGCTCAAAATTTAGGCAAAAGTTCATTCTTTCTTATAGACTTTTAAACCCATTAAATATATCTTCCGGTGTAAGCGAAAAATAACACAGAAATCTTAAATTTGTAAAATTTTTATTTTTTTTAGTTTTTCTTTGAAAAATATCAAAAAAAACTAAGGTATCTACCTTACCTTTTTTACAAAAATGATCATTTTAACAGTATCATTTTAAAACGCAAGTAAAGCCCAACCAAACGTAATAATTTGAAGAAAAAAATTGTGTTGTATGTTGGAGACCATAGACAAATTATACTTTTGCGCTTTATACCAAATTTGTATTCCACTGAATGGCTGCTGTGCAGGCTTTCAAATAATGCAAAAATCGTCATTTTTCGCATTTTCAACCATGAATAACTAAAAATCTGGACGTGATGGGAAAATTTGGAGAACAGATTTGGAATTAGGAGATCAAAGTCTACTAAAATTGATCATCAGAATTCAAACCGGAAAATGAGTGCTGAGCGGTGTTATTTACTTAAATTTGTTCAAAGCTTCTCCGATATTTCGAAATTCGTCGAATTTCATACTCAGGGACACTTGTAAAAATACAAAATAAACTTTAAGCTATAGTTGTTTTAACATCGGCGTATGGTATTCCACTGCACAGAACAAAATGAATCGTTATATTGACCCCCATATTTATGAATACAATTAATTTTTTTACTGAAAGTGCTCCTATAAGGAAATTTGTAATATCAAGAATCGTTTATAAATTTTGATTGTTGAAAAAACAATTTTGTTTTTTTTCAACAAAAAAAATCAACAAACACAATTTGTTGATCTGACAAAAAAAAAAAATCTTAATTTTTTTCAACAAAGAAATTTAACAAAACACAAGCACAATTTGTTGATCCGACAAATAAAATTTTTTTTCAACAAAGAAATTTAACAAACACAAACACTTTTTATTGACATAATAAAAGAGTTTTGAAATAAAATTACTTGACTGAATTTGTTGAAAACAAAATCGAAGTTTTGTATTATGGACTAACAGGCGGCCGTTTTGACTAAATTTTTGGTTGATATCATGTTTGGTTGATTTACAATTGATGTTTGTTAATTTAAATTTGACGACTTTATTTTCTGTGTGGTATTACAAGTGTCCCTGAGGATGAAATTCGATGAATTTCGAAATATCGGAGAAATAATATAAAAATTATTTCGAACAACAGACCTCGAGCTCAATTTTTTTATTTATATTATAGTAAAATATTTTCCATTTTCTAGTCAAAATTGTTTTCCTTTTTTAAGAAAAAATATAAACTAAAGCAAATGAACTAAACTATGAACTAAAAAAAAAATCTTTGGAGCCAAATTTCTCAAAATTTAGTTAATTTTTCCTAATTTGTGCCTCGCTTTTTTTTGAGTGTAATCCATCTATACGTACCCTGATATTTTATAGTTAGAGTTTTCGAAAACAAATTCAAAAAAAAATCGGTTTATAACGAAACCTGAAATATATTTATTCTCTTCTTAACAATCTTTTTAAATTTTTCATTTCTAAAGAAAAACTTTTTTTTTTGTTGAACGGTGTAAACAAAAGCTTCATACCAAAAAAAGTGCTAAACTAACAAAATTTTTAACCATAAGTATGTAATGTGTAGTAGCAAGGATTAAGTATGTTCTCATAGTTACTTTGTTGTATTTTTATAAAGAGTCATAAAATGGCAAAGTTTACTGTTGTTGCTGCTTGTTTGTTAAAAATTTGGGTAAGGACTATTCAGTGAGTAAAACTCACACAAAAGAACAAAACTAGGGCACAGGACTTCTCGTACTTATTACGTCATTTGCGAATCAATATTGATTAAAAAAAAATAATATGGGATAGACACAAAAATTCCTTTACTTTTTATGCTAATCCTGAAAGCTTTTTTGTGTCTGACAAATAGTAAAAAGTTGTAAAGGATAAATAATAAATAAGTTTGAAAACACTTAATATAATGTACAAAAATAGGTTAGAATAGATTCCAGTTGTCAATTTTGATAGATTTTGTAATAAAATTATATATTATGTATTTATATTGATTACAAATTGAGTTTAATGGGTTAGTGGATAATGAGTTGGTCTTTTTATACCCTACACTAGAGATGGGCGTGACTTTTAACTAACGCTCACGATAGGAACTTTCCAATCACACATGTTTTTATACTCTTTACTCTATACCATTTACAGGTGAATGTTATTCGTTAAAGATCAACTAAAGTAATTCAAAGATTCTACTTGTAATTCGAAGATTCCATTTGTATTTTAGAAATTCCATCTGTAATTCGAAGATTCTACCTGTAATTTGAAGTTTCTATTTGTAATTCGAAGGCTACATTTGTAATTCGAAGACTACATTTGTAATTCGAATATTCCAATTGTAATTCGTAAAAGATCAATTGTAGTTCGTAAAAGATCAATTGTAATTCGAAAACGATCAATTGTAATTCGAAAAAGATTAATTGTAATGCGTAAAAGATCAAATGTAATTCGTAAAAGCTTGTAAGAACACAAGAGTGATTGAACCCACAATTTTTTTGGTAAAGTTAGCAAAAATGTTTTGCCAAAAATTAACTGAAAAACTGAATTTTGTTTATTTCAACTTAGTTCATACACATTTGAGGACCCCATTGGGTTCGGACCCGATATGTCCAGACCACGATGGATCTACCCCTAGTTGGGCCCCTTAAAAATCGTAATAGTTTTTGAAAATTTGTGTCCGTTTCACTCTACCTTGCTTAGTTTTTGAGATACGTGATTTTAGGTGACCACTGAGGTTTTGAGAAATAAAAAACTCGATAACTTCAAAAATATTACTCGGAAAGCTTTTGGTTATTTTGCGGTCTTATTCTACGTGTTGAGAGCTACAAAATGCTTTTGGACTTTTTGTTGTATCAGCAATATTTAACGAGATATGAGCATTTAACATTTTTCGGGAATGCTAACTTTTTTGGATCCAAAGTTATGACCTATTAGGGTCCACACACGTGGAGCCCGAGAACCAAAAATGGCCACCATTTTGCTCTATCTGGCTTAGTTTCCGAGATAGCGCCATTTTAAATTAAAAAAAAAAAATCGACGATTTATTTTTGCTAATATTAGCAAAAAAGCTTGTAAAAATTTGGTCAACTCAATTTTAAATTTATCAAAAAAAAATTAGTTCAAATTTTGTTTAAAATTGCTAATGCGCTAAATGAAGTTTACAAGATATTTTTGCTAACATACTAATCTCAACTAAAAATTTGCTAAAGGTTAGCTTACTAGCAATAGCAAAAAAAAATTAGTAAATCTACTAATATATTATTTTGAGTGTAAGATCAATTGTAATTTATAAAAGATTTATTGTAATTCGAAAAAGATCAATTTTAATTCGTAAAAGATCAATTGAATTCGTACAAGATCAATTGTAATTCGAAGATTAAAATTGTAATTCGAAAAAGATCAATGGAAACAGTGTTACCGTTGAGAATTTTTAAAAAGTCGCACAAAAAGTCGTTTTTTACAAAAAAAGTCGCGCAAATAAAGGCAAAGTCGATTTTCCAAATAAAGGTCGCACATTTTTTTAAGGGTTGAAGATTTTATATAAAATATTTTTTTTCGTATGAAAGCTCCCTTTGGGGGTAGAAATAGGGCTTAGGTATGTTTGGAAAAAATTTTAGGGTAAAAAATCTCACATTTTTCCTATTTTTTGGAGACTCCACGGCAGTTGTGGCTAAAAATGTGTTTCCCACAGGCAGTCGGACGGACATCGATAGGTTGACTTAAAATCGATTAAGGACTTTCAATATATATATACTAGGGTGGTTCTTAAAAATCAAAAGTTGGATTTCTGCACGGGACGCCCCCTCAGTTTATTAAGATTCATAAAAAAGTAATACCAAAATTTTTTCAAAATTTTCGAAAAGGTTCTTAAGGTTGCACCGGGCTCTTGAAGTTCGGGCCCTGGAGCAAAATAGACATTTTTGAAAAAAAAAACATTTTCTGTAAAAAAAAAAATAAATAAATCATTATGAAACCGGTTTTGTTTAACAATTGACCCTTAGTACTTAATTAAAAATTTATAGATTTTTCGGACATAGTTAACCCTTTACTATGTAAGGTCAAAAAAAATGTCGTTTTTTGAGATCACGCCCAAAGACACAATTTCATGGATTTTAAAATTTTATTCCCATAATTTTAAAAATCATTAAGTTTTATTGCACAATTTTATTAAATACATCTTGGAGAATCCATGTTTAATTTTGAATATTTTTCGCTCTTTCCATTTAGCAGATGTAGCGATTTAATTTTGAGCGATTTTCAAGAAAATGCGTTTTTTCAACCATTATGGTGTATTCTTTTGCTTTGACCAACATTTTGAGAAAAATTAACTAAAGTTCAGTTGAATGTTGTTCCCATTGACCTTTATTGCACAGTTTTGAAATTTTACTAGTCCAGGACATTTTTAACCCATGTTTACCGACGGCCAAGACGCTAAAAAACGAAATTTGTCTTTATTACAAAAAATTATTGGAAGTAATTAATAAAAAGCTTTATTTAGTCATAAAAGCTTAGTATTGAATTAGTTTTACACAGAAAATCATATATCCGTGTCTACCAAAGACCAAAAAGGCTTTTTTGGTCGCCAGGCCAAATGCCGTCTATTGTCGCTCAGACAAAAAAATGGATATTTTAACCTTCGGTTAATAAAGGTTAAAGATTTCATTAGTAAAAATAAATAATTACTCATCCTTTATGATTAAATAAAACTTTGCATTAATTACTTTCAGTAATTTTTGTAATATAGTCAAATTTCGGTTTTTAGCCACTTGGCCGTCGGTCAACATGGGTTAATAATGTCCTGGACTAGTAGCATTTGTAATAAAGGTCAAATGGAACAATATTTACTTGAACTTTAGTTACTTTTCCCCAAAATGTTGGTCAAAGCAAAAAATAAACCGTAATGATTGAAAAAACGCATTTTCTTGAAAATCGCTAAAATTAAATCGCTACATGTGCTAAACGGAAAGAGCGAAAAATACCCAAAATTAAACATTGATTCTCCAAGATGTATTTAATAAGATTGAATAATAAAACTTGAAGATTTTTAAATTTATGGATAAAAAATTTGTAAAACCATGAAATTGTGTCTTTGGGCATGATCTTAAAAAAAGGACATTTTTTTGACCTTTCGTAGTAAAGGTTTAACTATGTCCGAAAAATTTATAAATTTTTAATTAAATACTAAGGGTCAATTGTTAAACAAACCCGGTTCCATAGTGATTTATTTAAATTTTTTTTTTACAAAAAAAATTTTTTTTCAAAAAAGTATATTTTGCTCCAGGGCCCGAACTTCAAGAGCCCGGTGCGACCTTAAAAACATTTCCGAAAATTTTGAAAAAATTTTGGTATAACTTTTTCATAAATCTTAATAAACTGAGGGGGCGTCCCGTGCAGAAATCCAACTTTTTTGTTTTTAAGAACCACCCTAATATATACTTTATAGGGGTATTAGAAACGGAATGAAAAACTTATATACCTACACTCTAAAAAAAGAGTCCAGTTTCTTACTATAAATTGGGCAAATTTCTACAAATTTAAATATTATACTACTATAAATCGTATAAATTTCCAATAATCTTAGGTAGAACTGCGCAAATTTTATAAATTTATCCAATTTATAGCAGGAAACTAAAAAAAAGTATAAAAAGCGACCGTGTTTTTTGGGTTAAACAAAAAATCGTCATTTTTGGACCAAAAATCGCCAAATAGGCATTTTTATAATTTTGAGGTAAAAAATCGGCAAAATGCCGATAAATCGGCAAATATGGCAGCCCTGCACATGTTTCATGCGAGAAATCTTTCGATTCGAGAGTTACAGAAATCAGCTACTGGCCATTTTTTTCGATTAAGAGTAGAAATAGAACAAGCACGGCACGGGGGACGGTTGCCGTTGCCGGAGAATATAGGCCCAAAACAATGACGGGGGAAGGCGATTGCAAAAAATGTCAGTTGTTTGTTCAGTGGTGCTAACTTTCAATAAAATTAGAGAAAAAATCGCTTATCACATAGTTAAAAGCTCTTCGAGTAATATTTTTAAAGTTATTGAGTTTTTTAATTCTCAAGACCCCAGTGGTCCCCTATAATCACGTATCTCAAAAACTTAGCAAGGTAGAGCGAAACGGACACAAATTTTGGATAAAAACTATGAAGAGTTTTAAGGAACCCAACTAGGTCTAGGTCCATCGGGTCTGCACCTATCGGGTCCGAACCCAATGGGCCTCAGATGTGTATAAACTAAGTTCAAAAAAAAAAATTAGTTAACAAATTATTAGCAAAACATTTTTGCTGACTTTAGCAAAAAAAATTGTGGGTTCAAAATCAGCAAATTTTCTTGTAGGTTTACAAGCTTTTTTTGCTAACATTACAGTTTTTTTTTTGAGTGTACGAGGGTGTTTCATTCGAAAAGTCATGGAATTATTTATCTGCCCTCGTATTAAAAAAAAAAACATTAACAAAAAATTAAGAACTTTATATTTCCGCCCCCTGTGATGGGTTTTCGGACCTTTTTTAAGAGTTTAAAAAAGTCCGTTGCTTTCGTTGTTGGTGTAGAATCGACTGGTGAAATTTTGCTCTGCAAAAAAATCAGCTCAAAATCCGTGTTTCCAGATGCATTGAACCACCCCAAAGAGCAAAAAAATACAACTATTGTGTTGATCTCCCCTAAATCCTTCAAAAAATTATAATACCCGCTGATCATTTATTTATTTAATTTATTAAAAAAAAATTAACTCTAATATTTATATGTTAAGTTTTTTAACGAAAACAAAAAACTCGTTAGGGGGTACGCGGCTTATAAAATTTGAAATTAGGGGTACGCAAGAAAAAAAGTTTGGTAACCGCTGCTTTAAAAGTTTGAACTTTTAACTGGAAACAGGATCTCGAAATGAAACACTGTAAATGCAGTTTTACTACATTTAGTCCGAATTTTTTCATTTTTGTCGGACGGTGTGATTGTGATCGTACTAAAAGATTGTAAAATTTTCTTCTTCCAACTCTCGATGAATGTATTAATATTTTTGTTTGGACATTAGCAATTTGTCATTTAAATTCCCTTTGCTACTTGCAGTATAGGGTTTTTATATTTTCTAAATAGTCTTGAAGTCTAATTGTCTAACAATAAGCCTTGCAAAAATTACCAACATAAATAAATTTAAAACAGAAAAAAAAAAATTCTTGAAAATTTTTGTGAAGGGTATATAAAGATTCGGCACAGCCCAATTTAGCCTATTACTTGTTTTTATTAAAATTTTCCCATATTAATAAATCAGTAAAATTTTAAATGATAAAAAAATAATAAAGAATTTGTTGAAGATAAAAAATAAATACAATCATTAATAGTAACAATAACCCATCTCAAAATTATAAAAAAATATCCATATATAAGTCAGTTTGTCGGTCATCGTGTTAATGAAATGTTTGATAAAATACCAACAAACGACAAGTCGAACATTTTCCCCACAATATAAGAGAACAAACACAAACGAACAATGCAGTACAGTATAAAAATATTGACTAAAAAGAACAATAGATGATGCACTTGACAAATGCCAAAAAAAAAAGAAGAATGACAAAATGTACAAACAGTCATTAATGAGCATTAAGAACCCGCTCAAGAAGCGTTTAACACTTTACTAAAGACACTTTAACAACTATCATCAAACAAAAATAGATGTTGTTGTATTCTATGTTACTTATGTTCTTTGAAGAGCCTGCTTTTAGATTGTATTTAAAAGAATGAATTCTTTTTACATCAACATATAATAAATATTATTATCATTGGTTGTTGTAAAATAGAAGAAAATTTGTCCAAAGTTTAGGGGCATGTCACAGACTCAATTCCGTTCGGAAGTGGAATAAGTGGTTTACTCGTAAAACGTTTTACGAGCAAACCACTTTTTTCAAATCCGAACGGAATTGGGTCTGTGACATGCCCTTTAAGTCAAGTATTTTTTTTTGAGTGCAACAAAATTTTACTGAAATAGACTTCTTATTGTTGCCAATAGACCTATTTAACTAAATATCGGGTGAAATTTTTATGGGGGTTGCCAACTGGTTGTCTAAACATGGACCGATTTCTTCCAATTTCAATAGGCTTTGTCCTTGGACCAAAGAAAGATTAGGTTTTACGGTCGAATCAGAAAGATATTCTAACTCGATCGGTATACTTAAAGGTAGGTCTAGAACCAATATTTCGGCACAAACTCGTCATGCCCTGTACCACAGAGTGGTATATTTAATGAATGAATTCTTTTACAGCTATGCCTATATTTTCAACACCACAAAAATCAATTACATTTTATCCAGAACTGAAAGAACACCAAATGAATAAAAAACAAAAACCAAATAAAGTTAGAGATAATAAGAATACACTTGTTGAGACATTTCTTTATTGTTTTTTCTTAGAAAAAAAAATATATTACCTCATTGTTGACATGAGTTAGAGTATGAGTTCAGATCTAAAGAAAATACTATGAATTCACTCGTATGCAACTAGTCATTGTTTGATTTTGTGAGTGTTAATAATGTTAACGTTTTATAAATTGGCAAATATTGGTTAAATGTCAACTCTTTTTTCATTTGAATGTTTTTGACATCATTTTTTGTTTCTTTTTCTGTTTATAGATAAAATGTGTATGAGTATTTTGTATTCTCTGGATAGGATTAATATTTTTCATTCATAATTCCAAGAATTCAAAATATTTGTTAATATTATACCATAACTCACAATTTAAAATAAGTTTAAAAATTTAAGTAGAACGAGATCGATTATATAGTACCCTACGATGTCTAACTCATTCAGGGACGGATCTGTGATGGATTGAGTGGGGTAAATTTCCAAATTTTGAAGAGCTGGATCCGCATTTTTCACGCTGTTTGACAGATTCACTCGAAGGGCATAAGGCCCATTGTGATTCCCTTTATTGTTATTTTCTTACTCCCCCTCTGAAACAAGATTCTACTTCTTACACTACCCAGATTCTCTAAGATATTCTGCTAAAGACGCCAATGGGACAGCATTTCAGGCTATCCAGGTCATTGAAAAATCGTTGCCCCAAATATTTAAGGCGACTTCTTATCAGAAACGTACATTTACATTACAAGTGATTCACTGACTCCTCACCATTGACTTCCCCCCAGTTTCTTTAATAGTCCCTTACAGAAATACCCATATGACCACCATTTGTCCGATTATACAGTGTCCTGTCAGTACTCCCACTAATAACACAGTGCATCACTCAAAATCGGAATGGGATGAAACCAAAAGCAAATGAAAGTTGGCATATTCCATAACAAACCCCTCAAGGGGTTTTTCTAGTTCAGAGCTAGATTTTTTTTTACACGCATTTGAAGTTAGTGCACTTTTATTATAATTATAATAATAAATGCTTAAAAACTGTATTAGTGGCGAATGATTAATATTGTAATTCCCTTTAAATAACAATCATACGCAACGGTGTACGGTGGTTTATTTTAATAATTTGGCAATTCAGTAAATAGGAACTGGACCGATTGCAGCAAAATTCATACCAGTGATAGCTGAAGTAATTTTGAGCTTAAGTTTGGAAACTGGACCCTACATGTCCAATAAGGGCACCACCAGGGGCCTTTAAAGTAGGACATGTTAAGTACACAAAAACTTTAAATTCTTTAAAATCACCAACTTTAAATGCGTGTAAAATAAAATCTAGCTCTGACCTAAAAAAAAGGCCCAAAAGGGTTTTGTTATGGAAAACGTCAGCTTTCAATTGCTTTTGGTTTCATCCGATTCCGAAAGTTCGATTTTGTATCACTGTGTAACCGTCCGTTTGCCAAAAGTAAGAAGACATTTTGCACTCAGAGTTCACGATATCCTGCTCGTAGTCAGTGATATTCACCTATCCTTCATTCTATTCTCCGTTCCACCTGTTCTCCCACCGACTCAGAGTCATTTCTCGCACATTCATCAGCCGAATCGTTCCAATCTACCCCACTATATCCAGAGATCCAGATTAGCTTGACTGTGTGCCGACTGATTTGACGAAGGGATTGTATAATATTCCTAACGATTTCCGATTTTACGATGGTTTATTCCTTCAGGCCTTCAGAGGTATGACATATGATTTATTATCCACTGTTCTTAACCACATAAGGCCATAAGGAAATTATTGGTCTAATTATCACACCATACATCCAGTGGATAATATACGGTTTTAGACCCCCCACCTTCTTCCGAAAGTTCTCCTGCTGGTGTAAAATGCACATAACGACTTTTTCACCATTTCCTATGTATTTATATTTTTAGAAATTATTGAGTCAAGGATCACGCCCAAGTATTTCGCCTCATTAAATAGTTCCAGGGTGATTTCATATAATTTGGAAAGAACAAACCTGTCTATCTTAGTCCTTTTTGTGAACAAGACGAGTTTGGTTTTGGCGGGATTAACTCTCAGACCGTTGTTTTTTTGCCTACTTCGAGATTAACTTAAGCGCAGATTCCATGCGTTCGTTGGTAAAATCTTACCTTTGATAAGGATCACAACGTCTTGATTCATTACAAGATTCCACAGAAGAGGAGAGATCACTCAATCTTGTGGAGTGCCCCTTGTAACGACTTTCCTGGCTTTAACATCACCTGTCTTCGAGTTAATTGCATTGCTTTTCAACATGTTGCCCGTCTATCGAGTACACAGATTACTCTATAGACGGGCAACATGCTGAAAAGTAGGGCAAGTAACTAGATGATAGGCGATGGTAAAACGAGTAATGTCATTACAAGGGGATCTTTTCATGGGGGAGTAATCTCTCTTCTTTTTGGGAATCTTCCGTGCCTGTATTTTGTAAGGTATTAAGAATTGATGATATTTTGACATTGTTGAACGCACTTTCCGCGTCCAAGAATGATGCCAATACTTCCTCTTTTTTGTGAAGAGTTTCCTCAATCAACACAACAGAGTTTCCTCAATCAACACAACAACAACATTACTTAAAGCCGTCTCAACAGACCAACCCTTAAGATAGGCTTGTTGGGCCTCGCTGAAGTTGTCTGATATAAGAGTAATTCTCACACAGACATCAACCAGTCTTTCCAATCTTATCAATAAAAACGATAACAGAATGAAAGGTCCGTAATCCTTTGCGGTATTGTAGTTTATCTTGCCAGCTTTGGGGATGAAGACCACTCCTACTTTCCTCTATTCAGAGGGTATTTACCCCGATGCCAGGCTGCCCATAAAGATATGCAGCAGTCATGACAGAATTATTTCGAGAGACTCCTGCAAGAGTACCAGAAAAATTCCTTGACGATTTGTAGGGCTTCGCACACGTTATCTTACGTTCGTCCACCATTGTTTTGATGAGTTCATTTATCAGAATTGCATTAAGTGAAAGTGTACCGAAGGAAGTACCTCTCTTTACCTCATCCTTGCAACCCGGGTAATGAGTATTCATCAGAATCTCAACGGTTTCATGTTTCAGGCTTATTAAGATAATTTGGTAGACTGACATCTTTGAAAATAACTTTACGGGGCCTAGCTGACTTCGTAATTCCCGTTCCGTTGAGAGATCAATGTGGAAAAGTATTCTGTAATGGTCCGAGAAGGAGCATTCCTGACATATTCTGCAGTCTTGTTACATAAGTATAACTAAATTAGTGGATAAAAGGTAATAACAAAGGGACTTACCTCGCCGGTTGATTTCAGTGCTTCCCCACAGTGTATGGTGAGCATTAGCATCTCCACCTACCAGAATATCCTGGCCCTTGGTCATAGAAACCTCTATCAGAGTTCTTTGATGTTATGCTTGGAGGGTCATTCCTTCCAGGATCAGCTTTGGCACCCTCATTGTTTTTAAGCCCGGCCACTGTTAGATCGCCATGACTGTAATGAGACAGAAGAAGTAAATTAATGCTCTTACTGTACAAAATGAAGCATCGCAACCTACTTTCACCAGATGGACTTTCACCAGATGGACTTTCATGTTTCATTTCGAAAAAAAGCAAAAAAAAAAAATAGTAAAATTTGGAAAAATTTTAAATTTCGTCCCAAAAAACAAATAAAAAATAGAAAAATTTGGCTTTACATTAAATATTGCTAAAAGGATTTTTGATTTCTTACAAAGATTTTTGAAATTTAATTTCTTAATACTTTTTTGTATAAATCAGAGTTTTGTGAGTCTTAAATTTACTCACGTGATTCTGAGTGAGTGTGAGTAGAACAAAATGCGCTCTTGAGTGTGCGTGATTGGGAAATCACTGTCGTGAGCTTGAGTGTGAGTCAAAAGTCACTCACGCTCCCACCTCTACTTTATATAGTAAAACTCAGATGGCGCCCTGTGTCACTTTTGAAATTTTCAAAATGTAGTAACTGTCATACTTTTTTTAGGGGTAAATGTGGCTGCAGCCCTTAAAAGTTAATCTATTTTACCGATTTTTAAAACGTAGGGTATTAAAATGTACTAAAAGTAATAAAGTCATCAAATTTGTTTTTTTGGTTAATTAATATTCAAAGAACCAGACATAAAGACAAACAATTTATTTTAGCTTAAAACTAATCATATTTAATTAAAGCTTAATTGAAAGTTCAAGTTCATGACAAAAAGTATGACAAATATTTGTTATTTTAGCATCCATTATTAGTCATAAATACACAATAAACAAAAAGACCCCAAAAAAACTTAATATTTTATCTAAAACACACACATTTCATATTTCACAGAACTATTACTGACTATTTTACTGACTAACTGTGTATAATTTCACTTTCAATTACTTTAATGCTTTCCAAAAATTAAATGCTATAAAAATAACGCCAGGATATTAATGTCAATTCTCGTAAAAACTTAACCATTAAACCACCATGTTGCCGACAAGTGTCATAAAAAAATACGTAAAATAAAGTTTTTTTACATTTACTCCAAACCAAACTAGGACATTGTACTTTTAGTTACAAAATTCATAGAAGTTAAAAACAAAAATTATAGATTTGCATTAAAAAACAAAAATTGGGTGCGGGTGACGTGTAACCTAATAACTACTTTGGATGAAAAATACATATTGCTATCATAATTTATGACTAAATATGAATTTAATATAACCCAGCAAAACTTAGATTACCAAATAAGGTATAAAATAAGGTATATGATCTCTTATTTTATACATTGCAGCATTGATGATTTTAACAGGCGATGAGACTCAAAGTAATGCATCCACATTATCACATAGAATACCAGTAAGGTATAAAATAAGTCATAAATTTATAACGAAGAATACCAGTAAGGTGTAAAATATATGATATTTTATAGGTTACGAGTAAGGTATATAATATAGCATACAAGAACGTAATATATAAGGTGTTACGAGTAGTGAAAAAGTAATTTTGTATTAAATTTACTCACGTGATTGTAAGTGATTGTAAGTAGATATAATATGCTAGTGAGTGTGTGTCGTTAGAAATTTCTTGTCGTGAGCCCATCTCTAGTTTAAACTTATGCATTTTTTTATAAAATAATTATTTTTTTGTTATTGTAATGCATTATGCATTTAATTATAAATAATGCATTATTTCAAACTTTCAAATAATACATAATGTAACCAAATATAAATCATCCATGATATAATGTTTAGAAATAATAAATATGAAATACATTTTTCCAATAATCATGCATTACGTAGCAAATTATTAGTAATGCATTATTTTTCACTTTAAAATAATACGTTGTGGAACAAATGTTTGGTAAGATATCCTAAAATAATGCTACAAATAAGGTATATACATTACCTGGTAATGTGTTATATAATCACTACCCATTACCAAAGTTTTGCTGGGAAATCGTTTAAAATTAGTGCTATTTTATTTTATAAATAGTTATAAACTATTTAATTAATTTTAAAAAATGATTAAAACATGAACAAGACCTTATATTATGAAAAACTCTAAAATTACTTTTACAGTTTTTCATTCGGTGATCATTTGTCCTTTTTTGAATAAATTAAAAAAAATATATTTCTACTCATCCTAAGATGCTGAGATGAAAACCAAATGAGAGAAGAGTGTCTTCCCAATTTTTATACCCTCCACTTAGTGATAGAGGGTATATATAAGTTTTTCATTCCGTTTGTAACTCATCAAAATATCGGTCTGTTACCCTATAAAGTATATATATTCATGATCTCCGATCGATTTTAAGACATTCTAGCAATGTCCATCTGTCTGTCTGTGGAAATGGTGATCACGGCTAAAATATTATACGGAGATGACTGAAACTTAACATATTTATTGGAAGTTCTCTCGAGAAGTTTGGTATAGCATTTGAGCGATATCGGTTTAGCGGTTCAAAAGTTATGAACGAAAATGTAAGGACACCTCAAAAATTTTAGTACATTCAACATAACCTTAAAAATACAAAATGCTTTAATTCGACTGCTAGTTGACATATGTGAACATAATTAAACACCAAATGGCATTTAAACAAGTACGAACATATTTTTTGACAAAAAAAAAAATCACGGATTTTTTTCCCCCGATTTTTTTTTTTTTTATTTTTTTCAAAAATCTTTCAAAGTTTTTAGAAAAAATTTAAAGTTCAGCAAAATTTTACAAATTTTATTTTTGCTTTTTTCGGTACGAAATCTTAAGTTAAGTTAGTTTTACAATTTTTTTTGTTGTTTTTTTGGTACAAAAGCAAATATAAAGAAAAAATAAATCACGCAAACTCACGCAAAAAAATCGACTCACGCACACTCACTCACGCAAAAATCTTACTCACGCAGTTTTTTCTCCACTCACACACACTCACAATCACGTGAGTAAAACTGAATTCAGTCACACTCACGCGTGATCACGTGTGATTCACGTGAATCACGCTCTAATCTGCTCATGTGCCCATCTCTAATTCATTTGTCATTCAATACAAAATGATTTGAAATATCAGTCGAGGACCCCATTAAGTTTATATATTATTGATCCATTTCGAAGACACTTTAGCCACAGACTAATACAGACTCGACATAAGTGACAGGTGTCAAAAAAGTATTCTTTAACCATATGGTTAATATTTTCAAATTATTCTACGAATAAGGTAAGAAAGAGAAAACTGATATAACGCGCCATAAGAAAAATGGATGCCAGATCGGTTTTTGTTGTTTCACTCACTCCTAAGTCGTAGAAAGTGTTGCCATGTTAGCGTAAAACGGACTAAAAACCGCTGTGTTTTCTCCTAAAATCGCTGAGTTTTTCCCCATTTTTTCTTATAAAACTCTACTGTCGAGTCTGTATTTAGTCTGTGCTTTAGCTGTATAAATCTGACCATCTGTCTGTAAAAAGCGAGATGTAGTCCAAACAAATAGAGCTGTAAAATTGGTAAATGAGTGTATTACTTAGAGATTAATCACAATTGGAGTGGGAAGCGGTTTACTGCAATTCTCCCCATACATTTTGTATGAAAACAAAATTCCGCGCCATTTTTCCGCCGAAATAGATTCTATTCTATTTTCATTCGTTTTTTTTTATCTCTCTCATTTTTTCTCTCATTTTATTTTTGGCGTTGCCAGATATTAACTAAAAAAGTATTTTTTTTCTGTACAGTGTTGTAAAATACAAGTAATGAAAATAAAAAAACCAGAGACTCTGTAATATAGAGATAAGACAAATTTATTTCTTCTACTACCTCCTAGGGGGCGCATGTCTTAATAATATCTCAAGAATATTCCTGAGCTAATACTAAAACTTAGTAAGTGCTCAAATATTTCAGGAAATACTGCTCAGATAACTATGTAATTTTCCATACACTCGTAGCAACTATCCAATATCTTACATATAAAATAAAATTTGAAAAATTTGCACGCAAAAGTAAGTTACAGAGTTTTTAAAATTTAGTATGATACTAAAGTCTCACTAACAGGTGCTGCCAACGTGACAAAAGTAGAAAACTTTTTTTCTGGTATTGCCATAGAAGCAATACCCTGAAAAAAACAAAGCAAAACACAAAAAAAAAATGGAAAATTATTTAAACAATGGAGTTTGCTGAAAAATTAATATGTAGATATTGTTTAAAAATATATGATTTTTATGAAATTTTTCAAGTTTTAAAGATGCAATATGTAAAATCTGTTTCACCGAATGCGTGTTTTATTTTTTATTGTTTCGAATAAATAAATTGTGCAAAAGTTTGTTTGCAGAGATGCCAACTATTTGAGAGCAAAACGCGCACAAAAATTTTATAAACGGGTAAAACGCGTAAATTTGCTTGAAAAAAAGGGTAAAAAAGCACTGGGCTGCTTTTTAAATAGACAAAAAAAATATTTTTATTCAAACAAAATTTTTGATAAGTTTGTTGGTTAAACTTTTGAGCGACCGATATAAATCGCTGTACAATTTTACATGGTCTGCATTTTCCACTTCAAAAGCCAAATTTGGTCTTTGAACTTCACCCAGAACAGAATTCAAATATTAAACCAAAATACAAAAAAAAAACCTACAAAGAATGGCATTTTTTTAGAGGTTAGTTTAGTTCTTCAAGAGAAAACATTTTCCCCTTAGTCCGATTTTGCCCCTTTTTCCGAACTTAATACGACCAATAGTTATTGACCATTATTATAAATTCGTTCCATATTTTAGGCGTCTAGCTGTTAGTTTGAACTGCATATTGCTTTTCACAAATAGACAGACGGACATTCAAAAAATGTCTTTGAATCGATCAAAAATCAATAAAATATATACTTTTTGAAGTCTCCGACTTATATTTCGATGCGTTACACTCGAAATAACAAACTAAGTAAACCGCCATACTTTGTTTGGAGGCTATAAAAAATAATTTTAAAAAGCACCACGTTAGTGCGTTTTTCTAATTTGGCACTAGGTCAAAAATTTTCGCGTTTTGACACATCAAAAAGCACTAGATCTAGCGCGAAAAGCACTAAGTTGGCATCCCTGTTTGTTTGTAACTGTTTAATAAGATTTTGTCTCTTGATCTTAATTGAATGAGTTCTTGAATATTGAATATTTTTTATTGTTTAAATATAAAAAAATGTTTTTGCCAAAAGTAAAATTTCTAAATTAAATTAAAATAATTATCACAACAATTATACATTTCGAAGTATGAATGTCAGAAATAATGCAAAGAAAACCGCAGTCCGCTTGATTAAATTAATTTAATCGCTCGATTTTTGACGCGTTTTTCCGCTTCCCGCTCCAATTTTGATTAATCTCTTAAGTGAAAAAAATTATTTTTACATTTTGGAGAGTATAAAAAATTCGACACAGGAGAATTTATCACTCTCAAATGTTTTTTGTGTATTTGTTAAAGAAATGAAACATTTTTATTTACTTAGTTCAGACTTGGTGAAAAAGTAGTTTTGGTAAAAAAATATAAAAAAAAACAAGTTTTTGAAAAAGAAAACAAATTTTTGATGAAAAAAAATTATTTAAGAAAAAAGTTTTTTGAAGAAAAAAGTTTTTTTGACGAAAAAAAGAGGAAAAAAAATTTTTGTTAAAAAAAAAAGTATGAAATAAAAATTCTATGAAAAAAAAAAAATTATGAAAAAAAAATGTTGATGAACAAAAAAAATTTATAAAAAAAAAAAATATGAAAAAAAAAATTTAGGAAAAAATAAAAAAAAATTAATAAAAAAAAAGTTTACGAAAAAAAAGTTTACGAAAAAAAAATTTAAGAAAAAAAAAATTATGAAACAAAAAGTGTGATGAAAAAAAATAATTGATGAAAAAAAAATTTGATGAAAAAAATTTTGAAGAAAAAAAAAAGTTGATGAAAATAATTACTAGGGATGAGATTTTCATGGACTAAAAAATCGAAAATATGCGCTAAAAAATTCAAAATATGCACTAAAAAACCTTAAAATATGCACTAAAAAATAAAATGTGCACAAAAAAATCTTGTTTTCATAAGAAAAACTTCTTAAAAAGCAAAAAATAGCGCCGGCTTTTAATGGTAACATTTAAAACCGCAAGATTTTTTTAGAAAGTAAAGAAAATCTATAAAAAAATTTAAAAACAAATAAATTTTTTTTTATTTTCAAAATAAATTTTAAAAATTTTAAACAGTTTTTAAAAAAAATAAATTTCAATTTGTGTTTTTGCTAATTTATGTCAAAATATGCACTTAAAAGTTACAAATATGCAGAAAATATGCATTTAAAATCAAAATATGCAAAAATATGCATTTTTACCAAAATATGCTAAAATATGCAAAAACAAATGGATGCCATTTTAACGGAAATTTCTTGATTCGGAAAGATAATTGGTCGATACCGTTTTTAGGCTATCAACAAAAAACATGCATTTGCATGGAAATCTCATCCCTAATAATTACGCTATGATTTATTCACCAGCTGGTAAAAAAAAACGTTTTTATTGACCAGCAGGTGAATTTTTATCCAAGTTATAAATCGAAGTTACAAACCTTTTTGGTTTTAAGAAAATGAAAACAGTAATTCTTATTTTATTTAGTCGGTAGCTTATATAGTCAAAATGAGGTGGCGTCCTGCAACAATTTTAAAATCAGACACCAGCCTAAAAAGATTATCACGTTAAAAATATTATTGTAAGGAAATCAATAAAACTGATGAGCTTTAAAGCAAAAAATTGGCATACAACACCGGGGCGAGATACTAATATAGCAGGATTTTTTTTTACTTTTTTGCTGTGTCGGAGGGTTTTGTAAAAAAAAGGTCTTGGCAAAATTTGCAGGCCTGGCTATAAAGGATATGAGTAACATTGAAACCAATCTGAAATTAACGATTTTAGTCATTACTTTTGAAGCACTGAACAGATTTTGCTGACCACGTATACTTAAATTCAGCAGAGATTCACTCACGCGTAAATCTCGCACTAATCTCATCATGTGCCCATCTCAATTTAATAGTTTATTTTTATCCCTCCAACCACATTATGGGGGTATACTCACCTTGTCGTTCCGTGTGAAACGCATCGAAATATCGGTGTATGACCCCATAAAGTATATATCTTATTGACAGTCCAAAAAAAAATTGCTAGATTTCTGAAGTCTTGCACAAATTTGTCTTATGGTCATAGGCTGGTTACGTTCGGAGATGGGAAAAACCGGACCAGGGGAAAAAAGTTCCCCCTTGAGGAACTATACCAACCTCTGAAAAACGCCATTATTTTTACAGGTTTTTTTATACTTTTGTTAAGAAAATGAAATATTTTAATGTCGGAAAAAGTTCTTAGTCCTGCACTAGGACTAGGATTAAAACATTTTTTTGACCCGCCCCTTTTGTGGGCGTGGATTTAAAAAAAAATATTTAAATAATGATAAAATTGTATTACTTAAATGCAAAACTTATAATAAATAAATTTGTAAACATAAACATCGGGGGGAGTGGGTGGAAGTGATTCAATGACCCCTGCAGATCCCTCCCCCACAAAACAACACCTCTGTATAATTTTTTTTTTCTTTTTTTTAATTTTGGAGGGTATCAAAAATTCGGCTCAGCCAAATTTAATACTCTTACTTGTTTTTTTTTTAACCCGTCTTAAGGTGAATGATTCATGAAAGTTTAAACAATGTTTGCTTATTAGATCTAACAAATTTATTACTTTTGCGGTTATTAATTCATTCATAAATTTCACAAATTTATTGAAATATTTGAATTTTGGTTTTTAAATTTCAAATGCGTTTAAATCATTTCAATATTCATGACACCACTTCTCAAACACTTATCAATACATTTTAAGCGATTTTGCTAAAAAAAAAAAACGATTACAAAGTAAAGTGATTCATTAGAAGGCGTACAAAATGAAATATGAGGTAGTTGTTATTTTTAACAAAACAAAATTTCAAATTAGCAATAACTATTAAATTTAACTGTAAACTTATATAAAATATAAACAAAATGTTCAACAACATGTCTCATATTTCAGCAAAACAATTCAAATAAGAATTGCAAGAAAGGCGTTTAATTCAAAAGACAAACCATACAGTAAATATAAGATGAATAAATATAAAATTAAGTTGTAGGAATAAAAAAATATTCTATTTTTAATTATTCATTATTAAAGGCTGAATTCTACTTTTCAGTAAAAAATAATTTCATTGAAGTCTACTTTTCAGTAAAACATAATTTCATTTACGCATAGTATTGTATGTAAAGTTACAACGTTGAGAAATTGTATTCCATTTATAATTTTTACTTGATTTAATATCAAATGCGTTAGAAACAAACAAAGCATAACTAAAGAAATTATATTTTATTTTGTACTTACAGAATTTTCTATAATATCTTAAAAGCATTTTTACATAAAGTATAACCTAGCCTCAGTGTCTCTTCACAATACAACAGCAAGCAGCAGACAGCAAAATTTTCACATGTATTTTATTGTTGGCACAACATGTGAAACCAATTTATAGCATTAATGTAGTGGTTTTTACAATTAAAAATATCTAAAAGTTTTTAACTGAAAATGTAGTGCATCTGAGTCTTCAGATCTTTTAACTGTAAATTTCAGCTGTTTTTACAAGCAAAAATTTTTTGAGTGTATCCGATTGCTGTATAATTTTTAAAATTAACGGGTTTTGACAGCGCCACCACGTGGTGGCTAGCATTGATATGCCCAACTTCAGTGTTGTATTTCGTGGAAATGGTTGGCAAGTCCTGTGTAGATTATCATAAACATCAACCTTCTGCAGTTGGTATATATAAAAGCTCAAACTTGTAAAAACTTAAGTACTAACAGAGGGGTTCTATTGATGCAACCCTGGTGGTGGTGGGATTCACTGACTGTCAAATTAGCAAAATTTGTAGTTTCTCGTTGTGAAAATCCTTAATGCTAAACATGTATGTTAAAAAGAGACAAATACAACTCTTATTTTTTTTTATTACGAAAATAAATTAAAACAAGTGTCAAAAATAGTGTTGCCAGAAAATTTTAACTGCATGTTCCCCAAACTTAAAAACAAATTCCCCACAAAAAAAATCATTCAAATTCCTCAATTTGTCTCCTACGCAGACATTTACACGCAAAAAAAACTAGGGTCAGATTAAACAATTATACTTGGTAATTTTTTTTATATGGAGTGAATAGACTTTTACCAAATTTTGTTAAAATTGTGTTTGTCGAAGATAAAGTAACATAATTAATTTTTTTTATGTAAAATAATAATTTTTTATAAGCGTTTGACTAAAATGGTGTTCGCATTCATTTTTAACTAGTTTAATTATTGGTTTTCCCCATACAATTTAAACGTCAAATTTAAACTTCGTTTTATTTTGACAGATAAAGTGTTTAAATTGTATGGGGAAAACACATAATTAAACTAGTTAAAATGAATGCGAATATGGTATAAATGACGAAAACGATTCGTCGCTTGTACAAAGAAAATAAAAATTTTTGTCCGTTTATGGGATAATACTACCTATAAAATGTTATTTGATAAATTACCTTAGTTTTAACCACGATCGACTGGTGTTTTCTTTTACTTTTTATTATTTGCAATTTCACACACTTTTAGCAGAAAGAATTACTTAATTTTTAAGATTAATTAGCAAAAATTAATAATTTTCAAAAAAATTACAAAAAATTTCACAATTTTCTTGTATTTTAAACAAATTAAAAAAAATTAAATTAACATATTTATATTCACAATTCCTTTTTGGTTCGACATTTTATTTCTTTAGTACACACCGATTTCTGTCGTTCTTCTTCATCCTTTATATCTGTCATTCGTGGTTTTAACTTAAAAAAACTTAGGTAAATTATACAATAATACTTTATAGGTTGTAATTAAACCAAAAACTGGCACAATATTTTTAATATTTTTTTTGTGTGTAGCTTTAGCATGTTTTTGGTTAGTTTATGCCAGATTTTAAAATCATTCCCTATGAATTAATTCTCAAGCTTAATTCACGAAGCTTAACTTTCAGTTGAATTAATTCCCCATAGAATTAATTCTCTATGGAATTCAATTCCATAGGGAATTAATTCTTTTTTTTTTTTTAATTCAATCTATTACAAATTGAATGGACATTTTTTTTATGCATTCCTTTGAATGAATATTATATGTTCTTCATTCCTTTGAAAAATGTGTTGGTAGATATTTGCAGCGTTTGAAAGGCTACGTTAGCTACCCGTTTTTTTGCTTTTGTTTTTCATATCACTTCAAACAATTTCAATATTATAAGTTATAGCTTTTGTTTACTTTTCTTTTTTGTGTTTGCTTAAACTACAACAACATGAAAAAAATTAAAACTCCAAACAGAGCAGTAGCGGAAAACAAATTTTATTGTTGTAGCCTACAAATATACTACAGCAGTATATTTGTAGGCTACAAATATACTACAGTAGTATATTTGTAGGCTACAGTATTACTACAGTATTACTACAGTAGTATTACTACAGTATTACTACAGTATCACATTGTAAACAAATGTTGCAATATAAAAACGTGATCATATTAAAAATTTCGTTAAGATGGTGTAAAATGAATACAACATCGAAAAAAGAATAATAATAATTTTTAATAAAATTCTTTTAATTTTGGTCAAAAAAAATATAGAAAAATTTGGAATTTTGTCGAATTTTTCGATATTTTCGAATATGTACGCGATTTTAATATTATCGGTCTAGACGCTCAGAAGTTATGAGAAAAACCGTGACATTAACATTGGGTTAGAGATGGGCGCTGGTCACGTGATTTGCGTGATTCACGTGAATCACGCGTGAGTGATTTTCATTTAAATCACGTGATTGTGAGTGAGTGTGAGCTGAAAAAAAATCTGAGTGAGTGAGTCATTTATTTTTTGCGTGAGTTTGCGTGATAAGATTTTTAGATTAGCCCAATTTTTTTTATTTTTTGTAAAAAAATTTTTTTGGAGTTTTTTTTTTTTGGTAAGAGAATTTTATTGCGTGAGTAGATTTTGCGTGACTCACGCGTGAGCGTGATTGAATCTGGCGTGAGTAAGATTTTTATTACTCACGTGAATAGTGAGTGAGCGTGAAAAAAAAAAAAATTGCGTGAGTGATTCGATTATTTTTGCGTGAGCTTGAGTGAGTGTGGTGAAAAATACACAAAACATGGTTTTAATTAGGCGCGTGAGTGATTTTTGACTCACACTCACTCACGCCCACGACAGGAATTTTTGAATCACGCACACTCTCTCACGAGCAAATTTTTTCTACTCACACTCACAATCACGTGAGTAAATTTAATACAACTCACACTCACTCAAGCTTCACTCACACTCTCGTTGACTCACACTCACGAAACTCTTATTCATACAAAAAAAAAATAAAAACTAAAATTTGAAAAATCTTTTAAAATTTTCAACAAAATTTAAAGTTCAGCGTAACTTAAAAAATCGACTCACGCACACTCACGCAAAAATCTTACTCACGCACACTCTACTCACACGCGCGTGAGTAAAATTGAATTTAGTCACACTCAAGCGTGGTCACGCGTGAATCACGTTCTAATCTGCTCATGTGCCCATCTCTACTTTTAATGACAAGGGAACACCACAACAATGTTTGCCAAAGTTTTTTTTTGAGAAGTTGAATTATAATTTTACATTAAAACAATCCAACCCTATTCTTTATACACATTAAAATAAAACAGTTATGTTAAACAAGATAAGTGTGTGTGTGTGTTATAGTTTTATTAAATTTTTTCTTTGTAGGCTACAAAAACAATATTTGTAGGCTACCAAAAATAATTTGTAGGCTGCAGGTAGGCTACCAAAAATAATTTGTAGGCTACAGGTAGGCTACCAAAAATAATTTGTAGGCTACTTGTAGGCTACACAATTCTAATGTTTTTGTTTTTTTTGCTACTTATTCATTTTTAAAAACAATCGTAATCTATCGCTACAAAAACAGAAATGTGCAAGTATTAGTAGCTATAGCAATTGAATGATTTACATATTGTTTGTTTTTAAAACTACACATATCGTCAATTTTGGTTGTTTAAGCTACTTTCTTCGTAGTAATTTAAACGCTGGATATTTGAACAAATTCAAAAAATGTGATAAAATACGTATGTTTACGAAGCATTCTACCAATTAAAGTGTTTTGAACCTATTGTGTCCTAATAATAAAGTCTTAAAACTAAAATTGTCGTATCTCGAAAACTAAGCTAGATAGAGCAAAACGGATCAAAAGTTCGGATCAAAATTGATGGGGAAAGTTGAACTACAGAAGAAGAGCTACTTTTTGTCATGTCACCGGTAGTTACCGAGATATGAACGATTTAAAATTTTCGGTAATTCGAATTTTTAGACTCAAAGTTAGGACTTAATAGGGTCCACACATGTGAAGAGGCCAATTTCTTTATAGGGTCGCCACCGATTTTGATCCGAAATTTTTCTTCGTTTTGCTCTATCATGCGTAGTTTTCGAGATACGGCAATTTTAGTTTTAAGACTTTATTTTTAGGACCCAATAGGGTCAACACACTTGAATGCTTCATAAACATACGTATTTTATCACATGTTTTGTATTTGTTCAAATATCTGCCAACACATTTTCAAAGGAACACGCAAAAAAAAAATCTGTGTAAGATTGAGCAATCCTACTTGGTAAAACTTTTTTCATACCAAAAAAAAATTTTTACCAAATTTTTGCTAATATTATGCTTGTCGATGTTAAAGTAACATAATTCATTTTTTATGTAAAATAACCAAGTAGCTTCCACAATAACGCAAATTACCTGCACAAAAATTTATCGAAAGAAAACAACAAAAAAACAAATACAGACCGCCATTTTCATTTTTTTTGTGTGCGTTGTTTGTTTATTTTTTGTGTTATAAAAACGTAAAAAGGAAATTGATAAATAAAATAAAAATAAATTAATAAATAAAAATAAATAATTAGTTTTCTAAAATATAAATAAATGCAAGATAAAAGAATGTTAAATTTAATTTTGCTTTCATCACTTAAAACACCATTCATTAAGAAAAACCAATGGAGTCCCAGACGTATGTTTCGATGAATAACAAATGGAATGATAAAGTGAGTATACCCGCATTCCGAAGACACCAATAAGGTTTAATAGATTTTTAGTTAAAAATTAGTGTTTGGTAATAATTTTCTATTTTTACAGGGTACTGCCAAATAAATTTTTGAAGCTATGGCGAATCCTTCACTACAATAAAGAGCGTGGACACCAATCCTGCCTTTAGGTATAAAATTAAAACCTAAAAACCCAAAGCCAAGGGAGTCCATACCTGTTTTGAGTTACAAATGGAATGACAAAGTAAGTGTTCCTCCTTACCAAGAGACCAATGGGGTTTACCAATTTTTTAAATTAAAAATTTATGTTTTGTAATAATTTTCTATTTTTACAGGATGCTTTTAAATAAATTCGTGAAGCTATAGCGGATCCTTTACTTTAAGAAGAAGCGTAGGCAGCAGTCACTCGAGAAAATTGTACAAAAAGGGTCAGTTGGTCGGTGGTAAATTAAATCCTACACAACATTTATTACATTAATATGGATTTATTCTGTGAAAATTTTAAATTCAACAAATATACAAATTTTTACAAAAAATTATTGAAAATTTATTTTAGCATAAATGTGGTAATTTTTAGCGTTATTTTTAGTCATCTTTTCTAATAATTTTAGAATATTTCATCATATCTCTTTTGGTATATTTTACCAAGTTTTTACTTAAATAGCATTAGCATTTTCTTCAAAATTTTTTACATAAGTGTTTTAGCTAAATTACGAAAACTACTTCGTCGGTTGTAGTTTTAGCATATTTTTGGTAAAATTATGCCAGATTTTTGCTCACTCCGACACAAGTTTTTTTTTGCGTGTACTTGGTCATTCCATTTGTAACTCATTAAAACAGGTCTGCACTCCCTTGGCTTTGCGTTTTTAATTTTATAACTATTTTTATAACAGGACTGGTGCCCACGCTCTTTATTGTAGTGATGGATTCGCCATGGATTTAAAAATTTATTTACCAGTACCCTGTAAAAATAGAAAATTATTACCAAACACTAATTTTTAACTAAAAATCTATTAAACCTTATTGGTATCTTCGCAATGGGGGTATACTCACTTTATCATTCCATTTGTAGTTCATCGAAACATACGTCTGGCACTCCATTGGTTTTGCTGAATGAATGGTGTTTTAAGTTATGACAGCAAAATTAACTTTAGCATTTTAGTATCTTACATTTATTTATCTTTTAAAAACTAATTCTTTATTTTAATTTATTAATTTATTTTAATTTAATTCATCAATTTCCTATTTACGTTTTTATAACACAAAAAATAAACAACGCACACAAAAATGCAAAATGAAAATGGCGGTCTGCATTTGTTTTCGTTTTTGTTGTTGTTTTCTTTCGATAAATTTTTGTGCAAGTAATTTGCGTTATTGTGCAAGCTACTTGGTAATTTTACATAAAAAACTAATTATGTTACTTTAACATCGACAAGCATAATTTTAGCAAAAATTTGGTAAAACATTTTTTTTGGTATGAAAAAAATTTTACCAAGTAGGATTGCTCAATCTGACACAGATTTTTTTTTTGAGTGCACTTAATCTATTTACAAGTACATGATGAAATTCCCATTGTTGGGAGAAATCCCTTTATCTGGCAAGCCTGTGAGTACTTAATTAAACAACCAATAAATTTTATTTTGGAACTAAAAAAAAGACGTATATTGAAATTTGCTAAACAACAATGCTATATTTTCACAAATAATCGAAGAAAAAATAATATAATTGTTTTAAAATAAAAGAAAAATACAGTATTAATAAAGTGAATTTAAAATAAAATGGAAACAAATGATTTAACACAACTTTCCGAAGAGTTAATACATCGTTTAGAAAGTGGTGGTGATTTGGGTGAGGCATTTTCATTTTCCAATTTGATAGCGGATGTACTTTTTACAATGTTAACAATTCAGGAAATGTAAATTACAATAACATTTGTTTTCCTTTCTATTTCTCTATTCATTAATAGAGGGTATGATGTCTAGTGAATTGTTTCAACAAGATGATTTGTACATGACCACTCAAGATGATAGCAACTCGAATGTGGCCGTGGACAATGAAATCATTATGCATATGGATATCAGGGAACCCTTAAGAACATTACAGTAAGTTTTGTTAAGACGCAAGAAACATACAAAGTATTTTATTTTTATTTCGTTTAATTAGAAAACTCTTGGAAAAGAAAGTGGGTTTAAATCTTAAAGGTTATGAATTTTGGTTACAAGATGCTCAAGAGGTGGGAAGCTTAAATTTGATTGTATTTCTTGTCTTTATCTAATTTTCATATCTTTTCAGTTGGAACCTCATAAAAATTTAGTCGATCAATGTGTCAAGGGTGAAGGTTTGGTACAAATTAATGTAGAAATCAAATACATTATTAAACGTATCAATATTTTGGATGTTCTTAAACCTACCGAAGATGCTTTAGGTTAGTTTAATTAAAAACAATTAAACTTAATTTATACTTAATAATTTAAATATTTATAATTTTAGCTGCATTAGCCGCCGAAGAAGAAGTTAAAACTGATGCTTCTACCGATGATGAAAATGCTTTACGTGATGAATCTCAAGAAGATACTGAAGAGGAGTCAAAGCCTAAAAAAATTAAGCGAGAATTAACTGCTTCCTCTTCTAGCTCACAAACTGAAAAACCTTGCCTAAATTGGGTTCTAGACAGTAAATTTCGTAAAGAACAGACTCGTCTTAAAATACCAGACGACCCAAAAGAATGGTCTATTGCTCATGTCAAATATTGGTTCCATTGGGCCACTAAAGAATTTGAATTGGTAAGTTGTATTAAAAAAAAAAAAAAAATAATAAAAATTGTGTATTCCCTGCAAACAATAGGGCGATATATCGCCGAAAAGTTATTGCGGCGATACGAAAATTTATCATTTCAATAAAAAATCAAAGTAGTACTTTTATTATATCGCCGTTTTCTCATACGAACGATATTTTGGCGATTAACAAAAAACAATTATAATTTTTAAATTATTATTTCTTTGTCAATTTAAAATAAAATAATTTATCAAGCACAACAAGAAATCTTTGAAAGAATACTAATTTGGCCGAAAAACTCAAATGTGCGTTCAAAGATAAAATAAAAAATTCAGCGAATGTACCGGATATATTTTTCGGGTGAATGCAAATGTTTTATGTCTTGTTAACATGACCAAAATATGAATGAACAAAATAATGTCTATTTTCAGCTTCAGGGAATCGATATAGCTGTATCGCAGGTTTATCATTTTGGTGATATTCCGGCGATACATACAAATCTACTATTTTTCGTTTATACGATCATCTGACGATATTGCCCTTTTATCGCCAAGACAAATCGTTTTCGTATTGCCGTCGGGTAACAGTTTTTCCCGAAAGGTGTATCGCCGGCGATACGAATTCGATAATTTCCGCAATAACATTTATCGTATCGGCAATTAGAGTTGTCAAATATTCGCCTATTTTAAAAACCGATTTCGAATATTTCGAAAAACTGCCTTTTAAAAAAATCGGTTTTGTAACTAAAAACCGGTTTCGAATAATCGGTTTTTCGGTTTTTTAAATTATTTATTTGATAAAAATGCAAAACCAAATAAGCAATTTTTATATACTTCAGAACACAGATGGGAACATGAGCAAAAAAGTGCGTGATTCACGCGTGAGCATGACTAAAACTTAAGTAACTCACGTAATTGTGAGTGGAAACAATTTCGTGAGTGCGTGTGCGTTAGCAAGATTTTTGCATAAGTGAGTGTGTTTGAGACGATTTTTTTGCGTGATTTATTTTCTCTTCATATTTCCTTTCGTCCCAAAAATAGAAAACAAATTAAAAAAAAAAACAACAAAAAAATTTTAAAATTTGGCTAAACTTTAAATTTTGCTAAAAATTTTGTTAGATTTGTGAAATTATAATTTTTAAAAGTTTTTTTGTATAAACAAGAGTTTCGTGAGTGTGAATGACCGTGAGTGTGAATGAATGTGAGTGTAAGTGAAGCTTGTGTGACTGCACGTGAGTGTAAGTTGTCTCAAGTGTGAGTATGAGTAGAAAAAAAATATGCTCGTGAGTGAGTGTGCGTGATAGGAAAATTCTTGTCGTGAACGTAAATAAGTGTGAGTCAAAAGTCACTCACGCTGCCATTTCTACTTCAGAACTAATAAACCATAAAAATTTTACTAAAAAATTACATTTAACGCAAAATAACGAAACAATTAAATTTCAGAAAAAGTCGATTATTCGAGACCAAAAAATCGGATTCTCGAATACTTCGAAAACCGGTCTTTTTAAAAAACCGATTTTAAAAAACCGGAAAAATAGAAAAAAAAATCATTGTTTCTGTAAAGACAGTCGAGCTCAGGCTCTAATTATAATTATGTATTATAATTTTTTGATTTGTTATATATGGTTTTGAATTGAGAAAAGTGTGAAAGAAAAATTTTAATTTTTCTAAAAATTTAAGAAGTCGATTTTTCGAATACTTCGGAAATCGGTTTTGACAACTTTACACAACCGGCGAATCGATGTCGTATCGTTTTGTTTGCAGGGTTAATTGTAGCGTTAGGCAATAACGATGGCGTCTACAATTTAGTTATATGCGTGTAGGTAAAGTTAGCAAACTTATCAAATTGCTGACTTCAAGAAATATAGCACTGCCCAATCACTGTTATTTTGTAGTACCAGTTTTGTCCAATTCCACTTCTGCAGTACTGCGGCAGCCCTGTTTTTATTAAACTTACAATTGTTTTAATACAGTGCTTTTTTCATAAGGAAATAAGGCATAAAGTTTACCGAACATTGTTTAAATTAAAAAATATATATATGACCTTAAACCTTGGACTGTTAGATTTAAAATGTGGTGTTACAACTTTGACCCTTAATATCTCAGTATGTTTTAGACTTATAGCGCCGTTTTTTTGGCGCAAAAAAACTTGAGATCTTGCCTATATGCCTATATAGACAAACAAATTGTTTATATATGTACGTGCGATTTTGAGATATTAAGCATTTTTTAAAAAAAGTCTACTTAAAATTTTTTAAAATTAATTTTTGTCGCTTAAAAAGTTAAATAACTTCGTCATGTTACACCCCGTTGGAAGGTCTTCAATTACCCTTTTTAATGATACCATAACCGTCTTGATCGGATAAGTAGTTTTTGAAATATTTAAGAAAAACCACTTTAACTTTAAACCCCTGTCCCTCCCAAACGAGGTACGTCCCCACGGCTTTTTAAAGGTTAAGGTCATATATTTTTTTTTAATTTTAAGCAAGTTCGGTATTCTTAATAATTTCCGGAAATAACTCTTATCATGCTATAATAAAAATTTGTTCTCTGAATTGCACTTTAGGGTCGAACCAGAAGACGACTTTTTTTTTATATCACGAAAAATTCACTCCAGAATTTTACTCACGCAGAATTTAACTTATATTTTTTGTTTACTCACGCTTACGTGAGTATAAAAAAATTACTCACGATCCACGTGAATCAATAGAAAGACCGACCATCATAAATTTTTAACCCATAAAATGGGTTAAAAATGTTAGCCCCCTAAGGGGGCTCCCATACATCCAACAGCTTTACCTGCCAAAATAATGTCCATCGAAAAGTCAAATGTATGACCGACCCACAATTTTTTTTTTTTTCAATCTAAACATTTTTTTAAAAAATACCTCCCAATATCTTTAACCCTTGAGACGGTCGCCATACAATTTTATTTTTTATAAGTTTGTTTTATTTAATCAGTTCCTAATTGAGGGGTTAAAAGCCAGACCCGAACTAATTTTCAATCCCAAACCTTTCTTCCGAACATACCGACACTATCTCCAGCTAATTTTATAAAAATTCCCTTATAGAGTGCAGATGGAGTGTAATTATATTCAGAACAAATGTTTGCCTCTAGGAGGCACCATAGTAGCGGTAGGAGCTGATTTAATAAAATAAATTTATAAAAAATAAAAAAAATTAAATTATGGTAACCAACTTTAACGGAATCGATGTCGTATTACTTTCCTTGAATTTATAAAAAAATTTGCCAATTTTTCTAATTCTTATCTTTTTAGACTAATGTCAACATTACTGATTGGTCTATAACAGGACGTCAATTGTGTACGTTAACACATGAAGATTTTCGTAAAAAATTACCCAAAGATCCTGGAAATGTTTTCTGGACACATTTACAATTGCTTAAAGAATGTAAATTTGTATCGGTCGTTCACAAGGCAGCAGAAGAAATAAAAGATCCAGCTAAACGTCTGGAGGCGTTAAGTTTAAATTTACTGTCAAATTCTCATAGAGAACCAAAAATTATGCGCAAAACATTCCATAATTTAAAAAAAGAAGGTAAGAAATTATTTTTAAATTGTTTGAAAGAAAAAAAAAGTTAAAATAAAATTTATTTTCCTTCTTTCTTTAGCTGCCCTTTTAAGTGAATCTTTGGCAGCTTCACAAAGTTCATCTAGTGTTTTAAGTAATAGCTCATTTGGCGTTGGTTCTGGCAACAATGGTCAAGTACAATTATGGCAATTTTTACTTGAGATCTTAACAGATCGTAATCACACTAACATCATACAATGGGTGGGTAATGATGGTGAATTTAAATTATCCGATCCTGAACGTGTAGCTCGTTTATGGGGTGAAAAGAAAAACAAACCAGCTATGAATTATGAGAAACTATCACGAGCTCTACGTTATTATTATGATGGTGATATGATTTCAAAAGTTTCGGGAAAACGTTTTGCCTATAAATTTGATTGCGATTTGAAATTGCTGATTGGTTATAACGCAGCTGAGCTATCAGCTTTAGTTAATGAAAAATCAACTGTCGGTGATTCTGTTTACTTGGAGAATATGGATACAAAAAGCGATGAAGAATGACAATCGGTCAAAGTGAAAGAAGAACCATTATTTACTATGTTAGAAGAACATGTTATAGAAGATAACATAGAGATACAACCAGATTGAATTTTGATTTATTACAATTATTACTTTTATTTGAGTTAATTCTTTATTTATTCAGTTAAGTTTTCCAATTATTGACATTTCGTTTTATAATAATTTTCATCATATTTTCATTCTCAAAATTATTTTTTTTTTAATTTTTAGTTTTTAATGAGTTTTTATCTAAATTGTGCTGAAAAAAAGGTTACTTGTATTTAAAACGAGTTTTCTAATATAGAAAATATTTGTTGAAACAACAAAAATTTTTTGTTGGCTTTAATAAAAAATACACATAATAAAATTAAATTTTTTCTAAACACAAAAAAAAATAAAGTTTGACCCACCTTATTTCTTAGTGTTGCTAGATCGTTACTTTGCTATAACAGAATTATAAATATCAAAATATTGTCTCTTTATGAGGAGTTCCCACTTGTTGTTGCGTGTTTTAGGAGTTCGAGCTTAAGAAAAAACTTTTTAGTTGATTAAACCGTCCGTATTATCTATTTTTTTGTTAAACAACTGAATTAAGTTCGGCCTAAATGATTTTCATTTTCCATTTCAATAAAAGTTCGTCTAAATACCTGATTTAAATCTGATAAAATTTAAGTGAAAAACGAAGAGCGTGGATGAAGGAAGGTGGCAACTTCCAAAAGCTGTCGACATCTCCATTTAGCCTGTGTTGTCAAATAATTTTTTTTTTTAAGATTTCCCATTGTACAAAAAAAAATTACAATTTCTCAGAAATAGTAGTAAATTATATTGACTCAAACCGAGTTACTTTTTTTTTGTAGTCAAAGTACTTATTAGGGTTTTACCCGTTTTAAAAAAGTGAAATATTTAAGTATCATAGCTACATTTTTTTGTAGTCATAGTACTTATTAGGGGTTTACCCGTTTTAAAATAGTGAAATATTTAAGTTTCATACTTACCATAATTTCTTTAAAAATTCAAATAAATTAAACTTTTATTATTTTTTTTAAATATTTTTTTAAAGTTTATTTTATAAAATAAAAATACATTTCTTCTTCATTTTATTAACTAAATATCGACAAAATCGCACTTACATAAACTAAAGACATACATAAACATATTCATAAAAATTTGTGATTTTTTAAAAATCTTAAATTAACATTAAAGTTTTTTTCTTCTTAAATATTCATTAATTCAAAAAATGAGTTTTGTGTTTATTCATTGACTAGTTTAACAAAAAAATATATATTTTTATTATTTAAATAAAAAAAGCAATGGATTTAATAGATGGAAACCTTACAAAATCATATAGCATTTTATATTAAATTGGAATGTTTTATAAATTAATACAGACAAAATATTTTTAATATACAACATAAAAAAATGTCATAGAACTAAACATTTAACAAAGACAATAGACGTATTGATTTAAGCAATCAGTGTCTTTATGATATCCGAAAGTTTTCCAATTCCAAATATGAAATTAAATATGTATTTGCAAAAATTACACTCCCCTAGTTAAAATGTGTCTAATTTTCAGATAAATAAATAACTGCATAAAATTTTATTTAATTAGATATAATTTATCCGAAAATTGGGCACATTTTTTCTAGGGTTCGAAAATTTTATTTTTAACTGAAATTTTTTTTATTTTTGTTCTGAATTTTCGGAATAAATAATTTTTTCTTTTGAATTTATATTTTTTCAAAATTTATCCGAATATTTTGGACTTTTTTAGTTTTCCTTTAATTTACAAAACCATAATTTTTTTAAAATTTTTCTGAAATTCACATAACATTTACACTTTTGATCATAATTCTTTATTTACTACACCTATTTCTCCCATTTTTACATACAAAGAAGTAGGGTTCATGATAACTACATATTTACATGTACAGATCAAGAACAGAATGGAAAAAAAATTTCCTTACGAAAATTTTTTTCAGAATCAAAGAGAGATGGAAGAAATTTTAATTCCGAATGTCGATTTCTTAAAATTTTTTTGCTGAGAAAATTTTTTAGAATCGTATAATTTTCTTTAGAAAAAACGTCTCGGAATCTTCGATTTTTTTTCTAGAATCTTTGATTTTTTCTATAAAAAAATGTAGGTACCAAAATCTGACAACTTTTCTGAATGAAAAAACTTTTAGATTATAGAAATTTTTCTATAGGAAAAGTTTTTTTTTCAAAAAAATATATTTTTATACCCTCCACTCTAGTGTAAGAGGGTACCTTAGGTCCCTTAGAAAGGGACCTAAGGGTTTTAAAGATTTAAATACGTGTATCTTTGGTGGACTTCACTTTCATAAAACGCGCATATCTCTAGGAGGGAACTCTTTTGGGGCATGGGATCGGTCTCATTCGATGCTCAGGTGTTGTCCACATCAAAAAAAAGTGAAAATTGATTTTTTTACCCTTAGGTCCCTTTCTCTATGCGCTTGTCACATATAAGTTTGTCATTCAGTTTGTAACTCATTGAAATATCGGTCTGGGACCCCATAAAGAAGTATAAATATTATTGCTCAGTGATCGATACTAAGACATTCTAGAGATGTCCGTTTTTTGTGTTGAAATGGCAATCACGGCCAAAATATTATATGGATATGACTGAAACTTAACATTTTAACATTTGAGCGAAATCGGTTCAAAAGTTTTAAACAAAAATGTAAGGACACCTGGAAAATGTTGGTACATTCAACATAACCTAATAATACAAAATTAAATTCGGCTGCTGTTTGTCATATTTGAACACCGAATGGTATTTAAACAAGTACGAACAAATATTTTTTACAAAAAAGATAAAAATCGCTGATTTTTTTCACGAAATTTTTTTTTTTTAATTCCTTTTTTAGAAAAAGTTTTTTTGCAATAGTCTTTTCACATTTTTGAGGGTATCAATACATTCGGCAAGGCCAAATTTTACTTCTTTAATTGTTTTCTATAAAATCTGTAATTCTTTTTGTATAAAAGTATCTCTTAGAATCTGAAAATTTTTATGTTGAAAGATTATTAAGAAGCTTTAACTTTTTCTATAAAAATCACGATTTTTTTCTCCATGTAACAACTTGAGAATTTTTCTTAGTGAAATTTGTTTTTCTACATGTTTTAAAACTCAAGATTCTTTTTGTAAAAGAATAATATCTTAAACATAATATGAGAATTTTGTTTACAAAATCTGGGGAAATTTTCTCAAGGAAACAGGTATCCTAATCTTATACTTTGTCCTCTGTTCTGTCTTTTACAACTTTTCAATTCACATGAAAATTTCCGAATCACATGAAATCAAGTTTAGTGTTTTGTTAATCACGTTTTCATTTGAAGTTAAAATCAAATAATTAAAATTTAGAAAATTAAAAGGAAAAAGTGCATTCGTTCTACTTTCACCAAATTTTATTTTTGTGAAACAAAACGAAAAAAAAAATCGGATGTGAAATCTAGAAAACCAAAAAAATTCGGAAATTTTAATTTTACCATTTTTTATGTGAACTATTTTTTTTGGAACAGCGACCTTTGTCTCTTTTCTATCAGAATTTTTTTTTTTTAATCTAAGATTTAATCCGTAAGGATGTAGAAGAGTTATATTTTATATTTTTTCAGTAGACAGAAAGAGTGTGAACCGTTTTTAACCTTGAAATTTCTAAGACCTCTGTTCTGTCTTTCACAACTTTTGAATTCACATGAAATTTTCCGAATCACATGAAATAGAGTTTGGTGTTTTGCTGTTCAGGTTTTCAATCGAAGCTGAAATCACAAAACTAGACCACCAAAAAAATTTGAAAATTTTTATTTTCACATTTTTATGTGAATTACTTTTTTGAAACAGCAGCCTTAGACTTTTTCTTTGACAAAAGTGAGATAGAATTTCATCAAGTGTAAAGTTTTAAGAGTTTTCTATAAAAATATGTTTTTAAAATCTGAAAATGTTTCTATAGAAAAACTTTATTTGAAAGTTAACATAAATTAACTGGAAGTAATTACTATAAAATTGAATTGATCATTATTGAATTACAAGTAATTTTTTTGAATTACAATCAGTACCGTTTTAACCATTAGGGCACAGTGGACACGTGCCCAGGGCCCCTGACCTAAGGGGGCCCAATGCCAATAAATTATGCGAAAATGGAGCAACATTTTTTTTAATTTGTTTTTTATGAATATTTCACATTTTCTTGTAGATAAATTCTCAGAATCTAACAGATTTTTCGTTTACATCTGAGAGTTTTTTTATAGAAGAAATTTGTCCTATATCAAGTCTCAAGGTCATATAAAGTTTTCATAAATAAAAAGTTTCAGATTGTGAAATATTTTTCGTACAGTAAAATTTTCAGATTCTGAGAATTTAAAAGTCTAAAGTGTATAAAAGTTTTTCCAAAATAAAAAGTTTCAGATAATGAGACACTAATCGTATGCAAAGTCTCAGATTCTGAGACATTTTTCGTAAAGAAAAAGTCTAAGATTCTGAGGAATTTTTCGTATAAAAAATCTCAGATTCTGAGACATTTTTCGTATAGAAAATGTCTCAGATTCATACACATTTTTCGTACAAAAAAAGTTTCAGATTCTGAGACATTTTTCTTATAGAAAAAGTTTCAGATTCTGAGTCATTTTTCGTATTGAAAATGTCTCAGATTCTGAGAAATTTTTCGTGCAGAAAAAGTCTCAGATTCTGAGACAGTTTCCGTATAGAAAAAGTTTTAGATTCTGAGATATTTTTCGTATTGAAAAAGTCTCAGATTCTTAGACATTTTTCGTATTGAAAGTCTCAGATTCGTATAGAAAAAGTCTCAGATTCTAAGAAATGTTTTGTATAGAAAGTCTCAGATTCTGAGAAAATTTTCGTACAGAAAAAGTCTCAGATTTTGAGGCATTTTTCGTATTGAAAAAGTCTCAGATTCTGAGAAATTTTTCTTGCAGAAAAAGTCTCATATTGTAAGACAGTTTTCGTATAAAAAAAGTCTCAGATTTTGAGTCATTTTTCGTATAGAAAAAGTCTCAGATTCTAAGACATTTTTCGTATAGAAAAAGTCTCAGAGGCCTCTGTTCCAAAAGAAGTAATTTACATAAAAAATGTGAAAATGAAAATTTCCGAATTTTTTTGGTATTCTAGATTTCACATCCGATTTTTTTTTCGTTTTGTTTCACATAAATAAAATTTGGTGAAAGTAAAACGAATGCACTTTTTTGCTAATAATTTTTTAAATTTTAATTATTCAATTTCAACTTCGGATGAAAACGTTATCAACAAAACACTTAACTTGATTTCAAGTGATTCGGAAATTTTCATGTAAATTGAAAAGTTGTGAAAGACAGAACAGAGGCCATATTCAGAAAAAGTCTCAAATTTTTCGTGTAGAAAGAGTCTCTGATTCTGAGACAGTTTTCGTATAGACATTTTTCATATAGAAAAAGTCTCTGATTCTGAGACATTTTTCGTATAGAAAAAGTCTCAGATTCCGAGACATTTTTCGTATAGAAAAAGTCTCAGATTCCGAGACATTTTTCGTATAAAAAAAAATTTCAGATTCTGAGACGTTTTTAGTAAAGAAATTTATTGATTTTTTTTTTCGAATTACAAATGGAATCTTCGAATTGCAAATGGAATCTTCGAATTACAAGTATAATTTTCGACTTATGTTGATCTTTTTTAAATGGTTTAGAAAAGTTTTCAAATTCAGAAATTTTTATTTTTTTAAAAATTAATTTTATTTTTATTTCACATTTTTCACTAAAAAAATGGGTCTTAATTGCAGATATGACTTTTCAGAAATATGTATGTGTTTATTCTGTGATGAGCAATATTCGAAAGTAACGACAAGGACTGCTTAAACTATAAGGTTTCGGAAGTAAAAAAAAAAATGATTATTTTTCGAGTTTGATTAATGCCATTATTTATAAAACTACGATTCACATAACAACTTGTTAACAAAAGTGAAATATTTTTGTTATTTTTAATTTCCGAAAATATTTTTATTATTCAAATAAACTTAAACGTTCGTGAATCGTTGGTAATTAACTAAATTTAGGACATTAAATTAAGGCACTTGTGTAAGTCGTTACAATTTTATAAAACTATTAGTTTTTTTTTATAAATATTTGTTCATTATATTAATTAATATTTACATTATTTGTTCAATAAATTTGAGCACTTTGTAGTATGTATGTATTTTGGACCGATAACAATCTCAATAATACTTATTTTTTTTCGAGTTCTAAAAGCAACAAAACTTAAATTAATAAAAAAAATCTCTACATAAATATTTACATTTCACAGTTTTAAAACAAAGCTTAATGTTTTTTTTATCTTAAATATATTACACCAACACAAATTAAACGAAATCTATAATTCAGTCGTTATTTCATCTTGCGGTCGAAAACCCAATTTATAAAATTCATCCTCTAACCATAGAGAACTTGCATTGAGATCCGATATAAGATTACCACTCTTGAGTGTATTAAAGCTGCTACCAAATGGATCGGATGGTCTGGGTTCTTCGAATTCATGCAGACTTATGAGAGAACCAAATAAATGCATTTTCTGTGATTTGGTAGTACCCGTACCTGAGGTAAGATTTGAGGATGATTGCAAGGCAGAATGTTTATAAAAACCGCCGCCATTAACTTTTTGCCGGTAAACGGAGGTTGCATCAAATTCATCCACATCTACACTGCCAGAATTTTGAAAGAAATCTATTAGTTGGCCTACCTGAGGCCTATAACGTTCGAGTACCTGCTCTGACCATGAATACAAACGATTCCAATCATGTGGAGCCGCTGGTATCAGTTCAATGGGACGATTTAATAATATCAATATTCTGGCAAGATCACGTACAATCGGCCTATAAGAATTGGCCGCAGCCACATCTCCAGCCAAATATAATTTACGTATTTGCCTACGGGTATCGTTAAGCATGGCTAAGAAATATTCCGCATTTGGTCGCATATCATTAAGTTGTCTTAAGAAATCTGAACGATCCATAGTATTTTCATTAATTAATTTTTGTTTAATTGTTTTACGACGCCTGCGACGTTTTATTAGCATTACTGCAACGGCGAGAATGGAGAGACATACCAGGAAACCACCAAACATACCAGCTAATGCCGCCATTAAAGCACCAGAGTAGCCAGTGGGTACGCAAACGCGACCCATAAATTCCGTATGTGCCGACCACTGACCAATGTAGCCGGGTTGACATTCTTTGACGCATTGTCGCGTATCGGTAACGAGATAATCTGAGCATTTAATGCATCCTTTAGTATTGCAACGTAAACAGTGTGAACTTGTTGTTGATGGACAACCTGAAAAGAAAAAGTTAGAGAATTAAGATTTATTCAAATAGTGATTACAACTGAATTTATCTTATTATATTTTTTATTAAAATCACTCAGAAAATTAAGTAAGTTACTACATGTAAGTTGTTTGTATATTTTACAGTAGTTAGTTCTTTTCAACTACAAAGTCAGTTGTTTTTGTATGAAAAATATCAAACAACTATTTCTGTTAGTCATTTTAAGTTGTTTTTTTGAATAACTAACAAAAAAGTGCTGTGATGTAGTAACAGTAATTTAAAGTGGTTAATTTTATTTTTTTATCTCTGAAAAATTTTCAAAGTTTTTTCCAAAAAATAAAAATAAATTTTCGTTTTTTTTTATTTTCCACAACTTTTTTTTAAAAAAAAAACAACTTTGAAAAAATTTGGTCTTCAAATTTATTTCTGAAAAATTTTTTGAAAAAAAAAAATTATTTATTGATTATTTTATTTTACTACATTTTAGTTGTTTTGACTACAAATGTAAGTAGTTTTTACTACATAAGTCAGTTGTTTTTTGTCAGTTAAAATAACTAACATTGTTAGTTGATTTAACTGAAAAAGTAGTTGACCCCAAAACAACTTACAAAGTAGTTATTTTAACTGACATTTTCAGTTGATTTTACTAACATAATTTTTTGAGTGATGGCTCAGAATCTTTAACATTTTCTATAAGAAAAATGTGTCAGAACCTAACACCTTTTTTTATACCAAAAATTTCTCAAAATGTTTTAGAATCAGAGACCTTTTCTCTACGAAAAATATTTCAGAATCTGAATTCAGAATTCTGTCCCAGAATCTATGACTTTTTCATAGAATCTCAGACTTATACGAAAAATGTCTAAGAATCTGAGACTTTTTCTATGTCTCAGAATCTGAGACTTTTTCTATACGAAAAATCTCTCAGAATCTGAAACTTTTTCTATACGAAAAATGTCTTAGAATCTGAGAGCTTTTCTGAGACTTGTAGCATTGCAACATTTAAAAAAGTATCTCAAAAATCTTAGAGTCGGAGACGTTGTCATACACACGAAATGTTGCAGAATCTGAAACTTTTTCTAAAGACAAATTTTTCAGAATCTGCGACTTTTAGTATACAAAAATGTTACAGAAGACTTTTTCTATAAAAAAAATTAAAAAAAAAATACACTTTTCCTCCCTATTTCTTGGCAACAAATTTTATATTAGTTCACTTAAATTTGGTTTGTGTGTATTTTCTTTATAAATCAAAGGTCTAATCGGTCCATGTTTGAATTTGGGACCTATTATCCCGCAAACACTGGTATATTGTACGTCTTGACCAGCGTAATTCGAGAAAAGATCAATGGAAATTCAGTTTATATTTTTTTAAATAAAAATTGAAATTTTCGAACTACAATTGATTTTTTTACAACTACAATTGATCTATTGCGAATTACAATAAATCTTTTTCGAATTACAATTGATCTTTTTCAAACTACAATTGATCTATTGCGAATAACAATAGTTATTTTTCTTATTACAATTGATCTTTTTCGAATTACATTTATTATTTTTCGATCTACAATCGTTCTTTATCGAATTACAAATGATCTCTTTCGAATTACAATTGATCTTTTTTAAATTACAATTGATGTCTTTCGAATTACAATTGATCTTTTTCAAATTACAAATAGAATCTTCGAATTACAATTGAACTATTTTGAATTACAATTGATATTTATCGAATTACAATTGATCTTTTTCGAATTACAATTGATCTTTTTCGAATTACAATTGAAAATTTACAAATTACAATTGATTTTTTTCAAATTACAAATGGAATTTTCGAATTACAAGTAGAGTCGTCGATTTACAAATGAAACCATTGCTCTACAAATAGAATCTTCAAATTACATTTGATCTTTTTCGACTTGCATCTGTAAATGGTGTAGTACTCGCGATATTTACTGCCCTTATAAACCAATTGCATTTTTAATATCTTTGATTGAATTTTTAACACTTTCATTCGACATTTGTGTGCTGGTTGGTTGGTCTCTTTTATCATTATAATCCAATTAAAAATTACTACGCACGTCCCACTTTAATGCCTGTAATTACAAGCAACATTTTGTTTTTACAAGTTTTCAATTACAATAATTCTTGCCTTAAGCCTAATAAGCGTACGCGTTGAGTAAGTAACAACATATCGATTACATTTAGTTATTGCTGTCGTTGTTATTGTTGCTGCTGCTATTGCTTGTTGTTGTTATTGCAGTTGCTGTTGTTATACATAGCGTTGTAGTTTTTTTATGTTGCCGTGGGATTACATGATATTGCATAACAGGGGCGTGAGCAGAAGACATTTTTTTTTGAGGGGGGTCATTTTTTTACTTGCTCTTGTAGAAAAGATTTGAAGATTTAATCGAAAAAGATCAATTGAAACTTGAAAAAGATAAATTGTAATTCGAAAAATATCACTTGTAATTAAAAAAAAGTCATTTGTAATTCGAGAAAGATCAAATGTAATTCGAAAAATATCAATTCTAATTCGAAAAGTAATTCGAAAAATATCAACTGTAATTCAAAAAAGATCAATTGTAATTCGAAGATTCCAATTGTAATTCGAAAAAGGTCAACAGTAATTCGAACGAGATCAATTGTAACTCGAAAAAGATCAATTGTAATTCGAAGAAGATCAATCGAAATTCGAAAAATATCACTTGTAGTTTGAAAAAGATCATTTGTAATTCGAAAAATATCAAATATAATTCGACAAATATCAATTATAATTCAAAAAAGATCAATTGTAATTCCAAGATTCCGAAAAAGATCATTTGTAATTCGAAAAAGATCCAATATAATTCGAAAAATATCAATTTGTAATTTGAAAATTATATTTGTTATTCGAAGATTCCATTTGTAATACGAAAATTCTATTTGTAATGTGAATATTCCAAGTATAATTTGAAGAAGATCAATTATAATCCAAAATAGATCAATTGTAATTCGAAATCGATCAATTGTAATTCAAAAACGATCAATTGTAGTTTGAAAAAGATTAATTGTAAGTCGAAAAACATCAGTTGTTATTCCAAGATTCCAATTGTACAGTCAAACTCGGTTATAACGAATTCTCGGTTGTAACGATCTAATTCTAAAGTCCCGACGTTTTGTCATCAATTTTCACACAAAATACTTCTTTTATAACGAACTCGGTTATAACGAATCCTCGGTTAAAATGAACTGCTTATTATGGTCCCACGAATACAATTTCATGTGTATTTACCTTTTTATAACGAACTACCATAAATATTTATTAATGTGCGGCAATCATGTTTATCAAACTCACAAAAGGTTGAAAATTTTTGGATTATATTATAATTTTGATACAATTTATTTATGTTTTTAATGTTTTCTTCTCAATAAGTAGTTTATTTATGAAAAAATATGAAATAAAACAAAATTGAAAATATTTTTTTTTTTGGAAATAACAATAGGTTGATCAAAAATATACCCCGTTTATAGCGAACTTCGCTTATAACGAACTATTTTTACTGATCCCTTGGAGTTCGTTATAACCGGGTTTGACTGTAATTCGAAAATGATCGATTGTAAAGGGCAATTTACACGTTAACTACCCTTGACCACCCTTATCTCCTATTTCCCAGTATTGGTGATACGGTTTGCCGGGTTTAAATAATTTTGTATGAAAAATTATTTGAATTTGACAATTGTTATCCTCCAATACTGGGAAATAGTAGATAAGGGTAGTCAAGGGTAGTTAACGTGTAAATCAAGCTTAATTCAAAAAAGATTAATTGTTTTTCGAAAAAGACAATTGTAATTAAAACAAGTAAGAAAATTTTATAGTCGGTCAAGACGGATCATATAATACCCTACACCAGAGTTTACCGGAAAATGGATCCCAAGTTCAAACATGGACTGATTAGATCTATATTTTGTCAAACCTTTAATAAGTGTACAAACACCCACAAATCAAATTTGATTGAAATATGCTTCTTTTTGTTGGCAATAAACCGCTTTAACTGAATATCGGGGGAAATTTTCACATGGGGCATAAGTCCAAAAATGGTCCAATGATAATCAGATTTGATAAGATTGTTAAAGTATGCATTTAACATACACAAACAGAATTTTAATTAAATATTTTCTATTTTCAAAAAATTTGAAAGATTTTTGTGAAAATCGGGAAGGTGGTTTGTATGGGGGCTACAAGAAGAACTGGTCCGATTTCTTTAAAATTTGGAATGGTGTTAATGAAATAATGAATAATGGATTTGTGTTAATGAAACATGATTACCTACCAAATTTCGAAAATATACCTATTATAATGCGGTTATTAAAGTCATTTGAGCCAAAACTAAAGAGGACCTTTGTATGGGGGCTAGGTCTAAATATGGACCGATTTTTTCTAATTTCAATAGGCTTTGTCCTTGGGCCAAAAGAGGCTTAAGTTTAAAATTTTAAGTCAATTGATTAAATTGCGATCTGTATCGTGCTTACAACGTTTACATGGACAGACAGACGGACGGACATCGCTAAATCGACTCAAAAAGTGATTCTGAGTTGATCGGTGTACTTAAAAGTGGGTCTAGAACCAATATTTCAGGTAGTTACAAACATCAGTACAAACTCATTATACCCTGTACCACAGTGTGGTGTAGGGTATAAAAAGATCAATTGTAATTCGAAGATTTAAATTTTAATTTGATATTATCCGGAAAACACTAGGGTATGGTCGGTCTTGACTGACATTAATTTAACGAATTACAATTGAATTGCTTACTGCAAGAACTTAATAAGCAACATTTTACTTTTTCGTGTTTTTCGCCTTCTGCTGATGTTCCATTGACAGATTTTTGGAAGAAGTCTTGCTTTAGCCCTTCGTACAAGTATATTGAGAATAAATGTTCTGCAAAAGTTATATTTTCTACATTATTTTAAAAGTTTTAAGACAAAAACCACCATAAAATGAAATGTTGCTTATCGAGTTTTTACAATAAGCCCTTCAATTGATCTTTTTCGAATTACAATTGAACTATTTCAAATTACAATTGATTTTTTTTAATTACAATTGATATTTTTCGAATTACAACTGAAATCTTCGAATTACAACTGATCTTTTTCGAATTACAATTGATCGTTTTCGAATTATAATTGATCGATACTGAATTACAATTAATTTTAGATTACAATTGATCTTTTTCAAATTATAATTGGAATCTTCGAATTACAATTGGAATCTTCAAATTACAAATAAAATTTTCGAATTTAATACGCACCTGCTGTTCTCTAGAATCTATGTGTAAGTGCGTATGTGTAAATTTATGCATGTATATCTCTAATAGCATACATTTTAGCTAGAAGGATATAATTTAGCGGCTTATTAACAAATAAACAAGTTAATAATGTATGGCTGGCTAATGATTAACTGGCAAATAAATCCCTTATATAGCTTCCAGCAAATACTTGGTTATAAAATTGATAAAAAAAAATAAATTAAACAGAATAATATAAATGGGGGAAAAAACAGAAGATGAAAACTAAAACAGATTCACTTAATACACCTGAGAGATGTATTATAAAAATCTTAAGATTTACAATGGTCCAAATAGAATGAGAACATGCTCAAGTCATAACAATACTTATCTTATCCATTGTAAGACTGGTAAGGGGTAAAGCACTGGTAGTTGGTAGTAGTAGCAGTTGGTTTGGAATGGTTGAATGGATTCTTGTTGGTTGGATGAAAGAACTTGTAGACAGTCATTCGTACATCATCATATCGTACGTGTTGGAATTTAGTTTTATTTCATTTTCAGTTTATGGCTGCATCTGGTTAGTAAGTATATTTTTTTTGGTATGTCTGTTGTTTCATTGTAAATATCTGTCTGATATTGTACAATAAAATGGAACATTCATACGAGTATGCACTTCTTATCCATATTTATAGTATGAACTTATTTCGGACTTGAGCTAATTTTTTCTGTTAAATGTGTGTTATATAAAGCGGCTTTTGTGACAGTTTATACCTGGTGGCGGCTTTATTTTTTTTAAAGATTTTTTTCCCGTCTTCTTCATTTTGAAATCGTAAATTGTTTGTAATGATTACTTGATTCTTTTTTATAATTTACGAGTATTTAGTTTTTTCTTTATCTTGAAGATTACTTTTAAAATCCTTGGCTAAATATAGTAAACAACAGACTGTAATATTGATGTTTTCCCAATAATTATATTGTTTTTTTTTGTTTGCAAATCTTTTAGAAGGGAAGGACTCCATGCGCCAAAGATCTACTGAAAAAAAAAATTATATTGGTTTTGAATACATAATATGTATAGAAAAAATGTAAATGTTGCACAATTTTGGCTTATAAACACTGACATTTTTTGATTTCGCCCATATACAGTGACGGACAAATAAGTATTTGTTCGAAAAGTGATTTTTTGGTAATTTATCAAGCTTTTATTTAAGATTAATGGCGTTCAGATTGAGTAAATATTGAGTAAAAAAATTTAAAAAATCTTTAAAAAAAAAAAAAAAATTAAAAATCTTTTTAAGTCAATTTTTTCCAAGCTCGAACATTACAAATTTAAAAAATGATCTGATAGTTATCAAAATTTTTTTTCCAACGAATCAAACAAAAATGAACATTTTTAAAAACAGTAGAAAAATTCGCATTTTTTATCCTTTAATTCTTTTAACTACCAATTTTTTGTAAATAAAGAAAGTGTTTAATTATTTTCATATCTCAATGCTACACTCAAAATAAATTCTCTGTCGAATCAGCAGGAAAATCTGCTAAAAATACACAGCAAACTATTTCTGTAAAATTTCAAATAATCTGCTAAAAAAATTTTTCAAAAATATTTTGAAATTCAGCAAACAGAATCAGTAAAAACTTAGTAAAATGTCTGTTACTTTATAAAACTAAATGACAGAAATTTTAGTGAAAATATTCTTTTCAGCAGAGCGTAAACGGGCACAAGCGTTTTTGGAAAGTAGGGATAAAAAGGATAATTTTGGCCCAGACAGTTTTTTGAAAAAGCGTTTGTAATGATTACTTGATTCTTTTTTATAATTTACGAGTATTTAGTTTTTTCTTTATCTTGAAGATTACTTTTAAAATCCTTGGCTAAATATAGTAAACAACAGACTGTAATATTGATGTTTTCCCAATAATTATATTGTTTTTTTTTGTTTGCAAATCTTTTAGAAGGGAAGGACTCCATGCGCCAAAGATCTACTGAAAAAAAAAATTATATTGGTTTTGAATACATAATATGTATAGAAAAAATGTAAATGTTGCACAATTTTGGCTTATAAACACTGACATTTTTTGATTTCGCCCATATACAGTGACGGACAAATAAGTATTTGTTCGAAAAGTGATTTTTTGGTAATTTATCAAGCTTTTATTTAAGATTAATGGCGTTCAGATTGAGTAAATATTGAGTAAAAAAATTTAAAAAATCTTTAAAAAAAAAAAAAAAATTAAAAATCTTTTTAAGTCAATTTTTTCCAAGCTCGAACATTACAAATTTAAAAAATGATCTGATAGTTATCAAAATTTTTTTTCCAACGAATCAAACAAAAATGAACATTTTTAAAAACAGTAGAAAAATTCGCATTTTTTATCCTTTAATTCTTTTAACTACCAATTTTTTGTAAATAAAGAAAGTGTTTAATTATTTTCATATCTCAATGCTACACTCAAAATAAATTCTCTGTCGAATCAGCAGGAAAATCTGCTAAAAATACACAGCAAACTATTTCTGTAAAATTTCAAATAATCTGCTAAAAAAATTTTTCAAAAATATTTTGAAATTCAGCAAACAGAATCAGTAAAAACTTAGTAAAATGTCTGTTACTTTATAAAACTAAATGACAGAAATTTTAGTGAAAATATTCTTTTCAGCAGAGCGTAAACGGGCACAAGCGTTTTTGGAAAGTAGGGATAAAAAGGATAATTTTGGCCCAGACAGTTTTTTGAAAAAGCGTGGAACTTTTGATAACTATGGGTTAAAAAACGGGGTTTACAAAAAAAAAAAAATTTATAAACTCTTAATTCAATTAAATTTTTGAAAACGGGCACAAGCGGGTAAATTTTTTGGAAAAAGCGAATAGAAAGGATAATTCTGGCCCAGACAGTTTTTTTAAAGGGCGTGGAACTTTTGATCACAATGAGTTTAATAAAGGGGGTTTTCACAAACTTTTTTTATTTTTTTTAAATTTTTGGTATTTTAATTCCATTTGTGTAAACGGGCACAAGCGGGTAAGTTTTTTGTAAGGTAGGGTTAAAAAGGCTAATACTGGCCAAGACATTTTTTTGAAAGGGCGTGGAACTTTTGATGACGATAAGTTTAAAAATTTTTCCAATTTTTTTATAAACTTTTATTTCAATTCAATTTTTGAAAACGGGCACAAGCGGGAAAGTTTTTTGGAAAGTGGGGATAAAAAGGATAATTCTGGCCCAGACAGTTTTTTGAAAGAGCGTGGAACTTTTGATGAGTTAAAAAAAGGGAGTTTTCAAAAAAAAATAATTTTTTCCAATTTTTTTTAGCACTTATTAGAATTCAATTTTGGAAAACGGGCACAGGCGGGCAACTTTTTTGGAAAGTGCTGATAAAAAGGGTAATTCTGGCCCAGACAGTTTTTGAAAGGGCGGGGAACTTTTTATGACGATAAGTTTAAAAAGAGGATTTTCAAAAAAAAAATTGTTTCAAATTTTTTATAAGCTCTTATTTCAATTCAATTTTTAAAAACGGGCACAAGCGGATAACTTTTTTGGAAAGTGCTGATACAAAGGATAATTCTGGCCCAGACAGTTTTTTTTGAAAGGCCGTGGAACTTTCTATAACGATGAGTTTTTAAAAGGGGGTCTTCAAAAAAGAAATATTTTTTTCCATTTCTTTATAAATTTTATTTAAATTCCATTTTTGAAAACGGGCACAAGCGGGCAACTTTTTTGGAAAGTGTCGATAGAAAGGATAATTCTGGCCCAGACAGTTTTTTAAAAGGGCGTGGAACTTTTGATAACGATGAGTATAAAAAGGGGGTTTCCAAAACAAAAACTTAATTTTTTTCCAATTTTTTATAAACTTTTTTTTTCAATCCAATTTTGGAAAACGGTATATTCACTTGATTTAACTGAAAATCACGCGTGAATCACGTTATTTTTAAACTATTTTTCCAATTGAATTTTTGAAAACTTTTAAAACACGTGATTTAAATGAAAATCACTCGCGCTCACGCGTAAATCACGTTGTTTTTTGAGTCACGCAAATCCGGGACCAGAGACCATCTCCGATTGAAATACATAAACAAAAGACAAGTGTCTCTTCATTTGTTTCATTTATAACATCTGTGAATTTTATTAAAAATGAAGTGTCCACCCTGAAATAGTTTCCTTGTAGGTTCGATTCCAAAAAGTTTCAAGGCACTTATTTATTACCCTAATATAGTCACGTGATTTAAATGAAAATCACTCACGCGTGAATCACGTTGTTTTTTGGAATCACGCAAATCACGGGACCAGAGACCATCTTCAATTCAAATACATGAACAAAAGACAAGTGTCTCTTCATTTGTTTCATTTATAACATCTGTAAAATTTATTAAAAATGAAGTGTCCACCCTGAAACAGTTTCCTTGTAGGTCCGATTCCAAAAAGTTTCAAGTCACTTATTTATTACCCTAATATAGGCTTATAATCTGAATTTCAAAAAACTAAACTTGGGTAGCGGCCCAAGTTTAGTGTTTTGCTGATCACGTTTTCATTCGAAGTTGAAATCGAATAATTTACTTTCACCAAATTTTATTTATGTGAAACAAAACGAAAAAGAAATTCTGATGTGAAATCTAGAACACCAAAAAAATTCGGAAGTTTTCATTTTCACATTTTTTATGTGAATTACTTTTCTTGGAACAGCGGCCTAGGTCATACAAATTAATTTTTTGAACTAATTGCATTATTAATTTTTTCTTTGTTAAGAAACTTTTTCAACTTTTACTTAAATTTTAATAAATTGTGGATAAATGTATGAACTAGTTTGAAGTAAATTTTTTCCCAAATTTTAGTTACATATTTCTTTTTTTGAGTTTTGCTGTTTAAATTTGTTTTTTTTTTTTAATGTTTAATCGAAACAACTTTCCTTTCTTTAGGAAACCTTCCTTGAAAACTAACAAATAAATGGAACAAAAATTTTGTAGTTAAATATTTGCACAAATCCATACAAGTTCCTAGAAACACATGCAATATAAAACCATTTTAGTTAATATGTCTTTATACTTAACGTATTTACACCATTTCCTATAGACTGGCAAAAATACACTTTAATAAATAATACAGTTTTCGAGTCTCAAAAATATTTGATCTGAGAACAGAAAGTCGGTGGTGGGCAGATCCGAAATAATAATACAGACATTTGTTTTACATTGACAATACATGTAAATGGTGTAGATTTTAAGTAAATAGTCAAGTATAATGTAACCATTTACGTGATTATACATATTGTTAATTGGTTATATGTGTAAAATAAGTTCCATCATACGAGTAAGTTTTTAAGTTTATTTGTTTTACTTAAAGGTAAACTAACAACATTGTATGTTAAGTATACAAGTTGGCTGGCCCCTTACCAACAAACATAAATATGGCTCAAATTACATACTTAAACGATTTCATGCAATTGTCATGGTTGTTATAATTGTCTTATATGCAAATGATTTGGACTTGTAGTTGCTTTTTAGCTTATAATTATTATTTTTGTATTCCATGGAAAACTAACATCATGTTGTTTGACTTGAAAATTATATTTAAACAAAAAATAAGATGACTTAATTTGTTCTTACTATGTAATTAGCTCACGAGTGCATGTAAATTTTTATATATTTTTTATTTTTATGCAAATTACCAAGTATGTACTTAGAATTATGAGATTTATTTACTTAAATAGTTTATTTTTTTAATTTTGTTGGATTTGAATTTTAAAAGAGTTTAAACTGGAAATGCCAGATGGGTGGGATTGAGTTGGAAAAATTCCGGAAGTCGGGATCGAATAATCGATTTTTTCGATATTTTTTACCAATTTTTTAAATCTCCAATCCCCGATATGGCCCATAAACCGTAACACCGTAACCTTATAATTGTCTCTTTTGTACTATATTTTTAAGTTTCAGGCAAATCGGTTTATAAAGGTTGGAGTACTTCACTTGTGATTAGTATCGTAACAATTGGCCTCCACTAAATATATAACTATAACTAAAAATTTAAAATTCCGATTTTTAAACAGAAAAAACTTTTTCATCTGCTTCCGATGAAAATCTCCTCTAAAATTTAATTTCTTTGATTTGAATTTATCAGTGAAAATAAATTTTTTTTGTTAAAATTGTTTAAATTATGTTCATTATTTATATAATATAAAATAGATTGGATTAAATAAAACATTAAATTTTGATTTATGTGCAACTTTTAAAAATCATGCCAAATATCCATAAATCTCTTTAAATGTTGTGTCAATAGAGTTTAATGAAAATAATACATAATGGGATTTTTATAACCTCCATCAAAAATGGGGGTATATTAATTTTGGTATTCGGTGTGTAATAATTCGAAATATTGTCTGTTTTTGAAAATTTCATCTGTTTTTCTCTATTTTGCCTAGTACCCGAGATATTGATATTTGAGTTTTTTTCAGGAAAAAATATTAAAATATAAGAAGTCCCATTCCTCAACTCCAAGAAGATGAACTAATTGGTAGTAAATGAGATCATCAGAAATATGTCTTAAAAATAAAGATATTTATACACACAAAAAAAAACTTGTCAAATTACTACACAATTTCCAATTATATTTCAGAAATTATCAATTGTATTTCAGAAATTATAAATTGTATTTCCGAATACAATTTTATGTAAAAAAATTCTCAGATATTGAGCCGTTTTCTCATCGAAAAATTATAATATTTAGAAAAATTCGTCACATACATTTTTTTCAATATTTTGCATAGAAAACTTCTCAGTTTCTGAGAAAATTGTAATATATAATTATAATTTTTTTTTTTAATTAAGAGACATCATTCGCATAGAAAACTTCTCAGTTTCTAATTTTTTCCCCCCTATTGAAAAATTCGTACAATCAAAAAACTTTTTCCCTAGAAAAATATTCGAATTCTGAGATATTTTTTTTCAGAGATTCCTAAAGGTTCTACCTAGGTTCTATAGGAATTGTATTCTGTGATTTTTTCTATAAAGTTCTCAGATTTTTCCTATAGAAAAGTTCACAGACTAATCTTATAGATAAAGTATCTTTTTACGATTTTTTTTTATATTCTGAGTAATTTATTTTTATATTTTTCTATAGAAAAATTCTCTGGAAGATTCTCAGAGTTATAATATTTTTTTTTTTAGAAAAATTTGTCATTTTGCATGAAAAATTCTCCGATTATTGCCTTTTAAATTTTTTGTTAAAAAACAAGGAAAACTGTCAAATATTGGTAAAATGAGATTACGAGACTTTTGCTCACCTTTTCCAATTGTATTTCACAAATTTTCAATTGTTTTACGAAGGTTAGTTTCTGAAATACAATTGACAATTTCTGAAATAAAATTGATAAATTCTGAAATACAATTGATTATTTCTGAAATACAAGTGATTAATTCTGAAATACAATTGATAACTGCTTTAAAAAAAAAAAAATTTCATTTCGAAAAATGTTCCAGAATCTAAAAATGTTTGAGTAGGTTTATTCTAGCTCGAGGTCATTATTCCCTTTACTAGTCCTCGTAGAATAATTTTCAAGAAAATAATTTTTCTGTTTTTAATTAATTTACACTCAGAAAAAAAATTAACTAAAAAATGGGAAAACTAACTAAATTCAAGGAATATTTATAATGATTTAGCTCCATTGCCATGTTTTCCTTCTTTTAAGTTCTTATTTTTCTTAAAAATAAGGAAAGAAAAAATATTGTAATATGCCAATGTGAACTAAAAATGGGAAAAATGTTCTTTCAATTTAGTTCATACACATTTGAGGACCCGATTGGGTGAAGGCCCCATTGGGTTCGGACCGATAGGTCCAGACCCAGTTGGGTTCCTTAAGAATCTTCATATTTTTTGATCCAAAATGTTTGTCCGTTTCGCTCTACCTTGCTTAGTTTTTGAGATACGTGAATTTAGGGGACCACTGGGGTCTTGAGAATTTTAAAAACTCGATAACTTTAAAACTATTACTCGGAGAGCTTTCGGGAATGCCAACTTTTTCAAATCCAAAGTTAGGACCCATTGGGGTCCACACATGTGAAGAGGGCCGGCGATACCATTTTGCTCTATCTGGCTTAGTTTTTGAGATATCGCCATTTTAAGTTTTTGAAAAAAAAAATTGCCCGAGTTATTAAATTTTTACTAAAATAGTGGAAAAAACTTCCTCAAATCTAAGAAAATGAACTTATTGCTAGAAAATTACGTCCTAAAATTAAAGAAGAGTAATATGTCTCAAAAATAAAGATTTTTGTCATATATTTAGGGAAAATTTCTTTGGCAGTAAGAATTTGTTCCATGTATTTGGGAATTCCAATTAAGCAAAATATTGGACTATTTAACAGAACATGAACTTAAATTTTTTCCTAACACTTAAGAAAATTTCCCAACTTTTATAACAGAAAAATAGTTTTCTTGAAAATCATTCTATTAGAAAATCATACACCCAAAAAAAACGTGGGTATTTATTACCCGAGTAAAAAAGATTATATATGTTTATATTTAATTATATAAAGACATCATATATATTCATATAGAATTTGATGCGAAAAATGAGTCGATAAAACCATATAAAGTTGCATTAAATTTGATATAATTTGATGTGATTTTAATATAATTTTATATGATTTGATGCGAAAATTGGCCCCTTTTTTAGAAAAATTTATGCAATTATATATAATTAAATAAAAAAAAATCCCAAAAAAAAATTATATTAAATTATATATAAAGAACTTAGATTTTTTTCATAAATTTTGCATTATATATAATAACATATAAAATTTGTAAAACAAATGTTTAAGGTTTAGGTTTGGAACTTAAAAAAAAAAAAATTTTCTGGACTTAGAAAAATTTTCAAAAGTTATATCAAATTATATATAAAGGACTTTTTTTTTTTTTTTAATTTAACTCATATAAGATTACATATGATTCAGAAAAAAGTTGCATAAAGTTTTATATAAAATTTCTTCAAATATTTTGTTATATTAAATTATATAAAAAAAACAGACAGAATTTTATATTTCATATGTAATTATATAAACTAACTTTAATCATATGTTATTATGTATAACTTAACATTTTCTTTTATATAATTTTATATAAGAAAAAAATACGAAGTGTAAATATATATAATCTTATATGATAGCAAAACAATTTACGTATAAATTTATCAAATAATATATGTTTATATAAAAATAAGTAAAATTATATATAATCTCTTTTACTCGGGTACTAAAAATTTAACTAAATTTTAGTTCAAAAGGACCTAGTGCTGAAATTGGTAACCAATACTAAAATTGTTTACTAAATTTATTGAAAATTAGTAAAAATTACTAATTTTAGTACTTTAAAGATACTAAAATTAGTAAATAATTAGTAGATTTTTGTACAAAATCACTTACTAAACCCTTTACTGTAGAATTATTTTGAGTGTAGTTTTAATTACACTCAAAAAAAGTGAACTAAAATCTGGGAAAATTAACTCAATTTTGAGAAAAAGAGGGAATGATTTGGCTCCAAAGGTTTTTTTTCTTTGTTTTAGTTCATAATTTTCCCAAAAATAAGGAAAATAAAGTTATTTAAATTTATGCCAATTTTAACTAGAAAATGGGAAAAATTATATTTCACATTTTAGAAATAGGTTGGGTCTAGACCCTGGACCCATGGGTTCGGACCCCATTTAACTCAAGACCCCGTTGGGTCCTTTAAGGCTCCCCATAGATTTTGAACAAAACTTGTGTCCGTTTCGCTCTAACTTGCTTAGTTTTTGAGATACGGTAATAAGGGGCCTGATAGGGTCTTGAGAATCTTAAAAACCGGATAACTCAAAAACTATTAATCGAAGGGCTTTCGGGTATTTTGCAGAAGTGTTCTACGAGTCAAGAGCTACAAAAATGCCGTTGGACCTTTTCTCGTGTTGGCAGTATTTACCTAGATATTTGCATATAAAAACTCTAGGGAATTTCAAATTTTAGATCTAAAATTAGGGTCTTGAGACCCCGACAGATATGCAGAGCTAGGCTATTCCATATTTTTCTCTGTAGTCTTTCTTTTGAAAATTTCATCCGTTTCGCTCTATCTCGCTTAGTTTTCGAGATATAGCCATTTTGAATTTTTAACTAAATTCTAAGAAGTTATTTACTAAATTCTCAGAAGTCATTAACTAAATTCTAAGAAGCACACTTCCTCAATTCAAAGAAGAGAAATACGATGATGTTTTTTTTAATAAATTTCAACTAAACTTGAACTAAATTGTTTTTTAAGAAATATGTCTCAAAAATAAAGATACGATTCTTAGATTTGTGGAAAATTTCTTTGGCAGTAAGAATTTTTTTCCTAATATTAAAAAAATCCATTTAAAGAAAGAATTATAAGTAAATGAACTAACATTTTTCCTCATAGTTAAGAAAATTTCTCATTTTTAAGTTAAATTTAACTAAATTTTAGGAAAATTCATGATAAATTTTCAAAGACATTTTTTCCTAAATTTTAGTTATGTCTTTTTTTTCAGTGTATAGTAAAGAAAATAATGACCTCGTGCTAGAATAAACCTACTCAAAATATAATATTTTAAAGGTCAAATAAAACAATTTTTATTTTTTTAATAAAACTTAATCACAGTTTTACTGATTTTTAAGACAATACATAAATTATTTAAAAGGAATCTTTTTCTCAAATTTTAGTAGTACCGAGGACGGAGGTGGTCCGTAGGGCCATATTTTTTAAATATGAGGCAGGGTATTTAAGATTCGGGCACAGTCGAATAAAACACTTTCGCTTTTTTTTGTTTGTTTAATATTTTCAAAAGAAAATAAAGGTTATATTTGTTTTAACTCAAACATCCGTAGTTTTAGACAAAAAAGTCACGATACATAGGAATTTAAAACAATTTAAAAAAAAAAAAAAATTAATGTGTGTTGTTATAGTTTTAATTTTTATATTAGCTGACCCTGAATTTATTGTTTGTAACATAAACAAAAAAACTAAATAATTTGTTTGTATATTATTAAATTTTTGTTTTGGCGCTGTGGGGGTATTTTCTATGTCCGTCTATAAGTCTGGTCAAAATACAAAACAAAAAAAATAAATAAATGTGGCAACAAATATCAGAAACCACTTGTTGAGTCAACATTTTTTTTTTGTTTTTTTTTGGCTATACTTATTCGTTTGTACTTTGAAAAGTAAATGCTAAAATAACATAAATATTTTAAAGTGGTCATTGTACTATTGCTAAACTATTTATTTATTTAGGTTGGCATTTATTGTTGTAAATTTTTTTTTATAATTTTTTTTTTGTTGTTAAGTTTTTGTACACGTTTTCAACATGTGGGTGTTTTTTGAGACAAAATTATTTAAAATTTGTTTAAAAATTTTCCAAAAAAGATACATAAATATTTATTTGCTAATTTTTATTATGTTTTTTATCTACGATTGTACAGTAGAAAATACATTTATCATTTTCATAATTTTCCATAAAATATTACTGACATTTTGACAGATTTTTTTTCGAAAACAATTTTTGTTAAGCAATTGATTTCCAGCCTGCATTTGATTCTGTATTTTTTTTGGTGTTTTTTACAAACAATCATATCGTTTAACATGAAAAATGCATTTTAAATTGACTCCTGCAACTGTATGACAACACCAGTGGTGTATCAGATACAAACAACATCAACAACAAGCAACATTAAAACTATGTGTTGCTCTTACCATGTTTATACACATATTTCTATTCCTTTTGTTACACTCGAGGAAATTTATTAGTTTAAATTTTTTTCTCATTTTGATTATATACCATTCACTTATTGTAAGTCGTAAAGGGTTTGCCATATCGTTTGTAACACTTTGAAATATAGGTCTAACAATAAGACCCCATAAAGTTTATCTTACACTCAAAAGAAAACCTCTGTCAAAAAATCTGTAAAATGACTTTCAATTTAGAATTACAAATTTTTAGCAGATTTTTCTGCTGAACTGAATATTTTAGCAGAATTCTCTGCCATTCAATTTCTGAAAACAGCCGAAATTTTACAGAACCTTTACTGATTCTGTTTGCTAAGTTTTAAAAAGTTTTTGTGCAGATTTTCAGCAGATTATTTTGCTAATTTAACAGATATTTTTTGTTATCTTTTTTTAAGTATTTTTTAAATGTCGGCCTCGCAAAAATAAAAATATATTTTTTCTATTTAATACAAAAAATATTTTAGAAAAAATATATTTTTACAGAAAACATATTATTTGGCTCAAACCAAGTGTAATTTCAAATTTTTCTGCTTAAATGAACAATTTTCTCCGCCGAAATTAACAGATTTTTCTGCTGAAATTAGCAGTTTTTTCTGCTAAAATCAGCAGATTTTTCTGCTGAAATCAGCAGACTTTTCTGCTGTCTTGACAGATTTATCTGCTGATTTAACCCAGGTTATTACTACAGAAATTTAGCAAACCGCGTCTGCTAAAATCAGCAGATTTCTCATATGGCTCAAAATGGGTGTATTTTCAGCAAATTTTTCTGCTGATTGGACAGAGTTTTTATTTTGAGTGTAGTATTTAGTTGGTGACCATGTCACTTCATCTGTTTATCGGGTACCATAATTTTAATGAAGGATTAAGGGGAGATAAAAATAATACCGGTATTTTTATTGGACAAATGATCGCTTCTTGGGTTAGCTCAACCCATCTAAAAACGCGGAATTGGAACTGATTTTTTTTTTGCAGAGCAAAAACAGCGGAATATATTGCAAATTTAATTTCATCAGTTTATTTCAAAGCAAAAATGAATACAATGGAAGTTTTTTTTAACTTTTGGGTTCGGATCCAATGGGTCCAGACCCCTATTAGCCCAGATCCAGTTGGATCACTTAAGGATCGTCATAGTTTTTGATCCAAAATTTTTTCCGTTTCGTTTACCTTGCTTACAAGGGTAGTATCTCAAGCCTTATGAACCGATTTGCATGAAACTTAAAATATATATAAAAGAGACAATTCTAAGGTTGGGGTGTCTCGGCTAATCGGCCATAACGGGGATTTAGGGGTTCAAAACATGGGTAAAAAAATGGAGAAAAAATCGTTTTTTTGTATTTTCAGCTATTTCATTTTAAGAAACTATATGATGTTTACATAAGAGAACAAAGGTTTTTTTAATGCCTATCCAATGGCGGCATGACCTTGTAAAAATTCGGCTTCGTTAAATACTTTTTCCATGAAAATGTGTAAATTTTGGGGGATATTTATATGAAGGCATAGACCTACGATATCCATATGAATACGAAATAATCTTTAATAAATTTAAGTCGATACGTATTTTTGCTCTATTTTCCCGAAGGTCCAGATTGTTTCATAAGGGGACAACGAAATTTTTAAACACTAATGTGGCCGATAAGCCGAGACAACCCAACCTTAAAATCGTCTCTTTTATATATATTTTAAGTTTCAGGCAAATCGGTTTATAAGGATTGAGATACTTCCCTTGTTAGTTTTTGAGAAACGTAAATTAAGGATGTTAAATACTGCATAACTTTAAACGTTTTACTCGGAGGGCTTTTGCCTTTAGTCTGTCGGCAATATTTAACTTGAAATGAGCATTTTTAAATTTTCAGCAATGTCAGCTGGTTTAAAGTTAGGGCCTATTGGGTACCACACGTCTGAAGAGGTCCGGCGATACTTAGGAGACCCAAAGTCCCAAAAAATGTCTCCATTTTTCTCTATCTGGATTAGTTTGCGAGATATCGCCATTTTATGTTTTAACAAAAATGTTCGTCAAGTTGTGAACAATTTACTAAATCTGAGGAAAAACTTCCTCAAAAGGAAGATCTACATATATAATGATTTAGTAGGTAGTAAAATATGTCCTAAAAAAGGATGTTTTTCATATATTTATGGAAAACTTCGAAAATTTCTAACTTTTTAGTTTTGTTATCTAAATTTTGGGAAAATTTATGAACTATTTTTAAGGAATTTATTATTTTTTTTAATGTAAGTACAAATCAAACTCGGACTCTAATAATATCTGTTGAAAAATGCGGGAGAAAAATTGAATTTCGAAAAATTATAGACATTTCTGGTATTCCCATACCGGTTTCAAAAACTCCAGTTAGTGTTATCATCAGCAGGATTTCAAATGTCCGTTTGTTTTGTAAATGAAAATTGTTTTTTATATATGGGCTATTTCGCGTCAACGGGAGAACCCCCGCCCCCAAATTCTATTGGTCGTAGAGAATTGTATTATGGCTTAAAATTTAGCCAATGATCTCTACTTTTGAAAGCTGAGTGGCGGAAGTTGAACCTAATGGTAAGTGATCGGGATATGCTGGAAAATAATGAAGGAGTTATCGGATTTTTCTGAAATTTTTTATCAGGGGGTTATGGGATTTTTCTGAAATTTTTTATTTGGGACGCTAATTTCAAATTTTCATTCAGATTTTAAAAACTCAAAATGACGGATCCAATATGGCGGATGATTTTTTCGAGGATTTCGCATTCAAATAAAACTCGGTTCCCGGGTGTATTATGGGTTACTAAACACGATTCTGAATTTAGATTTTCAAAATTCAAAATGGCGGATCCAATATGGCGTTTGTGTTTTTTTTTAATTTCGATTTCCTTGAAACTTGTTATCCGAGGGCTATTTGGGACTCTGATTTCGTATGTTTAGCTACAAAAAAAATTTTTTGATTCACCCATTTTGAATTTTAGAAGTTTGATAGCAGATTCGTATTTAGTGACCCCAAAAATACCAGACCAAAAAGTTTAAAGCGAATCGTTATTACAAAAAAAAGAATAAGAGCCATGTTGGATACGCCATTTTGAATTTTGAAAATCTGATGTCAGATTCGCACTAATTGTAAGTGACTCATAAAACTCCCGGTTATCGAGTTTAACTTTAATGCGACAACTTAAAAAAAAATCATCTGCCATATTGGAACCGCCATTTTGAATTTTTGAAATCTGAATAAAAATTCGAAATCAGCGTCCTAAACAACCCCCGAAAAACAAGTTTCAAGAAAATCAAAATTTAAAAGAAAAAATAAACGTCATATTTTATTCCCATAATACACCCGGGAAGCGAGTTTTATTTGAATGCGACAACTTAAAAAAAACCATCCGTTATATTGGATCCGCCATTTTGAATTTTTGAAATCTGAATAAAAATTCGAAATCAGCGTCCTAAATAGCCCCAGGTTAACAAGTTTCAAGGAAATCGAAATTAAAAAAAAAATCCGAAATCAGCGTCCCAATAAACCCTCTGATAACAAATTTCAGAAAAATCCGATAACTTCTTGATTAGTTTCCAGCATATCCCGATCGGGGTATCCCGATTCGCGCCGCAATATTGGCTCACTTACTATTGGGTTCAACTTCCGCCACTCAGCTTTCAAAAGTAAATATCATTGGCTAAATTTTAAGCCATAATACAACTCTCTACGACCAATAGAATTTTGGGGGCGGAGGGTCTCCCGTTGACATGAAATAGCCCATATGTGAATATTTATAGTTTCTACAGAATAAATTTTGACAGTTTCCAACACTACAATTCTGATTCTAGCAATATCAACCTCACTTCATACTTTCTTTTAACTTTTTTTTCTCTTTTATTATTTTAAACAAATGAAGGAATTTGCACTTTCTGTTTCAGAACGTTTCTCATTTTATAGTTCAAGTTTTTATAGTGCAAAATAAATTGCATAAGTTTTATGAAACTATTTCTTAAATAGTTTTTTTATATTAATAAAATATTTTTAAATACTATGAAGCATTTTCATAAATATAATAAAACTCTTTATCATTTCATAAACTTTATGAAACGTTTTATATATAATTGATTTTTTAACGATGAATCATTTTATAAATTTTATAAAACATTTTCATAATATGCTAAATTTTAAAAACTGTTTCTTCGTATTTATGAAGCTGTAACATTGGGCGAACTTTATTTAAGTGTTTTATATTTATATTTATGAAACTAATATATCCGATAATTATTGGACTTATGATTTTTCTCAAATTTGGTTTGTGTTTTCTACACAAACTGAAGATCTTATCAAACAAATAAAGATCCATTCAGTCCAGGTTTTAATTTCAAATTCCAATTGATATTAACATTTCTAAAAAGTCCTTAAATTAACTAATTTCGATTAGTAAGTTTTCTTATTTTTTAACTAACATTTTATTCGGGTGTCGTTAAGACAACATTTGGTATGTAGTCATAATTTATGAAAAATATTTTTTTCAATAATTTACAATTGCAATTTGCTAACATATGAAAAATAGCAAATATGTCCGCATGTTTTTTGGCAAAATGTTGCTGATGTTGTTTTCTGTTTTTTTTTTTGTTAAGAAATCTTTACAGAAAAATCAATAAGTCCCAGCAAAAACAATGTGTTTACAAAGCCAAAAACAAATTGAAGATCGGAATTTTTAGTATGGCACTAAAAATGGCACGATCTTAAGGAAAAAAATGTTATTAAAAGTAAATTTTAGGTTATTTAATTTATTAAGGTCAAATGTCACGAATATTTTTTTTTTGTCAAATTAATCGCTTGCTATACGCTTTGCGTAAAAAAGTCTTTTACACAACTTTTAGAGCATGCAGATATAAAAAGGGAATCGCAATTTTTCAAAAAGACCAAATTTTTCCTAAATGCTTGAGCAAAATTTTATATATATTTTTTTATTACTTTTATTGTATTTGGTGGCTATCGGCTTAGAAGTTCTTCTCACATTTTTTGCTGGGTTATCTCACAACTCACATGAAATATCTCTAACGATTATATTCAATGAATACATTTGAGATTCTTATAACCACCATTATGTTAAGTTTAAATTATGGCTTTAAGCCAGTAGGTAAGTTTTGTTTTTTGTCAGTAAGTCAGCCAGCCAGTTATTCAGTCAGTCAGTTACTAACTTAAAAAATATTCAATCATTCAGTTTAGTGTGTCAAAAAGTATGAATTTTTGTGTATTTGCAAAATTTTTGATATTCTAAAATTTACTCACATGCTTGTAATACGACTGTAGTATAGTCATTTCAACTAAATCAATTGGCAAATGAAATTAAGTGTTGTCAGTTTTGTATTTGTATGTATTTGTTATGGGGCTTTCAGGTCCCCACTCAGTCTTAAAATTATACGCACCATTCGTATTTAACATTTTTGTAGATATTTTTTGTTAAATCGTGTTACATTGACAACATTGTTCGGCTCCAAAATCTGATACAAAATCTTCCACACAAATTCATCTTGCTCGTACCGTTTTTGAGATATTCATGTTTAAAAATTATAAAAAACTGATATAGTATTTTTGGTTCCCAACTATTTCGTATTCTTCAGTTTCCCAGTCGGAAAAAAATCATACCTGATAATAAAAAAATTGCTGACATCTTCATACAATTTTCCTAAATGACCCCAAGCAGCACACTCAAAAAAAGTCTTAACGTAAACTTTGGAAAATTTTTCTTTTAGTTTATAAATTTTCCCACAATTTAGTTAAATTTAACTTAAAGTTGGGAAATTTTCTTAACTGTTAAAACAAAACATTTTAGTTCATGTCCATCATTTTCCTTAAATGGAATTCCCTTATAGATGGAAAAAATTCTTACCGCCAAAGAAATTTTCCCTAAATATATATGAAAAAAATCTTTATTTTTAAGACATATTCCTCTTCTTTAGTTTTAGGACGTAATTTTCTACTAATTAGTACATCTTCTTAGATTTGAGGAAGTTTTTTCCAATATTTTAGAAAACATTTTAATCTTGGGGATATCTTTTTTTTCAAAAAACTTAAAATGGCGATATCTCGAAAACTAAGTCAAATAGAGCAAAACGAAGGCCATTTTTGGTTCTTTAAATATCCTAAATATCGCCGGTCCTCTTCACATGTGTGGTCCCTTAGGGTCCTAACTTTGGATTTAAAAAATTTGGCATTCCCGAAAATTTTAAAATGCTCATATCTGGGTAAATATTGCCAACGCAACAAAATGTTCAAAAGCAATTTTGTAGCTCGTAACACGTAGAACAAGACCAAAAGCTCTCCGAGTAATAGTTTTATAGTTATACAGTTTTTAAAATTCTCAAGACCCCAGTGGTCCCCTAAATTCACGTATCTCAAAAACTAAGCAAGGTTGAGAGAAACGGACCAAAATGTTGGAACAAAAACTATGACGATTCTAAAGGAACGCAACAATGGGGCCTCAAATGTGTATGAACTAAATTGAAATAAAATGTGCTCGATTTGGAATACTATTTCACCATTCACCTAATTTTTAAAAATTTCATATTCTTTCGATTTTTAAGATTTTTAATTTTTTTTTTTTGTAATTATTAAAGATATTAACTAGATCTTTAATTGTTACAAGAAATTTTATAATCTTAAAATTCTAAAGAACATCAAATTTCTAAAAATTGGGTGAATTTTTAAAAATTGGTTGAATCGAGAATCGAATACGACTTCACCATTCAACAATGTTTCCCATTTATTAAGGGTTTGTGATTGAAGAAGAAAACATTGTATTTCTAAAGATTATTTTTAATGTGGATTTATTCCAGACCATGGTTTCTGTTGACACCTCTACGTCTTCAGTGGAGAAAATTACATTAGGTTTAAATTGTTTGATTTTTTGTAAGACTGTTTTTTTCTATATGTTTTTACATCAACAGACTTAACTCTGATTGGAATCGAACCCACGTTCATGAAATTTTCCATCAGTTTGCAAAACTATTACATTACCATCTAAGCTATCTAGGGTTGCCAGACGGCCTGGAATGGCCTGGATTTTCCAGTTATTTGAGGTCTGGTCCAGTTTCCAGTTAAAACATAATTTATCCAGTTGAAAAAATTACTTATATTTTAACAATTATTTTTTTTTTAAATATATTTTACAATTTTTTCGGACTACTTTTTGAATAAAACATTAATCATAAATATAATATAAATGCATCTTTTGTATACGGAAAATCTGCTCTTTTTGCTGCATTTGCACTAATTTTCTTACTACTTTTTCGAGCATTTCCGCCAGTCTAGCGTTGATTTCGGCACGAATGTTTTCCTTGAGCTCGTCGATGATTTAAGGATTCTTGGCGTACATTTTGCTTTTAAAATAATTCCACAAAAATATGTTTGGATGGGTCAAATCTGCAAATGATGGTCAGTTGTTGTCGCTTTTTTTGACTTCGCACGTCCCGGAAATTTTAAGATTTTCAGATTTGACCACTTTGAACTTAATTTTGTGGGGTTATTTAAAAAGAAAAATATACTCTAACAATCCTCAGGCCAATAACGAAAAAGTAATATAAATGCTTAAAAAAGGCACATTTTGCCGTGGCAAATAGAGACGGCCATTTAGTCCAAACGAAAAATATGTGTCTCACATATGAAAATCGGTTGATTTTTTTCAAATTATTAAAAAAAAAATTATGTATGGGTCCAGTTACTTTTTTAAAATCCAGCTGAAAATTTTCCATTATCCAGTTATTAGACTTTAAGTATCTGGCAACCCTAAAGCTATCCCTCTGCTTGGCAAACTAACAGCAGAAGTTGGTTCGTATTTCAAGATTTTTATTTTACACAAACATTATTACGATCCTTAGAAACAACAACATTCCTTAATCTCTCTTTGTCTCGTTTTTGCACATTACAATTTTAGCGCTGAATTATTTGTTCATACACGTTAAAGATGAGTGCATATATTTGAGACTACTTGCCCGTAGGGCGACATATATTTTCATATACTTTTGTCAATTCTGTATTTTAGTGTTTTTATCGGCGTATGCCATTTCTGTTTGTTATTAAGGGTTTGTGACTGAAGAAGAAAACATTGTATTTCTAAAGTTTATTTTTAATGTGGATTTATTCTAGTTTCCATTTTTTAGTTTAAATTAGCATAATATTAAAAAAATGTTTCTTTCTTTATTTAAGAAAAATATGAACTTAAAAGAAGGAAAACATGGCAATGGAGATGGCATTTCGTTAATTTTCCCATTTTTAAGTTAATTTTTTTTTAGTTCAGTTAGTCAGTGGTTATCTACTTTTGTTGATCAGTGTAAAAAATGGCATTAAAAATTTAACATATGAACACCAAACACTTTTGTAGTATTATTGAATGAGAATTAACAAAAATTGGTTGAATGAAATAATTTTCGCATTTTTTTTAATTTTTTGTTTGCATGAATAAAAACGGAATGCGTGATTATCATAATATAAATTAATACGGTATTTTTCAGAATTTATTATCATTATTAAAATGATTATTGTTATTATTTAATAAAAACGTTTACATATCTTAAATTATTTTTAAAATTCCGGGTTGTTAAAAATGGTTTAACGAAATAATTTTAATTGAACAAACAGTGGAACACTGAATGAATGAAACTGAAACTGAATGAACTGAAAAATGAACTAAATTCAAAGAAAATTGATAATGATTTAGCTTTATTCCCATGTTTTCTTTTTTTCAACTTCATGTTTTCTTTTTTTCAACTTCATATTTTTCTGAAAAATAATGAAAAAAAAAAATACTTAATGTTATGGATTTTGAACTAAAAAATGGTGAAAAAATTTATTTCAATTTAGTTTATACATATAGGACAGTTCATATCGTTAGCTAAAATGCAAAAAGCCCTAAAAAAAAAAATACCTAAAATTAGGGCTGCACTACCGATTTTATAGCCAAAATTTTAAAATATGTGATTTGGGAAAATCGCCAATAGATAAAAAAAACCTTTTTTAATATTTTTTGATTGATATTTGTTCATATTTATAAAAAGTACGTCCTCACAAAATTGTAGCCTAATGTAATCAAAAACAACAAAGTTACTAACAAGTTTAAAATATCATTCAATACTGTTTTTCGATTCTTCTGTAAAATTAATAAAATGTTAGTTAGGGCCTTTTGCGTATTAGCGACGATATATAGAACCTTAATGGGCCCAGAACCAGTTGTTGTCCTGTTCGCTCTGCCAACAATAATGTTGTCCGTTTCGCTCTACCCTGCTTAGTTATTGAGAAACAAAAAAAAAAAAACTATAACTCGGAAAGCTTTCTGTTTTTGGCGGCCTTATTGGGTCCCTAAATTCACGTATCTCAAAAACTAAGCAATGTAGAGCGAAACGTACAATAAATTCCGTTTTAGAACTTAATTTCCTAGGAATTAGTTCATCATATTTATCTTCTTAAAATTAAGGATGTTTTTGATCAGTTTTAGTAAAATAATTTTTAGTAAAAATATCAAAAAAAAAAATGGCGATATCTTGAAAACTAAGCCAGGTAGAAAAAATGGAGCTAGTTTTTAGACAGGTTTGGAAATTTACAAATGCACATATCTCGGTAAATATGTAAATAATCTAACGTAATTTTGTTTAGCTCTTAACTTTAAAAGTTGACCTGGTTTTGAAGATTCTCAAGACCCTATTGGGCTTCTTATATATCATATCATATCTTAAGAAAGAAACTGTTTTATATTGCATCTAAATATAAATATAGTGTCGGACAAAATTAAAGCACGGTTCCGGGCAGCTAGTAACCTTTGGTTCCACCCTCGGTTATCACTATCTATAGAGAAATCTCAACAAAATCGATTCAGCCGTTTTTGCTTGATTTCGAAAGAGACAGACATAACGTTAAGTATAGTACAAAGGGGCGTGTCGTTTAACGCATTTTTATCGAATCGTGATAGTCTAAAGTTTCATTTCATTGACATCAGTTTTGCCGTTTTTGTGTGATTGCAAAAGAGGAGGCAGATATTACGTTCAGTATATCTGCGTGGCAATTTACGCCTCTTTGTTTAATCGTGGTCAGTATAGTACAAAGGGCGTTGCAATTTTGATCCCTTTTTCCAAAAACGATCTTACATATGCACTTAGTTAGCACTGTATGTAGTGAAAATGTCAAGAGAATCGGTTCCGCTGATTTCGAAACAGGCAGACAACGTCCAGTACAGTACAAAGGGCCGTGGCATTTTACGCCCCTTTTTCCAATCGTAGTATAACATGGCCTATAGTTCCGCACTCGGTTAACACTATCAGTGCTGAAAATTTAATTAAAATTGAATCAACAGTTTTTGCTTTATTGCGAGCATGCAGAAATAACATTCAATTAAATACAAAGGGGCATGGCATTTTGCGCCCATTTGTCCGATCACGCTCTAATTTGGCACATAGTTAGTACTATCGTTGGTTTAAATTTCATCAAAATCGGTAAATCCGTTTTTTATGTATAGATGTCATTAGTGGTGCAATGTAAAAATTCGATTTTCCCACCCCTACGTCCACAGGCAAAAAAGCATGGCATTTTACGCCCATTTGACCGATCATGCTCTAATTTGGCATATAGTTAGTACTCGGTTAGTACTATCTTTGGTTTAAATTTATTCAAAATCGGTTCATCCGTTTTTTATATATAGATGTCAGTGGTAGAATGCAAAAATTTGATTTTGCCACGCCCCTCCGCCCACAGACTGAAAATCGAAAATCCGACTTGACAGTGTTACTCAGGCTATTCTGAATATTCCCTGAAAATTTCATCAAGAGCGGTCCAGCCGTTTTCGAGTCCATACGGAACATACATACATACCCACATACATACACATATCCATTTTTATATATATATAGATATCAAAAACTAAGTATTTTAAAGCGGAATGGGCACGAATTTTGGGTCAAAATCTATGACGACTTTTAAAGGACCCAACTGGTAAGTAAAGAGAAATTTTCACCAAATTTATAATAACTTACATTAATAAAAAAGTTCAGACAATTTCAACCAATGTAATGCGTAATCAATTATATGAAACGGTTTCATAAAAATTATGACGATGTCATCAAAATTGACAAAACTTCATTAAATTGATGAAAACGCATTATAAATATTAATTTAACTTTAAGAATGGCTTCTTTTTGAATATTTTAATGACTTGAATTGTTTAAAAATGTTTGACTTGCCTTCATTCATACTTATTTTGGTTTTTTATTAAAGTTAATGCACTTACAACTTTATTTTAATAAATTATTTCTAATTTTCTGTAAAAATAATTGTTTTCTTCAACCCATTATGACCTTGTTTTTTAACCAACATTATTCAAGGTCTCTTATTTATTTTTTTTTCTATCTGTAAAAAGATAAAATTGATAAATGTAATGTAGCGAAAAAAAACTTGACTATAAAAATAATAAAAAATGTAATTAAATTATTTAAACTTAATGAAAGACTTGGCTTTGTACAATTACAATTGCAATATACAAACTAGAATACACAAACAAGTTCAAACTCATAATCTAATGATCACGAATATTAAGAATAACATGTGGCGGGTTGACTAAAAGTCATTTACAAACACACATGCAAATACACTCAACGAAATTTCAATAAGGGCGACTTTATTTTAACAATAATAACAAAGTGATAGCCCGAGTAAAAATGTTTAGATATATTCTTATATATCACATCTGATCCGAGATTTAAAAGATCAGTACTGATCCGAGAAATATCAGAACTGATCCGAGATTTGAAAGATCAGTACTGATCCGAAAAATGGATCGCTAAGATTAGATCAGTTTTAATCGGACGGATACAATTTCATCCGAAAAATGGGTTTATATAATTACATTAACCCATTTTTCGGATAAACTTGTATCCGTCCGATTAAAACTGATCTAATCTTAGCGATCCATTTTTCGGATCAGTACTGATCCGAGGTTCTTTAAGTGCACCTAAAAGTCGAATAATAATGAAATACCTACTTGTTATAGTTTATATAGATTTATATAAAATCTATAAAAAATGCATCAATTTGTACTGACCTGCAAAGACAAAGAAAAAGTAAAAATTAATAAAAATTTAGTAAATTTTTCATAACTTGAGGAAAAATATTTAAAAAAAAAAAACTTAAAGTGATGATATCCTGAAAAATCGAATCAGTTTTTGGTGTTTTGAATCTACATAGTATCGCAGATTCTATTTACATGTATGGACCCCCATTTGTCCTTACTCGGGATCTAAAATAGTTGGCATTCCCGAAAAAGCCATTTTTGTAGCAATTAACACGTAGAACACCGATAAGTGAATTCACTTATCTCAAAAACTAAGCAAGGTAGAGCGAAACGGACAGAATTTTGGATCAAAATCAATAACGATCTTAATTATTTTTATATATTTTTTTAGTTTTATATATAATTAAAATTTTAATAATTTTTTTTTATTTTAATTAATTTTTTTAATTTATAGTATTAAGTTTTTAATTAACTAAATTTTCATTTATTTTTAATAAACGACATACAAATATTTATAATTTATATGTGCATTTTAGTGATTGGTCCGGATTTAATTAATTTTTTAATTAAATCTACGAATTTTTTAATTAATTTTTTTTTTATTTTTTTCTGTGTAGATTGCATAAATAAAGGAATTAAAAAAAATAACGATCTTTAAGGGATTCAACTGGGGTTGGGACCAAAGAGATACGTTCACAAGGTGCGCAAATGTGTATGATCTAAATTGAAAAAAAAAATTTCCTATTTTCTAGTTCAAATTAATTGTTTATCCTTATTTTTGAGAAAAATATGAAGTTAAAAGAAGGAAAACGTGGTATTATCAATTTTCCTTGAATTTAGGTTATTTTCTTATTATTTAGTTAATTTTGTTTTCAATGTGTGATTTTTTTGGAAAATTTTTAATTATGCATTTATACCAAAAATATGCATTTATACCAAAAATATGCATTTACACCAAAAATATGCATTTATACCAAAATTTGTAAAATGTTAAGCTACAACCCGATTTTATATATTTGAAAATTTATTAATTCGGATAGATATTTTATTTATATTATGTTAAAAGTATTGAGTAAAAATATGCATTTGCATGAATAAACTTGCCCTACTTATTAGTATTACCAAGGAGAGGACTTTCATGCATGTTTTTCCCCGTTAGTGTAGGAACAGCATAAACGAAATATCTTTGCAAATCAAAGTATTTGCTTTAAAATAAAATCGATTTTAGTATATTTTTGCATATATTGTTGAAAATGCATACTTTTGCATAGTTTGCTACAAATGCATATTTTTAGGTCATATTTTGTATAAATTTTTGTTTACGATTTTTTTCGATTTTTTATGAACTTTTTTTGGATATCGTTAATTTTTTCGAGCGGCCAATTTTGAAACCGAAATACTTGTGCGACCAAAATGATTTTATTTTGTTAATAGGGTAACAAAGTAAAAATATAATTAAAAAATAAATTAAGAATCGTAATGAAATTTTTGGATAATGTGGAGATTTTTGTTCATATAGGAAAAAATGCACTATTTTTATAATTTTTAGTTCATATTTGTATAGTTCTTAGTTCATATTATCAGGGTTTTGAATGCATATTCAAAACCCTGATATCATATCATATCTCTTCACGCAGAGAAGAGATATGATTGTGGCAACCATTATTTAAGAGCGTCATATTATGATTAAAAATTTTATCATAACTTGTTTGTTGCAACCATGGCATTTTTGCAGCAACCATATTATGATCCTAAATATTTGAAAATTTTAAATTTAAGACCATAATATGATTGCAACAAAAATTTTATGATTGCTGTAAACATATTATGATACAATTTTCAATCATAATATAAATTATGGTTGCCACAATCATATGTCTTCTCTGAGTGAAAATATTCATTTTAGGGACCAGTTCCTGTCCCTGGTAATTACAATGACATTTTTTCTTTAACTTTTGATTTTTCCAAGTATTTTCTATAAATAAAAATTATATGGTACCAATTTGAGGCCAATTAAAAAATATTTTTTTGATTTGTTGAACACGAATATCGAACAAAGTTTAAAATCGGTCAAACGGTTTTCGAGATTGTACTACTTGAAATTTTGCAAACAAAATGCCGGTTTTATCCTACCTTCAAGGATTTAAAACAAAAAAAAAACTTAAACATTTTTTCCCTTGACAATATTTCATTCAAACTTAATTTGAGCTAAATCCGATAATTTTAACCCATGACGTCCTTCGATCAAAGTTTTGGTTTTTTAGAAAATTTTCACCAAAAACTATTTAATTTGATCAAAGGGCGTCATGAAATAAAATGGTATAATTTCACTCAAATTGAGTTACAATTTTTATGAAAAAGTAAATGGAAAAAAATGTTCATATTTTTTTTCTAAAAATTTCTTGGACGAAGGAAAAAACCTCTATTTTGAAAATTTTTTGACAAATTCAAATGACGATATATCGAAAACCGCTCTACTGATTTCAGAAATTTTAGAATATTCGTATTCAGCAAGACAAAATTAATATAAATAATGCATCATCGCAACATAATTTTTTTGTTTGTTAATATTTTAAAAATTAAAAATTTTGGTGGATATTTTCCAAAAATTCAAAATTTTTATGGAAGGGCGTTACTGGTTAAGATGATCGTATTTGGCTCAAATTAAGTTTAAATAAAAAATTGTCTCAAGCTCTATGAAAGGGTTAAGGAAAAGAAATTTTAAGAAAAAAATTCTTGAACGTAGGAAAAACCGCCAGTTTTTGCAAATTTTGAAAAGCGATATCTCGAAAACCGTTCGTTCGTTAATTTTTTTTAATATTTGTGGTCAGCGCATCAAAATTAATATTTTTTGATTTATTTATTTTTTTTTAAATTTAAAAATCCTAAAGTTTGATCGAGGGGCGCCACATGTTAATTTAATCCGATTGTCCTCAAATTTGTGCCATATAAGTTTTAGGTCTAGTAGAATAAAAATTTGACCGGACTTTCAAAATCGGAAGAAAAACTTGTTTGCCATACAAAAAAATGCCGCTTTAGTAATGCCTACATATAATTTTCTTGGAGTGTATTTATTATATGATTTCGTTTCATTTAAAAATATTTTTGTTACAAGTTTGTACTTTGAAAATAATTATTAATTTGCATATAAAAGTATACAAGATAATATAATTTGCATACATACATGTAAATAATTACAAAATGACATTACATTAGGTAAATTTTTCTAAAAACAAAACATCCATTAAATTACTGTGAGAATTTTTAATAATAACAAAATAACAACAGGAAGTTTTTTTAAAAATTTACTCTGGAGATTTTTATGTTTTGGTAAAATGTTGAAAAATGCATTTTAAATTTTAACATATAATTTTGGTAAAAACAACAAAAATAAATGTTTAAATTATGCATACATGTTATGTATAAGGTAACTAAAACATAAACAAAATTTTCTTGTAACAAACAAAATTTTAACATAATTTTCAAATTATGACAAAATTTTTGAATTTTATTTGAAAATAAAATATTCAAAATCGTGTTTCGCTTATGGCTAACAAATGAATTTTACAGCTATACATGCATTTTTTTTTTCTTGTGGTGTACTGTCAAGGCAACACCTTTTTTAACAGATTTTTGGGAAGTTCGTGTAAAATGTAATTTTTTACAAAGTATTTTGTTACTTCTTTTATTTTTGGTAGATTTAGTTTAAAATAATAAGGAAAAGAATTACAACAACTACCAAGTTGCAAGATGAAAAAATTTAAACAAAACCAAGTAACATTGTTGTGTTTAGCTCGACCGAATTAAAAATACCCTACACAATTTTTCTGATTTTAATAGAAATTTCTTAAATTTAAATAAAATTTTTCTGAATTTTTCTGAATTTTTATACTCTCCACTCTGGTGATAGAGGGTATATATAAGTTTGTCATTCCGTATGTAACACATTGAAATATTGGTTTAGGACCCCATAAAGTATATATATTCATGATCCTTGATCGATTTTAAGTCGATCTAACGATGTCCGTCTGTCTGTCTATCCGTCTGTCTGTTGAAATCACGATTCTGGCAATAATCCGGAACCGATTTAAACGCTTGGGTACCAAAAGTTGCGGAATTTTTCTAGGAAGAAACTGATGTATTTTTTTTAAATCGGTTAAGTATTTTAAAAGTTATGAGTGAATTTCTGAAAAAACTCTTAGATGTTTTCAACATAACCCTAAATTAATTCATATTTTGTGTAAATACATAACAAAGAATACAGAAATGAAAAAAAAAAACGGAGAAAAAGAAAAAAAAATCTTTACAAAAATACTTTAAAATATGTAAAACAAAATCTAAATTTAATTAAAAAAAATTTCGTTAAGTAATAATAAAAAATTAATAGTTATTTTTATGTACATAGCATGTGTGTGTCCATTTTTTGCTTCGTCATATTAACGGGGTTGCCAGACTTTTTTTTGGCTTTTGGTCGCCAAATCGGATGTAAAATATCGCCAAAATTAAATTTTGTTCAGATTTCTTAAAAAAAAAAATATTTTCAATTAAAAAAATAAATTTTGTTAAATAATAAAAGACAGAAATAAACTTTTTAGCAAAAATCGCCAACATCCAGAAAATCTATATATAGAAAAGAGTAATGTGACTGACTGACATACTCATTCATCATCGCCCAGCCCAAACCGCTGAAGTTAGAGACTTGAAATTTGTAGGTTGACCTCCCGAAATAAAGATCCACTAAGGCTGGATTTTGGCCAATGTTGATTCTAAGGGGGTAAAAAGGGTAAAAAACTGTACTTTTGGTACTTTTTATATCTCCTGATATAATGGTCATAGAGACTTGAAATTTGGACTGTATGTTAACATCCCGCAATATAGATCCACTATGGCTGGAGTTTTGCCAAGCTAAAAAGGGTAAAAAACTGTACTTTTGGTACTTTTTAAATCTCCTGATATAATGATCATAGAGACTTGAAATTTGGACTGTATGTTCACCTCCAGGAATATAGATCCATTAAGGCTGGATTTTTGCCAGTGTTGATTCTATGGGGGTCAAAAGGGTAAAAAACTGTACTTTTGGTGCTTTTTATATCTCCTGAAATAATGGTCATAGAAACTTGAAATTTGGACAGTATGTTCACATCCTAGAATATGTGTAGATCCAGTACGGCTGGACTATTGCCAATGTTGATTCTAAGGGGGTAAAAAGGGTAAAAATCTGTACTTTTGCTATTTATATTTCCTTAAAAAATTGTCACATAGACTTGAAATTTGGACTGTATGTTCACCTCCCGGAATATAGATCCCCTAAGGCTGGGTTTTTGATGTTTCTAATAGGGTAAAAAGGGTAAAAATATGTACTTTTGTTACATTTTATATTTCCTTAAATGATGTCGGTTCACCTTCCGGAAAAAAAGATTCACTAAGGCTCGGGTTTTGCCAATGTTGATTCTACGGGGGTAAAATGGGTAAAAAAGTACTTTTGGTACTTTTTTTTTATTTACTGAAATAATGGTTATTCAAACTTGAAATTTAGAATGTAGGATCCTTTAGTGAAATAAAACATTCTGGATTAAGTACTTTCCGAAAATTGTGTACCGTTTTCAAAAAGTACCTTTTATAAAAGGTTCCTTTATAAAAAGTACCTTTTATAAAAAGTACCTTTATAAAAAGTACCTTTTATAAAAAGTACCTTGTATAAAAAGTACCTTTTATAAAAAGTACCTTTTATAAAAAGTACCTTTTATAAAAAGTTCCTTTTATAAAAAGTACCTTTTATAAAAAGTACCTTTTGTAAAAAGTACCTTTTATAAAAAGTAACTTTTATAAAAAGTACCTTTTATTAAAAGTACCGAAAGTACACTTTTTGGTACTTTTTTATTTCCTGAGGTGTAAATGAAACAAACTTTTTTGTTTTTTAAATCATTTTATTGGTGGAGGGTATTTAAAGATTCGACACAGCCGAATATAGCTTTCTTACTTGTTTTTTTCTAATTTTGCGAATATTGGTTTTTTTACAATTTTTTTATTATACGCATCACATATTTTTAGTCGATCAAGCCATGTCCATATATCTGTTGAAATGGCGATCAGGGCCCAATTATGCCACGGAGAAGACTGTTTTTTAGAACATATCTACTTGTCGATGTTTCGAGAAAGGCGACACGAAATAACTCCCACATGAAATAACTCCCACGAAATAACTCCCAATGAAATAAATCCCACCAAAAATGAAATATGTCCCAATGGAAAAAAAATGAAATAAGTCCCAACTGCAATGAAATAACTTCCACCTACAAAATGAAATAAGTGCCAATGAAATAACTCCCATTAATAATGAAAGAAGTCCCAATAAAAAAATGTAAAAGTCTCAACAAAAATTAAACACACAATAAGGGAAAATATGTACATATATCAGATAAGTCGAGCATGAGGATCCCGATCTTACTTTCAGTACAATACAAACATGTTATAATAACTGCCGAATGCGAAAGTTAACGGCTGATTTTTTTTGGAGTTTTTTAATAATATGCAAAAATACACTGATTGTGAGTGTTCTGTTTGACTTGATTCGGTTACCTACAAACATCGCGGCGATGTGCGATTTGTGGCGATTTTTTGTAACAATTTTTCGCTTTCGGTGCTTTTTGCGACAAATTTGTGTGTTACCAAAAATTTAAAAGATTTAATTAGCACTTGTTGTAAAAAGTGCCGCAGGCGAAAATTTGGTACCAAAAATCGCCGCGATTTTTGGTACCAAATTTTCGTCTGCGGCGCTTTTTGCGACAAATTTGTTTGTTACCGAAAACTTAAACGATTTAATTAGCACTTGTTGTAAAAAGCGCCGCAGGCAAAAATTTGGTACCAAAAATCGCGGCGATTTTTGGTACCAAATTTTTGCCTGCGGCGCTTTTTACAACAAGTGATAATTAAATCTTTTAAATTTTCAACTGTGGTTCATTTTTCAACAATCTCGTATGTTATCGAAAAACTTTCTATGTTATCAAAAAACACAACGCGTTGGATATTTTCACGTGCGCCGTTTTTTTTTTAACAATTTTGTATTCTAACGAAAATATTTTCGGCTGCAGTACGCTCTTAACTCAAAAATTCTTGCCAGTTTTGGTAGAAAAATTTCTGAAACATACAAATTTGTTAGAAAGCACTGCGTCCAAAAATTTGGTACCAAAATCACAAAGAATTTTATTTTATTAATAATATTCTATAAGTCAAAATATTCCAGATACATCCACCAACAATGAAATAATAGTGGGAGTTATTTCATTGCTATTGTAGTGGGAGTTCTTTCATATGAAAGAACTCCCACCGAAAATTATGAAATAACTCCCAACAAAAATGATAAAAGTCCCACTAAATTGGGAGTTACTTCATATGAAATAACTCCCAACTTTGTATGGAGTTTTTTTTGGGACTTATTTCATTTTTAAGGTGGGAGTTATTTCATGTGGGAGTTATTTCGTGTCGCCTCGAGAAATACTTGTTTTATAATAATTAGGTATATTACACTGTGCTACAAAAAACACAAAATTTAATATACTTTTGAAATGAGGTAGTTAAGGTTGTAGGTCTCGTTGAAAAGATCACAAAAATGCCCATCAAACTTGCCAGACACCCTCAAATTTTAAAGTTATTGTCAAAAAACGATTTTTTGAGACTTTTTTCACTAAACCACGTGTAACTTAAACAATCTTCAACCGATTTTTAATTTTTCAACTGTTTTAAATAGAAGAAGAATAGGGCTTTTTATGTATTAGAATTGGTCTATACATATAAGAAAGATATGTATTGATTTTTTCAAAAATATCGAATTTTTTTGTTATTTTTTGAAAATTGTTTGAGTTTATCAATTTTTTTATGCTATAGTTCGTTCAACAACATTTATATTTATAAACGTATTCTTAAAGAAAATTTTATTGTGAATACGATGAGCTTTATGCCGAAAAAATCGGATAACAATTGACAGAGTTGTAATAATTTTTCTAAAAAATAAAATTAAGATTTTGCTTGAAATTGCCGTTCGGATAACCCAGGCAAAAAAAATAAAAAATAAACGAACATACTAAGAGGTCGCGTATCATTGTTTTAAAGGTTTTTGGCCCCCTGAATTCGAATTTGACCTTGAAATTGCGCTATCTTATTTAGTTTTTGATATATCAGTTTATGTTAAATATCTCAAAAACATGACGAGATAGAGCAATTTAAAGGCCAGATTTGGATTCAGAGCGCCAAAAACCTTTAAAAATATTGTACATGACCTCTTATGATAAAATTATTTTTTTTTTGCCTGGGATATCTGAACGGCGATTTCCTGCAAAATCTTAATTTTCTTTTTTAGAAAAATTATCACAACTCTGTCAATTGTTATCCGATTATTTCAGGATAACGCTTATCGTATTCAGAATCAAATTTTCTTTAAAAATATTTTTATAAATATAAAGGTTGTTAAATGAACTATAGCAGAAAAAAATCGATAAACTCGAAAAATTTTCAAAAAATAACAAAAAACCTATATTTTATAGAAAAAATCAATAAATATCTTTCTTATATGTTTAGACCAATTCACACACATGGAAAGCCCCATCCTTCTTCTATCAAAAACAGTTAAAAAATTTAAAATCGGTTGAAAATTTTCTGAATTACAAAAGGTTTAGTGAGAAAACTCCCAAAAAAACGTTTTTTGACCATAACTCTAAAATTTGAGGGTATCTGGCAAGTTTAATGGGCATTTTTGTGATCTACTCGACAAGACCAACAACCTATACTATGTCACATCAGAAGTATTTTTTCACTGTAGCACAGTGTTATTAACTCTGTCGTTAACGAATTACATCTACTATGTTACAAACGCAATGGCAAACCTTCTATAACAAATTGTAAGTGTAGGGTATATAAATATTTTGAAAAATCACAAAAATCAATGTTCGTTCATGTTGCACATTATGTTATTATCATAACGGTGCCTTAGTAGCTGGGATTTTACAATGTGTCTTTTTTTGTGATTTTCATGGACATTTAAGCCTAAAGCATGCTCTGTTTATTCGCTGTTAACCATATAAAAATACATGATGTCTGTTAAGACATTTAACAATTTATACAGTCAGAGTCGAGTCAAGTCAGTCAGTCAAGTCAACTCATTTAACCAATAAACGTTATGGGTGTAACAATTTCATTTCATTTTCTTTTGTCGTTACCATGACTTGGATTCGGTATGGGTTGACGTTATTTTTTTTTTGTGTTTCTTGTACACATATTTCCCTGGTCCACTTTGCTACTTTTAAGACATTAAAATGAACACGTTATAATTTGAGTTGAGAATGAAAATAAAAAAAACGTAATTTTTCAATAAAATTGTAATTTTATGTTTGAATTAATTCCCATAAATTACATGCATTCGTATAAATATTGTAATTTATTTAATTTCTTTTTGAAAGTTCTGTTTTACAAAAATATTAAAAAAAAAAAATCAAAAATATATAAGAGGTTATTATGATAAATATGGTTTGAGAACATTTTTTTTGAAGAAAAGATACACTTAGACAAAAAGCAAGACGGAATTCAAACTTAAAGGAATAAATTTTATATTTGCTGTTTTTTAGATGGACAGAACCTTATAATGCGATCAAGGGAAAAGGTAATGCGTTACATACCGAATGAAAAAGTGAGCATATGTACCCTTGCTGTTAGAGGGTATATAAACTGATAAAAAAAATTAGTTTTAGGGGACGTTTTAGTTCTAAAAGGATGAACTTCTCCCCCTATTCCGATTTTGACCATTTTCTAATTTAGGAACCATTGAACAACATCGTATCTTCCACAGACGGAAGATTCGGTACATTTATAAAACAAAATTCAGCAATATTTTTTTTTTTCAATTAACATCAAATCTTAATAAATATTTACCCTTTTCAATTTGTAAAAATGATTAAATATCACTTAAAATTTTTTTTTAAACACTCCCTTTTTCTTTAAATAACACATCTTCTGCAAAAATTATTTTCCCATCCTTTTGTAATAAAATTACAAAAAAAAATAAAAAATTCTCAAGTACTCAAATACTGTGAGTCAACTCTAAGTGGGGGGTTTTGCTTTCAACAACAAATCGTTTAATGTCGCAACTAATCAAAACTAACGCAATGCACCAGTAGACCAGAGCAGCAACATCAATAACATAACAACAACAACAACAACATTACTAGCAACATGTTTAGCCCACACACAATGCAACAATAATTCAACAAAACGTCAACAACTGTATTGAAGTTTTGTTAAAGCCTCTGTGTGTGCTGGGTTTTTTGTTAATGCAATAAAAACAACGATAATTTTTCTTTTAGTTTTCAAATAAAATTTTATATAATAAATAATAAAAATAGTTAAATGTAAATTAAAGTAATTTGCATATGATAAAAAAAAACACTAAACAATTTTATAATAAATTTATGCTAATAAATCAGGATTTATAAAAAACTTTAGTATGTAAAAAATGCATTATATCATTATTTGAATAGATAAGTGCGTTTTAAGCAGCAGTGGCGTTTAAACTATGAGAAAGGGGGAGATTTTTGCTATATTGGGGTATCTTTTATGACATTACTTCAGGTTTAAAAATGTTAATAAACATAATTTCTTAATATGCATATTTTACAGTTTAATGTTGAAAAGCAAGCAACATGTTGCTAATAAGTAGTAAACACCATTTTCCTATTTATATACAAAATCCCTAAATATGCACATGTTGAAAAGCTAGCAGCTTGTTACTAATAGTAAACAACATTTACCTATTTTAATTTTTTTGTGACTTTAATGTGTAAACAACGTTTATGAACATAATACTTAAATATGCATATTTTTCTGTTTCATGCTAAAAAGACAGCAACATGTTGCTATAACCATTTTTATTTTTTTCTGATTTTAATGTGTAAACAATTTTTATTAACAAGATCCCTATGTATGCATCTTTTCCTGTTGCTTATGTAAACACCATTTCCCTATACATATGCAAAATCCTTAAACATGCATGTTTTACTGTTTAATGTGGCAAAGCCAGCAACATGTTGCTAATAGCAAAAATAAAGCTTCATGCTTTTAATAGTAAACATCATATTAACATTTTAATTTGTTTCTGATTTTAATGTGTAAACAATGTTTATTAACAAGATCCCTAAGTATGCAACTTTTTCTGTTTCATGTTGAAAAGCCAGCAACATGTTGCTAATAGTAAACCTCATTTCCCTATTATTTTTTTTAATTTCAATGTCTATATTTTTTTTACGGAAAATTATTAAGAAACGAATCTGTTGCATAAACCGAGTAAACCGAGAGTACCTAAATACGAATTTATTTTTTACCAGCAACATGTTGCTTTAATTTATTATATTGTTATTTATTTCTCTTAACAAATATTTGATTTCAATTTCGTAGTGATAAAATAATTTTAATATCGATATTATTTTATCACTGTTTTCCCGATCTTAAATATTATCGATATAATTCTATAATTCACCCTCTTTTACATGTTGCCGACCGCAAATCTCTAATACAAGAGTGAACAAAATGATTTGTTTAAATTTTGCGTTTTGCCTAACAAAACAATAATTCGAGTAAGTCATTCCGTCTGTCAGTAAAATACTAACAAAAGGCGTTTCAAAATTTCGGCTTATATCCAGGAGAATTTTTTTTTCTCACGCAGCATGTTGCTTGCAACATTTTATTCAGCAAACCGAGTAGAATTATACAAAATAGGAGTATTCAACTGTCCGCAACATTAAAACTAGAATTCCAAAATCTCTTTTGAAAAGAGTCCTTCTTTAGGAACATTATTGCCAAAAACATTAAAACAAATAACTTTCATTATTTTCAATATTTTCTTTTCAACATACATCTGAATAATGAAAATTTAAATAGTCACTCCTCTAGAATCAAGTTTTAATCAATTTGTTGTCAAAAGTTGCTTTAGACAAAAAAACCTTCTTTGCAACATGTTGCTAGCTATACATAAATCTTTCTTTAAACACTTCTTAAATATATGTTTCTTAAATAAAGCGGCCTATTTGGCATTATTTTTAGGCATACATATATCACGCAATATTTATTTTACTATGTCTGCAACATGTTTTTAAATAACGACAGTGTTAATATATATTTTTAGCAACAAGTATACATAATTTTCTAAATACACATAGTATTGGCATAACTTTAATAGGCGAAATTGTCCTAAATCAAACTACATAGTTTAAGGGAAAATCTCTAGCAACATTTTTGTTTACAGTTAAATGTTGCTTATATATTATTATTTCTCTTGAATGTAAAAATTGCTTTCGACAAATAACTTATTAGCAACATGTTGCTAGCTCAAAGTAAATTTTTCTTAAAAACTTCTTAAATTTATGTTTCTTTAGTAAAGTAGCCCTTTGTCTTTTTTTATTTATTCATACATGACGCAACTTTTGCTGTACTTTGCCAGAAACATGTTTTGCTTTTAATTATAATTTTAATATATATAAAATTTGAACAAATATCTTGTTCGCAAAATGTTGCTGGGTTAAAGTAACTATTTCTTAAAACACTTCTTAAATTCACGCATCATAAATAAACATTATTATTAAGATATTCGTAAATCACGCAACTTGTATCGTACATTTGCTGCACCATTTTTCTAAATAATGATAATGGAGATATATTTCTAGCAACATGCTGTGAAGTAAACACATTCTTCTAACTACATATAAGATTAATATAGCTTTTAAGATAGGAATTGTCCTTCATTAAACTAAAAAGTTTTTGGAAAAGTGTCCAGCAACATGTGGCTAGGAGTTAAACTTTATTTCCATTACTTTTGTTTGCAACAATGTTTATATTCAAATGTTTCTTACATATTACCAAGGCTCTTGAATCTAGCTTTGCTCAATTAAATGTCAAAAATTGCCTTGAACAAATACCTTGTTTGCTACATGTAGCTAGCTGCAAGAAAATCTTTCTTAAATGTATGTTTCTAAAATAAAGTCGCCTGTTTTTCTATTTTATGTGTTCATATATGATGCAACTTGTATTGTACTTTGCCTGCAACATGTTTCTGGATAATTATTATAATAATGAACAAATATCTTATTTGCAACAGGTTGCTAGCTAAAAGTAAATATTTCTTAAACCACTTCTTAAATGGGTGTTTATAAGTTTTAAAGGGGAAATTGTCATAAATCAAAATGCGTAGGTTTTAGAAAAACTTCTAGCAACATGTTCCTAGGACTTTTACTTAATTTCTATGAATTTCAGTGCAACAATGTTTATAGTTAAACGTTACTTATATAAATCCAGTTTTGATCAATTTAATGTCAAAAGTAGCTTTGAGCCAATATTTTGTTTGCAACATGTTGCTAGCTAACGGTAAATATTTCTTAAAACACTTCTTAAATGTAAATTTCTTAAATTAAGAAGATTGTTTGGTATTTTTTTGTGCAACAAAAGTTTTGGAAAATACTTTTTTTTGCAACATGTTTTAACAGTTATTTGAATCTAGTTCTTAAATATTTTTTTTCTCAATCAACTTTAATCATCGAAACTTGTTAAACAAATTGTATCTTCAACATGTTGCTAAACAAATATGTTTTTAATCATTAAAAACTACTTTCTACCATTTTTAGCCAATACATTGTTTGTTGCTAGCTAACAGTAAATATTTTTGGAAAATACTTTTTTTATGCAACATGTTTTTTTCCTGTATAATTTTTAAATCTGTATCAAATTCTGATTAATTTTTATTAAAAAATAAAAAACGTTTTATTCGACCTTTAAAATATTATATTTTGAGTAGGTTTATTCTAGCTCGAGGTCATTATTACCTTTACAAATTAAAACTATGATATTCTCATAGAATAATTTTCAATAAAATTATTTTTCTGTTTTAAATTTATTTATGTTGGCCATTTTTTGCACGTGTCGATTAAGTCCTGCAAAACATGGACCAACATAAATAAATTTAAAACAGAAAAATAATTTTATTGAAAATTATTCTATGAGAATATCATAGTTTTAATAAGTAAAGGAACCAATGACCTCGAGCTAGAATAAACCCACTCAAAATAAAAAAATAAAAATTTAAATCTGTATGTCAACAGTTATTTGGTGCTAGTTGTTATTTTTTTTTCTTACTCAATCAATTTTAGTCATCGACACTTGTTTAACAAAACTTTTATCTGCAACATGTTGCTAAACAAATATGTTTTTAATTATAAAAAACTACTTTATACAATTTTTAGCCAATTGTTTGCAACATATTTCTAGCTAACAGTAAATGTTTCTTTAAACACTTCTTTAATATAAGCTTCTTAAATTAAGTCGCCTGTTTGGTATTTTTTTGTGAAAAATTTTCGGAAAATACTTTTCTATGCAACATGTTGCCGGCTTGGATAATGTTTAAATCTGTATGTTCACAGTTATTTGGTGCTAGTTGTTAATTTTTTTCTTACTCAATCAATTTTAGGCATCGACACTTGTTAAAAAAACTTTTATCTGCAACATGTTGCTAAAAAAAATATGTTTTTAATTATCAAAAACTACGTTCTACCATTTTTAGCCAATAAATTGTTTGCAACATGTTGCTGGCTAACAGTTAATATTTCTTTAAACACTTCTTAAATGCAAGCTTCTTAAATTTTTGTGGACAAATTTTTGGAAAATACCTTTTATGCAACATGTTGCTTGCTTGGATAATATTTAACAACAGTTAAACATTATCCAGGGAAGTTATTTGATGCTAGTTCTTTTTTTTTAGTCAATCAATTTTAGGCATCGAAACTTGTAAAAAAAAACTTTTATCTGCAACATGTTGCTAAACAAATATGTTTTTGATTATCAAAAACTACTTTCTACCTTTCACAATTTTAAAAAAAATTTTATAAAATCAAAACTTCAATATATTATTGAAGTCTGCCGAATAACTTAACCAGCCTCTTCTTTTATCTTTCCACCTTCCCTCCCATCTCCTTCCTTAACTACAATTATGACGGCATTTATAAAAACACGCAACATAATTAACATATCGAAAGTATATGACAATTACTATGCCTCTTAAATCACTTTTTAAAAAAATAAACCTCTTTAATCCAGTCTATTAAATACATTTTTGTTAATTCGCATAAATATTTGCCATGTTTATTTATTTTTTATTAAAACGCATTATAAAACAAGCATTAACAATAGTAAAGCAGCAAACAAAAAAAGTATCAAATGCCACAAAAGAGCAAAAAATTATATGCTGCACTCGTTGACAATTGCAACGTGCCATGTTTGCGCAATGCCTTATTACTGCCTGTTGACTTACGATCTGACTTAACTTTTACGTTGATACGTACGTACGTTTGTTTGTATACGTATACGTTACATTGTAAATTTTGATGACTTTTCTCAATTACAATCATGATTTTTTTTTACTTTTGATATTAAGTATGCAGCACATGCTGTATGTTTTTTATTATTTTGTATAGAGTTTAAAAATTGTGTGTGTTATAGAAAATGTTGTTGTACAACATTTTTATTACTTTAACAATTTTTTTATTTTTCGTTTTATTTTTCAATTGCTACTTTAAACCAAGTTTGTTGTCTTCTTTTTTGCTTTAAACCATAACGACGTGTGTGAGTTGTGTGCACTGATTTGTGGGTTTTTATTCATAAACAAACAGTTGCACAAATATTATTTATAAAAAAAAAACGAGCTCTATTTATTTTTTTGCGGAATGTTATAGTTCATTGGTGGTTTTGTTGGAAACTTTATATGGGTACCCTACAAGAGGGAATGAGTTTAATGTTGTGAGTATGACAACGAAGTCATGGTAATGAGAAATAATTATATTTACTTTGTTATAAATTTGATAAATAATGTTCTTAGCAACATGTTGCCGTACAGATATATTTATAAATTCATGTAAACTTTCATAAAAATAATGTTTGGCAGTTGCAGGACGTATTTTTTAAATTATTTTGTTATTATTAAAAAAAATGTTGCTAGCAACATGTTGCGTTTAAAAAAAAATTTCCCTGAAAAACTTATTTATGAAGGCTTAATGAATAAGGTATATGATGTGAGTATGACGACGAAATCATGGTACTTTCATAAAAATAATAATAGTTGTATGTCGTATTGTCTAAATTATTTTATCATTTATATAAAAATGTACACTCAAAATAATTCTAAAGTAAAAGGTTTAGTAAGTGATTTTGTACCAAAATCTACTAATAATTTACTAATTTTAGTATCTTTAAAGTACTAAAATTAGTAATTTTTTACTGGTTTTCAATAATTTTAGTAAAAAATTTTAGTATTGGTTACCAATTTCTGCACTAGGTCCTTTTGGACTAAAATTTAGTTAAATTTTTAGTATTGAATACCCACGTTTTTTTTGGGTGTAGCTAGCAACTTGTTGCGTTTAAAACAAATTTCCCCTGAAAACTTATATGAATTTATGAAGGCTAAAAAATATATATTTCGTAGTGGTTTGTTTGTAACAATGTCTACTAGCAACATGTTGCCGGTTAAATATATTTTTGAAATCATTTGATTCAACACAAGAAAAAAATAATTGTTAGCAACATGTTATGTTTGACAAAAAAAATGTTGTTTGCAACATGTTGCGGTAGAGACAAATTTTTACTAAAAAATTTATAAGAATTTATTTAAGGCTTAAAAATATGTTGTTCGTAGTGATTTGTTGGTAACAATGTCTACTAGCAACATGTTGCCGTATAAATATATTTTTAAAATCATTTGATTCAACATAAGAAAAAATAATTGTCAGCAACATGTTATATTTGACAAAATAATTTTATCGCTAAAAATAATGTTGCAAGTAACATGTTGCGATATAATAATATTTTCAAAATTTTTATAAAAATGTTTCAAAATCTAAAATGTTTTATTATTTATAAAAAATGTTGCTAAGAACATGTTGCGGTAGAGACAAATTTTCCCTATAGTATTTTTTAAAAATTTCTTTAAGGCTTAAAACTATGTCGTTCGTAGTCGTTTGTTTGTAACGATGTTTACAAGCAACATGTTGCGGGGTAGAAATATTTTCGAAATCATTTAATTTTAAACAAAAAAATAATAGTCAACAACATGTTATGTTTTTCAAAATATTTTATCACTGATAATAATGTTGCCAATAACATGTTGCGATATATCAAACATTTTACAGAAATTTTTTAAAATTTTAAATGTGTTGTCAATCATTACAAAATGTTGCCAGCAACATGTTGCCTTAGGAACAAATTTTACACATAAATGTTTTAAGTATTTTTTCTAAAGTCTAAAAAATATGTTGTTTGTAGTTTACTATTCGTAACGATGTTTGCGCGCAACATGTTGCCGGGAAGACATATTTTATAAATATTTGATTTAAAATGCGTTGTTGCATAAACTTTTTAATAGATGACCAAAAAAATTACTACCAAATTTTTTACAAAAATCATACAATCAGGAACATTTTACTTGTTTGCTTTTAGGAACTTGTCGTATTTTTAAGTTATTTTATCTTTTTATTTTAATTTTTAAAGTCTTAAATATATGTTGACGACATAATTTAGCTGAAAAACAGGAAAGGAGACTTCAAATCTAGCCGATAAAAGAAATCTAGCCGATAAAAGACAAAAATGCGGGATAGGCATATTTTCGAAATCATACTCTCTTCCACAAAGTTTAATGTGGCTAGAGAATTGTTTTAACTACTGTTGCCATCAAATTGGTGAAAGATACATAAATTTTCCACACAATTTTCTATGTTTTTTTCAAGGCTGGGAAGCAAATGGTTTCTAGAGTTTTTTAAGCCATTATATTCGGGCGGATTTCCTGAATTTTGGATTAAATTTTTGTATGTTGCGTACAATTTTTAGTCACGCAACATGTTGATGTCAACATATTAGTAGTCTACCGATAAAAAATACTTCCGCAACATTTAAGCAAGAACTCTAAAATCTCATTCAACTATTTAAAAAAATATTAATAAAATATTAAAAACATTGTGATAAGTAACAGGTTTTGACAAGTTTTGAGTCAGACATTTTTCCGTACAATTTATATTTACACAAGATATTGCTGGCAACATTTTATTAAGTATAACCAACAGAATAATAAATATAATAATTCTTTTAAAAATAGTCTGCAACAATAAAGCACGATTTCTACAAAATCTCAGCAACATTTAACATTCGACTATAAAATAGTCGAATTTAGTTTAGAAACATTTTTGTTGTAAACGGAATCAAGTGGATTATTTTTTATTTTACATTCGACTATTTTAAAAAGCATTCAGTTTAGAAACATTTTTGTTATTAGTGGTATCAAGTGGAATATTTTTTTAAATGCTATATTGCTGACAAGAAATTTTACAGTACACAGAATGATATATTGCTGACAACAAAATGCTATATTGCTGACAACAAATTTTACAGTACACAAATGAACAGCACGTCGAAAATAAGAAATAAAACATTTAATTTTTTTAAACGTTGTTTAAAAACTACTTGAAAAATGTTGCAAGCAAGATGTTTCAAGTAAATGTGGCTAGCAATATGTTTTTTGTAAAATTTTGATAGCATAATATTTTATTAGATGTTGCTAGTAATATGTTTCTAACAAAATGTTGCTAACAACATGTTGCAGGAAAACATTACTTTAAAAAAATGTTTTCTTGCAACATGCTGCGGATAATATCTTATGATTTTTTTAATATATTGGTGTTGATAATATTTAAAAAGTTTTGATTTTCTAAAGTCAAAAATCTTTTTAAAAAAATGTTGCCAGCAACGTGTTTCAAAGAAATGCTGCTAGCAACATGTTTCAAAAAAATGCTGCTTGCAACATATTTCAAAGAAATGCTGCTAGCAAAATATTTCAAAAAAATGCTTTTAGCAACATTTTTTGTAAAATATTGCTAGCAAAATGTTGCAAGCTAAATTGACTCCAGAAAACAAAACAAAATTTTTTCGCAACATGTTGCGGTTAAAAATATGTAATAATATTTAAAAAAAAAATTCCAGCAACATCTTGCTTCCAAAATGTTTCTAGAAACATGTTGCGAGCAATTTTTTTTTTTACTTAAACCATTACTCAGGGGATGCCTCCTACTGATGCTGTGCATTGTATTGATCAGGAAAATAAGGTATGGGAAGGAGGAAACAGGGAGTAGTGTTTGTGGATATTTGATTTAAATTTTTGTAAGTTATAAGTGACAGGAAAGACCTCTGAAGGTAGTTTATTCCACATACGAATTGTTCGACTGAAAAACGAATTTTCTCTGTAATGCGTTGTGAGAAACACAGGACAATCAACAACCTACGGGTGTGCTCTACGAGACAAGCGAGTATTCCGAACAAACACTCGGGCCTGGGGAATAATTTCGCTTATCTCAGATGAACCCTCCCATGATAATATCGATAGAAGAGTGTCACACAACCCACATTCCGACGATGCTCCAATGAATCAATAGATTTGGATACACTACTGTCATTGATAAGCTTCACCGCCCTCCCCTGAACACGGTCCAGAAGCTTCAGAATAGACTCTGAAGCCCCTGCCCAAATGTGAGAGTTGTATTAGTATAAATAGTAAGGAGATCGGATGGAGTGAACATTTACAGTTTTTCTTTTCTTTTCGTGTTCCTGTTTCCTTTTAAAAGGACTTCCAATTTTATAAATTTGTCTTTTAGTATTTTTATGTCCTAGAATTTTTCTATTTTATTATTTTTACATATTCGGCAAAAGGTAAGTTACGTCCTTTCAAAAATGTATCCTTCAATATTATTTTTAACAAAATATTTTGATAAAGTTTTCAAATGACTTTATGCACATCCCTTTTTCCTGATATGACAACATATTTCCGAAAAATTTTTAAAAATGTATCCTTTAAAACTTTAAAGTCCTTTAAAATGGAAACAGGATCACGAAATGAAAATCTGTATATATGAAGTTTTACTCCATTTGATCTCTATTTTCAGACGTATATTCCGATTCATGTTTATTATTGGCTGTCGGACGGTGTAATATTTAAAGAGCAGTTTCCATTTTCTAAAAATGTAAGTTTTTGCAATTTCATATACATAGAATGCTATTTTAATAATCTTCGATCAAAAAAATGTTGCCAGCAACATGTTTCAAGTAAATGTTGCCAGAAACATGTTTTAAGTAAATGTTGCCAGCAACATGTTTCTCACAAAATGTTTCCAGCAACATGTTTCTTGCAAAATATTACTCCAAAAAACAAAGAAATTTTGCTTGCAACATGTTGCGGTTAAAAATATATGCATTTAACTTAAGATTACGTGATAGTCGATCAAAATATCGTTAGGTCATAACAGTTTTTACAAAAATTTTAAAACCGCAATAGGTTATCATTTAAGTCTACCATAACCGCTCTAAAACATTCTTCCTTTCATGATTTTTTCAATAAATTGGTGTTGATAATTTCTTTCCAACATTTTATTACAAAAAAATTTTTTTTTTGAAAATACTTTTGAAGTTTGGCGGGTTTTTTCTTTGGTTAGTTGTGTTGTGTGGCGTGTATAGTATATGTTTTAAAAGTTGTAGTTGTTATCATTTAATTTGAATTTATTTTATAGTCACAGCTGCTGAATTAACCATACACTTATTAGATGAATTCAAAAGATAAAAATATTTTTTTTTATTTGTATATTGAAAAACCAAAAAAAAAAAATCCAATACAAAATTGTTATATATTTTTGAAAAGTTATATTTTTTTTTAAATTAAATTTAATGACCATAAATTATTTGAAAATTTAACATAATTGTAACTCCAAATCCAAAATCAAATGTTTGTATTAGTTACGGTAGTTTTTAGTTTTATTTTTTTGAAAATAACGTTTAATCCAACTAACTTAACTGACCAATATTATGTATTTTAAACTGTTTTAAGTTTTAGTTTTTTTTATTGGAGTTTTAGTAAAAATCTATTCGTAGAGTTGATTGTCTAGTTATCTTGACTTATCTGACAAATTAGTGTTAATGTGTTATCAGAGTTGATTTGTAAATGTTTTATTTAACTTTTTTGGAATATTTTGTTTTTAAAATTCAAGTTTTTTGAAATGAACTAAATAAAATTTGTATTTTTGATTATATTTTATTGAAATTGTTTTCTTTTTTTTCTGAATAATTTTGTAAAACTACTTTAACAAAATTCCAAATCAGGAAGCTGAAAATAGAAATCATCATTTAGTCATACACACCTCTGATTTGAAAAATTAACACTAGTAGTTTATGGCAAATAAAGGCACACCCCCTTTAACTCTAAAGTTGATTAAGATTAAAAAGATTAAAAAATTAAAGAAAACCAATACAACTAGTTTTTGAGCCAATAAAATTTTTTTAAAAATATTTTAAATACCCGGCTAAAAATAAATGTGTATGTTCATATATGACTATGTATTGATCTTTATATGATCATATATGGCATGTAAGGAAGCATATATGTGCCCATATATGCAAAAATCAATCCCATATATGAGGTCGTATGTAAACTATGTACCATATATGATATCATATATGGAACCATATATGTTGCAAATTTGAATCAGAATTACAAAAAAAAGTTTTTTACGAATAAAATTATATTTTATTACCATCGATTAACTTATATAAACATAAACATAACTGCAATACCGGTGCATATAAATAATTTAACAACTATTGTCCTACTTGAAAAATATTCTGCTTAAAAAATTACTTTTACATAGAAAAATGTTGGAAAAGGTAAGTTTTCATTAATATATATAAAGAATTCTAAAATCATGTTTTCTTTTTTTTTTTTCAATTATAAGCGTGGACATTTTATTCCAAAACAAGATGAACTGGAAATTTTCGTATTCAAAATGTCGAAAAAACAATATTCTTGAGTTCTTTGATGTTGAAGAAAATTAAACTACGCAGCTACGTTAAGCTTTCGCAACATGGTGGAGAGGGCATATGCACCACCATAATGTTATCATTTACGATTTCAATATTACAAACTTTTTACAAATCCCTTAATGTCGCCATATCAAATTGGAAATAAAAAGATCGTATAAGCAGTTTTGATACCGAGTTACGAGTTGAAGAAAGCTCTTCTACTTGGAAGAGAGAACATATGCGCCACCATAACGTTATCACTACGATTTCAACACTACAAACTATTTTGAAATCCCTTACTGTCGCAAAAGCAAATTGGAAATGGAAAGAACATGTATGCAGTTTGAAGGTCGAGTTACGAGTTACAGCAACGTTCAGCTCACTCAACTTGGGGGAAAAATCATATGCACCAACATAACGTTATCACTAAGATTTCAACACTACAAACTTTTGACATCCCTTACTGTCGGAAATGAAAAGAACGTATAATCAGTTTTGATGTTGAGTTACGATTTGGAAAGGACAACGTTTTTACTAACAATCACAAGAAGACTGTCACCTTACATACATGGAAAATATTGTCGGCATGATGTAAGTATTAATAGTTTATTTATCCCTCTCCTTCAAATATCCTAAGAAACATAACCCAGTAAGATAATATACATACTACTAAATATATTGCTTTTAATAAAAGTTTTAAGTACTCATTTGCTTATTATGAGTAAAAAATTCTTTTAGTAGTATTTTTTGCTGGAATAAAAAAGAAATGTGGAATTATTTTTAATATTTTTTCACTTGAAATTCCATAAAAAGTATTCGATGGTCTTAAACATCCCATGGTCTTAACAAAATACACTCTATTAACATGTATGTATCTAAGAAGTCAATATTTAAAGGCACATGGTTGTTTCTTTAAATGATATCAGTGTTATCATTAAAACCCATCAGCACCAAATGCTATTGTTGGTAATACTTAAGGGCCTGCCACAGAGTCAATTCCGTTCCAAAGTGGTTTGAAAGTTTTTCTCTAAAAACGTAAAACAAAATATTTTTTCGGAATAAATCCACTCCTATGCAATTGAATCCCACTTTGATTTTTGAAAGTGATTTCATTCCGAAAAAAAAAATATTCGTTTTGGGTTTTACGAGTAAACCACTTATTACAATTCCGAACGGAATTAAGCCTGTGACATGCCCTTTAATACAATAAAATGTCTAGAAATACCTTATTAATATTTTATATCTTTTTTTTATAGATTTTGACTTTAAATATGCTAAAATGAAGTTTATATCATAACAAAAACGCTAAGTCTGAAGAAACTCTAATTTAACAATAACACAAGAAAACAACAAGGAAATCATCCTTCCTTTAATAAGCCCTTTGCTCGCTTCTTGATATTTTAAATCCTTTACTATTTTTTTACTATCAAAATGTGTTCTAATAGGTCTATTCGATTACCCAAATTGTTTACTATTTTTTACTACTTACAACTGGAAAGTCTTGTTTACTTTTTGTATTAAAAATTTCCAGCTTAAGTAAAAATTGTAGATTGTAGTAAGGTAATCGAATAGACCTAGTATCTATAAGTTAAATTATATATTTTTATATGGTCACCAAAAATGCAAACGGAGTAAGTAAAAAATCAAAATCATCAAACTAAAGGTTTTTATTGAGATATATAAAAAACCCCATAGTGAATAAAAAAAATATTTTTTATTTTTAATTATACTTATGTACACCGTTTGCAATTCTGGTGAATATAATAATCTATTACATATAGTTTAAGATGAAAAAAATAATTAAAAATAAGAAAAAGAATGTAAAACAAATTGAAAACAAGATCATATATGATCCAATATATGATCCAATATATGATCCAATATATGACCCAATATATGATACAATATATGATCACATATATTGGATCATATATGATCGTGTCTTATATAAGCGCCAATTTTGGAATATGTTCATATATGAGACCATATTTGACACTATATATGATACTGTATATGGTCTCATATATGATATCATATATGATAATATACAACATTTTTAGCTGGGTAAATAAATATTTATTTAATTCAAAAATGTTGGTAAACAATTTTTCGAAATTTTTCAGAGACACAATATAAGCTTCAGTCGATTGGCGTTGTAATAGTTTTTTCAAAAACTTGGTGTTTTTGAAAAAACTACTATTACAACGTTACTTTCACATGTTCGTTGTAACCTATAGCTTAATTCATTTACACTTTCCTAGAAGGAACAAAGATCCTCTATGGATGGGCTTTTGAAAAATCCTAATCTAAGGGGGTAAAAAAGTTTACTCTTGGTATTTTTAATATTTCCTGAAATAGTGGTCCTGGAAACTTGAAATTTTAAATTTAGGATCCTCCGATGAAAAATTATTTAAAAAAGTACTTTTAAGAAATTTCTATTCTAAAGGCTCGTAAGTTGTTCACCGGTAAAATAAGTGTTTCGAAACATCAATTAATTTGTAGCGAAAATTTGACAATAATATGTTTGGTTACGATTTAAATTACACAGAAAAAATAAAAAAGAAATTGAGAAAATTTTTAATACTATTGAGTAAAAAATTATTCAATTTTGCACCAGTAAATGATTTAAAATTATTGAGTAAATTTTTAATAAAAAATTATATAATGCTTACTAAAAAATTTTAGTAAATTTTTAATGAACACAATTAAAAATTTAATTAAACATTTTTCGATTTTTTAAGTAACTTTTTAATTGTGTCAAGTAAAAATTTACTCAAAAATTATCAATTTATTTTTTTTTAAAGTTTAAAAAAGTTTTTTTTTTTTTAATTTTTTTTTTTTAAACTTTACCAAATATATTTATGTCTTAAAGACATAGGAAAATTTCATAAAGATTATTTCAAACTTTCATATATATAAAGGTGATTTCAAACTTTCATATATATACAAAAAACTATAAACTAAATGAGAATTCAAAACACGAAGAGAATAAAAAAAATAAAAAAATATTTAAATTTTGTATTAAATTATTTACTAATTTTTTTTTTAATTTTTGAGTAAATTTTTAATTGCGTCAATTAAAAAACTACTCAAATCTTTTTCCCAATAAATTGTTTTTTCGCAATATTTGTACTTTGCACTATGGTCCCAAATGGATTTTTTTTGGCATAAACTAAAAAAATGAACCAAGGTCACTTGGATTATTTCTGGGATGATTTTTATCTCTTAGCGCAATCAAAAATCGATTGTCAAAAAAAAAAAAATTTTTTTTGGAAAATTTTTTTTTTTTAAATTTTTTTTTTTTTTTTTGTAAAAAATTTTTTTTTTGTTTTTAAAATATATTTTTCTTAATTAATTAGCTTTACGGAAGGCAAAACAGTTATAAAATAAAATAATTTGAAACCGTGTCACGCAAAAAACAGCAAATTTGGCCGAAATTTGTGCTAAACTAAAATGGAAATTGTGGGAGTTTGCCAAAAAATGCTGGCAAGATGTAAATTTTAATATTAAATATACAATATTGAAAACACTTTCACGTTTAAAGACTCATGCAAGTTCGTGCCCAAACACAACTTTTTGTCCACGAAAGATATAGGCTATTTTGGCTCCAAAATCCTCATAATCAAAACATCCAAGGATAACGCCAAGGATGCATTAACTGTAAAATAGGAATTTTAAATAAGAACTAGTATCCTTAGGTTTCAATTTGTCCCTTTAGCCTCTTTATAATTTTAGTTTTTCCCATTTGCCGTTTGTATAAGTGTAATATTGATTTCACTCCGGTTTTATTATACGTCTTAAAACTTTCAACTTTGAAAGCCTAGCAAACTGAAAGTATTGGCACCAAATTTTTTTCATTATACTTTCTTGATAGCTTATAGTGTTGACATTAAGGAAATGTATAAGCTTTTGGAAATTTGTAAAATTTTATTTTTTTAATTTCTGCCAAAAAAAATGGATTTGGAACCATAGTGCTTTGGTACTATTTTTATCTACTGAAATAATGGTTTTAGAAACTTTAAAATTTAGAATGTAGGATCATCTAGCAAACAAAAATAACATTCTGACAGAAATAATTTTTAGAAAGTTTCGTTTCCAAGAGGGTAAAAAAATGTAATGAAATAATGTTTATAAAAACTTGTTTTTGGAATACAGAAATGGATTTACTACACTAGTACTTGTTTTTAACTTGAAATTGTGAATCTAGGATCCTATAGCACAAAAATTTTTCTCAAAATTAATCCTTTTGCCAATTTTTTTATCCAAAAAACTTTTTCGTGGATTTTTTTTAGGCAAAATTTTTTTTGTCGCGGATATTTTTTTGCAAATTATTTTTTCAAATAAATTTTTTCGCAATAATCTTTTTTACATTATGGATATATCATCCATATATTCAGCAAGGCTGAATTTAACTTTTTTATTTTGAAATTCTATATAACCTAAACATACAAAATGCTTTAATTCGGATGCTAGTTGACACATGCGAACAGAATTGGGTACCGAAATGTGTTTAAACAATTATGAACATATTTTTTGGTAAATACATAAGTTTTTTTTTCGCGGAAATTTTCAAAATTATTCTTTTAACCAATTTTTACCCCCAACATTTTTTTCGCGGAATTTTTTTTTGCGTGAATTTTTTTCAAAATTTTATTTTTTTTTTCAAATAAAGTTTTTTGTACACACAGAAAACAAATTTGCTAATTTCCAACTGAAATTCAGTTGTTGCAACAAAAAATCGGTGGATGCATTTGAATTAAGGTTGAAACAACTAAATATCGGTAGTTAGAACAAATTTTTGTTATTACAACTGTCTTTTTATTGAAACAACTATAAAATTCGTTAGCCACATCAAAATTTCGTAGCAGCAACCAAATTTTGAGTTAATACAACTGAAAAATTCAGTTGGAAATTTATTTTTCTCTGTGTAATAATTTTTTTACATTTTGAAGGGTTTCCATACATTCGGCAGGAGCAAATTTAACTTTTTACTTGTTTTCCTTGTAATATGCGTTACAAAATGAAATGGAACAGGGAACGAAATGGAATAGAACGAGAAACAAAATGGAATGAAACAAGGAACGAATAGAATAACATTTTTAACTCAGGTTTTTTTAATAACATTTTTTTTTCATAAAGAAAGAAAATTTTAATGTAGAATTTAAGAATGGCGACTTAAAGCGTAATCCTTTTAATTTCAAGTTTATAGTATAACCGGTAACAATGTATCGGGCGGGAGAGCTAGTGATTGTATGCGTAAAGGACATCCTTTTTTTTACATGCGTTACGAAATGAAATGGAACAGAGAACGAAGTTTTGGAACTAAAATTTTTTTGCAAAATCTTTTTTTTTTTCACAAAGAAAGAAAATTTTAGGGTAGCATTTGAGAATGGTGACTCAAATCGTACTCTTTTTAATTTCCGGTGTTTAATACAACCGTTAACGATGTATCGGGTGGAAATGCTATTTTCTGTATAAGCTAGTGACACTCTTTTTTTGTAAAATCTAGCATTCCTCGACTAGAGGTGCTTGCCCAATGTCTTTTGGGCAAGTCTACACCATTTACAGGTGTAGTTCGAAAAATCAATTGTAATTCGAAGATTCTACACTAAAAAATGCCTGCGAATTTTGTACTTTTGCCCAAAACATTAAATCATGATAATGTTTTGCGGAAGATTTGGGTGTACTTGCCAAAGCAAAGTTTTTTTTGTAGAAAAAATAATGTTATATTACTTTGCTATTCCTTGCAAAACGAACTGAAATATCAGTCGAGGACCCCATTAATAAACCAAAAGAGCTGTACATTTCATAAGTGAGTGCAAAAATAAGTGCAAAAAAGTGTTTTTACATTTTGGAGAGTATAAAAGATTCGGCACCAAAAAATAATAACACTCTCACTTGTTTTATGTACATTTGATAAACAAATGGAAATTTTTAATGCGAAAAGCTTAGACTTGGTGAAAAGTAGTTTTGGTAAAAAAAATGATTTTTTTTTCACGAAAAACAAAATTATGTTCAAAAAAATTTAATGAACCCAAACTTTTTGGTCAAAAAAAATTTTGATGAAAAGAGAAATTTTTTGATGCAAAAAAAAAAATTGATGAAAAAAAATTTTTTTGGTGAGAAACAAATTGATAATAAAAAATTTGATGAAAAAAATATGATAAAAAAAAAATTATGAAAAAAAAAATTTTTGATATAAAAAAAAATTTATGAAAAAAAATTTTGATAAAAAAAAATTTGATGATCAAAAAAAATTAATGAAAAAAAAAAAATAGAAAAAAAAAAAAAAGTTTGATGAAAAAAAAATTGATGAAAAAAAAATTGATAAAAAAAAATGATGAAAAAAAAAGTTTGATGAAAAAAAAAATTTATGAAAAAAAAATTTGTCGCGTCAAAAAAGTTGTAAATTTAGAATTTTATTGGAAAAAATCTTGTAAATTTTATTGTAATTTTACAAGCTTTTTGCTAATAAAATTGCAATTTTTACTATGAATTCTCGTAAACGATGAGGTAGCAAACAATTATTTTACAAGGCTTTTTTTGGTAATTTTACAATATTTTTATACCCTCCACTTACAATTAGTGATAGAGGGTATATATAAGTTTGTCATTCCGTTTGTAACTCATCGAAATATCGATCTGAGACCCCATAAAGTATATATATTCATGATGCCCGATCGATTTTAAGACATTCTAGCGATGTCCGTCTGTCCGTCTGTCTGTCTGTCTCTCTGTCTGTGGAAAATGCTGTCACGGACAAAAAATTGCACAGAGAAGACTGAAACTTAACATATTTATTGGAAGTTCTCCCGAAAAGTTTGGTATTGCATTTGAGCGATATCGGTTCAGCGGTTCAAAAGTTATGAACGAAAATGTAAGCACACCTCAAAAATTTCAGTACATTCAACATAACCTAAAAATACAAAATGCTTTAATTCGGCTTCTGGTTGACATTTGTGAACATAATTGAACACCAAATGGTATTTAAACAAGTACGAACATATTTTTTGACAAAAAAAATCGAGGATTTTTTTTATCAAAATTTTTTTTCGCGGAAAAATTTTTTTTTCGAAAATTTTTTTTTTTTCAAAAGTAATTTCCTTTTAAATAAAGTTTTTTGCAATAATCTTTTTGAAATTGTGGAGGGTATCACTACATTCGGCAAGGCCGAATTTAACTTTTTTACTTGTTTGAATTACAATAGATTTTTCCGAAGTACAATTGATTTTTTTTGAATAACAATTGATCTTTTTTGAATTACATTGATCTTTTTCGAATTAGAATTTATCTTTTTTGAATTGACAATTGACCTTATTTGAATTAAAATTGGAAAATTCGAATTAATGTTTTTTGAATTACAATTGATCATTTTCGATTTAAAATTGATCTATTCAAATTACAATTGATCAGTATTGAATTACAATTTATTATTTTCATTTTATCTGTAAATGGTGTAGAGTATATTTGCATAAAATAAAGATAAAGAACATTTCAAATAGTTCGGTAACGTTAACTAATAAAAATTTATTTTAACTTTTCAAAAAAAATATTTAAAATTACATACATATTTTTGACTACAAATTGTTAAATTTAGATCTGAAATTTAATCCAGTTAATTCCTCCACTAATAAAATAACAATGACTTAAGCATTTTAATAAAGAAAATCTCAAGTTTACATACCATAATAATAATAATAATAATAAAATTTATAATAGTTAAACAATAAGAAAGAAAAAAATTACAATATTTTATGTTTAAAACCACTTCAAGCCAGACAAACTAATAAACATAAAAAATACCTAAAAAAACTTATGTAAAAAAATAAAATTGGTAAAAGAAAACCTTTACAAAAAATGTAACCAACAAAAAAAATAAAAGAAACTTACAGTGGCTGGAGTAGAAGAAAACAAAAAAAATGTGAATAACTGCTTCCGTAAGTGTCAATCAAGTACACTATTCAAATTTTAATGAACAGAGAAAAAAGACAAAAAAAATAAAATCAAACACTTTTCTAAAGATGCAGTAATGACATATGGATAAGTCAAAAGCAAGGTGACAGCTAAACATACACATTTTAAACTGTATGGTGAATACAAAATTTTAAAATGATGCAGACACTGAATCTGAAATGGACAAAAACTCAGAAGTGTCAAACAAAGCAAAGAAGTCAAAACTTTCGTTAGTTGTCAATAAAATGCAAGTCACAAAATACTGTCTGTCATTTTATACCGTCTGTCCATCATGTCTGTCTAAATTAACATCATGTATGATCGCTGGCTCGTTTTCAAACAGAAAGTGTTTTGAGTGAAACGGTTAAACAAAAATAATTAATTTTAAATGGTTTGATGATGTTTTTATATTTTTATAAAATATTAAAAAAAAAGTTCAAAAACCCTAACCTTTAAACAATTTTGATGGACAAAAAAAAAATATTTGAAAGATGATTTTATAATTGATTAAATATTTGCGGTTGGTTTTTGAAAAAAAAAATTATGTAGCCAATCATTAACAATAGAATATTGAAAAAGAAAGTTTACATAAACACTTAAAAAAAAATCAAATTCAACACTTTCTGTTATGGTTAAACGAAGAAATCATAAAGATCATCACCAAAAACTCATTATATTTGCAATTGATTTTGAAAATTCATTAATTTCAAATTTGTCCAACCGGAAACTTTTAACAGAAAACCTGTTAAGAATTAATGATGTTTGATGTTTGGTTGTTAAACGGAACCAACAAAACTGTGACAATTGGGTTGGCAAATTTAAAGAAATATGTACAAAAAACTACTTGTTGTACTACTATACTATATTTAACGGTAAAGGCTGTATTATGTTGTTGTTGCTGTAGTTTTGACAGCTATGACAAAGTGTCAATATTAGCTTTGGTGACAGCAATCATATGTTATTTTTAGCAACTCTGTAATACACATAAATATAAGTCAGCTGGATTTTTTTTGTCATAACAGTACTTGACCGAATTCTTTAGTGAATGGTTGGCTTTTTTTCTGTGTGTGTGTTTGCAGGTCTTAATTCATTAGCAGAAAATGTTAAATTTAAATTTTTTAAATGGCCAATCAACCAACAAACATTTTTGGAAAGGTAACTTAAAAAACCATGAACCATGTCTTATATTGCCGTATGACTTTTTTTGAGACTTAACAAAAGGTTTAAGGATTTTAAATATATTTATGGAAGGTTTTTGTTTAACCTTCAATAATAATGTGTACTTACTTACAAGGAAGACGGTTATAATTAGGATTTAAATATGTGATAGGATACACAAAACAGTCCCAGCAGCTGTTTTTGGAAAGGAAACTTGAGTGAAGGAGCGCACCCAAACCTGCTGAATTAATGCATTATTCTCTAAGGCGATGTTACACTTTAGAGCGCTAGTTGGATACACCGAAAAAGTGCTCGTAAGATGCTCTGAACTTACATCTCTTTAGAGCGCTGAAAAAATCGCTATAAAGATGCAGTGAATTCATGAATATTTTTAGAGCTATTTAAGCAGAACAAAAATTAAGAACATTTGACTATTTCTGAAATACAAATTACAAAATCTGAAATACAATTGACTATTTCTGAAAACATTTTGAAAATCTTAAATACAATTGACTAATTCTGAAAATCAGTTGACTCCCTGCAAGCATTTGGAAGAAATATCGCCTAAGAGATCTTATTACATTTTTAAATATAATTGAAGAGTCTAAAGCATGATTGGACATTTTTTGTAATATAATTGTATTTTCTGAAACTAAAGTGGAAATGGTGTACTCAATATTTTTTTCATTCAAAATGTGTTAAAGGGGCTATGATTGAAGCACTCTTTGCAGTGCTGATTAATGCACAATAATGATGCGGTGAAGTCATGTGTCTTTGTCCAAAACTCAATATTTTTCATTCAAATGTGTGAAAAATTTTAAAAAGGAAAGCAAGTATGAAATTTTATTAAAAAGTAATTTTATGTTGTAAGTTTTATACAAAAAATCTTAACAAAAAATTAAAATTATTTCCCCTTACTTTTACTTCATCCTCAAGAGCGCTCTTTGGATGCGCTTCATATGCTATAAAAAGATGCTGTGTCGCCAAAATCTCGATTTATTTTTGCTGGGTTACCTCATTTTAAGTTCTTAAATTTCGACAGTTAAACGCATTTTATTGTAAGACTGAAAAGTTCGTCTAACAAGCGGCATTCTAAAAGTCATATTTAATGGACGATGTAAAAAAAAAGATTGAATGTTTGGCAACCGAGCTTTTTCCACTTGGCCGAACTTTCGGTTACCAAACATTAAGATTGTCGATTCAATTCTCTATTCATTGTCTTAAATGTGATAATCAGAATCAGTCTTCGATAGCATCTTCAAAAATCCAGCAATCAGTAAGTAAGACTAAAAATATTATTTAAATACTGAAATCTGAACGCAATAATTTAAAGTAATAATTTTTAAAATCGCTTAACGTTCGGTTACTAAATCTTGGTATTATTGCTTCACTACATCCTTTCCCTTAACAACTTCCGAGGGCCAAAACATTAAGCTTTTTGCCGCGCACAATCACCTAGCGCAATTAGTGGACGAACCAACACACAATGGGTGTGTTGAAGGGCGGTCACGGAACACTCTTGACCTTTTTCTCACTTCACATCCCGGAAAGCATAAAATGAGATTTTTTGTACACTTTGGTAACTTGGATCATAATACCATGTCTGCATCCTCTTTATATGCTACTCTTTGTAGTAACTTGGATCATAATACCATGTCTGCATCGTCTTTATATGCTACTCTTTGTAGCGCCTCAAGACCAGCCAAAAGACCAAAAAGCTAACTTTTTATTTATGAAAAGGCTCGTTGGGCAAAGCTCAATGATTGTTTTCGTCATTTTAACTAAAAACTTTGTTTTCTCGACGACAACGTCGATGCCGCTGCAGAAATGGTAATAAATGTAATAATGTTTGAAATCAAATCGTTTATCCGCACGAAGCATATTTCGGCTAAACCAAAGCAAAAGTGTTGGTTTAACCAGACGTGCAGAAATGCAGTCAGATCCAGAGACGAAGCATTCAGTAATTGGCGTTCGGACAAAAAACTCCATTACTGATCTGCTTCGCAAAAAGGCAAGAACCGAGTATGCCAAAGTACTTAGGCTAGAAAAAATTCTGTACGAACAGCATCTTCATGCCTTTTGATCATTCGTTAAAACTACTATTGTAACTCTTTTAAAGGATCATCAATTATTTAGGTCAACCTGTTGACTGACCTTTTTGCAAGAATTTTTTTTTTTGCCGAAAAACATTTAACACGTTTTTGAAAGTATATCGTATACTATGCCTTGGATTTTCTTTCGAGCTCGAACTATCAAAAGGGTTCTTGCAGATCTCAACGTAAACAAGTAAGCGGGGACGGATGTCATTTTCGCAATGGTGCTGAAATAGTGCTCTTCGACTGTTGGCACACCTTTTTGGTGCCTTGAATAGTGCGGGATTTTTTTTTCCTCGTGCTGGAAGGTGACCAATATCAAGCCAATCCCTAAAAAGTTACAAACCCTGAAAATAACCGCCAATTGCACTATGTTCTGCGCTTTCAAAGCTAATGGAATGCATGATTATTTTTCATCTAGTGAATTATTTGGTGTCCAATTCACTTCTCAACCATCGACAGTATGGCTTTTGTGGTGGTAGTTTTACGAGATACCTGTTAGCATTTCTTTCCGATGTTGGAGTCGGTCCCTTCTCCGATTTGGTGGGAGTAAAGTGTTTGCTGTTGATATTTCAAAGGCATTTGATCGTGTGTTGCAGGAGACACTCGTGTCAAAACTTATTGCTTTTGTTGTCGGTAATGACTTCTTTCGATTTAGTTCTAGTTTTCTCAGAGATCCCACTATTCGTATTGTTCAAAATGGGGCTCATCAAAAGAGTTTCAACTAAACTCAGGGGTACCGCAAGGTTCTGTTCTATGTCCTATTCTATTTCTTACATTAATGACCTTCTCGTTCAAACTTCCAACCCTATCTATTCTTTTGCAGATGAGAGCAATATTTACTATTCATTTTCCTTTGATCACAGGCCATTCCTGATTGAGGTTAGGCTTATGCGGCAAATTGTGAATGACACACTTATTCAGGACTTTACTACAATCTTCGAGTGGGTTCTTGCAAATAAGGGGTCTTGCAAACAAGGGGTATTCCAAACAAGGTCGCAAGACCCAATGTTAACCCACAGAACTGTTGAAGCAACATTGTCATCTGTATCAATGGTGGTGTAGATATTTAGGAATCGAACACTATTGATGTTCTCGGCATGCGAATACAGTGCGATGTTCGTTGGAACACGCACGTTTTTTAAGTGTCGAAAAAAACATTAAAGTGTCTCGGTTTTTTGAAACGCTGTAAAAACTTTTTTACTTCGTCCGATCTTTTCACTGTTTATACCGACTGAAAATGGAATACATTTCCCATTCATGTGCAGGAACTTCAGAGTCTGTACTCAGGCTTCTGGACCGGGTACTAAGGAGTGCGGTAAACCTTATTAATGACAGTAGGGTATCCAACTTTATTGATTCTTTAGAGCATCGTCAGAATGTATGTTGTGTGACACTATTCTATCGATATTGTCATTGGAGGTGTTCACCTGAGATAAGTGAACTTCTTCCCGAAACTCGGGTATTTGTTCGGAGTACTCACTTGTGCGGAAATAGCCTTGTCGAAATTAAAAATCGAAATACAAATCAGATCTGAAGGTAAGAGATTTCAACGATAGCTCCGATAACCAGCCACTTTATAAAAAAGACAACGCAGACAAAGATTCTGTCAAACTGATATCTACAGAAACTTTTTGGAAGAGGGGACAGTGGAAGCTATGTCTGTCATTGAACTGCTTGCTCATTCTTATATGCTGGAGAAAAACATCTCAAGAGATTTAAAAGAATCTTACATTTGTTTAATGGCAGAGACTATGTAATCACCTATCTAATCGTCCCGTGATATTATAAAAATCCTCAGAGTGTATCAGTGCTGGCGTATTGTATTACTAGACACTTCTTAGCTAACAAAAAAATGGTTTTCAACACAAAAAGACTCTGATAACTATTGTGATACCACGGGACGATTAAAGGATTACCTTGATAACCAACATCGGATGAAAGCTCTCTGAGACATTTTTAGTCTGATAGCCGTTGTGATACCATGGGACGATTCATGGATTACCTTGGTACCCAACATCAGATTGAAGATCAAGGCGATTCTTCAGAAACTATATGCAAATACCCATATACCTTGATCACCAACATCGGATGAAAGTTCTCTGAGAAATTTTTAATCTGGTAGCCGCTGTAATACCATGGTACGATTAGTGTATTACCTTGGTACCCAACATAAGATTGGAAACCAAGAAGACTCTTCGAAAACCATCGTATTGGAGACTAAAAAGACTTTTCTCCTTTTTTTCTCCTTATCAGAAAGTGCTCCGATATTACAGATATATCGCTACAGTCACTTCTGTTCGATAGTCATTACTTTTTACTCATATACTATATCTGATTATAACTAGAGGCCCTTAGAAATTAAGCTTGTACCCACTCTCCGTTGTCACTCTCTGGAGAGTGACAATGATTCTGTCTACAGATCAGCAGTATAGAGTCGTAGTTCAAATTTCCTAGGGGTCTACCACCATATTTCGTTTCTGTGTGATGTTTTTCCAGTTCGTAAAGATTTGGCTAATGGCTTTGTAATTTTTGGGTGTGAAAAATACATTTCACGGCATGACATCCAATTGATTTCAGAATAGATGATAACTATTGATCTACCAAGTTTGGGTTTTTTATGGTAAGAACCTTTAAAGAAATCTTTGAGCTAGGATACATCCAAGCTCCTTTTAGTAGACCATCGTATATTCGTAATTTCATCAAAGACTTCCGTCTGTAGTTCTTTATAGTGTAATCAAAATTTTTGAATCTTAGGTTTGGAGGTGGCAAAATATCCAATGTTATTTGCATAAATATGAAAGATATTTTTTTAGGTATTTTATAGTTAAAATTATGTATATCGGTTATGTATCCGTCCTTTGAAATTTTTATTAAAAATCATCTACTTTAAATCCTTCCAGTGCACAATTCGTGATGCTTAAGTCACGACTCACTGAATGGTACCCAAAAGGTTCCTAGAAGGAGAAATGTCCACAAAATTAGTTGTAACTTCACCATGTCTGGGAACGCACTAAAGAATCTATGCTTTTCTCCGACTTTTTGAAAAACAATGCTTTTTCTATTAATATACTAGCTGGCCCGGTCCGCGTTGCTGGCCCAAATATAAGATCAGTGTTATATTTCGTCTCGATTCAGACATATAGCCCTGCAAAAAAGTCATGAATTTCTTGCCTTATAAAAATTGGTGGGCATGGTTTTAAACGACCCGATTATGTAGATAATCATCCTTAAATTATATTTTAGGATCTAAAAAAAATTACCATGTCTTCGACTTTACGAAAAGCACAAAAATAATTAGCTATTGTCTTGAGTTCAAACAACCATTAGTAGTTTTCCCGAATTTTCCATTTTTTTGAGACACTTTTCTCATTTATATTTCATTCAAAACCTAATTAAAACTATAATTAACAAAAAAAAAAAATCGTTCCGCTCATTAGTAGGCGACATGTTTAGACAAAAGTGGGCGTTAATATTTGTGTGGTATATTAAACTTGTGCATATGGTAACAATACCCAAGGATTTAAAACCATGTGTACCAAGTTTAAGCGGAATCTATTAAGAAATATTTTTTTTAATATATCGAATTAGAGTAAAGAATATATTTTAGATAAATCGAAAAAAAAAGTTGGCGAGGACAATTTTTCTTTCCGAACAATTATATGGACTATTACGAACATTTAAAACCAAAAAATAGCCAAATCGGTCCAGGTGTTCTCAAGTGGTATAAATTTTAAGGATATTGAAAAATGTGGACTTTGAAGTGGGGGAGGACAATAAATATTTCCGTAAAATCCTTATTTGGACTATAATGATCTTTAAGAAAAAAATTTAGTCGTTCTCCGATTTTAGATGTATTGAAAAATGTGGGTGTGAAAAATTTTTATTTCCGTTAAAACCTAAGTTGGACTATGACGAACATTTAAAAAAAAGTTTAGCCAAATCGATCCAGCCCTTCTCCGATTTCAGATGTATCGAAAAAAGGAGGCGTAAAAGTGGGCGTGATTAATTTGTTTTCCGAAAAAACCAAAGAAAAACATTAAAAAAAATAAGACGAACATTTAAAGAAAAATATTATCCAAATCGGTCAGTTTTCATTTGATGCGATTACCAACGAACTACATTTGATTTTATTTATATTTTATTTTTCTATGAAGCAAATTTTATATATATCGAAAAAAAGGAGTGGTGGACAACTTTTCGTACCATAAAAACCTTATTTGAATTTAACCAACACGGTCAATCCATTCAAAAGTGGGCATAGAAGTGGAAAATTGTTCTTTCAAAAAAACCTTTGCTGGATTATGACGAACATTAAAAAAAAAAATACACAAACATTAAAAAAAAAAAAAAAAACATTACATGATATATGTTTATCGGGAAAAGTGATCGTAAAAGTAGCCGTGCACAATTTTTCTTTTGCGGACTATAACCAAATCGGTCTAGCCGTCTTAGATTTTTCGATACATAGAAAAAAGTGGGCGTGGGAAGTCCTAATACCCATAAAACCTTAGTTCAATTATGACGAACATTTTCAACAAAAATTAGCCAAAGTGGGAGTGGTCAATTTTTTTTTTTTCGTAAAAACCAAAGGTGATGAAAATGCATTTAAAAAAAAAAATCAAATCGGTGCAGCCATTCTCAGATTTTATATAAATTGAAAAAGTGGGCGTAAAAGTGGGCATGGTCGATTTTGCTTTCAGTAAAAACTTAAATTGGATTATTACGAACATTTAAATAAAAAATTACCAAAATCGGTACAGCCGTTTTCCGATTTTAGATAAATCGAAAAAAGTGGGCGTAAAAGTGGGCGTGGTCAATTTTTCTTTACGTAAAAACCTAAGTTGGACTATGACGAACATTTCAAAAAAAAAATTGTCCAAATCGGTCCAGCCGTACTCAACTGATGCTGTTACCAACGAACGACAATTGATTTTTATTTATATAGATTTCTATCCAGCAACATGTTTCTAACCCCACACATTTCTCCAGCAACATTTCTAAACGAAAATGTCATTCGAATCTTCATTGTCTCTGAAATTTAAAAGTATTACAAACATTTAATAACCGTTATATTTTAAGGTCAAAACTCCTATTAAACCATAATAGACTCTTAACCAGGAAATGATTTTATTTTTTTTGCCTGTTCTATACAATAAAAGCTGTTATAATTTTTAGCACTTTTTCTTAACTAAAGAATTTCCTTATTAGAACACTAAAGAAGGCAATTCCCAGTTTAAACAAGAAGAAAAAAAATGCTTACAACACAAAACCATTTTCTTTAAATACACATAGTGTATTTTCGATTTAAACTTCCTTGTTATCACGTTCTTAATCGCATTTAAAAGGCAGGCATTTATACCCTTTTTGAGACAATGTTTAATGTCTTTAAGGCAAAGAGATACACAGATACGAGAAGAATGAAAATAAAACCAAACTCAAACTATATAAAGTAAACGATCTTCGATCATGAAAAAAAGATACAAACATTTTTTTTATACAAAGGAGTTTGAAAAAAAAAACACAACAGATAATAATGTTAGAAATAAACTAAAAGCTGCATTAACTTAAGTTAAGGCTGGCAATTGCTGGAATGATACACTAAAAAAATAGTTTTAAGAAAAACAAAAAATAAATAATAATTTGAACGAAAATCCGGGCTCGGGGGATAAGTTTGCTTACCTCAGCAGAACTTACCATGGTAATATCGATAAAACAGTGTTACACAACCCACATTCCGTCGAAGCTCCAAAGAGTCAATAGAGTCATTGATTAGCTTTGACAACTTCCGTTGAAAACGGTACAGAAACTTCAGAATAGACTCTTAAGCCTCTGCTCATGTATGGTAGTTGTATTCCATGTGGTAGTTGTATTAAGTGGTATAAATATTGAGGAGATTGGGAAGAGTGGAGTAATTTTTTCACCATTTTAAGAAACCATGACACTTTAATGCTTCTTTCGAAAGTTGTAAAGCATGTTTATTCCAACGGACATAACACTGGATTTTCATGACCAGAACTTCAAGAGTATTAGATGACAATGTTGGTTTTACTACTCGTTTATGAGTCAATATACAACATTGGGTCTTGCATGAATTGAAATCAACCTTATTCGCAAGATCCCACTCAGAGATTCTTAAAAGGTCCTGATTGAGAGTGTCGTTTTTTTCTGCCGCACGCGCCCAACCTCCACAAGGCTTAGCCTATAATCGAAGAAAAATTAATGACAAACGTTGCTGTTATCTGCACAGAAAAAAATATGGAGGAAACAAATTTGAGTAATCACTTGTTTAATTTTTTAAAACAAATTTGAGTAATTTTTTAATTGACGCAATTAAAAATTTACTCAGAAATTGAAAATAAAATTTGAGTAAATAATTTAATACAAATTTAATATTTTTTTTTTATTTTTTTTTTTTCTCTTGGTGTTTTGAATTCTCATTTAGTTTATTGTTTTTTGTATATGTATATGAAAGTTTGAAATCATCTTTATAAAATTTTACTTTGTCTTGAAGACATAAGTATATTTGGTAAAGTTTGTAAAAGCAATTTTTTTGGAAAAAAAAATTAGAAACTTTTTAAACTTTTTAAAAAAATAATTTGATACATTTTGAGTAAATTTTTACTTGACACAATTAAAAAGTTACTTAAAAATATTAAAAAATTTTAAGTAAAGATTTAATTGTGTGAATTAATAATTTACTCAAATTTTTTATTAAGCATTTAATAATTTTTTATTAAAAGTTTACTCAATACTATTAAATCATTTACTGGTGGAAAATTGAGTAATTTTTTACTCAATAGTATTAAAAATTTACTCAAATTTTTTTTTTATTTTTTTCTGTGTGTACAAGAGTAGACATGATTGTGCGTTTGACTTAGAAGGTCATTATTAAAGATAAGAACCACGTTAAAGAACAGATCCTTGCGGTACCCATAGAGTTAGGATGATAAGAGGCATTGGTAGACCCCAAAATCAATATATCGCTTTATATAAATTGTTACACTTAGTGTATTAACTATTTTTACATGCAATTGTAAAGGGAAACATAAAGAGAAGTAACTTATAGAGAGCGGAAAAAATGGAATCCAACTAATTGAGTAGAAACCACCCACAACAACACGTAGACCTTGGTCTCTGAGAAAACTTGATATAGGTTAGTTTGGATGGGTGTCCGCCATTTGGCGAATTCATGCGGAGGCCATAATGTCCATTGTGATACCCTTAATTGTTAGTTCCCAACTCTTCTACTTCCTAAACTACCCCGATTTCCTAAGATATTCTGCTAGAGATGTCAATGAGACATCGGTTGGCAAATCAGGTCATCGAAAAATCGTTGTCTCAAATGCTTAAGGCGACTTCTCGTCAGACCCGGACATTCACATAACAAGTGATTTACTGACTTCTCCTCCTCCTCCACTTCTCCACAACTTCTACAATAGTCACTTTATCACTCCCATACGCACGCAATTATGCCGATTATACAGTGTCCTGTCCGTACTTCCACTAATAGGCTAACCACCCGTTTCTCAAAAGTAAGAAGGCTTGTTGTCCTTTAAGGACAACAGTGTCAGTAATATCTACCTATCCTTCATTCTCTGATATCTCATCAATTTCGTTCACCAATTCCACTATAGAAACCGAGATGTCAGGTTCCCCCTGTTTCCCCACCGACTCAGAGCCATTTCTCGCATAGTCATCGGTCAATTCGTTCCCAGCACCCTTACTATGTCCAGAAACCCTGATTAGCTTTACTGTGCGCTGACTGATTTGGCGAAGGCATTGTATGCAATTCCTACCGATTCACGATTTTACAGTGTTTGATTCTAAGACCTTCAGAGCTGCAAGACCATCCACGAAAATGTTGATAGCGCAATGACGATGGTCCCTTGTCATAATCACTCGATATAAATCTAGAGAAATCATAACCGATACAAAAAGCAATAAGTTTAGATACAAGTGGGTCGAGCCACACACGATCGAACGCCTTGAAAATATCCAAAGCAACCATCCTACTTTCACCAAACTGGTGAATAGAACGACTGCAACGTTCCGAAAGAAAAGCAATCAGGCTGCCGTAGAACGACGTTTACAGAAGCCATACCGTCCTCAAATACCCTTTTAACTGCACGAGCTAGAAAAGAATATCTTGGGCATCGTACTGGGTACTCTTTCAAGTTCCGGAAGTGGTTGATCGCCTTCCGGAAAGAACGAATTTATTGAAAATAATCCATCATTATTAAAAAGAGTCAGAATAGAAGAAAAGAGTCAGAATAGAAGAAAAGAGTCAGAATAGAAGAAAAGAGTTGAATGACCATAAGATCTTACTATCCCGGGGAGCAGAAAGAACTTTAGCTCAAAGACGCTGTTTGAAGAAAATCTTCTCGCGTCATAGTACCTAAGCACAATTGGTTCTCGCTTGCTTGCACATCATATCAAAATTGTCGTTTTTGTTGTCCCGCAAATATCTGAATGCTTCCTCTCTGGATCTGACTGCAGTCCTGCAAGTCTGATTAAACCCACACTTTTCCTTTGGCTTAACCGAAATTAGCTGTAAAGGAATACATTTCTTCATTTCAAGCCCTATAACATTACCCAACATTTCTGCAGCGGCATAGACGTTATGATCAAGGAAAGAAAGTTTGCAGTTGAGTTCTCCCAATGAAATTTTTCGTAAATACGAACCGTGTTTTTAGTAGCAGACCGAGAAACGCTCAGAAGTGCCGAGTACGAAAAGGATGCAGAAATAGTGCTATTATCCGAATTACCAAGAGGTTCAAGTCTGAAGTAATAAAAAGGTGGAGAGTATTTTGTTGTTGCCCTTCAACGCACGCATTGTGTGGTGGTTTATCCACTCGTTGCCCCAGGTGGTTATGCGCAGAGAAAAGCCCAATGTATTGAACCTCGGGCATAGTATGGCTGCAATGGCGAAGCTAAGTGGCGACGACTACTTCAGCGCTCGTGTAACTCGCAAGGGGTAAAGGGTGAAAATTTGTGCTATTTTTATAACTATTGAACTAAAAACTTCAGAATCTCAAAATTTTACATAGGACCCTTCAATAAAATAAACATCCAAGAGAAGGACATTTATGAAATTTAAAAGTTTTAAAAAGGGGTACCTTAGCAATTGCACTACAAAGTGAGCAGGGGGGTTCGCTAGGTAAACTTAAAAAAATTGTTTTATTCCAAGTCATTAAATAACTTCATTTACCAACATATTTCCTAGAGTGTACCACCACGACTATATCGTGTATTGTCTATCTCTCTAAAAGAACTAAATATGGCAAAGTCTAGTTGTAAGTCTGTCTGCCTGGTTGTATGTACTAGTATAAGAATAGATATTACACAACCAAATAAACAAGCTTTTTTAGCCATAAACAAATAAATGAACGAACGTACGTACGTACGAATATTATAAAATTAATAGAAATACAAAAACCTGGTCTTAATAAGGTGAAAATCCATTTACATGAGATGTTACAAAACACAAGATACAACAACTTTTCAAAAACAATTAGAAACAAATTTAATTTGTTAAAAATAAAGTGCATATTGCAAATTATTATTAGATTTTTATTTGCGATGTAAGTATAAACCAGAGCAAGTTTATTGTAGTCTGCAAAAGTATGTAAAAAATACAATTGTCGCCAAGTTATTGTTTATTTTTAATAAAAATTAAATAAAAAGGTTTTATATGTTTAAAAAAAAAACAAAACCTTTTCTACAAGGAAGTATTTCTATGGTTTTATTTTAGATTTAGTTAAGTGTTGCGCACGATCTTTGCATTAAACTGAGAATACATGATGTTTAAGATTTATACAGTTGAGGTTAGAAATCGTGAATAAATTAAAACCAGTAAAATTTTATAAAGAACGAATTATTTAAAACTAAATTTATTTTAAACATTCGACTGCAGACTGGGCTACAGAAGGCATTTACGGTCAAAGGTCACTTGTTTTAATAAGGAGAATATTGACACACTACACTATTTACAGATGTAATTCGTAAAAGATCAATTGTAATTCGAAGATTCTACTTGTAATTCGAAGATTTCATTTGTAATTCGAAGATTCCATTTGTAATTCGAAGATTTTACTTGTAATTCGAAGATTCCATTTGTAATTCAAGATTCCAATTGTAATTCGTAGAAGATCAATTGTAATTCGTAAAAGATCAATTTAATTCAAAAAATTAATTAATTCAAAGAAAATTAATTAAAAGAAGAATTAATTCAAAACAAGAATTAATTCAAAAAAAGAATTAATTAAAAAAAAATCAAATCCAAAAAAAGAATTAATTAAAAAAATGAATTAATTCTTTGAATTAAAATTGAATTATTCACAAAATTAATTAATTATTTTTTTATTATGTAATTCAAATTTAATTCAAAGAATTAATTCAAGCATGAATTAATTCATTAATTAAAATTTTTGATTTGAGGTCTGGGTGTGCGTCAGCACTTTTTTTTACTCCGGTATATAGTGAGTGTGAGAAAAGAAAAGTTGCCTGATTGATTAGTGATTGAATTGATAATTATTTGCGTAAGTGAGTGTGAGTCCAAATTCACTCACGATCGAACATAAATATCGACAATTAAAATTACCGATGAAATATGGCAGACTATCATGCCGGTCTGATACTTCGTTAGCGGTTATATTATATACCGGATAATAAAAGGATCAGGAGTCTCCGTTGCTCAAATTCTTCAAAATCTTTAAATTATTTTGTGAACTAAACCTGTTCACTAGAGTGGTTCAAAAAGAAAATGTTTTTTTTTTCGTTCTCACCTTCCCATTTTATGTAATTTGGTGCAAAAAGCTTTGCCTGAGTTTTTATAATTTTTGTCTTTAATTCTTTTATCATATCTCTCATCGTTTTCAAGATAAGCTTGAAATGTCAATTTTTTGACGTTTGAACGCGATTTTTTTAAAGCCGGTTGCAATAAACATACCAAGTCAACACGTGTTTCGATATCTTTGAGATCTTGTCAAAACAATATCTTCGTAATGATTAGCAGAGAAATGTGACCTCGAGCTGGGGTAATATTTTTCAAAATGATGGATTTACATGTTTTCTTTAACAATGCCTGTGAATTATGTACTCTAGCCCAAAACATTAAATCATAATAATGTTTTGCTGAAGATTTGGGTGCACTTGCCAAAACAAAGCTTTTTTTTAGAAAAAATAATGTTAAATAAACTTGCAAAAAGATTTTTTTACACTTTGTAGGGTATAAATGATTCGGCATAAAAGAATTTAACACTCTCGCTTGTTTTTTGTACATTTGTTAAACAAATGGAACATTTTTATGTTTTTGATTAGGAAAAAAAATTTTTTGATAAAAAAAAACTGTTAAAAAAATTTCGTAAAATAAATTTTTGGATAAAAAAATTGATGGAAAAAAGCTTTTGATGCAAAAAAAAAAAAAAAATTGAAGAAAAAAAAAAAAATTTACACTTTGTAGGGTATAAATGATTCGGCATAAAAGAATTTAACACTCTCGCTTGTTTTTTGTACATTTGTTAAACAAATAAAACATTTTTATGTTTTTGATGAGGAAAAACAATTGTTGATGAAAAAAAACTGTTTATGAAAAAAAAATTTCATAAAATAAATTTTTGGATAAAAAAATTGATGGAAAAAAGTTTTTAATGCAAAAAAAAAAATTTGACGGAAAAATTTTTTTTTGATAAAAAAAAGTGATGAAAAAAATTTTTTATAAAAAAAAAATTGATAAAAACAAAATTTGATGAAAAAAAAATTATGAAAAATATTTTTTTTGTTGGAAAGCAAGATGCAGTCTAAACTCTCACTTGTTTTTTTGTACATTTTTTAAACAAATGGAACATTTTTATGTTTTTGATGAGAAAAAAAAATTGTTGGTGAAAAAAAACTGTTTATAAAAAAAATATTTAATGGAAAAAATATATTGATGAAAAAAATTTTTTTGGATGAATAAAAAAAAATTTATGGAAAAAAGTTTTTGATGCAAAAAGAAATTTGGCGAAAAAAAGTTTTTGAAGAAAAAACAAGTGAGAGTGTTAAAATCGGCTGGGCCGAATTTTTTATACTCTCCAAAATGTAAAAAAAAAATTAAAAAAAAAAAAAATTCAGGGGCGTTTCTTTTTTTTTGGGGGGGGGGGGGTATGATGGGGTCAGTGGGGACGTTGAAAGCACCTTCCCATCGCGATAAATATACCAAATGTTTCATTTATTTTATTTACAAAAATACAAAAAACACGTAAAAAAGTGTATTTTTTTAGAGGTTGGTTCAGTTCTTTAAGAGGGAACTTTTTCCCCCTGGCCCGATTTTGCCAATTCACAAACTTATCCTGCCTATGAACATAAGACATATTTGTGCCAAACTTCAGGAGTCTAGCTGTTTTATTTTGGACTGCATTGTGTTATCTACAGACAGACGGAAGGACGGACGGACAGACGGACATTCATAGAATGTCTTAGAATCGATCATGGATCAATAATATATATACTTTATGGGGTCCCCGACCGATATTTCGATGCTTTACAAACGGAATGACAAAGTGAGTATATCCGCATACTGTGGTTGGAGGGTATAAACAAATTATGAAAAAAAATTATGAAAAAAAATATTGATGAAAAAAAAAATATGAACAAAAAGTTTTTATAAAAAAAAAAAATTTAAAATTTATTAAAAAAATTTATGACAAAAATTTTTTTTGTTGAAAAAGAATTATGTTTCGCTTTATTCACCACCTGGTAAAAAACTTTTTTATTCACCAGCAGGTGAGTTATTATCCAAGTTACAAATCAAAGTTGCAAACCTTTTTGGTTTTAAGAAAATGAAAACAGTAATTCTTATTTTCGTTTTGGTTTTTAGTATTTAGCTTATATAGTCAAACTGAGGTGGGGTCCTGCTAGGGTTGCCAGACGGGCTTGATTTGGCTTGATTGTCAAGCTTTTTTAGTACGTGTCAAGAATCAAGCCAAAATGGCATTTGTCAAGCTAAAATGAAATTTTAGACCATTTCCCACTAAATTCAAGAAAACTCAAGAATAATTTATTTTAAAAGTCTTTAAATGTAAATAAATACAAATTTAAGATTATTTTCAAAAATAATTATAATTTTACCACTAGGTGTACCAAAATCTGCTTTCTTAATAAATAATAAGCGAGAAGAGTAATGTATGGAACTGATTTCCTACATCATTGCATTTGCGCGATAAATTTGGGCGGTGCCACTTTTACCAAATGACTGATTCCTTTTTAGCAATCTGTAAAAAGTATATTTCTGAAACGGCACTTAAAAAATTTCAATGATAGCAAAAAAAACTTTAAAATTTACTCTAAAATAAGCCGATTCCAATTTTTTAAAATTTTAAAAACTTGCAGAACGCATTCAAAATTTGCTGAAATCAATAAAATAAACTAATTTTTCGTAGAACAGCGATTAATTTTATTTTCAAGCCCCGGTTTTTTATTATCTAAGTCACACAAACTTTGTTTTGTAACTTTTTTAATTGCGTTTTGAATTATACAAATTCATTAAACACGGTCACCACATTTTCTCACTAAATTTTAAGTTTTTTTTTTTAAATTACCGATTTTTGATTACACGATTTTTTTATTGTACTGATCAGAAATGCTTTAAAAAATATAATTTTTTTCCGAAATTTTTTTCCGTTTCGTTAAAAATGGTTTAGGAAAAAATCAAAATTTTTCAAAGTCCCGACACTTTTTTTTTGATAAGCCTTAATTTTTTTTTTTTGCATTTGGGGTGTAAGAAACAACAGAATTTTTTTTATTAGTTTCAGTCCCAATCAAATTCACTAAAATTCTTAAATTTAAAAAAAATATTTTTTTTAAAATACTAAAATTTCAAATGTCAAGAAAAATCAAGCTTTTATTTTTAGATGTCAAGAAGAATCAAGCTTTTTTTCTAAATGTCAAGCTTTTAACCAATTTCGATCTGGCAAGCCTAGGTCCTGCATAATTTTTAAAATTATACACCCGTCTAAAAACATTATCATGTTAAAAAAAAACAATATTTCCTAAAAATATTTCACGTATTTATATTTTTAACCACTCCAGTACTCATATGCGAACTTCCATGCATAAAGTCTTGCAAAATTTTCTATCTACGATATTTTTTTTTTTTATATTTTATTATAAATGACGACAGTTTGTTGCTTCTAAAGTATCTAATCTGTTGTGGCATCTATGTGGCAATTTTTGTTTAAAGATATTTATCAATATAATCCGGGTTAACGAATATTAAAAGACAGACAGACTAAGAAAGACAAAAAATAATAATAAAAAAAATATCATGCATTCATTTAAAAAGATTTAATCTCAACATAAAAATACAAACAGTAGATTTATGTCGAAAGTAACATAACGAAAGGATTACTTAATATGTAGTTGCAAATATGAAACAATATTATAAATAATAGCAACTAGAGGAAGAAGATTAAAAATAATTTGGCGCCAATTCAAATAACAATAATAACAAAGAGAAGAAACATGATTGCGACAACCATAGTGTAGAGGAAACATGGTATGATGGTAACTTTATCATAACATGATTGTAGCGATCATGCTATGATCTTCGCTGATCATAATACAATAAAAATTGCCATTTTATAATTGTTGATGATCATAGTAAGATTGTCAAATTCTATATATATGCAACTGGATCAACCATATTATGGTGCATTTGTGTGCTGCAATCATGTTCCAAACATGTTTTTTCTCGGTGTAATGTTAAACAAAACCTACCAACATTTTTTTTACGTGTAGGGGTATTGAATATTTTTTATAGGGTTTTGTTGCACAATAAACAAGTGTTTTTATAGCTTAATTTTTTTATTTTTAGTTTTGAAAACATTTTTTCAATTACTTATTTAAGTTACAAAAGGGTTCAATTTTGAGGTTTTGCAAGATGAACCTAAAATAAACAAAACACTTGTGTTCTGAAGATGATTTAAGATCATCTTCAAAAAAAACAATAATTTTGTAAAAAACATTTAAGTCATAAAGATTTGTAGAAAAACGAAACCACATTTTTTTTGTTAAAGTTAAGAAGAGCTCTTGAAACACAAAAAAACACTTTGTGGCTTTAACAGAAAAAAACTTCAAAATTATTTTGTAATTATGAAATGTGCATAACAGACTTAATGGCTAACATACACGTTTAAGCCCTTTTTTTATAAAATTGAATTGAACATTCAAGTTCAAAAAAATAAATGACAGCCATGTAATTTTTATGGTTGAAAATACTTTTTTGGGGGTTTACACTTTTTTTGTTTCAAATTAAAAAAAAAAACTTTCTCTTACTGATGAAAAATTAAAGATTTTTTTAAACATTTTTCTAAAATTATTTTTTTTTAAAACCATTAAAAATGATTTACGGATTTCAAAATAAAGAATTATTTTTGGAAAATTAATTAGGAGAAAAGTATGAGAAAATTGAATTTAAACATTTTTTAAACTTACTACACTCAAAATAATTTTTTTAAACAAAAAATATGTCAAAATCTGAGAATTTTTTATACGAAAAATATTTTTCTATACCAAAAATGTCTTAGAAACTGAGATTTTTACTAAAGGAAAAATATTTGCTTATAAAAGTTGGCGACTTTATAAACGTTTACAATTTATCGCAACATGTTGCTAAAAACCCATTAACATGTAAAGGAGTTATTATTTGACTTTTTCTCAGAATCTTCAAATTTTTCTATACAAAAAAATGTTTCAGAATCTGAGAATTTTTTTAAACGAAAAATCTCCCAGAATCTAAAATTTTTTCTATACGAAAAATGCTTCAGAATCTGAGAATTTTTCTATACGAAAAATTTCTCAGAATCTGAGAATTTTTCTTTACAAAAAATGTCTCAGAATCTTTGAATTTTTCTATACAAAAAATGTCTCAGAGTCTAAAAATTTTTATGTACGAAAAATGTTTCAGAATCTGAGATCTTTTCTATACATATTCTCAGAATCCGAAAATTTTTCTGCACAAAAAATGTCCCAGAATCCGAAAATTTTTCTACACAAAAAATGTCTCAGAATCTGAGAATTTTTCTAGACGAAAAATATTTCAGAATTTTTCTTTAGCAAAAGTTTTTCAGAATCTGGGATTTTTTTTATTAAAAAAATGTCTCAGAATTTGAAAATTTTTCTATACGAAAAATGACTCAGAATCTGAGAATATTTCTTTAGGAAAAATGCCTTAGAATCTGAGAATTTTTCTATACGAAAAATATTTCAGAGTATAAGAATTTTTCTATACGAAAAATGTCTCAGAATCTGAGAAAGTTTCTATACGAAAAATTTCTCATAATCTGAGAGTTCTTCTATACAAAATCTGAGAATTCTTCTGAATCTGAATCGGAGAATTATTCTGCGAATTGTTCTATACGAAAAATGTCTCAGAATCTAAAAATTTTTCTATACGAAAAATGTCTCAGAATCTGAGAATTATTCTATACGAAAAATGTCTCGAAATGCGGGTGAATTTTTCTATACGAAAAATGTCTCAGAATCTGAGAATTTTTCTATACGAAAAGTGTTTCGGAATCTGAGAATTTTTGTATACGAAAAATGTCACAGAATTTGAGAATTTTTCTTTACAAAAAATACCTCCGAATCTTAGAATATTTCTATAAGAAAAATGTTTCAAAATCTGAGAATTTTTTTAAACAAAAAAATGTCTCAAAATTTGAGAATTTCTATACGAAAAATGTCTCAGAATCTAAGAAAGTTTCTATACGAAAAATTTCGCAGAATCTGACTTCTTCTATACGAAAAATGTCTCATAATCTGAGAGTTCTTCTATACAAAATCTGAGAATTTTTCTGAATCTGAAAAATATCTCAGAATCTAAAAATTTTTCTATACGAAAAATGTCTCAGAGTCTGAGAATTTTTTCATGCAAAAAATGTCTCAGAATTTGAGAATTTTTCTTTACGAAAAATGTCTCAGAATCTGAGAATATTTCTATACGGAAAATGCCTCAGAATCTGAGAATTTTTCTATACTTAAATTGTCTCAGAATCTGAGAAATTTTCTATGAGAAAAATGTCTTAGATTTAGAATTTTCTATACGAAAAATATCTCAGAATCTAAAAATTTCTCTATACGAAAAATGTCTCAGAATCTGAGAATAATTCTATGCGAAAAATGTCTCGAAGTCCGGGTGAATTTTTCTATACGAAAAATGTCTCAGAATCTGAGAATTTTTCTATACGAAAAATATTTCAAAATCTGAGAATTTTTTTATACAAAAAAATGTCTCAGAATTTGAGAATTTTTCTTTACGAAAAATGTCTCAGAATCTGAGAATATTTCTATACAAAAAATGTCTCAGAATCTGAGAATTTTTCTATACTTAAAATGTCTCAGAATCTGAGAAATTTTCTATGAGAAAAATGTCTTAGAAACATTTTTTTATACGAAAAATGTCTCATAATCAAAGAATTTTAATATACGTAAGATGTCTCAGGATTTTTTATTTACGAAAAATGTCTTAAAATTTGTATATTCGAAAAATGCCTCAGAGTGTGAGAATTATTCTATACGAAAAATTTTTCTATACAACAAATGTCTCAGAGTCTGGGAGCTTTTCTGTAGTAATTTGACAAGGTTTTTTTTTAGTGTAGAGAAAAATTTCTAAGAATTTTTCTTTACGAAAAATGTCTCAGAATCTGACAATTTTTCTATAGAAAAAGTTTCTCAGAATTTTTCTATACGAAAAATTTTTCAATACGAAAAATGTCTCAGAATTTTTCTATACGAAAAATGTCACAGAATCTAAGAATTTTTCCATACGAAAAATATCTCAAAATCTGAGAGTTTTTCTGTACGAATCTGAGAATTTTTCTATACGAAAAATTTCTTAAAATCTAAGAATTTGTCTTTACGAAAAATATCTCAAAACCTGAGAATTTTTCAGTACGAAAAATGTCTTGAAATCTGAGAAATTTCCTATGCAAAAAATGTTTCAGAATCCGAGAAATTTTGTATACGAAAAATATTTCAGAATCTGAGAATTTTCTATACGAGAAATTCCCAGAATCGACGAATTTTTTTATGTCTCAGAATCTGTGAATTTTTCTATACGAAAGATGTTACAGAATCTGAGAATTTTTCTACATTAACACAGAAAAAAATATCGTAAAATCAAGAGTAACAAAACAAATTGTTACCAACGAAATACTAGTTCAACAACGTTTTTAATTGTATCAACAATGTGTATTGTTAATGTGACAAAAATCCGGTTTTATTTCCAATTAAACGCATGAATTAAAATCATTGTTAAAGATTCCACAAAATTCACATTAATAACACAAACAATTTATAAACTCATTTAATAAAGCACAAATATATGCGACGATAGCACGGTGGTAGTGTGCTAAACTCGAATCATGAAGGTTACGGGTTCGCTGCCAGTTGGCGGAACAGTTTTTTATTTTTTTTTTTTTTTATTTGAGATTATTATTTATTTTTAAAAACGCAAAAAGTGCATATTGAAATCACAGACACCTTATGTACGCATTTAGTCAGCTTTAATTATACATGAGGAATAGCACGGTGGTAGTGTGCTAGCTTCGAATCATGAAGGTTGCGGGTTCGCCGCCAGTTGTCGGAACTTTTTTTTTTTTTTAATTTCCAATTTTAGTTTTTTTTATCATTCTATTTGTAGACTGTTTTAAATATGACGTTTAGTCAAATACAAATATGTATAAGGATAGCACAGTGGTAGTGTGCTAGACGCGTAGCACGAAGGATGCGGGTTCACAGAAAAAAATAAAAAAAATATTTAATTAAAAAATTCGTAGATTTAATTAAAAAATTAATTAAATCCGGACCAATCACTAAAATGCGCAAATAAATTAAAAATATTTGTATGTCGTTAATTAAAAATAAATGGATATTTATTTAATTAAAAACTTAATACTATAAATTAAAAAATTTAATTAAAATTAAAAAAAAAAAATAATTAAAATTTTAATTGTATAAATTAAAAAAATTAATTAAAAATATATTAAAAAAAAATAATTTGTAAAAACATTCTTTTTGAATAAAATAGTTTAAAAAAAAATATTTCTTCAAACTTTACCAAATTTATTTATGCCGTAAAGACATAGTCAGTGAGACGATTTTATAAAGTTGATTATAAACCTTTCATATACATACACATAAAACTATAAACAAAATGAGAATTCAAAAACCTATGCGAAAAATAAAAAAAGCTTTCAACAAACTTTTTATACTTATGTATTTTTTTTGTATGTAATACAATGCAAGAGAAAAACACACACTCGCACACACACGGAAAACAAAACAAAAAAAAATAAGAAAAGCTAGAAATTTAATTAAACATTTAATTATATAAATTAAATATTTAATTAATATTAAATTTGAAAACAATTAAAACATTAATTAAAATAAAGTTAAAAATTTAATTAAACAATTAATTATATTAATTAAAAGTTTAATTAATATTATATTAAAAAACAATTAAAATTTTAATTAAAATAAAATATACGATATTATTTTCTGTGTTCGATGCCAGATGGCGGCAGAGATTTATTTTTTTATTTTATTTTTTTTTTTCTATTTTTAGATTATTTTTATTCTATTTTTAGATTTCAGATTATTTTTTATTCTATTTTTAGATTTTACAAATTTTTCAATTAATTTCCTTGTTAATGTAACAATGAATGATGTTGATTTTTTTTTCAAAAGTTACAAATGCCATTGTTGTATTGACAAAATCCAATGTAGGCTCAGTTTCAATTAAATGTTTAATTGTATTAACAATGAAATTAATTGTATTGACAAATTTTTTTTTTCTGTGAAAAATTGTTACAGAATCTGAGAATTTTTCTACACGAAAAATGTCTCAGAATTTGAGAACTTTTTATACAAAAAATGTCTCAGAATCTGAGAAATTTTCTGTACGAAAAATGTCTTAGAATCAGATATTTTAGAATTTTTAATTAGATTTATGTCTCAGAATCTTAGAATTTTCTTTAGGAAAATATCTAAAAATCTCATTGTCAGTATTTTTTCAAATGGAAATTCCTTAGAATCAGTAAATTAGATTGTTAAAAAAAATGTCCCAGTGTCTAAAAGCTTTTATATACAAAAAAATATTGATTTATCAATATTTTAATTGTTTCTACTTGTTATCTAAATGTTGCTTAAAAACCAGCAACATTTTTGTTAGTTTCCCCTTAAACAAAAAAATTTTAAAATATGTATTAAAAAAAAATATATATATATTTATGAATATTAGGTGTTAATATTAATTTCTATCGTAAACTTGACAGACAACAATTTTCGTACATTTTAAATTTTTAACACATTTATAGAACATAAATTAATAATATTATGGGTTTTTTGTAAAAACATGCCAACATACAGAGTATAATAAATTAAAAAAAAAAGTTGTAATTCTAAAGTGTGTCTAAACATTAATGTCATGTTTAAGCACAAACATGAAATGTTACGCACAGGAAATAAATTGAAAAAGAAGACGTACCAGCACAGCAGCAACTTTTTTTTGTTGAAACTACATAAAATTGTTTATTTTATAGTTTGAAAAAACATTGAAAATTTGTGTGTTGCAATTAACGGATGTTAAAATACATCTTTACAGGTTTTATAATTGAAATAAATCTTATTTTTACAATTTACAGTGATGCAACAATGTTGACAATACAAATGTGTCTAAACAATTGAAAAGTGGCAATTGAAAAGCTTGTATAAAATTATTTAATTAATTTGGGATAAGTGTTAGATAGATGTTGCTCTTACACTACAGTGCAACAATGTTGCCAGTAACAATGTTGCTCATATACTACAGTGCAACAATGTTGCTAACATCAATGTTGCCAGTAACCATGTTGCCAATAACTAAGAATACTTAACAATTGATTCCAATTTATAGCAACATGTTTCTAAAAATCCTTCAACATGGTAGAGATTTATCATTTATCTGCGATATGTTGACAACACAAACGTGTCTTATTTTTATTGAGTTGGGAAAGTGGCGTATACTATACAGGATATTTTTCTACAGAAAAAATTTCTCAGAATCTGAGACTCTTTCTATGGGAAAAATGTATCAGAATCTAAGACTTTTTCTAAAGGAAAAATGTCTCAGAATCTGTGACTTTCTACAAGAAAAATGTATTAGAATCTGAAACTTTTTCTTTAGCAAAAATGTCTCAGAACTTTTTTATATGAAAAATGTTGCAGAATCTAAGACTTTTTCTTTAGGGAAAATGTCTCAGGTTCTGAAATTTTTCTATAGGAAAAATTTCTCAGAGTTTGAGACTTTTTCTTTAGAAAAACTATCTTAGAATCGTGAGTCTTTTTCTATAAGAAAAATGTCTCAGAATCTGAGACTTTTTCTATAAGAAAAATGTCTCAGAATCTGAGACTTTTTCTATAAGAAAAATGTCTCAGAATCTGAGACTTTTTCTATAAGAAAAATGTCTCAGAATCTGAGACTTTTTCTATAAGAAAAATGTCTCAGAATCTGAGACTTTTTCTATAAGAAAAATGTCTCAGAATCTGAGACTTTTTCTATAAGAAAAATGTCTCAGAATCTGAGACTTTTTCTATAAGAAAAATGTCTCAGAATCTGAGACTTTTTCTATAAGAAAAATGTCTCAGAATCTGAGACTTTTTCTATAAGAAAAATGTCTCAGAATCTGAGACTTTTTCTATAAGAAAAATGTCTCAGAATCTGAGACTTTTTCTATAAGAAAAATGTCTCAGAATCTGAGACTTTTTCTATAAGAAAAATGTCTCAGAATCTGAGACTTTTTCTATAAGAAAAATGTCTCAGAATCTGAGACTTTTTCTATAAGAAAAATGTCTCAGAATCTGAGACTTTTTCTATAAGAAAAATGTCTCAGAATCTGAGACTTTTTCTATAAGAAAAATGTCTCAGAATCTGAGACTTTTTCTATAAGAAAAATGTCTCAGAATCTGAGACTTTTTCTATAAGAAAAATGTCTCAGAATCTGAGACTTTTTCTATAAGAAAAATGTCTCAGAATCTGAGACTTTTTCTATAAGAAAAATGTCTCAGAATCTGAGACTTTTTCTATAAGAAAAATGTCTCAGAATCTGAGACTTTTTCTATAAGAAAAATGTCTCAGAATCTGAGACTTTTTCTATAAGAAAAATGTCTCAGAATCTGAGACTTTTTCTATAAGAAAAATGTCTCAGAATCTGAGACTTTTTCTATAAGAAAAATGTCTCAGAATCAGACTTTTTCTATAAGAAAAATGTCTCAGAATCTGAGACTTTTTCTATAAGAAAAATGTCTCAGAATCTGAGACTTTGTCTATAAGAAAAATGTCTCAGAATCTGAGACTTTTTCTATAAGAAAAATGTCTCAGAATCTGAGACTTTTTCTATAAGAAAAATGTCTCAGAATCTGAGACTTTTTCTATAAGAAAAATGTCTCAGAATCTGAGACTTTTTCTATAAGAAAAATGTCTCAGAATCTGAGACTTTTTCTATAAGAAAAATGTCTCAGAATCTGAGACTTTTTCTATAAGAAAAATGTCTCAGAATCTGAGACTTTTTCTATAAGAAAAATTTCTCAGAATCTGAGACTTTTTCTATAAGAAAAATGTCTCAGAATCTGAGACTTTTTCTATAAGAAAAATGTCTCAGAATCTGAGACTTTTTCTATAAGAAAAATGTCTCAGAATCTGAGACTTTTTCTATAAGAAAAATGTCTCAGAATCTGAGACTTTTTCTATAAGAAAAATGTCTCAGAATCTGAGACTTTTCTATAAGAAAAATGTCTCAGAATCTGAGACTTTTTCTATAACAAAAATGTCTCAGAATCTGAGACTTTTTCTATAAGAAAAATGTCTCAGAATCTGAGACTTTTTCTATAAGAAAAATGTCTCAGAATCTGAGACTTTTTCTATAAGAAAAATGTCTCAGAATCTGAGACTTTTTCTATTAGAAAAATTCCGAAACTCTTCTATAAATTTTTATAAAATATTATAAATGCTTTTATAAGGCAAAATGTCTCGGAAATCTGATACCTTTCCAATAGAAAAAAAAATTCTCAAAATCTTTTTCTGTAGGAAAAATGTCTCAAAGTCTGAGACTTTTTCTATAGAAAAAATGTATTAGAATCTGAAACTTTTTCTGTAGGAAAAATGTGTCAGAATCTGAGAAGTTTTCTTTAGGAAAAATGTTTCATAATCTGAAAATTTTTCTTTAGGAAACATTTCACAGATTCTAAAAAATGTTTCATAATCTGACAATTTTTCTTTAGGAAGCATTTCTCAGATTCTAAAACTTTTTTGGGAAATTTTTTTAAAATCTTAGAATTTTCTTCAGAAAAAATTTCTCAAAATCTCAGAATCTAAGACTTTTCCTATAGGAAAACTGTCTCAGAATCTGAGGTGATTTGTATTTATCATTTTTCACAGATTCGGAGATTCTTTATTTAAGATCAGATACAGCATGTTAGATTCCCCTTGCTTCTTATACCTCAACGCAACAATGTTGCCAACAACAAAGTTTTCATAAACAATGTTCCTAACAACAATGCTGCCAATAAAAATGTTGCTAGCAACAAAATGTTTAATTAACATTAAAAAAAAAAAACAAAAAACATCTTTAATTTCCTTCCTAACATCCCATATTTCCTTTAAGTTCCCATTAAAAAGCACTTTCTTTTCAATTCGCTACTTAAATAAAATTTTCACATAATATCTGTGGTTTTTACAATTGACATAATATAATCATATAAAAAGCGATTTCATAAGACGATTAAATGTTATCGGATATTTAAAATCTAATGAAACAAGTTGTTGTGCATGCTTAAACATGCATGTTACCGCACCTACTTAATAGGAATTGTTTTTCCACCCAGAGGTGTCTTATAAAAAAAATTTTATAAAAAAAAAAATAATAATAAAATCCACATAAAAACAAACAGATGGATTCAATAACGTGACAACATACAAACAAATCGTCAGTTAGTGAAAAAAAAAATGCCACTTAGTCAGTTGGCCGGCCAGCCTTTCTAGCCTTCATTTAGTTGCCAAATCACAAATATGTTGTTGTTGTTGTTTGCGTCTCTCGACAAAATTTAATTGAAATGTCACTGGTAATGTAATGTATTGCATTTCATTGCAGTCTCAATGTCCATCAACGTCAAACTGTTTGTTGTTACTCATAGTTGATTATTGCATGATTGCAATAAAAATGTTATTGTTTTTATTGTTATTGTTGTTACTAGCGGTGTTGTTATTAACATTGTTGTTGCTGATGTTTATGTTGCTATTGGCTGTTGTGTTAACAATGAAAAAAAAAATTCAACAAGTACATAAATATTTTACAATTGTAAACAAAATTTTTTATTACCAACAACACAAAATGATATAAAACGGAATTAACTTACAGTGTCACTTTACACACGTTTATGAAATTTAAATTCCAAAACGCAATTTTATGTGGGAATTTCTTAATTTTCTTTTATGACTCCTAAACATTAAATCCTATTTTATACACTGATAGAAATAATTCGTATAGGAAAACATTTTTAAAATTTTTAGACATTATTTTCTAGAAAGAAATTTTCCGTAGAGTTAAATGTATCAGATTAAAAAAAACATCAAAACATGTTGATGGGTTTAAGGAACATGTTGCTGTACTAAAATAATCAATAGAAGCAAAATCCCATTTCATATTACTATGAGAACATTTTTAAATTTTAGACATGTTGCTAACAACATGACTTTAAATATGTTGCTAGCAACATGTTTATATATATGTTGCTAAAAACATGTTTCTAAATATGGTGCTAGCAACAATTATGTTTCTTGTAACATGCTTCTAAATAAGCTGCTAGCAACACGTTTCTAAATATGTTGCTAGAAACATGTGTGAAAGTATGTTGCAAGCAACATTTTTTTAATATGTTGGTAGCAAATTGTTTTTAGATATATTGTTAGCAACATTTTTATAAATATTTTCCTAGCAATTGAAATTTTATTCGTATTATAATGTTGTTTAAAACATGCTTCTAGATATGTTTCCAGTAACATGTTTATTAAAATGTTGCTAGCAACAAGTTTATAAATGTATTGCTAACTACTTATTTCTAAATATGTTGCTAACAACATCTTACCTAACATGTTTCTAACAAAATGCGTCTAGATATGTTGAGTTGAGGGCAAGTTCATGGCGTTCAGACTTAAAACAGTCCATTCTGCCTTAAATAGACATGTTACTAACAACATGTGTCTAAAAATTTTTCTACTATTGTTGCTAAGAAATGTTCTTATACATCTTGCTTCATAAAATTTTTATTATTGATAGGGATGGCATGTTCCATTTAAAAAAATATTATAAAGAAAGGTTTTTAGATACCTAGAAAATTTCACCCCAAAAAAATCTTAGATTCTGAGACATTTTTCTATAATAAATTTTTTTGAATAGTAAAAAACGATTATATTAAAATATTCTTAGATATTGAGATCATTGTTGACTTTGAAGTATTCTCAGGAAAGTGTTTTAGATTAAAAAAAAAATTAACCAAAAATGCTGAAGGATTTTCAGCAACATGTTGCTCTAAAAATAGAAACACTTCAAATAGTCGTACAAAGGAAAAAAAAAATATTAGAAAAAAATTGTTAAAAAAAATCTCAGATACTAAAACGTTTTGTGTTATCTCAGCTACATACGGATTTCTTTCCAAAAAAAAAAATTCATCAGATATTTGTATTAAAATCACTATACACTGAAAAAAAAGACATAACTAAAATTAAGGAAAAAATGTCTTTAAAAATTTATCATGAATTTTCCTATCATTTAGTTAAATTTAACTTTAAAATGAGAAATTTTCTTAACTATGAGGAAAAAATTTTAGTTCATTTACTTATAATTAGTTCATAGTTTTCTTTAAATGGATTTTTTTAATATTAGGAAAAAAATTCTTACTGCCAAAGAAATTTTCCACAAATCTAAGAATCGTATCTTTATTTTTAAAACATATTTCTTAAAAACAATTTAGTTCAAGTTTAGTTCAAATTTCCTAAAAAAAACATCATCGTATTTCTCTTCTTTGAATGGAGGAAGTGTACTTCTTAGAATTTAGTAAATGACTTCTGAGAAATTAGTAAATAACTTCTTTTCTCTCGAAAACTAAGCGAGATAGAGCGAAACGGATGAAATTTTCAAAAGAAAGACTACAAAGAAAAATATGGAATAGCCTGGCTCTGCATATCTGTCTGGGTCTCAAGACCCTAATTTTAGATATAAAATTTGAAATTCCCTAGATTTTATATATGCACATATCTCGGTAAATACTGCCAACACGAGAAAAGGTCCAACGGCATTTTTGTAGCTCTTGACTCGTAGAACACTTCCGCAAAATACCCGAAAGCCCTCCGATTAATAGTTTTTGAGTTATCCGGTTTTTAAGATTCTCAAGACCCTATCAGGCCCCTTATTACCGTATCTCAAAAACTAAGCAAGTTAGAGCGAAACGGACACAAGTTTTGGTTCAAAATCTATGGGGACTCATAAAGGATCCAACGGGGTCTCGAGTTAAATGGGGTTCGAACCCATGGGTCCAGGGTCTAGACCCAATCTATTTCTAAAATGTGAAGTATAAATATTTTTCCCCATTTTCTAGTTAAAATTGGCTTAAAATTAAATAACTTTGTTTTCCTTATTTTTGGGAAAATTATGAACTAAAACCAAGGAAAAAAATCTTTGGAGCCAAATCATTCCCTCTTTTTCTCAAAATTGAGTTAATTTTCCCAGATTTTAGTTCACTTTTTTTTTGAGTGTATATTTTAAGAGATCGTAAGCAACATGTTGCTGTCAAAATGTTTTCATGCATGTTTATTATGCAAGACAATTTAAATTGCCGTCTCTTAGAATTGTCAAAAGTTGTTGATTTATAAATTTTTTTATTACGATCAAAGGCGTTCAAAGTTTTTGTCAAATTTTCGCCGTAAAAAACAAAGTACTATGCTTTTGAAAAACAAAAAACAGATACTCAGATTTTCAATAAATAAATGTTTTACATTTTTAGGAATAGTTCCAGTTTTCGAGAACTTTTCTAAAGTAAATTTTTAGATTCTTATATTTTGATACCTTTTTTTTCTCAGTTTCTAAGACATTTTTCGTATAGAAAAATTTTCAGATTCTACTGAGATATTTTTCGTATACAAAAATTTTCAGATTCTAAGACATTTTTCATATTGAACAATTTTCAGATTTAGAGATATTTTTCACATGGAAAAATTTTAGATTCTGAGACAGTTTTCGTATAGAAAAATTTTCAGATTCTGAGATATTTTTCGTATAAAAAACTTTTTTGAAAAATCATAATGTTTATTAACATATATTTGGCTTCATTTTCATAACAACATGTTTAGAAACATATTTTCAGCAACATGTGTTAAAAATTGTCTTTAGCAACACACTTAGAAATATTATTTATTTGATTAGCAATATGTTGCTATAAGCCCATAAAAATTTTTAATGGTTTTTAAACGATAATTTATCTAACAATAAGACATATTTCTTATAGAAGAATTGTCAGATTCTGCGGAGATATTTTGCGTATACAAAAATTTTCAGATTCTGAGACATTTTTCATATCGAACAATTTTCTGATTCTGAGACATTTTTCATATAGAAACATTTTTGGTATAAAATACTTTTTTAAAAAGTCATGTTTATAAACATATATTTGGCTTAATTTTCATAACAACATGTTTAGAAACATATTTTCAGCAACTTGTGTTAAAAAATGTCTTTAGCACGACGCTTGAACTATTTAATATTTAGTTAGCAACATGTTGCTTTAAACCCATCAACAGTTTTAATGGTTTTTAGACGATAATCCGATCCATTTGTTGATGCAAAAATTGTTGTACTTAAAAAATGTTGCAGATTCTGAGAAGTTTTCTGTTTTAAAAAATGTTTCAAAATGTAAAATTTTCCTATGGCAAAAATGTATCAGAATCTATAGATTTTTTATTTAAAAATTTTTCAGAATCTCAAATTTTTTCTATACGAAAAATGTATTAGATTCTGATTCATTTTTTAAAAACTTTCAGATTCTGACACATTTCACAAAAAGTTTCAGATTCTGAGATATTTTTCGTATCGAAAAATTTCAGATTCTGAAAAATTTTTAAATAGAAAAATCCTTAGATTCTGATACATTTTTGGCATAGAAAAATTTCACATTTTCAAACATTTTATTAAACAGAAAAATTCTCAGAATCTGACACATTTTTCATAAAGAAAAAGTTTTGCACCAACAAAAGGATTATCGTCTAAGAAAAACGTTGTTGGGTTTAAAGCATTATGTTGCTAACCAAATATTAAATATTTCCAAGCGTGTTGCTAACGACATGTTTAAACACAGGTTTTTGAAAAATTTGTTTTTCAACATGTCGCAAGCAATTCTCAGATTCTGCAAAATTTTTATTAGCGAAAAATTTTCAGATTCTGACAAGGAAGTTCTTTCACAGGGCACCCACCGATTGTACTGAAACTTACACATAGGAAAAAGGGGAGCAAAATATGTGCCCAATCCCACATTTAGCAGGTCAAAGGAAAGGGGGAAAAACGGGATTTTTTTCGTTTTTTGAGGATTTTTCCTATTTCGTCAAAAGAAACTATATGAACATTTTATACAGGTCGAAAGGTTTTTTGAAGGCCTATCCAATGTATCGGTCGTGTCCAAATTCGGCTTGGTTAAGTTCGTTATTATCAAAAATGTATAATCGTTGGGGAAGTTAATATTGAGATGTATATACGTACGACCGCCAAAATCGTTTATAATAATCTCTATCAAAATTAAGCTAACTCGTACTTTTTCGTTTGGCGAAACTCTTACTAGTTCGGCTTTTATACGGATTTTCCCAAAAGCCCTTATTTTTTCATAAGGTGGCAACCCTTATTTAAATTTGAGATTGGGCAGCTAAAAAAATAGGTAATGTTATTTTTTCCCATAATTCCAATATTCAAGTTTCAGGACAATCGGTGGGTGCCCTGTGAAAGACCTTCCTTGAGAGTCGCTTTTCGTATAGAAAAATTTTGAAACTCTCAAACATTTACGGTGTAGAAAAATTCTCAGATTTTGAGATATTTCTCGAATAAAAAAATTTTAGATTCTGAGACATTATTCGTATAGAAAAATTCTGACACATTTTTCGTATAGAAAAAATTCAAATTCGGAGACATTTTTCTCAGATTCTGAGACGTTTTTCGTATAGAAAATTCTCAGATTATGATGCATTTTTCATGTAGAAAAATGAACATATTCTGAGAACCTTTGCGTAAAATTTTTTAGAATCTCAAATTTTTTCTATACGAAAAATGTATTAGATTCTGATTCATTTTTTAAAAACTTTCAGATTCTGACACATTTCACAAAAATTTTCAGATTCTGAAACATTTCTTGCATAGAAAAGTTATCAGTTTCTGACACATTTTTCGTATAGAAAAATTCTCAGATTTTTTTCCCTACTTCTTATATATATCATTTTGATTTTTTTAAGTGTAAAAAATTTCCTTTACCTTTAAAGTTTTTTTTTAATACTATAATAAAAAGTGGGTTAATATGACAGTTTGTTAACCATATTAAATACATATTTTTTTTTTATTTTTCCATTTAAATAAGATTTAATTTAATAAACATTTTTTTTCTTAGCAGTTTTGGTGGCAATTTCCGTTTTGTCACCAATTTGCCTACTGTTTGTTGGTAGTTTGTCGTCATTTGTTGCTGTTGCGCGGCTGCTGTTGCTGCAACATATATTTGAATATTTTCTTGTTGTTGTTTTGTAAATCTCTTGGGCGATTAATATCAGTTACAATTTGCATTACCATTCACTTTTTGTTGTTCATGGTATTTTTTTTTTTTCATTATTCAAGCAAAAATTTATTCTTAAATTATTCAAAAATCTGTACTTGATTTTTAATGTTTTTTTTTTTTGTGGAGTAGTTTTTTCCTTTGGAATATTTCTGCTGTAAAAAAAAAGTATTAATTTAAGCGTAGGTGTTGCCAAGATCTTGTTGCAATTACTTGTTTAACATGTGTGCTCTATGATCTTTTGCTATGACATGGTTACTATTGTTTGGTTGTTAAAGTTTGTTAAAAGTCAGTAACATAACAAACAAACAAAAAAAAAAAAAGGTTTGTAAAGTTTAAACTCCTTTTGTGGGTTTGTAAAGTAGTTAATTTAATTGAATCACAGTTGCAAGTTGTAATTGTTACTTTTACTGCGATTTTGCACATGGTTTATGACCTAATTTCCATATTTATATTTTTTGGAAGTTGATTGTTTTTTGATAAAAATGTTTAAATATTTTGAAACTTAATTACTTTTTAGCAAGCTTACATTTTATTACACTAGATCTAATATAAATTTTTAAACAACCCCGATTAGATATCTGATCTGTTTATATTTATTCATATGTTATCGCATCTGATTGCATATGCTTATATCTGAAATGGATAAAATTGAGATCTTATTATATATTTCCGATATGGCCAACATGAGTACAAATTTGACATCTAATTATTTCTGATCAGATACAATTAAATACAATCAAATGCAATCATATATTATCACATTAATGCAGATTAGATAATATCAAATCGATTTTAACACGGGACGTAACTTTGTCATCATAATGATGTATCCATTCATCAAATTAATGAATTTTTGAATTAAGCTTTGTTTTATTATATAAATGAAAATTTTATTACTTTGAAGGAAAGTTTCATTAAATTGATGACACACTACATTGCACGAATACTATGAAAAGTGTTTTTAGTGTAAATACTATTTCTAAGTTTAAATTAATTAAATGAAAATCTAAAAATTTCAATAGCAGTCCTTCTAAAAAGTTTGTATAATATTTTTTTTTTATTTCGATAAAGCGAAATAATAAGCGGGTAAATTAAAGCGAATCCCCGAAAACTTGCGCATGATCTCTTTAAGTTGCATCAAAGTAAAAATCTTAAATTTATAATAAAAAAATAAAAAATACCTTTTAAAATCCATTCTAAATTTGAAAAAAAAAAATTCAAATATCATTAATCACAGTAACTGACCTGCAAAGACACAGAAAAATAATAACAATTAATAAAAATTAAAAAAAAAAAATTAAAAAATTGCAATAAATTCTAATTAAATGAGATAAAACAAGTGAGAGTGTTAAATTCGGCTATGCCGAATCTATGATACCCTCCAACATGTTAAAACATATAAAAAAATCCAGGGTCGTTTTTTTTTGGGGGGGGGGGGGCTCGGTGGGGGTGGTGAGGGATACTTTCCCAATGGCAAAAAAAGATGTAAAAATGGCGTTTTTTAAGAGGTTTTTTTAGTTTGTTAAGGGGGAACTTTTTTCCCCCTGGCCCGATTTTGCCCATTTCCGAACTTAACCGGCCTATGAACATTATACATATTCTGACCAATTTTCAGGGGTCTAGCTCTTTTATTTTGGACTGAATCGTGTTTTATACAGACGGAGGGACGGACGGATGGACATTCATAGAACGACTTAGAATCGATCATAGATCAATAATATATATACTTTATGGGGTCCCCGATCGATATTTTTATGCGTTACAAACGGAATGACAAAGTGAGTATACCCCCATACTGTGGTTAGAGGGTATAAAAATCATGCATATTTAATAATTAAAATGTTCTTAACATATAAAAAGAGCTTATGATGCAATCAACACTTGATGACTATATAAAAAACGTAAAAAAATAAATAAAAAATATAAAAACGTTTTATAATTTAATATGGCGCTTGTGAAACTGAAAGTTGTACTTATAAGAAAAAAAAATTACTGAAAATTAAGCCAAATACGGAAATACGCATGTCGTGACAAACTTATATATACAGTAATACTACATTACATATCGTTACTATAAATGTAAACGGGCGAAACTGACAAAAAAAATCTATTTTTTTACCATACATCACTCTGTGGTACTAAACTGGCATTTTTTTTCTCAACTTTCGATTTCCCAAGTGTCCGGGCAAATTTTTATTGTCCTAGGTCTAAAACTTATGTGGTACAAATTTGAGGCCAATTGGATTAAACTAACCCGTGGCGCCCGGCGATCAAAGTTTTGAATTTTTGAAAATTTTTTTAAAAATAAAATTAAAAAAATATTTATCTTTCGACACTTCATGCGCTGAGCACGAATATCAAAAAAAATTAAAAATCGCTCGATCGGTTTTCGAGATATCATATTTGTGAAAATGTGCTGAGCACGAATATCAAAAAAAAAAAATAAAATCGCTCGATCGGTTTTCGAGATATCGCCATTTCAAATTTGTAAAAAATGGCGGTTTTTTCCTATGTTTAAGAAATTTTTTAAAAAAAGTCTCAAAATTTCATTCCGCCGACCCTCTTGTAGAGCTTGAGACAATCTTTCATTTAAAACTAATTTGAGCCAAATCGGATCATTTTAAGCCGTGGCGCCCATCGATCAAAGTTTTGGCTTTTTAGAAACTTTTTACCAAAAACCCTAAATTTTGGGTTTTTAATTAAGCTTAAATGAAAGATTTCATAAAGCTCAATAAGGGTTAAATAAAAGAAATTTTTTTAGTTTTTTAAAAAAAAAAATCTTAAACGTAGGAAAAACCCCCCATTCTGCAATTTTTTGACTAATTAGTTCTCATATAAAAATTTCGCTCGATATTCAGTAAAATCGGTTTATTGGCAGTAAATTGCCTATTTAATTTATCAATTTTCGCTTCTGTGTGTTTTCTACACAAATTAAAGATCTAAAAAACCAGGTATCTAATGAGTACATGTTTGGACTTGAGACCCATTTTCGGGAAAACCAGGTGTAGAGTAAAATATGGTCGGTTTTGACCGACTTTAATTTTCTAACTTGTTTTTTTATGTGGTGGGTCGCGAGAAATTTTAAATATTCAAAAGGGGTCGCGAAGCAAAAGTTAGTGAGAAGCTCTGCTCTAAACATACTGGAGCGAGAATTTTCAACATCATCATAAAAATGCCGTTAGGATCAAGAGCTTTGGAGGGCTAAGCATTGGAGAGTATTGCTTCTACTTCAGTGGGATAGAAGTAGCATGGCGTGATATCGAGATCTTTGACTCTTCATACCATAGCTCTTTTGGTCCGGTTCTGCACTGATGGATGTTCCATAAATTTACGGAAGAAATGAGTTCCATAATTTTTGGCATCGACTGTGCCCGTACAAGGTAGACATTCAATAGTAGACCATAGCGTCTTAGAGCCAATCGTACACTCATCCATATGTTTTAACCATCTGTTTCGGCGGCGCTCATTTGCAAGCTGGGTTATTTCCGCCGATTATTTGAACGATTCGTTCATCCGCTGGGTCTCCAGCACGCAGAAGATCGCACTGTTCAATAAGGCGGTCTGTGTCCGATGAAAAGTTAGGTATAATATTAGGGATACGGCCGAATGCGATAAAACGTTTTGCCGCCTTGAGATTAGTTCCCTGAGAGTTTTCTCATCCTTTCTGGTACATCTGGGTGGCAGCAAGTGACAAAAAGATTCGTCTACGTAGTTCGTATGGCCATGCCAGTTGGCTTTGTTGTAGTTAACGAACGTGCATTTATCCGGCTCCACAAACTGGGCACTGGGCTTTTATACAGTGATCACGATGGGAATGTGTTCAGAAATCATTGCAACTATGACTTGCCAGTTGATGTTGACAAGAAGTCAGATAGAAACAATCGAGATCTTTGGGGAGCTAGAATAGTTAGCAATTGCTCTGGTAGGGAAGTCATAATCCATATTAATCGCAACGAAATCCGAGTCGTCTATCTAGTCAGCAATGAGATTGCCGAGCTGATCATAGGGCAAGAGTGAGTGCCAAATCTCGTACGGAGCTTAAAAATCAATAAGTATGATCTTGATATCACCTTGGAGTAGATATTCAATATCAGGGATATACGCAGGGCCTACATTCAGGATATGTATTGGCGGGATGTATACGGTGATGATTTCTTTACCTCCAGAATCTATTAAAGTACTCATGGTTTCCAGGAACGGGTCGGGATATGGGGAATGAGGGGAAACATTGAGCCAATAATTCAAATTTCGTTAAACACGATCTGAATAATATACGTTTAAAACTAAAGACTAAATGTAGTAAAACTGCATTTAGAGTTTTTTATTTCGCGATCCTGTTTCCTTTAAAAGGACTTCAAAGTTTCAGAGAATTATATTTTATAAAATATTTTTTTTATAATTGTACTTGTCCTAGGATGCAACTAAAGATAGCAAATGAAAGAGGAGGAGCTTTCCTTATTTTTCTATTTCTACAAATCAGGAAAAAAGAGGTAAGTTAAGTCCTTTCAAAAATGTATCCTTCAATATCATTCAAAATTTTCAAAAAATATATTTTGTTGAAGTTTTCAAATGACTTTATTTACATTCTTTTATCCTGATATGGCAAAATAGGAAAATGGAAAAATTAGGGGAGATCATACTCTTCCATTTGTCATTTTAGGGCAAGTGCAAATATTTCAAAAATATTTTACAAAATGTATCCTTTAAAACTTTGAAGTCCTTTTAAAAGGAAACAGGATCACGAAATGAAAAACTGTTAATGCAGTTTTACTCCATTTGATCTCTACTTTCCGACGTATATTATCCGGTTCATGTTTAATATTGGCTGTCGGACGGTGTAATAAAAGCTCTATAATAAAAGCGAGCACAAAAAACACAATATTTAAAAAATAAAACAAATAAAAACGAATATGTTAAAATAAATGTAGTAAATTGTCAAAATAATTTCAATGTCACTTTAAAATTGGTGCGTAACGAATTAGTGACGTATTAATTGATGTAAAATCAAAAACTGGGTAGTGTATTCAAAGAAACCGATAATATTTATACGCTCCCAGTTTTTTTTTTTTTTTTATTTTGTAACCGATTATAAAAAATAATAATGTTTAAGTTCAAGTTCAATTACACATTTTTTTCAATATTTACTTTTATTTATTTACTTCTCTTTATTTATTGAAAAAAAAAAAATTGAAAATGCGACTGGTGTACTTTTTTTTAACAATATAACAAAAAGAGCCGCTTTATGAATTCTAAACAAGCCTAGATTTCTTTTGTGATTTAAATTTTTGTTTAATGGAATTTTTTTTCCGTATAATAAATAAATATTTCATTTTTTTAAATTAATTAATAACAAAATGTAATAAATTAATTAATTTTATAGATTTTTAATAAATTCAGAATAGAAAAATATAAATGAGATTGTAAAATTTTTTATTTGTATACCCTACACCACACTGTGGTACAGGGTATAATGAGTTTGTGCTGATGTTTGTAACTACCCGAAGCATACCGATCTCCGTCCGCCCGTCTGTCCGTCCGTCCATCTGTCTGTCTGTCCATGTAAACGGTGGTAGTTTTGGATCAAATGACTCTAATAACCGCATTTTAATAGGTTTCTTTTTGAAATTTCGCAGGTAATCATGTTTCATCCACACAAATTACCATTCCCAATTTTAAAGAAATCGAATTAGTCCTTCTTGTAGCCCCCATACAAACCACCTTCCCGATTTTCACATAAATCTCTCAAATTTCATGAAAATAGAAAATGTTTAATTAAAATTGTGTTTGTGTATCTTAAACGCGTACTTAAATAACCTTATCAAATCTGATAATCATCGGACCAGTTTTGGACTTAGGCCCCCTGTGAAAATTTCGCCCGATATTGAGTTAAAGCGGTTTATTGTCAACAAATAGAAGCCTTTTTCACTCAAATTTGATTTGTGAGTGTTTTTTACACGTATTAAAGATTTAACAAAATATAGATCTAATCGGACCCATTTTCCGGGAAACGCTAGTGTAGGGTATTATATGGTTGGTCTTGACCGACTATAATTTTCTTACTTGTTTTTTTAAACAAAATAATTTTATAGTTTTCTTATTCAAGCAGCTCGTTTTCAATTTCAATAATAATTCATTACAAAATATTAAGGGTATTCACTTCAGCAACTTTAATTTTTAAAAATATTAAAAAAAATTAATTAAAAATTATACAAGTTTTTATGTTAACTGTACGATAAGGTGTTATTGAAAAAATTAACTAAGTTTTTTACCTAAGTTTTTCACAGTCAACCCAAAAACTTCCCCAATTTGCTGTGTCTGTTGTAATTTTTCATTTTCACAAAGAGTAGTTGAATCAAATTTATAGTATGGGTATTCACTGAATACCCTTACTATAAATTACAATTTGTTACTCATCCTCATTTAGAATACAAAGCAAACACTAACAATTTGAGTATGACCTAAACCTCGAATTGATTTTTATTTAATATTCCGTTTTTTTTTTTAAACCATTTTAAACTTGTTGAACTCAATTAATTAAAAACTGTAAAGTGTTAAACAATATTGTGGGTGTTTTTATGGTACAAAAAATAATTGTAAAAATTTTATATTTTTTTCAAAACTGTCTACGGTTATTAGTACAATTTTTATGTACCCCGTTGTCAGAGTAATAAACATGATTTAATTGAGGTTATTTGGTCAAATAATTATTTTTTTTTTGAAGGTGAAATAAATTGATGAAAAATAAAACTGATGGCGCTGATGGTTTTAGATGAAATTTATTTTTAAGCTCTATAACTTACTTAGTCGGAATACTTTTTTGCTGAATCATATACTAAATATTTAAGGTGACAATACTACACCATTTCCAAATGAATTTTGGAAAACATCAAATTGTATTTCCAGAAAATTTTATTTAGAATAAAAAAATTAACTTATGTTTATTTTGTGAAAAATTTCCGCGAAAAAAAATTCTTTCCGTAAAAAAATTATTTTTGAAAAAAAATTCAGCGGAAAATTTGTTGGAAAAAAATTCCACGCCAAAAAATGTTGGGGTAAACAAATGTGTTTGTACTCGTTTAACATCAAAACATCCCTCTCCCAATTTCCACACCCTGAGTGCGGTACCATTAAAAATTATGTTGTTATAAAATTTGCTCCCACTGTAATTTCTATGGGAGCCCTCTTAGGGAGTAGAGATAGGGGTAAGAATGTTTTGAAAAAATCTTTGGGGTAAAAACAATTGGGGACTGTCTCAATATGGAACCGTCTATGACACAACATTGGACCGGTTAAAGTTGATTAAACAAAATAAATCTATAACAAATAAAAACAAGTATAAAAGTTAAATTCGACGAATCTATGAATACCCTCCACAGTGCTCTTTTTAAATGATAGTACATTTTCTAACGTGAAAAAAATAACATTTTTGATTAGAAATATTTTAGTTTGTGTAAATAAACTAATAAAAGTAATTTTTGAAAAAAAAAACATAATTTACTAAATTTTTTTTGAGTGTAAAATTTTTTTTGAGTGTAAAATTTTTTTTCGATTGCATTTTTTTTTAGCGTAAAAATATTTTTGAGTGACAAAAATACGTTCTAAAATATTTTTGTGACTTACCAATGTTTTTAAAACATGTTCGTTTTTATTAATGACTACTTCTGTCCATTGTTTCAAAAATAACACACTAAAAAATAAAGACGTTCATTAACATTTAATTTTTAAAGTCATTTATTTTTGTTCTGTAAGTGAAAACAACTGATTATTCTTTAAATTTTTAATGATTTGTGTAAGTAATTTTTTTTTTTTAAATAACATAAGTAAGTTATTTTTTTGTAAAAAAAAAATTCAAAAAATTATTTATAGAAATATAAAAACATGTTTGTATCAAGTGACTTTGGCACGATGGGTAGAGTGTCTGGCCAGAATGTAGTTGATTGAGGGATCGATTATCCAACATTTTATTAAAATTTTTTTAAAAAATATTTCAATAAAAAATTGTAAAAAATAACCTACCAAATCATTAATTTTTATTGTGTTCGTAGATTATTTTTTTGAAATTTGTTGGTAAAAAACACAGAGCTACCATTAATTTTTAATGTTTTCGTAGGTTATTATACCCTCCACTTAGTGATAGAGGGTATATATAAGTTTGTCATTCCGTTTGTAACTCATCGAAATATCGATCTGAGACCCCATAAAGTATATATATTCATGATGCCCGATCGGTTTTAAGACATTCTAGCGATGTCCGTCTGTCTGTCTGTCTGTGGAAAATGCTGTCACGGACAAAATATTGCACAGACATGACTGAAACTAAACGTATTTATTGGAAGTTCTCCCGAGAAGTTTGCTATTGCATTTGAGCGATATCGGTTCAGCGGTTCAAAAGTTATGAAAGAAAATGTAAGCACACCTCAAAAATTTCAGTACATTCAACATAACATAAAAATACAAAATGCTTTAATTCGGCTTCTGGTTGACATATGTAAACATAATTGAACACCAAATGGTATTTAAGCAAGTACGAACATATTTTTTGACAAAAAAGAAAAAAATCGCGGATTTTTTTTTAACAAAATTTTTTTTCGCGGAATTTTTTTTTTCAATTTTTTTTTTTTTTTTTTTTTTCAAAAGTAATTTTCTTTTAAATAAAGTTTTTTGCAATAATCTTTTTGAAATTGTGGAGGGTGTCACTACATTCGGCAAGGCTGTTTTTAACTTTTTTACTTGTTTTTTTTTTTAATTTTTTGGTAAAAAAAGAGTGAAAAAACGTAATTTTTTAATGTTTAATGTTATTTATTTTAGAAAATTTTGTCAACAGTAAAAAATAAATGTTGATGTTTGTTAAAACAAATGAAAAATTACTGGGATGGTTTTTAAATGTTTTATCACTTGTTTTAAATATGTTTTTCATTTGTTTTTGCCTACAAAATATTTTGAACGAAGTTAACCTTGATGGCTTTAATGGTTCTTAAAACTTGAAATTTGGAACAGAAAAAACAAAGTCCTTTTTGGAAATCCCGATTATTACGAGGTAAAAAAGTGTACTTTAATGATTTTAATGGTTCTAAAAACTTGAAATTTTGTACGTATGATCACCCAGCGAATAAAACGATCTGACAACAGTCGTTTTTTGAAAATTTCGATTCTAAGGGGTAAAAAAAGTATACTTTAGACTTTTTATATTTCCTGAAATAATGGTCAATATTACTTGAAATTTGGAATGTAGCATCCTCTGTCGAATAATATTCCGAAAAAAGTACTTTTTGGAAATTCCGATTAAAAGGTAGCAAAAAGGGGTAACATATTGTAATTTGGTACTTTTACTGAAGTAATGGTTATAGAAACTAAAAATTATAAATCTAGAACCCTTCAAAAAAAAGTACTGACAAAAGAACCTTTTGGAAATTTATATGTTAATGGGTTATAAAATATACTTTGGTACTTTTACTATCTTCTGATATAATGATTTTGGAATCTTGTAATTTGCAACGTAAAATCTCCCAGTGGAAAAAAAAACATTCTCACGAAACTACTTTTTGGAAATTCTGATTCTAATGTGGTAAAAATTGGTAAAAAGTGTAATTTGGTACTTTTTATATATCCACTGTTGCCAACTTGGTTTGATTGTATTTATCAGAAATACTAAACCCATATTTCGTATAACAATAAATTCACTGATCTTCAAATTTAAAGATATTGAAAAATTGTACAAAATTGAAATGGAACTGAAAATTATTATTAAATTTAAATTTTTTTGTTGAAAAAAATCATTTAAAATTTTTTTTAACACATTTGGAAATTACTGACAAAATTTTACTTTTTTTTTTAATTTTCAAGATTTTAATATACTAACAAATTAGAAAAAAAAAATTAACGATAACAGAAATTACGTTGGAGGTTTTTTTTCCTAATGTTTCTTTTTTTTTATAAAAAACTCCAAGTTTGTCGATTTTCAGCGCTTTTTTTTGTGATTTAGCGGGTGAATTTTAAATTTTCCACGCTAATTTTTTTTGCGGTTTCTAGCGCTTTTTATAGTGAAAAGTCAATTTGCATGGAAAAAATAATTTGGAGGTTTTTTTTTATTTTTTTTTTTTATCAAAAACGCCAAGTTTTTCAGTTTTCAGCGCTTTTTTCGTAATTTAGCGGCAGAATTTAAAATTTTTCCTGCTAAATTTATTTGTGGCGGTTTTCTAATGCTTTTTTTGTGAAATTGAAAGGTTTTTGTCGAAAAATAATTGGCAACAGTGTATATATCCTAAAATAAAGGTATTATAAGGTATGGAATGTTGGATCCCCATACTGACATTCCAAAAACAAGTACTTTTTGTAAAATCAAATTCTAAGGGGAAAAGGGGTAAAATAATGTACTTTTTCTAACTTTTGAAATAATTATCAAAAACTTGAAATTTAAAATGTAGAACTTAAAAAGTACCTTTTGGGAAGTTCAGATTCTTAAGGGACAAAAAGGGGTAAAATAGTGTATATTGGTACTTTTTTCTAACTTTGAAATAATAGTCATAGAAACTAAAAATTTACAAATGTTGGCACATTCAACAAAAGAAAAAATCTATAAAAAGTACTTTTTGGAAATTCAGATTATAAGAGACAAAAAGGTTGAAATTTAAAAATTAGGATTCTTCAGAAAAAAAAACAACATTTTAAAAAAGGACTTTTTGGATTTTTAGATTCCTATGGGGGAAAAAGGGGGACAATGGGTGGTATGAATAAAAATAAGACATTACTTTTTACTATTTACTTTTAGTAAAGTAATTTCTTAAAGTATTTGCTTAATTTTATATGAATAAAAAAAAACTTAACAAAATTTACCCGAAAATTCGGCTAAGTAATTTCTAGCAATCAGAAATGTCAATAACAAAATATAAACAAAAATAAATAATCCAAAAAATTTTATTTATTTTTAAAACTTTAAAATCGTGTTGCTTTCGTGTATGTTATGTAATTAAATTGGGCCATAAAATAAAAATGTACTTATTGTTAGCCAAACTGTTGTTTTTAGCTTGGTAACAGTTAAAGTGCCTTAAATAAGTTGTATGATTTTGCACCCTATTGAAGTGATTAAAATTTATTGATCAGGTAAGTGTGATTATAAGATTTGGTGATTTTGGACAAAAACCTTCTACACATTTGCAAACCAAATGTGATTCTTGTCCAAAAAGCTTAATTCAGATTTGAATAAACACAAAAACTGAAAATTACACTTTGTTTAATCTGCAGATTGACGATATAGCTACTATTTGGAACATCAAGGACAATTACTAAATGAGTGGAAGTTACCAAACATTCATCCTTGCTAAGCTTTCTTGTTGTGTAAAGGCATCCATCCAAATACAGAAATGAAGATAATTCCAAATTGTCAAAATATAAATTTGGTTAAACTTGATTGACAGTTTTCTATAAAAATTACACTTTTGTAATGCAAAAATCTTAAAGTCAGCAATTTCTTTGAATTAAGGACACTTTTTTTACAAAAAGTTTCAGAATTAGGGCTTTTTTTCTTATAGAAAAAGTCTAAGCTTGAGGCATTTTTTTTAGATTCCGAGACAGTTTTGTTATAAAAAACTGTCTTCGATTCTAAGACATTTTCTTACAAAAAATTGTAAGTTTCCCAGACATTTTTTTCGTAGAAAAAGTTTTAGATTCTGAGACATTTTTCTTATAGAAAACGTGGCAGATTCTAAGACTTTTTTATGGAAAAAGTCTCAGATTATAAAACCCTTCTTTAATAAAAAAAACGCAGCAAGATTCTGAGACATTTTTCTTGTAAAAAAAGTCGCAGATTTTGACATTTTTGTTACAGAAAAAGTCGAAGATTCTGAGACATTTATCTTATCGAAAAAGTCGCAGATTTCTTATACAAGAAGTTCAAACTTCTGAAATATTTTTCTTGTAGAAGAAGTTGCAGATTCTGAGAAATTTTTCTTTAAGAAATGTCGCAGATTCTGAGACATTTTTCTTATGGAAAAAGTCGCATATTCTGAGACATTTTTCTTAAGGAAAAAGTCGCAGATTTTGAGACATTTTTCTTCAAGAAAAAGTCGCAGATTCTAGGATATTTTCTTATAGAAAAAGTCGCAAAATCTAAGACATTTTTTTAAAGAAAAGTCGCAGAATCTGAGACATTATTCTTATTGAAAACAAACTCAGATTCTGAGACATTTTTCTCATTAAAAAACACATTTTTCTTATAGAAAAAGTCGCAGATTCTATGACATTTTTCTTATAGAAAAAGTTGAAGATTCTAAATCATTTTTTGTTTGTTTAAAAAGTGGAAGATTCTGAGACACACTTAGAAAATTATTGCAGTTACTACATGCCGGTCATTTTTGTAGTAAGTAGTAGTTGTTGTTTTCAACTACAACTTCAGTTGTTTTTGTATGCAAAATCTCAAACAACTATTTTTTGTAGTCGTTTTAAAAAATAAATAAAAAAAATTACTACATTGTAGTAACTGTTGTTTAATGTAGTTGCTTTTAGTCTATAAAAAAATTATAATTTTCTAGAAATTTTTGGAAAAACGGATGTGTTGTCAGATGCAGCAGGAGTTATTTCCAAATAATGTTAACCGTTTTTAACGTTTAGAAGAAAATTGAGACAATTTGAGTTACAGTAAAAACAACTGTAATTTGAAGTAGTTTTTACCGTTTTTTGTAGTTGTTAATCAACAGTTAAAAACAACATCAATTTTTGGTTGATTTTACTGTAAAATGTAGTGGACGCCTAAACAACAGCAAATGTAGTAGTTTTAACTGTGTTTTGTAGTGGAATCTACCGTCATAATTTTTTGAGTGCATTTTTCTCTTAAAAGAAGTAGCAGATTCTGGACTTTTTTTTAGAAAAAGATGAAGCTACTGAGAAATTTTTCTTGAAGAAAAAGTTTCAGATTATAAGTTTTTTATTTTTCGGAAAAAATGTATTGTTTTCAAGATGTTTTTCTCATAGAAAGAGTCTCAGATTCTGAGCCAAAAATCTGTTTCTGAAACATGTTTCTCATAGAAAATGTTACAGTCTGTGACTCACAGACTCTGTGAAATTTTTCTTTTAGAAAAAGTCTCAGTTTCCAAAAAAAAAAAAAATATATTCCTGCTCATATGCTTTTTATAGAAAACTGTCAATTTTAGGTCCTATTTCTTTTGAATGTAAAAAATTGAGTTAAATTTGCACATAAATAAAGAGAAAACGCCAAAAATTGCATTTTTATTCTATATTTTGAATTTTTCAATGAAGTTTTTACAACCATAGGAAAAATAAATGTCCTTAAATATTTTAAATTCATAAAGTCTTAAATAAAAGAATAATCCTCGTCACAACTTATTTTTAGTGTGACCTAAAATATTTGTCCAACCAATGGGAATTAATTATATAGCTTGTGTAGGGTGAAAAAACTAAAGTGAATTAAATGCATTTAATGATAGGAAAAATTTTAAATATTCATTTATTTGTTTATGTTTTTGGTTTTTACATTTATACAATTTAGAAAATTCCGCAAAATTCCTTTTTTCCGCGAAATTTAAGATTCTTAGTCTACTCAAGAGCAGACTAAATTTTTTGAAGACAATACTTAAATTTTTTGCTTTTATTCCAGTGGTCGGCACCCATTGCACGCTGGAGCCGAACACAATCGGTTATTCACATGTATACAACACGAATGTCAACAAAAAATCAACAAAGAGCATAAAAAGAACAAATATTTTATTCAGTAGCAAGCTTACTTTCTTCAAAGCAGGTTGATGTCGCTTTGTTGAAGAAATACACCAACACATGCATATTTTTATTAAAACACAAATACTTTCATATGCCTCTTTCTGCCGACCACTGTTTTATTCATATCAAATCAAGTATTTACTTTTTCGTGCTGAGTATTTACTTTGTTTATTTTTTTTGGAATACTAAATCAAGTAATTTCTTAAAATCAAAATAATTTAGCAAACCGTATAAGCATTTAGTAAATGCTAGTTTTTATTCATACCACCCAATAGCAAAAAAAAAATTTTAAAAAGGTAATTTTTCGGAAGTTTGGATTCTTATCGGGCAAAATGGGGTAAAATAACTGTTGAAATAATAGTCATAGGAACCAAAAATTTTCAAATATAGGAGCAGCAAAAAAGTCTATAAAAATAACTTTTTGGAAATAAGGATTTTAATGGGCGAAAATGTGTTCTTTGGTACTTTATCTAACTTTTAAAATAATGGTCATAGATGCCAGTGGGTATCAGACTACATGGGGCCGAAAAAAATGCACTCTTTTTTTACAAAGGAAAAAATGGTTCTCTTAATGCATGAAAATATCTGCAAAATTAAAAAAAAATGCTGCAAAAACAGGGGAAAAAGTAGAAAGAGTAAGCAAAATATTCCAAAATCAGGGGAAAAAGTAGGTAAATTAGTTAAGAGAGAATTTTAATAACGGAAATAGTGGTAATCCTCTCAATATAGATAGGTAATCCTCTCAATAATAGTGGTTAAATTTACTCATATTCTAATTCTCTTTAATATTTTTACAAAATTTTTAAATTTCTGCAATACATTAAGTTAACCAATTTTCATAAACTTGCAGACTGATTTTGGGTCCTTTCAAAATCTCTTACCTTCCTTACTCTATGGCTTAATGTTTGAAACACAGAATGAGTTCTAATAGACCACAATGGGCCACACTCTTTCTTGTTAATGACTTTCAAAATTAAAAATTTATTCACATAGCAACAAATTCTTAAAAAAAATGTTAAAAAAATAATTACATTCCTCGCTTAATGTAAAACTTTGATTTCTTATCACTGAAATGTAAATTGAAAAAAATTTTAACACTTTGTATTATTTCAAAATTAACAATTAAAAAAACACTTTATTAGAAATTGAGTTATTATTTCACAATCACTTGATTAGGAAATTAAATATTTTAATAGTAAATAAATATTATAAAAACTCAAAAGATTTTTTTGCTAAAATACAAATAATCGGTGGAAAAAAATGTAGGTTAATTTTCGAGTACTATTTGCAATCAAAATAATAACATAAAGTACAATTAAATAAACAATTACTAAAAGCAAACAATAATTAAATAACTATTAGAAAATTAAAAAAAAAATAGTTTCAACGCTTCAATCAACATTTTAATTCAATTAATTTCGAAATGTGTAACATAAAATATTTACCATTTGAACGTAGAAGCAGCAGCAATTTGGTGTAATAGAACTTTTTTAAACAGACAAAAATATGGACGGACAGACGGACAGACAGACACAAGGCCTTTAAAATGTTTGTTTTAATGATTTTAAATTTATTCAAGTGAACAGAGAAAGAATTTAAAAAAAATATTAAACACATTTAAAGAAACATTTTGTTAAATCAATATAAATGTCGATAAATTTACAATTTAACACAATTATAAAGTGTGCTTGTGTGCGGATAAGTACGCAAAAAAATCTATTACAAACTTCAAATATTGGAAAATTGTCTGTGGCATAAAATGTGAAAAAATGTACAGTCGATCAAAAAAGAATTTGGAAAAAATTCAAAAAACTTTGCGAGATAAGCAAAACTTTTTAAGAAAAATGTTTTCAAAAAACATGACCTGTAAAATAATTTGTTGATGAGATAGAGGATTTTGCATTCAATAAAATAAAATGTTGGAGATAGAGAAATAACAACAATGTCATAAAAATTACAAAAAAAAAAATATTTTTATTATAAAATCGATATCCTAAATGAGGACTGTTTAAGGGAACATTTTGCCCTTAAAAACTTATTTAAGTAAAAATGTGAGATAGACAATTTTGATGTGGATAGAAAAAAAGAGTTTAAGTCGCTAAAAATTCTGCAAAACATAAAAATTATTTAATCAAGAGTGATGCATACACTTAAAAAAAAATAAGTAGATTTTCTATTTTAACATTTTAAAAAGTCATATCTTGTTTTAAACCAAATTGTGTCCGAATTATTTTATCATCCACTGTCTATTTGTTCTATTAACTTAAAGAGTTACGAGATCAAATAAAGTAATAACCAAACACTTTATTTACCCATACCATCTATTCATTCATCCATCTAACATGTGGCACACATGAACACTTAATATTTTGTTTGCACCAGCATCTGTTGTAACACCATCGATTTGCAGCAAGCAGCCAATTCTGAAAACTTGGCCAAAAACAAAAATTGTAGCAAGCAGCCTTTAGCACATGTGGAGCATAAAAACACAAGAAATATCTATTTTATTTACATTTTTCATTATGTTTTTTTTTTTCAACTACTGCAAACTACTTTATTGAATTTTTCTCTAAGAATACATAGATAGCAGGTTTAGAAACATGCCTCCAAATAAGAGGTGCCAGACGCAAATGTCACTCTGTGATAGACGGTATACATTTTTGTTATTCCTTTTGTAACATATTCGGTCAGCATTCAAAGAAAAATGCTTCATCGTATTGATGATACGGTTTCATCACTTGCTGTCATCAATTTTGATGACAAATTTCATCATGTTGTTCTTTCTATTCATTTCTTTCTATTTATTTACAACTAATTTTTAATAAACTCAATCTAACCGAGAACTGGTAATAATGACCGTCGTGTCGTTGTAGCAAAAAAAAAACTAAGGAAATCGAAAAAACTAAGGGAGTCGAACCCACCACCCCCACGTTGAAAGGCTAGCACGCTACCACCTAGCCTACGGGGCCCCTTTTTCTTCAATATGATGAAACGATTATTTATGTACCTAGTTGTAAGCTTAGTCTGTAAGGATTTATCCATAGACTGAAATAAATAAATGAAAAATGAAAATGAAACAAAAAAAATTAAATGAAAATGAAATGAAAATGTCATCAAAATTGAAGATCCAAGTAATGACACATTTTATCATGTCATCAAAAAATGTCGAAGGCATATTCCTTTTGTATTTTTTTATAGTAATTAAAATAATATCGAAACAAATAAAACTATTCAATAAATATATAAAAAAAATATAAAACAAGTAGAAAAGTTAAATTCTTGGCCGAATTTATGAATACCCTCCAAAAAAAAAATTTACTAATTTTTTTTTGAGTGTAAAATTTTTTTTGAGTGTAAAATTTGTTTCCAGTGTAAGTTTTTTTTAGTGTAAAAATGTTTTTGAGTGAAAAAAAAAACGAATTAACATATTATTGTGACTTACCAATGATTTTTAAACATGTTTAACAGTTTTTCAATAAGTGAATTTAAGGAGAAACTAATCTGAAATTCATGGTTTTGCTTATAACTTTTGAACCACTGGACCGATTTTGCTCAAATTTAATACCAACCAGACCTGGGAAACGACAAAAATATATGCCAGGATAATGCCGGGATAGTCTGTCGAAAGTTAGCGTGTTTTTATTTCGTAAATTCGCAAAATACCCTCTATTACTAGAGTGGAGGGTATTAATTATTATGGAGGGTATTATTATTGTCGATGCCTTAGCTAGTTCAGCCACCGATAGAAGAAAAATTCGTACCACAACTTATTATATAACGTTTGCTATGATGTATGGATATCGTAGCAAACGTCATTTTTATGTACCCTTTGGTACTAAAAATAAAAAACAACATTTAACACGAAGTTTAGTACGAGCTAGAATAAACTCAAAGTAGAGAAGTTAAATTCGACTTTGCCGAATCTTTGAATACCCTCCACAATGCATTTTTTAAAGGATAGTAAATTTTTTAACGTGAAAAAATTAACAATTTTGATTAGATATGTTATATTTTGAGTAAAAAACTCTTTTTTGTCATTAAAAAAAAAAAATTAAAAATTTTTTTTTTTTTGAGTGTAAAATTTTTTTCGAGTGTAATGTTTTTTTTACTGTAAAATATTTCTGAGTGAATGTATGTACGTATGTACATAAAATATGGTAATTTTTGTAAAAAAAAAATAAATTTTTTTTTGAGTGTAAAATTTTTTTTGAGTGTAACATTTTTTTCGAGTATAATTTTTAAGTTACCAATGCTTTAAAAACTAAACAAGTTTAAAAAGCATTGCTTTAAAACTAAACAAGTTTGAAAAGTACTGTTAAGTTACCACCAATGCTTTTGAAACTTGTTAAACACGTGGCATTTAAGATGAAACCAATCTGAAATTCAGGGTTTTGCTTATAACTTTTGAACCCCTGGACCGATTGAACTGAAATTCAATACCAAACAGACCTGGGGAACGGCAAGGATTCATGTCAAGCTTCAGCAGTTTCATTATTGTCTTTCAAAAGTTATCGTGTTTTGTATCTCGTAAATTCGCGAAACATCTTTGCCGAAATTTACTCTTTTGCTCATAACTTTTGAACCACTTGACCGATTTGGCTGGATTGCAATACTAACCTGACCAGGTAAATGACCAACATATATGCCAAACTTCAGTAGCCTCTGTAAAGTCTTTCAAAAGTTAGCGTGTTTTCTACGGACGGACGGATGGACGGACAGACAGACGGACGGACGGACGGGCATCGCTAGACCGACTTAAAATCTATCGAGGATCATGAATATATATACTTTATGGGGTCCTAGACCAATCTTTCGATGTGTTACAAACGGAATGACAAACTAGACCCATATAAACCTGGTCTGATATATTCGTAGCTGGTCGAATTTGCTCATAACTAATTGAAAATAATTTTATTCGATCAATTCTAAACCTTGGTAATTAATTTTAAAAAAACGAACAATCCATACGCCAAATTTTACTTTAATTTTCTATCCTGGTAAATATTTTTTCATTTCTGATCAGGTTTAACTAGTATTTTTCCTTTATTTTCGAAAATAAAAATTAAATTTCGATAAAATTTTAATGTCGAATTTCGTTTTTCGGCCCCCAATCTATTCAATCTAAATAATCGAGCTGGAGTTGATTCATCATCGCCCAGTCCAAACTACCGAAGCTAGAGACTTGAAATTTCAAATAAAGTATCATCTCTTGAAAAGAAGATCCACTAATGCTGTGTTCTTGAAAATCCAATTCTAAGGGGGTTAAAAGTGTACTTTAGGTGTTTTTTTATATTTTTTGTCCCTGAAACTTGACTAAAATGGTAAATTTACAAAAAAAAATTTTTTTATTAAATTACAGTTTTTTTTATAAAACAACCTTTCAAAATGGTAGAATACAATTACGAAAATAAATTTGTAAAATTACCAATAAAACTGTAGTTTTCGTTTGAGCAAAGTACAAGATTTTTTGTTAAAAGGCAAGGAAAATTGTTAAATATTGGTAGAACGGGATAACAAGGCATTTTACCAGGCATTTTACAAGTTTTTTTTTTTTGAGTGTAGCTAAAATTTTAAATTGTACACCACAAAAACAATCATTACACATACAAACAATTTTAATCAGACTTGCAAGAAAAAATTGGTAATATGCAGTTCCATGCACTAAAACTTTTTTTACATGTCCTTGCAATCCTTAAAAAGTGTATCCTTGAAGTTGTTACAAACAAATACCAACAATATTTCTTCAAGTTTTGCAAGGCTTATGAAAATGTGATTAAAATCAGCTGCAAAATATCACATTTTTATTCAAATTTCAATATATTTTTTGGGATATTCGCCATTATTCCATTTAAGCAAAAATTTAAGTCCAATTTTTGGCAAGTGCTCTTTGAATACCTGAATTTAATTTTTTATATTGGTAGAAGTCAGTTAAATCTTAAAGTTAATAAGATAATAAAAAAATTTACAAAAATATCAGTTTTAAACCTTTTCTTGCGTTTTAAATGTCCCCAGTAAGATTCACAAATGGTCTATTCGTCCTTATTTGAATGAACTGTTCAATTGTACTTTGGTACTTTTCCGCTTTCCTAAAATAATGATCTTATAAACTTGAAATTGTGAATCCAGGAGCCTTCACAAAAACAAATTTAAAAAAAAAATTTTTAGAAATTTTTTTTTTTTTTTTACCTAACCAACACTCAGGGGATGTCCCCTATAAATGCAGTGCATTGTGTTGGTAATTAGGAAAATAGGTTATGGGAAGGAGGAAAGAGGGAGTAGTGTTTGTGGATATTAGATTTGAATTTTTCTAGATTGTAGTTAACAGGGAAGACGTCTGCAGGAAGTATATTCCACATACGGATTGTTCGACTTATAAATGAATTTTCTCTGTAATGCGTTGTGCGGTACACTGGGCAATCGACAACAAAAGTACCATTTTATTCTAGAACTCATGTTATACGGAAAGGAATGAAACCAACATGGAACGAAATAAAATTGAACAGGAAATGAAATGATCTAGAACGGAGAACAAAATAGAATGGAACAACTTCAGGGAATAGATTTTTTTTAATAAAAATTTTTTTTATTTAAATTTTTTTTACTCAAAATATTTCCCATTTAAATTCTGATTAATTTTTATTAAAATATAAAAATTGTTTTATTCGACCTTTAAAATATTATATTTTGAGGATGTTTATTCTGGCTCGAGGTCATTATTTTCTTTACTAATTAAAACCATGATATTCTCATAGCATAATTTTCAAGAAAATTATTTTTTGTTTTAAATTTATTTATGTTGGTCATTTTTGCAAGACTTAATCGACACGTGTTTCGGAATTTGTCAGATTTCATCGTCAAGATTATTTAGCAAAAAATAGAAACAATTTACTACAAAGTAGTAACAAAAAATAATTTTCTTGAAAATTATGCAATGAGATCATGGTTTTAATTAGTAAAGAAAATAATGACCTCGAGCCATAATAAACATCCTCAAAATATTTCCCAATTATTTAAATTTTTTTACTCAAAATTTGTTATACCCTTCAGTTTAGTTATATACGTTTGTCATTCCATTTGTAAAACCTTTACATATGGGTCTAATACCCCAAGTGCTCAGTTAATCTGAGGAACTTAGAAAAATGTTAAAGAAACATTTTTAAATAAATTTTTTTAGCACTAAAAAAAATTAAAGCTATAATGAAAAATTTTAAGATCTGGCCACCCTTAAATCTGACACCATAAAGACAATCCAACTCACACATTGCTCCGGGGCCCCCATATAAAAACACAATGTGCAAAAGATATGCAATTAGCACAGATTTCATATGAAATCACATAAAATTGTGTATTTTTGTTTGTTTATTTTTTAATAATTGTGTTCACGTTTTAAACACACAATCTATACAGACTAGTGCCTACGGTCAGTACCGTAGTACCGGGAATACCGGGATTCCCGGTTCTCGGTATTACCGGGAAATGGTACCGGTTTCCCGGTTCCTAATTCATTTCCGGTATTCCCGGGAATACCGGTATTCCCGGTTCCGGTTCTGACGGTATTCCCGGGACTACCGGTATGAATATTTTGTAAACTTTTGTACAATTAAAATTTTTTCTTTGCTTTTACCAAAAAAAAATACAAAACATGTGAATAACACCATTTCCATTTTATTTTTTTAATTTTCGAAAAAATAGTTGCATGATTTTTAAATAATTTTACAAACACAACTAAATATTACTGAAATACTGATTAAATAGTGTATTACGGTATAGTATTTTTTTGGTTTTTGAGAACCGGTACCAGGATCAGAACCGGGAATACCGGTATTCCCGGGAATATATCTAGAACCGGAAAACCGGTTCCAGAACCGGGAATACCGAGAACCGGGAAATGGGGGGCACTAATACAGACAGAATAAACAATACAACAAAAAAAAGAACAAAATATTGTTGAAATTTATTTCATGTAAAGTGTAAATTAAATTTTGTTGTATAATAAAGCCTTTTACACACAGAGCGATAAAATTTAAACAATAATAATCGCTAGAACAACAAAAAAGGTATTGATTTATTTATGATTGTAGATTAAAATTATTTAATGAACGCATTTTCGTTTCATTTAATTATAATTTTAAGAAAACTTGATTTATTCAATTAAAGAAATCTCATAAATAAAAATTACAAAGATAAAAACAAATCATTAAAAGCTCGTAGATTGTTGTTAAATCCATTAATATTTGAATATTAAATAAACATTAAAACTTGATTATTGTTTTGACTGTTGTTTAGTTCATAAATATTAAAGTTGTATTTATAATAGCTATAATGGATCAGATAATTATAATAAAAATTAATTTAAAAAATTGTTTAATGTGTTATTATGCATATTCGTGAATTTTATGCAGAATTTTAGCATAATTAAAATATGCCTTTATGAATTTTTTAGTGAGGTTTAACTATACACAGAAAAAAATATGCAGGAAAAAAAAAATTAAGTAATCACTTGTTCAAATTTAAAAATAAAATTGAGTGATTTTTTATTTGACGCAATTAAAAATTTTTTTTCGTAAATTTTTTTTTATCATATTTTTTTCATAAATTTTTTTTCATCATATTTTTTATCTTATTTTTTATTATCAATTTTTTTCTCATCAAAAAATTTTTTTTGTCATATTTTTTTTTCATAAACTTTTTTTTACATCAAAATATTTTTCTTTTCATCAAAAAAATTCATCAAAATTTTTTTTCATTAAAAAAATTCATCAAAATTTTTTTTTCATCAACATTTTTGTTCACCAAAAATTTTGTGTTCATTAAACTTTTTTTAACATAATTTTGTTTTTCGTGAAAAAAAAGTCTAAGCTTTTCGCAAAAAAATTTTCAATTTGTTTATCAAATGTACATAAAACAAGTGAGACTGGTATATTCTTTTGTGCCGAATCTTTTATACTCTCCATAAATTTTATGAAAAAAAAATTGAATGGAAAACAAGTAGAAAAGTTAAATTCGACTTGACGAATCTATGAATACCCTCCACAATGACCATTTTAAGTGATAGTAAATTTTCTAACGTTAAAAAATAACAGTTTTGATTAGAAATATTTTATTTTGTGTAAAAAAATTTTTTTTAGTAATTTTTGAAAAAAAAATAAAAATAATTTACTATTTTTTTTTTGAGTGTAAAGTTTTTTTTGAGTGTAAAACTTTTTTCGAGTGTATTTTTTTTATGTTTTGGTATAAAAATATTTTTGAGTGACAAAAATACGTTCTAAAATATTTTTGTGACTTACCAATGTTTTTAAAACAGGTTTAACGGGTTTTTAACACGTGAATTTAAGGTGAAGCTAACCTGAAATTCACGGTTTTGCTAATAACTTTTGAACCACTGGACTGATTTGGCTGAAATTCAATACGAACGAGGCTGGAGGAACGCAAAATATATATGCTAAGCTTCAGCATCCTCAGAATTGCTTTTCGAAAGTTATAGTGCTTTTAATTTGAAAAATTCACGAAAAACCCTTGCCGAAAGTCTTTTGCTCATAACTTTTGAACCAGTGGACCGATTTTGCTGGATTGCAATACCAACCTGACCAGGTAAATGCCTAACATATATGCCAAACTACAGGAGCCTCCGTAAAGTCTTTCAAAAGTTAGCGTGTTTTCAACAGACAGACAGACAGACGGACAGACGGACATCGCTAGATCGTCTTAAAATCGATCGAGGATCATGAATATATATACTTTATGGGGTCCTAGACCAATATTTCGAGGTGTTACAAACTGAATTTAATAACAAAAAAAATTGATGACAAAAAAAACAAGTAAGAGTGTTAAATTCAACTGTGCCGAATCTTTTATACCCTCCAACATGCAAATAAATAAAAAAAATTGCAGGGGCGTCTTTTTTTTTTTTTTGGGGGGGGGGGGGGGGGTCGGTAGTGATAATTGGGGGGCACAATTCCTCTCGAATAAGTGTTAAAAAAAAAAATTCTTATGTTTTTTGCACTAAAGAAATACAAATCAATCATTATATAAAAAAAAAAAAAAATATTCCACGCCCATAAAAGGGGGGGGCGGACCGTAAAACGATATTTTCTAATTCTGTGGGTCCAAATGCAGGACCTTGAACTTCTTGTAGCATAAAAATGTTGGATTTGTTAAACAAAAACACAAAAAATCATGTAAAAATATGATATTTTTCAGAGGTTGGTTTAGTTCTTCAAGGGGGAACTTTTTTCCCCCTGGTCCGATTTTGACCATCTCCGAACTTAACCAGCCTATGAACATAAGACATATATGTGCCAAATTTCAGGAGTCTATCACTTTTATTTTGGACTGTATCGTGTCTTCCACAGACGGACGGACGGACAGACGGACGGACGGACGGACAGACGGACATCGCTAGAATGTCTTAGAATCGATCACTGATCAATAATATATATACTTTATGGGGTCCTAGACCGATATTTCGATGCGTTACACACGGAATGACAAAGTGAGTATACCCCCATACTGTAGTTGGAGGGTATAAAAAATTTATGAAAAAAAAAAATTTTAAGAAAAAAAAAATTTTTTGTTGAAAAATAATTATGTTACTTTTTATTCACCAGCTGGTGAAAAACGGTTTTATTCACCACGAGGTGAATTATTATAAAAGTTACAAACCCAAGTCACTAAATTTTTGGTTTTAAGAAAATGAAAATAGTAATTCTCATTATCTTTTTTGTTAATTGGTAGCTTATATAGTCAAACTGAGGTGGCGTTCTGCAACTTTTTACCCAACTAGGCCTAGTTGGGTTCCTTAAAAATCGTCATAGTTTTCGATCCAAAATTTGTGTCCGTTTAGCTCTACCTTGCATAGTTTTTAAGATACGTGACTTTAGGGGACTACTGGGGTTTTGAGAATTAAAAAACTCGATAACTTCAAAAATATTACTCGGAGAGCTTTTTGTTATTTTGTCGTCTTGTTCAACGTGTTGAGAGCTACAAAAATGCTTTTGGACTTTTCGTTGTGTGGGCAATACTTACCGAGATATGAGCATCCAAAGTTAGGACCTATTAGGGTTCACATATGTGGACCGGCGCGCCGCGATATTATGAAGAGCCCGAGAACCAAAAATGGCCTCCATTTTGCTCCATCTGGCTTAGTTTCCGAGATAGCGCCATTTTAAGTTTTCTTAAAAAAAAATTACAATTTATTTTTGCTAATATTAGCAAAAAAGCTTGTAAAAATTTGGTCGACTCAATTTTAAATTAAGCAAAAAGAATTAGTTCAAATTTGGTTTAAAATTGCTAATGCGCTAACTGAAGTTTACAAGATATTTTTGCTAACATGCTAATCTCAACTAAAAATTTGCTAAAGCTTACTAGCATTAGCAAAAAAAATTTGTTAATCTACTAATGTATTATTTTAAGTGTAGGTATTTAAAGAAGTACAAACATATTTTTTTACCCCAAACATTTTTTTCGCGAACCTTTTTTCATAAAAAAAAATTTCCGCGTAATTTTTTTTTTTTCAAATTTTCTTTTCTCCAAATTAATTTATTTTGCCGATTCTTTGACAAAATTTTTTTATAAATAAAGTTTTTTGCACTAATCGTTTCTACATTCGGCAAGGCAGAATTTAACTTTTTTTTTACATGTTTAGATATGATTGATCCTTGATCGATTCTAAGGCATTCTAGCGATGCCCGTCTGTCCGTCCGTCAGTGAAAAGCATGATGCAGTCCAAATTAAAAATGTGAGGCTCCTGAAGTTTGGAAAATCTCATGGTTATAGGTTGGGCTTACGCAATTTAAGTTTGTAAATGTGCGAAATCGGACCATGGGGATAAAAACTCCCCTCTTAAAATGATATTTTTTTATTAAACTTCTTTGTGTCAGAAGACGTTTAAAATCCTTTAATTGAACCCATGGTATTGGAAAATTAAATTTTTTCGGCCGCCCTTTTAGTGGGCGTAAATATAACAAAAAACTAAGAAAAAGTGTTAGGTGCAAAGTCATTTTTCTAATAGAAAAAGTCCCAGATTTTTATAATGTGTACCGTTGTTTCAAGGTGGATTTAACCCCTTTACCGTTATAAACTTGATTTATTGCCCTTTTACACGAACATATTTAAAAAACGGCATTGATATGTCCATAATCAGAAAAATATTGTGCCAATACGTAAACTATAAATTTTAACCAACTAATTAGTTTAGCTCTGGTTCTTGCAAAGAATTTTCTTAAATTATTTTTATTTAATAGCAAAGTAAAATGAAATATTGCGATACACGCGTATCCGTTGGTAATTTATGCACTCAACCGTAAAAAAGTTAAGAATTAATAAAACAAAAAACTTAATTGAAATTATTTTTTTTTTTAATTTTGAAAGTCAATAAATTACGTGTGGATGTAAAAAAAAAAAGTGTTAAGATTATGTAAGAACTTAAAAGAATAAAATAAAGACGTAAAATAAATTATAGAGATACATGTATATTAGAGTGTCCCTTATTTTGGAAATGTTGGAAATGTTGAGACGGTACCCCCTCATTTTTTTCCTTTTGACTAAAAAATAACTCAGCAAAAATTTTACGCCTCTACGACCACGCCTTCCATACGCGACGGGGCCGTAAAGAGCGGGGCCTTAAAAATCATTTTTCCATACAAAGCAAAAAAATTTTTTTTTTGATTTTAAATTTTTTTGTTATTAATTATAATATTACTTGGTTATCTTATTCACGACAAAAAATTTTATTTTGGTGGGATGAGGCTTTCAGTTTTAAAAAATTTTTCGAAAAAAAAAATTTAGAGCTTTTGGGGTCCTACAGTAAAAATTTTTTAAATTTTTTTTTTTTTTAGTTTTGACAAGCAACGGTTTTAGTTGTAATGTTGCTTTTAATGATATATATTCATAAAAAAATATTACTCATATCTGTGACATCTTGATCGTGTATCGAAAAACATCAAAAATGCATTTTGTACCCTTTTTTAGATCACGATAAAGATGTCACAGATAGGAATAATATTTTTTTATGAAAATATATCATTAAAAGCAACAATTCAACTAAAACGGTTGCTTGTCAAAACTAAAAAAAAATATTTTTTAAAAAGTTTTTACTGTAGGACCCCAAAAGCTCTAAATTTTTTTTTTTCGAAAAATTTTTTAGAACTGAAAGCCTCATCCCACCAAAATCAAATTTTTTGTCGTGAATAAGCTAACCAAGCTATATTATAATTAATAACAAAAAAATTTAAAATCAAAAAAAAATTTTTTTGCTTTGTATGGAAAAATGATTTTTAAGGCCCCGCTCTTTACGGCCCCGTCGCGTAGGGAAGGCGTGGTCGTAGGGGCGTAAAATTTTTCCTGAGTTATTTTTTAGTCAAAAGGAAAAAAATGAGGGGGTACCGTCTCAACATTTCCAACATTTCCAAAATAAGGGACACTCTAATGTATATGAAAAAAAAAAATATTAAGGGTAATCACAGGTGACTAAAAAAGTCATAAGTCTGAATTTCAATTGGAGTTTTTCGAAATTTAAAAGTAATTTTTAAAAATTCAATTGGAGTTTTTCAAAATCCATTAGAACTGTTCTGAATTTCAAACCAAATTAAAGTTACAATTTAATTATTCTGTGAACATTTGTTGATAAGCTTAAAAGCTTTTTATGTGTAGAATATTTTGAATGCCAGAAAATTCCATTAGGAATTTCTAAAATTTAAATCGCGGTTTCTGAAATTTCATTGTGTTTTTCTGAATTTCCAGATTACTGGCAAATGGTATATGAAAATGTTGTGGTCGTCTAAAAATTGCGTGTAAATGACATTTTCTATGTCATATTCTAAGTTAGCACATCAGTGAATATATTTGTGATCACACTTATTTCAAAACATTACAAATGCTTTTCTGGTTACTACGTAGCTTTTCTTAGTCAAATTAAAAAGGAAACTAAAACACTTTAAAATACAGAACTACTACAATGGAAATTTTCAAAATAACAGCTACAATTTTCTCTTTTTTTTACTATTTAAACAAATGATTTTTTTGTGGTAACAAGACGTTAGCATGTTTTAACATTTATCAATTTGTTACCATCTTTAAACACCACTGGTTTCAACATTGTGTTTTTTTTTTTTCTATTCGTATTTCAATCTTAATGTTTTGGTAAAAACAAGCGAACCTTATGATCTTTATAGAGAAACACAAGAAGCTGCTAAAAAAATCAAACAAAAAGCTAACACACTCTCCAAACAAACCAGACTGCGTAAAACTAATTCACAAGGAAGGTTTTTCTATAGTCAGCCACACTCAAAATAAATTCTCTGCCCAATCAGCAGAAAAATCTGCTGAAAATACACCAATTTTGAGTCATATGAGAAATCTGCTGATTTTAGCAGACGCGGTTTGCTTGTTCTTGTCTTGATTGTATAGGTGAAATCAGCAAAGAAATCTGTCGAGACAGCAGAAAACTCTGCTGGTCACAGCAGAAAAATCTGAGCAATCTTTCAAAAGAAACATCTGCAGAAACTTCATCGAGTTTGAGTTTTTCAAAGTCTTTTTAGTTCAAATTTTGAAAAAACGATAATTAAAACGCGTTAATTAAAAACTTCTGTAAACTTAATATTAGAATCTGCTGTTTTTTTACTTTTGATAATTTTTAGTTTAAGGATTTTAAATTTCACAAAAATCTTAAAAAAATTTATATTTTACAAAAACGTAGAAAGTTTGAAAAAAAATGCCAACAGACTATTTATGTAAAATAACAAAATAATATGCAAAAAATCTGTACAAAAATATTTTTAAATTCAGCAAACAGAATCAGTAAAATTGCAAAAAAGTTCCCGTTATTTTCTAAAACTAAATGACAGAAAATTTACTTAAAATACCCATTACAGCAAAAAAATCTGCTAAAAGTTTGCTAATTCAAAGTCATTTTACAGATTTTTTGACAGAGTTTTTTTTTCTTTTGAGTGCAGCGATTAGCATTCAATTTGGAAATGCTGTTCAGGACTAGGGCTCCCGATCCTGGAAATCCCGGGATCAGGTGATTTTTGAATCTCGGGATTGCAAATCTCAAATACAGCTACACTTGCTGCTATGTTACTTGTAGTAAAATAGTACTGACAAGATCTTGGCGAGATCGGAACATGTTCTCAGTCGTGCAAAAATTACCACCATAAATAAATTTTAAACAGAAAAATAATTTTCTTGAAAATTATTCTATGAGAATATCATGGTGTAATTAAAGAAAAAAAAATATGACCTCGAGCTATAATAAACCTGCTAAAATATAATATTTTAAATAAAGTAAATAATCAAGCTCGAGGTCATTCTTTTATTAAAAAATCTTCTTTATTTCATTCCTCCAAAATTTCGTTATTTATTGAATACCACACAGAAAAAAATAAAAAAAATATTTAATTAAAAAATTCGTAGATTTAATTAAAAAATTAATTAAATCCGGACCAATCACTAAAATGCGCAAATAAATTAAAAATATTTGTATGGATATTTATTTAATTAAAAACTGAATACTATAAATTAAAAAATTTAATTAAAATTTAAAAAAAAAATAATTAAAATTTTAATTAAAAAAATGAACTAAAAATATTATATTAAAAAAAAATAATTTGTAAAAACATTCTTTTTGAATAAAATAGTTAAAAAAAAATATTTCTTCAAACTTTACCAAATTTATTTATGCCGTAAAGACATAGTCAGTGAGAAGATTTTATAAAGTTGATTATAAACCTTTCATATACATACACATAAAACTATAAACAAAATGAGAATTCAAAAACCTATGTGAAAAATAAAAAAATCTTTCAACAAACTTTTTATACTTATGTATTTTTTTTGTATGTAATACAATGCAAAAGAAAAACACACACTCGCACACACACGGAAAACAAAACAAAAAAAAAATAAGTAAAGCTAGAAATTTAATTAAACATTTAATTATATAAATTAAATATTTAATTAATATTAAATTTGAAAACAATTAAAATATTAATTAAAATAAAGTTAAAAATTTAACTAAACAATTAATTATATAAATTAAAAGTTTAATTAATATTAAATTAAAAAACAATTAAAATTTTAATTAAAATAAAATATACGATATTATTTTCTGTCATCCACAGGGACAGTACGAACAAGTGAGAATGTTAAATTAGGCTGTGCCGAATCTCTGATACCCTCCAAAATGTTAAAATACATAAAAAAATTCAGAGGCGTTTTTTGGGAGGGGGCTATGTGGGGGGTACCGGGGGATACCCTCCCTAACGCGATAAATGTTTACTAAATTATTTATTATGTTTTTTGAACTTTAGTTATGCCATTTTCTCGTAATTTTTATGTTTTTTTTAGTCCACGCCCACAAAAGGGGGCGGGACAAAATAACAATATTTTGCAGCCCCCCGGGGTCTAAGTGTATGACTTTTAACTCCTTCTGACATAAAAAGGTTTCATTTCTTTAAAAAAAAATACACAAAAGCGGAAAAAATGCGTCTTTATAGAGGTTTATGACCATGAGACACATTCGTGCCAATTTTCAGGGGTCTCTTTTATTTTGGACTGAATCATGTTTTATACAGACGGACGGACATTTATAGAATGACTTATAATCAGGGTTGGCAACCGAAACGAATAACGGTATTGGTAACGGTATTGGTATTACATATTTTTTATATCGGTAACGGTAAAGGTAACGGTATTTTGAATTATTTAGGTAACGGTTAACCGTTACCGAAACAACGATACCGGTACGTACCGGTATTATGAATAAAAATTTCCAAACTTGTTAAAAAGTCACAAATTTCTTAAAAAAACGTAAAAAATCAAAAAATTATTTAATAAAATTAAAAAAACTGATAAATTAAGTGCATTTTCAACATATAATTATATAGACTATTAATTAACTCAGAATTTAATTAAAATATTCACGCAATATTGTAATTCAACAAATAAATTATTGATTTTTTACGTGTTTGTGAGATGTCTGTCCAGAAATATCTGCATTTTGAGCCATTTAAGAAATCTGCGGATTTTTGCTGACGTGGCTTGCTAAATTTCTGTCCGGATAAACCAGGTAGAGTTTGCAGAAAAATCTGTCAAGACCGTAGATAAATCTGCTGATTCAAGATGAAAAAAAAAATATTGAAATTGTATTTTATTTTATTCAATTAAAAAATACTTTTCTTTGTTAAAAATGTTGTTAGGTTGTAAGTGGCTGCTGACGTTTTACGTCAACACACGTAGACTCTGAGGTCCATTGTGATAAAAATGTTGTAAAAGAAGCGAAGTTTTTCAATAAACTTTTAAACAAAATGTTTAATAAAAATTTTTTGCTTTTTTCAAGAAAATTTTGTTACAAACAGGTCAATTTCTGTAAAATTATTAAAATAGTCAGCTAATTTTTTCAGATTTGAGCAATTTTTAGTTTTAATCGTTCAAATTAGACAAAAATTAAAAAAAATCCAACATTTTTTTTTTGTAAAATTACAAAATAGTCTGCTAAAATTTGAACAAAAATATTTTTTAAAATCAGCATTTTTTTTTAAATTTAATGACAAAGTTAAAGTATTCATTTTAGCAGAAAAATCTGGTAAAACTTTTATAATTCAAACTGAAAGTTGTGGTTTTTCGACAGTTTTTTTCGACAGAGTTTTTCTTCAGACTGTACGCTTACCTGCGTGGATGACAACGCCAGCAACACTTGAGCGATACAGGTTTGTCTCTTCTTTTATATTCCCGCTGAAAATTGCTTACATTACGTGGCACTCACTTTTCTCTTCAGAAATTTTTAGGTAAATTGCGAATGTGATCATTGGTTGGACCGATTTCCACATAATTTAGTAAATTGCAATTGTGATCATTGGTTGGACAGATTTTTGTCATTGTTTTAATATTCAAATTCACAATGAACAAAAATACTTTTTTTTTATTTTACGTATATTAAAAATTTTTTACTTTGTTTTTTATCTGCAAAAAATTTTGAATAAGTAAAATTAAGACAATCGAAACAAAACCGATATAATACCGGTAAAAATCCAAATAAAGGTAACGGTTTTTTATCGGTAACGGTATTTAAAATTTTTATTTCGGAATTGGTAACGGTAACGGTAGTCAATATTAAAGGGTTTTTAATCGGTAACGGTATTGAAAGGGTAACGGTAGCCAACACTGCTTATAATCGATCATATATAAATAATATATATACCGACCGATATTTCTATGCGCTACAAACGGAATGACAAAGTGAGTATACCCTAATACTGTGGTTGGAGGGTATAAAAATTCTTATAAGCTAGTGCGTGCTGTAGCTGCTATCGTCGTCAAAATAGTACTCATTAACGAACTATTATGATGACGATAGCAGCAACAGCACCGTACTAGATTATAAGAATTTTTTGTACTGTCCCTGAGGATGTTATTCAATGAATAACGAAATATTGGAGGAATGAAATAATGAATATTTTTAAATAAAATACCTCGAGCTTGATTATTTGCTATTACTTATTATGCTATTACAACATATTTTTTTAATATTTTAAAGAATTTTTAAAATGCAAACCTTTGATCGCCAGGCGATTAATTTAATCCGATTGGCCTCAAATTTCTACCTCAAAAGTCTAGTAGAATAAATATTTGCCCGTATATTCAAAATCGGAAGAAAAACTTTTTGCCATACAAAAAAATGCCGCTCTAATGTTAAATATTTTAAATATAATAAAGTTGACCATTTTTCTTTTAAGTAGAAACAATGTTAAAATAATATTGTTTCATTTTAAAAAAGGAGTCCATTTTTTACATCATGTGAAGAGTATAAAGTGAAGTTATTTTGAAATTAATTAAAAATAAATTAATTAAGTGAAATCTATTAAAGGGTACTTTATTATTAACTAAACAATTAAAACAAAATTTAATTACGTTTGTTGTAATTTTGAAACACACCAATTGCATGTAGTACTCAATTTTTTGGCTGAATTATTAATAAATTTTTGTTAATATAAATTTTTGTAAATTTAATTATAAAAAACTTATGTGTATGTTGTTGTTTTATTTGTAAATTAATGGTTAATAGTAAGTAAAAATCAGCAAAAAAACAAAAATGTCCCATATTTAAATTAATACGTATTGGTAAACTTAAAATCAAAATTTGGTACATTTTTAAATTAAGCATGACCAACTTTAAAACAATATTGTTTAATCTTAAAGATGTTTCTGCTTGATTTAAATTTGTTTTTTCTTAGTGTGCCCTTAAAAGTATCGTTAATATGACTCATTTAAAATGTTCTTTAATCACGTTTCAGTTAGTAAATATTTAAAGTAAAATCACCTCAAACAAACACCTTAAAATTTGTTTTCAAAAAACCCAAAAAACACCTTCCTAGAAATAACACAAAAAACTAACAAATTTATGTTGTATTAGTATTATTTAATAAAATTCCTGGAATTTGGTTACATTTTTAACAACAACTTCCTTAAACCCTCAAATCCACAAAGAACACGCATTTTAGAAAATATGTTATGCAGCAAAAAAAAAAAAAAACGCAAGCGTAGATAATCTTAACATTAGAAGACATTTCTATGTCTGTCTAATAACAACAGAGGCGGTATTGAAAAACCACAAAAACGTCAGAAAAAAAAACTATACTAAGCAGCGGCAAATAACCAGCAACATAATGTCAAATGTTGTTAATACAAACGAGCTAAGAGGGGAAAAACAACAACACACTAAACATGCAACAAAATGTTGAAAGTAAAAAAAATCATGAGAAATACTACAAAGAATTTTACAAAAATATAAAGTTGTAAAAGTAAAAAGAGTTTAAATAAAACAAAAAGGGGATTCACAAAAGGACTGATAAAAGAAAATTTAATAAAATCGATAAGATATGCATAAATAATCATTTATGCATTATTTATATATGTTTCCTTTCCCCTTTAAAAAAAATATGTTTTCACGATTTTTTTAAATTGGTAAATATTGAAAAAGAAAAATTCCTCAAATTGTTAATTTGAAAGATTTTAACAAAAACTGCATATTTGGGTCAGATATGCATTCTTTAAACCAATTTTTTTTTTTTTAAATTATGCATTTTTTTAAATTATGCATTTCTTGTTAAATATGCGTAACATAGTAAACATGTTATTTTTCATTCAAGCATTTTTAAAAAATTTGCATTTTTAAAAAAAAAGATATCCAAAAATCTTACAAAAAATGCATATTTGGGTCAGATATTCATTCTTTAAACCAATTTTGTTTTAAAAATAAGCATTTTTTAAAATATGTATTTTTTGTAAAATATGCATAACATAGTAAACATTTTATTTTTCATTCAAGCAATTTTTATAAAATATGCGTTGTTGAAAAATATCCAAAAATCTTACAAAATATGCATATTTTAAAAAACATACATTTCTCACAAAATGTGAACTTCTTAAAAAATTCAAATTTCTTAAAAAATATGTATGCATTTATTATAAAATATGCATTTTTTTAAAATCCAAAAAATGCAATTTCCCAAATTTTAAATTTCCTAAAAAAATATGCATTTTTGAGAGAAAAAAAAAACTTACTGTGAATTACACCAATGTCTTTTTTATATTGTAAAAATGGCATTTATAATGATCTGAAAGTATTTTCATTCAGAGACAACTGACTATGTCATTCTTTGTTTTAAGAATTTCTTTAAGCTGTTGATGATGATCAAGACTAAAAGGGAAAAAAGTTCAATATTAACTTGTTTCTTCTTAACCAAAATAAAAAAAATAATAGTCTTGGTTTTATACAATTTAAGTTAAAGTCATTGATCTTTGTATGGCAAAAATATTTAAAGGTCCAAGAAAAACGGACGGGAAAATAACAAAGTCATGTTGGTGCTCGGTTTTTCATACCCTACGTGCAAAAAAAAAATTGTCAAATATCGTTGATGAAAATGTTTTCCGTTTCAGCAAATTTTTAGTTCTTTTTATCAATATTTAGTTTTGACGCCATCCGATGAACACGGTCCAGAAACCTCAGAATAGACTCTGAAGCCCCTGACCAAATATGGGAAGCGAAGTAATTCTTGGACCGTTTTAAGAAACCTAGACACTTGAATGCTTCTTTCGAAACTTTAATAACATGTTTATTCTACGCATGAAAATCCAGAGTCAACAAGAGTGTCCGATTCCTCAATAGAATTAGCACCCATAGATACCGACAACAATGGTGGTTATACATCTCGTCTATGGGTTAACATACAATTTTGGGTATTGCGTGCATTAAAATCGACTTATGGTGATTTCTTTTCTGAAATAAAATGTTTGCCTTTTAAGTGTATACATTTTTAAAATGTTTAACTCACACCTTCAAAAATTTGCATTTTATTTGACTGGAATAGAACACTACATACAAAAATACTCTGCCCTGTATTTTTTAACAGCTGTTTTGAGAAAACAACATAGAAAAAGTCAGCTGTTGTATAAGGCAATTTCAACCCCGTGATTTTTTACGGGGTAAAAAGTGCAACTTTTTTGCACTTTATAGGGCAGACATTTTTAGAAAAGAACACGATATTCTTTATAATGGTTGACATTTTTCAGAAAAGAACACAAAAACATAATTTTCGGGGCGAAATGCAAAAAAAAGGCACATTTTTTGCCAGAAAAGAAAACACCATTAATTCGCCAGACGCCACTCAGAGACTGACAACGCTTGGCCTATGATCGAAGGCGAATGAATGACAAATGTTGCTGTCGTCGGAAAAAGAGTAAATAGGGTTGTGAGTTAGACTAAGAAGGTCATTGATAAAGATTAGAAAAAAAGTTAAAGAAAGAACAGAACCATGCGGTACCCCTGAGTTGAGTGGAGACCTGTCCGATGAGACCCCATCTACAACAACATGTATGCTTCGTTTACTGAGAAAACTTGATATAAATCGAGAGATACAAGTACTTCGTTCCACACACGATCGAAAACCTTGGAAATATCGAAAGCAACCAACTATTTTTCACAAAATTGGTGAATGGAACTACTCTAACGTTCCGAAAGGAACTACATTAGGTCGCCCGTAGAACGACGTTTACGGAAGCCACCCGGTTACTGAAAAGTGAGTTTAACTCCAGACCTTTGTCTCTATCACATTCGAGAATGTAGAACAAATTGATATTGGGCGATAGTTCTTAGGGTTTGTAAACCAACTCTTTTTATGGACTGGACCTTCCAGAAAGAAGGGTAGATACTAGGGTGGTTCGATTAGTATGGAAGGAAAAAAATCCTAATGGGCTCTTCGCGTTTCTGATTCTTGGGATTGTACTAAGCAAAAAAGTCCACTAGAACATATCGCTCATTTACTTGTATAGTGTCATAACGCAAAATGTTTGATTTTACAGAAAACCTGTTTAAAGTTTACAATTGAAACTTGTTTTACATTGCAAAAGGCCCGTACATAGAAAATGTTATAATGGCGTGTTCTCTTCTCAAACGGTGAGTTTAGCAGATATTAATACGAATTTTTGACACAATATAAAGAAGGATGTAACAAATAATTCTGCATGGTTTACACAAAAACGACATATTTTGAGTTATGACACTATACAAGTAAATGAGCGATATGCCTACGTTGAAAATCGAGCTTCCACTTTTTGACTTGCAGGTATTTCTCAGACTTTATTTTTTTGAAAAATCTGCAAATTTTCTTGGGCTCATTTTCGTAAACTATTTAAAATTTAGACTTATTTTCAAAAGTAAAGCTGTAGTTATTATCTCGGGCTACAATTTCTCTGAACATATTACTCAGAAAAAGCTTCGTTTTCATGGTCAAAAAGTCGAAAATTTAGAAAATTCACCACTTTTTGTCACGTTTTTTTGAATATTTTGGCCTAAAACAGCCAAACCATTCAGATTTTCGATCCAATACTAAGACAGAAATTGTAGCCATGAGAATAGTTAAGAACTCTCTACTACATCGCAAAAGCATTGGAATGCTCCTTCAGGCAGTTTTGGTCTTGTGAAAGTGAAAATTTTTCGTGAAAATATTGATAAAGAAGAAGAAGCCGTCGCGAGGTATCGGAAGAGTTTTCTTTTCTGTTTTATAGTCGTACTACCATGGAAGTCTTTCGAAGAGAGATATGGTAGATGGACTAGAAGAGCATGACATTTACTGTTGTGTCGATATTTTCTCCTCGGACCTTGAAAATTTATGGTGCGGTCACGCAAACTTCTCAACGGGCCCTGCATGAGGTGCACCTGTGTTAAAATGTTGAAGCTTGCAAAAGCTACGTAGTGTCAGACGTAGTGTGCCGGAGGTTAGTGATAAGCACTTTGTGCCTCACTAGCGCGATGAACACTGAGGATCACAGGATAGGAAGCTAGACGTTAAGTTGACGTTCATTCTACAAGTCTGTTAATGGACATGGGGCTTGTGTGTTGATTGTTAGACGTATAATTGTCGAAAGGCGTAAGAGAACGAAAGTTAGTAGTGGGTGTGCCGGATGCCAGTTGCTTAGGTGACTGGAGCGGAAGGACACCCAGGTCCGAGGATGGTTGTGTGATTGAGTAAGTGGAGTGAGTTGAGTGAGTGGAAGGAGTGAAGAAGAGTGTAAGAGCATGATGCATGCAGGGTTGATGCAAATGGAGTGATATAGTGAAGCCCGAAGCTGTAAACGTTGTTTACTATTGACGGATACATAGAGCGAAAGTTGTGTTGGATGTGCCGGAGGCTATTTATAGCGCGAAGGACATCGAGACGTTGATATTAGTAATGGAGGTAAGAACGATGTGTTAGCTGGGTGCACCGAATGCGTTGGCTACCAGTCCCGAATTTGTTGGAACTTCAACTGGTAGTAGCTTTTGCTACAAATGTCAAACCGAAGACTTGAAAATAGGTACTACGGGAAACCATTGGCCCGCTAAGAGCAATCTTAGTAATGGTTTAATGGTGAGGTCCCTTCGGGGAGCACGTAGTGGCTGTGGTTTGGACCTAAAACGCAGGAAGAGTGATGTTCGCATTGCTCGGTGTGGAGTTGCATTGCAACCGGGTGTTGTGACCCAAAGATCGACAGAGGTTTAGATGGGCCTCGATCCTCAACAAGGGGAATCTTACGCCACACACGTAAGATTGAATTGTAAACCTGATCGGAGATTACTTCGTGAGGGGGCGCTGGTCGACGTAATAATTCGACACGGTGTGTGAAAAAGAGCACCGTGGACTAAAGCCAATGCGGCGTAGAGTACACGTTAAAATCTGGTTCTATCTGTCTAATGTATCGCATAACGAATTACAAATAAAAGTCGATTCTCTGTCGGACTAGCCGTATACAGAATAAGTCTTCCCAGTCGGCTATAATTTAAAAAAATTAAATTAAATGTCCACATACACTACTCCCTCTTACCTTCTTCTTATAACCTATTTTCCTAATACCAACACAATGCATTAGTAGGCAGTTAGTGTTAGCTCAAAGCAAAAAAAGCTAAACATATTTTTCAGACACACAATTTTAACGAATTTAAAGCTCTCCTTAATTTCTATGGTTGCGATTTTAAAGTAGGGTATCATTTTGGCCCATTTTGATCATCTACCATTATATTTCTACTTGTTTTTCAAATACTGTTTGTTATTGTATGTTTTATGTTGCCTGTTGCTTTTTTTTTTTTGTGTGTTAAAGATTCTTTTTTTTTTTTTGTGGTATCTTTGTAAGCAATCAGCAATTGCCGCAAAACAGCAACAACAGAAATACTGCTAGAGACCGTCATAACCTTTAAGGAAAGGCTAAGAAACATCGAAAAAAAAAACGAAATAAAGAAAATGTGCTTCATTTGATTTAAACAATTTCTTTAGCAGCTGCCTTTTTTCCATCTCTTCTTCTGCTTCGTTTTTCTGCGGTACAGTTTAATGTGGCTGTTGGCTGCTGCTGTCGATTGTGGTACGTACAATGATCAACAGGCAACCAGCAACATAATGTTGTTATATTGCCGGTTGGTTGTTTATGTTAGCAACAACAAAACGAATATATTCTTTATTTAACAGTATTTCTTTTGAAGAAATACAAAACAAAAAAAGCAGACAAAAAACAACTCCTTTATTTTCGGCATATTTTGAAGCATGCAGTTCAAAAAGTCATCTTTGTGTCTTTGCTAGTTTTAAATTTAAGTTGTGTTGAAGTTGTATCATCCAAGTGCTGGTTAGTGTGTGGTGGTGATGGTTGCTGAACATATTTTATAAACTCCACTTATTGTTAGTAGTAGAAGATATAAGTTTGTCATTCCATTTGTAACTCTTCGAAATAACGGTCTTGATTAGTGATCAATTTTAAGATATTCTAGCGATATACATCTGTCTGTTGAAATGGCGTTCACGGTCAATATTTTACACAGATATGCCTGCAACTTAACATGGTTACTTATTGTTGCTACGAGAAGTTTGGGTTTGCTTTTAAGCAATATTGGTTCAGCGGTTCAAAAGTTATGAACACAAATGTAAGGACACCTCGAAAATGAATTCCACATAACCTAAAAATACAAAATGCTTTTTTTCGGCTGCTGGTTGACACATGTGAACGAATTGGATATCGAAAGGCATTTAAACTTGACAAACATATTTTTTTACCCAAAAATTTTTTTGCGGTTTTTTTTCACGGAAAATTTCAAAAATAGGTTTTTCTCAAATTAATTTTTTTTACCAATTTTTTGGAAAATTTTGTATTCACCAAAAAGCTTTTCCGCGGAATTTATTTAAATTTTTTTTCTTTTAGCAATTTTTTCACGAAAGTTTTTTTTTTTCAAAAAAATTTTTTCGCGGAATTTTTTTTTTCAAAATTAATTTTTTTTCAACATTTATTTTTTTCAAATAAAGTTTTTTGCAATAATCTTTTTTCAAGGTGGAGTGTATCCATAAATTCGGCAAGGCCAAAATTAACTTTTTTTTACTTGTTTTTGTTTCAGTTTTCTTTCTTTATACCCTCCACTCTAGTGATAGAGGGTATATATAAGTTTGTCATTCCGTTTGTAACACATCGAAATATTGGTCTAGGACCCCATAAAGTATATATATTCATGATCCTTGATCGATTTTAAGTCGATCTAGCGATGTCCGTCCGTCCGTCCGTCCGTCCGTCCGTCTGTCTGTCTGTCTGTCTGTCTGTCTGTCTGTCTGTCTGTCTGTCTGTCTGTCTGTCTGTCCGTTGAAAACACGCTAACTTTTGAAAGACTTCACGGAGGCTCCTGAAGTTTGACATATATGTTCTCCATTTACCGGGTCAGGTTGGTATTGCAATCCAGCGAAATCGGTCCAGTGGTTCAAAAGTTATGAGCAAAAGATTAAATTTCGGCGAGGGTATTTTTCGAATATACAAGATTAAAACCACTATAACTTTCGAAAGACAATTCTGAGGGGGCTGAAGCTTAGCATATATATTTGTCGTTCCCCGAGGCTGTCTGGTTTTGAATTTCAGCAAAATCGGTTCAGTGGTTCAAAAGTTAGAAGCAAAGCACAGAATTTCATATTTGTTTCACCTTAAACTGTTGGAAACTCGTTAAACAAGTTTTAAGAGCATGGTGAAATACCAGTTTTGTAAAACTTGTTGTTGTTTGTTTTCTTGTCGTGGGGTGCAGTTTAGTTGTTAGACAAGAAAATATTTGTTATTGTTTTGTTATTGTTAGTGTAACTGTATGTAACGGGAAAAAATCAAATAAAGTATGTGTATGATTGAATGTTAATTTGTTTTTGGTTTTTAAAGAAGAGGATGGTAATAAAAAAAGGAAAATATGTGAAAGAGATTTTTTTTTTTGTATTACATATAGGTATAAAACAACAAAAATATTTTACAAAGTAATTTGTTACTCAAAGAAATTGTACACTAAAAAAATATTTACACTCAAAAAAAAATGTTACACTCAAAAAAAAAAATGTACACATTATTTTTTTTTTTTTAATGAAATGGCAGACTCAAAAAAATGTTGACGGTCAAAAAAATTTTACACTCAAAAAAATTTGATTGATTAAAAGAAAGTTTGACTCAAAATAATATACATATTTCTAATAAAAAATTTGTAATGCAATTTTTTTAAATTTTTTTAGAAAATTACTATCAGATAACATTGTGGAGGGTATTCATAGATTCGACCAAGTCGAATTTAATTTTTCTACTTGTTTTATTCTGCCACATGCGGAGTTTTATATGAATTGTATTTTTTATAAGCTTCTTTTTTTTAGAAGAGCTTTATCATCATTGTTTGGAGATAAATAGAGAAAGATCAGAGGCTAAAAGTAATAAAATCATTGAAAATCACACATCTCAACCATATTAAGTACGGTGGACGGGACGGAACTGGAACAAAAACTTTACTATATCTCACCGCAGACGAACTTTAATAGAACCTTCGAAGTCCAGATACCAACTCTGTTATAACAGATAATTAGTGTCCGACCGATCGCACTTTTTCAGACCGAACCCGTACCCGAACCCAAACTTCGGTCAATTTTGCAAAGTTCGGCCGAACCCGAACCCGTTACCGTAATAATTATGAAAAAAAAAAAACTAAAAAAGTGTTTTTCTTAGTTGTTCTAATTTAAAGTAAAACAAGTGAGAGTGTTAAATTCGGCTGTGCCGAATCTTTTATACCCTCCAAAATGTAAACAAAAAAAACAAGTAAGAAAGTTATAGTCGGTCAAGACCGATCATATGATACCCTACACCAGTGTTTTCCGGAAAATGGGTCCCAAGTCCAAACATGGACCGATTGTATCTGTCTTTTGTTAGATCTTTATTTAGTGTAGAAAGCACACACAGATCAATTTTAAGTGGAATTGGCTGATTTTTTTGTCAATAGAACAATTTAACTGAATATCGGTCGAAATTTTTATATGGGGGACTAAGTCCAAAAATGGCCCAATTATATTCCGATTTGATAAGGTTGCTAAAGTACACGTTTAGCACCTAAAAATAAATTTTTTATCAAATATTTCCATTTTTATGAATTTTGAGGGAATTATGTGAATATCGGGAAGGTGGTTTGTATGGGGACTACCAGAAGGACTGACCCAATTCCTTTGAAATTTGGAATGGTGATTTGTGCATACAAAATTTGATTACTTGCTGAATTTCAAAGCGATATCTATTATAATACGGTTATTAGAGTCATTAAAGCCGAATCCAAAGGGGGCGTTTGTATGGGGGCTAGGTCTTAACATGGACCGATTTTCTCCAATTTCAATAGGCTTCGTCCTTAGGCCAAAAGATGCTTAAGTTTCAAATTTCAGGTCAATTGATTGAAAATTGCGACCTGTATCGTGCTTAAACCGATAGATGGACAGACGGACGGACGGACGGACGGACGGACGGACAGACGGACGGACGGACGGACATCGCTAAGTCGACTCAAAAAGTTATTCTGAGTCGATCGGTATACTTGAAGGTAGGTCTAGGACCAATATTTCGGGTAGTTACAAACATCAGCACAAACTCAATATACCCTGTACCACAGAGTGGTGTAGGGTATAAAAATTGACAGGGGCGTTTTTTTTTGGGGGGGGGGGAAAGTTGATAAGATCAGTGGGGCACGTTGAGAGCAACTTCACATCGCGATAAATATACCAAATGTTTCATTTATTTAACAAAAATACAAAAAAACATGTAAAAACGTGTATTTTTTTAGAGGTTGGTTTAGTTCTTCAATGGGGAACTTTTTTCCCCCTGGTCCGATTTGGCCAATTTCCGAACTTAACCTGCCTAGGAACATAAGACATATTTGTGCCAAACTTGAGGTTCCTAGCTCTTTTATTTTGGACTGCATCGTGTTAACTACAGACGGACGGACGGACGGACGGACAGACGGACGGACGGACGGACGGACGGACGGACGGACGGACATCGCTAGAATGTCTTAGAATCGATCACTGATCAATAATATATATACTTTATGGGGTCCCCGACCGATATTTCGATGCGTTACACACGGAATGACAAAGTGAGTATACCCCATACTGTAGTTGGAGGGTATAAAAATAAATATTTTGTACTTAAAAAAAGTGAAAAAATATGGCTCAAGTTGATTTTTTTTGGGAAAAAATTTATTTCTTTTTAACAATAGTCCGATTTGAGGTGTAAAGTAGTTGCACTGTTAGTTTTAAGGCGATAAAAAGCAATACATACAAAAGTTCGGTGTTCGGTAAAGTTCGGCCAATATTTGGCAGAACACCGAACAGTGGCCGAACGCCATTTTTTACCGAACTCCGTAACCGAACCCGAACATTCAGTCTGACACTACAGATAATGCGATCTCAATCTTAACGAACGTATAGACAATGGAGATGGGTACGGGTTCTGGAGTGTACTTTGTATGCCTTAAAATCCGGGCCTTAGTGAGACTTTCGAACAAGTGTAGTGTTTTCCAGTCTGAAGTACTTGCAATTGATAAAGCCGCGGAGATGATTATGTTTTGTTTACTTAACGACACAGGGGATGGGTCGTATAAATGCAGTGCATTGTTTTGGTAATAAGGAAAATAGGTTATGGGTAGGAGGAAAAAGGGAGAAGTTTTTGTGGATCGATTTGCATTTTTATACCCTCCAACTACAGTATGGGGGTATACTCACTTTGTCATTCCGTGTGTAACGCATCAAAATATCGGTCTAGGACCCCATAAAGTATATATATTTATGATCAGTGATCGATTCTAAGACATTCTAGCGATGTCCGTCCGTCTGTCCGTCTGTAGTTAACACGATGCAGTCCAAAAATAAAGAGCTAGACTCCCGAAATTTGGCACGAATATGTCTTATGTTCATAGGCAGGTTAAGTTCGTAAATGAGCAAAATCGGACAAAGGGGAAAAAAGTTCCCCCTTGAAGTACTAAACCAACCTCTGAAAAATACCATTTTGTAACATGATTTTTTGTGTTTTTGTTTAACAAATGCAACATTTTTATGCTACAACAAGTTCAAAGTCCTCATTTGGACCCAGAGAATTAGAAAATGTCGTTTTTTTTGGTCCGCCCCCCTTTTATGGGCGTGGAATAAATTTTTTTTAAATAATGATAAACTTGTATTTCTTTAGTGCAAAAAGTATAAGAATGAATTTTTCACACATATTCAAGAGGAAATTTGCCCCCCCCAATTACCACTACCAAACCCCCCCCCCTCCACAAAAAAAAAATAAAACGCCCCTGAAATTATTTTTTTTTTTTGCATGTTGGAGGGTATAAAAGATTCGGCACAGCCGAATTTAACACTCTTACTTGTTTTAAATTGTAGTTAACAAGGAGACCTATGCAGGAATTATATTCCACATACGGATTGTTTGGCTAATAAACGAATTTTCTCTGTAATGCATTGTGCGGAATACTAGGCAATCGACAACAAATGGATGAGCTGTACTACACAAGCGAGTACTCCGAACAAAAACCCGGGCACGGGGGATTAGTTCGCTTATCTCACCAGAAATCGGTAGTAATATCGTCGAAGCTAATCAATGACAGTAGGGTATCCAACTCTATCGATTCTTTGGAGCATCGTCGGAATATGGGTTGTGTAACACTGACCACCCATATTCCGACGATGCTCCAAATAATCGGTAGAGTTGGATACCCTACTGTCATGAAGTTCTGGCAGTGGTTGATCGCCTTCCGGCAAGAACGAATTTCTTGCAAATAATTCCGCGAAAAGGTTCGCCTTATCAACCGGTCGTCCTTTATGAGAGTTGGGATAGAAGAACTAGCATTGTCCTTTACTCTCTTTACGAATTATCAAAAGCTCTTACTAAATTTCTTCATTCCAAGCCCAATCACATTACCCACACTACAAAAAAAAATCTTGAACAATTACCAAAAAATCTTCGGTTTTTCGAGTCTTTTTTTTGAGTGCACCATTTCTGCGGCGGCATCGATGTTACCGTTAAGGAAACAAAGTTTCCAGTTGAACTGTCGAAAAAATTCATTGAGTTCTACCCAACGATACTTTTCTTAAAGTCGTGCCGAGTACGAAAAAGATGCAGAAATAGTGCTATGATCCACACAACCGAGAAGTTAAAGTACTTTTACCTCATACTTTTCATTCCCTTCATCGAATCAGTCAGCACTCACAAGGAAGGTATCCCATAGCTTACACTTCAATTGCTCTGCAATTTATATATGTTAATAAGTACCGAAAACAGCATTTTTTTATCGGCTATCCCGTGGTTTAAAAAAGGGTTGCCACCTTATGAAAAATTATGGCCTTTCGGGAAAATCTGAATAAAAGCCAAACCAACAGAAATTTCGCCAAATGCAACAACACGTGTCGGCTTAAACTAAATAGAGAATTTGCGGGTCGTACGTACCTACTTCTCCATATAACGTAGCTCAATATTTACACAGTTTTGACATAAACCAACTTAAAAAGAATAATTTTCATAAGTCCGGCAAGCCATTGGATAGGCCCTAAAAACCTTTCCATCCATTTTCCCGCTTCACGATAGCCGATAAAAAAAACCGGTAAATCTTAGATTTTGTTCCTCTGTAACATATTAAAAGTTTAGTGTAAGCTATGGGATACCAAGCTAATCTGTGTCGAATGTGCGAAAAATGGCTCCGAGTCGGTTGGAGAACGTGTCGAACCTTATATCTCGGTTCCTATAGTGGAATCAATGAATATCAGAGAATAAAATGAAGGATAGGTACTACCTGCAGGATGTAAACGGCCGTTTATTCCTACGTTCAAGAAATTTTTTAAAAAAAAATCAAAACTTAACTTTTACAGTTAAATTAAAATTTCAGCAAGGGCCCATCTCCAATGAAGGAAAGTGGGGCCAAATTAACGTACAACTCTCTCGGAGGGTTTTTTTAATACAAATCAGATGGCTCCCAAGCAGGGGCCCGATTCCGAGTTGTAAAGAGAAATCTAGGAAACAATTAAGAAAGTAGGGCCAATTTAACGTCCGGTTAAGTAGGAGGAGTTTATAAAATCAATTATTAATAACTGGTGGAACAGATTCGGAAAGTAGGAATACCTACTGAAGGGTTAAAATGCTCGGATTTGGTTTAAATTAATTTTAAATGAAAGTTTGTCTCAAGCTCTATGAAAGGATCAAGGAGAACAAATTTTTGAGATTTTAGTTTTTAAGTTTCTTGACTTCTTTTTCAAATTTGTTGATTTCTTCTTCGAATAGCTATACCTCGAAAACTGTTTTTTTTTTGATATTTGTGTTTAGCACATAAAAAAAATGTATTGCAAGAAATTTTTTAGCTTTTCAAAAATCCAAAACTTAGATCGCCGGGCCCCAGGGGTTTAGTTTGATTTTCCAAAAATGTGTACCACATCATTTTTAAGTCTGGTAGTATTTTTTACCCGACACTTGGGAAAATTAAAAGTTGATGAAGAAGTGCCAAATGCTTTTTCCAAAATTAATTCTTTAAAATCTCTGTTATAGAGTGGGGTACATAGAGAAAAAAAAGTAATTTTCAAAATTAATTTAACATGCAGTTAAATTAATTCTGTATTTATTTATTTTTTTTTTCTATTCAACAACAATCATATGTTTTTGTTTTATTTTGTAAAAGTTAAGTTTTTAGTGTTTTGCACGATTTGTTGTTGAATGTTTGTTTGATGGCATTGCCTTCGCCTTTTAGCAGCATCAAAGTCAAATGTCAAGTTGAAATAATATTATTGTAGTTAGCAATTGTACATGCGAAATGTACAAACTACTAACCATCAAATTACATTAACTGTTTCTTCTTCTTTGTAATCATCTGGGTTCTGTTGGCGCGGCATTATTTATTTGAATTTGTATGAATGATTAAGAAAAACTACAAATTCATATTGTTGTGGGTTTTTAACATGAATATGTTTTATTCATAAGTACTTTTTTTTTTGATGGAAACTCATGCGCGCGATTACTTTTGTATCTTGGGTGATCTACAAAATGATAGTTATTATCTTTATATTTAATTAAAATTTTTCTTTTCCGTAGTGTATGGGTTTTGCATGTAGGTGTTGGGGTTATGAAATTAAGAAAAACTCTTTTGGAAGTTCTTTAGTTATGATATAACTAAAGAAAGTCATAATTCATAATCGACAGGGATTCTTTTCGAAACATCTTGGTGTTGGAGAAGAAAACTTCTTTGTCATCAGACAAAAGAACCCCAGAAATGAAGAGAACTTACAGGAATAGACCTTACAATACGTAAAATTAGCAGATCATTGTGGGCAAAGAAAAACTAAGTTACTTAAATCACAAAATTCCAAGTCGCGGTTTCGATTATACAAACCCGATATATTTCCAATGAAGAATTTACTTTAGATAAACAAGGAAATTAAGCAAAGTCGACAACCAAATCTAACAAAGTCGACAAAAAAACTTTCAAATAATTGGCGCCCAAGCTGGGTCCGATTCCGAATTGAACAACAAAAACTATGAAGCCATCGCCAATGAAGGAAAGTGGGGCCAAATTAACGTACAATTCTCTCGGAGGGTTTTATTTAATCAAAAGCAGATGGCTCCCAAGCTGGGGCCTGATTCCGAATTGCAAAGTGAAAACGAAGAAACCATCGCCAATAAAGGAAGTTGGTCAAAATTAACGTCTGGTTCAGTAGGAGGAGTTTATTAAATCAAAAATTAATAACAGGTGGAACAGATTCAGAAGGCAGGAATACTTGCTGAAGAATTTATTGTAAAACATAAACAAAAATTGGCAATACGAAGTAAACAGTTAATAAAAGCAGAAGAGAAGGTTTTCACTTCAGCAGAAAAAGTGTCTATACAAGCACCACTGAGGGCCTGTCTAGAGGAAGTGTAACGGAAAGTTTGTAGCATATAAGTTGTCTATACTGTCTGTACATCGCCACCTTAACGTTCTTCAAGATGCACTGTTTACTTACATAGTCCTCTTACAATTCTCAATGTCATATTTCTACAATTCTTAAAATCTTGTTCCTTAACTAAGTCATCGATCACTTTTTCACAGATCATATGTTGAAATCAATTAAAATTGTTTCATTTACAAAAGTTTAAAATCCGAAATAAAAAGAACTTACAACATGTTAAATCAGCAGATCCTTGCGACCATGGAATAACCAAGTTTCTTTAATCCCCAGTTAAAAAATTCGCAATTTCAATTTTACAAACCCGATATGTCTTCAATTAAGAATTTACTAAGAATTTATAAAGAAATCAAGCTAACAATAAGTCGACAAACAAAACTTTTAAATAATTGGCGCCCAAGCTGGGGCCCGATTCCGAATTGCAAAGCAAAAACTAGGAATACATCGCCAATCAAAGATAATTGGGCCAATTTAACGTACATTTCTCTCGGAGGGGTTTATTTAATCAAAAGCAAATGGCTCCCAAGCTGGGGCCGATTCCGAATTGCAAAGTGAAAACTATGAAACCATCGTCAATCAAGGAGAATGGGACCAATTTAACGTACAATTCTCTCGGAGGGGTTTATTTAATCAAAAGCAAATGGCTCCCAAGCTGGGGCCCGATTCCGAATTGCAAAGTGAAAACTAAGAAATCATCGCCAATAAAGGAAGTGTCTTCGAATTACAAATAGAATCGTCGAATTACAAATAGAATCTCCGAATTACAAATGGAATCCTTGAATTACAAACGAAATCTTCGAATTACAAATGGAATCTTCGAATTACAAATGGAATCTTCGAATTACAAACAGAATCTTAACATTACAATTACAAGTAAAATTTTCGAATTACAATTGATCTTTTACGAATTACATCTGTAAATGGTGTAGTATTTAACTGAATTTCCATTGATCTTTTTCGAATTACAATTGGAATCTTCGAATTTCAAATGGAATCTTCGAATTACAAACAGAATCTTAACATTACAAACAGAATCTTCGAATTACAAATGGAATCTTCGAATTTCAAATGGAATTTTTGAATTACAAGTAGAAACTTTGAATTACAATTGATATTTTACGAATTACATCTGTAAATGGTGTAGTACCACCGAGATCGAACTTAGAGAAAGTACAAGGGAAAAGATTTGTAGTATATAAGTTATGCAAACTGTCCATTAGACATCTCCACCCTAAAATAGTTCAATAATCCCAGTTTTTACACTGTTAGTTACGAAACGATATTTTTAAAATATTATATTGGGAATTTACATTTCTCAATTTCTACAATTCTCAAAATCTCGTTCCATAACTATGTCATCGATCGCCTCTTATCAGAGCATATGTCAAAATCAATTAAAATTGTTCCATTTACCAAAAGTTAACCTTAATAAATAAAAGTTCAAAACCAGTTTATTAATTCTATGAAATTTACTTTTTCAGACGTTAAACCCTTAAAACACAATAAACGCACGTGTTTTAAACTAAACAAACTTAATAAAAAAAACTTTTAAAAGAAATCACGAATAAAAACGTATAAGAAAAGTAGTTTTGCAGGTGTTATAAACAAATCGTTTACCTACCTACCTTACTTCCAACCGTGAGATGGTTACTATTCCTACAAGAACAGAAAAATTGATTCTGGCTCAAAAAAAAAAAAATAACAAATTTAAACTGTGAAACTGTGAAAAAAGTTGAGTCATGCTTTCAAAACATATTAATAAAACTTGAAACACATCGGAGTACAAACAATATTTATTACAAAAGCGTTTAATTAAACTGTTGGAGATTAGTGCGGAATACACATAGTAATTTAGACGCATAGATAGGATTTACACTATTTAAGACTGGCTGATACAGTGACTTACAAAAGAAAACTATAATAATGATAAAATTTTGAAAAATTTTCAATTGAGCTTTAGTTTTATTCCTCGTCTTGTCAGAAAATCAAATAGAAGGTCTTCAATTGAAATCAAATAGAAGGTCTTCAATACAACTTGTTTTGATATCGAATCTTGAAAACTGTGCTCGGTAATTTTCCAGAAACTTTTTAAATGTAATATCTGAAAAACAATCATGGTTCTATGAGATAATCAATTCAGAAATCAAGTTTAAGTTAAGGAAGATTGTTGAGCTAAGATGTTCAATTTGATGATAATAAATTCGAAACACTAATTCGAAACACAAGTATATTTAAGATGGTTAATTCAGAAATAAGGTTGTAGTAAAGAATCGTCAATCATAGTTGCCCAATTTAATGAAGATAATTTCAAAATTCAGGTAATTTAGGAGGTCTGAAAAATATTAGTCGTTCTAGTCGAAGTATCTGGTGTAGGTCTTTAAAAAGATTTACACTAAGAAAAAAAAATATTAAAATCAAACAGAAACAACTTTAAATTAAATATAAAACAGTGACGAAATAGAACAAAGTTTGTTTTTATTTAATTTAAATATGTTTCTAGTTGTTTTTAACATGACACGATTAGTAGACAACATTTTAAAATTAAGATGTAACAATATTGTTTTAAAATTGGCCATGCTAAATTTAAATATGCAACAAATTTTAATTTAAAGTTGACCAATATTAATTTTAATATGCGACATTTTTTTTTCTTTTGCAGCTTTTTACTTACCTAAAAACCATGAAACTTAAAATAAAACAATACACATTTTTGTTTTAGTTTTTTTTTATTATTTTTACAATATTTCTTAATAACACAGCAAAAAAATTAACACTACTCTAATTGTACATCTAAGGTAGAATTACATCCAAGGCTTTGGCTTTAAATATTGCTTGTTGGCTTTATTTTTTGCTATACATAAAAAATCAAAGCCAAAGCCTTGGATGTACTTCTACCCTAATTGTAGCACTACATCTAATTACAACAAATGTAATTAAATACCAAAAATAAAAAATAAACATACTTAAATTAATTCTATATACCATATATAAAAAACTAAAGTTAGAAGTTTTCATTTTCTGCCAATGTATGTATGTAACATAGATACATCCCCTCCTCGTTTTCGTTGTCTTTATTTTTTTCACTTGGTTTTTTACTTTTTTTATACCCTCCAACCACAGTATGGGGGTATACTCACTTTGTCATTCCGTGTGTAACGCATCGAAATATCGGTCGGGGACCCCATAATGTATATATATTATTGATCAGTGATCGATTCTAAGACATTCTAGCGATGTCCGTCTGTCCGTCCGTCCGTCCGTCTGTCCGTCTGTCCGTCTGTCCGTCCGTCTGTGGAAGACACGATACAGTCCAAAATAAAAGAGCTAGACTCCTGAAGTTTGGCACGAATATGTCTTATGGTCATCGGCTGGTTAAGTTCGGAGATGGGCAACATCGGACCACGGGGGAAAAACTTCCCCCTTTAAGAACTAAACCAACCTCTGAAAAAACGCCATTTTTATTGATATTTTGTACTTTTGCTTAGCAAACGAAACATTTTTTATGTCAGAAGAAGTTCAAAGTCCTGTAGTTGGATCCAGAAAGGTTGTCTCCCACCGCCGGAACCCCCCCACCAAAAAAAAAAGACGCCTCTGTTTTTTTTTTTCTTTTACGTGTTGGAGGGTATAAAAGATTCGGCACGGCCGAATTTAACACTCTCACTTGTTTCAGTTTTATTTTTGTTTTTATTGTTAATAATATTCTTTTTCACTAATTTCACTAATTAATTTTTAATTTCACTTTAGTTAATTTAATTAATTTCACTTAAAACTCGCCACATTTAGAGATGTGAAAAATGTGCGTCTTTTTTTAATGAAAAAATATTTTAAAATTGTATCTACTTAAAATAAAATTGCCCAACTTTACTATATTTCTTGAAAAAAAAACTTCAAATGTCAAAAAACAAAATTGTTCAACTTTAAAATAACCACGAAAAATATTGTTTTTAATACAAATATTTCAATAAGATTTTTTTAAATTTTTAACGACTTTTAATGACAGCATATTAAATTTAAAGTGATCAATTTTAAATTAAAATTGAATGCAATTTTAAAACAAACATATTTTGTTTAAATCAATCAAAAACAATATTAAAATTTAAATTTTTCCAAAAATATGTAGCATACTTAAAATAAACATGAAAATATTTGATTTAAATATGTTTTTTTCCCTCAGTGTACTCAAGGGTCCCAATTAAGATTTTTTTAAGAACACTTCGCAGATTGTTAAGTACGTTTGATTGATTCGGCATGTTCCGAATAACAATCGAATATCTCTTAAATAGTACTACTATATATATTTGAGTCTTAATATAAAGTCCCAACATAAGACTACTCTTGTCAACTTCCAAAAACTTTGAAAAAGCTTTACTTTCTGGAGGTTAAATTAAATAATTTAATAATTATCATTTAAAATCAGTTGTAAAGCTTTATCATAATCTAAAACAAGTTTTAATAAGTCTAAAGAGGAATTTGTTTTAAGGTGTAATTTTAGGTTATAAAGAAGGTATGTTTATAAGATCAATTAGCCTTGGAAACCTTTAATACCTTGGAAACAATTTGATTATCAGAACAATCTGCAAAACTTGGATTAACTGCTTTAACTTTATCAATATTTTTTTTCAATCACGCACTGTAGAAACCGGCACGAGTGTAACGTGTTGAATTAATAGACACAAAAGGAGGTGTATTGGGGATTTTATCTAAATATTATATGTGAAGTTGAAGTTTTTTTTTTAAGCCTATGCGAGGAGTGAGTAGGCAATTTAAACAAATTACAAGCAATTAACTTATTTTTTTTCTTTATTCCTTAAAAGCTGCCTCCAGGCACAGTAGTTGTAACAAATAACAGAGATGATGATGAGATGATGGTGTTGAAGTAACTGATAATAGTGATGATAATATTTTATCATGGATCTTTAAAGACAAATATATACAGACATAATGGTTGTGCGTAGTGTGTAATGATTGAATATGAAGAATTACAAAAGGTGTTGAATAGAAGTTTTTTTAATAATCATATTTACAATGTATAAATTTAATAGAATTAAAAATTATCCAAGCAAAAGTTGTTAAAACTTCACATTTCTCTTACAGAAATAAAACCAAACCAATAACATTAAAAAAATTAAAATAAAAAACTACAGGGGAGTTTTTTGTGGGGGTGGGGAGATGGGGTGAGCAGGTTTCATTGTTGCATTTGTTAAACAAAAACACAAAAAATCATGTAAAAAAGTGATATTTTTCAGAGGTTGGTTTAATTCTTAAAGGGGGAACTTTTTCCCCCTGGTCCGATTTTGTTCATTTACCGACTTAACCTGCCTAGGAACATAAGACATATTCGTGCCAAATTTTGGGCTTCTATCTCTTTTATTTTGGACTGCATCGTTTTAACTACAGACGGATAGACGGACAAACAGACGGACGGACATTGCTAGAATGTCTTAGAATCGATCACTAATCATAAATATATATACTTTATGGGGTCCTAAACCGATATTTTTATGCGTTACACACGGAATGACAAAGTGAGTATACCCCCATACAGTAGTTGGAGGGTATAAAAATTTTATTTTTCAGAGGTTAGTTTAGTTATTCAAGGGGGAACTTTTTTCCCCCTAGTCCGATTTTGCTCATTTACGAACTTAACCTGCCTAGGAACTTAAGACATATTCGTGCCAAATTTCGGGCATCTAGCTCTTTTATTTTAGACTGCATCGTGTTAACTACAGACGGATAGACGGACGAACATATGCGTTCACTCAGAATGACAAAGTGAGTATACCCCCATACTGCAGTTGGATGGTTTAAAAACCAAACAATTTTGAGTAAAGTGTTGATTGTGTCAATTAAAGGATTACTCAAATTTTTTGGCATACATTTAATAAATTTTTATTAAAAGTTTACTCAATACTATTAAATTGTTTACTGGTGCAAAATTGAGTAATTTTTTACTCAATAGTATTAAAAATTTACTCAAATATTTTTTTTATTTTTTTCCTAAAGTCGTTCATTGGACGGACATTGATAGAATGTCTTAGAACCAATCATGGATCAATAATGTATATACTTTACGGGGTCCACGACCGATATTTCGATGAGTTACACACATAATGAAATACTGTGGTTGGAGGCAATAAAAAAGTAATTTTTAAGAGAAGGGTTTTTTGGCTGTCGAATTATGTCATCTTTATGAAAATAAGTCTTTCGGATAATTGGGTAAAGGAGGCAGGAAAACTATTTTGGAATTTCAATTATATTTTATCTATTTAAATTATTCTGATTTGTCAAATGATTTATTTAAGAGTTGTAATTGAAAATCAAGTACCCGCGTAAAAATCGATTTGATCTTATCTCATCTGCTTTGATCTGATAGCATATATTATGATCTGATTGTATATGATTGTATCTGATCAGTTTTAATTAAATGTCAAATTTTTGTAAATGTTGACCAAATCTGAGATATAATTAGATCTCGATTTCTGATATAATTAGATGCAATCAAATATAAATAGATATAAACAGATATGAGTAGATAAAAACAGATCAGATAAGATCTAATCCATTTTTCACGGATACATTGTAACGTAACCATTTCTTTTTGCTGGGTTTTAAAGATGAAAAAACTTTGTTTTACAGATATTTACTTATATTTGCTGTGTTTTTCAATAAGTGGATTTATTTTCGGATTAATGTTATTTAGTTTAAAATAAATATTTTAACATGCCAAAACAAATTTGGAATATTTTTTCCGTAATCTACGATAATTTAGCATTTATAATCCGAAAAAATAATAAAAAAATTTGGAAAATTTAAAAAGTTACAAATAAATCAAAATTAATCCAATTAATTTTTAGGATTTAATAAGTCCACTTTGGATTAATTTTGATTTATTTATAACTTTTTTCATTTTCAAAATTTTTTTCTTATTTTTTCGGATTATCATTGCTAATTTATCGTAGAATACGGAAAAAAATATTCCAAATTTGTTTTGGTATGTTAAAATATGTTTTTAAACAAAATAAGATTAATCCGAAAATAAATCCATTTTTTGAAAAACACAGCAATTGTCATGATCTTTCTGCACTAAAAGATCATTAAGAACACGCATAGAATTGTTTATACATAAATATTGATGTATGTAATCATGACTTATTTTTTTGAAAGAAAAGAAAGATTTTTTTTTTATACCCTCCACTCTAGTGATAGAGGGTATATATAAGTTTGTCATTCCGTTTGTAACACCTCGAAATATTGGTCTAGGACCCCATAAAGTATATATATTCATGATCCTCGATCGATTTTAAGACGATCTAGCGATGTCCGTCTGTCCGTCCGTCCGTCCGTCCGTCTGTCTGTCTGTCTGTCTGTCTGTTGAAAACACGCTAACTTTTGAAAGACTTTACGGAGGCTCCTGAAGTTTGGCATATATGTTGGGCATTTACCTGGTCAGGTTGGTATTGCAATCCAGCGAAATCGGTCCAGTGGTTCAAAAGTTATAAGCAAATGAGTGAATTTCGGCAAGGGGTTTTCTGGAATTTACGAGATAAAACACACGGTAACTTTCGAACGGCAATTCTGAGGGTGCTGAAGTGTAGCATATATATTTGCCGTTCCTCTGGTCCGGTTTGTTTTAAATTTCAGCCAAATCGGTCCAGTGGTTCAAAAGTTATTAGCATAACCGTAAATTTCAGATTCGCCTCACCTTAAATTCACGTGTTGAAACCCCGTTAAACAGGTTTTAAAAACATTGGTAAGTCACAAAAATATTTTACAACGCATTTTTGTCACTCAAAAATATTTTTACACTAAAAGAAAAAAAAAATACACTTAAAAAAAATTTTACACTCAAAAAAAATTTTACACCCAAAAAAAAATTTAGTAAATTTTTTTTTTTCAAAAATTAGTTAATAAAAAAAGTTTTTTTTAAAACAAAATAAAATATTTCTAATCAAAAATGTTATTTTTTCACTCTAGAAAATTTATTATAACTTAAAAAGGGCATTGTGGAGGGTATTCATAGATTCGGCCAAGTCGAATTTAACTTTTCTACTTGTTTAATTTTTAATGGCATTAACCTTTACATTATGACACATTAAAATTATTTAAACATCATCATCTTCATTATAGAGACAAAAAATAATGTCTACAGATAAATCTATACCTTATAAAATAAATATTTAGATAACATTTATTTCTTTATTTTAATAATATTTACGGGCTTTTTTAACAAACAATTTTAATCACATAAACCGGTCGGTTTATGTTGGAAATATGATTGAAGTTGGTCATAAAAATTTAAGATAAATAAGACAAAATATGAAGAGGATTAAGATTTAAATGTTAAAAGTGTGATTTAGGGGAAAAATATTTGTAGCTTCTGTTTTTTGTTTAATAATAATTAAAATAAAATCTTTAAAAATGAATCTCGTACAAACTTTTAACACATTTTTTGGTAACGGCAGAAATTATGTTTTAATCTTGATTACTGTAAATGTAGTCATTTTTATGTGATTTAGAAATTGGGGAGGTCTCAAATTATTGAGGAGGTCTTTTTGGGGAATTTGGTTTTTTTTTTTCATTTTTTAAACTTCAAGAATTTTTTTTATCAAAAAAAAAGATTATCACATTTCCTTTTTATATTTTAAGCCATTTTTATGTAATCACTTAATTTTTTCTAAATTATATTTCTTTTATTCGGCTATTATGGTTTTAAGCACATGAACGTGATATTTTTATGAATACCCGAGTAAAAATTTTTGTATGGAGCAATATATGTGCTTATATTATTCCAGATCTGTTGATAGATCCGAGATTTGAAAGATCAGCACTGATCCGAAAAATGGATCGCTAAGATTAGATCAGTTTTAACCGGACGGATACAATTTGATCCGAAAAGTGGGTTTATCTAATTAGATGAGTTTTAATAGGTGGGATACAATTTCATCCGAAAAATGGTTGGATCTTATTGGACCAAGACAAAAAAAAAAAGATTTTTTTAGCTGGATAAAAAAAGATAAAATTTCATACGAAAAAAAAAAAAAATATTACAAAAAACTTTAGATAAAATTTTATCCGAAAAAAAAAATCTATTTTTAGAACTATATATAATTTAATCCGAACAATAAAATCTATTTTTAGAACTGATAAAGTTTTATCCAAACAATTTTTTTCAATATTAAGATATAAATATATATAATTAAAATTTATTTAAAAAAAAAAAAAAAAACTTCGAGCGGCGGGGGAATCGAACAGCTACCAACTGTTTTGTAATCGCAATCTCTACCCTCTGACCCAGCGGACGTTGTTAATAAATGACAACTTTAAAAGACTATGTTTTAAAAAAACTTAGAAAATTTTTGAAAATAGTTTATCATATATAATTATATGAAGTTTAACTTATATATAATTAAATCCAGTTTATCTTATCGGGTATATGATTGCATCAAATTATATTCGACTTGAATTTGAACAAAATTTTAAAAAAGACTTAGAAAATTTTTGCTAAGATTTGTGATTTTTTTTTTTTTTAGTTTATTTGCTGAGCTAATAGGGGGTTTAATACTGAGTTCAACAACATGATTTTCATCTTCCAATGCTCTTAATTTTCCAAGTTATAAAGCTTTAAAGTAAAAACGGTTTTTGGCTTATGAGCTTCACATTTTTCATCGGATCCAAATTTTCTTTCTGCCGTTGTATATTTAATAAAAATACCTTTAAAATGGTATAAAACATGTATAAACTTTTTTACTCACCAACGGCCAAATAATGAGTTTTAAGTTTTTTTCGGAAGTTTTTTCAGACAAAAATAATTTTATCTGAAAATATTGCTAACATAAGTTCGAACCAAATACACTTTTAATTATTGGCAACAAATAAAGCTTTGATTTGAGCTTGATCTGAGGACTTTAGCTCTCTTAAAACCAGAGATATTGATGGTTAAACATTAAAGTTTTAAAATATTTTTTTCTTCGGATTAAATAATATATAATTATATCAAAATATAATTATTTTTGAAATATTTTTGTTAAAATTCAGGGATTTTATTTTTTTTTAAATTTGAAAAACGAAAACGCATTAAAAAATCATTTAGATTAAAAAAAAATTTAAAAAAAAATAATTTTTTTCTTGACTTAGTCGGGAATAGAACTCAGGGTCCTCAAGAATTATATATTATCATATATGATGCAATATAGAAAGTTATATTACTATATATAAATAATATTTATTTCTAAATATTATCAGAAAAAATAAATTAATCAATATTTTTAAGTTTAGTAAAAAATTAAAGCTTCTAAAACATATTTTCTTTAAAAAAAAATTTAAAAAACAACTTTTTTTCTTAGCTCAGCCGGGGATCGAACCCAGGGTCCCTAGGAACCATATATTAACTTATATGATGTAATATATATTATTATATAACTATAAATAAATAATATTTATTTTTTCGATTTTATCATAAAAATTTAATTATTCAATATTTTTAAGTTTAGAAAAAACAAAAGGCTTTAAAAACATATTTTCTTTTTTAAAAAATTAAAAAAAAATAGTTTTTTTCTGGATTGAGCCGGGAATCGAACTCGGGGTCCCCAAGCATCATATATTATCTTATATGATCTTATATAAAGTTACACACAACTATTTAAGTAATATGCATTTTTTAAAAATTTAACTTTTAAAATCCAATATGCATTTTTTTAAGTTTTAAAATACAATGGATTAAACAGATTTTTTTTCTATTTAAAAATTTATAGAATTTATATATATTTTTTTTTGACTGATTTTAGGTGCTTTGAGAATCATATATAATTATACAAGCTCTCTTGTATACTTAAATAAAAATATATATGATGCAACATTAAAAAAATATATTGAAATACTGTCATATAAAAGTATGCATAATTATATATAAAATATTGTGAAAGAAAAAAATATTTTTTACCTTATACAATTGTATAACATTTTATATGGCGTTAAATGTGCCACCATTTAAAATTATATATAGAGTTTAAAAAATTTTTTTATTTATATGGTACCTTACAAAACTATATACGGTATCTCATAAGCCATTTATAATTATATCTTTCATAATATTAAAAAAATAAATGTTTGATGCCATGTATAGTTTTATATAACTGTATATAGAGTTATATGTGCGACCATATATAATTATATATGAAATTTTTTTTTTTCGTTTTTTAAGATGGAACCATATATAGTTTTAAATGGTTTCTTGTAAGTCATATATAATTTTAAATGGTTTCTTGTAAGTCATATATAATTATATATATAATGATATTGGATTTTTTTTAAATATGCTCGTATACGTTATTTGATATTAAGTCACATATAAATATGTATGCAATCAGATTAAGTTATATGTGTCACATATGATTATGTCTCCCACATGTATTTATATATTAATATGGTTATCATTATATGTAATTTTATATAACTCCATTTAAAAAATTTGGAAAAACTCAATGCGAGATATAATTATGTACTTTGTTTGATATGAAAACATATTATTTCATATGGCTATATATACATACATCAAATAATGTAAAATTATATGTATTCATTTTTACTCGGGTATTAAACAAAAAAAAAAAAAAAAAATTTTAATAAACTTGTTGTTGCATTGTAATTTTTACTCACGTTCTAGATACATTTAAATGGGAATCATGTTTACATATTTTTTTACCTGGAAATAAACAACAAAAAAAACAGTTTTTAATACAAAATTTGATTAAATTATAAAATAATATATTTTTAAAAATTTCATGTTGTAAAATGACGAAAATTAAACATCTGCAGTTAGAAGTAAGGACCAATTTACTCAAAAGCTCGTAAAACTGTTCATAACGATTTAAAAATTTGGATGAAAATTTGGTAAAACCGCAAAAATTACAAGAAAAATTTCTTAATTCCAAAATAAAGAAGGTTTGAGGCTGGATTTAAAAAAAAACACAAGAAAACTATATTCGATCAAGCCCGACCATATAATACCCTACACCATTGTTTACCGGAAAATGTGTCCCAAGTTCAAACATGGACCAATTGGATCTATATTTTGTCAAATCTTTGACAAGTGTAAAAAACAATCGCAAACCAAACTTGAGTGAAATAGTTTCCATTTGTTGCCAATAAACTGCTTTAACTGAATATCGGGCGAAATTTTTATATGGGCCTAAGTCCAAAAATGGTCCGATTATAATCAGATTTGATTATTAAAGTACGCGTTAAACACACACAACCAAAATTTTAATAAATACATATTTACTATTTTCATGAAATTTGAGAGATTAATGTGAATATCGGAAAGGTGGTTTGAATGGGCGCTACAAGAAGAACTGGTCACATTCTTTTAAATAAAAAAAGGTTATAAAAAAGTAAGAATGTTAAATTAGGCTGCGCCAAATCTTTTATACACACAAAAAAAACCTTGTCAAATTACTAGGAAAAGTGTCGTTATCCCAGTTTACCAATATTTGACAGTTTTCCTTGTTTTAACAAACAAATTTGAATCGAAATTTAAAATTTTTCTGTAATTCACGAGAATTCCTTGTAATTTTAATTGCGCCAAAAAAAACTGTAGATTTACAATTTTATTGGTAAAAAACTTGAAAAATTACAAAATTCTTGGTAAAAGCTTGTAAAATTACCAGGGATCCTCGTAAAATAGGAGGTAGCAAAAAATCTAGTAAAGTTACGAAACATTCTTGTAAATTTTATCGTGTTAAAAAATTTGTAAATTTACAATTTTATTGGTAAAAACCTTGTAAAATTACTTGGAATCTTTTTCAAATAGGAGGTAGCAAAAAAAAATTTTTTCTTGTAATTTTACAAGGTTTTTTTTGAGTGTACCCTCCAATATGTAAAAAAAAAAGTTTTGACTGTTGTGTTTATTTTGGGGGGGGGGGAGGGAATGAGCGGTTAGTTGGGGGAAATTTTGGCCCTCGCGGTATACACAAATTTACAAGTTAATTTATTCTGGTTTTTTTTTCCATGCCCTCAAATGGGGGCGGCTAGAAAAAAGTGACATTTTTAATCCCCTGGGTCTGGGTGCAGGACTTTGAAATTCTACAAACATAAAAATGTTTTATTTATTTAACAAAAATACTAAAAAACGACCAAAAAAATTTCGTTTTTCAGAGGTTGGTCTATTTTTTCTAGGGGGAAGTTTTCCCCCAGGTCTGATTTTGCCCATTTCCGAACTTAACCTGTCTAAGACCAAAAGACATAGTCGTACCAAACTTGAGGAGTCTAGCTCTTTTATTTTGGACTGCATCGTGTTAACTACAGACGCACGGACATCGCTAGAATGTCTTAGAATCGATCACTGATCAAAAATATATGGGGCTTTGCATGTGAAATCGGACACTTAGAATAATTTTGGTTTAGATTTTTCCGATTTGCTTGCAGTTGTTAGTCTTTCGTAAAATCGTAAATTTGTTCCAACTGCTTTAACTGCCCTAAAAGTGCCCTTAGAGCAATCAAATGTATGACCGACCCACAATATTTTTTTAGTATAAAGATTTTCTCTGAATACACCTACGCTCTATCTTTAAGTCCCCATACAATTTTTTTTTTATTTTTTGTAAATTTGTTTTTTTTTTAATCAGCTTCTACCGGTCCAATGGTGCGCCCGAGAGGGGGAGACCTACGCCCTATCTGCATTCCCTAAGTGGGCTTTCATTAAAAATTGCATTTTTATAAAATTTGCTCCAACTGTAATTTTAATGGGAGCCTACTTAGGGAGTGGAGATAGGGCGTAGGTATGTTTTAAAAAAATGTTGGAGGGTAAAAATAAATGGGGGTTGGTCTCCCTAATGACCCCTCTCGGACGCACCATTGTTCGGACTAAAAAAAAAATTCTCTTAGGGAAGTTAGAGCGGTTGGAGTAAAACTTAAAAAATGTCGTTTTGTGTGGGAGCCCCCTTAGAAATTGGAGAAATGTTTACACGTAAAAATTAATGGGGTCGGTCTTTAAAAGGAGTAGAAATGATTTTAAGATTGAAAAATTAAAATAAATTTTTTTCAAAAAATTCTAAAAAAATCTTAATAATCGTTATCCCACGATCCTACTGGGCAAAAAATTTCTAGCATCAATAGAAGTTTCACACAAGAAAATTTCAAAAAAAATCAAAGAGTACATTGATTTTCAAAAATGAGATTAAAATTTTTAAACTTAAAAATCGCATACTAGAACACTTTTATGAATTTTTTTAAGAATTTTTAAAGAATTTTTTTAGAAAGTACACTCAAAATAATCACTCTGTTAAAATACAGAGATACTCTGCTAAGCCAGCAGAAAATACCATAGATTTCCAACCAGCAAGATTTTTTGTTATTTTACGAAAAAAACTCTGTAAAATGATTTCGATAAAAAAACTGTAAATTTACAGAATTATCTGTAAAATGTTGACGAAAGCGGCCAGAATTTTACCAAGATAATAATAAATTGACTCAAAATAACGGCAAATGCCATCATTTAAATGCGCCCGCTTAAATGTTTCGCATCCGAATGTTTCACTTTGAAGAAATTATTAATAAACTCGCTAGATGTTCTCAAGTTTTTTTTTTTTTCACAAACCTCTCATTTTCAGTTCCACATTTAAGCGCGGTCATTCCAATAAACACATAAAATTAAAGGGTAATCGTTTAACAATGTCTTGACTTTTTTTATATATCTTTTAAATGCGCTTGATATGGCTTTTCCACAACGGTCACTATTTGATTCCTGATCAATTCCTCATCCCTTAATGTGCAAGTTTTGTTGAAAATTGGGAAGTGCCCGCTTTAATACTTCCGCTTGCCCGCTTTAATACTTCCAAATTGTAATTTTACGTTTTTTATTTTGGCAAAAATTAAAATTTTTTGTACGTGTAACTCCAATTTAACACGACATCCGCGAAAATTTACCAGATTTTATTGTAATTTAAGACGCTTTTTAAAGAGGTGTTGAAATATTTGGAAGTTTTTTGAGTTTTCGGTCACAAGAAAATGCAAAGTATTTTCTTAAAATCTGTATTTTGGCAGATAACTTTGTCAAATATCTGTCGAATTGAGATTACAGTCATTTTGCAGAGTATTTAACAGAGTAATTTTTTTGAGTGTACGTAAAAAAAACAAAAATTTCGAAAAAGAAATTGCAGTTCGGACCATTATTGAAAAAGTTATGAGTAAAAGAAGTTTTAGTAAAGGAACAAACTACCAATTTTTAAAAATTCGATATCTATTGAACGGGTCACCAAAAAAATCTGAAAATTTACCACGAAGGAGTTTTCGAAGGGTACTAAAAACTGTAAACAAATTGGGAAAATCGAAAAAAAAATTTCAAAGTGTCCGATTTGATATGAAGTGCCCCATATATACTTTATAAGGTCCCGACCGATATTTCGATGCGTTACAGGCGGAATGACAAGGTGAGTATACTTCCATACTGTAGGTGGAGGGTATAAAAGTATTGTGTATTTTATTTTTTATATAAGTTTTAAAATTGGGTATATTAAGGCTGTTTTAGACGTAACAACCCCCCTTAAGTCAACTCAAATTTGTTAAACAATGTAATTGATTATGATAAATAATACTAAGCGTGCCTTGTAAAATTATAAGGATTACTTTAACTAAAATTTTCGCTAAATAAAATTTTGTAATTTTACAAAGTTTTATTTTGGTAATTTTACAAAGTTTTTTTTTGTAATTTTACATTTTTTTTTTTTTTAATTTTACAAAGTTCTTTTTTTGTATTCATTTCATTTATATTCTTAATAAACTCTAATAAAAAATCATTAATTTTGTAAAAAAAATACTTAAATAACGATAATAATGACTTGATTACATAACAAGTTAGAACGCCCAATGACCCCGAAAGCAAATTAAATTAAAATCGAAGTTTAAGCAAAAACAAAAACTAATTCATCATAAAGTCAAGTCATAATCGACAAACAAAGCAAATTTGTTGTATAGAATTAAAACTTCAATCATATCACTAAGAAAAAATCTTAAAAACCCAAATAGATTGAAAACCACTTATAACGAATTTTTGACGTTTAAATATTTGTAAAACGGTAAAACTAATAAGCAAATACATTATTCGTGGTGCTATATACAAATATAAAGTGCTGTTAACTTGTGATGTATTAGCGTTTTTTTTTTAGTTTTCAAAAAATTTTTAATACGGTAAATAGTAGTGGTAAAGTTTTTTATAATAATTATGTAAGAAAAACGGTTAAAAAAATTAAAAATAAATAAAAAAATTTAAAATGAATTTAAAAAATTTAAACTATTACAAAACTTAGATTATACTTGACGAAATTTATGTATATCGAGGGCCTATATTCAAAACCCTCTATCTTCCATTTTCACGAAAATGACTTTTTGATGGCAAAATATTCAGTAAAACGGCACTCATCTGTGGTGTAAAATTCAGAACAAAAATATTTTTTTTTGTTATTTTATTTGCATTTTTGGGTTTCTCTATCTCTTACACAATTAATTTTTCTAAATGCAAAACCCTCTATCTTTTCAAATAATAAATTTATAAATATTTTTTTTGAATAATTTCAACATGCATTACATATTTTCATACTAATTTTTGCATGTTGAATTCGAATTTGCCAACGAAATTCTAGAATCACGAATTTGGTCCACTGATGCTAATTTTTTCTCAAAATTCTTGTTTGACTTTTTCGAAAAATATGGCTCAAATTTTAGATGTCTTGTGTACATTATGAAACAAAAATTTTAATCTTAAAAATCGCGATGCTAATCAGCATCTGTGGACCAAAATCGCGTTTTTAATTTTTTACTATTTTTTACATAACATACTCAACAGTTTGTCATCTTTTAATATGAATTCGGTAAAAAAATATTTTTAGTCTCAAAAATCCGCATCTGTGGACCAAAACCGCGATTTCGGAACTCTTTATAAGCCGTTATCATTAATAAATCACGTTAAAAATTTACCGATGTCGTAAATGAAATCATAATATTTAATTTTTATTAAAATGCAAAACCCTCTATCTGATCATTTTCATTCATGTACTTAATATTTTTGAGAAACAAAACCCTCTATCTTTCATAATATCCCCAATTGTGCAAAATTTTAAAAACGAATTATATGTGAGATTCAGTAGTTGATTTAAAAAAATATTGTAGAGTATCGAATTTTAATTACTCTAACAATACGCGAAATAAACAGTTTTTTGGCTCTCCTGAAAAGTTGTGTTTTTTAAGATAGAGGGTTTTGAATATAGGCCCTCGATATGCTCCACGATGCCCTTTTTATGTGATAGTAATTTTTGTAATGTAAAAGAAAATTTAAATTTTGACTAAAAACATTTTATTTTGACTCATGGCTCTCTTTAAAATGCCGCTGACAGATTAGCTAATTTTTTTTCAGGGTGGATCAAATTTAGATTTTTATCGAACGTTGTTGTATTTGACCTCAAAACAAAATGGTGGGGCTTGTCGGACAGTAAATTAAAAATGTTATAAAAAAATTTGTTAAAAATGGAAAAAATAAGCTATAACTAAAATTTTTAACGAAATATGACCTAAAAATATGCATTTATAGCAGAATACAAGCAGAATATGCAAAAATATGCATTATCGGCAAAATATGCAAAAATGTGCACTAACGAATCGATGCCATTTTAAAGCCAAATCTTTGATTTGCAAAGATATTTGGGTTATGTTGCAAAGATATTTGGTAAGACTAACGGGGAAAAAAATACATTTGCATGAAAGTCCTCTCCTTGGTTATCCCCTAATACTTATGGTGACCATTTTTTCCTGAACGCCCAAGATTTTATGTTTTTATACCCTCCAACTACAGTATGGGGGTATACTCACTTTGTCATTCCGTGTGTAACGCATCGAAATATCGGTCGGGGACCCCATAAAGTATATATATTATTAATCAGTGATCGATTCTAAGACATTCTAGCGATGTCCATCCGTCTGTCTGTCCGTCCGTCCGTCTGTAGTTAACACGATGCTGTCCAAAATAAAAGAGCTAGACCCCTCAAGCTTGGCTTAAATATGTCTTATGGTCCTAGGCAGGTTAAGTTCGGAAATGGGCTAAATCGGACCAGGGAAAAAAAGTTCCCCCTTGAAGAACTAAACCAATCTTTTAAAAATGCCAATTTTTTAGACGTTTTTTTGTATTTTTGTGAAACAAATGAAACATTTTTATGTTCGCAGAAGTTTATAGTTCTGCGCTTGGACCCATCGGATTAATAAATTTTGCATTTTTTTGCCCGCCCCTCTTTTAAAGGCGTGGATAAAAAAAGTTTAAATAATTATTAAACTATAATACTTTTGTGCACAAATCAGACAAAAATTAACTTGTAAGCATATACCGCGAGGGCCAAGGAGTCCCCCCAGCTAACCGACCCCTCCCCCATCTTGCACCCCCTAAAAAACGCCCCTGTCAAAATTTTTTTTTTATAATTTTGTTGGAGGGTATAAAAGATTCGGCACAGCCGAATTTAACACTCTCACTTGTTTTTTTCTAGGAATAACTCTCTGAAAACTCTTTGCTATGTTAAAACACTGATGGCTTTTTAAACCCTCAAAAAATGTTGGATAAACTAACAAACGCAATTAGTATTTCAGTAAAAACAACTGCTAAAAACAACTGCCATGAACTGTTGTCGTTATTTTGCGTAAAATTTAGTTGGCTTCAAACAGCTCCATTTCAGTTCATTAAATATATCAAAAACCCACAGGTTTTAAGAAAATAAGGAAATCCCTCAGATTCTTAGGACTTTTTGCTAAGTTTTGATACCTCTTCCATTTTCTTTTAAATAGCCCTGATGTTCTGAGCCCTTTTTCCAATAAATTCTGATGATATTACCTCATCGAACATCTTATACTGTATACAGACTGGCATGATTTTAAAATCACTATGTGATTTTCCATCGAACAAAATCACATAGTGATTTACAAAATCATGTCAAATTATAATAGCATAATGAAAAATCATAAAATCATGTCAACTTACCATGGTAAGTTCTTTTAGTGTGAACGTAGCCTTAGAATCATTTGGATTCGTGCTATTACAATATCTTTCTTAAAATATAGAAAATTTATTTTACCGTGAACTTTTCGTTATAGAAAACCTCAAAGATTCTGTGCCCCATTTTATATAAATTTATGAAGATCAAAATAATTTCATGCTCAGATACATTTCTGCGTTAAGGAATCTCTTGATTTGCGAACTCTAAGCTCCTTAGAATTAATTCAAATTATCTCATTGTCAGACCTTAGTTATTTAAAACTACTCTGACGACTTATTATATGGAAATTCAAGTTTTGATATAGAATTTTCGAATGAAAATATTTTTTATGTTGAAATGTTTAAAAATCAGTACAATCAGTACATATTTAAAAAAATCAGTACAAATCAGTACAACGTTTTTTGATTAGTACACCTGTTCAAAAATCAGTACATGTACTGATCAAATCAGTACGAATGGTCAGCCTACTAATACTTCACATCTCACATCCCCTACACCTGTTTCTTTTAATTTTAAATATGTTAAATTTAAATAAACTTCCACTGGAAACGCGTTTTGTCGAATATGTTTGAATATTTTTTTTATTTTTCTTCTATGTCTGTATGTAGATAAATTTTAATGACTGTCAATTTTTCATGTAATGAAACATGAATTTCGGTTTGTGACTTTTATGATCTTTACTTTCGTGTTTTTTAAAAGTTTTCTTTTTGTATATTTCTTTTTTTATTGTTAGAAAAAGTGTTAGAAATAATTTTAAAATCACTGCTTTTTTCTATTTGTTTTAGTATTCAAGTGTATTTGAATTGAAACCTTTGTATGATTGTAACGTGTGTGTCTTGAATTGTATTTCATATGGTTAATTAACTTGTACCCATTTTTTTCGGAGTTTTTATGAACATTTAAGTTGCCGAGTAAAAAAGTTTTTTATATAATTATATATAATTTGATAAAATTATATAACATTTTATATATAATTATATAAAATTATATAAAGGTAAAAATTTCAAAAAAAAAAAAATCGATAGAATTAGATAAAATTATATATAATTCAAATTGGACATTTAGATTTTCCCAATTTGTTTACAATTTTTAGTACCCTTCAAAAACTCCTTCTATCGATTCTACAAATTTTTTGCCCAGCATGATCGTGGGATAACGATTATTATAATTTTTTAACATTTTTCTTAAAAAAAATTAATTGTAATTTTCCAATCTTAAAATCATTTCTACTGCTCCAACGGTGCGTCATAGAGGGGTCATTAGCAAGACCGACTCTCATTAGTTTTTACGCCTAAACATTTTTTCGGAACAAACTAATACCCTATCTCCAATTTCTAAGGGGGCTCCCATACAAAATTACATTTTTTTTTAATTTGCTCCAACAGCTCTAACTGTCTTTAAAGTGCCCTTAGAGCAATCAAATGTATGACCGACCTACAATATTTTTTTAGTTCAAACATTTTCTCTGAATACACCTACCTGTATCTTTAACTCTTTAGGCGGTCCAAGTTTTTTTTAATTTTTTGTAAATTTGTTTTATTTAATCAGCTTCTACCAGTCCAACGGTGCGTCCGAGATGGATCATTTGTAAGACCGACCCACATTTATTTTTACCCTTCAACATTTTTTTGAAACATATCTAAGCCCTGTCTCCACTCTTTTCCTCTAAGGGCACTCTTAGGGCAGTTAGAGCGGTTGGAGTAAATTTTAAAAAATGTCATTTAGTATGGGAGAGCCCTTAGAAATTGGAGATAGGGTATTAGTTTGTTCAGAAAAAATGTTTAGGCGTAAAAATTAATGGGGGCCAGTCTTGCAAATGACCCCTCTATGACGCGCCATTGGAGCAGTAAAAATGATTTTAAAATTGAAAAATTACAATAATTTTTTTTAAAAAATCTTAAAAATAGTAATAATCATTATCCCACGATCCTACTGGGCAAAAAAATTGTAGAATCGATTAGAAGAGTACACACATTTTCAAAAATGAGATTTAAATTTTTCAAACTTAAAAAACGCATACTTGAGCACTTTTAAGAATTTTTTTGAATTTTTTTAAAAGTACGTAAAAAAACAAAAATTTAACAAAAAAATAAAGTTATTATTATTCGACCATTCCAATTTAAATAAATAAAAATTCTTGGAGATCGAGGCCACTTTTTTCTTCACTCAAAATAATTCTACAGTAAAAGGTTTAGTAAGTGATATTGTACCAAAATCTACTAATTCGTTACTAATTTTAGTATCTTCAAAGTACTAACATTAGTAATTTTTACTGGATTTGACTAATATTAGTTAAAAATTTTAGTATTGGTTACCAATTTCTGCACTAGGTCCTTTTGGACTAAAATTAGTTAAATTTTTAGTATTAAATACCCACGTTTTTTTTTGGGTGTTGTAAAAAAATATTCTTTTATTTCATTCCAATATTTCGATTCTCTTTGAGAATCATCATCAGGCGATATAGTGAATTTTTATGCACACAAAAACTTAAAAATATGTTGTGAACGTATATTTTTACTCGGGTTGATTGTTTTTGTAGATTTTAATGACTTTTTAAATTCGTTAAGGGAAATTTAAGACAAGTTTTCTTTAATGTTACATTATGTGTCATTTAAATGATGATTTCTTATCATTATGTGTTTTTTTTTTTGTCTTCTATTTTTAATTGTCAGGTGTAAAAAGTACTTTCTTTTAGTTAAATTTTTAAAACTCATAAAATGGGTTTTTTAACACTTTGTGGAAAATGTAATAAAATAAATGATTGCTCTATGAGCAGAATCAAAATTATATAGTGTTTTTATAATGTTAGAACACCTGGGTGATCTTTTTCTTTTAGTTGGTCTTAAATGTAACACGGTTCGGCTGAAAGTCGTCCAGGGCTTAAAATTTTCTGAGCATACAGCATTAAAAACAAGTGAGAGTGTTAAATTCGGCTGTGCCGAATCTATTATACCCTCCAACACGTAAAAAAAAAAAAAAAACAGGGGCGTCTTTTTTTTTTTGGGGGGGGGGTTATGTCGGTGGGAGACAACCTTCCTGGATCCAACATCAAGACTTTGAACTTCTTTTGACATAAAATGTTTCGTTTGCTAAGCAAAAGTACAAAAAACCTATAAAAAATGGCTTTTTTTTAGAGGTTTGTTTAGTTCTTAAGAGGGGAACTTTTTTCCCCCTGATCCGATTTTGCCCATGTTCGAACTTAACCAGCCCAATACCATAAGACATATTCGTGCCAAATTTCAGGAGCCTAGCTCTTTTACTTTGGACTGTATCGTGTCTTCCACAGACGGACGGACGGACGGACGGACGGACAGACGGACATCGCCAGAATGTCTTAGAATGGATCACTGATCAATAATATATATACTTTATGGGGTCCTAGACCGATATTTCGATGCGTTACACACGGAATGACAAAGTGAGTATACCCCCATACTGTGGTTGGAGGGTATAAAAATAAAATCACTTGGTTAATACATTTTAACATAATACATTTTACTAAAAGCTTTTCAATACATTTTTCTAACAACTTTTATAGCGCTGAATCCGAATCTGTTCTCTAAACCTGACCTATCACTTTAGGTTTTGTAGGTATTTAATTTTTATTGAAAATTTTTTACAAAAAACTAAAGTGACGATATCTCAGAGATGAACAAAGATATCGGCCAAATAAATAATGTTATTTGAAGGCAAATTGTCCCAAAATTTGCAATTAATGTAAATTTTTGATTTAAATCTAAACGCTACATAAACATTAACATAAATTAACTTTAAGCTCACTTAAAGCTCTTACAAATGTCACAATAATTGACCGAACAGTCCTGAGAACTAACGAGATAATAGAGACTATTTCACAAAAACACTTGCATTTAACAAAGTTTTTTTTTTATAACTTTAACAAAAGACAACAAATAGTATTAAATAAAAATAAATAAATATAGTATAATCAAAAAGAATTTGCCGCTAAAATCAACATACGACAACACACAAAATACATGTCGATAATGACAAGACTGTAACAAGTGGGTGTTGGAAAAATAGTTAATCTTGATGGTGGTGCTGTTGTTGCTGGTAAATATCATTTATTTTAATTTTTTATTATTTTAATTAAATAAATCCCAAAGACACAAAGAGTTGTGAATAACAATTATTTGCATAACTGTTCAAGAGTTCTAAAAGCTTTTGAGCTAGTTTTAATGGTGTTAAAATGAAATACATTGGGGGTAAAATATTTGAAACTTTGGCAATATCTGATTTATATAGAAATTTCGATATAGTCTATTTTCGAAAAATTTACCTAAAAAGCTTTTGATTGAAAATATTATACAAGCTCAAAAAAGCTCTTAATGAGCTAGTTATAGAACTTCGTATAAAAAAAGCTTCTGATCGGATTCAAATATTATACCAGATCAAAAAATCTCTTAACGCTTTTAGGCTAGTTGTAAAACTTTAAAAGACTACTTAATTTAACTACGTTTTGGAAAACTTTGGCGCCAATTGTTTAGTTGGAAATTGCGATATATTCGGTTGTGGTCAAATTCGCTTAAAAAGCTTTTGATTGAATGAAAATATTATACAAGCACAAAAAAAAGCTCTTAACGAGCTTATTATAGAACTTTGCTACAATTCATCTTAAAAGCTTCTGATCGGATTAAAATATTATACACGAACAAAAAAAGCTCTGAACGCTTTTAAGCTAGTAATAAAATTTTAAAATAAAAACAACTAAATTTTACTATGGTTTGTAAAACTTTGGCGCTAGTTGTTTTATTTTCAAATTGTGATATATTCGGTTGTGGTAAAGTTTACCTAAAAAGCTTTTGATTGAATGAAAACATTGTACTATCACAAAAAAGCTCTTACCGAGCTAGTTATAGAACTTTGCTACAATACGTAATATATTATTTCTAATCAGTTTAAAATATTATACCAGATAAAAAAAGCTCTTGACGAGTCAAAACTAGTTATAAAACTTTGAAAGACAACTTAATTTAACAACGTTTTGAAAAGCGTTTGTGCTACTTGTTTTATTTAGAAATTACGATGTACTTGGTTGTGGCAAAATCTCCTTAAAAGCTTTGAATAAAAATATTATACAAGCACAAACAAAAGCTCTTCATGAGCTAGTTATAGAACTTTGCTACAATTTGTCTAAAAAGCTTCTGATAGGATTAAAATATTATGCAAGAATAAAAAATTCTCTTAACGCTTTTAAGCTAGTTTTACAAATTCGAAAGACAACTAAATTTAACTAAGTTTTCCAACAAAACTTTTGGGCTAATTGTTTTATTTAGAAATTGTGATATATTCGATTGTGGTAGAATTCCCAAAAAGAGCTTTTGATTGAATGAAAATATTACGCAAGCACAAAAAAGCTCTTATGAAGCTAGTTATAGAACTTTGCTACAATTCGTCCAAAAAACTTATAATCGGATTAAAACATTATACAAGAACAAAAATGCTCTTAAAGATTTTAAGTTTTACAAATTGTTATACAAATTTGACAGAAAACGAAATTTAACTACATGTTGGAAAATTTTGGCGCTATTGTTTTATGTAGAGATTGCGATATATTCGGTTGTAGCGAAATTTGCCTAAAAAGCTTTTGATTGATTGCAAATATTATACAAGCACAAAAAAAGCTCTTACCGAGCTTTGCCTCAATTTATTTTAAAAGCTGCTGATCGGATTAAAATATTTTACACGAACAAGAAAAGCTCTTAATGCTTCTAAGCTAGTTATAAAACTTTAACTACGTTATAAAAAAGCTTTGGCGCTAATTGTTTTATTTAAAAATTTCGCTATATTCCGATGTGGTGAAATCCCATTAAAAGCAATTATTACGTAGGCACAAAAAAACTCTTATGGAGCTAGTTATAGAACTTAATAATTCTTCTAAAAAGCTTCTGATCGGATTAAAATATAAACGAACAAAAAAAGCTTTTAACGCTTTTATAGTTACAAAACTTTAACTTATTATTTTATTTAAAAATTGTGCTATTCAGTTGTTGTAAAATTCGCCTAAAAAGCTTTTGATTGAATGAGAATATTATAAAAGCATATAAAAAGCTCTTATCGACCTTATTATAGAACTTTGCTACAATTCGTCTAAAAGACTTCTGTTTGGATTAAAAAACAAAAAAAAAACTCTTAACGCTTTTAAGCTAGTTATAAAACTTAGATTAAAAACTTAGAAAAAACTTCGGATTAAAATATAAACGAACAAAAAAAACTTTTAACGCTTTTATAGTTATAAAAATTTAACGACGTTTTCGAAAACTTTGGCGCTAATTGTTTTATTTAAAAATTGCGATAAACTCGGTTGTGGTAAAATTTACCTAAAAAGCTTTTGATTGAATGAAAATATCATACAAGTACAAAAAAAAACTCTTAACGAGTTAGTTATAGAACTTTGCTTCAATTCATCTAAAAAGCATCTGAACAGATTAAAATATTTCACAAGAACATAAAAAGCTCTTAAAGCTTTTAAGTTAGTTTTACAACTTTGAAAGATGACTAAATTTAGCTACGTTTTGGAAACCTTTGGCGCTAATTGTTTTATTTAGAAATTTTGATTGAATGAAAATATTACCCAGCACAAAAAAAGCTCTTATGGAGCTAGTTTTAGAACTTTGCTACAATTCGAAAAAGCTTCTTATCGGATTAAAATATTATACAAGAACAAAAAAATCTCTAAACGCTTTTATGCTAGTTATAAAACGTTGACGCTAATTGTTTTATTTAGAACTTGCGATATTCGGTTATGGTAAAATTCGCCTAAAAAGCTTTTATTATATATATAAGTTCCCGTAGTTCCTGTAAGAATCATAGGGCCATCTAAAGAAGCTTTTGATTGAATGCAAATATTATTCAAGCACAAACAATAGCTCGTAATGAGCTAGTTTTAGAACTTTGCCACAATTCATCTAAAAAGCTTTTGATCGGATTAAAATATTATGCCACACTCAGAAAATTATGTAAGTTACTACATGTTAGTTGTTTTTACATTTTACAGTAGATAGTTGTTTTCAACTACAAAGTCAGTTGTTTTTGTATGAAAAATATCAAACAACTATTTCTGTTAGTTATTTCAAGTCGTTTTTTTGAAAAACTAACAAAAAAGTACTGTGATGTAGTAACAGTCATTTAAAGTAGTTAATTTTGTTTTTTTATCTCTGAAAAATTTTCAAAGTTTTTTTCCAAAAAACAAAACTTTTCTTTTTTTACAACTTTAAAAAAAAAAATGGAAAAAATTTGGTCTTCAATTTTTTTTTTGAAAATTTGGTCTTTAATTTTTTTCCCGAAAAATTTTTTGGAAAAAAAATTATAAATTGATTATTATATTTTTACTACATTTTTGTTGTTTTGACTACAAAAGTAAGTATTTTTTACTACATAAGTCAGTTGTTTTTTGTCAGTTAAAATAACTAACATTGTTAGTTGATTTAACTGAAAAAGTAGTTGACCCCAAAACAACTTACAAAGTAGTTATTTTAACTGACAATTTCAGTTGATTTTACTAACATAATTTTTTGAGTGCAGATCAAAAAAAGCTCTTAACACTTTTGAGTTAGTTAAAATACTTTGAAGGACAACTAAATTTAACTACGCTTTTTAAACTAAACTTTTAGCAATTATCTTTTTCTATTGAACAAAATATTTGTTAGTTTTTTATATTTATTTTTAAGCTTTAAGCTTAATTTGCTTACACTTTTAATATGTGTACTTAAAAATAATTTGTTCCTTAAAAGTGTTAACATTTTATTTTAAAATTAATTTAACAAAAATCAGTTTAACAAGAATACGTTTTAAATATTATTAAAGTCATTATTTTAACATATAGACATCAAAGTCTTTAATGCCGACATAAACTGTCAATTACGTCTTTAGTTCCTTAAATGCCGCCTTGCAATTAGTTGTAGTTTTTAGGTGAAAACACTCTTGCAAATGTGAGAGAGGCGAACGTACAGAAATTTATAATGAAATATACACAGAAAAAACAAAGATTTTAACTTTAAGATCAAAATGTAAAATAGGTTTTTTTTTTATACTACTATTTTACTTGCTAGTCATTGCGCTAAATGTTTACTTAAGTTGCATGTTTAGTGTATATATGAAATGCTAAAGGCAATCAATTTGCATTATTCACAGCAACAGTAACAACTGCAGCAGCAGCAGTAACAAAAACAACAACAACGACAATAACTATAATAACAACAAAATCAGCAACTTCAGCAGCAGCTAGATCAACTAAAGCTATGGAAATAGTAGTTATTAGAAGCTATGAAACTATGATCTTAGTAGGGGAAGTATTCCGGCAAAAAGAGAGTAATTTTTTTATTTGGAGTAACAAAGCTTAGCAATTAAGCTTTTAACAGGACTCTAAAACAGAGCTGCAAATATGCTGTAAAAATCATTTTTGCACCTCCTATTTGACGATAATTCCTAGTAAAAATTACACGCTTTTTTGTAATTTTACAAGCTTTTTATAAAAATCAAAATGTAAATTGACAACTTTTTTGACACGATTAAACTTACAAGGAACTCTCGTGAATCTTAAAACAATAAATAGTAAAAATGAAAAACCTAGTATCAATCAAATGTCAGTTTACATTTTAAATGAAAGCTTATTTAATGAAATCGAACTAAAAGGCCAAACAAAACTTAAATTATTTTGAAAAAAATAAAAGCTCAATTGTTTAAAATTTAAATTAGTAACAGCTGTAAATAGTTAATTTTTACAGTCAAAATTAGAGCTCAATTTAAGTTAAATTTACCTTCAAAACTAAAGCTTAAAATAAAAGCTCAATTATAAATTAAAAATTGTTCTTAAAACCTTGTTAAATGACAAGAAAAGCTTCTTATTTTTTACTTTTTTGTAATTTTACAAGCTTTTTACCAATAAATTTGTAAAATATAAACTTTTTTGACACGATTAAACTTACAAGGAATTCTCGTAAATTTACTAGAATTTTTTTCGTAAAATTACCTTAGAAATTTGGACATTTGCGAAAAAAAATTTAAAATTAAAAAAATTTAATTTTCGATCGACCAAAACAAAACATTTTTTGTTCAAATACAAGGAATACTATCAAATATTGGTAAAATGGGAAACGAGACTTTTTCTAGTAATTTGACAAAGGTTTTTTTTAGTGTAAAGCTCAAAAAAAAGCTCAGTTGTAGTTACTTGTGACTTTACTAGATTTTTTCTACCTTCTATTTTACGAGAATTATTTGTAAAAATTAAGAGCTTTTTTGTAATTTTACAAGCTTTTTACCAATAAAATTGTAAAATATCAACTTTTTGGATACGATTAAATTTACAAGAAATTCTCGTAAATTTACCAGAATTTTTTCGTAAAATTACCTTAAGAGTTTGGACATTTACGAAAAAAAATTGTGCAATGAAAAAAAAAAAAATTTAATTTCGATCGACCAAAACGGAGCATTTTTTATTAAAATACAAGGAAAACTGTCAAATATTGGTAAAATGGGATACGAGACTTTTTCTAGTAATTTGACAAAGTTTTTTTTGAGTATAAAGCTCAAAATAAAGCTCAGTTGTATTTAGTTACTCGTGACTTTAACAGATTTTTTGCTACCTCCTATTTTACGAGAATTATTTGTAAAAATTAAGAGCTTTTTTGTAATTTTACAAGCTTTTTACCAATAAAATTGTAAAATATCAACTTTTTTGACACGATTAAACTTACAAGGAATTCTCGTAAATTTACTAAAATTTTTTCGTAAAATTACCTTAAGAGTTTGGACATTTACGAAAAAAAATTGTACAATGAAAAAAAAAAAAATGAAATTTCGATCGACCAAAACAGAGCGTTTTTTGTTCAAATACAAGGAAAACTGTCAAGTATTGGTAAAATAGGATAACGAGTTTTTTGCTAGTAATTTGACACAGGTTTTTTTTTTAGTGTAAAGCTCAAAAAAAGCTCAGTTGTAGTTACTCGTGACTTTACTAGATTTTTTTCTACCTCCTATTTTACGAGAATTATTTGTAAAAATTAAGAGCTTTTTTGTAATTTTACAAGCTTTTTACCAATAAAATTGTAAAATATCAACTTTTTTGACGCGATTAAACTTGAGGAATTCTCGTAAATTTACTAGAATTTTTTCGTAAAATTACCTTAAGAGTTTGGACATTTATGAAAAAAAATTGTACAATGAAAAAAAAAATTAAATTTCGATCGACCAAAACAGAGCATTTTTTGTTCAAATACAAGGAAAACTGTCAAATATTGGTAAAATGGGATTACGAGACTTTTTCTAGTAATTTGACAAAGGGTTTTTTAGTGTAAAGCTCAAAAAAAGCTCAGTTTTAGTTACTCGTGACTTTACTAGATTTTTTTCTACCTCCTATTTTACTAGAATTCCTAGTAAAAATTACGAGCTTTTTTGTAATTTTATAAGCTTTTTACCAAAAAAATTCAATAAAATGGTAAATTTACAACTTTTTTGAAGCGATAAAACTTACAAGAAATTCCTGGGGTTTTTTTTTTTTTTTGTAAAATTACTTTGGAAATTGGGACATTCACAAAAAAATTAAAATTAAAAAAAATTTTAGCGATCGAAAATTTTTTGTTAAAAAACAAGGAAAACTGTCAAATATTGGTAAAATACGAATAAGTTGGGGCTTTAATCTTCTCTTGAAATTCCATTTTGGCTTTAATCTTCTCTAGAAATAAAGCTTTAACCTTAAAAAAAAGAAGCTTTCCAATTCGTCTTTAATTAAGTCCAATAAAAAGCTTTTAGTTAATACACTCAACAAAAAAACTTGTAAAATTATCAAAAACGATTTCATAAAATATTTTTTTACGAGACTTCCAAATAAAGCGATAAAAGTTACAAGGACTTCTCGTGACTTTACTAGATTTTGTGCTATCTCCTATTTTACGAGAATTTCTACATAGTAAAAAATACGAACTTTTTTGTAGATTTTTACCAATAAAATTGTAAATTAGATGCTATAAAAATTTGATGCGATAAAACTAACAAGGAATTCTCGTGACTTTACTAGATTTTTATACCCTACACCACTCTGTGGTACAGGGTATAATGAGTTTGTGCTGATGTTTGTAACTACCCGAAATATTGGAACTAGACCCAACTTCAAGTATACCGATCGACTCAGAATCACTTTTGAGTCGATTTAGCAATGTCCGTCTGTCCACCCTTCCGTCCGTCCGTCCATCTGTCTGTCCGTCTGTCCATGTAACGGTGTAAACACGATACAGGTCGCAATTATCAACCGATTTGACTGAAATTTGAAACTTAAGCTTCTTTTGGCCCAAGGACAAAGGCTATTGAAATCGGAAAAAATCGGTCCATGTTTTGACCTAGCCCCCATACAAACGTCCCCGTTTAATTTGCTTCAAATGACTCTAACAATGGTTTTAAAAAAGGTTTCCTATCGAAATGTGGTAGGTAATCGTGTTTTGTATTCACAAATTTTAAAGCCATCGGACCAGTTCTTCTTGTAGCCCCCATAAAAAATCTCTCAAATTTCATGAAAATCAAAAGTATTTTATAAAAATTAAGTTTGTATGTATTAAATGCATACTTTAAAAACCTTATCAAACCTGATTATTATCGGACCATATTTTGACCTAGACCCATATAAAAATTTCGCCCGATATTTAGTTAAAGCGGTGTATTTACAACAAATAGAAGCCTAATTCGCTAAAACATGGTTTGTGGGTGTTTTTATACCCTCCACTCTAGTGATAGAGGGTATATAATGTCATTCCGTTTGTAACTCATGGAAATATCGATCTGGGACCCCATAAAGTATATATATTAGGGTGGGTCAAATTGTATGGGGCTGAAAAAATGTAAAGGGGCTCATCGAGATTCTTGTTCTACGGGTAATTTGAAGATACTTTGCCAAAGAAACCATAGCTCTAAAATAATTTTCGAGCCCCCGGATTTTCCAAAATAGGTTTTTCCCCAAATACGCTAGAATAGAGGTAAAATAAAAGCTATTTCCTATAGCCAAATGTGTATGTGGGGGGGTTTTTAGATCGAGGAATCCATTTTTGACATCTATTTTGATTTTTGAATACCACTAGAGGGCGCTTTCGTACATTTTTTAGTTGTATCGATTTTTTTTTGGGTAAATTTACGAAATTTTTCGTGGAAATTGACGAATATTTGACTTTCTCATAAGACAACCCCAAATTTTAAATATCCAGATTGTTCAGCGTTTAAAATTATGGTGGGGGGGGGGGGGTTACTCATTCACGACATATATCAAATTTAAGACAAAGAATAAACAAAGCATATTTTACTTTATTTTTTTTCTTCAAAAATTCAACATAAGAGATAATAAAATGTAATTAATAAAAACAAGTAACAACCATATGATACCCTACACCAGTGTTTTCCGGAAAATAGGTCCCAAGTCCAAACATGGACCGATTGGATCTGTCCTTTGTTAGATATTTATTAAGTGAAGAGAACACACACAGATCAAATTTTAGTGGAATTGGTTTATTTTTTTGTCAATAGACCGATTTAACTGAATATCGGTCAAAATTTGTATATGGGGTACTAAGTCCAAAAATGGTCCAATTATATTCCGATTTACACGTTTAACAACTAAAAATAAATTTTTTTAACAAATATTTGCATTTTCATGAGTTTTTAAGGGAATTATGTGAATATCGGGAGGATGGTTTGTATGGTGACTACCAGAACGACTGAACTGATTCCTTTGAAATTTGGAATGGTGATTTGTGCATACAAAATTTTATTACCTGCTAAACTTTAAAGCGATATCTATTATAATACGGTTATTAGAGTCATTTAATCCGAATCCAAAGGGGGCGTTTGTATGGGGGATAGATCTTAACATGGACCGATCTTCTCAAATTTCAATAGGCTTCGTCCTTGAGCCAAACGATGCTTAAGTTCTAAATTTCAAGTCAACTGATTGAAAATTTCGACCTGTATCGCTAAATCGACTTAAAAACTAATTCTGAGTCGATCGGTATACTTGAAGGTAGGTCTAGGAGCACTATTTCGGGTAGTTACAAACATCAGCACAAACTGATTATACCCTGTACCACTGAGTGGTGTAGGGTATCAAAATCAATTGAATTCAGTTATAAAGAAACAAAACGAAGAATTTGTCTGTACTTGGAGAGTAAATGTTTTATATGAAAACATTTTACTTTGCATTTTAGCACGTTCGGCCAAAAAAAAAAATAGCATCTTAAAATATCCTGTTTAGTTGGCAAATAGGGACCAGTCAAAAGTGAGAAGGCATATGTTTTAAACTATCTTCGGTACTTATTGATGTTGGTGCGGCTTGTGATGTTGACGGCAATGGATCCATGTTTAAAATTAAATATTAATTCATTAATTTATAAATATTAATATATGATTTTCCAGCTAGATTTTGAGGTTTTCTTCCTTCAAAAGCTAGTAAAAATGTGATTTAGGTCTTAGCTGGAAATCTATCGATTTTATTTTTAGAAAAGCTGGAAAAAGGAACAAAATGTATGGAATATGAGTTAACAATTTATAATTCGAGTATGTATTTAGAATATATTCAATACAAAGTCAAAATTCGTCTATTTCCACAACAATATCGTATATTTTCCCAAAAAAATGTACGTAAGCGCCCCCTGGCGGCACTCAAAAACAAAAATGAATGTCAAAAATGGATTCCGCGTCCCAAAAAACCCCTACATACTCATTTGGATAGAGCAAATAGCATTTTTTTGCCTCTATTTTCCAATAATTCTAGAAAAAATACCTATTTTGAAAAATCCGGGGGCTCGAAATTCATTTTAGAGCTATGGTTTCTTTGGCAAATTTGCTCAGAATGACCCATAGAATAAGAATCACGATGAGCCTTTGGGTCGAAAAAATTTGACCCACCCTAATATATATTCATGATCCCCGATCGATTTTAAGACATTCTAGCTATGTCCGTCTGTCTGTCTGTGGAAGTGGTGATCGCGGCCAAAATATTACACGGAGATGACTGAAACTTAACATACTTATTGGAAGTTCTCCCAACAAGTTTGGTATTGCATTTCAGCGATATCGGTTCAGCGGTTCAAAAGTTATGAACGAAAATCTAAGGACACCTAAAAAATGTTGGTACATTCAACATAACCTAAAAATGTAAAATGCTTTAATTCGGCTGCTGGTTGACATATGTGAACATAATTGAACACTTAATGGTATTTAAATAACTACAAACATATTTTTTGACAAAAAAAGAAGAAAATCGCGGATTTTTTGGAGCAAATTTTTTTTTTTCGTCGAACAGTTTTTTTTTTTCAAAAGTAATTTCCTTTTAAATAAAGTTTTTTGCAATAATCTTTTAGACAATGTGGAGGGTATCACTACATTCGGCAAGGCCGAATTTAACTTTTCTACTTGTTTACATTTATTAAAGATTTAACAAAAGATAGATCCCATCGGTCCTTGTTTCAACTTGGGACCCATTTTCCGGGAAACACCGGTGTAGGGTATTATATGGTCGGTGACCGACTATAATTTTCTTACTTGTTTTTTTTTTTGTAAAATTATATTGGAAATTCGGACATTTACGAAAAAAATGTAAAATTACAAAAAAAAAAAATAAATTGCGATCGAAAATTTTTTGTTAAAAAACAGAGAAAGCTTTAATCTACTCTTAAAATAAAGCTTTAACCTTAAAAGAAGAAAGCTTTCTGATTCGTCTTTTATTAAGTCAAATTAAAAGCTTTTATTTTATATATGAAACACATAATGTAAAACCCACATTTGAATGCTGGCATTTAGTTAATAAGCTCATAAAAACCATGAGCTTTCATTTAAGTACTTACATATTTCTTCATTTTATAAAAATTCTAAAAAATATTCTTTGAATACTTCCCATTTTCCTAAGTAAGCAATCTTAACACTTGTTAATAAATGCAATATTTCTGTTGATGTTAGTTTGTTGTCTAATTTATAACAAGTAAATGGAAAAACTTGTTCATTAACCAAATACATTTTAACACTACAGAAAAAAATGACTTAAGAATGATGCATCATGCATGCAACTATTTAAATGCATATGCATATAATGCACATATATATGCAGTCATGCTCAAACATTTGATAATTACAAAAATAAAACATTGAAAGCTTTAAGAACAAATAGAAAAAAATTAAAAAACAAAAAATAAATTAAAAATACTATTGCAAAATCGTAAAAATTGTTAAAAATAAAAAAAAACAAAAACCTGTTAATAAACTTTAAAATGTTACTCAATTTTTATTCAAGAATTGTTGTTAAAAGTATTAAATAACTACATAAATTTTTTCAAAAAATATTTTACACTTTTAGTTTTTTTATGGGAAGTTGTTTTGTTATAAAATGTTATAAAATACCAATTAATGTTATTTTTTTTATATTTTTTTGTATAATTTTGTACAAAAAAAAATAATCCTCTTAAGTTGTATTTGATTGCATTTAAACAAAAAAATCTTTAAATCATAAATATTTTCACTTGATTTCTTTTAAATTTAAGTTTTTATGACCACCAATTTATGTAAAAACGCTGTAACCTAAAGGCAGAGTTTTTTTTTTATCATTACAAACAATAGTGAAGTTTATTTAAGTGGAAAAGTTATGTGAATATACTATATTTTATTCCGCCACCTACCATTATATATATTTTTTCAAAAGGTGTTGTAGAGGTCAGTTTTATTTTAAATAAAGTGAAAACTCCTTCATACGGATGTTATTTTTTAGTTTTAAAAAATATGACTGATGAAAGATTTTTATATAAAAATATTTTATTACAAGAGATAAAAAGTTAAGTTTTAAATGTTAAACAAGTAAAAAAGTTAATTTCGGCCTTGCCGAATGTAGTGATACCATCCACAATTTCAAAAACATTATTGCAAAAAACTTTATTTAAAAGGAAATTACTTAAACAAAAAAAAAATTTTGAAAAAAAATTTCCGCGAAAAAAAATTTTGGTAAAAAAAAATCCTCGATTTTTTTATTTTTTTGTCAAAAAATATGTTCGTACTTGTTTAAATACCATTTGGTGTTCAATTGTGTTCACATATGTCAACCAGAAGCCGAATTAAAGCATTTTGTATGTTTAGGTTATGTTGAATGTACTGAAATTTTTGAACCGCTGAACCAATATCTCTCAAATGCAATACCAAACTTCTTGGGATAACTTCCAATAAATATGTTACGTTTCAGTCATCTCTGTGCAATATTTTGTCCGTGATAACATTTCCACAGACAGACAGACAGACAGACGGGCATCGCTAGAATGTCTTAAAATCGATCGAGCATCATGAATATATATGGGGCATTCCAAGCCAAATCACTCACTTTTAGACCCGACCTTTTATTTCAAGATGGTGTTGAGTAATCAATTATTCAAAATGGCGATTTTCTCAAAAAAATTAAAAAATTTAAATTTTTAATTAATTTTGACCATTAAAAAATATGGATATTTTAAAAAAAGTTGGACAACGTTTTGTTGGTATTTAAATGTAGTTTTAGAAAAAAAATATGAAAAAATTATTCGAAGTAATTATCACTTATTTTTTGACGTTTAAAAATTAAAATCGACTTTTTGAAAAAGTCCGAAACCTTCGATTTTTTTGTAAAAAATTATAAAAATTGTACTCTAAATTACGCAACTTTTAAGCCATAATTCGAGATGTGATCACAATTCTTTCTATTTTTTTTTAAATTTTTAAAATTGCACCTTTTATTTTTTGGCTCTGATTTATTTTATATGGTGCTCCAAAAAAAATAAATTGGTAGATATTGACCCTAACTAACCCTAGATATATTCATTTCAAGGTAAAAATACGTCTCACAAAAATTTAGAACGATCGGAAATGGGTAAGGCGTATAGCATGGTCCTTGGAGTTTAAAAAACGGATTACAAGGAAAAATCTGAATTTTTTTCTGTTTTCGCAATATTTTTGGTATTTTAAGTTAAGTTTTATTTCAAGCAATTACGGAATTGTGATGTAGAGTAAAATACCTTTCTAATAAGGTACTAAAAACTTAAATCGGTTGAAAATCAGCCAAGTTATTACAACTTCCCCAGGCATCTAGCGCGTGTCATACCGCTTGATTAAAGAATACGAGTCCCTTTTTTTAAATTTATTGAAATTTTCTACTGTAATAACATTTTTTCATTATTCATGTTTCATGTTACATGTTTGAAATATTTTTTTGGTTTTTCCAAATTTTAAAACAAAAAAAAAAAAAATTTTTTTTAAATAGAGATTTCAAAAGGGTGTTGAAAATGCAGGCATTTTTAGCATTAATTTAAAACATGTTAGCAAAACACAATATGAAAAATACTTGTCATCTTATTACATTTGAACTTGAAGAATAAAAAAATGTTATTACAGTAGAAAATTTCAATGAATTTCAAAAATTGGATTGTATTGCTTAATCAAGTTGTCAGCCTGGGGAAGTTGTAATAACTTGGCTGATTTTCAACCGATTTTAGTTTTTAGTATCTTATTAGAAAGGCATTTTACTCTACATCATAATTCTGTAATTGCTTGAATTTAAACTTAACTTAAAATACCAAAAATATTGAGAAAACGGAAAAAAATTCATATTTTTCCTTGTAATCCGTTTTCTAAACTTCAAGGCCCATGAGGAACGCCTTACCCATTTGCGATCGCTCTAAATTTTTGTGAGACGTATTTCTACCTCGAAATGAATATATCTAGGGTAAGTTTGGGTCAATATCTACCAATTTATTTTTTTTGGAGCACCATATAAAATAAATCAGAGCCAAAAAATAAAAGGTGCAATTTTTAAAATTTAAAAAAAAATAGAAAGTATTGTGATCACATCTCGAATTATGGCTTAAAAGTTGCGTAATTTAGAGTAGAATTTTTATAGTTTTTTACAAAAAAATCGAAGGTTTCGGACTTTTTCAAAAAGTCGATTTTAATTTTTAAACGTCAAAAAATAAGTGATAATTACTTCGAATAATTTTTTCATATTTTTTTTCTAAAACTACATTTAAATACCAACAAAACGTTGTCCAACTTTTTTTAAAATATCTATATTTTTAATGGTCAAAATTAATTGAAAATTTCAATTTCTTAATTTTTTTGAGAAAATCGCCATTTTGAAAAATTGATTACTCAACACCATCTTGAAATAAAAGGCTGAAAATTGGTGTCCAAGTTGCATTTAGTAAGTACTAAAACATATCCAAAAATAAAATAAATCGAAAGGGGTCGGGTCTAAAAGTGAGTGATTTGGCTTGGAATGCCCCATATATTTTATGGGGTCCCAGACCGATATTTCGATGAGTTACAAACGGAATGACAAACTTATATATACCCTCTATCACTTATTGTTAGTGGAGGTTATAAAAACTCAGTCAATAAATCTGTAAAATAACTTTCAATTTGAATTAGCAAACCTTCAGCAGATTTTTTTGCTGAAATGGATATTTTAAGTAAATTCTCTGTCATTCAGTTTTTGAAAATAGCAAAAAAAAAAATTCTGTAAGTTTTATTGATTATATTTGCTGAATTTCAAAATATTTTTCTACAGATTTTTTGCAGATTATATTTTTAAGTTTTTTAAAGATGTAAATTTATTTTTTAGGTTTTGTGAAATTTAAAACCCTTAAGCTACGTTGCCTTTACCCTTTTATAGGGCTTGAGACAATCTTTTATTTTAACTTAATTTGATCCATAATATTTATTTTGACTCATAATCTCTCATTTAAACTTAATTTGATGCAAATCCTTATTTCGATTATGGAATTTAACACACTTCAACTTTTATTTCCCCTGCAAAAAACTTTTCTTACAAAAAAACCGAGATTAAAATTTTTAAATGGGCTTTTAAAATTAGCTTCGACTTTATATTTAAAGCTCAAATTTAACTAATAAATTAACAATGATGAACTTTTACTTCATACTGAAAGCCTGACAGATAAATTAAACTTATACTAAAGCTTTACTAAACCTTAACTTTTAGCTGTTATTCAGCTCTAAAAAGTTTTTGGTCTATAAATTAACAAGGATTAAGGATTTATTTTGAGTTTTAAATTCACTACAATTGAGTTTTTATGTTAAGCTAATATTTGTAAGAAAAATGTTCACTAATAAGTTTTGAGTTTTAAATCACGTTTGGTTGAGCTTTTAAGTTTACATTTTTAATGACAGTTTTGACTAATAACTTAAATACGAATAAGCATAAGGTTTAGTTTTAAATTACCTGCTATTGAGCTTTTTTTAGTTAAATTTTCAAGAAATAATTTTGACAGATAAAGTAAGTAACTACAACTGAGCTTTATTTTGAGCTTTACACTAAAAAAAAACCTTTGTCAAATTACTTGAAAAAGTCTCTTAATCCCATTTTACCAATATTTGACAGTTTTCCTTTTATTTAAACAAAATTTCCAAGGTAATTTTAAGAAAAAAAATCTAGGAAATTCACGAGAATTTCTTGTAAGTGTTATCGTGTCAAAAAAGTTGATATTTTACAATTTTATTGGTAAAAAGCTTGTAAAATTACGAAAAAGCTCTTAATTTTTACTACGAATATCGATAGAAATTTTTTTTTTTTTGTAATTATACAAGGTAGCAAAAAATCTAGTAAAGTCACGAGTAACTACAACTGAGCTTTATTTTGAGCTTTACGCTCAAAAAAACCTTTGTCAAATTACTAGAAAAAGTCTCGTATCCCATTTTACCAATATTTGACAGTTTTCCTTGTATATGAACAAAAAATGTTTTGTTTTGGTCGATCGAAATTTAATTTTTTTTTTGTAATTTTACAATTTTTTTCGTAAATTTTCACTGTAATTTTACAAAAAAAAATTCTAGTAAATTCACGAGAATTCCTTGTAAGTTTTATCGTGTCAAAAAGTTGATATTTTAAAATTTTATTGGTAAAAAGCTTGTAAAATTATAAAAAAGCTCTTAATTTTTACTAGGAATTCTTGTAAAATATGAGGTAGTAAAAAATCTGGTAAAGTCACGAGTAACTAAATACAACTGACAAGGGAAGTCTCCCTAGTGTCACCCTCCGATCTTCATGAAATTTGGATATGTTGTTAAGAACGAAAATTAATTTGACACGTATTTTTTTTTAGCGGCCCAAACTCATTTTTAGGGGGGGTCGATTTGTATGGGGGGAAATTGACCTTTTTCAGTTTTTTACGATTTACGCCTATGTACACAAAATTAATATAGGCATATGTGGTATCAGATTAAAGGTAATAAAAATACCTATCTCGTGGTGCTAACATCGGGCCAAAGAAGTTAATATTTTTCGACTTATTAACAAAAATGTCCTAAAATTTTGGTATTTTACTCAATATGACGAAAAGTTTTGCATGTTTGGACACGTTATTAGCACACGTAGATAGGTTTTCTAAAGACCTTTCATTTGGTATGTAACATGACTAGGTTTCTTTGCATATTATAGGAGATAAACGAAAAAAACTGAAAAATGGCCTTGTCTTCCCCCCACCTATTTACCCCCTAAATATGAATTTGGGCCGCTATAAAAAAATACGTGTCCCTTTATTTTTTCTGATCTACAAAATAAAACCAATTCCATGAAGATCCGCGGGTGACACTAGGGAGACTTCCCTTGTGAGCTTTATTTTGAGCTTTGCACTCAAAAAAAACCTTTGTCAAATTACTAAATATTTGACAGTTTTCCTTGTATTTGAACAAAAAATGTTTTGTTTTGGTCGATCGAAAATTTAATTTTTGTAATTTTAAAATTTTTTTCGTAAATGTCCAAATTTCCAAGATAAATTTACGAAAAAATTGTAGTAAATTTCCGAGAATTCCTTGTAAATTTTATCGTGTCAGAAAAGTTGAAATTTTTTTCAATTTTATTGGTAAAAAGCTTGTAAAATTACAAAAAAGCAAAAAATAAGAAGCTTTTCTTGTCATTTAACAAGGTTTTAAGAACAATTTTTAAGTTATAATCGAGCTTCTATTTTGAGCTTTAGTTTTGAAGGTAAAGTTAACTAAAACTAAGCTCTAATTTTGACAGTAAAAATAACCTGTTTACAACTGTAACTAATTTAAATTTTGAACAATTGAGCTTTTAAATTTTCAAAATATTTTAAGGTATTTTGTTTGGCATTTAAGTTCGATTAGACTATTTAAGCTTTCATTTCAAATGTAAACTGACATTTGATTGATACGTAGGTTTTTTCATTTTGCTGTTCATTGTTTTAAGATTTTTCATTGATTTTATTTAGTTTTGCATTTATAAACTTTTCTTTAAGTCCTCATGACATTTTGGACTTTTATTTGACTTTCAAATTAATTTTTGTAAAAAACAAACCAAACTAAACTTCAATTCATTTGTAAATTCAAACCTTGTAGATTTATCATTTTAGATCGTGTCTTTCTTACTACTCTCATTGTTTTATGCAGCATTTCTTTTATATTAATATGCATTTTTCAAAACACCTGTTATTATGTTTTCAATTTTTTTACAAGTGTGGTTTTGAAAAAGCTTGAAATTTTGGTTATGGGCTCTTTTTTCTTTTGGAGGGTTGTTCAGTATCTAATTTTTAAAATTTATTCATATGAAGGTGGGTTGGGATAAATAATTTTTTTTGGTTTTGAATTTTTAATATTTTTTTACATTTTCAACCGTTATAGTTTGTGGTACCGTTTGTGCCGTTATTGTAGTGGTAGTTTCTATAAATTTGTTTTTTTGATTTTTTTCGCTTAACTGAAGATAAGATGTATCGTCGTGGCTTATTGTTTTTTTTTTTTTTGAGGTTAAGTAAAAGTTACATTTAAACATTTATTGTTTTAATTGTTAGAAACATGATTTGCTTTTGTTTTATTTTAAAACTTTTTAAACAAAAAAAAATAAACAAACAGTTTTTGAATGAGATTTGTTTGATTTTTATTGTTACAACTATTTATGAAGTTAGACTTTTTTTTATGGTATATGACACTATATTTTTTTTGTATTAAATTGAAATTGACGGCATACTAATCACATTAGAGAACAGCATTACCGGGGTCGGTAATACTACACTCTTATAAATTTTTGTTGAAATTTACCCACTTTATTGTAGGTAACTGTTCTCCTACAATAAAGTGGGTAAAAATACTCTATGTGTTTCAATTTCAACATTTGCACACAAAATGTGTACAAATAATAAACATTTTGTGTGTACAGACCGCTTTCAAAATTCTTTACCAATAAACATAAAGTGTGTAATTTTAAAATTTTTGTGTTTAGAAAAGCATTTATTTGTGTTTAAAAATGCATTTTAAATGCTTAAAATTGCGCATTAAATGTCTTGCAATTAAAATTCCTCTAAAGAAATAAAACCAAATAATACATTTTTATTATTTTTATAGCTTTTATTTCAACTATAAGCGGTTTAATTATAACAGTTATAACTATGGATACAATATACATAAATTTAAATTAAAATGGAAAAATTTTTTAGGAAATACTTTAAGACTAAAAACTACATAGAAATGGCGAAATTATATATTAAAATTAATAAAATTAATGAACGCATTGAATTAACTTGCTCCATAAATGTCGCCATTTTCGCAAATTTCTGCATAACGCTTCATTAAAATACATTTTTTGTTGAGTCCTCTGTTTCTGCAAATAAATTAAAAAAGTAATTTTAATATTATAATGAATAAATTGCAATTATTATCAAAAATAAAATACTTACAAATAATCGCAATAAACAGAGAATTCGCTGGAATCTAAATTTTGATTTCATCAGTTGCATCTATATGTCCGAACTAAACTGCAAGTATATAAAAATGTTAAAGTTTTTAATTGAGAGATTTTCTATAGAAAAATTCTTAGAATCTTCGAAATTTTTTCTATATAAAAATGCTCAGAAACTGGGATGTTTTTTCTACAGATTTTTTTTACAATTAAAGACATTTTTCTATTGAAAAGTTCTATAAATCTTAAAAAAATTTTCTATAGAAAAATATTTATATATTTTCAATAGAAAAATTCTTAGAATATAATATATTTTTTCTATAAAAAAATTCTCAGAACCTGAGATATGTTTTCTATAGAAAAATTCTCAGAACCTGAGATATGTTTTCTATAGAAAAATTCTCATAATCTGAGATATCTTTTCTATAGAAAAATTCTCAGAATCTGAGATATTTTTTCTATAGAAAAATTCTCAGAACCTTAGATATTTTTTCTATAAAAAAATTCTCAGAATCTGAAATATTTTTTCTATGGAAAAATTCCCAGAATATGATATATTTTTTATGGAAAAATTCTCAGAATCTAAGATATTTTTCTATAGAAAAATTCTCAGAATCTGAGATATTTTCTTATAGAAAAATTCTCAGAATCTGAGATATTTTTCTATGGAAAAATTATCGGAATCTGAGATATTTTTTTATAGAAAAATTCTTAGAATCTAAGATATTTTTTCAATAGAAAAATTCTTAGAATCTAAGATATTTTTTCTATAGAAAAATGCTCAGAGTCGGAGATATTTTTTCTTAAGAAAAATTCTCGGAATCCGATATAATTTTCTATAGAAAAATTCTCAGAATCTGAGATATTTTTTCTGTAGAAAAATTTTCAGAATCTGAGATATTTTTTCTAAAGAAAAATTCTCAGAATCTGAGATATTTTTTCTACAGAAAAATTCTCAGAATGTGAGATATTTTTGCTATAGAAAAATTCCCAGAATCTTCGAAATTTTTTCTATAGAAATACTCTTAGATTCTGAGATAGTTTTTTTTACAGAAAAATTCTCATAATCTGAGAATTTTCTATAGAAAAATTTTCAGAATCTGAGATATTTTTTTTATTGAAAAATTCTCAGAATCTGATATATGTTTTCTATAGAAAATTTTTCAGAATCCCAAAAACTTTTGTTGCTGTACTTACCACTTTGATTTGGAAGATTTCCGCATTAATTCTTTCTTTGTCTGAGTTTTTAAATGCTTTTGATACAGCTTTAAATTTACGAATAAAGAAATTTTTCAAATGCATTTAAACGCAGTTTTAAACCTCCAGCTTAACATTAAATGCATGTTTTATCGATATTTTATTATTTTTCTTCGCGTTATTTTATTTTAGTTGCAAACGTTTCAGATTTTCTTATATTATTTTTATTTAATTTCTTTTTTGACAATTTCAAATATTTTTTTAAATTACACATTTTATGCTTAACATTGGAATATTAAACACAAAATGTTTACTATACACACATAATGTGTAATATTAAATATCTTGTGTTTATTTCTCAACGAATTTATTAATCAACACACAAAATACTATATATTGTGTGTAATTTTACAATTTTTATGTGCAAATTAGATTTTTAAACACTTCGTGTCTAATTTTAGGCGTTGTGTGCTATTTTACATAAAATTTTACCCACTTGATAGTAGTATTTTTATATGTATTTTTAAGAGTGTATGCTCTAATGTGATTTACATTGCTGTCAATATCAATTCAATACAAAAAAATGTAGTATCATATACCCTTAAGGAAATTATTGGAGCAAATTTTAAAAAATGTCGTTTTGTGTGGGAGCCCCCTTAGAAATTGGAGATAGAGTATTAGTTTGTTCCAAAGAAATGTTAAGACGTAAAAATTAATGGGGGTCGGTCTTATAAATGACACCTCTATGACGCACCATTGGAGCAGTAGAAATGATTTTAAGATTGGAAAATTACAATAAATTTTTTTCAAAAAATTTAAAAAAATAGTAATAATCGTTATCCCACGATCCTACTGGGCAAAAAAATTGTAGAATCAATAAGAATTTTACAGAACAAAATTTCAAAAAATCAAATTTTAAATGAGATTTAAAATTTAAAATCCGCATACTAGATTACTTTTAAGAATCTTTCTGGATTTTTTTTAAAATAACGTAAAAAAAACAAAAATTAAAAAAAAAAAAATTTGCAATTTGGACCATTAATAGTTTAATAATAGTTTTGATCACATCACATGATCAATTATTTTTTTATTATTCTCTCTATTTATTTACAACTCATTTTTAATAAATTCACCCTAACCGAGAACTGGTAACAATGACCGTCGTCTCGTTGTAGCGAAAAAAACCAAGGGTTCTGGTGGGAATCGAACCCACGACCCCCACGTTGAAAGGCTAGCACGCTACCAACTAGCCTACGGGGGCCCCATTTGAACCATTATTGAAGAAGTTATGAGTACAAATTCGATATCTTTTAAACGGGTCATAAAAAAAATATGAAAATTTACCACTAAGGAGTTTTCGAAGGGTACAAAAAACTCTCTCAAATCTAAAAAAAAATTATTCAAAGTGTCCGATTTGACATGGAATGCCCCATATACTTTATGGGGTCCCAGATCGATGTTTCAGTGAGTTAAAAACGGACTTATATATACCCTCTATCACTAACACGGAAGGTCTTTCACAGTGCAGGGGGAAAATGGGATTTTTTGTTTTTTGAGGATTTTTCCCATTTCTTCAAAAGAAACTATATGAACATTTTATACACGTCGAAAGGTTTTTTGAAGACCTATCCAATGGTGTATTGGTCGTGTCCAAATTCGGCTTCGTTAAGTTCGTTATTTTCAAAAATATATAATCGTTGGGGTAGTTTATGTATATACGTACGACCGCCAAATCATAAAAAATTATATCTACACTCTAAAAACCCCATGTAAACTTACTATTATAAATTGGGTAAATTTTTGTTGAATAGCACGCATTATGTGTTAATATAAACACTAAATGCGTATAATAAATTCAAACCAATTAACCACAACAAATTAAAAATATTATCCGTTAATTCAAATATTTTACACACAAATGCGTAAATAAAATTGTCGAACAACATACATCCACACGTGTTAAATAACTTAAACCCCAGATAAAAGTTTAAGCTTCCGTAGCGTAGTGGTTAAGAAGTGTACTTTTAAATCAGAAGGTGGCGATTTCGATGCTGGCTGGCGCCGCATGTTTTATTTATTTTTTGGTAATATTTTATTCACCTCTTTTTATTTAAATTAACCACTAATGGTCAATTTATTCAATTTACACATTCAGAGTAAAATTACCCAATTTATAGTAGGAGTCCAGTTTCCTACTATAAATTGGGTTAATTTTAACAAATTTTATTTTTTCGTTTGGCGAAATTCCTATTAGTTTGGATTTCCCCGAAAGCCCTTAATTTTTCATAAGGTGGCAACCCTTTTTTAAATTTGAGATTGGGCACCTAAAAAAAACAGGTAACTCTTATTTTTTCCCCCTCACTCCCATATTAAAGTTTCAGGACAATCGGTTGGTGCCCTGTGAAAGACCTTCCTTGTAAGTGGAGGGTATAAAAACATTTAAAAAAATTTTAAAAAAAGTTGTCTGCCAGGGAAATTGATCGTAAGACTCGCTGCAATCTAGTCGGGCGCACCTCACCTGGGCTACCAGTGGTAGCCTACCACTCGTTTGTTGAATTGATAATTTAAATTGTGTTATGTTTATTTTTTTTCAGTAGTTGTTCGACAATTTTACAATTACCGTAAAATGTTTGCATATTTACACACGGTGTGTAAAATATTTGAATTAACGTATAATATTTATAATCTGCTGTGTTTAATTGTTTTGAAATTTTTTTACCCAATTTATAATAGTAAGTTTAGAAGATGGTCTTATTTCCTATTATCTCGAATACATCTCGAATGTCCAGAAACCTGAAAAATTGACAAAATCTCTTATTTGTTTAAGTAAAACTCCGTAGTGAATTTTATTAAATTTGAATGGGATGAGGTCAACCCGTCGCGACGGGTTGGTTAAATTGAGGTGTTTAACTCATCTGTTCTTTGAAAATACTAAATATTCTGACAGTATTTCTACTCAGTAGTTCCCAGGTATGGCTTTAGACGTCATAACTAATATTAAGCTTTTATTTAAAAATTATGTCTTAATAGTATAAAGATGATGCTGGGAGAAATTTTTTTATTGAAGTTTTTTTTTCAAATTTCACCAAAAAAAAGGTGGGTGTTAGTTAGAAGCATCCTAAATTTCAGTTAAAATGAAACCTGATTTTTTTTTGTTTATCTTTTTTTGTGTGAGATTTTAATTATTTTAAGATCTGATAAATGCATAAATAAATAAATATTTAAATATGAATAGTGGTGGTTGTGGTGGTCAGCGTTACTAACAACACCAAAAAACTATATTCTAAATCTTCCAAATGCGGGTTCGTTAGACATTATTTGTTTATTTTGAAATATTTTTTTTTATTGTTTAAAAGATCATCTATCTCTGTAATATGAATTTTGCTAAACTACCCACATATTGTCTGGAAATTCTGGTTTTCAGATTTTTTTTGTATTTAAATTTCATACAAATTTAAGTTTTGTATAAACAATGTTGTTGTTAAATACAATGTTAATGTACTACAAGAACAAAAAAAATAAAAAAACAAATAAAGCTTCTTTAAATGTCTTTTGCCATACAAAATTTAATTTGGCTTTTTAAGATTTATTTAATCTTATAGATTGCCTATATAGACAAACATCCATAAATTCTTTAGAAAAATAAAATGCAAAAAAAAATCAATCATTTGAAGTTTTAAGAAATTTGCCGACTTTTTCTTTAATATAAAAAGTATTATCCTACCCGAGTAAAAAAAATACTACGGTGCTATATATCATTTGATCCCAAAAATGGAGGATTCAAAAATATATGATTATATGTTATTAGATCAAATTTGATATAATTAGACATAATTATATCCCAAAATGGCACGGTAAAAATTATCTAATGTGATATTATAAAAAAATTAGGTAATATTTACCGTTCCATTTTTTGGTATATAATTGTATCAAATTTGATCTAATAAGATATAATCATATATTTTTGGATCCTTCATTTTTGGTATCAAATGATATATGGCGCCGTATTAATTTTTTTAGCCGGGTCGTGTCCACCCGAGTAAAAAAGTTTTGATATAATCATATAGTTTTTTATATAATTGTATATAAATAGATCCATCATTTGATCCCAAAAAAGGAGGATATAAAAATATATGATTATATCTTATTAGATCAAATTTGACATAATTAGATATAATTAGATCCCAAAAATGGAACGGTAAATTTCATCTTATTTGATATTAAAGATCATATTAGATCTAATATGATATAATTATATATTATTAAATCTTATTAGATCTAATTTTTTATAATATCAAATTAGATAATATTTACCGTTCCATTTTTGGGATCTAATTATATCTTATTATCTAAATTTTGATCCAATAAGATATAATCATTTATTTTTGGATCCTCCATTTTTGGGATCAAATGTTATATGGCACCGTATTATTTTTTTTTAGTCGGGCATATTCTGAGGTTATATGTTAATATATATGACTTTATATTATATATATAAAATAAGACGAACTACATTAAATTGAATGTGACCAAAATTCGAATCTAATTGTATCACATTTCATATTTGTGGATCTAAAATAATACAATTAGATATTATCTCATGCAACTTTATACAGCCAGTTTTGGGATCAAATTAGATCTAAAAAGATTTATTTTTTTACTCGGGTACTTATAGTAAGACTGACTTAAGATTTGTGCAAAAAAAATCTTATCGTCAATGCTATAGAGTCTTAAAAACTACTATATTTTATTTTTTTCTTGTATATTTATTGTTTTATTTTTAAGAAAAGACATAATAATGTATGGTTAGTTTTATTTATTTATTTGTCTTTTTGTTGGTTACTTAAAAACAAAAAAAAAACACAGCTATAACATAAAAGTAAGTGGGTTGTCTCACATTGTATTTAATACAACATAAAACAAAAATGTTTATTTTTGTGGTTGTAATAACCGACATGAAAATTGAAACCACCCAATACCACCTAGGCAGCAGCAGGGAGTAATGCTAGGTCCCCACATAAATAATGGATTATGGGGGAGAAATAAAAAACTATTTCGTAAAAAACTATTAACCTATATTGCTTAACGAAATGCTATAGTATGATTTGACAATTACAGTGATAACAAATTTTTGATATTTTAAAATTTCAACAGTGACATGTTTTTCTAAAAGTTTTTTTTACCCGGTTCGTTATTATTTCAATTTTAAACAAATTCAAAGCTCCACGGCTTTTCAATTCCATGAGTCGTATGTCAAACTGCTTGGGCATCTCATTTAAGGATGTGCGGCAGTTAAGGGCAGATCTTGTTTTAAGAAACATGGACTCCAGAGACTTGACCGCGGCTTGACTGTCAGAATAGATGTTGACAGCGGTTGTAGACAAGACATTGCAACTCAACCAGTCAGGCACTTCCTTTATTGCTAGCATCTCAGCCTGGCAAACACTGCAATGATCTGACAATCTTCGAGTCAGGCTCAATCCAGGCTCTTCCGAATAGACTCCAAAGCCCACTTTATGCAGCATCGATCCATCCGTGTAAACATTTTTTGAGGCTCCACTTCAAGTTCCAAAGAAGTGGAGAAAGAACACCTCCCTGTGGTGTGCGTCTATTGACAAATCGAGATATGATAGACTCTGCCAATTCAGATGTTATGTCTCTATTGGGGAGTAGATTTTCCACCATTAAAACGATCCCACTCTTCACTCCCAGACAGGACAATGTTACAATTACCGAATCTGGGATGACTTTATTAAAAGCCCCCTATACATCAATAAAGGCCACCACAGTCTACTCCTTTGTCGGAAGCGATCTCTCGATGGTACCAACGAGCTCATGAAGAGCTGTTTCCGTTGATCTACCCTTGCTGTATGCATGTTGTCTTGTCGAAAGCAACCTCGGGTCAATCACTCTATGCAAATATGAGTCTAGCATTCGTTCTATTGTCTTTAACAAAAAAGAAGACACACTAATCGGCCTGAAATCCTTCGGAACGGCTTGGGAATTTTTCCCAGCCTTCGTGATAATAACGACTCTGGTATTCCTCCATTTGAAAAGACTATTCGACCGGTTTATGAACGTTGTGTAGAGATTATACAGCCCAGGGGCTATAAAGTCCGACACTTACTGCATCTCAGCCGGAATTATACCATCAGAAACAGAGGATTTATAGGGCCTGAAGCTTTTTATCGCCCAGATTAATGTTGGCATATTTATTATTTCCGAGCAATTCCAGATTCTTGGGCGTCAGAACGTTCCAAAGCCTGAAAAAGCGTCATGGAATTGACCGGAAAATGCGTGTTTAGGAAAAGATCCAGTGAATCCCCACTTTAGGTAGACCACACCCCATTAGGATCCCTCAATTATCACAGGGTGCAAGGAGAAGAAGCCAGAATTTTGTGCAGCCTGGATGCTTTACAAACGTCTTCTATGTATCCACAGAAGATTTTCCAAGTTGCAGCCAATATGCAGACCAGTCCTCGTCCGGTCTTGAAGATTTAGTGCCAAAAATACCAAACTGTAAATGCAGTTTTACTCCATTTGATCTCAACTTTCAGACGTATATCATCCAAGGTAGATTTATACAAGGTAAGATCCAATAACCTCACTTTTCCTCCATAGTAAGTTTTTTGACTAATTTGAAAACAATAATATTTACGAATTTTCAAAACGAAATACAAATATTTTGTTCGGCATAAATGACTTGAGTTTACACTACACTTTTTATGCTTAAAAATATTTGAATTTGTTTTTAATTTTTATCTTGGAAAATAAAAGAATTTCGTTTGAATTTCAATATTTTTTTTATAATTAAGTTGTTTTCTAAAATTTTAAATTCTTAAAAAGTGTTTAAATTGGTTAATATGTGCACTGAACATTTAAGTCGTTTTTGCCGACTAAAATGATTTTGAAAGAAAATTGTTTTCATTTACGTCCCTAAAATATTACCTTATATAAATCTACCTTGATATCATCCGGTTAATGTTTAATATTGGCTGTCGGACGGTGAAATCGATTGTGATGTCGGTTGGAATAAGCGCGTTTTTTAGGTGTCAAAAGTATCATTCAAGTGACTCGGATTTTTAAACCGGTGTAAGAAGTACTTCATCTCATCTACTTACTATTTATACGACCTTTATCCGACCGAAGATTAAATATATGGGCACTGGTGACTTTGTTTTATCGATGTTAATATAGAAGTGCTCTGCTGAATTAAATGAACATATCACCAGGGCTGGAGGTTTTATTGGCAGCACTCGGTTGTCGAGTAAATCACATCACATGTATTGTCCAGTTGATCGGACATTGTATTACAAAGAAGGTTTGTTTCTACTTGTCGTGTGGGGAAGAAACTCCCTACAGAAATCTTCCCATTTCCTTGTGAAAAAGGGACCAGTCGAGAACCATTTCCAGAATGGTACTTTTGTATGAAAGGGATATGTCACTCTTACATGGCGATGTCCTAGGACGTGGTTTATTAACACCTTTTGACATGTCACAGGATTAGTTGTGATACGGTTTTTCCTCAATTACCCCTTTTTCTGGTCATTGAGCTGGTATTCGGTGACCAGTTCGCATTGAAGCAGTCATGAGGAAGATTTCTTAGATCAATCGGTCTTGTAGGACCAATCAGTTTTTCACAGGGTTCCTTTTAATGTAGATAAATTCAAGTCAAATGTCCATAAACACCACTCCCTCTTGCCTAGTCCTCATAACATATTTTTTCGATATCAATAAAATGATCTGCATTAGTAAAGAAAATGATAAATAACAAGGGGGAAACTTTTTTCCCCCTTGTCCGACTTTGCCCATTTCCGAACGTCACCTGCCTAGGACCATAAGACATATTCGTGCCAAATTTCAGGAGGATACCTCTTTTATTTTGGACTGCATCGTGCCATCTACAGACAGACAGACGGACGGACATTCACAGAATGTATTAGAATCGATCAAGGATCAGTAATATATATATATATATTTTGATGAGTTACAAACGGAATGACAAAGTGAGTATACCCCTATTACTATTTGTAAACTTAAACAAGGCTGAAGAATTAATCATTGAAAACCCAAAAACACTCGTCCTTTAATTTGCCCCATGTTGGGAGCCAATAATCGATATGAGTCTTTTGACTGCAAAATTTGTTTATCAACTGTTACTTTTCATAAAAAGTAGTGAAAACAGCCGTAGTGAGTATGAGTTTTTGAAAAATCATTTCTGAAATTCATTCTAAAATATTATTAGCCAAAGTTCTTTTACTTTACTTACATGGTTTAAAAATGTATATTTAACTGGTGACTTACCTAAAAAGAGAGAAAACAAATTATATAAGTTATAATTATAAAATATTTACTAAATTAATAAAATTTTATACTATTTAATTACCCGAGTAAAAATAATTTAATATGATCTTATATACTTTTATATAGACATATTATTTCATATATGATCATGTGTGACACTATGTATTGCAAGATAAATTTATATAACAAATTTTGATGTGGGATTTTTTTAAGATATCGCCATACATAACTATATGTTGTAACATCTGGTCCCATGAATCATTTTAAATTTATAAAAGTTTTATATGAAATTTTATATACCTCCATTATTTTTTAATTTTTTAAAGTTTTTTCCAAGAACATAATTTTATCGCAAATGTTTTAAATAAAATTTCATATGACTTCATATTTTTTTATTTTTCTAAGATTTTTCCAAGCACCACTTTTTTATCACTAATATTTTCTAAGTGTTTTATATAAAATTTTATATGACTCCATTTTTTTAAATTTTTTTAAGTTTTTCCAAGGGCAAATTTTTTTGAAAATATTTTCTAAGTGTTTTATATAAAATTTAACATGACTCCTTTTTTTGAAATTTTTCTAAGTTTTTTTTCAACTTTTTATTAAAAACTAAAAAAAACATCCGGTTTATAAAATTGTATAAATTTTAAAATAATTGGATATAATTTCATATCATTGGATTAGACCAAAACTCGTATCAAAGTCGATATAAAGTTATATAAACTGATATTTTTAGATATTATTCGATCAAATCTTATGAAACCATTTTTCGTATAAGATTATATCAAAATAGACACGAACCCATATTAAATTATATATTGTGTCATATCAATATTTTTACTCGGGTAAATTATTTTAGTAGAAATTCCACTTGAACAACTTGAAATTTAAACAAGTAAAAAAGTAAAAATCGACTTGGACGAATCCATGAATGCCCTCCAAAAACACAAAAATCCTTTTTTATTGATTGAAGTCTCTTGTTTAAATGTTTTTGTGGCTTACCAATATCTTTTGAAACTTCATTTACATTTGTTTGCCTCCATGCTTAGCAGAAGGGCGAGACGCATCCAGGGACCTAATACTAACATATGTTTAATGGTCAACCAGACAGTCAAACTATGCGGTTCAGATCAGGATACTTCGTCCAAAAGCCCAGCCAAATCCGATCATTTTATCCAGTGCACCCTTCGATCAAAGTTTTGGTTTTTTTTAAGTTTTCACCAAAAACTATAAACTTTGATCTAAGGGCGCCATGAGTTAAAATGATTTTGGTTAAATTAAGTTTAAATGAAAGTTTTTCTCATGCTCTATGAAGTAGTCAGTGGAAAAAAATGTTTGAGATCTTTTTTTAAAAAATGGTTTAAACTTTGGAAAAAAACGCCATTTTTAAACTTTTTTGGAAAAATTTCAAATAGAGATATCTCGAAAACCGTTCGACCTATTTCAGAAATTTTTTGATATAACTCAGCAAATTATTATTTTTTTTAATTTGAAATACTAAAACCGAAACGAAAAAACTTATTCTCTTACCTAAACTAATCAATACCAAAAATGTATAGAATGATTTTTATTTTAAGTGACCTAGTAAACTATAAATTCACTTTTTTTTTACAAACAATAACAACATGAACATTTTTTGATATTCAGAGAAACCCTTTTTCTTCTGGCCACAAATCTTTTTCATTAAATTGTTGTTTTTATCTTGTTATTCAACAAGTACTTTAAATGTTCAAAAAAACACCCATTTTAAACCAATTTCCAAGCACTCCAATATAAGCATGGTACTTCAATCTCTAATACTTTTATAACCATAAACTAACAAACAACAACAGCAATGACATGTGTGAAAGTTAAAGTTAGATAGACTCGTCTGTCGTTCCTTACAATTCGTTCCACCATATATTATCCACTTCTAATATCAAATAATACTTATAAAAATAATAATAATGTGCTATAGAAATCGAAAAAGAAATAACTAAAAAAAATCGATCTATAATTGGGTCATTTGAAATCAATACATTTCTTTTTATTCATTATTTTTTTCATTATTAAATTAAATTCTTTTTATATTGAGATTTTTTTTTTTGGATTGTATTCAAAATTAATTTAAATATCATTCTTTGTGATTTCTTTTCTTTTTTCAACAATCATGATTCATGGTTTAGTTTATATTTCTATTATTTATTTGATTTTTTTTTTTCTTTTTTTAGTTGGTCAAATGTAAAACCCGCATAACTTTGCTAAAAACAAAGATTTAATTTTTTTACTTCCAAATTCTAAAATTTCGATTTGTTAACTAATCTGGTTGTAGTTCTGTTTTCAAGTGGTTTATTAGTTATTAATTTAGTAGAAGTGGTTCGTTATTTCATTAGTTTATTGAACAGAATTTTAAAGAAACGAATAAAATCCATTTTTATGTTAATTTGTTAATAATTTATAGGTTGTATTTTATGAGTTTTTGTTTCTTGAAAAAATTTTAAGAGGATTATATTTTGAACTTTTTGAGTATTTGGGTAATATTTACATAAACATTTTTGGGAACAATTTAAACCCAGCAGCAACTTAACAGTTATAAGAAGATGATCAGAATTGCCGAATTTGATTCTTGGAAAAGCTTCTGTGGAAACAAGGAAGATATTTTTGGGGCATTCAGGCTGCTCAAAATTCTGGCCTCTTCTCCTTGAACCCCGGGTTACCTGAAGAATTCTAATGGGGTGTGATCTACCTTCAGAGGGGAATCGCTGGATTTCCTTCTAAACACCCATTTTCTGGGCAATTCCACGACCCGTTTCAAGATTTAGAACCTTCTGACGCCCAAGCATCTGAAATTTCTTCGGAAATAATAAATATGCGAACATTTATCTGGCCGATTAAAAGCTTCATGCCCTACAAATCCCCTGCACCTTATGGTAAAGTACCGGCTAAGATGCAGCAAGTGTCGGACTACTACTATGAAGGCAGGGAAAAGTATCCACACAGTTCCGAACGATTTCGGACCAATTAGTATGTTTTCTTCTTTTTTGTTAAAGACCATGGCCATGGAACGAATGATAGTTGTTGTCGACTAGGAAACATGCATGAAGTAAGGTTAGATCAACGGAAACAACTCTTCATAGGCTCGTTGGTACCATAGAGAGATCGCCTTCGACAAAGAAGTTAAATAATGTCATCCCAAACTCGAGGGATCGTTTTAATGGTGGAAAATCTACATGCCTATAGACGTATAAGGTTTGAATTGGGAGCGTCTGTCAGATCTTCTTTGGAACCTGGCACTGAATTCAATGCTACTCTGTCTAGAAGCTCGTGGTTGTCATGTTGTTGCGTCCACTGAAGATTCCACATATAAGCACAAAAGAAAATTAGATGATTAAAGTTAATTTTAAATTTTCCATTGGGGATGGAAATGGAAAGGGAATTCGGGATGGGAAGGGAATTGGGATGGGAAACATAGAACAGGTTACCCTTCCAATTCGAGGAAGCGAGCTGCCTCGACTGGATTGGTCCATAATGACCTGGGAGTTAGTGTGGTGGGCTGGAGCGGTCACCCGAAGAAGTGTATGGTGTCATGGGGTGCAGAGTTGCAAAGAGGGCATTCGCTTGAGACGTCTGGGTTAACTCTGGCAGGTAACTGTTTAGCTCCCTAGAGTAACCTTACCTGGGTTGGAACAATGTCGTACGGACCTTAAGTTGCAACTCTGCACACGATTGGTGAGGTGACCTACGGCCGATTTCTCGGAGCGCAGGTCGGACCTCACCTGTCTCACCTCCAGTGCCGACGTACCTACAACACTATCATGGTTGGGGTGCTCGGTCAATTAACACCCAAGCACAAATTGGCGATCGAGAAGGGAGCAATGGCTTCGAACGGGCAGAATTTTGGTCTTCTCATGTAGATGGTTTTCGGATATCATTGAATGGCACCCTGTTACCACCCTGAGGGCCGTGTTTTGCGCCATTTGGAGTTTTCTCCATTGTTTGTCGCATCAAGTGCCGACGTACCTACAACGCTATCATTGTTGGGGTGCTCGGTCATATAACACCCAAGCACAAATTGACGAGCGAGAAGGGCAGCAATGGCTCCGAACGGACAGAATTTTGTTTTCCTCATGTAGATGGTCTTCGGATGCCATTGAATGGCACCCTGTTACCACTCTGTAGGCCGTGTTTTGCGCCGTTTGGTGTTTTCTCCATTGGGTGTCGCTAACGAACGATGACCAGACCGGGCGGCATAGTCTATAAGGAGACGACCCATGGCTATGTATGTAGTCAAGATCCTCTCCTTATGCTTGCCCCAGGTGTTGCCCGTTAGCGCTTCGAAAATGGAGTTCCTTCCTTTCACTCACCTGGTCATCTCTTCAGCATGTCTCGCGAACATAAAGAGGCTATTAAAGTGAACTCCAAGAATGGTTGTAATGTTGTCGCATATGCGGACGATTCCTGCTTTTGATCCTAATTCTCTGGACGGCACTTAAATCGCCTTCTCAGATGGAGCCAAATAAAGGAGGTGGCTGACTGGTTGTGTTTCAATGTCTGCAGTAAACGTCTCTTCTGTCAATTAAGCCGCGGTCAAGTCCCTGAAATCAATGTTTCTGAAAACACGATCTGCCATAAACTGTATTTCGTCTTTAAATGAGATGGCCAAGCAGTTTATATACGGCTCATATGGGTCCCAGGGCACAGAGCTATTCCATGGAATTGCAATGCCGATTAGTTTGCAAGATTGGGAACTACATTACAGGTTCCAACAGAAGTGGAATGTGTTGGTATGCCTCTAGAAACATCAAGTATAATCTACGGCTTTGTTCATCGACGGAGACTAATCAGAGATGGGCGAATGAGACTACACGACAGATTTGGACTTCTCTTAATCAGAGACGTACAAGTGAGCTGATATCGCTTCCAAAAGGACTGATTTCGACATTGGTTGCTGTAATCACAGGGCACTGTCTTATAGGAAAGCACGAACACTTTATCTGCCTAAAAATGCTCGTTCAGAGTAAGTAGTTGTAAAACTCATAAACCTCTGGACCAATTGACACCAAACTTAAACCAACGCACTCACATAAGGAAGCCGATTGTCACACAACCGAAAATATTCCAACCTCATTTTGAAGGTTGTTGTTACCGAGCATGCGGTTGTCACATCCTTAGTACGGTTATGGCAACCGCAATACGTTGTGTCAATTGAAATGTAGTTGTAACAACCGAATGACCGGTTGGAACAACCTCAAAAATGAGGTTGGAATATATACCATTTTGACAACTGTATTTGTCATGTGAGTGTGTTTGGTCTGGAGGCAGGTTTCTCTTAAGTGTAATCCCTATAGGTGGGATAACGATTTGGCTTAAATTCACAAAATAGATTTCTTAAACAAAAATAAGTTTGCTGGTTAAATTTAGACCCGGTAGATGGCGCTGAAGTGAAGTTATTAGCAAAATTCTTTAAATTGTGTATGTATGAATGAACCCAATAGGTGGCGCTGGGGTGAAGCTTTTTAGATATACATACATATTTACGACAACAACGTTTGGCGGGTCAATTAGTGCCTTTTTATTATTTTTACAATCATATTTACTTCCCACCCCATAGTAAATTTCACTTTAAAAATTTCACAATTATTTTTTTTTTTTTTTGTACTTTTAAAAAAATTTCCAATCATAATTGTACTAATGTTTACTAAAATCTTGCAATAACAAAAGAAAAATATTGTGTAATATAAACAAAAAATTATAATAGAAAACAGAAGCTGTAAAGTAAACTAAATACCTAAAAATAATAATAAAAAAGAGAGTTTAGATAGATCACACCTTATTACAAAAATATAACAACTTCAAACTAAACAAGTAAAAAAGTTAAATTCGGCCTTGCCGAATGTAGTGATACCCTCCACAATTTCAAAAAGATTATTGCAAACAACTTTATTTAAAAGGAAATTACTTTTGAAAAAAAAAAAAAAAATTGAAAAAAAATTTCCGCGAAAAAAAATTTTGGTAAAAAAAAAAATCCGCGATTTTTTTCTTTTTGTGTGAAAAAATATGTTCGTACTTGTTTAAATACCATTTGGTGTTCAATTATGTTAACATATGTCAACCAGAAGCCGAATTAAAGCATTTTGTATTTTTAGGTTATGTTGAATGTACTGAAATTTTTGAGGTGTGCTTACATTTTCGTTCATAACTTTTGAACCGCTGAACCGATATCGCTCAAATGCAATACCAAACTTCTCGGGAGAACTTCCAATGTATATGTTAAGTTTCAGTCATCTCTGTGCAATATTTTGTCCGCGAGAGCATTTTCAACAGACAGACAGACGGACAGACGGACAGACGGACAGACGGACAGACGGACAGACGGACATCGCTAGAATGTCTTAAAATCGATCGGGCATCATGAATATATATACTTTATGGGGTCCCAGAATGATATTTCGATGAGTTACAAACGGAATGACAAACTTATATATACCCTCTATCACTAAGTGGAGGGTATAAAAAAAACACAAAAGAAAAATCCATTAGAAATTCACAACTCGCACAAAGAACAATAAAAATTATGGAAAATTTTGTTGATTTTACAAAACAACTTGTTAAACAGAATACAGCAGAGAATTTTGAAAGAAACACATTTAAATTTTAATTGGGAAAGGGCTGAAAAAATAAACATTGAAAATCGATGGAATTTAGTGTGTTTTAAAACTACCTGTTGGTAATAAAAATAACCCAAACACAAAAAAAAAAAATTGATTTGAAAAGAAACAAAAGTCTCTAACTAGGCAGGAGACCAAAAATCACAGAACGAGTATGATAAAAACAATGGATACATGTTGTATTGTACCATGAAATAAGCAACCACAACAACAATGGAATGGAGTAAAAACGCATAAATTTGTTTAACACTTTAGCAAGTAAAAGTCAGAAAATTGTTGTTCACATTTATACGTTTAAAATGTTGATAGAAAGTAGGGTTTTTAATCGGGGTTGGTTTTTTTGAATTCTGGGATTCGGGATTGTAGAAAAATTTTTGGGATTCCAATTTCGGGATCTCTGGATTTTTGGAATATCCCGTTATACGCGTGATTTCTTTTTTAATTTTCGTGATTTTTCGCGATTTTCAAAAGTTTGCGAAATTTTTTTAAAATTTTGGCACTTTAAATCCATGCGTTCAAATAGATTTGCGAAGTTCTGTTGTAGTTGTGAACTTCGAAAAAGGAAAACCATCGAGAGCAGTCCTCTGGGCGTCTACTGCAATTTTCACACATATGTACAAAAGAAAAATTAGTACACTCAAAAAAATACGTTAGTAAAAAAATTTGTAAAGTGGTTTGTAACTCAACTTTACCACTTTTTTACTAAATTCTACTAAAAAATCCATTTTTAGTAATTCTTATTAGTAAACTCGCTTTACAAACTATTAATTTTATACTGATTTTTTAATAATTTTTTCAGTTGATTTTTTAAAAATTATCGTACTAACTTTTGATAATTATTTTGTAAATTTTACAATATTAGTTAGTAAATTTCGTTTTTTTTTCTCTAGAAAACCTATACACTATAATTAAAAAAATATTTTATTTTATTAAAATATTTGGAAATTAAAAAAAAATAAATAAAAAAAATATATTATTAGTTATTTTTTAACGATAAAACTGCGCTTTGATGAGTATGAATATGTTTATTATTTTTAATATTCATTTACGCTTCATTAGTTTTTTTTTTCAATTTAAAAACAAAAATAGAGACAAGAGAAGACATGCAAAATTTAAAAAACAATGCCGACCTTTTCAAATGGAAAATTTCCAAAAAACATCAGTTTTTTTTTTCTTTCTTCTTTACTTGCAGAATTTTTTTGTTTATGCTATCCACGAATATTTTTTTCTCACGCACATAAAGGGTTGATTTTTGTGTAACTTACTTTATGCCTTTCTTTGAATATTTTAGTCACAAAATAACATTCGATCGGTGAACATCGCGCGACGGGTAAAATGAATAAAAAAATGTACAAAAAAAAATATTACAACAAAAAAACCATAGCAGGTAACCAAATCTTTAAGTATTTTTTGTTTAAAATTATGTAACTCGTTTTTTATTTTTAGAATAATAAAGCAAAATAGGAAATGATGACAACAGGTAACAATTGTATATTTATGTGATCTATTTAAAACATTATGTTGATATATATTTTTTTATTTTAGTTCACCGTACACCAATTTATTCAACATCAATCTTCAAAGAATTAATTTTATATGGTAGTATGTATATTTTGTATTCAAAAAATGTGTTCAATATTTTCTCTTTTTTAGATCGAAAATTCTAACAAAAACTGACTTGCATGGAAATAGTTATTGGCGACAACAAGCGCAATACGCAATTTACATGATGTATACAAATACAAAAAATTAAAAAATACACAATTTACAATTTTTTTACAAAAAAAGTTAATATTATTTATCCATTTTACAAAAATTGTACAAAAAAATTTAGTAATACTAATTTTTTTAGTATTTTCAAGATTACTAATTTTTGAAAACCAAAGTTTGTAATGGTAACTGAAAAAGTTATCGGGCACAAATTGAAAACTTTATTAGTAATGGTAACAGACTTTTTTGTAAGGAATACTAACAAATTTTTATGAGTGTAATTAGTTTAACTGAATTTAAATTTCCGATTAGGAATGCGAAGGAATTGGTGATGGAAGACATTAAACTGGTTGCCCTTTTAGTTCGAGGAAGCGAGCTCTCTATTAGATTGGTCCACAATGAGCTGGGAGTAAGTGTGGTGGGCCGTAGTGGGCACTCGAAAAGGTGTACGGTATTATGGGGTGCAGATTTGCAAAGAGGGCAGGCGGTCAAGACGTGCGAGTTAACTCTGACCAGGTAACTATTCAGCTCCCTATAGTAACTTGACCTGAGTTGAGACAATGTCGTACGGCCCTTATGCGGCAGGATCTTTTTCGATTCGAAAAGGGGAGGAGGCCCGCCACCTAGTACGACATTGCCTCTCATCCTCTCTAAGGACTCAGAGACAATCTCTGCCAAAAATTTGGGCAGGGTTTGTAGATACCCATTAAGCTGTCCTTCCAGGGTTTCTATAGGATATAAGTTTTAGCACTGGAGGTCGGGTCACGAGTTTGGGGATGTAAGTGTTGCATAGGATGGGAAAAGGACCCAGCCCTGTGGCACCCTGTTTATTTCTCCAAAATCCCGACCTAGAACCTCTGAACTCTACATATGACTAAAATTCATAGTTTATAAAAATTATTAAAAAAAAAAATAAAAATTTAATAAAAAATATTTTTAAAAATCGGAATCCCGGAAATTCCGGGATTGAAAATCAATTCGAGATTTGTCTAATCCCGAAAATCCCGGGATTGGGATGTTGGTATTGAAAGCTCTAATAGAAACCTTGGAAACAACCTGTTAAATACGTACTAGTACTTCGTTTCTACTACTTACGTTCAGTTATGGACAAATAACCAGAAATGTTTAATATTCTTCTATTCTTTTTTTCTTTCTTCAGTTACAAAGAAGTAAATAGTACGGAAAAGGAAACAAATTACGGCGTAAAATAGACTTTCATCAAATTAGCACTTAAATGTTAACACCATTGCCAACAACACCACTACTACCAGCACCAGCAGCAGTATCAGAAGAGAAACATCATTGTTAAAGCAAGCAGGCGTCATGTGGAAGTATATTGGTTGAAACTTATTTATGAGGGGAATTTTTAAAAAAGTGCATTTTGAAATTTTTGAGCTTAACAACTTTTAAAGTTTATCGGTAAGGTTCGGCCAAAGCCTGGGCCAGGCGTTAAAGTTACGTCAACGTTCTAAAAATGTCTGCAGAGATGCACGTAGTGTGGAAAGTTTCTGACTTCATTCACTTGGCAGCGACCAGAAAACTTCCGGTTCTTGACCAAGTATTTCCCGGTCAATGGCTTTCCAGCCTCAGCTGGAAGCTTACTAGAGTGAGAAGGCGACCAGTCATGAAGCCTGAATAGTCATGGCAGATCCTGACGTCTCAGTCTAGTAGGTAAACGAACGATTGCTAAAGCATGACTGCACCCTGGAATTGGATACGAAGATAGCAGCCCTCGATCACCAATTTAAGAAAAAAAGTCAGCAAACCAAGTTCACTTTTCAAATGTAAGAAGACTTTTTGTCCTCTTGCTATTCGGCAATGTACATAGGGTACGCAATATCCTACACGTAGTCAGTGATATTCACTTATCGTTCATCTTATGTTCAGCTATATCATGAATTCTGTTGATTACTAATACTAGAGAAACTGAGATGTCAGATTCTACCCATTTCCCATCGACTCTGAGCCATTCCTTGTATATTCAGTAGTCAATTCGTTCCGTGTAACCCCACTATATCCAGAGAACTAGCTAGCATAACTGTGTGCTGGCGGTGTTGGATTCCAAGGTCTTCAGACCTGCAAGACTATCCAGCAACACCACTATGTCCAAGGTACAAGATAAGCTTAACTTTGTGCTGTCGTATGTGGTGAATACAATAGTATACAATGAATAGTCAATGAATTGTATGCAACTCCTAACTCATAACGCATTATCAATTACAAGTACCTCTGGAAACACTAAACTTGTCTAAAAGTCCATACCTATTTCCATCTTTGGTCCGTTTGTAATTGCATTCTTCTTCATAACAGTGTTTGATACCCCATCTTCACTAGTCGGTTCTTGGATTTCAAAGATTCTGACAAAGATTGTCAGCGGTGATATGTAGTCAGCTTTCTGCTCTTGTTCCATCCCACCCACCGTACGCAATAAAGTCGAGTGTCCCCAAGAGCGTCGCATACCATTTGAGACTCTCTCAACCTGAGATCCGACTTTGCTGCTTTGCTCTTCATGTTGATGTTCACGGGTAGAATGTTGAGTCCACAGTCGTTGTACCTTCTGCAGATTAAAGAGATATGACATCTTATCTACTGCTCTTCACCACACTAAGCCACCGTAAGGTAGTATTGGTCAAATTATTGCAGCACACATTCAGTGAATGATTCACGGTTCTAGACACCGATTTCTTCCAAAGTCTTCTTGCATGTGTAAAAATCAAAAAGGGAGTTTTTCAACTTTTCCTCTGTATTTCTTTTTTACCAAGAATGGATTTTAATGTTCGTGAAATATGATCTTGATTTAATGATCAAAACTGTAACGATCTTCTTGCAAAAAAATTCCCGTCAAACAAACTGAATGAGATTATGAGTGGCTGCTATATGTTTGCTACGTCGTACTAGAGGAATTAAAGTATCTTGGTTTTCTGAAGCGAGGCAAGACTTACGTCTCTCCATTCGATCACCTTACTATTTTTACCAGCTACATCCGGCTGAAAATGAAATACAACTCTCATATATGGCAACGGGCTTCAGAGTATATTCTGATGCTTCTGGACCGTGTTCAGGAAATGGCGGTAAGACTTATCACTGGCAGTAATGTATTAAACTCTATTGACTTATTGGAGGATCATCGGAAGGTTGTGTGACACTCTTTTAACGATATTGTCATGGGAGATGTTCATCTGAGACAAGTGAAATTATTACCCAGGCCCGATGGTTTGTTCGTTTTACTAGATTGTCCCGTAAAGCACACCCGTTTGTTGTTGATATTTCTGTATTTCGCACAACGCATTACAGAGAAAATTCGTTGTTTAGTCGAACAGTTCATATGTGGAATACACTCCCTTTAGAGGTCTTTTCTGTTACTTATAACTTACAAAAGATTAAATTACATATCCACAAACACTACTCCCTCTTTCCTCCATCTCATACTTTATTTTTCTGATTAATACAATGCACAACATCAGTAGAGGAGATCCCCTGAGTATTTATTTAAGTAAAAAAAAAACAAGGAACCTATGCGCTTCTGATTTAGACGATTTAAGGTCAGTTTTAAAACCATTAATTTATCTCCCATTTCTAGTTTGCCTCCTTACCAGAAAAAATTCAAAAGGTGAGCTTGCTAGCTTCTTCCATGGTCTGAACGATATGTCAAACTTATTGGAACATTTGGAATATCCCTGTAACTGTTTGGTCATCTAATTAAAAGATAAGGTCAGTTGGAATTTTCAAATACTTTAATTTCAGGGATCTATCTTCCTATAATGGCACACCTCTGCCTGGTAAGCACTAGAGTGGAGACCGACTTTCGAATAAAAATTGATCGTTATGTTTCTATTCCTAAATTCATTCCTATTTTTCCTTTTATTTTCATTCCAACCGCAATGCCTTAGACGGTATAAGGGGTTTGTGCTGGTCCTGATTATTTTTAAAGTATATGTCACTTTATAAATCTCTTTAATAAATCCAATGTCAAAAATAAATACCCCCCTAATATGTATTCCCACATATGATGCATATAATAAACATCATCATCAACAATGTAACAAAGAACTCTTAAAAAAGAAAATATTGTTCCACCAAACTAATCTTAAGACATGCTGCGGTGGTAATACTAAATTTAATAGAAAATGAACTATAAACATTTTCAGAGGCGAAAAAAAGTGTGCGGTGCAACAAAAACTCCATACTACGAGTATACCCCCGTCCATAGTTTAGATTTCCCACTACACCTAGGCCAAGTTAGATTAAGTTAACATAACACAAAAATCCACTGAAAAAAAAAACACAACAACACCATCAAACATCACAAACACAGTGGGAGATTATTTGCCACTTTACGATTTAGTATTTCATACCATACTCAATACAAAAATATTTAGCTAAGAATTATTCTTTTCAAAAATTCTGCAATTTTTTTAAAAACTATCATAATAAAAATTTGTTAGTATACGTATTTGATTTATGGCTTTAAGGCTATAAAAACAACAACAGAGGCAATGTTGTTCTAAAATCCACCAAAAACAAAAACGAAAAACAAAATTCCAAAAGTATTTTACAAAAGCTAAACATTTTGATACGTGTTTACCTGTCTTCAAAAATTTACCACCTGCTTTTTTGTTACCTATGTGCAGCAAATAAAAAAATCGCGCAACAACTCAAGCCAAACAACGTTGCCAAAGTGTTTTTGTATACGTGCAATGGTGATTTATATGGTTCAAATCTGTATTTTATTACTTTTATCCTTCAACATTCAAAACATATTTGATGGATGAAATAATGATAAAGTTATGCAGACAATAAACGTAATTTAAAGCTTCGAAAGTATTAAATAACAAAGAACTGTAATAGAAGGTGGTGATTAAAGAATAATTTTTTAACATTTATCAGCAGAATTTAAACCAAAAAAAAATTTAATTGCATTGGGTACAATATCACGAGCTACATTGATTTGGAACCGGAACAACGCAATATAACGGCTAAAAAAAATTCTGATGAACAATGGCAAAAGACATTAAGATACCCATTAGAAGAGATACAAGTCTGAAAGACCAGTATTTCCGGAAAATAACAGATAGATTATGAAGTGAACTTATAACTTGCAAAAGAAGTCTCTGAACGTGGGCATATTAACAGGCAGAGGACCGACTTCCTCATTTCCATCATGTTTTTTAAAACCTGTCAAAAATAAAAACTAGCGTTATCCGACGCAAATTGATTTTCAAATTAGCGCACAAATGCTTTGGTTTTTAATTCCCTGAAGGCGGGTCCAAAATGATGAATTTCCTAATCCCCTTGGTCTGGCACAAATATTTTTTTAAATGTTTAACAAAAGTACACAAAAAAAAATTGTAAGAAAGTGAGTTCTTTCACAGATTGTTTTAGTTCCACAAGGGGAAATTGTTTCTTTCTGGTACCCCTTTGCAAACTTAACCTGCCTATTACTTTTGAAAAATTACTCGACTTCGGTTTTAATTCGGTTTTGACAAAATAATTGGCATACAAATTAAGTTTAACTGACCAAAAGTAATTTGAAGAAAATGGCGCCCAAGCAGGGGCCGAGTTGCGAATCGCAAAGTGAAAACACAGACACCACTGCCAATGATAAAGAATTGGAACAAATTTACAGCTGCAACTAAAACCTTTCAAAAACTGAGCATCGAAGTACTCGGTTGGCTGTATTTAATCAGAAATGGGACGGTGTCGAAATTTATGATTTAATGTAGAAAGTCTGCAAACAGACTTTCGACAATAAACGTTCAAAAACAGCAGTAAGACCAATGACAGCAGAATGGAAGTTTGTCAATGCGAAAGATAACATCGTCATGCCAATTTGCACAGAGAAAACCGATTCATTGTGACAACCGAATTTCATGATAATCGAATATTTAGTTCTATGAACTGAAATTTTCGACGGATATTAAAGATTTTTGTTTAAAGTAACATAAGTTGTTGTAAAAGTCAAACTTTTGCCGTCTCAGCTATATTTCTTTGGTTATAACTAAAAATTTCGAACGACGCAATCGTCTCTAAGGCTAAGAGAGTCGCAAGTGCTTAATCAACGATTTTAGGACACTCGACCATATTAAGTACTGTGGAAGGAACAGAACTGAAACATACAACCGACATAAATCTCACCGCAGTCGAACTTTGATAGAACCTTCGAAGTCCAAATACCAACTAGGAAAGACTGAGCGGAAAACTTTGTTACAACAGAAAATGCGATCTCAATCTTTACAGACGGATCGAAGATGGAGGTGGATACGGGAGTATACTCTGAATGCCTCGAAATCGGGCACTCATTGAGACATCCGGACAAGTAGTGTGTTTTCCAGGCTGAGGTAGTTGCAATTGATGATTATGTTTATGACAAGGTACCAACATCTTTGCTCCATTAAAATTTTCGTGGATAGTCTTGCAGCTGTAAAGGCCTTAGAATCAAACACTGTAATATCGAGAATCTTAAGGAACTGTATACAATCCCTTCGTCGAATCAGTCATTAGTCAGCACTCAGTCAAACTAATCTGAGTCTCTGGATATAGTGGAGTCGTTGGAAACGAATTGGCTGATAAATGTGCAAGGAATGGCTCTAGAGTCGGTGGGGGCACAGCTTGAACCAGACATCTCGGTTCTAATAGTGGAATTGATGACCGAAATTGATAGGATACCAGAAAATAGGACACCGCGAACCCTTGGCTACTGCCAAATTCTAAGAGGACTAAAAGTCTTATTGCTTTTACCGAACGGATGGTTAGCCTATTAGTGGGAGTACTGACAGGACACTGCATAGTCGGCCGTGCTTATAGGAATTTCTGACAGGAATTGTAGAAGTTGTGGGGAAGTGGAGAAGGAGTCAGTGAAAAACTTGTTGTGTAATCTTGTTAGGGAATCGGGGTGGTTTAAGAAGTAGACCTTTACATCAGAGGGGGAGTAGGGAAATAACAATTAAGGGAATCATAATGGGCCATATGGCCTCCGAGTGATTTCGACGAACTTGTAAAAGAAGGTACTGAAGGTATTGGTACTTCTGTAAAGTAGTGCAACACTTCAGATCGTTACGCGATTATCTAAACAATGCAATGGCTAAGAGAAAGTGAAATCAGTAAGATATTGTGACGAAGATATAACCTAAAGAAAATTTACTATTTACTCTTACAAACCAGTTGGGACTATTGACACTTACTAAAGTTATCACCAGGCACTGTTTATGAGGAAAAAAGACTTATTTCTGACGCCAGCTGTAAAAGGTGCAATGAACCTTGCACTGAAAAAACTGTCTGTACATATTGGGGAAGCCTGATTTCGAAAGCTTGGAAACGGTTTCGAATGTCGACTGAAAGTAAAAAATACAATTCATGATGAAGACTTATGCGTTCTATCAACGTCGCTGAGGGATGGCCCTGAGTCGGTGGGGGAACAGGTTGAACCCTGCATCTCGGAATTGATTATTAAAATTGATAGGATATCAAAGAAAAGTATGAAGGATAGTTGGATGTCAGTGACTACGTGCGAATATCGCGAACCTTGTGGTCACTGCCAAATTCTAGGAGGACAAAAAGTCGCCGTACTTTTGGTAAACGGGCGGTTAGCCTGTCAGTATTAGTACTGACAGGACACTGCATAATCGGTCAAATGGCCGTTCGTATGAGAATGTCTGACATGGGCTATTGTAGAAGTTGTGGAGAAGTGCAGGAGGAGTCAGTGAAGAAATTGTTGAGGGAATGTCCGGGTCTGATGAAGCATTTGGCGCAAAGATTTTTCGATGACCTGGATTGCCTAAACGGTGGCTTATTGCAATTTTTAGCGGAATATATTAGAGAATCGGGGTAGTTTAAGAAGTAGAACGTAATAACTTTGTAACAGAGGGGGAGTAGGGAAACGACAATTGAGAGAATCAGAATTGGACTTATGGTCTCCGAGTGAATTTTGCAAATGGCGGACACCCATCCAACCTAACCTAACGTCGCACAGTGGGTTGAACGATAGGCAAAATGGGGATTAATTCAGGGATGCCGTAATTTTGAAATATTATAATTTTTTATTGATGAATACTTATTAATCAATAAAAAACTACTATTTTGAAAAATAAAAATATGTGAAAAAAATTTTTTTAACCTGCTAGGCTCTTTTTAGATTTTTGGAAAAACTTATATTGTGTCACAATTTTTGCTGTAACTTTGGAAGCAAAAGCGATAAATTAATGAATCAAATTTCAAATTAAAGAATATTTAATGCGTTTTTATTAAATTAAAAAAAAAATAAACACGCATTTTTATTAGAATAAATTTTTTATAAAATTTTATTTTTGTGGTTCATAAAATTAAAAAAATTTTAAATTTTCTTCAAAAAAAGAAATCACAATTTTTTTTTATTTAAAAATTGTATAAATACAAAAAATTTTACAATTTCAAAACAAAACTTGATTCATATATTTTAAATACATTATTTTTTTATTTAAAAATCAAAACTAATGAAAAAAAAAACCAAAATGTTCGATAAAAAATATTGGTTCATAAATTTTGTTGTAACTTTAAAATTAAAATCGATAACTTAATAAATTAAAATTCAAATTTAATTATACTATAACCACAGAAAAAAATGTTGAGTAAATTTTTAAGAGTATTAATTGATAATAACTCAATTTTTCACCAGTAAACCATTAAAAAGTGTTGAGTAAATAGTAAATAAAATTTATCGAAAAATTTGAGCAAATCAATAAAAAAACTACTAAATTTTTATTAAATTATTTACTCATTTTTTTAATTTTTGAGTAAATTTATAATTACTCAATTAAAAAATTATAATTTTTGTTTTAAGTTTTAACAATTCATTACTCGAATTGTTTTCTAACATATTTTTTGTATGCACTAATTATACCTAGTAAATAATTTAGAAAAGCTTTATATTATATTCTAACTAACTAACTATATTATATTCTTACAGTAAAAATACTAAATTGGGTTATTCGCTACAAGTTAACCTAATTAAGGTTTGTTTGATATATGAGGCATTCCACTATATACAATAAAGTGGACTGAAAATCCATTATGACAAATTTTAAAATTTGCAGCTGTTAAGATATTTTAAGTGTTTTGCACTTTAAAAACTTTTAATGCTCCATTTGTAATATAAATAAATAATGCTGTTTTTTATACCGCGATCATGGCAAAAATATTAAACAGATATCACTGAAACTTAACATATTTACTTCTAGTTATCTTAAGCAGTTTGGTAATGCATTTGAGCGACATCGGTGTTGCGGTTTAAAAGTTATGAACGAAAATGTAAGGACACCTCGAAAATTTTGGTACATTCCACATAACCTAAAAATACTAAATGCTTTAATTTGGTTGCTGGCTGAGAAATATGAACAAAATTTGATACCGAATGTAATTTAAACATTAAAACAATTTCCCGAATTTTTTTTCAAAAACTGCATGGGATATGTACCTTTTAGTATATTAAGCAAAAACATTACCAATTTCGATAAAAAGTAACTTTACACCCCACTCTAATATATATGATCATTAAAATTATTTGTTATTATAATTAAATTACACATTTACAATAAATAGCAATAAACAAAAACGGTAAACAATATAAAGACAATTCAAAAACTACAACAAAAAACAAGTATTAGCTATTAAGATTTCGAGCATATAATTTTTTTACACTGGGGATGTTTAAAAAGAATCTCTTGTATTTTTCGTATTGGCAAGTCTTGGCATTGGTTCTTTCATGAATTTTAAATCAAAAATCCTATATTTTATCACTATGTTCTCACATACGCCCGAGCTCATCAGAGTAGCAACCAAAACTCAACATATATGTAAAAAATACCCTATTTTAGGATATTTTTTAAAAAATTATTAAAACTATTTTTTCAACTTTTATCTTAACAACCGCTTGGCAGTAATATAGTTAAATACCTTTAGTTTGTGAATCCATTTTACACAAATTTTTATTTTTAGTTGAAAAAAAAAATCACTTGAAATATCTTGTTTTTGACTTTTTACCACTGTACACAAAATTAATTAAAATTATTAAACTTTGAGAGAGCATAGAAAAAAAAGTAAACGACTTAGAACACTAGTTTTGACAGTTATTGATGGAGAATTTTATCCTCTTTAAACCCATAAAAAAATATATTACAATATACCAACTTCAAATTTTGAATTAATCCTCAGTTTTGATAGTGTTCAACCCAATGTGCGTCGCAAGGGAAATATTGTGGTTTTCATATGGACCATACAGTCTAAAAGAAGGTCTGTAACTCTGCTATTTCCAACGTAGCCTCAGTGTCTTATGAATCCGAAAAGAAGTATTGAAGCATTAGTGCAAATAATTCATCTTAAAGGTTTGCTTTATTAACAGATCAGTAAGTATCATTCATTCCTTGTTATACCCGAGTAAAAATGTAAAGGATCAGTACTGATCCGGAAAATGGATCGCTAGGATTAGATCAGTTTAAAACTGATCTAATCATTTTTCGGATAAGTACTGATCTTTCAAATCCCGGATCAGTACTGATCTTACTCGTATCAGTACTGATCTTTCAAATCTCGAATCAGATGTGATATATATAAACATACTCGGGTAGTCTATATCAGAGAAAACAAAAAGCTACAGTTACGAAGTAGATGGTCTTAATTGAATTTCCCTAAATGTAGTTGCACAAACAGATAGCATTTGCCGTTTTCTATTTATTTTTTTACAAATTTCGCACTAATATGAAAAATTCTACAAATCCATAAGACTTGCAGTTTTTAGAAGAACTTTGACTTTAAGAAGAATTTCTTCATTTTTATGAAAGACATGTGTATTTTTCCAAAATTGGAAATGAAGATGATACATGCTTAAATCCACTTTAACAAGACTACAACACTATTCAACACATTTACAAAAAAAAAAATAAAACGTAAAACCCCGAAGAGAAGATAGCAGACATCGAATGCCATAAATTCTTAGGTAATTTAACATTTATGACTTAAAATTACAGAGTTATAAAAAAAACTGAATATAAAAATAAGAAAACATATTTAGAGGATGGATTTGAAAAGAATATTTGAACTCTATTTTTAAATGGGATTAAAAAGATACATAAAAAATAAACAACCTTTAAAAATAAAATGATCCCCTACTTGGAAAACTTAAAGATCTATTAAAAAAAGATGATATTGATAATCGAAAATAAAAAATTATAATAATTTTATATAAAATAAGACGAACCAAATTTACAAACAGGTAATAATTTTGTAATATTTTTTCGAAATTAGTTTTTTATTTTATGCAGAGCATGTAAATATCCTCAAGATTGATATCTTAATGTTCTTACTGTCTGTCTGGTTTGGTTTTTTCGGCGTGCTCATTTTTTTAACCCTTCATTAATTTTTTTTTTGGCTGCATCTTAAATAAAAATTTCTTCTGTTATTGCAGAACAAACAGCTTGTTGCCAGTAAAACCCAAAAAAATAAATTTTAAAATTATAAGATAAGAGAAGTCTTACAATGTTATGTATCAAGAATATACAAAAGAATGAATGAAAACAGGTATTATTACTTTCTACCTGCAGGGCAAAATTTAATTTTAAAATTTTTATTTTCAAAATTGAAATTTTTAAAATAGTGTAGATATTTTAATTTCAAACATAGTAGAAGAGAAATTTTTATTGAGCCGTTTTAAAATTTTCACAAATTATAAAAATGTGTAAAATATTTAGTTAAAGCAATGGGGTGTTGTGTAAAAGGCGTAACTGAGACGTTTAGGGCGATGTAAATTATACTTCCGGTAAAAAGATTTCATTTAAGTTAAAAAGAAAATAAATGCAGAGATTTAAGAAATGACAATGAATTAAAGAAATGAAACTGGAAAATATTGAGCCTTTGTATTGAAGTTCTTGGAAGGGTTTAAAAATAAATTATAGTGCTTGGCCGAATATTAAAAAACAAAGGTCACGAAATTATTTTTTTTAACTAAATCAAAATTAATCAAAACCAATGTGGACGTGCCGAATTGGTTCAATTTAGAAACGAATTTTCTTTGCAATGCGTTGTGCGATGTATTGGAAAGTCAACAATAAAGGGATGTTATATAATGGATTGACGAGTTGTTTAGGGATAAGTTTAGCCTTTCTCAGGAAAACACTTACCATGGTAATATTGCTAGAAAAATGATGCACAACCTACGTTCTTACGATGCTTCAAAGAATCAATAGAGTTGGATACCCTACAGTCATTAATGAGCGCAAACGCACTCCTTTGCCCAACTAATTTTGGTATGACAAGTTAAGAAATGTGCTCAAAATAATTATAGAAATTAAAAAAAAAAAAAAAAGTTTTTAAGAAAATGGCGCCCAGACCAGGGCGCACATCAAATCGCAAATTAGAAGCACATAAATCATCGCCAATAAGAAAAACTAAATTCAGACCAAATTTACAGCATCAACCAACATTATGCATCAACTGATTAGTAAACTTTGATAACTTATTTACTCGGCTGGACATAATTATGCATGGAGGAAAAGTATGCAACTAGGGGAAAAGTTTCGAAAGTTAGGAAACTCGGATCATAATCTCATTTCTGCAACCGTTTTTGACCTTCATAGTGCTTCAGTGAAATTAAGAAACGTAAATGGACATGGATCGGCCATATTCTCAGAGCTGCACTAGAGTGGAACCCTCAAGGTCAACGACATCCAGGCCGACCACGTAATACATGGATCCGGTGCATACGAAATGAACACGAATCAGCTCAAAAAACATGGAACGAAATTAAGCTACTTGCCAGAGATCAAAATAGATGGAGAGAATTTGTTGACGCCCTATGTTCTTCGTGAACATTTTATTTTATGCTACAATTTGTATTTATATTATATTTAATTAAATAAAGGACATATATATATATAGTGCTTCAAAACTAGCGACGAAGCGCTTTATTTTTGTCTGCGAAAAGGCTCATTGGGTCAAGCTTAACGATTTCTTTCAGCACTTCAACTGGAAACTCTGTTTTCTTGATAACAATGTTAACGCTGCAGCAGAAATGATGGTAAATGTAATTATTCTGGGAATGAAATTATTTATTCCATTCAAGCAAGTTTCGACTAAACCAAAACGTAAGTGCCGGTTTAATCGGACGTGCAAGAATTCAGTCAGATCCAGAGAGGATGCGTTCAGTGATTGGCGTATCGACAAAAAACCCAGTTACTGACGCGTTACGTAAACAGGCGAGCAACGAATGTGCCAAAGTACTCAGACGTTAAAAACTTCTTAACGAACAACGTCAGCGTGCTTAGGTCCTTACTGGTACGCGGTGTAGTTCATCCATTCCAACCCTTATAACGAATGACCAAATATTCACGGACCCGGTATAAAAACCAACCTTTTCGCTGAGATGTTTGCATGGAACGCATACTTCCTGGATAGCAATCAACCACTGCCCGAACTCGAAAGGGTATCCTTTACTATGCCCAAGATATTTTTGGAGCACGTACAGGTAAAGATCTTAACATAAATAAGTCCCCGGGGCCGGATGGTATTACAGCGTTGGTGCTAAAATGTTGTGCTGAGTCGCTTTCTCGTCCTTTGGCAAACCTATCTTGGGTAGGAGTTTTCCCTCATGTTGGAAGGTGGCCAACGTCTTGCCAATTATCTGGATATCAATTCACTAATGTGCGATCGACAGTATGGCTTTCGTAGAAGTCGTTCTACGGGAGACCTGTTAGCGTTCCTTCCGGAACGTAGCAGTTGTTCTATTCACCAATTTGGTGAAAGCAAGGTGGTTGCTCTAGATATTTCCAAGGCGTTTGATAGAGTGTGTGGCACGGTGCACTCGTTTCGAAGCTTATTGCGTTTGGTGTCTGTAGTGATTTCTCTCGAATTATATCGAGCTTTCTCAGAGACCGTACGGCGACACGAAATAACTCCCACATGAAATAACTTCCACATAAAATATGAAACAAGTCCCAAAAAAAACTCCATACAAATTTGGGAGTTATTTCATATGAAAAAACTCCCAATTTAGTGGGACTTTTATCATTTTTGTTGGGAGTTATTTCATAATTTTTTCGGTGGGAGTTCTTTCATACGAAAGAACTCCAACTACAATAGCGATGAAATAACTCCCACTATTGTTTCATTGTTGGTGGAAGTATCTGGAACATTTTGACTTATAGAATATTATTATTAATAAATTAAAATTCGTTGTGATTTTGGTACCAAATTTTAGGACTAAGTGCTTTTTTAACAAATTTGTATGTTTTAGAAATTTTGCTACCAAAACTGGCAAGGATTTTTGAGGTAAGAGCGCACTGCAGCCGAAAATATTTTCGTTGGAATACAAAATTGTTATAAAAAAACGGAGAACGCGAAAGTTATCCAACGGGTTGTGTTTTCGATAACATAGAAAGTTTTTCGATAACATACAATATTGTTGAAAAAAGCACCACAGGTGAAAATTTAAAAGATTTAATTAGAACTTGTTGTAAAAAGCGCCTCAGGCGAAAATTTAGTACCAAAAATCGCGGCGATTTTTGGTACCAAATTTTCGCCTGAGGCGCTTTTTACAACGAGTTCTGATTAAAACTTTTAAATTTTCGGTAACATACAAATTTTTCGCATTAGCGCCGCATGCGAAAATTTGGTACACAAAATCCGAGGTGATTTACAACAAGTTCTGATTAAATCTTTTAAATTTTCGGTAACATACAAATTTGTCGCAATAAGCGCCGCATGCCAAAATTTGGTACCAAAAATCGCGGCGATTTTTGGTACCAAATTTTCGCATGCGGCGCTTTTTACAACAGATTGCAATTAAATTTTTTAAATTTTCGGTAACATACAAATTTGTCGCAAAAAGGACCGCACTCGAAAAATTGGTACCAAAAATTGTTGCAAAACATCGCCGCGATGTTTGAATGTATCCGAAGCAAGTCAAATAGAACACACAATGTATTTTTGCATGTTTTCAAAAAACTGTGAAAAAAACAAATCAGCCGTCAAGTTTCGTATTTGGCAGTTATTATAACTTGTTTGTATTGTACCGAAAGTAACATCAGGATCTTCATTTTCGACTTAACTTAGAAATCTCAACAATAATTTTTGTTGGGATTTCTAATTTTTTTTATTGGAACTTCTTTCATTATTAATGGGAGTTATTTCATTGGCACTTATTTCATTTTGTAGGTGGAAGTTACTTCATTGTGGTTGGGACTTATTTCATATTTTTCTCCATTTGGACATATTTCATTTTTGGTGGGATTTATTTCATTGGGAGTTATTTCGTGGGAGTTATTTCATGTGGGAGTTATTTCGTGTCGCCTGGCACGGTGCACTCGTTTCGAAGCTTATTGCGTTTGGTGTCTGTAGTGATTTCTCTCGAATTATATCGAGCTTTCTCAGAGACCGTACTATACGTGTTGTTATAGATGGGTTCTCACCAGATGAGTTCCGGCTGAATTCAGAGGTACCGCAAGGTACCTCTCCTACACTTTTCTTATTTTTCTTAACGACCTTCTAAGTCAAACTTCCAATCTTATCTATTCTTTTCAGCTTACAGCACCATTTGTCATTTATTTTCCTTAAATCATTGACCAAGCCTTGAAGCTATGAGGCAGAACATGAACGACACCCTCGAAGTAGGGTGGATTTAAATGCTCGTAAGACCCAATGCTATATGTTGACCCACAGACGGATTGTGGAATAAGCGTCATCTGTATCCATATGTGGTATCGCTATTGAGAAAGCAGACACTCTTGAGTTCTAGGCATGAAAATTCAATGTGATGTTCGATGGAACCAACATGGAAGCATTCAAGTGTCTTGGTTTCTTAAAACGGTGTAAAAATTCACTCCGACTGATCTCCACACTATTTATGTCACCTATATCCGGCCGAAGATGGAATACAACTCCCATATTTAAGCAGGTGCTTTAAGGTCTATCTTGAAGCTTCTGTATCGGGTGCAGAGGGTGCGTTGAAGCTAATCAATGACATTAGAGCACCGTCGAAATGCGGATTGCGCGTCATTGTTCTCACGGTAAGTGTTCAGCTGAGATAGGCAGGGTAATATCGATAAAACAGTGTTACACCCCTTACATTCCTTCAATGCTCCAAAGAGTCAGTAGAGTTGGATATCCTACTGTCATTGATTAGCTTTAACGCCCTCCTTTAACCACGGTGCAGGAACTTCAGAATAGACTCTGAAGACCCTGCCCATATATGAGAGATGTATTCCAACCTTGTTTGGATAAAGTCGGTGTATATACTAAGGAGATCGGTAGGAGTGAAGTAATTCTTGCACCGTTTTAAGAAACCTAGGTACTTTAATGCTTTTGACAGTTGATAAACATGTTGGTTATAAAGAACATCTCATTGTATTTTCATGTCCCAGAACATCAAGTGTTTCATTCATATTCTGTCTCATGAATTCAACCTCAACAAGGCTTGGCCTAAGATGAAAAGAAAATTAATGGCAAATGTTGCGGTCATCTGGAACACGAGGGTGGATCAATAATTCCGTGTTTTTTCAAACTTCCCTCGTAGTTATATGAAATGCAACACTGCTCCCATTAAGTACCACCTGTTAATAGACTACTGTCAAATATTTAGCAATTTCCGACATTTACTTTGCGTTTACGAGCTGTTCAAAACATACAATCTTGTGGATTGTTTTAAAAATTGAAAAAAGTGAATTTCGAGTGCTCATTAAACATTATTTTTTACGAAAAAAAAACGTCGATCAAACCAAGGAAAATTTTGATAAATACTATGGAGACCATCGATTTAAATCGACTTTAGTTGTGGTCACACAAGTAAAAATGACGCTGAACGTTCTGGACGGCCAATTGAGGTCAATATACCCGAAAATGTTCATGATATGGTGTTGGCCGATCGAAGAGTAAAAGTGCGTGAGATTGTTGATGCCATATGCATTTCATATGTCAGTGTGGTTTTGATTTTAAATGATCAGTTGGGTTTAAGAAAGCTGTCTGAAAGATGGGTGCCGCTTTTGACCATAAATGTAATCGTGTAACAACTTCAAAGGATTGTTTGACGTTGTTTAACTGCAATTCGAATGAGTTTTTGCAGCGTTTTGTAACTGTGGATGAAACATGCATCCATTACAACACTCCGGAGACCAAGCAGCAGTCTAAACAATGGGTTTCTCCGGGTGAACCGGCTCCGAAGAAGGTGATGCCAACAGTTTTTTGAGATGCACAGAGGATAATCCATATCGATTACCTTCAAAAGGGGAAAACTATAAACGGCGAATATTATGCCAACTTATTTAATGAGGATTTCAAAAAATAAAAAAAATAAAGAAAAAATAAGGAAGAGTTGTTTGTTTTATAATTTCTTTAGAATTGTGTATCAATAGCACATTTTCCAATATTTAGGAAAGCGTTTTTACTAATTTTTAGAAAAGCTTTTTTTAATTTTTCAAACCAAATTTTGCGACTTTTCAAATCAAATTTCATAACAATATAAATTTGTTTTCATTAAAAAACTAATCGTATTCAATTTCATTAAAATGATTAAACTAAACATAAAAAAATATCTCAAAAACACTTAAAAATCTGAATAGATTTTATTATAACTCATAAAAATCTTGTATTATAAAAAAATTGGAAACAAAAACTTTTAAGACTAGACAATTAAATAAAATATTTTAAAAAAAATAAACATAAAAAGTGTGGGTTTTTAAGTTATTTCTTTTTTTCAACATAACTTTAAAGTTTAAACACTTTACAAACAAACACAACAAAAAACGTAATAATATTATCAAAACTTAAGAAGCTAAATCAACGTTAAAAAAAATATTTTACCTAGAAAGTTAGGTAAATAAAAAACATTTTAACACAAATCCTTTGAAAAATATGTAGGTTTTTTTCGAAAGAAATGCTAAAGAAAAAGTACTTGGTATAGGAAAGTTTAAGGTAGAAATGAAATTAAATGAAGTTAAGCTTAAGATTTGGACAACACTAAAAAAACTACTACAACTTTTTGAAAATGCAATTTAAAAATTATTAATTTAAATTTTGAAAATATCAACAAAAATTCTGAAATCTTAAACGGAGTTCAGAAAACGTCAACTACAATTGTTAAAAACATCAACTACAAATGTGTTCGTGAAATATTTGTATCAAATATTTCAAATATTTGTATCAAACATTGATACAATTTGATCCGGGATTTGGTCAAATCTAATTATATCAATTTGATCTTATAATACCTATTTTTATATAATTTGATCCATTTTTTTACAAAATACGGATCTAATCATAGCATATGTGATCTGCGTTTATCTGATAATATATGATTGCATTTGATTGTATATAATTGTATCTGATCTGATCTAAAAAGATGTTGAATTTGATTCAATGTTGGCCAAATCCAAGATGTAATAAGATCTTTATTTTGGATCAAATAAGATCAAATCACTTTTTATTTGGGTAGTTGAAGTTCAAAAAATTTTAAAAATTATATCTCCCAAACAAAAAGAGATATTTCCACGATTAAGGAAGCAGCATTTTATTGTTTTTTGTCGTCGGTGGTGGTAATTGTGACTAAGCTTATTTCAAAATTATTTAGAGGCTTAAAAATTATTAAAAAATTATATTTCTTTATTTGAAATGAAATGAATAACTAATTCTAATAACAAATACTTAGAGCTGAGATGTTTAAAGATAATAAATGACATGATATTTGAATTTCGATATTTAAATCCTTTTAACGAACACTTAAGACGTCTTAAATTGAAAAAAACACTTTCAATTTTTATGATACTCTATAGACTTTAGATAAACCGATTATAATGTCATATAATTAACATGAAAAAAAATGTTTTCTTTACATAAAAATATATTTTTTTTACTTTTCCATTCTCTTATATGATGAAATATTATGTTGATTTCTTGTTCATTTTGAAAAAATGAAAAAGAAATTATCTTAAGTGTCGTGTAGGGCAACATTTTTATTATAAGCTGCAATTTATTTCACTTTATCTTGTCAGTTTCAAGTTGACGCTTTTGTATGGAGTTGTTAATAATATTGAAGATTCTTAAATTCAATGCATATTAGAGTTGATAAAATGTGGGAACATATAAAAATACAGTAAAGGGGAAAGGGGTTAACCGTAGAAAACAGAATAGTGACAGAACGGAAAGCTAATAAATTGATAAGAAAATTTGTTTTAGCAACATTTTCTAAAGAAAATTTGTTTTAGCAACATTTTCTAAAGAAAATTTGTTTTAGCAACATTTTCTAAAGAAAATTTGTTTTAGCAACATTTTCTAAAGAAAATTTGTTTTAGCAACATTTTCTAAAGAAAATTTGTTTTAGCAACATTTTCTAAAGAAATTTTGTTTTAGCAACATTTTCTAAAGAAAATTTGTTTTAGCAACATTTTCTAAAGAAAATTTGTTTTAGCAACATTTTCTAAAGAAAATTTGTTTTAGCAACATTTTCTAAAGAAAATTTGTTTTAGCAACATTTTCTAAAGAAAATTTGTTTTAGCAACATTTTCTAAAGAAAATTTGTTTTAGCAACATTGTCTAAAGAAAATTTGTTTTAGCAACATTTTCTAAAGAAAATTTGTTTTAGCAACATTTTCTAAAGAAAATTTGTTTTAGCAACATTTTCTAAAGAAAATTTGTTTTAGCAACATTTTCAAAGAAAATTTGTTTTAGCAACATTTTCTAAAGAAAATTTGTTTTAGCAACATTTTCTAAAGAAAATTTGTTTTAGCAACATTTTCTAAAGAAAATTTGTTTTAGCAACATTTTCTAAAGAAAATTTGTTTTAGCAACATTTTCTAAAGAAAATTTGTTTTAGCAACATTTTCTAAAGAAAATTTGTTTTAGCAACATTTTCTAAAGAAAATTTGTTTTAGCAACATTTTCTAAAGAAAATTTGTTTTAGCAACATTTTCTAAAGAAAATTTGTTTTAGCAACATTTTCTAAAGAAAATTTGTTTTAGCAACATTTTCTAAAGAAAATTTGTTTTAGCAACATTATCTAAAGAAAATTTCTTTAAGCAAAATTTTTTAAAGAAAATTTGTTTTAGCAACATTATCTAAAGAAAATTTGTTTTAGCCACATTTTCTAAAGAAAATTTGTTTTAGCAAATTTCTAAAGAAAATTTGTTTTAGCAACATTTTCTAAAGAAAATATGTTTTAGCAACATTTTCTAAAGAAAATTTGTTTTAGCAACATTTTCTAAAGAAAATTTGTTTTAGCAACATTTTCTAAAGAAAATTTGTTTTAGCAACATTTTCTAAAGAAAATTTGTTTTAGCAACATTTTCTAAAGAAAATTTGTTTTAGCAACATTTTCTAAAGAAAATTTGTTTTAGCAACATTTTCTAAAGAAAGTTTGTTTTACCAACATTTTCTAAAGAAAATTTGTTTTAGCAACATTATCTAAAGAAAATTTGTTTTAACAACATTATCGAAAGAAAATTTGTTTTAGCAACATTATCTAAAGAAAATTTGTTTTAGCCACATTTTCACAAGAAAATTTGTTTTAGCAACATTTTCTAATGAAAATTTAATTTAGCAACATTTTCTAAAGATAATTTGTTTTAGCAACATTTTCTAAAGAAAATTTGTTTTAGCAACATTTTCTAAAAATAATTTGTTTTAGCAACATTTTCTAAAGAAAATTTGTTTTAGCAACATTTTCTAAAGAAAATTTGTTTTAACAACATTTTCTAAAGAAAATTTGTTTTAGCAACATTTTCTAAAGAAAATTTGTTTTAGCAACGTTTTTTTAAGAAAGTTTGTTTTAGCAACATTTTTGTTTTAGCAAAATTTGTTTTAGCAACATTTTCTAACGAAAATTTGTTTAAGCAACATTTTCGACAAAAATGTCTCTTAGCAACATTATCTATAGAAAATTTGTTTTAGCCACATTTTCTAAAGAAAAATTGTTTTAGCAACATTTTTTAAAGAAAATTTAAAGTTTGTAAAACCTAAAACAAAAAAGAGACTATTTTAAAACAATTTTTTTTTTTTTTTTAATCAATCAATATTAAAAAAAATGTAGCATATTTAAAGTAAAATAGAAATTTTTTGATTTAAGTATTTGTTTCTACTCAGTGCAGCATATTTTAAATAAAATTAAACATTTTTTATTTGAATATGTTTTCCCCCTCAGTGTAATGCCTTCATTCTGTCTTACTACAAAGTGTAATAAAAAACTTGATGAAATTGATAATGACAAATTTTATTAAGTGTTTTTGAAGAAAGGCCTCTAAGTACCTTATGATGTGTTTTTTTTTTTTTTGGGTAAGGAAAGGAAGTTTATACTTTGATTTTGTCGCTTATTGATCAAAAAAAATAAACTCAATCTGAAATATGAAGATCACTTTAAAAACTTAAAACGGATGTAGTTTGCGTGTCTAAAGACCGAAAAAAGAGCAAATGAGATTAAATATTTTTTCCAACTAAACAAAAAGAGACAAAACGAAAGAAGGGTTTTGAAAACTTTTTTTATTATTTTTTTCAACACACTTAAGAAAATTGAAATATAATAATAATGAGGAGGATCATTTTGAAAACAAAAATCCAAAAAAAAAAAACTATAAATATAAGCAGCTGGGGTTTGAATTTATTGTATTTTTTTCTTACTCTATGTGGCTCTTATAATGCAGGAACTCAAGTAGTAAATGAAGTATTAAATTACCAAAAAAATAAAAATAAAATCACCATAAACAAGACTTTTTTGAAACCGAACAAGTGTATTGCATTCTTATTTATTGTATTTTTTTAGACACTTGAAAAAATTTATTGTTAAAAACACTTTTTTTAAAACCTTTTTAGTTTTATGGCGTTCTGGACTTAAAGTTATTTCGAATAACATGTTTTTGATGGTTTGTTTCGGAATATAAAATTTCTTTTAGAAAAACATTCTTTACAGAAAATTTCTTTTAGTTAAATTTTTTGTAGAAAATGTTGCTAACACAAATTTTCTATAGAAGATGCTGCTAAAAAAATTTCCGTAGAAAATGTTGCTAAAACAAATTTTCTATAGAAAATGTTGCTAAAATATTTTTCTATATAATATGTTGCAAACAGAAATTTTCTATAGAAAATGTTGCTACAAAAAAATTTTTTATAGAAAATGTTGCTAAAAGAAATTTTCTATAGAAAATGTTGCTAAAAAAAATTTTCTATAGAAAATGTGCTAATATAAATTTTCAACAGCAAATGTTGCTAAAAAAATATTTTCTATAGAAAATGTTGCTAAAATAAATTTTCTACAAAAAAATTTAGCTAAACGACATTTTCTATAGAAAAAAATGAAATTTTCTATAGAAAATTAGCTAAAAGAAATTTTCTATAAAAAATTTAGCTAAAAGAAATTTTTTATAGAAAATGTTGCTAACAGAAATTTTCTATAGAAAATGTTGCTAAAAGAAATTTTCTATAGAAAATGTTGCTAAAAGAGATTTTATATAGAAAATGTTGCTAAAAGAAATTTTCTATAGAAAATGTTGCTAAAATAAATTTTCTACAAAAAATGTTGCTAAACGACATTTTCTTTAGAAAAAAAAAAAGAAATTTTCTATAGAAAATTAGCTAAAAGAAATTTTCTATAGAAAATTTAGCTAAAAGAAATTTTTTATAGAAAATGTTGCTAACAGAAATTTTCTATAGAAAATGTAGCTAAAATAAATTTTCTATAGAAAACGTTGCTAAAGGAAATTTTCTATAGAAAATGTTGCTAAAACAAATTTTCTATAGAAAATGTTGCTAAAACAAATTTTCTATAGAAAATGTTGCTAAAACTAATTTTCTATAGAAAATGTTGCTAAAACAAATTTTCTATAGAAAATGTTGCTAAAACAAATTTTCTATAGAAAATGTTGCTAAAACAAATTTTCTATAAAAAATGTTGCTAAAATAAATTTTCTATAGAAAATGTTGCTAACAAATTTTCTATAGAAAATGTTGCTAAAATAAATTTTCTACAAAATATGTTGCTAAACGACATTTTCTATAGAAAAAAATAAATTTTCTATAGAAAATCTTGCTAACTAAAATTTTTTACAGAAAATGTACTTAACAGAAATTTTCTATAGAATATGTTGCTAAAAAAAATGTTCAATACAAAACGTTGCAAAAATAAATTTTCTGTAGAAAATGTTGCTAAAAGAATTTTTCCGTAGAAAATATTGCCAAAAGAAATTTTCTATAGAAAATGTTTTCCATATAAAATGTTGCTAAAACAAATTTTCTATTAAAAATGTTGCTTAAAGAAATTTTTATAGAAAGTGTTGCAAAAAGAAGTTTTCCATAGAAAATCTTGCTAAAAGAAATTTGCTTTAGAAAATGTTGCTAAAAAAGAAATTTTCTATAGAGAATGTTGCTATAAAAAATTTTCTAGAAAAATAGTTGGTAAAAGAAATTTTTATAGAAAATGTTGCTTAAACAAATTAAACATGTTGCTAAAACAAATTTTATATAAAAATGTTGCCAAAACATTTTCTATAGAAAATGTTGCTAAAAAAAATGTCTAAAGAAAATGTAGCTAAAATAAATTTTCTCTAGAAAATATTGCTAAAAAAAATTTTCTATAGAAAATTTAATTAAAAGAAATTTTCTATAGAAAATATTGTTAAAAAAAATTTTCCAGAGAAAATATTGCTAAATCAAATTTTAATTTATTAATAAAACTTACAAAAGGTCTTTATTGAAATTCATTTGATCTTTTTGAAATTACAATTTATCTGTGTCGAATTTCAAGAATAGAATTTCAAGAATATAGTTTCAGGAATAGAATTTCAAGAATAGAATGTAAAATATGATGCTAAAAGAAATTTTCTATAGAAAACGATACTAAAAGAAATTTTATATAAAAAATGTTGCTAAAACAAATTTTCTACTGAAAATGTTGCTAAACAAATTTCTATAGAAAATGTTGTTAAAAGAAATTTTCTCTAAAAAATTTTGCTGAAAGAAACTTTCTATAGAAAATTTAGCTAAAAGAAATTTTCTATAGAAAATGTTGTTAAAAGAAATTTTCCAGAGAAAATGTTGCTAAAATAAATTTTCTATAGAAAATGTTGCTAAAACAAATTTTAATTTATTAATAAAACTTGCAATTCATTTGATCTTTTTGGAATTACAATTTATCTGTTTCGAATTTCAATTGATCTTTTTTAATTTTAATTCAGATACAATTTATTTTTAAACTGAAATTAAAAACTTTTTCCGAGTGTATATAAAAAATCTTAAATTAGAATTTTATATACATAATAAAAGAATTGTAGTACATCGATCGTATAATATTTTGAAATATGATGTCATGACTTTAGTGGTATCTTTTGACAAAAACTTAAATAACAACAACTAAAATAAAACCAGACATACAAAAAAATCAAAGTTTTATTATTTCAAAATCGTTCTTCAAGAAATACATTTAAAAAAAATGTTCAACCAAAATTAATTTGTATGGATATCAATTCCAATTCTTAATACATACAACTTTCTTTAAAAGGAAGAAGATAATAGTCTTGTTAGTCTTCAGCAAAGTGAATAAAGAAACAAGTTCAGGGTCATAATTATTATTATTTGTTTCTCGTTTTCATTCATTTCTTTTTTTTTATTTTTTTTTAATATCAGTTTTTATTATATAAAATAATGTGTTCGTATAAATATTGTAGAATGCCCTTATTTGAACAATTTTTGTATGTCAATAAATGATAAATCTTAGTTAGTTATGGGCGTCTTTTTCAAAAATAATGGTGTTACATTTTGGGTTTTAATTTAAAAAAATGTTAAAGATTAATATCATAAAGCAAACATAATTTTAAACAAACATTTGATTGAACTTGTTCTTCAAAAAAATATTTTTTAAATCAGTTCAAACTTTTACATAGCCGCGAATTTTCAAAAGAGCTCATCACAATTTTTTTTTAAATAAAATAATTTTTTGGATTTTTTATATACATACATACCGAGGAAAATAAGGGTTTATTTTTCTTAAAAAAAACTCACCTTATAAGATTCGTGTTTATTTAGCGGCTTTGCCAAAACAGAAGGTTTTTGACTCATTTAAGAACCAAAACCTCAAGGTCAAATTTCACCTTAGCAAAATTTTTATAGTAAATTTGTCAATGCAAAATTTTCATTAGAAAATTTGTTTTAGCAACATTTTTTATAGAAAATTTGTTTTAGCAACATTTTCTATAGAAAATTTGTTTTAGCAACATTTTCTATAGAAAATTTGTTTTAGCAACATTTTCTATAGAAAATTTGTTTTAGCAACATTTTCTATAGAAAATTTGTTTTAGCAACATTTTCTATAGAAAATTTGTTTTAGCAACATTTTCTATAGAAAATTTGTTTTAGCAACATTTTCTATAGAAAATTTGTTTTAGCAACATTTTCTATAGAAAATTTGTTTTAGCAACATTTTCTATAGAAAATTTGTTTTAGCAACATTTTCTATAGAAAATTTGTTTTAGCAACATTTTCTATAGAAAATTTGTTTTAGCAACATTTTCTATAGAAAATTTGTTTTAGCAACATTTTCTATAGAAAATTTGTTTTAGCAACATTTTCTATAGAAAATTTGTTTTAGCAACATTTTCTATAGAAAATTTGTTTTAGCAACATTTTCTATAGAAAATTTGTTTTAGCAACATTTTCTATAGAAAATTTGTTTTAGCAACATTTTCTATAGAAAATTTGTTTTAGCAACATTTTCTATAGAAAATTTGTTTTAGCAACATTTTCTATAGAAAATTTGTTTTAGCAACATTTTCTATAGAAAATTTGTTTTAGCAACATTTTCTATAGAAAATTTGTTTTAGCAACATTTTCTATAGAAAATTTGTTTTAGCAACATTTTCTATAGAAAATTTGTTTTAGCAACATTTTCTATAGAAAATTTGTTTTAGCAACATTTTCTATAGAAAATTTGTTTTAGCAACATTTTCTATAGAAAATTTGTTTTAGCAACATTTTCTATAGAAAATTTGTTTTAGCAACATTTTCTATAGAAAATTTGTTTTAGCAACTTTTTCTATAGAAAATTTGTTTTAGCAACTTTTTCTATAGAAAATTTGTTTTAGCAACATTTTCTATAGAAAATTTGCCTTAGCAACATTTTCTATAGAAAATTTGCCTTAGCAACATTTTCTATAGAAAATTTGTTTTAGCAACATTTTCTATAGAAAATTTGTTTTAGCAACATTTTCTATAGAAAATTTGTTTTAGCAACATTTTCTATAGAAAATTTGTTTTAGCAACATTTTCTATAGAAAATTTGTTTTAGCAACATTTTCTATAGAAAATTTGTTTTAGCAACATTTTCTATAGAAAATTTGTTTTAGCAACATTTTCTATAGAAAATTTGTTTTAGCAACATTTTCTATAGAAAATTTGTTTTAGCAACATTTTCTATAGAAAATTTGTTTTAGCAACATTTTCTATAGAAAATTTGTTTTAGCAACATTTTCTATAGAAAATTTGTTTTAGCAACATTTTCTATAGAAAATTTGTTTTAGCAACATTTTCTATAGAAAATTTGTTTTAGCAACATTTTCTATAGAAAATTTGTTTTAGCAACATTTTCTACAGAAAATTTGTTTTAGCAACATTTTCTATAGAAAATTTGTTTTAGCAACATTTTCTATAGAAAATTTGTTTTAGCAACATTTTCTATAGAAAATTTGTTTTAGCAACATTTTCTATAGAAAATTTGTTTTAGCAACATTTTCTACAGAAAATTTGTTTTAGCAACATTTTCTATAGAAAATTTGTTTTAGCAACATTTTCTATAGAAAATTTGTTTTAGCAACATTTTCTACAGAAAATTTGTTTTAGCAACATTTTCTATAGAAAATTTGTTTTAGCAACATTTTCTATAGAAAATTTGTTTTAGCAACATTTTCTATAGAAAATTTGTTTTAGCAACATTTTCTATAGAAAATTTGTTTTAGCAACATTTTCTATTATAGAAAAATTTTCTATAGAAAATGTTGCTAAGACAAATTTTCTATAGAAAATGTTGCTAAGACAAATTTTCTATAGAAAATGTTGCTAAGACAAATTTTCTAGAGAAAATGTTGCTAAGACAAATTTTCTATAGAAAATGTTGCTAAGACAAATTTTCTATAGAAAATGTTGTAAAGACAAATTTTCTATAGAAAATGTTGCTAAGACAAATTTTATATAGAAAATGTTGCTAAGACAAATTTTCTATAGAAAATGATGCTAAGACAAATTTTCTATAGAAAATGTTGCTAAGACAAATTTTCTGTAGAAAATGTTGCTAAGACAAATTTTCTATAGAAAATGTTGCTAAGACAAATTTTCTATAGAAAATGTTGCTAAGACAAATTTTCTATAGAAAATGTTGCTAAGACAAATTTTCTATAGAAAATGTTGCTAAGACAAATTTTCTATAGAAAATGTTGCTAAGACAAATTTTTATAGAAAATGTTGCTAAGACAAATTTTTTATAGAAAATGTTGCTAAGACAAATTTTCTATAGAAAATGTTGCTAAGACAAATTTGCTATAGAAAATTTTGCTAAGACAAATTTTCTATAGAAAATTTTGCTAAGACAAATTTTCTATAGAAAATTTTGCTAACATAAATTTTCTATAGAAAATGTTGCTAACACAAATTTTCTATAGAAAATGTTGCTAAGACAAATTTTTTATAGAAAATGTTGCTAAGACAAATTTTCTATAGAAAATGTTGATAAGACAAATTTTCTATAGAAAATGTTGCTAACACAAATTTTCTATAGAAAATGTTGCTAACACAAATTTTCTATAGAAAATGTTGCTAACACAAATTTTCTATAGAAAATGTTGCTAACACAAATTTTCTATAGAAAATGTTGCTAAGACAAATTTCTATAGAAAATGTTGCTAAGACAAATTTTCTATAGAAAATGTTATAAAGACAAATTTTCTATAGAAAATGTTGCTAAGACAAATTTTATATAGAAAATGTTGCTAAGACAAATTTTCTATAGAAAATGATGCTAAGACAAATTTTCTATAGAAAATGTTGCTAAGACAAATTTTCTATAGAAAATGTTGCTAAGACAAATTTTCTGTAGAAAATGTTGCTAAGACAAATTTTCTATAGAAAATGTTGCTAAGACAAATTTTTTATAGAAAATGTTGCTAAGACAAATTTTCTATAGAAAATGTTGCTAAGACAAATTTTCTATAGAAAATGTTGCTAAGACAAATTTCTATAGAAAATGTTGCTAAGACAAATTTTTTATAGAAAATGTTGCTAAGACAAATTTTCTATAGAAAATGTTGCTAAGACAAATTTTCTATAGAAAATTTTGCTAAGACAAATTTTCTATAGAAAATTTTGCTAACATAAATTTTCTATAGAAAATGTTGCTAAGACAAATTTTTTATAGAAAATGTTGCTAAGACAAATTTTTTATAGAAAATGTTGCTAAGACAAATTTTCTATAGAAAATGTTGCTAAGACAAATTTGCTATAGAAAATGTTGCTAACACAAATTTTCTATAGAAAATGTTGCTAACACAAATTTTCTATAGAAAATGTTGCTAACACAAATTTTCTATAGAAAATGTTGCTAACACAAATTTTCTATAGAAAATGTTGCTAACACAAATTTTCTATAGAAAATGTTGCTAAGACAAATTTTCTATAAAAATGTTGCTAAGACAAATTTCTATAGAAAATGTTGCTAAGACAAATTTTCTAAATGTAAAACAGAGTAGGGGTGAATCCATACATAAATATTTATGTTTAGTTGTTATGCCTTTTTAATCAGAATTTTTTTTTTCATATAATAAAGATGAAAGTTAGGCAAAAAATAATATTATACCGCAGTTTTACAACTTTATAAACATTTTTATTGATAATATAAATATTTCGGACATACCTGTATTTTCTTGTGTACCCAATTCTAAATTTCTTGATGATGAAGCTGGATTAAAATCTGCTATATCAACACTATTATGTTCAACACTTGTTAAATCCATGGATTTTATTGATGATGATGACAAAGCATACGATGATGACGAAGAATGATCCGTAAAATTATTTAAAGCAAATAAACCCGCACTGCGGTATTCTTTATGATGTAAAGATGCACCATATGATTCCGTTAACAATGAAGAAGAAATAAGTAGTAAAACGAAGAAATTTAAGGGAAAAACAAAACGACAAAAACTATTAAAAATTGGTGAAATGACGTTGACATGTTTACATTTTTGTTTTGCAAAAGGTAACATATAAAATTGAATTTTACAAGAATATTCCGAGGTACCCAAAAATAAGGGTGAGAAGTTAATTGACGTTGGAGCTGCCATATTTTTTTATATTTTTAAATTGCGTTAAATTTATATTTTATAAAATTTTCATTACTTTCATTATATGAAAGTAAAGAAATTATTTTTTAAACTTTTTTATTTTTCAAAATTTATTAAAATTATTTTTTTTTTATAATTTTTTTTAAACATTCACTCGCGTGTTTATTTTAATTATCATTTATAAACGATCATTTTATCATCACTGTGTAATTTTTTTGTTTAGTTTTTTGTGCAAAATGCCCCATTCATAGATCTTTTTTTTAAATTGTGGTGGAAAAATTGTTTAATTAAATTTCACGATGTTGACAAATTATGCCAACAATTAAAGATAATTGAGGCTAACTAAACACAATCATTTATTTTTTTTTATTCATTCATAAAAAATAATACAATAAAAAACTCAAAGAATTAAACGACCGAGTGAGTATGAGTATTTTTAGCAAAATTATTGTTTAAAATACACAAGTATTTTATTTTTGTCTTCTGTAATTTAACTTTGTGATAAATGTTAAACGCTCGTTGGTTTTTGTGTATTTAATTGATCATTTGGTATGATGATCTTTAAATGATCACATCATTTATTGTATGTCAAATTTATAATTGACACATAAATTTGCCAAAAATGTAAAAAAAAAAATACAAAATGACAACAGTGTAACACAGCAAGAAACAATGTTTGTTTTTTATTTTAACAAAACACCATATGTGACAGTGACATCAAAAATTTATCTGTAAAGAAAAAAAATATAAAAAAAAATTATTATAAGAATTTTTGGTTAGCAAAAAACGTCAGTTATTTTTGACAGTGAGGGTGTAAAAGATTACTTATAAAGCTGTCATGATATACATGATTGTAAAATGACAGATGAGAATATAAACATTATGATTGTTGTAAAAATTATATGATTTTTATTATGTGTTTATTTTTTTTTAATCGGATTTAGTTAAAAATCGCCTACTTTTGATAAACCGTTATTTTTGAAAATGATGTAAATTTGAAAATTAGTTTCATATTTTTAACACACCCTTTCTGTGCAACAAGGTGTTACTTTACTCTTTTTTTAAATTTCTTCGATAAACAAAACATTAAAAAATATGGTTTTTGTCAAAAAATTAGTAAAATTTGTTATGTTACAACTGAAATGTTATGTTAAAATGATCATGCCCGCCGGTACTTCGTTACCGGTTATATTAAATACTGGGTAATAAAAGAATCCGGATTATTGTCCCCATTTCTAATTCCTTAATTTATTTAATTGTGTTCGTTTACAAAAACTGGTTATGATTTAAACAAATTAAAATAACACCGTTTAAATCGGAATCATCGTCTTTACAGTGAAAAACTTTCGAATCCTCATTTCCTTATATATCAAATCAAAGAAAATTTCTACTGTCAAATGCAATTAACTGGATATCGGAGTATATGTGTACTACAGCTTCGAAGGATTACATTCCCAAATCGTATTGCATTTCCCAATCCCATTTTAACAAATCAAATTAATTAAAAAATTTCGAATCCATTCGATTTTTATAAGTCGAGCACTCAAAAAAATGAACTAAAACCTGTGAAAATATACTAAATCTGAGAAAAATTGGTAATTATTTAGAGCCAAAGATTTTTTTCTTGCGTTTTAGTAAATATTTTTCTTAAAAATAAGGAAATCAAAATAATTTATTTTTTTTACAGTTTTAACTAGAAAGTGGGAAAAGTTTTATTCTACTTTAAGTCATACACATTTAAGGACTAGATTGGGTTCAACCCCTTTTTAATACACTCAAATTTCGAAAAGTTTAAGAGAAAAAAATTTTGAGTGAAAAAAAAATTTATTTTTCATTCGCATGCATTCGATTTTTATAAGTCGTTACCTTTTAACATTGTATGGATTACATTCGATTTTTAAAATGAATGAAGTGAAGAATGCGCACAACTTATAAAAATCGATTCGATTTTTCAAAAACAAATGCATTTAATTTCCATTTGTTGATATTGAAAGTCGAATGAATTCAGTGGCCGAATTGACTTTTTAGAGAATTCATTCGAAAAAGATATCATTCTTCGAAGCTCTGATGTGCCATATTTAATTAATAACCATTTTATTCTCAAATAAGGGAAGTAGTCCAACCTTTATGAACCAATTTGCCTGAAACTTAAAATATATATAAAAGAGAGGATTTTAAGATTGGGGCTAGAGTTTTTCACGGGAATTCCCGTTAATTTTCGATCCCGCAATCCCGGGAAATAGATCGGAAATTCCTGGAAATTTTCGTTTCTTTGTAATTGTTGATTTTTCGACTTCTATTGGTTATTTTGTATGTGATTTTTTAGAGATTTTATTAAAATTCTTGATATTTGATGGCAGAAAGGTACGCAGGGACCAGGAGAGGCCAAAAAGTATTCCAAGAGAGACCTTCTAACTAAAAAATGTCATAAAATCTGAGACTTACGAAATGAAAAAATCTCACAATATCTAAATCTTCGATAGGATATAATTATCAGAACCTGATACTTTTTTTCAGAAGCTGAGAAATTTCTTTCGGAGACCTGTATTAGAAAAATTTGCAGTATGATTATTTGTTTCTATAGAAAATATTTAAGTATCTGGACATGATTCTTTTTAAATCGATAAATTGATATAAAATCTGTGTAAGAAATAACTCTGAAATAAACGGTTTTTTCTTTTTTTTTTTAATTTTTATGCCCTCCAACTACAGTATGGGGGTATACTCACTTTATCATTCCGTTTGTAACGCATCGAAATATTGGTTGGGGACGCCATAAAGTATATACATTATTGATTAATGATCGATTCTAAGACTTTTCTAGAATGTCCGTATGTCCGTCCGTCTGTTTAAGACACGATGCCGTCCAATATAAAAGAGATAGACTCGTTAAGTTTGGCAGGAATATGTATTTTGTTCCTAGGCAGTTTAAGTTCGTAAATGGGCTAAATCGGACCAGGGGGAAAAAAGAACTTAATAACCTCTGAAAAACGGCATATTTTCAAAGGTTTTTTTTTGTATTTTTGTTAAGCAATTGCAACAATTTGATGTCAGAAAAAGTTCAAGATCCTGCACTTGGACTTAGGAAATAAAAAAAATCGTTTTTTTTTGCCCGCCCCCCCTTGTAGCGTGCTAGCCAATGAGTCTGGGGGTCTTGGGTTCGAGGTCATTGTTACCAGTTCTCGGTTAGGTAAAATTAGTATATGATTTGTAATTATATGGCAATTCTTAATAAAATAAAAAAAAACTTTTTTTTTTGTTTTAAAAGTACTAAATAAGATTTTTATGGTGTTATTAAACATTATAAATGTGGGTGTTTCTGCAATATCAGTGTTTAAAAATTTCGTGGCCACCTTATGAAACAATGTGGACCTTCGGAAAAATTTTGATAACTCCGGAACTAACAGGAATATCTTTTAGAGCAAAAATACGTGTCGATTTAAATTTAATAAATATTATTTCATATCCACATGTGGATAGGGCTCGGACCCCTTGGGTCTAGACCCTGTTAACTTGAGACCCCGTTGGATCCTTCAAGGGTCACCATAGATTTTGACCCAAAACTTTTGTTCGTTTCGCTCTACCTTGCTTAGTTCTTGAGATACGGTTATAAGGGCCTGATAGGGTCTGAGAATCTTAAAAACTGGGTAACTTAAAAACTGTTAGTCGGAGAGCTTTTGGGTATTTTGCGGAAGTATTCTACGAGAGCTACAAAAATGTTGTTGGACTTTTTCTCGTGTTGGCGGTATTTACCGAGATATGTGCATTAGGGGTGTTCTTATTTTTTTATTTCGGATTTTTGTGTTTCACTGGGCAAAATTTTGTTCCTTTGTACTAAAAACTTAATAAAAAAAAATTTGGTGTTAATCCGATAACTTTAAGTGAACGCGGAAACGACATGAAGTTTGGAAAACGGATTACAAGGGGAAAAAATGACTTTTTGCTCATTTTCTCAATTTTTTTGATATTTAAGGTTAAGTTTGAATTCAAATGGTTACGGAATTGTGATGTAGAATACATTACCTTTGTAATAAGGCAATAAAAACTAAAATCGGTTAAAAATCCGCCAAGTTATTACAACTGCCCCAGGCAACTAGCGTGTGGCAGACCACTTGATCAAAGATTTTGAGTTCCATTTTTGAAATTAATTGAAATTATCTACTATAGCAAAATTTTTTTATTCTTTAAGTCCCAATGTACTAAGGTGATAGTTATTTTTCATATTGAGTGATGCTAACTTGTTTTAAATTAATGGTAAAAAGGTCTTCATTTTTCAACCCTGTTTTCAAATCTCCAATTTTACATTTTTATTTTTTTTGGCAAATAAAATTTAAAAAATCGACCATTGGACTACAGGATTTTGTTAAGCACATATAAGGGAATAAAAACTAAAAAAATTGTAGATATTCCTTTTTTCATTAGGCTAGTTCAGCGATTTTATTTCGGCGGATTTCGAGATAATAGTGATTTTGGTAACTTTTTTAGCTTTAAGTTAATTTTTTTATTTTTTTAAAACAAAATTCATATGTTTTCTACCGAATTATTGCAGGATAATATAGAATACTTCAATTCCTTTAATAAGGGCAACATTTAGATATGAAAAATTGACTCAGTTAAAGGTCAAAGGTCAAATTTTAGAAGAATTTGAATTTTTAAAGATAAACAGATTTTTCGAGCGGATATTAATGAAACTCCTTGATGTTATTTTAATATGTCTAAAAATAATGGTTTATTATTAAAATTCAGAACATTAACCCTTAAGTGCTGTTGGGGTCTATATGACCCTATGAAATAATATACTTATATTTTCTCCATTAAATAAAAAAAATATAGACCCCGATGGCACTAAAGGGTTAATTTTCGGAATTTTAATAATAAACCATTTATGTTTAGTCATATTAAAATAAAATCAAAGAGTTTTATTAATATCCGCTCAAAAAAATTTTTAATCTTTTAAAAATTAAAATTCTTCTAAAATTTGACCTTTGACCTTTAACTGGGTCAATTTTTCATATGTTAAATTTGCCCTTATTAAAGGAATTGAAGTATTCTATATTATCCTGCAATAATTCGGTAGAAAACATACGAAGTTTGTTTAAAAAAAATTAAAAAAATTAGCTTAAAGCTAAAAAAGTTACCAAAATCACTATTATCTCGAAATCCGCCGAAATAAAATCGCTGAACTAGCCTAATGAAAAAAGGAATATCTACAATTTTTTTAGTTTTTATTCCCTTATATGTGCTTAACAAAATCCTGTAGTCCAATGGTCGATTTTTTAAATTTTATTTGCCAAAAAAAATAAAAATGTAAAATTGGAGATTTGAAAACAGGGTTGAAAAATTAAGGCCTTTTTACCATTAATTTAAAACAAGTTAGCATCACTCAATATGAAAAATAACTATCACCTTAGTACATTGGGACTTAAAGAATAAAAAAATGTTGCTATAGTATATAATTTCAATCAATTTCAAAAATTGAACTCGAAATCTTTGATCAAGTGGTCTGCCACACGCTAGTTGCCTGGGGCAGTTGTAATAACTTGGGTGATTTTTAATCAATTTTAGTTTTTATTGCCTTATTACAAAGGTAATGTACTCCACATCACAATTCTGTAACCACTTGAATTCAAACTTAACTTTAAATATCGAAAAAATTGAGAAAATGAGGAAAAAGTCAATTTTTCCCCTTGTAATCCGATTTTCAAACTTCAGGTCGTTTCCGCGTCCATTTAAAGTTATCGGATTAACTCCAAATTTTATTTTTTTAAGTTTTTAGTATAAAGGAACAATAATTTGCCCAGTGCCAAGCAATTAAAACATTTTAAATTTTCCCCTTACTGTTAAGAACACCCTTAATGTGCATATATAAAATCTTGGGAATTTCAAATTTTAGATCCGAAATTAGACCCTAAATCAAATTTTTTAGTTAAATTTAACTAAATTTTAGAAAAATTCATGATAAATTTTTAAAGAAATTTTTTCCTAAATTTTAGTTATATCTTTTTTTCAGTGCATTGACATTTCTAGCAGAATATCCTAGAGAAAGGTTCAAGTAAAAAGTTTTTGTATCAGAGGGGAGTGGGGAAATGACAATTAAGGGAATCACAATAGGCCTTATGGCCTCCGAGTGAATTCTCCAAATTGAATTCTCCGAGTGAATTCTCCATTTTAAAACACGATATAGTTTCTTAAGAAGAATGCTTTTAAGAAAATTCCATTTGTAATTTAAAAATTTCCATTTATATTTCAAAATTTTTCAAATGCATTTCAGAAAATTGCATTTGCATTTTAAAATTTTCTATGTGGATATTTTTAAATACAAATGGAATTTTCTGAAAAGCATTTGAACAATTTTGAAATCTGAAAGATTGTCCATACAAAATCTGATAGATTTTCCATACACGTTCCAATTTTCAAGTTTCTAGACTCATTATTTGAGTAAGTTGTTGTAAGACAGAAAAATATCCGTGGTTCGATTCCAAACGCACTCAAAAAATTATGTTAGTAAAATCAACTGAAAATGTCAGTTAAAATAACTACTTTGTAAGTTGTTTTGGGGTCAACTACTTTTTCAGTTAAATCAACTAACAATGTTAGTTATTTTAACTGACAAAAAACAACTGACTTATGTAGTAAAAACTACTTACATTTGTAGTCAAAACAACTAAAATGTAGTAAAAATAAAATAATCAATATATAATTTTTTTTTCAAAACATTTTTCAAAAAAAAAAAAATTGAAGACCAAATTTTTTCCAAGTTTTTTTTTAAAGTTGTGAAAATAAAAAAAAAAAAAATTTTTTTTTTTTGGAAAAATACTTTGAAAATTTTTCAGAGATAAAAAAATAAAATTAACTACTTTAAATAACTGTTACTACATCACAGTACTTTTTTGTTAGTTGTTCAAAAAAACGACTTAAAATAACTAACAGAAATAGTTGTTTGATATTTTTCATATAAAAACAACTGACTTTGTAGTTGAAAACAACTAACTACTGTTAAATATACAAATAACTAACATGTAGTAACTTACATAATTTTCTGAGTGCGGGTTTATAAAAATTAACATATAAGAAAAATTGCCATTAACAAAACAAACCGATATTTAAAATCCTACTGATGATAACACTGTAACTGGAAGTGTTTGAAACCAGCAGGGAATACCAGAAATGTCTATAATTTTTAGAAATTAAATTTTCTTCTACATTTTTAAACTCAAACCCTTAAAGAAAAAGTTATTCTTTTTTAAAAAGCCGAAAATCGATGTTTGTATACACTAGTGCCCCCCATTTCCCGGTTCTCGGTATTCCCGGGAATACCGGTATTCCCGGTTCTGGTACCGGTTTCCCGGTTCTAGATATATTCCCGGGAATACCGGTATTCCCGGTTCTGATGTTGGTACCGGTTCTCAAAAAATAAAAAAATACTATACCATAAAATATTCAAATTACACCATTTACTCAGTATTTCAGAAATATTTAGTTGTGTTTGTAAAATTATTAAAAAATCATGTTACTATATGTTTCTTAAATTCATAAAAAAAAAATTGGAAATGGTGTTTTTAACATGTTTTGTATTTTTTTGGTAAAAGCGAAGAAAAAATTTTAGTTCTACACAATTTTACAAAATATACATACCGGTAGTCCCGGGAATACCGGTAGTACCGTCAGAACCGGAACCGGGAATACCGGTATTCCCGGGAATAATTCAAGAACCGGGAAACCGGTACCATTTCCCGGGAATACCGAGAACCGGGAATACCGGTATTCCCGGTACTACGGTACTGACCGTAGGCACTAGTATACACTAATCACGTCCCTTTAATAATATTTAAAAATTTTCAAATTAGATAATATTTCAAAACAAAATTTTTGTTTATGTTATACATTTAAAAAAAAAAAACAATCCATGTTTGTAAATCTCTAAAGTCATAAAATTTTTGTTTATTTATGACATGATCATAAAATGATGCCTTATTAGAAAAAATAACACAAAATGTCACTCCAACAAAATTTTTGGGTTTATCCAAGGGAAAGAAAGCGCGCCTAAAAAAAACAAATATTTACACTCACACACATAATCCCGAGACTTCAAAAGGTTCTACTTCAAAAAGTGTGACAACTGTTAAGCGCCAGATACAATCATACCAAATAAAACTAATAAAGTATAGGAAAAAATTGCTAGTTATGCCTGTTACATCTGTCACAATGACATTTATGGGAGGGGGACTAACTTAAACCACACATGTGTGAGCAATATGTGTTGATATTTTTATGACACACACAAATGGTCACTTTTTCTTCTTGATGGTTTAAAAGAGAAAAAAAAAAACAAAACATTCCAGATATAAAATCGCCGCTTAACCACCAAGGAAAGTTGTAATAATTTTTTGAGATTGTCATAAATTAAGGGATTTTCACTTTCATTAAAATAATAAAAATAAGAAAAGAAATTTATTTTTGTTAAACTGAAAAAAAAAACTTTTGAATAATTTTTGCAAGTTTTTACGCGTATTTAGGAAATACCTTTCTTTGTATTGTCTTCTTTTGTAATTTAAATGAATCATATTTTTTGGGAGTTTTAAAGCCAGGCTTTATGATTTTTTAATCATTTTAATACAGATTTTGTTAAAATATTTTTTTTTTCGTTTAAAAACATTTTCTGATTATTAATTGGATTTCTTTGTTTGATTTGTTAAAAATTTGCATTTTAAATTTTTTTTTGTTGTTCGAATTTTGTAATCGTAACAGAAATTTAGTAAATCATCAAAAGACAAGACAAATTATGCTTTAAAGTGATCGATGTTTAATTTTTGGTTGTTTTTCTGTCGTTTTTACTGTCTGCTACTTTTGACTACTTATTGCTAATTTAAATTATTTATTTTTTATTTTTTGTAAATCAAAAATTTCATATTGAAACGTGTCGAGTTTTTAAATTATTATTTTTTAATAAGATACTACTATATTAATCAAAGTGATGTCAGTTTTTTTTTTATTCGGGGAGGTGATATTTTAATTAAAGAAATAAAACAAAAACAGGAATTTTTTGATAATTTGTAACTATTTTTAACGACAATATGGAAACAAATGCTTAACTGATGTGTTTATTAATTTCAAAAAATTAGTAAATTCAGATAGAACTTTAGTAGCACATTCGCATTGTGTGTTAACACAAGGTGTTAGTTAAAACTAGAGATGGGCGCGAGAGTGATTTTTGACTCACACTCACTCACGCTCACGACAGGAATTTTCGAATCACGCACACTCACTCACGAACATATTTTTTTGACTAACACTCACTCACAATCACTTGAGTAAATTTAATACAACTCACAGTCACGTGCACTCACGCAAGCTTTACTCACACTCACGTTGACTCACAATCACGAAACTCTTATTTATACAAAAAAAATTTCAAAAACTAAAATTTCAAAAATCTTTCAAAATTTTCAGCAAAATTTAAAGTTCCGCGAAATTTTACATTTTTTTTTGCTTTTTTCGAGACGAAATCTTAAGTTTAGCCAAATTTTACATTTTTTTGTTGCTTTTTTTAGTACGAAAGGAAATATGAAGAACAAATAAATCACGCAAACTCACGCAAAAAATCGACTCACGCACACTCACTCACGCCAAAATCTTACTCACGCACACTCACTCACGCAATTTTTTTCTTCACTCACACTCACTCACAATCACGTGAGTAAAATTTAATTCAGTCACACTCACGCGTGATCACGCGTGAATCACGTGAATCACGCTCTAATCTGCTCATGTGCCCATCTCTAGTTAAAACACTGTTTTTCGCAGAAATTGTTTAAATTTCAAAAAAAAAAACAAAATTCTTTTTTCAACAATCAAGATTTACAAACCTTTGTTGAAATTACAAATTTCCGTATAGGAGCACTTTCAGTGAAATACCATGTGCAGAACTTATTTATTATGCGAATTCAGGTTTTTGCGATTGGCGAAAAAACTGCACTACGCAAATATATTTTTTCACGTTTCTGATGTCTGTATTTGATCCTGTTTTCAACCATGTGCAGAACCTATTTAAAAACTTAGCGGTTAAGCATGCGAACTCAATTTTTTGCGATTTGCGAAAAAATTTTGCACTACGCGAATATCTTTTTTCACGTTTCTGATATTTAAAAGTAATCATCTTTTTAACCATGTGCATAACTTATATAAAAACTAAGCGGTTTAGTTGATGCCGCAAAATATACTAGGCCCACTCCACTGTGCATTTTACTTTACAAAGTATTTTTGTCACTCAAAAATATTTTTACACTAAAAAAATTTACACGGGAAAAAAATTTTGCACTCAAAAAAATAAGAAGTTTTTATTTTTTTTTTACAAAAATAACAAAAAAAAAGTTTTTTACTCAAAATATTTTTAATCAAAATTGTTAATTTTTTTCACGCTGGAAAATTGACTGTCCTTTAAATAGGGCATTGTAGAGGGTATTCATTAGGGCTTTCAATCGGGATTGGGTTTTCTGAATCCCGGTATTCGGGATTGAAGAAAAATTTTCAGGATCCCCATTTTGGGATCCCGGGATTTTCGCGATATTTTGAATCCCGGGATTCACGGGATTTTTTTTTTAATTTTCGGGATTTTCAAAAATTTTAAGTATTTTCTGTCACACTGACAAATCCACGCGTTCTTTGTGAACTTCACGTTAAAGTTGTGAACTTCAAAAAAGGCCGGGATTCCTCCTGTGAAGGATATCCGTATTCGGTTATCTTTCTTATCTTTCGTCGGTATTCATTAGGGCTTCCAATCGGGATTGGTTTTTCTAAATCCCGGGATTCGGGATTGAAGAAAAATTTTCAGGATCCCGATTTTGGGATCCCGGGATTTTCGGGATATTTTGAATCCTGGGATTCACGGGATTTTTTTTTTGGAAATTTTTGGGATTTTCAAAAATTTTAAGTATTTTCTGTCACACTGACAAATCCACACGTTCCACAGTGCCACATTTGGCCAATCTAGGACGACAAAAATCCAATTCTTTTTATATTGACTGGAAATTTGGTATAAATGTTCGTTTTGACTTCAAAAACAACATTATGAAAATTATGGGAGGCCAGTTAACGGCCACGCCCACTTTTTAAAAAATTTTTAATTTTGGTTGTAATTTCTTTAAACTTGCTATATATACTCTGAAGGACTGTAGAAATAATATCCCAAAAAAAGGGGGCGGTCAGACAACTGCCACGCCCACTTTTTAAAAATATGTTTAAAAAATATGTAAAAACAAGGTTTACATATCGACCCACTGTAGTCGGCGTCGCAGACGGTCGCAAAAGTTAGCCGTTGAAATAAGTACTATGGATATTGGTCAATATGTCTGAAAAAGTCCGGCGACCAATAGAGACCAAACACAAAAGTTCTATTCCAACAAAAAAAATAAATATATAATTTTCTTTTCAAAAATTTTTATTATGTTAAAAATTTAATAAAAAATAGAAAAAATTGTTTAAAAAGAGAAGAAAAGATATGACTTAAAGCCTTTAAATATCCTTTAAAATTACCAAAAAAGAGTGTATAAATATCTTTTTTTGGTTAAAAGTTACAACAGTTTAAAATCGACTTAATTAATGCGAAATAATGAACACTACTTTTAGGATTTTACAAGATGCAACTTTATGCACCCACATCTTAATAAAGAATAGAATTATAGTTCTTATATGAGTATTTCCGTGTTATTAGGAAAGTTTTATAATATATACGAACAAATCATAAAAATCGGGGAACTTTTTTTTTTGATTTTTGTCGTGATAGATTGGCCAAATGTGGCACTGTGCGTTCGTTGTAATCTTTGCGTTAAAGTTGTGAACTTCATAAAAAGGTCGGTATTCCTCCTGTGAAGGATTTTCGTATTCGGTTATCTTTCTTATCTTTCGTCGTGGCTCATCGTTATCAACTTTTAGTGAGCGTGAGTTAAAAAAAATTACATATTACATCCGTTTGTAACTTGTCGAAATATCGGTCTGGGACCCCATAAAGTATATATATTAGAGTGTTCCTTATTTTGGAAATGTTGAAAATGTTGAGACGGTACCCGCTCATTTTTTTCCTTTTGACTTAAAAATAACTGAGGAAAAATTTTACGCCCCTACGACCACGCCTTCCCTACGCGACGGGGCCTTTAAGAGCGGGGCCTAAAAAATAATTTTTCCATACAAACCAAAAATTTTTTTTTTTTGATTTTTTTCTTATAATTTTTATATAATTTGGTTAGCTTATTCATGACAAAAAATTGGATTTTGGTGAGATAAGGCTTTCAGCTCTAAAAAAATTTTTCGAAAAAAAAATTAGAGCCGCAGGGGTCCTACGGTAAAAAATTTTTAAAAAATATTTTTTTTTAGTTTCGACAAGCAACGGTTTTAGTTGCTATGTTGCTTTAAATTATATATATTCATAAAAAAAATATTATTTGTATCTGTGACATCTTTATCGTGTTCTAAAAAAAGGGTAAAATATGCAATGTTGATGTCTTTCGATACACGATAAAGATGTTACAGATATGAATAATATTTTTTTTTGAATATATATCATTAAAAACAACATAACAACTAAAACCGTTGCTTGTCAAAACTAAAAAAAAATATTTTTTAAAAATTTCTTACCGTAGGACCCCAACGCACAGTGCCACATTTGGCCAATCTAGGACGACAAAAATCCAATTTTAATTATATTGACTTGAAATTCGGTATAAATGTTTGTTTTGACTTCGAAAATAACATTACGAAAAATGTGGGAGGCCGGTTAAGGGCCACGCCCACTTTTTTTAAATTTGTAATTTTGGTTATAATTTTTTTAAATTCGGTATATATACTCTCAATAACTGTAGAAATAATATCACAAAAAAAGGGGGCGGTCAGACAACTGCCACGCCAACTTTTTTAAAATATACATAACACAAAAGTTCTATTCCATCAAAAAAAATAAATATATAATTTTCTTTTCAAAAATTTGTATTTTGTTTAAAATTTAATAAGAAATAGAAAAATTTGTTTAAAAAAAAAGAAAAGATATGACTTAAAGCATTTAAATATCCTTTAAAATTACCAAAAAAGAGTGGATAAATATCTCTTTTTGTTCAAAAGTTACAACAGTTTAAACTCGACTTAATTTATGCGAAATAATGTACACTAGTACAGGATTTTACAAAATGCAACTTTATGCACCCACCTGTTAGTAACGAACAGAATTACACAGCTCTACAAGTGTAAGGTTTGTCGCTGCGTTTTGAATTATTGAAACTTAAAGGTATAATATTTGATGCACTGAATCCAAATCTGCAACCCAAATTTTTCTATCACATCTAGATTTTGTGTAAATCGCGGTTAAAATGTTGAAAAACTGCTTTTTTGGCCCTTTTTAAAAACGAATAAAATAAGAACGCGACATGCTATTGACTTCGTTTTAAGTTTATCGTATAATTTGGAATTTAATCTTAAAGATAGGATAATATTATTTGGAAATTTAATTTTCCAACATGGTAAAAAAATCATAAACATATGAAAACCAACAAACAAAGTTTTATTTAAATTCAGGTAATGAAAAAATATGTATATTAGGCGTCCCGAAAATTATAAACTTTTGAATTTTGTGTCGGAATACTTGCCTAACGCCACTAAAGAGCTGATTGTGATAGTGGAACTTCAGTTGGGAAGAAGCGGTCCAAGTTGGAAAAATATAGTTTTTTGACATAAATTTATGTTCAAAGTTTTTGACCAAATGGGCTCAAAAATTGGGAAATTTGGCGTACTTTTTGGTATCCGTCTTGGGATTTTGCGTCTTCCGATGCTGATGTTAAACACAAAAATTATTTATATTACCAAATTCTTCTTTAAGAATTGAATATGTTAATCATATTAAAATATATAAAAAAATGTCTTTTAGACATCGTGATTTAATATCGACTAAACTGTTTCTGAATATTTCTTCAAAATTTTTGTCCAAATATTTGTCTATAATTTTATACTTTCAACATTTTTAAATTTTTGTCAACAAACGCAAATAGTTCGTTATTACATTTTAAAAATATTTGTTTACGAAAAAGTCACAGTTGGTTGAAAGAAATTTTTCCTCTTGTCATATTTTGTCCCTTTGCTTATTGAGTAATTAAATTTTAAGGGGCTTATTCATAATACTTAAAGTGTACTTAAAGTAGGTTTATTTGACAAATATTCATGCAATATCAGTCAAATAAACCTACATTAGATTTAATTTACTCATTATGAATAGCCCAGTAACTATTTACTAAATTGAAATACATTGCCATTGTAATTTATAAAATAATATAAATTGAAAAAATTTGACTGCCAATTAATTTGTAATAAAAACTTAATTAACCATTCCATTGTAAAATCTATTTAAATCGGATATACTTTAATAATGTTTCGTTTTTCATTATATTTCCATATTTTTTGTTAATTTTTATTTAGTGCATTTTATTTTAAAAAACTTTGTTCGTTGGTATGTTTTTTTATGTCAATTTGAAAACACTTTGTTATTAAAATCAATAAAATATGTCTAAAAAGGTGTTATTAAAAAAATATTTTTTTACCATTTTTAAAATTAAAATTTCAGAATATTTTTACTTTATTTTGAAGATAAAATTCCAAACTTTATAATGAGCTTAATATAAAGTCGTTCGTATGTCGCGTTCATATTTTATTGGCTTCCAAAAATGGTCAAAAAGGCCCTTTTTTGCCCCTTTAACCGCGAATAACTCAAAATCCTGATGTGATGGAAAAAATTGGGTTGCAGATTTGGAATCAGCGCACCAAATACTACCTAATTCAGTTATCAGAACCCAATACGCATTTTCTTGTAGAGCGGTGTTATCGATGTTATTTATTATTTCCGTGCTATTAGGAATGTTCTATTATACTTACAAACATATAATGAAAATCGGGGAACTTTTTTTTTGGATTTTTGTCGTGCTAGATTGGCCAAATGTGATTGGCCAAATGCTCAAAATTTTTTTTTTTCGAAAAAGATAAAGATGTCACAGATATGAATAATATTTTTTTTTTATATATACCTATAATTAAAAGCAACATAACAACCAAAACCGTTGCTTGTCAAAACTAAAACAAAATATTTTTTAAAAAATTTTTACCGTAGGACCCCAACGACTCTAAATTTTTTTTTTTTCCAAAAATTTTTTAGAGCTGAAAGCCTAATCCCACCAAAATCAAATTTTTTGTCGTGAATAAGCTAACCAAGTAATATAATAAGGGTATTCGTTTCAGAAAATGTAAAAGTGGAAAAATGAAAAATGCAAGATTCCACTCTCATTGATGTGAACGGGTACATAAAAAAATTATGATACACAGTTTTCAAAAATAATTAAATTATTCGATGAATGAACCAATTAACTTATAAATTACACTTTTTTTTCATTTTGTTAGTTTTTTCTTGATGTTTTATTCTTAATTTATATTAATATAACCAAAATTATTTGTTTACATATTTTATTCTAAGAAAAATTTTAAACACATGTTCAATAAGGGCTGCCGAGGTACAAAAAACTTAAATAACAGTTGCAAATTTTGGAACTTTTTCTTTAATTAGTAATGAATGGCAACGCTTTAAATAATTGGAAAAATGTAACTTTTTACTCTGATAATTTTACACTTGGATATAGGTTGTTTAAATTGCAACTTTTAAGTGGAAAATTTTTTCATGTGTTTGTTGTAATAAAAAGTTACATTTTTACAATTTTTCATTTTTACAACCGAAAAAAAGCTGAAATGAATACCCTTAATAATTAATAACAAAAAAATTTTAAATAAAAAAAAAAAATTTTGTTTTGTATGGAAAAATGATTTTTAAGGCCCCGCTCTTTAAGGCGCCGTCGCGTAGGGAAGGCGTGGTCGTAGTTGCGTAAAGTTTTTCCTGAGTTATTTTTAAGTCAAATGGAAAAAAATTAGCGGGTACCGTCTCAACATTTCCAAAATAAGGGACACTCTAATATATATTCATGATTCCCGATCGATTTTAAGGCATTCTAGCGATGTCCGTCTGTCCGTCTGTCTGTGGAAATGGTGATCACGGCCAAAATATTACACGGAGATGACTGAAACGTAACATATTTATTGGAAGTTCTCCCGAGAAGCTTGGTATTGCATTTGAGCGATATCGATTTAGCGGTTCAAAAGTTATGAACGAAAATGTAAGGACACCTCAAAAATTTTGGTGCATTTAACATAACCTAAAAATACAAAATGCTTTAATTCGGCTGCGGGTTGACATATGTGAACAAAATTGAACACCGAAAGGTATTTAAACAAGTGCGAACATATTTTTCTGACAAAAACAAACAAAAATTCCAGATTTTTTTTTTACAAACATTTTTTTTTTGCAAAAATTTGTTGCAAAACTTTTTTTTTTCTTTAAAGTAAATTCCTTTTAAATAAATGTTTTTGCAATATTCTTTTTTGAATTGTGGAGGGTATCAATTAGGGTTGCCAGACGGCCTGGAATGGCCTGGATTTTCCAGTTATTTGAGGTCTGGTCCAGTTTCCAGTTAAAACATAATTTGTCCAGTTGAAAAAGAATTTTCATAATTTTAACAATTATTTTTTTTTTATTAAATTTTTTTAAAATTTTTTGGGACTACTTTTTGAATAAAACATTAATCATAAATATAACATAAATGCAAGTGTGTGAAGATAGATTTGCAAGTTAGATTCGGGTTGTGAAATTTGCTAAATCTGTTATACCCGCTAAAAGTTAGATTTGAAAGTTAGATTTGGATTGTTATATCTGCTATACATAGCTTAAATAAAAAATATTTAAAAAATTAAAATAATTATTAAATAATAATGAATTAAAAATATTACTAAAAAATTAAAAAAAAAAAAAATCAAACACATTCGTACGTTTTTTGTATCTTGGGTCAAATTGAACATTTTGGACAGACCTGAATGGGGTTTGTCAATTTTGGTTGATAGTCCTGGACTAGTTGAGCAACCTGGTATGCCGGTTATACCCAATTGTTTCTCAGGAAAAAAGATATGATTTTTTAAAAAAATATATTTTCCATATGGGACATATTCTGGCATTTTTTGTATCTTGGGCCAAAGTGGACATTTTGGACAGACCTGAATGGGGGTTTGTTAATTTTGGGTGATAGTCCTGGACTGGTAGAGTAACCTGGCATACCGGGTATATCCAATTGTTTCTCAGGAAAAAAGATATGATTTTTTTAAAAAAATATATTTTCCATATGGGACATATTCTGGCATTTTTTGTATCTTGGGCCAAAGTGGACATTTTGGACAGACCTGAATGGGGTTTGTTAATTTTGGGTGATAGTCCTGGACTAGTAGAGCAACTTGGCATGCCGGTTATACCCAATTGTTTCTCAGGAAAAAAAATATGATTTTTTAAAAAAATATATTTTCTATATGGGTCATATTCTGGCATTTTTTGTATCTTGGGCCAAAGTGGTCATTTTGGACAGACCTGAATGGGGTTTGTTAATTTTGGGTTATAGTCTTGGACTAGTAGAATAACCTGGTATGCCGGTTATACCCAATTGTTTCTCAGGAAAAAAGATATGATTTTTTAAAAAAATATATTTTCTATATGGGTCATATTCTGGCATTTTTTGTATCTTGGGCCAAAGTGGACATTTTGGACAGACCTGAATGGGGTTTGTTAATTTTGGGTGATAGTCCTGGACTGGTAGAGTAACCTGGCATGCCGGTTATACCCAATTGTTTCTCAGGAAAAAAGATATGATTTTTTAAAAAAATATATTTTCCATATGGGACATATTCTGGCATTTTTTGTATCTTGGGCCAAAGTGGACATTTTGGACAGACCTGAATGGGGTTTGTTAATTTTGGGTGATAGTCCTGGACTGGTAGAGTAACCTGGCATACCGGTTATACCCAATTGTTTCTCAGGAAAAAAGATATGATTTTTTAAAAAAATATATTTTCCATATGGGACATAATATTCTGGCATTTTTTGTATCTTGGACCAAAGTGGACATTTTGGACAGACCTGAATGGGGTTTGTTAATTTTGGGTGATAGTCCTGGATTGGTAGAGTAACCTGTCATACCGGTTATACCCAATTGTTTCTCAGGAAAAAATATATGATTTTTTAAAAAAATATATTTTCCATATTGGACATAATATTCTGGGATTTTTTGTATCTTGGGCCAAAGTGGACATTTTGGACAGACCTGAATGGGGTTTGTTAATTTTGGGTGATAGTCCTGGACTGGTAGAGTAACCTGGCATACCGGTTATACCCAATTGTTTCTCAGGAAAAAAGATATGATTTTTTAAAAAAATATATTTTTTATATGGGACATATTCTGGCATTTTTTGTATCTTGGGCCAAAGTGGACATTTTGGACAGACCTGAATGGGGTTTGTTAATTTTGGGTGATAGTCCTGGACTAGTAGAGCAACCTGGCATGCCGGTTATACCCAATTGTTTCTCAGGAAAAAAAATATGATTTTTTAAAAAAATATATTTTCTATATGGGTCATATTCTGGCATTTTTTGTATCTTGGGCCAAAGTGGTCATTTTGGACAGACCTGAATGGGGTTTGTTAATTTTGGGTTATAGTCTTGGACTAGTAGAATAACCTGGTATGCCGGTTATACCCAATTGTTTCTCAGGAAAAAAGATATGATTTTTTAAAAAAATATATTTTCTATATGGGTCATATTCTGGCATTTTTTGTATCTTGGGCCAAAGTGGACATTTTGGACAGACCTGAATGGGGTTTGTTAATTTTGGGTGATAGTCCTGGACTGGTAGAGTAACCTGGCATGCCGGTTATACCCAATTGTTTCTCAGGAAAAAAGATATGATTTTTTAAAAAAATATATTTTCCATATGGGACATATTCTGTCATTTTTTGTATCTTGGGCCAAAGTGGACATTTTGGACAGACCTGAATGGGGTTTGTTAATTTTGGGTGATAGTCCTGTACTAGTAGAGCAACTTGGCATGCCGGTTATACCCAATTGTTTCTCAGGAAAAAAGATATGATTTTTAAAAAAAATATATTTTCTATATGGGTCATATTCTGACATTTTTTGTATCTTGGGCCAAAGTGGTAATTTTGGACAGACCTGAATGGGGTTTGTTAATTTTGGGTGATAGTCCTGGACTGGTAGAGTAACCTGGCATACCGGTTATACCCAATTGTTTCTCAGGAAAAAAGATATGATTTTTTAAAAAAATATATTTTCCATATGGGACATAATATTCTGGCATTTTTTGTATCTTGGGCCAAAGTGGACATTTTGGACAGACCTGAATGGGGTTTGTTAATTTTGGGTGATAGTCCTGGATTGGTAGAGTAACCTGGCATACCGGTTATACCCAATTGTTTCTCAGGAAAAAATATATGATTTTTTAAAAAAATATATTTTCCATATTGGACATAATATTCTGGAATTTTTTGTATCTTGGGCCAAAGTCGACATTTTGGACAGACCTGAATGGGGTTTGTTAATTTTGGGTGATAGTCCTGGACTGGTAGAGTAACCTGGCATGCCGGTTATACCCAACTGTTTCTCAGGAAAAAAGATATGATTTTTTAAAAAAATATATTTTCCATATGGGACATAATATTCTGGGATTTTTTGTATCTTGGGCCAAAGTGGACATTTTGGACAGACCTGAATGGAGTTTGTTAATTTTGGGTGATAGTCCTGGACTGGTAGAGTTACCTGGCATGCCGGTTATACCCAATTGTTTCTCAGGAAAAAAGATATGATTTTTAAAAAAAAAATATATTTTCCATATGGGACATATTCTGGCATTTTTTGTATCTTGGGCCAAAGTGGACATTTTGGACAGACCTGAATGGGGTTTGTTAATTTTGGGTGATAGTCCTGGACTGGTAGAGTAACCTGGCATACCGGTTATACCCAATTGATTCTCAGGAAAAAAGATATGATTTTTTAAAAAAATATATTTTCCATATGGGACATAATATTCTGGTATTTTTTGTATCTTGGGCCAAAGTGGACATTTTGGACAGACCTGAATGGGGTTTGTCAATTTTGGTTGATAGTCCTGGACTAGTTGAGTAACCTAGCATGCCGGTTATACCCAATTGTTTCTCAGGAAAAAAGATATGATTTTTTAAAAAAATATATTTTCCATATGGGACATAATATTCTGGGATTTTTTGTATCTTGGGCCAAAGTGGACATTTTGGACAGACCTGAATGGGGTTTGTTAATTTTGGGTGATAGTCCTGGACTAGTAGAGCAACTTGGCATGCCGGTTATACCCAATTGTTTCTCAGGAAAAAAGATATGATTTTTTAAAAAAATATGTTTTCTATATGGGTCATATTCTGGCATTTTTTGTATCTTGGGCCAAAGTGGTCATTTTGGACAGACCTGAATGGGGTTTGTTAATTTTGGGTTATAGTCTTGGACTAGTAAAATAACCTGGTATGCCGGTTATACCCAATTGTTTCTCAGGAAAAAAGATATGATTTTTTAAAAAAATATATTTTCCATATGGGACATAATATTAATATTAATATTATAATATATAAAATCATATCTTTTTTCCTGAGAAACAATTGGGTATAACCGGTATGCCAGGTTACTCTACCAGTCCAGGACTATCACCCAAAATTAACAAACCCCATTCAGGTCTGTCCAAAATGTCCACTTTGGCCCAAGATACAAAAAATGCCAGAATATGTCCCATATGGAAAATATATTTTTTTTTTTTAAATCATATCTTTTTTCCTGAGAAACAATTGGGTATAACCGGTATGCCAGGTTACTCTACCAGTCCAGGACTATCACCCAAAATTAACAAACCCCATTCAGGTCTGTCCAAAATGTCCACTTTGGCCCAAGATACAAAAAATCCCAGAATATTATGTCCCATATGGAAAATATATTTTTTTAAAAAATCATATCTTTTTTCCTGAGAAACAATTGGGTATAACCGGCATGCCAGGTTACTCTACCAGTCCAGGACTATCACCCAAAATTAACAAACCCCATTCAGGTCTGTCCAAAATGTCCACTTTGGCCCAAGATACAAAAAATCCCAGAATATTATGTCCCATATGGAAAATATATTTTTTTAAAAAATCATATCTTTTTTCCTGAGAAACAATTGGGTATAACCGGCATGCTAAGTTGCTCTACCAGTCCAGGACTATCACCCAAAATTAACAAACCCCATTCAGGTCTGTCCAAAATGTCCACTTTGGCCCAAGATACAAAAAATGCCAGAATATATCCCATATGGAAAATATATTTTTTTAAAAAATCATATCTTTTTCCCTGAGAAACAATTGGGTATAACCGGTATGCCACGTTACTCTACCAGTCCAGGACTATCACCCAAAATTAACAAACCCCATTCAGGTCTGTCCAAAATGTCCACTTTGGCCCAAGATACAAAAAATGCCAGAATATGACCCATATGGAAAATATATTTTTTTAAAAAATCATATCTTTTTTCCTGAGAAACAATTGGGTATAACCGGCATGCCAGGTTACTCTACCAGACCAGGACTATCACCCAAAATTAACAAACCCCATTCAGGTCTGTCCAAAATGTCCACTTTGGCCCAAGATACAAAAAATGCCAAAATATGACCCATATAGAAAATATATTTTTTTAAAAAATCATATCTTTTTTCCTGAGAAACAATTGGGTATAACCGGCATACCAGGTTATTTTACTAGTCCAAGACTTTAACCCAAAATTAACAAACCCCATTCAGGTCTGTCCAAAATGACCACTTTGGCCCAAGATACAAAAAATGCCAGAATATGACCCATATAGAAAACATATTTTTTTAAAAAATCATATCTTTTTTCCTGAGAAACAATTGGGTATAACCGGCATGCCAAGTTGCTCTACTAGTCCAGGACTATCACCCAAAATTAACAAACCCCATTCAGGTCTGTCCAAAATGTCCACTTTGGCCCAAGATACAAAAAATGCCAGAATATATCCCATATGGAAAATATATTTTTTTAAAAAATCATATCTTTTTCCCTGAGAAACAATTGGGTATAACCGGTATGCCACGTTACTCTACCAGTCCAGGACTATCACCCAAAATTAACAAACCCCATTCAGGTCTGTCCAAAATGTCCACTTTGGCCCAAGATACAAAAAATGCCAGAATATGACCCATATGGAAAATATATTTTTTTAAAAAATCATATCTTTCTTCCTGAGAAACAATTGGGTATAACCGGCATGCCAGGTTACTCTACCAGACCAGGACTATCACCCAAAATTAACAAACCCCATTCAGGTCTGTCCAAAATGTCCACTTTGGCCCAAGATACAAAAAATGCCAAAATATGACCCATATAGAAAATATATTTTTTTAAAAAATCATATCTTTTTTCCTGAGAAACAATTGGGTATAACCGGCATACCAGGTTATTTTACTAGTCCAAGACTTTAACCCAAAATTAACAAACCCCATTCAGGTCTGTACAAAATGACCACTTTGGCCCAAGATACAAAAAATGCCAGAATATGACCCATATAAAAAACATATTTTTTTAAAAAATCATATCTTTTTTCCTGAGAAACAATTGGGTATAACCGGCATGCCAAGTTGCTCTACTAGTCCAGGACTATCACCCAAAATTAACAAACCCCATTCAGGTCTGTCCAAAATGTCCACTTTGGCCCAAGATACAAAAAATCCCAGAATATTATGTCCCATATGGAAAATATATTTTTTTAAAAAATCATATCTTTTTTCCTGAGAAACAATTGGGTATAACCGGCATGCTAGGTTGCTCAACTAGTCCAGGACTATCAACCAAAATTGACAAACCCCATTCAGGTCTGTCCAAAATGTCCACTTTGGCCCAAGATACAAAAAATACCAGAATATTATGTCCCATATGGAAAATATATTTTTTTAAAAAATCATATCTTTTTTCCTGAGAAACAATTGGGTATAACCGGTATGCCAGGTTACTCTACCAGTCCAGGACTATCACCCAAAATTAACAAACCCCATTCAGGTCTGTCCAAAATGTCCACTTTGGCCCAAGATACAAAAAATGCCAGAATATGTCCCATATGGAAAATATATTTTTTTTTTAAAAAATCATATCTTTTTTCCTGAGAAACAATTGGGTATAACCGGCATGCCAGGTTACTCTACCAGTCCAGGACTATCACCCAAAATTAACAAACTCCATTCAGGTCTGTCCAAAATGTCCACTTTGGCCCAAGATACAAAAAATCCCAGAATATTATGTCCCATATGGAAAATATATTTTTTTAAAAAATCATATCTTTTTTCCTGAGAAACAATTGGGTATAACCGGCATGCCAAGTTGCTCTACTAGTCCAGGACTATCACCCAAAATTAACAAACCCCATTCAGGTCTGTCCAAAATGTCCACTTTGGCCCAAGATACAAAAAATGCAAGAATATATCCCATATGGAAAATATATTTTTTTAAAAAATCATATCTTTTTTCCTGAGAAACAATTGGATATACCCGGTATGCCAGGTTACTCTACCAGTCCAGGACTATCACCCAAAATTAACAAACCCCATTCAGGTCTTTCCAAAATGACCACTTTGGGCCCAAGATACAAAAAATGCCAGAATATGACCCATATAGAAAACATATTTTTTTTAAAAAATCATATCTTTTTTCCTGAGAAACAATTGGGTATAACCGGCATGCCAAGTTGCTCTACTAGTCCAGGACTATCACCCAAAATTAACAAACCCCATTCAGGTCTGTCCAAAATGTCCACTTTGGCCCAAGATACAAAAAATGCCAGAATATGTCCCATATAAAAAATATATTTTTTTAAAAAATCATATCTTTTTTCCTGAGAAACAATTGGGTATAACCGGTATGCCAGGTTACTCTACCAGTCCAGGACTATCACCCAAAATTAACAAACCCCATTCAGGTCTGTCCAAAATGTCCACTTTGGCCCAAGATACAAAAAATCCCAGAATATTATGTCCAATATGGAAAATATATTTTTTTAAAAAATCATATATTTTTTCCTGAGAAACAATTGGGTATAACCGGTATGCCAGGTTACTCTACCAATCCAGGACTATCACCCAAAATTAACAAACCCCATTCAGGTCTGTCCAAAATGTCCACTTTGGCCCAAGATACAAAAAATGCCAGAATATTATGTACCATATGGAAAATATATTTTTTTAAAAAATCATATCTTTTTTCCTGAGAAACAATTGGGTATAACCGGTATGCCAGGTTACTCTACCAGTCCAGGACTATCACTCAAAATTAACAAACCCCATTCAGGTCTGTCCAAAATGTCCACTTTGGCCCAAGATACAAAAAATGCCAGAATATGTCCCATATGGAAAATATATTTTTTTAAAAAATCATATCTTTTTTCCTGAGAAACAATTGGGTATAACCGGCATGCCAGGTTACTCTACCAGTCCAGGACTATCACCCAAAATTAACAAACCCCATTCAGGTCTGTTCAAAATGTCCACTTTGGCCCAAGATACAAAAAATGCCAGAATATGAACCATATAGAAAATATATTTTTTTAAAAAATCATATCTTTTTTCCTGAGAAACAATTGGGTATAACCGGCATACCAGGTTATTCTACTAGTCCAAGACTATAACCCAAAATTAACAAACCGCATTCAGGTCTGTCCAAAATTACCACTTTGGCCCAAGATACAAAAAATGCCAGAATATGACCCATATAGAAAATATATTTTTTTAAAAAATCATATCTTTTTTCCTGAGAAACAATTGGGTATAACCGGCATGCCAAGTTTCTCTACTAGTCCAGGACTATCACCCAAAATTAACAAACCCCATTCAGGTCTGTCCAAAATGTCCACTTTGGCCCAAGATACAAAAAATGCCAGAATATGTCCCATATGGAAAATATATTTTTTTAAAAAATCATATCTTTTTTCCTGAGAAACAATTGGGTATAACCGGCATGCCAGGTTACTCTACCAGTCCAGGACTATCACCCAAAATTAACAAACCCCATTCAGGTCTGTCCAAAATGTCCACTTTGGCCCAAGATACAAAAAATGCCAGAATATGTCCCATATGGAAAATAATTTTTTTTTAAATAATCATATCTTTTTTCCTGAGAAACAATTGGGTATAACCGGCATACCAGGTTATTCTACTAGTCCAAGACTATAACCCAAAATTAACAAACCCCATTCAGGTCTGTCCAAAATGACCACTTTGGCCCAAGATACAAAAAATGCCAGAATATGACCCATATAGAAAATATATTTTTTTAAAAAATCATATTTTTTTTCCTGAGAAACAATTGGGTATAACCGGCATGCCAGGTTGCTCTACTAGTCCAGGACTATCACCCAAAATTAACAAACCCCATTCAGGTCTGTCCAAAATGTCCACTTTGGCCCAAGATACAAAAAATGCCAGAATATGTCCCATATGGAAAATATATTTTTTTTAAAAAAATCATATCTTTTTTCCTGAGAAACAATTGGGTATAACCGGCATGCCAGGTTACTCTACCAGTCCAGGACTATCACCCAAAATTAACAAACTCCATTCAGGTCTGTCCAAAATGTCCACTTTGGCCCAAGATACAAAAAATCCCAGAATATTATGTCCAATATGGAAAATATATTTTTTTAAAAAATCATATATTTTTTCCTGAGAAACAATTGGGTATAACCGGTATGCCAGGTTACTCTACCAATCCAGGACTATCACCCAAAATTAACAAACCCCATTCAGGTCTGTCCAAAATGTCCACTTTGGCCCAAGATACAAAAAATGCCAGAATATTATGTCCCATATGGAAAATATATTTTTTTAAAAAATCATATCTTTTTTCCTGAGAAACAATTGGGTATAACCGGTATGCCAGGTTACTCTACCAGTCTAGGACTATCACCCAAAATTAACAAACCCCATTCAGGTCTGTCCAAAATGTCCACTTTGGCCCAAGATACAAAAAATGCCAGAATATGTCCCATATGGAAAATATATTTTTTTAAAAAATCATATCTTTTTTCCTGAGAAACAATTGGGTATGACCGGCATGCCAGGTTACTCTACCAGTCCAGGACTATCACCCAAAATTAACAAACCCCATTCAGGTCTGCCCAAAATGTTCACTTTGGCCCAAGATACAAAAAATGCCCGAATATGACCCATATAGAAAATATATTTTTTTAAAAAATCATATCTTTTTTCCTGAGAAACAATTGGGTATAACCGGCATACCAGGTTATTCTACTAGTCCAAGACTATAACCCAAAATTAACAAACCGCATTCAGGTCTGTCCAAAATTACCACTTTGGCCCAAGATACAAAAAATGCCAGAATATGACCCATATAGAAAATATATTTTTTTAAAAAATCATATCTTTTTTCCTGAGAAACAATTGGGTATAACCGGCATGCCAAGTTGCTCTACTAGTACAGGACTATCACCCAAAATTAACAAACCCCATTCAGGTCTGTCCAAAATGTCCACTTTGGCCCAAGATACAAAAAATGCCAGAATATGTCCCAATGGAAAATATATTTTTTTAAAAAATCATATCTTTTTTCCTGAGAAACAATTGGGTATAACCGGCATGCCAGGTTACTCTACCAGTCCAGGACTATCACCCAAAATTAACAAACCCCATTCAGGTCTGTCCAAAATGTCCACTTTGGCCCAAGATACAAAAAATGCCAGAATATGACCCATATAGAAAATATATTTTTTTAAAAAATCATATCTTTTTTCCTGAGAAACAATTGGGTATAACCGGCATACCAGGTTATTCTACTAGTCCAAGACTATAACCCAAAATTAACAAACCCCATTCAGGTCTGTCCAAAATGACCACTTTGGCCCAAGATACAAAAAATGCCAGAATATGACCCATATAGAAAATATATTTTTTTAAAAAATCATATTTTTTTTCCTGAGAAACAATTGGGTATAACCGGCATGCCAGGTTGCTCTACTAGTCCAGGACTATCACCCAAAATTAACAAACCCCATTCAGGTCTGTCCAAAATGTCCACTTTGGCCCAAGATACAAAAAATGCCAGAATATGTCCCATATAAAAAATATATTTTTTTAAAAAATCATATCTTTTTTCCTGAGAAACAATTGGGTATAACCGGCATGCCAGGTTACTCTACCAGTCCAAGACTATAACCCAAAATTAACAAACCCCATTCAGGTCTGTCCAAAATGACCACTTTGGCCCAAGATACAAAAAATGCCAGAATATGACCCATATAGAAAATATATTTTTTTAAAAAATCATATTTTTTTTCCTGAGAAACAATTGGGTATAACCGGCATGCCAGGTTGCTCTACTAGTCCAGGACTATCACCCAAAATTAACAAACCCCATTCAGGTCTGTCCAAAATGTCCACTTTGGCCCAAGATACAAAAAATGCCAGAATATGTCCCATATGGAAAATATATTTTTTTTTTAAAAATCATATCTTTTTTCCTGAGAAACAATTGGGTATAACCGGCATGCCAGGTTACTCTACCAGTCCAGGACTATCACCCAAAATTAACAAACTCCATTCAGGTCTGTCCAAAATGTCAACTTTGGCCCAAGATACAAAAAATCCCCGAATATTATGTCCCATATGGAAAATATATTTTTTTAAAAAATCATATCTTTTTTCCTGAGAAATATTTGGGTATAACCGGCATGCCAAGTTGCTCTACTAGTCCAGGACTATCACCCAAAATTAACAAACCCCATTCAGGTCTGTCCAAAATGTCCACTTTGGCCCAAGATACAAAAAATGCCAGAATATGACCCATATGGAAAATATATTTTTTTAAAAAATCATATCTTTTTTCCTGAGAAACAATTGGGTATAACCGGCATGCCAGGTTACTCTACCAGTCCAGGACTATAACCCAAAATTAACAAACCCCATTCAGGTCTGTCCAAAATGTCCACTTTGGCCCAAGATACAAAAAATGCAGGAATATATCCCATATGGAAAATATATTTTTTTAAAAAATCATATCTTTTTTTCCTGAGAAACAATTGGATATACCCGGTATGCCAGGTTACTCTACCAGTCCAGGACTATCACCCAAAATTAACAAACCCCATTCAGGTCTGTCCAAAATGACCACTTTGGCCCAAGATACAAAAAATGCCAGAATATGACCCATATAGAAAACATATTTTTTTAAAAAATCATATCTTTTTTCCTGAGAAACAATTGGGTATAACCGGCATGCCAAGTTGCTCTACTAGTCCAGGACTATCACCCAAAATTAACAAACCCCATTCAGGTCTGTCCAAAATGTCCACTTTGGCCCAAGATACAAAAAATGCCAGAATATGTCCCATATAAAAAATACATTTTTTTAAAAAATCATATCTTTTTTCCTGAGAAACAATTGGGTATAACCGGTATGCCAGGTTACTCTACCAGTCCAGGACTATCACCCAAAATTAACAAACCCCATTCAGGTCTGTCCAAAATGTCCACTTTGGCCCAAGATACAAAAAATCCCAGAATATTATGTCCAATATGGAAAATATATTTTTTTAAAAAATCATATATTTTTTCCTGAGAAACAATTGGGTATAACCGGTATGCCAGGTTACTCTACCAATCCAGGACTATCACCCAAAATTAACAAACCCCATTCAGGTCTGTCCAAAATGTCCACTTTGGCCCAAGATACAAAAAATGCCAGAATATGTCCCATATGGAAAATATATTTTTTTAAAAAATCATATCTTTTTTCCTGAGAAACAATTGGGTATAACCGGCATACCAGGTTGCTCAACTAGTCCAGGACTATCAACCAAAATTGACAAACCCCATTCAGGTCTGTCCAAAATGTTCAATTTGACCCAAGATACAAAAAACGTACGAATGTGTTTGATTTTTTTTTTTTAATTTTTTAGTAATATTTTTAATTCATTATTATTTAATAATTATTTTAATTTTTTAAATATTTTTTATTTAAGCTATGTATAGCAGATATAACAATCCAAATCTAACTTTCAAATCTAACTTTTAGCGGGTATAACAGATTTAGCAAATTTCACAACCCGAATCTAACTTGCAAATCTATCTTCACACCCTTCATAAATGCCTCTTTTGGATAAGGAAAATGCGCTCTTTTTGCTGCATTTTCGCTAATTTTTTTACAACTTTTTTGAGCATCTCGGCCAGTCTGGAGTTGATTTCGCTCTTCGATTATTTAAGGATTATTGGCGTACATTTTGCTTTTAAAATAACCCCACAAAATATGTCTGGATGGGTCAAATCTGCAAATGATGGTCAATTGTTGTCGCCCTTTTTTAACTTCGCACGTCCGGGAAATTTTAACTGTCCTTCTGATTTCCAGATTTGACCACTTTGAACTTATTTTTGTTGGGTTATTTAAAAAGTAAAATATACTCTAACCATCCTCAGGCCAATGACGAGCTAAACATAAGCATTTCGAGATGCTCGAAAAAGTAATAGAAATGCTTAAAAAATGCACATTTTGCCGTGGCAAATAGAGACGGCCATTTAGTCCAAAATAAGAATATGTATCTCACATATGAAAATCGGTTAATTTTTTTTTTTTTTTCAAATTATAAAAAAAAAATGTATTGGTCCAGTTACTGTTTAAAAATCCAGTTGAAAATTTTCCATTGTCCAGTTATTTGACTTCTAGTATCTGGCAACCCTAGTATCAATACATTTTGCAAGGCCGAATTTAACTTTTTTACTTGTTTTAAATTTATTTGTTTTTTCTTTTCATTTCTTGCAAAAAAATATATTTTTTATCTATTTTTCTTTTGGTAAAAAATGTGTTAGCGAATGTAGAGTTTGCATGACTCACGCGTGAGCGTAATTAAATCCGGCGTGAATCATGCCTACGGGCGGGCAATTTTTTGTACGAGTAAGCATACTGTTTGCGTGAGTGTGACTGAGTGTGAGTCAAAATTTACTCACGCCTTTAAAAAGTGTTTTAGTAAAACATAAAATTAAAAAAGTTTACAACTTAAGTGCGTATGATACTTGCTTGTTTCAAGTTACTTGTTGCTGCATTTATTAGGGTTTTTCTATAAAAATTTCGATAACTTCAACCAAAAATTTTGAATTTATCGAAATTCCCATAGAAAAACCCTAATAAATGCAGCAACAAGTAACTTGAAAAAAGCAAGTATCATAAAGGCATTAAGGAGTTAAGATGTGTCAAAAGCCCTTTACGGCCCTATGCTTTTTGTAGGAGTAAAATGAACATTTCGCAAACGTTTCACCTTTTGCTATAACAAAAACATAGTACCAGATTTTTTTTTTTTTTTTTTTTTTGTTCCACAAATTTAATTTTTTATACAAATTATTGAAAAAATTCTAAAAATAATAAAAAAAATATTCAAAAAATCGGGATCCCGAAAATCCCGGGATTGAAAATCAGAAATCCCGAGATTTGGGATTAGCCTAATCCCGAAAATCCCGGGATTTCCCGATTGGAAGCCCTAGTATTCATAGATTCGGCCAAGTCGAGTTTGACATGTCTACTCGTTTTTTATTTTTTTTATTTAAAAGCGTGTGGCATATTTTTTTTTTAATTTTAATGTGCCCCGTAAAGTGCACTTTTGCCAAAATCCCGCAAAGGAAAAACAATCCCCAAAATATTGTCACCAATCCAAAGTCAAAATTCCTATTTTGAAAACAAATTCCCATAAATGGCAACACTGCTTGTTCCAGCACTAATTTAATACATAAAGTGATTTAAAAAAAGCAAACTTTTAATTAGCTATTCATAACAATTTTAATTAGCAATTAAAAACTGATGAAAAAATAAAAACAATAATAAACATTTGTTTATACAAAAAAAAAAATCAGTTTATATCCTCCTCATATTCTCTGTACATATGGAGACTGCCGCTGATTGGCAATCAGTCAGTCAATACTAATAAATATTAATGAACTTTTTCATTACTGTTTTGTATTGTTTGTTAATAAAAAATAAATACAAAAAAAAAACAAACAGCAGAAAAAATAAACAATTTTTGGTACACAAATATGAAAATGTTAATAGCAAATTTCCGTTTTTGCCAAAATTAAAAATAACTAATTAATTTTATGAATGAAGAACATAAACAAAATAATGATAAAAACAATAACTAATAGTAATGAAGAAAAGAAGGCATTAAATAAAAAAATAAATAAAATAAAAATTGCTATTAAATTAAAAAAGGAAGTTGGTTTGTTTACATTTTGTTTTGTAAATTGAAAAATTAATTATAAAATTAAACAAAAATAAATAAAGTGTCACACTAATAAATTTATTAATTTAAAACTTACCTTTATAATGTTTATTTGCTTAAATAAAGTAATCCATTTAATTAGTATCCAATTAATAAATGTTTAACACTTCACTAAACACTTTGCTTCATTTTTAATACAATCGTGTATTTTTTTTTTTTTAATTTTTATTCGCAACTTTTATTTTGCTTTCAACATCATATTCTTTTAATTAATTAGAAATTAAATATTTTTTTTAGAATTTTTATGTTTTATATTTTAATAATTTCGTTTTGTTTTGTTTTTTTATTCAAACAACTTGTAAATTTAACAGTTATTTTTATTAACATCGATTATCCAGATTATCCGTAATTTTTTGCGAAACAAAAAATGTTCGTCCACACGCTACGAAAAAAAATGTAAACTAACTGAAATTTAATAAAGAGCAGTTGTTTCTTGGCAAGAGCAGTGGTGCCAGATAAGGGGATTTGCCCTCAGAATGGGGGATTTAACATTGGTTTGGGGACACCCAGAAAAACCTTAAAATTAGTAACGATTACCATGTAATGCATTACCAAAAGCAACAAAAACATGCTAATATTTTTCCCTATCACCAGAGCTTCGAAGGATTTCATTCCTTAATTCGATTTGGCATTCTGAATGAAAATTTAGTGATTGCATTCCCCAATCACATTTTAGCGAATTGAATGAATTCACTTTAGACTCATTTGATTTATAAATATCGAATGCATTCGATTTATTTTTCATTCGACTTTCAAAAATCGAATGCATTCGATTTTTTTTTTATTCGACTTTTAAAAATCGAATGCATTCACTTGAGAATGCAATCGATTTTCTTTTCATTCAATTTGAAAAATCGAATGGCTTCTTCATTCATTGCATAAAAAACTTAAAAAATCTAACCACGATAGAGCAAAAGGGAGCCAATTTTTTGTCCTTAGTATCGCCAACACTTTTCACCCTTTTTGTCGTGTATGAACAAAAAATCGAATGCATTCATTTTTTTCCATTCAGTCGAATGAATTCCAAGGACTGCATTTAATGTTGATTTATAAAATCGAATGCATTCACTGACTATGAAAATTGAACGGATTTTTTTGAGAATTCATTCGAAAAGGATTTCATTCTTCGAAGCTCTGCCTATCACTTACCATGACTTTTTTGTATTTTTCATGCATTACGTAAAACATTTCTTTGTGTCTCATCCCAAACTAAAATTATTAATCCTGTATAGGGTAAAGTAATGGTTGAGCATTAAAAATAAAGACTAAATTTGTTTGAGAATTTTTAGGGAATTCAATTTACAAAACGGGGACATGACATAATATTTTCTGGCAACACTGGACAAGAGAAACGATCGTGAGAGCCAGAGATGGGATATAGTATTCTCGGTTTTGTACCAATTTATAAAAAGTACTTTTTTGAATACTGGCGGTACTTATTTACTTTTAAAAATAAATTTTATTATCACAAACCAAAATGTGCACCAATCTTGATTATTTTCTCAGTTGGAAAATGTGTCACTGAGGAAATGTCTTCAGGTTGTGACAAATCATAGGTAATCCTTGAGGACATGTCCAAACATTGTCAGCAATGAATGTACATATGTTTTAAGAGTGTGGACAATTCCTCTAAGACATCGATAAGGAAATGACTTCAGGATAGCAGCATATTAAATTAGAATTTTGAATCTGGGCAACTCTTTAATTTCCAAGAAAAATATGGCAATGTTTTCGATTTATTTAAAATAAAATTAAAAACTTACAGGTAGTGGAAAAGTAATAAATAGACAAACAATTTTGAAAATAAATTTTGGAACAATTAGTTAGGTGTGTGACTAAAAAACTGGAAAATGGATAAAAGTAAAATAATAAAAAAATAATAAAATTATTAGTATTTTCGTATGACCTATATCATACATTTCCCCAAAGAAGTCTTAGGTAACGTGTTCCCAGAAAGTCAGCATGCCATGACTACTGTTGACTTTGAGTGTAGACGTTTTGAAAATTAGTATGAAACTGTTCTCAACTCAATACATAGAGATGTCTTATGGATGTCAGCAGTGACTCTGACATATCACCGCGCCTTCACTGAGGAGGGCTCTAGTTTATTAGTCCCACACATAACTACTTGTTCCAAACTTTATTTTCAAAATTGTTTGTCTATTTATTACTTTTATACTACATACTTGTAAGATTTTGATTTTATTTTAAATAAATCGATAATATTGCCATATTTTCTTAAAAATTGAAGATTTGCCCAGATTTAAAATTCTTATTTAATATGCTGCTATCCTGTAGTCGGGGACCCCATAAAGTATATATATTATTGATCAGTGATCGATTCTACGACATTCTAGCGATGTCTCTACGTCCGTCTGTAGTTAACACGATACAGTCCAAAATAAAAGAGATAGAGTCCTCAAGTTTGGCACGAATATGTCTTATGGTCCTAGGCAGGTTAAGTTCGGAAATGGGAAAAATCGGACCAGGGGGAAAAAAGTTCCCCCTTGAACAACTTAACCAACCATTGAAAAACGAAAATTTTTTAGACGATTTTTTAATTTTTGTAAAATTAATGAAACATAATATAAATCAAATAATTGAGCTCGAGTTCTGTTGTTTTAAATAATCTTTTATCTTATTTCTCCGATATTTTGAAATTGATCGAATTTTATCCTCAGGGGCACTTGTAAAAATTATTCAAACAAAATAAACTTTAAGCTGTATGAAATTCGAAGAATTTCGAAATATCGGAGAAATAAAATAAAAAATTTGTTAAAACAACAGACCTCGAGCTCAATTATTTCATTTACATTAAAAATTTAAAGGTAGAAAAAATATATACTACATTAAAAAAAAATTAAACATTACTTGCATCGACGGAATAAAAAATTTAGTTTTTTTTGGCCCGCCCCCTTTTGTGGGCGTTGGTAAAAAAATATTTAAATATTATTAGGCTTGTTTTTTGCAGACCGGATTAAGATTAGGATTAACTTTATTTAGTTAAAAAATGGGTCAAATCATGTCCAGAAATTTTTTTATAATTTTTTTCTGAATCTACATAAAATTAGTAATTATAAACAGAAAAAAAAATAAGCGTTGTCCAAAATGCACAGAATGAAAAATAAATTTAGTTAAATCCCAGGATTATTTCGGATTTATTTATACCACTTTACGTTTTGGACACTGCCTAATTTTTTTAATGTTTATATTTACTAATTGTGTGAGGATTCAGAAAAAAAATTATAAAAAAAAATCTGGACTTGATTTGACCCATTTTTTAACTAATTAGAGTTAATCCTAATCTTAATCCGGTCTGCAAAAAACAGAGCTATTAAAAAAATTATAATACTTTAGTGCATGAACTTGGTAACATATTCCGCGAGGGGAAAGGGGCCCCAAACTCACTGCCCCAGAGTTTGTCAGTTGCGAAAAACCGCTTCCCGCTCCAATTGTGATTATTCACTTAGCCAAGTTTTTGGTAAAAATACAACTTACCAAAACGTTTGTGTAATTTAACCAAGCTTTTGTTCTAAAAAATTAGCTAAATTACGCAAAAGCACCAAGCGCTTTTTTGAATTGAATTTTTGCCAAAAATTTGGCTAATAAGTGTAAGTGTTTTTTTCGTGTCAACATCAAAATTAAGTAAATAAAAGTACATTTGTACTTACTTTTCCATCCCTGTTAAATATTTTAAAATTGGCATCATTCTTTCTAATATAAACTTGGCATTACTTTTTAACCCACCACAGTTTTTGGTTAATGTCTTAGCTAAATTCAACTTGCTTAGTTACCGTTATTTCACAAGAATTTTTGAGTGGAGTTGAAACAAAGAAAGTATCGAACATTTTTTTTAAGTTTTTAACATCAGATATGTTTTTATGAAAAATCAGAAAATTTTGCTATACAATTAATATGTTTATTCGATTACCCAAAATTCAACCTATTTTTACTACAACTGGAAAGTTTTGATCACTTTTTGTTTTAAAAATTTCCAGCTGTAGTAAAAATAGCAGATTGTAGTAAGGTAATCGAACGAACCTAATGTCTGGTTAAAGTTTTTATACCCACCAACCACAGTACGGGAGAAAAAGTCTTCGAATCTTTCTATATGAAAAATATCTCAGAATCTGAGAATTTTTCTACAAGAAAAATATCTCAGAATCTAAGAATTTTTCTATATGAAAAATATCTCAGCATCTGAGAATTTTTCTATATGAAATATATCTCAAAATCTAAGAATTTTTCTATATGAAATATATCTCAGAATCTAAGAATTTTTCTATATGAAAAATATCTCAAAACCTGAGAATTTTTCTATATGAAAAATATCTCAGCATCTGAGAATTTTTCTATATGAAAAATATCTTAGAATCTGAAAATGTTTCTATATGAAATATATCTCAGAAACGAGAATTTTTCAATATGAAAAATATCTCAGAATCTGAAAATTTTTCTATATAAAAAATATCTCAGAATCTGAAAATGTTTCTTTATGAAAAATATCTCAGAATCTGAGAATTTTTCTATTTTTTTAGAGGCTCTGGTTGGTTTCGCTACAACAAGACGGTGGTCAATTACTAATGCTTGGATAAGTTAAAATATATGATTTGAAATTATATGTAAATTAAAAATTAATAAAATGCCTAATTAAATAAGACTCTTATTTTATTTACTTCTTTTATCCATTTTTTAATAAGTAATTACAAAATTTTGAGTGTTTTTAAACACAAATACACCAATACAGTACTAAAATACAATATTATTAAACTAAAACAAAGAAATTTAAATTTATAGAACATATTTGGCATAATTAACACAAAACATTTTGAGAAAATTGAAAAAATGAAAAAAACATTTAAATGAGGTAATTAACATACGAGTACAATTATTGAGCAGCAAATAAATGGCAAAATTTAGTTTGATTAAATCTAGGAAGCATCCGTGAAAGGCATTCGAATTTAGAATTATTATAATTGATCTTTACTTAATATTTTACAATTATTTTTTGTTTGTTTTTTTAAATAATAATTATATATTTTTGTTTTCTTTAACAACCAAAATATATATTATAAGTTTATCAATTCTAGAAAAAGTTTCTGAATATTCTAACAACAGCCTGTACCCATCTTGGTACTGGTCGAGTGGTTATTTGTCTTTCAGCGGTGGATGACAGGCTAAACAAACGTTCATTTTCTTGATGTAAACGTTGGCTTAAACCCTGATTGGCAGTAACTAAACAAATTTGTGTTTCCAAATCACGATTAACAGAACGTTCACCAAAATTAGATGAACCAATGAGGGTGAGATTTGGTAAGTTCGTATGAGGTAGATAATACCAAAGACCTTTGGCATGATAGGTCCAACCTTGTTTTTCATATTCAAAAAAGTTAACACGATGATCTTGTTTACGATGTACTAAACTTTCATAAAAACTTTTAGCGATTAAAGTGTAAGCGGCTGGTATACCACCAGCTGGTCCTTTGGCACCTTGAAAACCATTAGCCTGGAAGAAGAGGAAAATAAAAGATTTTAAGTACAAGGTTTTTTTATAAACAATAATTAACAATTTTCAAAAAATTCTCGACATTGAAAAATTTTTGGATTCTCAGATTATTTCAATACACCGAAAAAAATTCAAGTCTTATTTATATAAACGGAATGTTTCGAAATCATACAAAATAAATAAAAAATATAAACAAAATAAATATTTTTGAAACAATCTTATCAATTTTTTTTTACAAAATTTTCTAAGTCCCGAAAAAAATTCCTCGTTTCAGATTCTAAAATATATTTCTTATAGAAAAATTCTTAGATTCTGAGATATTTTTCATATAGAAAAATTCTCAGATTCTGAGATCTTTTTCATACAGAAAAATTCTCAGATTCTGAGATATTTTTCATATAGAAAATTCGAAAAAACCCTTGCCGAAATTCTCTTTTTTGCTTTTAACTTTTGAACCACTGGACCGATTCTGCTGGATTGTAACACCAACTTAACCAGGTAAATGCCCAACACATATGCCAAACTTCAGGAGCCTCCGTAAAGACTTTCAAAAGTTAGCGTGTTTTCCATAGACAGATGGACGGACGGACGGACATCGCTAGATCATCTTAAAATCGATCGAGGATCATGAATCTACATACTTTATTTGGTCCTAGACCAATACTACGAGGTGGTACAAACGGAATGACAAACTTTTATATACCCTCTATCACTAGAGTGGAAGGTTCTAAAAATTCTCAGATTCTATGATATTTTTCATATAGAAAAATTCTCAGATTCTGAGATATTTTTTATACACAAAAATTCTCAGATTCTGAGATATTTTTCACATAGAAAATTTCTCAGATTCTGAGATATTTTTCATATATAAAAATTCTCAGATTCTGAGATATTTTTCATAAAAAAATTCTCGGATTTTGTAATATTTTTCATATAGAAAAAATCTCAGATTCTGTGATATTTCATATAGAAAAATTCTCAGATTGTTTGATATTTTTCAAATAGAAAAATTCTCAGATTCTCTGATATTTCTCATATAGAAAAATTCCAGATTGTGAGATATTTTTCATATAGAAAAATTCTCAGATTCTATGATACATTTCATACAGAAAAATTCTCATATTCTGAGATATTTTTCATATAGAAAAATTCTCAGATTCTGATATATTTTTCATATAGAAAAATTTTCAGATTCTGAGATATTTTTCATATTGAAAAATTCTAAGATTCTGAGATATTTTTCATATAGAAAAATTCTCAGATATTCTTCATATAGAAAAATTCTCAAATTCTGAGATATTTTTCATATAGAAAAATTTTCAGATTCTGTGATATTTTTCATATAGAAAAATTCATATAGAAAAATTCTCAGATTCTGAGATATTTTTCATAAAAAAAATTCTCGGATTTTGTAATATTTTTCATATAGAAAAAATCTCAGATTCTGTGATATTTTTATATAGAAAAATTTTGAAATTCTGAGATATTTTTCATATAGAAAAATTTTCAAATTCTCTGATGTTTTTAATATAAAAAAAATTCGCAGATTCAGAGAAATTTTTCATATAGAAAAATTCTGAGATATTTTTCATATAGAAAAATTCTCAGATTCTGTGATATTTTTCATATCATATTTTCTGAGATACTGAGATATTATTCATATAGAAAAATTCCCAGATTCTGAGATATTTTTCACAAAGAAAAATTCTGAGATTCTATATGAGATTTCTCATATAGAAAATTCTCAGATTATGAGATATTTTTCATAAAGAAAAATCCTCAGATTTGAATTTGAAAAATTCTCAGATTCTCAGATATTTTTCATATAGAAAATTTTTCAGATTCAGAGATGTTTTCATATCGAAAAGTTGAGGCCTTTTTTTAATAAAAAAATGTTCAGAGTCTGAGACATTGTGCTCGATTTTGGAATACGATTTCATCATTCACATAATTTTTAAAAATTTGATAGTTTTTCAAATTTTAAGAGTTTTAAATTTGTTCTTGTAATTATAAAAGATATTCCCTCGATCTTTAGTTGTTACAGAAAAAAAAATTTAAAATCTTAAAATTCAAAAGATTATCAATTTTTTAAAAATTTGGTGAATGGTGAAATCGTATTCCAGAATCGAGCACATTATTTCTATGAAAAAATTTTAAAATATTTTATATACAGAAAAATTTTGAGACACTATACAAATTTTCAGATGTTAATTAAAAAAAACATTTTTAATGATTTATTTTTTAATATATAACAAAAAAGAAATTGCCACAAAATATTTGTGTCCGAGGTTAAACAATGTTCAAACATTTTTTTCCGGACTTAAAAAATTTATATATGACATTGTTTCCGGGATAAGTATTTTGAGACAATTAAGTGTCCATTTTTGACCTGTCACGAGATAAGCATTTTAAGACATTTTACGAGGTAGGTGATTTCAGATCGACCAACACTTTACGGGGTAATTATACATAATTTATTTAAACTATTAGCAGACATATGATAAAAAACTATACGATTCCAATAATAAATTTTTCAACTCACATTTGGATGTGCCATTAGTATACTACATTGTGCCAAACATTTGTGCGTCAATGTATCCATATAATCTTGTGTCAAATTAAAATAGCCTGTAGCCAGTTTAAGTCTTGATTCTTGTATACAATTCGACAGTAGTCTTTTTGTAACAACACTATCATGATGTATGCCAATTTGTCCCATTTCAATTAATGGAAATATCCAAGTATCAGCATCTTTTGTCAGCTCACATGCTTTTTGTTGTGTTTGATAAACCTGTTGAACATATTCTGTAATACGTTTTTTAGCGCTGTTAATAAATTCATTTTTTGTGCCTTCATATGGTAATATCTTCCAATTACGATGTAATCCCACAACTGCGTCTTCACCAACAGCCAGACTAAATTCTTGAACACGTGATATGAATTCAGCATAAAAGTCCGCCAGCGGTTTATCTTCAATTAGAATATAACGATCTTGTCTATTGGTAAAATAATCATTAGAAAGATTTGCTCCTGAAATCAGAACAGCATCATCAAATAAATAGACTTTCATGTGTTGCAAGCCTAACAGCTCATTCCATCTTGGAGGAGCTAATCTTTTAGTCATTCCTCGTAAGTTGGGTGTATGGTAAAGACTCAATTGTACTTGTTCTCCAAAATCTCGTACTAAAGGTAAAAGCATTGTCTTTGAATTTGTCTCTCCTCGAGTGCCTCTAGTGAAATCTAATAAAACACTGATTTTCAAAGAAGACTGTTGTTGTAGACTTTTTCTTAAAGTCTGTACAATATTATTTTCCAATTGTCCTGTCCCCAAATATAAGCTAGCTAAAACAATTCTTTCCCGGGCAGTGGCACTTCTTTGTACTAGAGTATCATAAAAATGTTTAGGCTCATGTATAATATGTATTTGGTCGCCTTTCAAGGGGAAGCAAGGTGCTACATTGTGTAACCATGCTAAACTTTCCAGCCCGGTGGAACCGGCAGCTCCTCCGAAACTATTACTCAATACCTGAGGTGTTTGTTGTAGACATCCAATTAAATCGGCGGGCTGATTTAATGGTTCGGCAAATGAAGAGAAAAAACGTCTCAAAAACATATTGAAGGCAAGCAGACTGTATTAGTTTATGAATGATAATTTTAATGACCTTTCCCTCTTAGGTTTTATTGTATTTTGTTTTTGTCTTTTTTGCAAATTCCGTTGTTAAATACTTTCACTTTCTTGTGCTATTTGTTTCTGTCGTTTGAAGAAAAGTTATTTTTAGCTTAATTTTTTCCCGTTTTTTATTGTCGTTGATTATCCTATTTTGTGGTATTTTATATCGTATTGGCTTATATCATAGTTAATTTAACTTTCTGTTATAATTTTTTTTAATTAATTAAACACGTTTTTACAAAAATATTAAATTGTCTTTCATAATGTAATCTACAAAAAAAATCTTGTTAAATGAAAAAAAATGTTGTCAACACAGGGTTGTAAAAGTTTAGTAGTAGAAAAAAACCATATGTTCGGATAATAGAGTTGCCAGATATTTAAATTTACACAGAAACCCAGCAAACAAAGTGGCACACTTAATGTGCTCTTCTGGAATACGATTTCACCATTCACCAAATTTTTTAAAAATTTGATATTCTTTTGAATTTTAATATTCAAATCTTTTTTCTTGTACCAACTAAAGATCTAGTAAATATCTTTAACTATTAAAAAAACAAATTTAAAAATCTTAAAATTCAATAGAATATCAAACTTTTAAAAATTAGGTGAATGGTGAAATCGTATTCCAGAATCGAGCACAATATATTTATTTATGATATAATAGCCATATCGTTTTTTTATAATTTATATGACCCACACAAAAAAATATATAAAAAAATTGTGTCCGTTTTGGGGATAATACAACCTATAAAGTGGTTTTGTATAATTTACCTAAGTTTTTTAGAGCAAAAACTTTGGTAAGTTATCCAAAACCACTTTATAGGTTGTAATTAAACCAAAAACTGACATATTTTTTTAAATTTTTTTTTGTGTGCCCAAAGACCATTTTTGGGAAAATGAAGTTAGGAATCAATTGCAATTAATTTTCTTTGAAAAACCATATTTATTCTACCCATTTTGAAAAAAATGAAGCCAATCGGATTTAAGTTTTGGATTTTCAAAAAATATTTAAAAAAAATGTGTTTTGTGATTCATAATATTTTTAATTATGAGCTCGAATATAATATTCAAAAAATTATAATCGATCGAACGGTTTTCATGATATCGCTATTTTAATTTTGCAAAAAAATGGCATAATTTTTCTACATTCTAGAAATTTTTTAAATAAATCTCAAAATTTTTTTCCCTTAACCCTTCCACAGAGCCTGAGACGAACTTTAATTTAAACTTAATTTGTACCAAATCCGATCATTTTAATCCGTGGCCCTCTTCGATCAAAATTTTTGATTTTTGTAAAATTTCTATCAAAAAATTTTACTTTTGTGAAATTAAAAACATATATTTCGTTAAAGTTTTAAACTTTTCAAAAGTCTTCCAAAATCCAAAACTTTGAACGAATGGCACGTGCTAAATGTTTAAAGTTTAAATGAAAGTTTGTTCCAAGCCTTATGAAAGGGCCAAGCAAACAAATTTTGTGATTAAAAAAAAAAAAATCTTTAACGATTTTAATTTTTTTGAATATACGTTTTCAGAACATTAAAATTCATAAATATGATGTAGCAAGATATATATCGAGGGCCTATATTCAAAACCCTCTATCTTCCATTTTCACGAAAATGACTTTTTGATGGCAAAATATTCAGTAAAACGGCCCTCATCTATGGTGTACAATTCAGAACAAAAATATTTTTTTTGCTATTTTATTTGCATTTTTGGTTTTCTCTATCTCTTACACAATTAATTTTTCTAAATGCAAAACCCTCTATCTTTTCAAATAATTAATTTATAAATATTTTTTTGGAATAATTTCATCATGCATTACATGTTTTCATACTAATTTTTGCATGCTGAACATGAATTGTCAACAAAATTTCAGAATCAAGATTTTGGTCCACTGATGCTAATTTTTTCTCCAAATTCTTGTTTGATTTTTTTGAAAAATAAGGCTCAAAATTTGGATGTCTTGTGAACATCATGAAACAAAAATTTTAATCTTAAAAATCGCGATGCTGTCCACAGCATCTGTGGACCAAAATCGCGTTTTTTATTTTGTTACTGTTTTTTACATAACATACTCAACAGTTTGTCAACTTTTGGGTTGAATTCGGTAAAAAAATATTTTTTGTCTCAAAAATTAGCACCTGTGGACCAAAACCGCGATTTTGGAATTTTTTATAAGCCGTTATCATTAATAAATCACGTTAAAAATTTACCGATGTCGTAAATGAAATCATAATTCATTTTTATTAAAATGCAAAACCCTCTGATCACTTTCATTCATGTACTTAATATTTTTGAGAAACAAAACCCTCTATCTATCCTCTAAAATCCCCAATAGTGCAAAATTTTAAAAACGAATTATATGTGAGATTCAGTAGTTGATTTAAAAAAATGTTGTAGAATATCGAATTTTAATTACTCTAACAATACGCGATCTAAACAGTTTTTTGGCTCTCCTGAAAAGTTGTGTTTTTTAAGATAGATGGTTTTGAATATAGGCCCTCGATATATATATTTTTAAATTTCCAAAAATCCAAAACTTTGAATGCCAGGCGACTCACCAAACTAAGTGTTTCTTCACAATACAGCAGCAAGCAGCAGACAGCAACATTTTTACATGTATTTTGTTGTTGAGGCAACAACAAAATACATGTACAAATTTTGCTGTATGCTACTTGCTGCTGTATTGTGAAGAAATTTTAATATCTATTTTGTTGTTGCAGCAACAACAAAATACATGTAAAAATTTTGCTGTCCGCTGTTTGCTGCTGCATTGTGAAGAAACACTAATTATTGGAAAACTCTTGCCGCTCCAATTGTGATTAATGTCAAATTTAATAAATTCAATCAATTTTATCTCCCGTTTAACACCCGTTCTAGATTAGCAATCATCACTTCCATCATACGTCACAATCGATAGTAATGGCTGTGATTGCTAATCCGGACAGTTGTATACAATGATGGTATACAATTGATGGTAGAGCGCCTGTTCTACTATAGATTGCTAGCAATCAAGTGTCTATATGGAATTGCTAACCATTGCTTACTATCGAGTTTGGCGTTTGTAAACGTCAAATGTAACACTGAACACCCTCTATGGTTGCTTTGTTGGTTGCTAATCTAGACCAGGTGTAAGGGTTAATAATAAATGCAACGCTGTTAAAATGATCGTTAGCATTTAATACTATCTAAAGCAACCCTGCATGACGCCATTGCTCTGAAGATAATTTTAATTGTTTGTGTTTGTTTAGAAATTCCTATGCAATTTTTTAATTTTTGTGTTTAATTTCATAAGTATTTTAAAGTAAAATTTAATTATGAGTGCATCATTTCTTGATTTAGAACATTTACAACAATTAAACTATGAAAGATCCAAACTTTGGTCCTCATTTTTAGATGTAAGTTAAAAAAACTAACAAGGGAAGTATCTCAACCCTTATGAACCGATTTGCATGAAACGTAAAATATATATAAACGAGACAATTCTAAGGTTGGGGTGTCTCGGCTTATCGGCCATATCGGGGATTTAGGGGTTCAAAACATGGGTCAAAAAATGGCGAAAAAATCGTTTTTTGGATTTTTCAGCCATTTCTTTCTAAGAAACTATATGATGTTTACATATGAGAAGAAAGGTTTTTTTAATGCCTATCCAACGGTGGCATAACCTTGTAAAAGTTTGGCTTCGTTAAATATTTTTTTCATGAAAATGTGAAAATTTTGGGGGGTATTTATATGAAGACATAGGGCTACGATATCCATATGAATACGAAATAATCTTTATTAAATTTAAGTCGACACGTATTTTTGCTCTAGAGGATATTCCTGTTAGTTCGTGAGTTATCGAAATTTTCCTGGAGGTCCATATGGTTTCATAAGGGGACAACGAAATTTTGAAACACTGATATGGCCGAAAAGCCGAGACACCCCAACCTTAAAATCGTCTCATTTGTATATATTTTAAGTTTCAGGCAAATCGGTTCATAAGGGTTGAGATACTTCCCTTGTAAGTTTCTGTACAAAGAATGTAACTAAAACTTGTTGGTGTTTTCTTCTTCCTATAGGAAGTGTCCCAAAAAGAAAATCATATTGAGGTTGATATATCCGAATTGGAAGATGTTATTGGTCCAGAACATGAAGAAAATGATAATGATGATGATTTAGCCTCTATGGAAGATGAGGATTCTGATGAATTGAGTATAGATTCTGATGTGTTACGGAATGTTACAAACACTACACGACTTAATATATTGTTTAACAATAACACAGTGGCTTTGCCAGAGACTGCAACAAATAATAAAAACCTTCAAATAGTAGATTTATTTAATCAAACTCTGCCTATTATCAGTGAACATAATCGTCAGCTTAAAGAGTATGGATTTGATAGAATTCTTAATACATTTGATAAACAGAAAATTGAAGACAAAGTGGGTAGTTGGTTAAACCGTCATAATACATTATATGGAGGAGATGCTACTTTGTTGTGCAATGAGACCAGAGATAATCGAATTAAAATGGATTATGAAACTAATTTCCAATCTGCCCGAAACAAACGTAATGAAAAAGAAGATGTACAGGATGATACTAATGATACTGATGATTCTTTGCATTCTGGAGAAACTGCACGTTATATACGCTCAAGTAGGGCTACGAAAAATTCATCAACTTCGACTACAACTATGATAAAAACATATCGTATGGTTAAAAGTAAACGCGAAGCTTTAAAAGAAAAATATGCCTGTGAACAGGATGATGATGAGACACATTTAAAAGCAATACGTCATCGTCGTAAAATTGCAGCCTCTGAAATTGAATATCACCATAAGCACTATGATTATAGTTATCAACAACAACAACAAAGGTCTCATAAAAAACATAATCAAATGTATGTGACACCAACTACTTCCAACCACTCACAAAAACGTAAAGTTTTACGTAAACGCACTCCCACTAATAGTTGTAGTACAATGGATGCATCCTCTGGATCAGACGATGACTTTTTTTGTGACAAAAATCATTATAGTCATCGTAAAATGTTACCATGTTGTTCAATGCATCACTGTACACCAGCTCATAGTAAATATGCATCATCATTACCGTATTCCACAGGTTGTCAGTCTTATCGTAGTGCCATGAAAATGCCATCTGGTCGTACAAATCGTATATATTTTTATTCACATTCCAAATCCTTATCATCGTCATCCTCATCAACATCTATTACTGCAACTTGCGAACGAAAACGTATTTCAAAGCGTAATAATAAATTTTATAATGACAAGAGACCCTGTAGACGTGAGTCGGATTGTCGTTGCTGCAATGAAAGAAAATTATGTCAGGACTATAAGTACGTACAAATATTTAATTATTTTTTTTTTATTACCAGTCCATTCTTTTTATTTAGTATTTATTTATTTCATTGGCTAGTGTCCGGCGTTGCCCGGGTTGACTTATACATGAATATCCAAATATGTAGCTTCTCTTCGGTGCCATCTGTAGGGTCCATTCATGCATACTAATTTTTTCATGATGACAATTCTGAAGTGCCGTAAAATTTCACTGAATTGAAAAATTTTGTTAATAACTTTACCCCAGTGCCATCTGGACCCGGTATCAAATTTTATCAGGAATCTATAATAAATATATCTTGCGAATTTTAGCCAAATTCTACCATTAATACAATGGACCACCTATCAGGTCCAAATTTTATCATGAAACTTATTTTTGCTTAAAAATTATATTTTGTGAGTTTCAACCAAATTGGATAACAAATGTTGCCCCTTATCGGCATTAAACTTAAAAGAAACCTGGCTCTAGACCAAGTTTGGTGTCAATCGGTCCAGCAGTTCTTAAGTTTTAGTAACACATACCCCGCACAAACGCTTTTATATATTAAGAAGATATATAAAACAAGGAAGAGTATCAAATTCGGATGTGCTAAATCTTTAATAGCCTACATCGTATTAAATATTATAATAAACAAATAATAGAAATTGACAGGGGCGTTTTGGAGCTTGGATAACACCTTTCCCCTCGCGATAAATGTTTACAAATTCATTTGTAAGGCTTTTTGTACTTAAGAAATTATTAAAATTATTTTTTTATATCCACGCCCTCAAAAGGGAGCGGGCAAAGAAAAAAAATGCATTTTCCAATGCTCTGGGTTAGAGATGGGCGCGTGAGTGGATTTTAACTCACACTCACTCACGCTCACGCAAAAAATAATCGAATCACTCACTAATCACTCAAGCAATTTTTTTTTTTACTCACGTTCACTCACATTCACGTGAGTAATAAAAATCTTACTCACGCTCACGCGTGACTCACGCCAGATTCAATCACGCTCACGCGTGAGTCACGCAAAATCTACTCACGCGATAAAATTTTCTTACTAAAAAGAAAAAAAATCCAAAAAAAAAATTTTACAAAAAATTAAAAAAAAATTGGGCAAATAAAAAAATTTAATCACGCAAACTCACGCAAAAAATAAATGACTCACTCACTAATCACTCACTCAGATTTTTTTTCAACTCACACTCACTCACAATCACGTGTTTGAAATGAAAATCGTGTGAGTGATTTACATTTCAATCACGTGTGATTCACGTGAATCACGCAAATCACGTGACCAGCGCCCATCTCTACTCTGGGTCGAAGTTTGTTTCATTTATAAAAGGGTGTAAAGATAAATTCTTTATTGTAAACTTTGCTAAAATGATTTTTACATCTAAACGGTTAGTGCCTCAGGTAAAATACGTTCCACATGCTCCAGACAACTTTTATTTAGCATTTCCAAGTAATAGTATTAGATTAAAAACAAAATACCATATAATACCCTACACCAAAATTTCCCGGAAAATAGGTCCCAAGTTCAAACATGGACCGATTAGATCTATATTTTGTCAAATCCTTAATAACCCAAGCAGAAATTGACGACGGTTCTAAAAAAAAAGCGTTCTGAAAGCACTGTAACAAAAAAAAAGCATTCTCAAAACGCTATTTTCAAACGCTTTGCGAGCGTTTTTAAAAAGTGTTCTGAAAGCTCTATAACAAAAAAAAGCAATCTCAAAACGTTTTTTTGGAACGCTTTGCGAGCGTATTCGAAAAGCGTTTTAAGAGTTCTTTATATTTATTTTTTTTTTTTTTTTTAAATTTCTAAGTTCCGAAACTATTTTTGAATAACAATTTTTTGTCAATTTTTTGTTTGTTTTTTAAGTAAAAAAATCATAAAAAATGTTTTTCGATTTTTTTTTTTAATTTTCTAAGTTTCGAAATTTTTTTTTTTTAATTTTCTAAGTTTCGAAAATTTTTTTGAAAAATTTTCTAAGTTTTTTGAGTACAAAAACTTTTTTTTCGGGTTACACTTTGTATCAAACAAATTATTATAACCGAACTAAAACAGAAATTCTTTACTTTGGGTGTTTAAAGCGCTTTGATGACTTAAAAAAAACGTTCTCAAAGTACTTTTTTACATCGCTTTTAAAACGCTTTAAACCTAGCGTAGATCGATGTTATCATTCGGATCATCTGAAGGCGCTTTGAAGTTGGTATACAGAACGCTCGTACAACCGTCCACAACGCTTTCACAACGCTTTTGCGATTGTATTTTTCTGACTGGGAAGTGTAAAAAACACTAACAAATCAAATTTGACTGAAATAGGTTTCTATTTGTTGGCAATAAACCGCTTTAACGGAATATCTTCCGAAATTTTCACATGGGGCCTTAGTCCAAAACATACACAAACAAAATTTTAATTAAATATTTTCTATTTTCATGAAATTTGAGAGATTTATGTGAAAAACGGGAAGGTGGTTTGTATTGGGGCTACAAGAAGAACTGGTCCGATTTCTTTAAAATTCGGAATTGTGATTTTTGAAGACAAAACACGTTTACCTGCCAAATTTCGAAAAAATACCTATCATAATACGGCTATTAAAATGATTTGAGCCAAAACTAAAGCGGACCTTTGCATGGGGGCTAGGTCTAAATATGGACCGGCTATTACCAATTTCCATAGGCTTCGTCCTTGGGCCGAAAGAGGCTTCGTCCTTGGGCCGAAAGAGGCTTAATTTTCAAATAACAAGTCAATTGATTAAAAATTTCTGTATCGTGCTTACATCGTTATAATGGACCGACAGACGGACGGACGGACATCGCTAAATCGATTCAAAAAGTGATCCTGAACGAGACCCGATGTATTCAAAATTTGCCCTAACTTTTATAGGTAACTGAATAAGTTATCTTCAAATGCTTTAAGAGAGTATATTATTTTAGTAAACGGTAAATAAACCTTACCTTAAAATATATTACAGTTTTTGTATTAAAAAACTAAAAAGAACAAAAAATGTAAAAAAGGAAAACGTTACAAAAGCATTAAAATATCGTTTTTCTTTTTAGACATGTTGCAGATACCTCAACAGAGGAGTGGTTTGTGGAAAATTGTTATTCTCCTAAAAAAACAATAAAATCATCATGTACTAAAACAAATCTTTGTAAACCAGTGGCCACTGATCCAGAACTTGTTAACTCTCTAACTGATAAAGAGAAAAGGAATAAAAAACAAATCACGACTCAACAGAACGAAAATGAGCACTTAAACTCTTTAATTGAAACTAAGGATGAGGATAAACCGCTAAAATATATAAAACAAATAACAACTAAACATGACAAAAATGAACATTCAAACTCTCTAACAAAAATTGAACAAGTGGATAGACCCAAAAGAAATACAAAAAAGTTCCTTAAGGAAATCCCAACTAAACAAAATGCAGTTGAGAATGTAGAACAAAAAAAAATTAACAAAAAAGCTACAAAAACTAAAAAAAACAAACAAGTTATACCGCCTATAGCCGATGATACATTTAATACGGACCTACAATTAGCTATAGAACTATCTAAAAAATTATATGAAGAAGAGCAAAAAATGTTAAAGAGAAATAAAACTAAAGATCAGAGTGAAAATAAAGAAAAATATGAAGTTCGATCAACAAAACCTATAAGGAAATTGCCAAGAAAACAAGATGAGGAGAAAAATAAAGAAGAACTAAAAACCATAAAACCTCTCAAAAAGTTGCCAAAAATAAAAGTTAAAGAAGAGTCAACCATATCAGATATGGAACAGACTAGCAAAGAAAATATGACAATGGAACTTATGAAAACTAATCGAAAAAGACAAACAACAACAAGTGATTTAACTATAACGAACGATGAAGAAATAAAGGAAAAAATTCCAAAATTAATTGATCCCAAAACTTTAGATGATGATGGTATTTTTGCAAAACCTTATCCGAAATCACTTTTAAAAAAATCATCAAAAACTTTAGAAAAATCGCACAATTCTTTCCAAAACAATAGCGCGGAAGAAACATTTTTTGCTCCATCTCAAATTAAAGAAATTTATAATTCAACTGCTAAATCAAATGACACACAAGCATTTAAAAGACAATTTACAAATTCTTTAACTCAACAAGATGAAATTCAAAAACACAACAACTTTAATGAAGTAAAAAAACATAATACAACAAAATACAGTAATCAAATAAAAGATTTTGAAACTACAAAACAAAAATCAATAACAAAAAAAAAGAAATCTAGTTCTTCAGTAACTTCCACAGCTATAGAAACATTCACTGCTCCAGTTGAAACTCAAGCCATATGTTATCATACAGCAGAGCATAACGATGCTGATAGATCATTAGCAGATTCATTATGCCAACAAGGTAAATCCCATGACCAGGAAAAACTTCAAGTTAATGAAAAAAATAAGAGAGACAATACAAAATCCTCTAAAGATGTTAAAACTAGAAAAACGTCTGCTGAGGAAATAAAAAAATTTAAAACTAAAAATATAACGTCTACCGTTACTTCTACAACCATACGTTCTCCTGATGATAGTTCTTCTAAAACTAAAAGTTTAATAGTAAGAGGAATAATAGACTTAGATTCTGATACAGATGAAAATAGTGATTGTACTCAAGTAACTTCAACTACTAATATAGAATCCAATGTACCGCCAAAAGCAGCTCAAACATTAGAAGAACAACAACCAGAAACATCTACAGAATTATCTTCAACTTTAACACCCTCATCAAATCAACAACAGCAACATTCTCCTTCAACATCGCAACAACAAAATCAAACTTTAAACACAAATCTGTATCCTAAAACTCAAAAGGGCATATTAATTTATGCTCCGCAAATTCGTTCCTTAGTACCAGCAAATAGTTTTAGTAATGATGGTTATTTTATAATTGCCAAAGAACATTTGAGCAGTATAATCGGTGAAAATCTGGCTGAGAAATTCTGTAAATATTACATAGGACGTAGACGTTTTAATAGTAATTCGACCATATATTTTAGACCACCATCTGCTGGAGTGCTGGACACTAATGACTCGTCAGAGAGTGATGATGACTTAGAGAGTGTGGGACAATATGGTGATCTTTATGAATCTTTTAATAAAACTACAGAGGGTGGTAATAAGTAAGCTTAAAAATTAAATGTTCTCACAATTGATTTTGAGATCTTTGGAGTTTGTTAGGTTTTAGATACTCTTCGAACTTACCCGTTTTTTTCAGTTTTAGACAATAATCACAATTGGAGAGGCAAGCGGTTTTTCGCTTGTTTTTGTTTGGCGAAAAAACGCTGCGGAATTTTCTTTTCATATAAAACGTATGTCAACCGTTGCGGAAAAACGCTTCCCGCTCCAATTGTGATTATTCTCTTGAAATAAGTTTAATTATATTTTAATTTTATTCCTCTTACAAAAACGGTAAATATTTTTTTCGTAATAAAATGTATTTAAAAAAGTTTAAAACACTCAGATCTGCATGATTTTTTTTTCGGCTGGCAATAAGACGAAGTAGTTTTTTTTAAAAAAATCGGAAATAATTATGCACACCCCTTTCAAGCAAGTGTAGGTTGTGCTAAAACAGGTTCAGCTATGGCGAAAATTCTAGCTGATCCTGTTTTCGAGTTATTGCTAAATAATTACACTGTTCGACAGCAAAAAGCTCCCAGTGAAATATGCAACTGATTCTTAAAGATTTTGCCCTCCTGAATCCAAATCTGCCATCTAATTTTTTCTAGGACATATCGTTTTTGAGATATTCGCTGTTAAAAAGTAAAAAAAAAGCAATAATTTCGCACTTTTGGTGATGCACTGTTACAGATTCTTCCTAAAATAGGTCTTGATTTCATGAAAAATGGATCTCCTGATTTTAAAACTGCAATCCAAATTTATCTGGCATGTTCCGTTTTCAAGTTATTCCCGTTCCACGCGAAAATCTCGTATGCGAATGTCTCGAAAACGGAACATGCTAGACAAATTTGGATTGCAGTTTTGGAATCAGGAGGCCCAACTTATATGAAATCATGTCCTATTTGTTGGAAGCAAAAGGGCGAAATTATTGTTTTTGTTTTTTACTTTTTAAAAGCAAATATCTCAAAAACGGTACGTGCTATAAAAAAATTGGATGACGAATTTGGATTCAGGATAGAAAAATTTAAAAGAATCGGTTGGATATTTTACTGGGATGTTTTTGTTGGCGAACAGTGTAATTTTTTAGCAATAACTCGAAAACAGGATCAGCTGAGATTTTCGTGTTAACGATTTTTAAAGTTCAAAATAAAGAGGAGTAAAAAACCATTACCTGATTTGGTCACCATTTTAACACAACCTAAACTTGCTTGAAGAGGGGTGTGTATGAACGGATATACAATATTTTAGACGTCCATAAATTGTATAACAATTAAATTAATAATTGCAATTCAAGCTTTCAGCATAATGCAGTAAAATTTCGATTTAACATCAATTTAAAATCATTTTGAAATGCAGAACACTCCCGTATGTATAAGAGTTTAAGTTTGTGATGTTTAAGAATATTTTTAATTAAAGTTTTATTTTCAAAAAAGTGTATGAATAAAAAAATGAAATAAAATTAGTAATAACATTAATCTTGTATAATAGTTTTATTTAAAAAAACTTGAAACATCTTCAAAACTTTTTAATGGAGTAACTATGAAATCCTTATGGATTTTGGTCTCCATGTCAAAAATTTTCTAAACAAAACAATATAAAGAAGTTAAAAACCTTTGAAAATATTGAAAACGAAAACCGAACTATTTTACTTGATTAATTCTGTCGAATAATTTGCGTTTAAATTCCCAGTTGGCAACGTTCTCGAGCCATCCTCAGTGACGGAGCGGTGACATACACATGACATCTCTATGTAAATTTTTAAAATGTCCTCACTCAAAGTCATCAGTGGTCAGGGCTGACCTTCTGGGGGCATGTCACCCAAGACTTCTTTGGGGAAATGTCTGACGCAGGTTTTGCGAAAATACAAAAAAATTTCGTATTTCCTTTAGTTTTTACTTTTATCCATTTTCCTTTATAAATTATCTTTCTCATATTTAGAAACAACTTTTCGCCTTTTTTAGTCCCAACTGAATTTGAACCTGGAACCTCCAGTATATTAGTCGCACACCTAACTACTTGTTCCAAACTTTATTTTGAAAAGATTTTGATTTTATTTTAAATAAATCGATAATATTGCCATTTTTTTCTTGGAAATTGAAGAGTTGCCCAGATTTAAAATTCTAATTTAATATACACAGAAAAAAAACGTCGAGGTAATGTTATCTAAGCTGGCTTAGGTGAATTATTTTTGTATGAATATTAAAAGCCACGACTTATTACCTATGCCACAAGTATAATTTTACTTTACATTTTCATCTAATGGCCATGTAAGGTTTACTAATGAAAATAGGTAAAATTTCGAAATTATTTTTTTTCTTTTTATTGTCATGACAATAATTTGAAATTAAATAAAAATAAAACAAACATCAAAATTTTTTTAACATACATACATATATTTTCATAATTTTTCAACGCAATAAAACCGTTGGAAATTAACAACTCGCAACAAATTATGTAAGCAAAGGTAATTCTATTATTTAATTTATTGGTAAAAATAGTAAATTCAATAATTTTTAATTTTTTTAGATAACGCGAATTTTTGAAATTCTAGGCAAATTATGATGGGAAAAAAGTCAACAAGAATTAGAGAAAAAGGAATCTTAAAGCTGTTTTCAAGATTAAAACAAGTGCTTACATGGAATTTCTAAGTTTGAACGCGCAATTTTCGAAATTAGCTTGTTTCTAAATTATAATGATATAATGGTACAAAATTTCTTAGAATCTGAGACAATTATTTATAGAGAAGTTCTCAAATTAAATGATACTTTTTCTAAATCTGAAAACTTTTCTATACCAAAATATCTCAGAATCTGATCATTTTTCTATAGAAAAAATGTCTCAGAATCTGAGAATTTTTCTATAGAAAAAATGTCTCAGAATCTGTAAATATTTCTATAGAAAAAATGTCTCAGAATCTGAGAATTTTTCTAAAGAAAAAATGTCACAGAATCTGAGAGTTTTTCTATAGAAAAAATGTCTCAGAATCTGAGAATTTTTCTATAGAAAAAATGTCTCAGAATCTGAGAATTTTTCTATAGAAAAAATGTCTCAGAATCTGAGAATTTTTCTATAGAAAAAGGTCTCAGAATCTGAGAATTTTTCTATAGAAAAAATGTCTCAGAATCTGTGAATATTTCTATAGAAAAGATGTTTCAGAACCTGAGAATTTTTCTATAGAAAAACTGTCTCAGAATCTGAGAATTTTTCTATCGAAAAAATGTCACAGAATCTGAGAATTGTTCTATACACACAAAAAAAAATCGAGGTAATATTTCCTAAAATTGTAGTATAATAACAGCTAAGTTCTAAGGCAACATGGCAGTTGCTAAATTTTTAGGCACAATTACAAAAATAATAGGAAATTCTTATTAAATTTCTATGTTCGAAAAATTACCTATATTATTTGGTAATACTCCTTTAGAATTTTGGAAATTTACAAACGGAGCATTAGTAGATATTCAGTTGTAATTTTTGGTATTTTATTAAATTTAATTAACCCCTAATTATTAAAATTAAACAAGTTTGTTTTTGTAAATTTATTTATTTATTTAAAAAAGTAAAAAAGAAAAACATGTAGACATACACAAGGGTGTTCAAAACTTTAGAACCAAAATGTCTCACGATTTTAGACTTTTTCTATAGAAAATGTCTTTGAATCTGAAACTTTTTCTACAGAATAAATTGTCTCAGAATCTGATACTTTTTCTATTGAAAAAATTTTAAAAAAATGTATCAGAATTTGAGACTTTTTCTATAGAAGAAATGTCTCAGAATCTGAGACTTTTTCTATAGAAAAAATGTCTCAGAATCTGAGACTTTTCTATAGAAAAAATGTCTCAGAATCTGAGACTTTTTCTATAGAAAAAATGTCTCAGAATCTGAGACTTTTTCTATAGAAAAAATGTCTCAGAATCTGAGACTTTTTCTATAGAAAAAATGTCTCAGAATCTGAGACTTTTTCTATAGAAAAAATGTCTCAGAATCTGAGACTTTTTCTATAGAAAAAATGTCTCAGAATCTGAGACTTTTTCTATAGAAAAAATGTCTCAGAATCTGAGACTTTTTCTATAGAAAAAATGTCTCAGAATCTGAGACTTTTTCTATAGAAAAAATGTCTCAGAATCTGACTTTTTCTATAGAAAAAATGTCTCAGAATCTGAGACTTTTTCTATAGAAAAAATGTCTCATAATCTGAGACTTTTTCTATAGAAAAAATGTCTCAGAATCTGAGACTTTTTCTATAGAAAAAATGTCTCAGAATCTGAGACTTTTTCTATAGAAAAAATGTCTCAGAATCTGAGATTTTTTCTATAGAAAAAATGTCTCAGAATCTGAGACTTTTTCTATAGAAAAAATGTCTCAGAATCTGAGACTTTTTCTATAGAAAAAATGTCTCAGAATCTGAGACTTTTTCTATAGAAAAAATGTCTCAGAATCTGACTTTTTCTATAGAAAAAATGTCTCAGAATCTGAGACTTTTTCTATAGAAAAAATGTCTCAGAATCTGAGACTTTTTCTATAGAAAAAATGTCTCAGAATCTGAGACTTTTTCTATAGAAAAAATGTATCAGAATCTGAGACTTTTTCTATAGAAAAAATGTCTCAGAATCTGAGAATTTTTCTATAGAAAAAATGTCTCAGAATCTTAAAATTTTTTTATGTAGAAGAAATGTCTCAGAATCTGTGAATATTTCTATAGAAAAAATGTCTCAGAATCTGAGAATTTTTCTAAAGAAAAAATGTCTCAGAATCTGAGAATTTTTCTACAGAAAAGATGTCACAGAATCTGAGAGTTTTTCTATAGAAAAAATGTCTCAGAATCTGAGAATTTTTCTATAGAAAAAATGTCTCAGTATCTGAGAATTTTTCTATAGAAAAAATGTCTCAGTATCTGAAAACCTTTCTATAGCAAAATATCTCAGAATCTGATAATTTTTCTATAGAAAAAATGTCTCAGAATCTGATAATTTTTCTATAGAAAAAATGTCTCAGAATCTGAGAATTTTTCTATAGAAAAAATGTCTCAGAATCTGAGAATTTTTCTATAGAAAAAATGTCTCAGAATCTGAGAATTTTTCTATAGAAAAAATGTCTCAGAATCTGAGAATTTTTCTATAGAAAAAGGTTTCAGAATCTGAGAATTTTTCTATAGAAAAAATGTCTCAGAATCTGTGAATATTTCTATAGAAAAAATTTTTCAGAACCTGAGAATTTTTCTATAGAAAAAATGTCTCAGAATCTGAGAATTTTTCTATCGAAAAAATGTCACAGAATCTGAGAATTGTTCTATAGAAAAAATGTCTCAGAATCTGAGAATTTTTCTATAGAAAAAATGTCTCAGAATCTTAAAATTTTTTTATGTAGAAGAAATGTCTCAGAATCTGTTAATATTTCTATAGAAAAAATGTCTTAAAATCTGAGAATTTTTCTAAAGAAAAAATGTCTCAGAATCTGAGAATTTTTCTACAGAAAAGATGTCACAGAATCTGAGAGTTTTTCTATAGAAAAAATGTCTCAGAGTCTGAGAATTTTTCTATGGAAAAAATGTCTCAGTATCTGAAAACTTTTCTATAGCAAAATATCTCAGAATCTGATAATTTTTCTATAGAAAAAATGTCTCAGAATCTGATAATTTTTCTATAGAAAAAATGTCTCAGAATCTGAGAATTTTTCTATAGAAAAAATGTCTCAGAATCTGAGAATTTATTTTTTGAAAAATATTTCTCAAAATCTGTTTATAACAACAATAATTGTAATTCATGATTAAATTTATTTATAAAACATAATAAAATCAAATAATTTTTTAATTTATTTAATTTAGTAAAGTGTGTAATTATTTATACCTAGCGTATTAACAAAATAATTTAGATAAATTACCAAAATTTATATATAAATTTTTACTCTGCTAACTTTGAAAAGTTTACAAAGTTTCCTAGGAATATTTCCTAAGAGCATAGATAATTTTTCGAACATATCATTTTTTAAAAATCACCTTGGCTTTTTAGTAATATTGTCTAAAAACTTTGTAGGCTCTATGTTATCTTGGCACTTAGATAAAGTTATACTATAAATTTAGGTAATATTACCTCGATTTTTTTTTGTGTGTAGTAATGCCAATTATGAAAAATTTCATTGGCATTAATAAATTCCTTAATGAAAACAAAGCATTAGCAATATTAAAAGTCGTATTTCCGTCAGCGAGTTGTGAAATTTTTTTTGGTTAAAACTTAAAACGGTTATATCTCGAAAACTAAGCCAGATAGAGCAAAATGGAGGGCATTTTCGGTTCTTAGAATATTCATACTTTCGCCGGTCCTCTTCACATGTGTGGACCCTAATAGGTCCAAATTTTGAATCTAAAAAATTGGCACTCCCGAAAATTTAAAAATTCACATACCTTTTAGCATTATCTTGCTTATTTTTCCAGGTACTGCAATTTAGGGGCCCAATAGGGTCTTAAAAATGTTAGAAACTGAAAAACTAATCAACTATTGCTCTGAGGGTTTTCTAGTATTGGCAGACGAGTTCTAGAAACCAAGAGCTCAAAAATGCTTTTGGACTTTTTGTTGTGTCACCAATATTTACCGAGATATAAGCATTTTTAAATTTTCCGGAATCCCAAATTTTTTGGATTCAAAGTTAGGACCTAGGGTTATATAGTCGCAACAAAAAGTCGACTTTTCGACTTTTCGACTTTTTTCAATTTCTAAAAAGTCGATTTTTCGACTTTTCGACTTTTTTCAAAATTTAAAAAGTCGACTTTTCGACCTTTCGACTTTTTAAAAAGTCGACTTTTCGACTTTCGACTTTTCGACTTTCGACTTTTCGACCTTTTTCGACTTTTCGACTTTTTAACTTTTTTCGACCTTTTCCAACTTTGAAAAAGTCGATTTTTTTGTAAATAAAAGTTTAGTTTTGACTTGTTCTAAGCATTTAGGTGCTATTTTTTTGGTTGTATTTTATTTATCAAAAAAAGTCGAAGAAATCGAAAATGTTGAAAAGGTTGAAAAAATCGAAAGCAAAAGCGTCGACTTTCGATTTATAGAAACCTATCACTGAGATGTTAACAATAATCAAAAATATTGGTAAATATTGCACTTAACACTTTCTAACTCATGAATTTGGCATTTACATTTTTGCTTCACATACAAAATACATGGAAATACCAATAGCTTCAGTTGTTATTAAACTCGGCTCTCATTTGAATTTTTTTTCAGAAGAAAGAAATTATTTTCATCTGACAAAAGTAAAAAAAAATCAAAAATAAATTCGAAAAAAGTCGAAAAAAAGTCGAAAAAAGTCGAAAGCAAAAGTCGACTTTTCGACTTTTTAAGAAAAAAAAAGTCGATTTCGACTTTTCGACTTTTTCATACAAAAAGTCGATTAATCGACTTTTCGACTTTTCGACTATAGAACCCTATTAGGACCCATTGGGGTCCACATATGTGAAGAGGACCTGCGAAAGTATGGAGATGCAAAGAACCAATAATGCCCTCCATTTTGCTCTATCTGGCTTAGTTTTTGAGATATCGCCATTTTAAGTTTTAAAAATATATATATATTTATTGTAAAAGAAATGCTTTTTTATCAATTGTAAATAGTTTTTTAGGCATTTGTGCCGTTTCATTGGCATTAGTACAAATAATGCCAATGCCAAAAAATTTTATTGGCAATAAATGCTGTTTTTTTTTGGCATTGGCATTAGTTCCAACTAATGCCAATGAAAATTCAATGCCAATTAAAAATTCCCATGTTCATAGGCACAGGCAAATTTAATAGGAATTACAATTAAGCTTTTACGAATATCAATTGAAATCTTTGAATTTCAATTGAAATTTACGAATTTCAAATTCAGTTTATAAGTTACAAGTAGAATCTTTGAATTTTAATTAAAAATTATGAATTTGAAATAGAGTTTTCGAACTACAAGTAGAATTTTAGAATCTCAATTGATCGCTAATTTCAGCAAAGAAATACAAGTAAATTTACAAATAAAAATTTTTCCAGAATTAAAATCTCTAAATTTTTCCACATTATGTATTTTGCTTTTGGGTAGTGCAAGATTTTCTGAATTTCTGAAGAAAATTTCTAAAGAAAAAAATCTAATTTTTTATTATTTTTAAAATATTTTTATTTATAAATAATTATTTTTAATTTGAAAAAAATGTCATAAAAAAACATAAAAACATAATATAATAATAATATATGGATAACAGAAATACATTTTTACTTTAAATTATACTTTATTAATGTTGTTTAAATAAAAAAAATATATTTAAATTATTATTGCTTTATATAGATTTCAATCGATAAAAACAAAAAAAAATTAATAATTAATATAAAAAAGGACAAAAATAAGTAATAGGAGTAATTTATGATCTAAAAAACATTTTTTTTAACTAACGAGACAATTTTTTTTTTCTTTTTCGAGAATATGAAAGAAAAAAAAAACAAAAATAAAAATTATTTGTTCAATTCCTTCATATCCCAATAAGCACATTTAAAATTCAAGTGCAAATCAAGTATAAATCAAGTGTAAATCAAGCCCTTATTTCCAGTCTATGCTTGAATTATACTTGAATTACACTTGAATTCAATAGCATTCTCCAGCAAAACGGATACTTGAATTCAAGCGCTGTTTTTACGCTTGAAAACCAGGGAAAAGGCTGTAAAAACAGGGCTTGAATTCCAGTGTCCGTTTTGCTGGAGTATGCTATTGAATTCAAGTGTAATTCAAGTATAATTCATGGAGTTTTCGAACTACAAGTAGAATTTTGGAATCTCAATTGATCGCTAATTTCAGCAAAAAAATTCAAGTAAATTTACAAATATAAATTTTTCCAGAAATAAAATCTCTAAATTTTTCACATTATGTATTCTGCTTTTGGTTAGTGCAAGTTTTTCTGAAGAAAATAAGTACATAGATCAGAATTGATGAATGAGAGGAAGAAGAATAATGATTACTATAAATAAAGTTTGTTTACACAAAATTACAATAACAACTCTTCTGTTAGAAAAAACAACAGTAACAACCACACTCGAATTGAAAAAATCAGATTTAGTTGAAACTTGCTTAACAGCCTACTTCGCGTATCGGTCTAGAGTGATTGTACGTTACAAGCAGTTAATAGCAAAGTATTACAGATGATGGGTTCAATCCTTGTCGGCTGCGATCTGTTAATAATTTTCACATATAGAGTTCTATTGACTATTAACTGAATAAATTTGACATTAAAAGTTTTTCTTTCACACTTTTCTCACCCGAGTAAAAAAGATTATATATTAGCGTGTCCCGAAAATGAAAAATTTTTGGGCATACCCCTAGAATAATGCTTAGTAAAGAGCTGATTACTGGAAAAAATATTAAAAAAATTTTGGAGGTCATCTTCAGGGCGCAACCAGCGCTTAAAGTTTGCATCCCTAGTGCATTTGGTCAAAAAAAAATATTTTTTTTATTTTCAAAATTGGTGCCAAAAGTTTCGTTAGGTAGAGTACATTCTGGAAAAAATATTTATAAAAATTTCATGGAGCAATTTTGGTCCAGCACAACGTTTTAAAATTTTGAAAAGGTGTAATTTAGTATAATTTTTTTTAAGTTTTTGTTAAAACCGGAGATTGTAAGAATTCTTTTAAGATTTTGTATAAAACGGAGTTTATGTTTAAGCCTTTGCATATAAAGCTGTTTTTTTCAAAAACTTAAAAAAATATGTAACAAATTATGCATATTCGAAGTTTCAAAACGTTGCGCTGGACCAAAATTGCTCCATGAAAACTTTATAAATATTTTTTCCTGAATGTACTCTACCTAACGAAACTTTAGGCACCAATTTTAAAAATAAAAAAAAATATATTTTTTTTTAACCAAATGCACTAGGGATGCAAACTTTAAGCGCTGGTTGCGCCCTGAAGATGACCTCCAAAATTTTTTTGATTATTTTTCCCGTAATCAGCTCTTCAATAAGCATCGTTCTAGGGGTATGCCCTAAAGAAATTCCAAAGTTTCCTGATTTCGGGACATGCTATTATATATGTTTATATTTAATTATATAAAGACATCATATATATTCATATAGAATTTGATGCGAAAAATGAGTCGATAAAACCATATAAAGTTGCATTAAATTTGATATAATTTGATGTGATTTTAATATAATTTTATATGATTTGATGCGAAAATTGGCCCCTTTTTTAGAAAAATTTATGTAATTATATATAATTAAATAAAAAAAAATCCAAAATAAACCCAAAAAAAATTATATTAAATTATATATAAAGAACTTAGATTTTTTTTCATAAATTTTGCATTATATATAATAACATATAAAATTTGTAAAACAAATGTTTAAGGTTTAGGTTTGGAACTTAAAAAAAAAAAAAAAATTCTGGACTTAGAAAAATTTTCAAAAGTTATATCAAATTTTATATAAAGGACTTAGATTTTTTTTTTTTAATTTTACTCATATAAGATTACATATGATTCAGAAAAAAGTTGCATAAAGTTTTATATAAAATGTCTTCAAATATTTTGTTATATTAAATTATATAAAAAAACAGACAGAATTTTATATTTCATATGTAATTATATAAACTAACTTTAATCATATGTTATTATGTATAACTTAACATTTTCTTTTATATAATTTTATATAAGAAAAAAATACGAAGTGCAAATATATATAATCTTATATGATAGCAAAACAATTTACGTATAAATTTATCAAATAATATATGTTTATATAAAAATAAGTAAAATTATATATAATCTTTTTTACTCGGGAATTCAAAACCATATACAACATATAGAAAATTTCTAAAGAAAAAAATCATATATTTTATTATTTTTAAAATATTTTTATTTATAAATAATTATTTTTAATTTGAAAAAAATGTCATAAAAAAACATAAAAACATAATATAATAATAATATATGGATAACAGAAATACATTTTTACTTTAAATTATACTTTATTAATGTTGTTTAAATAAAAAAAATATATTTAAATTATTATTGCTTTATATAGATTTCAATCGATAAAACAAAAAAAAAATTAATAATTAATATAAAAAAGGACAAAAATAAGTAATAGGAGTAATTTATGATCTAAAAAACATTTTTTTTAACTAACGAGACAATTTTTTTTTTTCTTTTTCGAGAATATGAAAGAAAAAAAAAACAAAAATAAAAATTATTTGTTCAATTCCTTCATATTATATACAAAACAAACAAAAAAAATATAATTAAAAATCAAAAGAATACGAAAACTTAATTTTAAAGGTATGGAAGTGGAACTTTTTTTGTTTTTAATTTTTTTTTTGTAATTACTCAAAAAAAAATATTTTGAAAAGAGTTTCTTAAAAAAAAAGAAATTTTAATTACTTTAATTATGAAAACTCTTAATCTTTGTGTGTGTGTTTTATTTTTGTTTGTAACGACTTAGACATCAATTTGGAAAGGTGAACCAGGAATATGTTCCTCACCCCATTTGACTATTAATATGTATTGGCCACGATCACGGACCATATAACTAACATTGTAATTATTACGGCCAGTATGTTTAATGCTGAATTCCTCACAGGGACCCTTAGGACCATACATGCCAACATAAAGTATATTGTTGCCTGGAAAGAAAAAGATAATTGAAAATATTAGTTTTTGCTCAAACATAATCTCTGTTTTTCAAAAACTTACCAGCATCTGTGGCACTAATGGTGAAGGTATTTGATTTACCCATAAAGGCCTTCTTTAAGCCCATACCCTTGGATGATACAAGTGAGGCATCAGATTTAAATGTTGGCATAACAATACCGGAATTTTTACCACCTCTTGCAACCTTTGCAACGGTATCTACAAGAACTGTAGATGTTTCTTGAGCTCCCTCATCAGCCAATTTATCACCTGGTAGAAAAGAATGAAACGAAAATTGTTTAAAATCTTTATGCAATTAAAAAAATAAAATAATCGTTATGATAGCAAAAAAACTTGTAAATTTACTAAAAAAATTATTGATTCAGAACCACAACTGTAAACGTAACTAAAAATTTAGTTAACATTTTGCACAACTTGCAGAGCTTTTAAAAGCTTTTAAGCACAAACAATTTTACAATTTAAGTCCAGATTTGTTTCAAATTTTCCAGAAAAAAAATTTCTTATTTTTTTTTAATTAAAAAAAATTCTTATTTTTTCTTAATTAAAAAAAATTTCTTATTTTTTTTTTAATTAAAAAAAAAATCCAGAAAAAAATGTTTGACACAAGTTTAACAAAAAGCTTTTAGGAGAAAAGTAACCATTTTTTTTAGTTTTGGGGTAATTTTGATAACGGTAAATTTTTAAATCCCAAAATTTATTTTGGACAAAAAAAATTTTTGATAAATTTTTGATTGCAACAAAACGTATAAGTAAAAAAAATAAATTTTTCTAAGTTTAGAAAAAAATTTTGAACTGTTTTTAAGTCTTAGACTTAAAATAATATGTGATTCCCCTAATAATATGATTAGGGGAATCACAATGGGCCTTATGGCCTTCGAGTGAATTCGCCAAATGGCGAGCGCCCATCCAACCTAACCTAACCTAAGTCTTGGACACAAAATTTCCTTGTTAAGCTTTAAATTTTTTTTTTTTGAAAAGTCCCGAATTTTTTTTGGAAAAGGTATCGAAAAAGCTTTTTGAAAAAAGTGAACATTTTTTGGTTTTATACCCTCCACTGTAGTGATAGAGGGTATATATAAGTTTGTCATTCCGTTTGTAACACATCGAAATATTGGTCTAGGACCCCATAAAGTATATATATTCATGATCCTCGATCGATTTTAAGTCGATCTAGCGATGTCCGTCCGTCCGTCTGTCTGTCCGTAGAAAACACGCTAACTTTTGAAAGACTTCAAAGAGGCTACAGAAGTTCGGCATATATGTTGGTCATTTACATGGTCAGGTTGGTATTGCAATCCAGCCAAATCGGTCCAGTGGTTCAAAAGTTATGAGCAAAATAGTAAATATCGGCAAGGGTTTTTCGCGAATTTACGAGATAAAAAACACGATAACTTTCGAAAGACAATAATGGGACTGCTGAAACGTGGCATGTATCTTTGCCGTTCCCCAGGTCTGTTTGGTATTGAATTTCAGCTCAGTCGGTCCAGTGGTTTAAAAGTTATAAGCAAAACCCCGAATATCAGATTTTGTTCATCTTAAATGCCACGTGGTAAACAAGTTTAAAAAGCATTGGTGGTAACTTAGCAATGCTTTTCAAACTTGTTTAGTTTTAATTTAAAACTAAACAAGTTTAAAACTTTTTAAAACTTTTAAAGCAATGCTTTTTAAACTTGTTTAGTTTTAAAAGCATTGGAAACTTAAAAATAACACTCGAAAAAATTTTACACTCAAAAAAAATTTTACACTCAAAAAAAATTTTACACTTAAAAAAAAAAATTTTTTGTTTTTTACAAAAATGTCAATATGTTGTGTATTCAATATTTTGTGCATTCACTCAGAAATATTTTTACAGTAAAAAAAACATAGCACTCGAAAAAAGTTTTACACTAAAAAAAATTTGATTTTTTTTTTTTAAATGACAAAAAAGGCGTTTTTACTCAAAATAAAATATTTCTAATCACAATTGTTAATTTTTTCACGTTAATACCATTGTGGAGGGTATTCATAGATTCGGCAAAGTCGAATTTAACTTTTCTACTTGTTTTTTGTATTGGGGAAAACAAAAAATTTTAAAATATTTCTGAGTTTTGATTTTTTTTTTAAGTTTTTGTCCCAAAGTTGCTAATTCTTAGTAAAAAAAAAATATTTTCAAGATTTTATGCACTTTTATTTGTAAATTTTAATGAAAAAATTTTCAGGATAAAATTTTGACTAACACATTTTTTCTTAATAATTTCAACCTTAACGAGAACTGGTAATAATGACCGTCGTCTCGTTGTAGCGAACAAAACCAAGGGCCCTGGTGGGAATCGAACCCACGACCCCCAGTTTCAAAGGCTAGCACGCTACCAACTTACCTACAGGGCCCCCGAGCTCAAATATTTTAATTTCCTAGAATGTATTTTTATTAAAAATTATCTCCAAAACGAAAAAAATTACACAAAAAATTTTCTAAAAAAACGTTTGTGACTTTTTTCTTAAGAGCTTTGTTGGTTTACTTACTTAAATGTTTTTACGGTGCATTTAAATATTTTTTTTCTTAAAATTTACCAAAAGACGAAAAAAATTTTCAAACTACGTTTTTTTTTTTTAATTGTTACCGAGTATTTTTCTTAAAAGCTTTTTTGATAACCCTAGAAACATTCATGGAAATTTTATTCGGGACTTAAAAAAAAATTAAATTAATAAACAAAAATAATGAAAAGGCCTCGAGCTCAAATATTTAAAATTCCTAGAATACTCCCTAAAACGAAAAAAAAAATTGCCCAATTTTTTTTTTTTTAAATATTTGTGACTTTTTTCTTTAAAGCTTTTTTGCTAAACTTTGAAATTTTTTAAGGTAAATTTCAATAAGTTTTTTTCTTAAAATTTACCCAAACAACGAAAAAAATGGACTCATTTTTTTCTAAATGTATTTTAATCGAAAAGTTTTACACCAAAACGAAAAAAAATAAAAAAAAATCATAAAAGCTTTTTTTCATATTTCTTCCAAATTTTTTATCGGGACTTTTGAAACATTTTTTTTTCCTTATAATATTTACCAAGAAAATTTTGTGTCCGGATCTTAGAAACAGTTTCAAATTTTTTATTGGACTTAGAAAAATTTAATTTTTTGTACTTATACGTTCTGCATTCAAAAATTTATCAAAAAAATTTTGTATCCAAAATAAATTTCGGGACTTGAAAATAAACTGTTCTACTAAATATTATCGCGACTTAAAAAATTTTCAAAATTATTTTTGCCGAAAGTATTTCTATCAAAAATATACTATACCCCAGAACTAAAAACTAAAACAAGAGTTAGTGATTTTTTTCCTAAAAGTTTTTTTGATAAACTTGTTTCAATATTTTTTATGGACATTTAAAATTTTTTTTGGTTTTAAAAAATTTTTTAAGAAATTTTTCTTTCTGGGACTGGGGGAAATATAAAAAAAAAAATCTGGGATAAAAATGTAAAAGCTTTTGTTCTTCTAAAAGCTCTTTAGACTCTGTTAAGTTCTGAAAAAGGTTTACAAATTTTTTTGTTACATTTACAGTTTTATTTTCCAGATTTCGATTAACTAAATAGTAAGTAATTATTTTGTAAAAAAATTTAGTAAATCTACTTATACATTTTTTTTATAAATGTGCATTATTTCTTAACTTTAATCAATCAACACTTACCTTCACAAGCAACTCTAAATGGTGAACCAATAATATGAGTATTATTATATTTCACTGAAATATAATGATCACCCGGTAACAAGGGTGTATAGCGTACTTTATAACCTTCTTCCACTTCAGTACAATCCAAAGCCACCTTTGAAGGACCATCAATAACCACCGATAGAGTGCCAACACCAGCATTGCAGGTATTAATAATAAAGTCAGCCTTTTGACCAGTTTTAACATGTTCCAAACCTTGACCGGAAGCATGTACCGCAGCGGGATCAGCTACATCTTTGCCAACCTTAATGCGATAGGGTGAGCCGGGAATATGAACACCATTGAATTTAACATGAATAGCATGAATGCCATTTTCACGGGGATAGAAACGCACAGAGTACATTTCACCGTCGATAGCTTGAATGAAACAATCATCATCGGTACCGGAGGGAGCAACAATCTTAGCGTCTAATTCACCCTTGGCACCATTTTTACGTACCATAAATTGATAAGGAGCATCAGCTTGTATGTTACCTTCGGGGAATTGTTGCACCTCTAATTTGTGAGCATCACCAGCATCGGGTGAAATATAAACTTTAAATGGTGAATCGGGTATATGACGATCGTTGAATTTCAAACCAACACGATATTCACCAGGTTCAGTGACTTTGTATGATACATCACAAGAACCATCTTTACGATCCTTAAATTCAATTTCAGCTTTGCTAGGACCCTCTACAGAGATGGCCAAAGAACCACCACCAGCTTCACGAGTCCAAACATTAAATCCGCAGGGTAAACCAACGACACCACGTTCCAAACCATTACCGCCAGCCTTAACCAAATGGCTGCCAAAGTCATGTAATGGACCAACGGTAAATTGGAAGGGAGAGCCGGGAATATGCATATCCTTAAAACGGACAGACACAGTGTGAACACCCAACTCCTTGGGTACGAAATGAACGGAATAAAGACCATCTTCTACTTCTTGAATTTCAGCATCTTCAGTCACATTACTGGGAGAAGTTACACGGGCCGCCAAGTCAAATGATGTAATGCCGGGCATTTTAAATGTTAACTTACACTTGCTACCAATTTCAGTCACTGGTACAGCATCACGTTCACGTTGAATCTTTTCACGTTTACGATTGCTACCCTCACCGGTTACCTTAACGGTGAATGGTGATCCCTCAACATGATGATCGGCAAATTTCAAATTGACAATATAATAACCAGGTTCAGTTGGTTTATAAGAGATATTCAAAGTACCATCATCTTTATCGGTACACTGAATTTCAGCTTTGCTGGGACCTTCAATAGATACCGACAAACCACCATAACCGGCATTGCGTGTATCTACCGAGAATACATTCTCAGTATGAGTTTTACCCTCCTTAAGACCAGATCCAGATACTTTAACCTTCTTAGCATCACCTACTTCACGTTCCATAACGGTAACCTCGAAGGGTGAATTGGGAATATGTTTACCCATACGTTTAACTGAAACCATATGTGTACCAGTTTCACGGGGTGTAAAAGAAATACCAATATTACCAGTTGGCATACGTTTCAAGAAGCAAGGTTCCTCTAAACCGCTGGGCGCTTGAATTGAAGCATTTAAAGCCCGTAAATCAGCATCGGTAATTTCACCAGGCATGGTAACTTCCGAACAGGAACCCACGGAAATTTGATTACGTTTACGACCCTCACCAGTAACTTTAGCAACATAGGGAGAACCCTTAATGTGTTTATCACCGAAACGTACGGATACATTGTATTCACCGGGAGCTGTGGGAAGATATTGAACGGAAACAGTGCCATCTTTGTTGTCGTGATAGTTGATCTGGAAAATAGGAAATATAAAAAATTATTAATATATAGTTAAAAATAACGTTTCATCAATATGATGAACGATTATGAACAATGCAATGAAAAAGAGTTTATTATAGTTCGAGGTCATTTGATGTTTCCCATTATGAACATAACAAGCACTTATGTTAAATCTACTTTCTTCAGTAGGATGTTCTCCCAAAAAATAGAGCTTTCAAGAATTTTGGTTATTTTCAGGAATTATTATATAAATTAAAGATTCTTTAATTTCTTTCTCACTAGGTTGAAATAATTGAATATATGCATATTTGATGTTTGGACACCAAGAGTATTACCGAATTTTCTAAAGAATTCTGATAATGGGAAAATTGGAAAATCCCCGAAACGTTCGTTAATTCATTCCTGAAAATTACAAACATTTTTGAAAACAAAACTCTGTGACTATTATTTGGGAGAATATTATAGTTAAGAAAGTAGAGTTAACTTCACTTAGAAAATTATGGCAGTTACTACATGATGGTCATTTGTGTAATAAGTAGTAGTGGTTGTTTTCAACTACAATTTCAGTTGTTTTTGTATGAAAAATCTTAAACAATTTTTTTTTGTAGTCGTTAAAAAAAAATACAAAAAATTACTACATTGTAGTAATAGTTGTTTTATGTAGTTGTTTTTAGTCCATAAAAAAACTTATAATTTCAAGAAATTTTTAGAAAAACGGATGTGTAGGAATTATTTCCAAATATTTTTAACCGTTTTTGACGTTTAGAAGTTTTTTTTTAATACAAGAATTCAGACAATTTGAGTTACAGTAAAAGCAACTGTAATTTGAAGTAGTTTTTACAGTTTTTTGTACTTGTTAATCAATAGTTAAAAACAACAACAATTTTTGGTTGATTTTATCGTAAAATGTAGTGGACGCCTAAACAACCACAAATGTAGTAGTTTTAACTGTCTTTTGTAGTAGAATCTACCGTCATAATTTTTTGAGTGTTCAGTACTTATGGGAACATCACAATTGAAATTCAACTGTGCTTTCCTGGAATACAATTGGGCTTTTGTGAATTTCAATTACGATTTCTGAATTTCAATTGGTCTTTTCTGAATTTCAATTGGTCTTTCTGAATTTCAATTGGGCTTTTCTGAATTTTAATTGTGCTTTTATGAATTTCAATTGTGCTTTTCCAAATTTTAATTGGACTTTTCAGAATTTCGATTGGGCTTTTCTAAATTTCAACTGTGATTTTCTGAAATTCATTTGCGATATCTGAATTGCAATTAAGCTTTTCTGAATTTTAATTTGGCTTTTCTGAATTTCAATTGGGGTTTTCTGAATTACAATTGAGCTTTTCTGAATTTCAATTAAGCTTTTCTTTATTTAAATTGGGCTTATCTAAATTTTACCCGTGTAAAAAAATAATTATATCAAAACATATCTCCTTTGATAAAAACATATATGGATCATATCTTAATGGATATAATCAGATCTACTCCATATATATTCATATCTGCTTCAGATATGTTTTGATCCGTAAATTGAGTCTATCTGGCATATATAGCATATATGATCAGACATTCTCAGATATGTTCATATATGTAAAATTGTCAGATAGACTCAATTTACGGATCAAAACATATCTGAAGCAGATATGAATATAGTATATGGAGTAGATCTGATTATATCCATTTAGTAGAGTCCGACCGAAACCAGTTTTCGAGGCCGAACCGAAACCGAACCGAATATTCGGCCAATAAAGTAATATTCGGCCGAAACCGAACCGAAACCGAAACTTAAAAAAAATACCGCCTGGCATGAATAAAATTATTAAAAAGTTGTTAAAGATAAATATACAGCATATAATGCTTTTAAACCATAGGAATGTTGTATTTAAAAAAAAAAAAATATGTTTTTTAAAAAACTTACAAAAAAAATTGTATATTTCGTTTGAAGATTAGGAGAAAATAATTTTTGAACTGAAACAGTTTTACATTTATTGCATAAACTTGTAACATTTTCTTCAATTGAACTGAATCAAGTGTAATGAAATACGAAATCAAAAAATTCAGCGACTTTTTTACATATTTTTTAAAATACCAAAAAGTTTCGGTTTCGGCTAATATTCGGCCAAAATTTGGCCGAATACCGAATAGTGGCCGAAACCCCATTATTCGGCCGAAACCGAGACCGAAACCGAATATTCGGTCGGACTCTACCATTTAGATATGATCCATACATGTTTTTATCAAAGGAGATATGTTTTGATATAATTATTTTTTTACACGGGTAGTTGGGATTTTTTGAATTTCAATATTTAGTTCTGAATTTCAATTCTGATTTCTGAATTTCAATTAAGTTTTTTCTGAATTTCATTTGTGAATACTGAATTTCAATTGGGCTTTTCTGAATAACAATTATGATTTCAATTGGGCTTTTCTAAATTTCAATTGGGATTTCTGAATTTCAATTGTGATTTCTGAATTACAATAGATATTTTCTGAATTTCAATTTGAAAAGGTGCAGCCACTCATATTTAGCACGAATATGTCCAATCGTCATAGGCAGGTTAAGTTCGTAAATGGGCATAATTAGACTGGGGGGGGGAGAAAGTTCCCCTTGAAGAAATTAAACATCTAAAAAAAAACATTCCCTTACTGGTTTTTACGCTCTCCAACCAGAGTATGACATTTAAAAAAGTTTTTTTCAAATCTGAAAAAAAGTTCCCCTTGAAGAAAAAAAAGCATCTGAAAAACACAATCCACTACACAAAAAAACTTTTCCAATTTTATCTGAATTTTCCTAAATTTTACTGACTCATTCTAAATTTTCCTAATATTTTATGATTTTTCTAATTTTTTCTCTATTTTTAAAGTTTTTCTGAAATTGAATTAAATTTCTTTTTTTTTCGGACTTTTGGATTTTCCAATATTTATTCCGTATTTTTATAATTTTTTTTCATGTATTTTAAAAATGTTCCATAATTTTTATGATTTTTTTTCGTATTTTTTAAATTTTTCGTATTTTTTTTTATTGATTCTAAGATGATCTAGCGATGCCCATTAATCTGCCTGTCTGTGGATTCCACGATAGAATCGCAGTCGCCAAATCGCTGAAGTTAGGAACGAATATGTTCTACACACAAAATATTTTGTAAGTAAATTCAACTGAAAAAACATTTAAAACAATCGTTTTTCCTTTTAAAAACGCACTACTTATATTTCATTTGAAACAACATAATTTTTCAGTTATTTTTAAACGTTAATAAATGACTAGACATTCCGTAAAAACAAATGATATTTCAGTTATTTTAACTGTTTACAATTTTTTATTTTGTGGAGTAAAAATATATTTTTTTGAAAGCAAACTACAAAAACCTTACTTCTGATAAGTAATAAAAATATTTTCCGTAAATTTTGTAGTTTATTTTTTCAACAGGGCCATTCCAAAAAATTTAGCTCAAATTTTAGTCATTTTTGGAAATGGTGTCTCAGATTAATTTGAGCCTTGACACATAGATAGCCCTCATAAATATGATATATGTACCATATATCGTTTTTTTACATTTGGTGTATTTAACGAATTATGGCGGGTCAAAGATTGACTTTTTAAGCAAAAGTAAGAAAAATACATCACGTTTAAAGAGCTGTAACTTCTTAACCAATGACCCGATTTTCACAAATTTAGGCTCATGTGAAAGCTGGGGTTCTTCTTTTAGAAAATATTTTTAAAATAACACAGTTTTTTTTACAGAAATGATGCAAAAATGCAAAAACATTTTTTCTTTTCGAATATTTAAAAAAACACATCTTCGATTTTTTTTAAAAAAATTCTGGTGAAAAATAACAATGTTTTGTATAACATATTCAAAATTCAGAGTGGGATCTCCATAGGATCAAAAACTATTCTGTTTTAAGTACGAGGTTCTCATATTTTTCCCTTAGAAAATTTAAATTTCTAATGTTTTGAATGTTTATCAAAATTTCAAAACTATAATTTTCTTTGAAAATTTAAATTTTTATATTGAAGAAACATAAAATTTTAATTTTCTAAGGTAAAATTTAAGAACTTCGTACTAAAACCAGAATATTTTCTGATCCCATTGGGATCCCAATCTGAATTTTGGATATGTTGTACAAAACAGTGTTGTTTATCACCAAACTTTTTTTTAAAAAAATCGTTTTTTAAAAAAAAGTGTTTTTTTTTAAATATTCGCAAAAAAAAAATGTTTTTGAATTTTTGCAACACTTCTGATAAAAAACGTATGCTTTTGAAAATATTTCCTAAAAGAAGAAGAATTAAGCTTTCATATGAGCCATTACTTGTGATAATCGGATTACTAGTTAAAAAGTTCTGATAAAAAACGTATGCTTTTGAAAATATTTCCTAAAAGAAGAAGAATTAAGCTTTCATATGAGCCATTACTTGTGATAATCGGATTACTAGTTAAAAAGTTAAAGCAAGTTAAACGTCATGTATTTTTCTGACTTTTGCTAATAAAGTCGAACTTTGACCCGCGATAATTTGAAAACTACAGCAAATTTTGAAAAACCAAAAATGCAACATATCTCATATAAACGTGGATATCTATGAGCCAAATTCTCAGTGGCGTCCAAAAGCATGTTTCCGAACAGTGGGGCGAAAATTTTTGGAATTGCCCAACAACTGTATAAATCAGTCAATATTTTAGTTTCCTTGAAAAACAAAGATAAAACTTTTAAAACAACTTTAACTAAAAACTTTTTGAATAACCGTACACAAATAATATAACTGATAAAAATATTTTTCCGTAAATTTTGTAGTTAATTTTTTCAACAACTGTATAAATCAGTCAATATTTTAGTTTCCTTGAAAAACAAACGATAAAACTTTTAAAACAACTTTAACTAAAAACTTTTTGAATAACCGTAAATAGTTGCTGTAAAACTTTTCTGGGCGTTTGTTGATTGTTGTTGACAGAACATGTTCGTAAATGGACATAAATGGACCTGTGAGAAACAATTTTCCCTTTACTACAACTTTTAAAAACGTCACTTTTTACAGTTTTTTTGTATTTTTCTAAAAAAATATTATGCCATAAGGTGTTTAAAGACTTCAATTTGGACCTTGGACCAAAGGGATAATGTAAAGCCATATTATCTGTCCTTAAGTTCAGTTGGCCTTAAATGAAATAAAATAATCTTAATACTTACATCAACTTTGCTAGGACCCTCAACTGCCATAGTTAAACCAGCAGCACTGGCACCCTTAGTTGAAATGGTGAAATTGCAAGGTTCACCCGTAACGCCATGAGTTAATCCAGGCCCATAAGCTGTTACATAACCGGAAGTAATAGAATCAACATGGAATTTAAAAGGCGATCCTGCAACAAATAAAACAAAAACAAATTTACTAAAACCTGCACCTAAAAAAAACTATCTTCAAAATTACCTTGTACAGGTTCACCATTATATTTCACTACCAATTCATGTGTACCCTCTTCTTTGGGTTCATATTTAACCGATACGGTACCATCACGATTATCTTGAATAACGGGTTTGTCAATTTTACCGCTAGGCATTTTTACTTCAGCTAAAATTAGAAAAAATTTAAGATTTTTTTTGTTAAAAAATGTATAATTTTAAACAAAGAATAATAAATATGTTAACCATATTTTTTTGCATTTTTCAGTAAATTTATTAGTGTTCAAAAAAATTATTTAAAATTTATTATTAAAATAGGACAATAAAAAATCAAAAAACAACAAATATTTCTTTTGCGTAAGAAATTTTTGGTTAAAATTCAAACATACTGTAGTATTTAGAATTTCGCGGACATTTGTTCTAATATTATTATGATTCACGGTTGGAATATTTAATTTCTTTGCATTATTTCTATAGATTTTTATTTTATTTGTTTTGTTTTTAAATATACATATGTGCATATTAATTATAAATATAATATTTTTTGTTTAAAAATAGATTTAGAAGAAAAATATTTGTTTAATAAAAAAAAGAAATAAAAATATTGGAAACAATAATAAGTCGTTAAAAATATTTGGATTTTTTTTAGGGAGGAGAGGAAGATTAACATTTTTTTTTCGAAATTAATGATTGTTTTTGAAATGAAATAAAAACATAAATATTAAAGAAAATATATAAAGAAACTGTATAAAAACACGACAGATGTTGAATAATTTTATTAAAAAAAAAAAAAAAATTGGCGCCATCTAGATTTCAATATACATACATATGTATATTTATTTTTAGGGTCGAACCAGAATCAAATGCGTAGCGCAAGACGTAAAAAAAAACAAAAACAAACACATCAAATTTGAAATTTTTACGTCCGTTTGATTTAGGTAACTCACATTTGAATATTAGGAACGAAAAATTATTGGGCGTTACGCCTTACGCGACGTAATTTGATTCAGGTTGGACGCTTATACAATACATATTTAAAATTGCCCTCCCGAAATGAAAAATCGCGAATATAATAGATCTGATCACATATAATTGTTAAAATCAGATCGTAACATATCTCATCTTATAAATTTTTACATGGTAAGTGTATTTTTCTACCTTGTTTACAACAATCACGTAAATTGAAGAAAATATCAGTGATGGTGTGACTCACCAACAATTTGTAATTGCAGACAACAATTTGTAATGGTCGTGTTAAATTTGAATGTGCCATATTAGAGGGACATTTTTATTTAAACTTTTGATTTTCCCAAGTGTCCTGGAAAATTTTTATGTGTTAGAAATTTGAGGCCAATCGGATTAAATAATAAAAGTTTTGTTTTTTTGAAATTAAAAAAAAAAAATAAAAATATGCCTTGCGAAACATTATACATATTTGTTAATTTTGATGAACTGAACACAAATCTTAAAAAAAAATTAACGTCGGTCGAACGGTTTTCGCTACTTGAAATTGGCAAAATGGCGGGTTTTCCTACATTCAATAAATAAAAAAAAAAAATCTCAAAATGTCTCTCCTTTTAAACTTTCATAGGGCTTGAGGCATAGATCTCCTTCGCTTAAAGTTTTTGTTTTTGAAAAATTTTCACCATCAACTTTTAACTTTGATCGAAGGGCGCCATGGGTTAAAATGTTAGGATTTTGCTTAAATTGAGTATGAATGAAAGTTTATCTTAAGCACTATGAAATACTCATTGGAAAAAAATTCGGAAATTTTGAGTTTTTTTTTCCACTTTCTTGAACGCAGGGAAAACTGACATTTTTGGAAACTTTTTGACAAATTTTAAATGGCAATATCTTGAAAACTGCTAGACCGATTACACTGTTCAACAAAATCAAATTTACTCCAAAATTGCAAAGGCAGACCAAAAAAATTTGATAGAAGTGACAAAAAAAAAAATAATTTACGTGTATCGGCGTTTGGAAAGTTTACATCTGGGTTTCGTTTTAGGGGGAGTTAAAGTTTCCCCCAAATGCAAATGTTGTACTGTCAATCTTTATTGAATATCGTGTAAATCTTACGTTTAAAGTATATGGTGTGTCCAGCAAATTTATGTAAAATGTTACGGAGAACATTTTTGTGAAACATGTTAACCCTTTAACTCCAAGATAAGGGTCTTTTTTGTCCTTCTTTTCAAAAAGAGAAAAAAAAAACACAATTAAAACAGGGATTTAGGGGGCTTAAATGTTCCGCAAAAATATCCGCCGTGAAATTTTACTATAAATCCCTGAATACACCAAAACGGAAAACTCAACAAGAAAGTCAGAAATTAGACACAACAAAAGAGAGCTTAGTGTTAATTTCGCATTTATTAAGAAAATCGAGTAAAGCTTCCAAAAAAAATTTCGGAACATTTTAGAATTTTTACTGCAAAGTTTTAGGATAGAAAAATTTCACAAAAGCGCTTTTAATGATTGTTTTACTTCTAATCGAAAAAAATGCCAAAAATTTTTAAAATTTTGATTTTTTTTTTCTAAAAGCAATTTTAAATTAATTTTTTACTCTCAAATATTTTTGTGTCCGAAAAGTTTCAAAATTAAAAAAAAAATGGTGAGTTGGAATTGGAAAATCTTGAAAATGTTTTAAACAATAATAAATTTTGAATCAGTAAAAAATAATTTGTGCTTCAAAAAATTTCCAAAAAAAATTTTGGAACAGTTTAGAATTTTTACTCCAAAGTTTTGGGATGAAAAATTTCAGCCCTTTTAATGATTGTTTAACTTCAAATTGAAAACAGAATTCAAATTGAAAACAAAAACTATTTGCAAAATTTGGTGTTCGAAAAGTTTTCAAATTTCTTTTGAAAAAAAAAAAATTGTGAGTTGGAATTGGAAAATTGTGAAAATGTTTCCGAAAAAAAATTTCGAAACATTTTAGAATTTTTCTCTAAAGTTTTAGAATAAAAAAATTTCACAAAGCCCTTTTAATGATTGTTTTACTTCAAATTGAAAAAAAAAATTGCCAAAAATTTGAAAAATTTAGATTTTTTTTCTGGTTTTAAAGTTGATGCAATTTATACAGATATATCAAAAGCATTTGATAGGATTTCACATTCCATTTTATTAAATAAATTGAAAATAATGGGAATACACTCATCTTTTTATAATTGGCTATCTTCGTATTTGCAGAATAGAATATGTGTGGTGAAAGTTGAGGAATATGAATCTTTTCAATATATTCAGAGTTCTGGTATTCCCCAGGGCAGTGTTTTGGGTCCTCTTCTTTTCAATATTTTCATTAATGATATATTTTTGTGCTTTAAAAATTCAAAATTTCTTTTGTATGCTGATGATCTAAAATTTTTTTCAAAAATTAGTTGTTCAGACGATGAGGAAAGATTACAATCTGATGTTAATAATCTTAATTTATGGTGTTTGAATAATAATTTAAATCTCAATATGAGTAAATGCTTTCATGTATTATATTCACGAGCTCGTAATCCTATGCAAAGATCATATCAAATTGGTGGTGCCTTAATTCAGAGTGTAGAACAAATTAAAGATTTAGGAATTGTGTTTGACTCTAAGTTTACATTTATTCCTCATCTAGAAAAACTGATACCTAAAGCATATTCTACATTAGCATTTATAAAACGTAATAGTAGCGATTTTACAGACCCTTACACCTTGAAGTTATTGTTTTCATCGTTTGTTAGATCTAAATTAGAGTATGGAGCTTTGATCTGGAGTCCTCATTGTCAAAATCATATAGCTCGTATTGAGAAAATACAGAAAAGATTCATAAAGTTCGCTTTGCCACATTTGAATTTTATATATCCAAGTCCTTCATATGATGTACGTTGTAATCATTTAGGAATGGAAACTTTGGAATTGAGGCGTAGGCTTCAATCACTGCTTTTTGTTTTTGATTTAATAAATAATAATGTTGATTGCCCAGCCCTTATGGAAAAAATTCCTTTTAATGTGCCTTGTAGAACACTTCGACACAATGACTTATTTTATGTAGGTCTACATCGTACTAATTATGGATTAAATAGTCCTTTAATTAGAACATTAATTGATTATAATTCCATAAATAATAATCATTTAGTGGAATTTAATGCATCAAAATCTGGTTTTAAAGATTTTTTGAAACAATATGTGTAAAAATATGTAAATATTTAGTAAGTTAAATTAAGTTAATTTAACTATTCATAGTCTGTAAGGAACCCTGTTCTATAGACTTTAAGAAATAAATAAATAAATAAATAAATAAATAAAAGCATTTTTAAATCAATTTTTTACTCCAAAATATTTTTGTTTTCGAAAAGTTTTCAAGTTTAAAAAAAAAATGGTGAGTTGGAATTGGAAAATTTTAAAAATGATTTAAACAATCATACATTTTGTTCAACGCGTAAAACAAAAAATTGATTTGAAACCATTACATTTTTCGAACAATGATAAATTTTAGAAATCGTTGTAAAGTGGGGTTGAAACAAAAAAAACTGCCTTTATTTGAGAGATAAACTAACATAACATTTTAAAAATTATTTAACATAAAATTTGGTAAACTAGAATTGTCAGAGTTGCCACTCAATTGTGGTATGCTTTTTTTAAAGACATAATCGGCTGCAGTTGTACAGCGAAAACTAAAGGTTAGGTTAGGTTAGAGGTGGCGGAGTCAAAGACTCCTCACATAGACCGGATGGTCCATAGCGAAACCACAATAATTCCTCAGCGACGCTGATAGAACGCGTTTGTCCTCATCGCGAATTGTACTATTTGCCTTAGGTCGACATTCGAAACGGTTTCCAAGCTCTCGAAGTCATGTCTGCCTAAAATGTGCAGTCGGGTTCTGGCCAAAGCAGGACAATGGCAAAGAATATGTTCGACCGTTTCTTCAGTGTTAGGTTCATCGCACCTTCTACAGCTTGCATCAGAAATAAGTCCCATCTTCTTTCTATGATAACCTATTAGGCAGTGCCCGGTGATCACTCCAGTAAGTACACGGCAGTTCCATCTAGTGAGTGAGAGTAAGTATTCAGTTTTTCTTAGATTGTAGCATGCCCACAATCTTTTACTGATCGCACTCGTCGTTAGCTCTCTCCACTTTCTATTAGCCATTGCAGTGTTTTGAATGTCGCGTAGCGATCTAAAGTGCTGGATTGGTGGATCAATATGCACAGAAATACCAATACCATCAGCACCTTGTTTCGCGAGCTCGTCCGCTCTCTCGTTTCCTTGAATACCCATGTGACCTGGTACCCATATTAGTTTCACCTTGTTCATACTCCCTAAACTTTGTAAGTTCTCGAAGCATTCGAAAACTACTTTAGACTTGATGTAAAAGCTTTTGAGAGCTTTTAGAGCAGCTTGGCTGTCAACGTAAATGTTAAATTCTCTGTTTGTCTCATCACCGAACTGTAAAGCCGCCCTGCTTATGGCAACTATTTCGGCCTGGAAAATGCTAGAGTCCAATGGAAGGATGAAAGTCTTCTCTAAATCTCGCAAACTCGTTGAAAAACCTGCACCGGCTCCCATGGATTGTTTGGAGCCGTCTGTGAATATGTTAATAGCGTTCATTGGGGGGTTTTGCCAGTTTGACCAAAATTCTCGAGTCGGAAATTCTACGTCGTATTTCCGGTCGAAAATAAGTTTGGGCACTCTGTAATCGGTGGCAATATCATTTAAATTGTCCATGTTACTATGTCCAAAATTGCGTTGCCTGAATAAATTTGACTCTTTGAGACGAAGGCAGGACTTATAAGCCTCCCCCTTAGCAAAGATGTCAATTGGTATCAGGTGCAGTAGCGTGTCAATAGATTCAGCTGATGTTGTTCTCAGAGCGCCTGTGATGCATAAACCCATGAGACGTTGAATTCTCTGAAATTTTAAGTGCGTCGCATTACGCTCCAGTGCGTTATACCAGACCATAACTCCATACAGTAAGATTGGTCTTACTACAGAAGTATAAATCCAGTAAGTGATCCTTGGTTCCAGTCCCCAAGTTGCGCCAAACATTTTCTTGCATGCGTAAAAGGCGTTGTATGCCTTCTTGACCCTTTCTTCGGTGTTTTGTTTCCATGACAGTTTACTGTCTAAAATTTTAGCGAAAACTAAAACATACCTTATAATTAAATCACAAATTTTTGAAAAATTAAAAAACAAACTTGCAAAAATTAAACAATTAACAGATTTATGATCACTTAAATACTTAATGTTCCCCTACAAAAACTATAGATAATTGAACAAAATAAAAATTTTATTAGAAAAATATTTAGTATTGCAAAAAAAAAACAATAATACAACAAATAAAAAAAATAAATAAATAAACTATACAAAGTTATAAATCAACGACGCGTGCCAAATATATAAAACCGCCAAATGAAAAACTTTTTCTCATTTAAAAAATTAACAAAAAAAAAAAATAAGACAAATTTTTGAAAAATTAGCTAAAGATTAGAAAAATATTTTTTTTTAAATAATTGAAAAAATTGATACGCTAGTATTTTTCTATAAAAAAGGGAAAGCATACAATTTACATTTTTTTTTGGCTCAATTGCTTGAATATAAAAAAAAAATAATGCAAATCGCAAAAAAAAAAATCAAGTAAACACATCATTTTATACACCGTTTTCAATAGGAGTTGAAAAAGGATTAATTTAAATTTTAAATTTAAATTTATAAAATTTAAAATACGATTTGAAATTCAAAATAACAAAATTATAACATTCGGGCAATGCGAAGTAATTAGTTGTAATTTTATCTTTATTCAAAGTTTCATTTAAATAGCTGATTTTAATCTGACACACATAAAGTGTGACAATCGAAAAGCGCTGATGATAAAAGGGTGGCAAATTTTGAAAGCTTTCGACGCCTTTGCTAACTAAGCCTTGTGTTATCATTAAAAAACTCATAAATATTTAGTGATGTTTGAACAAAAATAATTAAAATTCAAAATAATAACACAGTGCAACAACCAAAATCAGAATGGGATGAAATCAAAAGCAAATGAAAGTTAAAATTTTCCATAACAAAATATTTTTTTAGTTTAGTGCTAGATTTTTTTTACACGCATTTGAAGTTGGTGAACTAAAATGAATAAGAGGCGTACACTTAATTTTTGTAATTTCATTTATATCATACGCAACGTTGCACAGTGGTTTATTTTTTATAATTTGGCTATTCAGTAAGTAGGTACTGGACCGATTGCAGCGAAATTCATGCGGGTTATAGCTATCGAAATTTCGAGTTTGGAGGCTGGACTCCACATGTCTACAAAAATTTTAAATGCTTTGAAATCACCAATTTCAAATGTGTGTAAAAAAAATCTAGCATTAAACTAAAAAAAGCCTTGAGTATTTGTTTTGGAAATTGTAAACTTATATTTACTTTTACTTCATCCCATTCCGATTCGAAAAGTTCGATTTTGTTTCACTATGCAATTAAAAACCAAAAAAAGTTCAAAAATTTTTTTTTTTGTTTCAATTGATTTTTTTTAATGTTTAGAATTACAATTGAAAATGGTGTCATGTGTTTATTTGATAAATGTAGATTTTAATGAGGAAAATCATGAATTTTTATAGAAATCTTATGGTCGAATATGTATGTTTTTAAAACTTCAAATAAAATCCGTTTGATAAATGACAGTCATTAACAGAAAAATTAATTTTTACTTTGAAATAGAAATTTGTTAAAAAAATAATTTGGAAACAACCTTTTTTGTAAGTTTTTTTTTTTTTTAATTTTTAAATTGATTAATAAAAAGTTTTTTATATTAAAAATTTGAATTTTTTTTCTAGAATTTTCATTCCTATCATTCTATGTGTCATTTTGCTGTCACTAAAGTGTCATGATTTGTTGTTGAAGTGTCATATAGTTTATTTTTTTGTTGTTGTTTTATTTTTTACAAACATATGAGAATTTATGTTTTAATGCTAGTTTATTTTGGCAATTTTTCAAAATTAGCACAAAAAAAAACCGAAATAACATATTAGATTTTAACCACAATTATTTGTCTTGCTAATTTTGCAAAACATTTGCTTTCGTTTTTTTTGCTTTAATTATGCTGCACTGTTGTTTTTGAATTTGAAAGTTTGTATTATATTTATGTGGGGGCTTTATAGCATTTTGTTGCTTTTATTATTCAAATAAATTTTTAATTAAAATTTTGTTATTTCTTGTATATTTTTTATGCTATGCCCCACAAATTGACCATTTAATGTATTTTGACACTTGTTTACATTTGTTTTTAAATTGCAAAGAAATTATTTTTAAACAAAGTATAAGAAAATAGTGAAACAAATCATTAATATTTATAAAAAAAAAAATTTAGAACTAATTTTATAAATAAAATGTATGCGGATTTTTATTATGATTTAAGCTTTTTAACATTTTAACGACCACACAAAGCATACAAAAAAAAATATTCAATACAATTAATTTTATTGTTAAAATAATTAAACATTTATTTAAAACTATGCTACATTTCAGCAACGACTTTTGAACAAAATATCAACTTATTTTTTTCAATAAAATTCTTTGTTGAATTAACAATGAACTTAATTGAAAAGTTTGTAATACAATTTTCTAAGGGTTAAAGATAGAGGGTAAGTCCGTTCTTGCTTTTGACCACTGTAGGAGGCACCATGGTAGCGGTAGGAGCTGATTTGATACAACAAATTAATTAAAAAAATAAAATAAATTGCATGTGGCCTACCTCAAGGGCTAAAAATAGATGGTAGGTATGTTCTGAGAAGATATTGGAGAAAAAAATATTGAGGGTCGATCATACATTTGACTCTGCTAGGGGAACCATCGTAACAATTAGATTGGTACACTTAAAAAATTATGTCATTCACTGTTTGTAGTTTATTTAAAAAAAATTACGTTTAGTCGTTTTTAAAAGAAAAAACATTTGTTTGATGTTCAGTTTTTATTAATGACTACTTCAGTCCTTTGTTTCAAAAATAACGCACTAAAAAATAAAGACTTTCATTAACATTCAATTTTTAAAGTCATTTATTTTTGTTCTGTAAGTAAGAACTACTGATTATTCTTTTGATTTTTAATGATTTGTGTAAGTAATTTTTTTTAAAATTGTTGGTATTTTTTAATGAAATATCATTAGTTTTTACCTACACAAGTCAGTTATTTTTTGTAGAAAAAAAAAAATCAAAAAATTATTTATAGAAATATAAAAACATGTTTGTATCAAGTGACTTTGGCACGATGGTTAGAGTGTCTGGCCAGAATGTAGTTGATTGCGGGATCGATTCCCCAAAAATTTTATTAAAAATTTTTAAAAAAATATTTCAATAAAAAATTGTAAAAAATTACCTACGAAATCATTAATTTTTATTGTTTTCGTAGGTTATTTTTTTGAAATTTGTTGGTAAAAAAGAGTTAAAAAAAACGTAATTTTTTAATGTTTAATGTTATTTTTTTTAGAAAATTTTGTCAACAGTAAAAAATAAATGTTGATGTTTGTTAAAAGAAATGAATAATTACTGGGATGGTTTTCAATTGTTTATTCACTTGTTTTAAGTGTGTTTTTCATTTGTTTTTGCCTACAAAATATTTTGAGTGTGGTTTTAAGTGAGTTTTTCATTTGTTTTTGCCTACAAAATATTTTGAGTGGAGGAGTAATTTTTTTTAAAAATGTAATATTCGTATGGGAGCCCCCTTAGGGAGTGGATCCAGTGCTTTGGTGTGATTGGAAAAATGTTAGGGGTCCAAAATTAATGTGGGTAGGTTGAAGTGCAACTGCGGGGTAGCTTTGGGGCTTTTAGTAGATTTTTTAATTTAATTTAAGCTTTAATTCCCGAAAATAATTTTGAAAAATTTTTAAGTCCCCGGCACAAAAACCGGACCGAGTTGCGCTTCTTAAGTCCAGAGGGGGAATTCTGGTTCTGTGATAAATTTATCACTGAAAAAATAATGTCACTTTGCCTACACACAAAAAAAATGGCTAAAAATTTTCAATTAAATCTATTGATCAATAAAATTTTAATGAGTAAATCAATGTTTTGATTGAATACATTAATTCAAAAATATACAAAATAATCGGGGTTAACTTTTTTTTACAGTTGGCATCATAGTGGACAGCAAAAAATATGTATTTTTTCATAACCTTACAATTCATTTGTTAATCATTATTTTGATTGACTATAAATAAAAAATTTATCAAATTTGTGATCAAAATCGACAAAATGTTTGATTGAAAAAATATTTAATTAATCACCTACAATTTGATGATTGGTATAACAATTTTCTTTATTTTAGGAATTTCAATAAAAAAATTGATTGAATCCGCGTTTTTGTTGATTAAAATTCGTTTACATGTTAAATCAATCATTATTTTGATTGACTATAAGTCAAAAATTGATCAAATATGTGATTAAAATCGAAAAAGAGTTTGATTGAAAAAATATTCAATTAATCACCTACAATTTATGATTGGTATAACAATTTTGTTGATTGGAGGAATTTCAATCAAAAAAATTATTGAATCCGCGTTTTTGTTGATTAAAATTCGTTTCAAATTCTTTCTGTGTACAAATTGGAAGACCAATCGGATTATACATATTTAAAAATTAAAAAAAAAAAATGTCTGCGACAGATCATATTTATTAATTTTGAAAATTTTTAAAATCGGTCAAATTTCCAAAAAAAATTTTTAAAAAAATCTTAAAATTTAAAATTTATTTAAACAAATCAAATCATTTTAACTTTTGGCTTCTTCCTTCGATCAAAGTTTTCGATTTTTGGAAAATTTCCACCAAAAACTCTAAATTTGAAGAGTGTTCATGGATTTGGCCAACAAATTTAACTTTTTTAAATTTGAATTGATCATTTGAAATCTTTGAATTCTTTTTTTAATATTAAATGGACTCCTTGAATAAAAACGGATATTTTTTGTAGTTCCGTGGATGCCTTGGATTGTATTTGAATTTAAAGTATCATATTAAGGGATTCAAGTGTAACAACTACTACTACTTTGTTCTACTTTCTAAATTAAGTCAACTACATATTTACATTACCCGTGCTAAAATTTTCTATATCTTATCTGATCTGTTTATATCTAATTATATTGATTGTATAAATTGTATCTGATCAGATTTTTCCTCAATTTCCAGATCTGATCAGATTCATATAAGATTTAATTATATCTCGTAATTCAGATCTAAAAAAATTGGGTCAGATTCAATTTTTTACAATCAATCCATAAAGATTTGAATAGATCAGATCTTATTTATTTAAACACGGGTGATTAGAGTTAAATTTTTTTTTCACAAATTTACCTTGATGCGTTACAATAAAAAATGATGATTTAAAATTTAATGGTAAAAAATCACAATCATTCAAGCCTTCATTCTCCGCTATTAAAGTTTCGTTATAATAAATTTGTGTCTTTTCGACGTGATCACGTTCCGAAACGGTTACTTTATAATAGTTGGGACGATAAAAGTAAGAAAACTCTTCCCATGTAGCAGGGGGAGCTTCAGTTTTTTCAGCGTACCAACCAAAATTCATGGTGATTTATTATTTTGTTTATTTTTTTTTTTATAATTTATTTGATCGAGAATATTATATTATTATTTGAAAACACACACGGTAGAATTACAGCAAATTTGAAATAAAGACACACTTAAAATTTAGATTAAAATTATTTTTTTTTGGAATACAAATGTTAAAATAAAATTAACAAAATAATTTTAGGTAAAAGTAATAAGTTTTTTGTTTAAGAAAAATACAAATATGGAAATTTATTTAATCTTTAATAATATTTTAACTACTTAGCAAAATATCCCAAAAATCTGTTCTGCAAAAAAGTATGTTTTTCAAAAGTTATAAATGAAAATGTAAGGACACCTCGAAGATGTTGGTACATTCGACATAACCTAAAAATACAAAATGCTTTAACAAGGCTTTTGGGTGATATAATTAAACAGAATTGGATACCGAATTCTGTTTAATCAAGTACAAACTTATTTTTTACAAAAAAAAAATTTTTTACGCGGAATTTTTTCAACAACATATATTTTTTTATACCCCCCCCCCTCTAGTGATATTCATGATCCTCGATCGATTTTAAGACGATCTAGCGATGTCCGTCCGTCTGTCCCTCTGTCTGTCTGTTGAAAGCACGCTAACTTTTGAAAGACTTTACGGAGGCGCCTTTGGCATATATGTTAAGAATTTACCTGGTCAGGTTGGTATTGCAATTCAGCGAAATCGGTCCAGTGCACTATAAGAAATTTTACCCTTTTTTTGGCCAAAATTATTTACGGCCAAACGGCTGGACCGATTTGAATGATTTTTTTTATTTGACTTTTGGAAGACTCTTTAGAGGGTGGGAGTGACTCTTTAAAGTTTTTCATACACTCAAAAAAAAAATTAGTAAAGTTACCTAAAAAATTTACCAATAATTAGTTCCAAACAGGGTTCCCGGGTTATAAGTTTCCGCATCTAAGATTTTTTAGATCCTTGATAGATTATCTGGTTTCTTAACTGTTTCTATTACTTACTATTTTTTTTTTTTTGAGTGTACACTAACATTCGAAGATAACAGTAGAAATTTATTTTAACAATTTGAAGAAGTGTCAAACAAAGCTACTTTTTGACAAGGATTTTATTCAAAAATTTGATTTTTGAGTTCCAAGTCGTCAACTACATTTCAAAATGCCACTACGGGCTGCCGTAAATGAAGCAAGAGTAGGGATCGCAATTTCCCGCACTTTCACATTTCCCGGGAAAGCGGGAAAAATTTTTGAACTTCCCGGGATTCCCGGGATCCCGCACTAAAAATCATTAATATTTTTTTTTAGTTTTTAAAATCTTTTTTTATTTTTTTGAAAAATGTGTACGCCTAACAATGCCTGATACATTTAAAAGCAAATTAAATAATAATTCAATCTTATAAAACAAATAATAACAAACTAATTGTAAGCTAAAAACTCTATTTAAAAAAAAAATATTAAACAATGTCCTGTTATATCTTTTTAAGAAATTTTTGTTTAATGGAATGTGCGGTTTTTTCATGGACATTTCACTAAGAGAAAAAGATTTGTTTTTGCATATTATTGCAGATTTTTACGAAAATGCATATTTATTCATATTTTGTCATAAATAAGAAAACTGAAAAAAAATACACATAAAAATTACATAAATAAGAAAACTGAAAAAATTACACGAATTTAAATTAAAAACATTGAAAATAAGTAAAGGTCACAAAAAATGCATAGTATTTATGAACTAATTGAAAAGAGTTTATTAACTTTTTCATAATATTTATGAACTTTTTCATAATGTTTATTATGTGGAATTGAAAAAATATTATAATTTTTTTAATGAATAAAAAAATCAAAAATTTTATGAAAGGTTCATACATTTTTAAGAATTTGTTCATAAATGCTACGAATGTGGTTTATTAGCAATTTGTTTTTTTCTGTGTACAAATAAAAAATATTTTTTGATTATAAAAACAATTTTTTGAGTTGTAAATAAATATTAAAACCTTTGATAATGAAAACCATTTTTTATACTTTTTACGTTTTTAGTAAATATTTTTGAATTTTTAGCGCATATTTTTGATTTTTAAGTGCATATTTCAAGCACATATTTTCGATTTCGTAGTGCGTGAAAATCAGAGTCCTTATATTTAAAAATATATTGGCGTAATTATAGCAGTTTACGTGTTATGTAAATTTTTAAAATTCCCGGGAATCCCGCACGAATTTCCCGGGAATGCGGGAAATGAAAATTGACGAATTTCCCGGGAATCCCGGGACGGGAAATCCCGGGATACATTCTCTAAGCAAGAGCAAGGGGCTGAACTTTCCTATTTAGATCTTTAGAGATTTCTGCTGTAACTCGTATTTTTGTTCTCGCAGATTTTGACAAAGAAGTTAATTGCGGTCGCACAGGTTTCGATTTAGTGGAGGGAGGCTGCGTTTCAAGTTTTCTTAGCCAAGTATTGCCTTTAAGCCGAACAGCATGCTGTCTTTCAAAAACTTTCAAACTCCTACAACTTTTAATCCTTTTCATATTTATATTTGAACAAAATATTCTTAATTCCTCATTTATATATTGTTTAAAGTTTTCGAGACAATCACTCTCAGCAATGTATAAAAAGAAATGGCCAGAAATAGCGGCTCCTTATCCACCTTTGTTTTATTTCTCTCACCACACTCAAAATGATTACTCTGTTAAATACTCTGTAAAATGACTGTAATCTCAATTCGACAAATATTTGACAAAGTTATCTGTCGAAATACAGATTTTAAGAAAATACTTTGTATTTTCTTGTGACCAAAAAACAAAATTTTATCTGTAATTTTACTTTTTACTTTGTAATCTCTATTTTACAGATAATAAACAGTTTTTTTTGTTAAAATACGAATTTTAGAAAAATACTTTGTTTTTTTCTCGTAACCAAAATACTAAATTTCATTTGTAATTTTACTTATTGCTCTGTAAAAATAAAAATCACTTCAAAAAACTAAACCCCCTTTAAAAAGTGTCTTAAATTACAATAACAACTGGTAATTTTACGAGGATGACGTGTAAAATTGGAGTTACTTGTTAAAAACTCATAATATTCACAAAAATAAAAAATTAAATTTGCAATTTGGAAGCATTAAAGCGGTAAAATTTAACAAAATTTTAATGCTTTTGAAGCAGAGAAGTTTTACTCATAAAATCGATTTAACTAAAACTTTGTAAATTTACAGAGTTTTTTTTTGTAAAATTTTGAACTCATAAAATGCATTTAACTCAAACTTTGTAAATTTACAGAGCTTTTTTGGTAAAATTCTTTTCCGTTTTATCAATATTTTACAGATAATTCTATAAATTTACAGTTTTTTTTATCGAAATAATTTTACAGAGTTTTCTTCGTAAAATAACAAAAAATCTTGCTGGTTGGAAATCTATGGTATTTTCTGCTGGCTCAGCAGAGTATCTCTGTAATTTAACAGAGTGATTATTTTGAGTGCATGTATTACATAACTCTGAATTTGGCACTCAGTAGTCACCTGGAAAAATGCGTTTTTAAAAAAAGTTTGCACATATCCGACCTTGAAATTTATTAAATTCGGAAGGTAATTGATTGTCCTAGAGAACTTTTATGGTTTTATAGCTAACATATGCTATCATTTTTTTAAAGTCAAAATAAAATTCGAATTCATACTTCAATAAGTTCATCTTAAGGTCACTTTAATTTTTCCAATTAAATCGATCTAATAGATGAGTTTACCAACATTTCACTATTTATCATTAAAGTACTCAACTTCGACATTATTTTTCATTTTTTAGTTTTTAAAAACTATAAATTCTTAATATAAAAACTTTTGTTAGAAGCTATCACAAAATTCACTGCACACAATCGTTATTTTATAGCTAACTAGCTGGCCCGGTCCGCGTTGCTGGCCCAAACATAAGATCAGTGTTATATTTCGTCTTGCTTCAAATATATAGCCTTGCAAAAAATGTAATGAATTTCTTGGCTTAGAAAAATTTGTGGGCGTGGTTTAAAAGACACGATTAGGTAGATAATTATCTTCAAATTATATTTTAGAACTAACAAAAAATAATATGTCTTTGTCTTTGCGAACTGTACAAATTTAAAACTTTTTTAATATCACTATGAACAACACAAAAATAAATTACGCATATCCTTCGTTCTTATTGAGAGCTATTGTCTTGAGTTTTAACAACCCGTTATAGTTTTTCCAAATTTTCCATTTTTCCGGGACACTTTTCTCATTTATATTTCCTTAAAAACCTAATTAAAACTATAATTAACATAAAATAATCGGCCCAGTCATTAGTAGTCGACATATTTGTGGAGCCGCAGAACAAAACGTACTTTTTCGTATTTTAAAATTGTATGTAAAATTAAGATTTATGTGTTTCGCCCGCTCATAAAACCTCATCAACCTGGAATTAGTAAGAAGTTTTATATTTAATAATACTTAATTAATAATATATTTCTCACTTTTTCTAGGTTCATGCTCTTTTATTAAGATACGGAATAAATAATCCCAAGTAACTGAACAATTTTAAATTTGCGAAAAAGTACGTTTTGTTCTGCGGCTCCTCATTTAGAAAAAGTGTTCGTTAAAATTTGTGTCTCCGATTTTAGATGTATTAAAAAAAGTGGGAGTGGACAATTTTTCTTTCGGTAAAAACTTTAGTTGTACTATCACGAACGTCAACAAATACTACTAATAGCCAAATCGGCCCTGCCGTTCTTCTATTTTAGATATATCGAAATAAAAGTGGGCGTGAAAAGTTTTTATTATTTTTATTTAAACCTAAATTCGACCATGACGAACACTAAAAAAAAAGTTTAGTCAAATCGATTCAACCGTCTCCGATTTTAGATATATTGAAAAAAGGACGCGTAAAGGTGAGCGTGATTAATTGGTTTTCCGAAAACGCCTAAGACGAACATTTAAAAAAAATATTATCCACATCGGTCAGTTCTCAAGTGATGCGATTACCAATGAACTACATTTGATCTTTATTTATTCTATATTTTATTTTTTTATAGATCAAATTTAATATATATCGAAAAAAGAGTCTTACCGTAAAAACCTTATTTGAATTTTACCAACTCGGTCCATCCATTTAAAAGTGGGCGTAGAAATGGAAAATGGTTCTTTCCGGAAAACCTCAGTTGGACTATAACAAACATTGAAAACAAAATAAGACAAATTGATCCAGCCATTCCATGATTTAAAATACATATATCGGGAAAAGTGAGAAAGTTAGCGTGGACAATTATTCTTTCCTTAAAAATCGTTTTATATGTTCTTTCGATACATAGAAAATAGTGGGCGTGGGAAATTTTACTATCAGTATAAACCTTAGTTTAATAATGGAACATTCTCAACAAAAAATAGCCAAAGGGGGCGTAGTCAATTTCTTTTTTCGTAAAAACCAAAGTTGGAAAATGATAAAAAATTCATTTAAAAAAAATTTAGTCAAATCGGTGCATCCATTCTCAGATTTTAGATTAATTAAAAAAGTGGGCGTAAAAGTTGGCGTGGTCGATTTTTCTTTCAGTAAAAACTTAAATTGGATTACTATGAACATTTAAGTAAAAAATTACACAAATCGGTGCAGCCGTTTTCCGATTTTAGATAAATCGAAAAAAGTGGGCGTAAAAGTGGGCGTGGTCAATTTTTTATTACGTAAAAACCTAAGTTGGACTATGACGAACATTTCAAAAAAAAAAATTGTCCAAATCGGTTCAGCCGTTCTCAACTGATGCTGTTACCAACGAACGACAATTGATTTTTATTTATATAGATTAGAAATTGCAAGAAAAACTACTGATAAAGTGACAATGCATCAATTCTGTCGAAAAATTGAGAAAGAATTGTTTACTTTGTTAAGTTTTTTTTTTATATAAATGTAAAAAAATAATGTCTTGCAAAAATTTTAATTTTGACTTTTGGCCAAAAAATGGGTAAAATTTCCTATAGTGCAGTGGTTCAAAAGTTATGAGCAAAACCGTGAATTCCTGATTAGTTTCACCTTAAATTCACGTGTTGAAAACCCGTTAAAAATGTTTTAAAAACATTGGTAAGTCACAAAAGTATTTTACAACGTATTTTTGTCACTCAAAAATATTTTTACACTAAAAAAAAATACACTCGAAAAAAATTTTACACTAAAAAAAAATTTACACTCAAAAAAAAATTAGTAAATTATTTTTTTTTCAGACATTACTTAAAAAAAAGTTTTTTTACACAAAATAAAATATTTCTAATCAAAAATGTTATTTTTTTCACGTTACCAAATTTACTATCACTTAAAAAGGGCATTATGGAGAGTATTCATAGATTCGACCAAGTCGAATTTAACTTTTCAACTTGTTTTTTTTTAATTTTTTTTTTCTTTTGAATAACCTTTCTTACATTGTGGTGGCTATCAATACATCCGGCAATGCCGAATTTTACATTTTTACTTGTTTTTTTTTACTTATTGTTGCACCGAGCAGTTTAAAATTTCATTTTAGTGATATCGGTTGGGCGGTTCAAGAGTTATGAACGAAGATGTAAGGACACCTTGAACAGAATTGGATTCCGAATCATTTTTTGGTCCAGGAATAGAAGTAGCTTCGTTACCGTGGGGGTTTGGGCAATAAATCATTTCACCTGCCTTTGTTCACAACAGGATTGTTTAGTAAATTGTAATGCTCTCCACTTTTCTCTCTGAACTGTCCCGTTGGTCACAAAATTTGCAAAGCATTTATGTATTTGTATGTTATTTTTGTAAGTTGTAAAACTGATTATTTTTTTAATCAAATCGATTACAAATGTAATTGTTTGCAGTGGTTTTATTCAACTACACTTTAATTACACTGTTCTCGAATTTGACACATTTTTTTTAACAAGCTGGGCATCCTACTGGTAAAGTTAATTCGAATACGTTAAATCCAATGGTGCTAGCCGTTTTTCGAAGTTAGCGCTCGTATTTGCTATATTCGAGATTTAAAATTTTGATGTCCAAGTACAATAAAAACGATATTTTTAAACTTTTGCTATAATTTTTAAATTTAAAACCATTCAACTTTATTAAATTAACACAACAAATCATAGTACTGTGAACTTTTTCGCGAAAAATATTTTTTGTTCGCGATTTTTATACCCTCCACTTAGTGATAGAGGTACACTAAAAAAATTATGTCATTAACTGTTTGTAGTTTATTTAAAAAGTTTTCCGTTTAGTCGTTTTTAAAAGAAAAAACATTTGTTTGATGTTCAGTTTTTATTAATGACTACTTCAGTCCTTTGTTTCAAAAATAACACACTAAAAAATTAAATCTTTCATTAACATTTAATTTTTAAAGTCATTTATTTTTGTTCTGTAAGTAAAAACTACTGATTATTCTTTTGATTTTTAATGATTTGTGTAAGTAATTTTTTTTTAAATTGTTGGTATTTTTTAATGAAATATCATTAGTTTTTACCTACACAAGTCAGTTATTTTTTTGTAGAAAAAAAAATCAAAAAATTATTTATAGAAATATAAAAACATGTTTGTATCAAGTGACTTTGGCACGATGGTTAGAGTGTCTGGCCAGAATGTAGTTGATTGCGGGATCGATTCCCCAAAAATTTTATTAAAAACTTTTAAAAAAATTATTTCAATAAAAAATTGTAAAAAATTACCTACGAAATCATTAATTTTTATTGTTTTCGTAGGTTATTTTTTTGAAATATGTTGGTAAAAATAACAGAACTATCATTAATTTTTAATGTTTTCGTTGGTTATTTTTTTCGAATTTGTTGGTAAAAAAGAGTGAAAAAACGTAATTTTTTAATGTTTAATGTTATTTATTTTAGAAAATTTTGTCAACAGTAAAAAATAAATGTTGATGTTTGTTAAAACAAATGAATAATTACTGGGATGGTTTTCAATTGTTTATTCACTGGTTTTAAGTGTGTTTTTCATTTGTTTTTGCCTACAAAATATTTTGTGTGTATATATAAGATTGTCATTCCGTTTGTAACTCATCGAAATATCGGTCTGGGACCCCATAAAGTATATATATTATTGATCAGTGATCGATTCTAAGACATTCTAGCTATGTCCGTCTGTCCGTCAGTCTGTGGAAATAGTGATCACGGACAAAATATTGCACATAGATGACTGAAACTTAACATATTTATTAGAAGTTCTCCTGAGAAGTTTGGTATTGCATTTGAGCGATATCGGTTCAGCGGTTCAAAAGTTATGAACGAAAATGTAAGGACACCTCAAAAATTTCAGTACATTCAACATAACCTAAAAATACAAAATGTTTTAATTCGCCTGCTGGTTGACATATGTGAACATAATTAAACACCAAATGGTATTTAAACAAGTATGAACATAGTTGTTGACAAAAAAAGACAAAAATCGCGGATTTTTTTTTTTTCGCGGAAATTTTTTTTCGAAAATTATTTTTTTTTTTTCAAAAGTAATTTCCTTTTGAATAAAGTTTTTTGCAATATTCTTTTGGGAATTGTGGAGGGCATTACTACATTCGGCAAGGCCGAATTTAACTTTTTACTTGTTTTAAATTGGTACAATACAATTATTTTTAGTTTTATTTGAATTTGCGACACCCATCTGGTACAGCTACTTACAATTAGTTCGCGTACACTAAATCCCATTGTATTATTAGTTTTTTCAAAGATAGCGTATTTATTAGCGATATTCGCGATTAAAATTTTTTAATGATAATTAAAAAAAACTATTTTTTATATTATTTAGACAATTGACAATAGACAATTTCTATCATCTTAACTACCATCTTAACCAATATACAAAAAAATTATAACACTTAAAATTTTATTCGCGGAAATTTTTTTTTCGCGATTTTTTTTTCTATTTTTTTTTTTATATTATTCAGACAATTAACAATAGACAATTTCTATCATCTTAACTATCATCTTAACCAATATACAAAAAAAAAAATATAACACTTTAAATTTTATTAGCGGAAATTTTTTTTCGCGAATTTTTTTTCCAATTTTTTTTTTATTTTGCTATTAATTTACGAAAATGTGTAGAATACGATACATTATAGAGACACAATTTTTCGAAACAATTTTTTTTTTCGCGAAATTTATTTATTCTTTTTCGCGGAATTTTTTTTTGTGAAAAATACAGTACATTTTCTAAATTTATATTTAAAAACTATCCCACAAGCATAAATAAATTTAATTTTTGTAGTTCTTTAGCTTCACAATTTTTAAATCGCGAATATCGCGAATACGAAAGCTACTTTAAAAAAACGGCAATCGGCATTGAATTCAGCGTACCCGAATCAGCTTTACCATCAAGGTGCCCAGCTTGTTAATTTTTACGACTATCACAGTGGTATCAGAATAAATTTATTTCTTTGTTGTTTTAAAAATTTTTTTTTTCAAAATTTTTAGAATTGAAATTAAATTTTTTGAAATTTGTTAAAAGTTTGTACTCTTTTTTGAGTTTTTGTTATTTTTTTTTGTATATAAAAATTTTGTATTTAAGCCCTCAAAAGTTTTTAAAATTTCTATATTTGTATTTTTCTTATTAAATTCTCCAAAAACTTGATTTTTCTTAAATTCCTTTTGTTAAAAAACTCACACTTTTTGTTTTAAATTGTTTTGTTTTTTTTATTTGTTTGAAATATTTTTCGGAAAATATTTTTCTTTTACAAAAATAAAATTATTTTACGTAATAAAAAAATTGGTTTGATATTTTTTCTTTTCTCTTTAAAATTAAGCGTTTTTTAAACACAAAAAGTCAACACTGTTTAAATAATTAAAATTATTTATTTTGATAAAAAAAATATCCTTAAAAATCCTTTATCTTTCTTTTTATATAATTTTAGGATTTTTTTAATTGATTTTTTTTCTTTCTTTTAATTATTATTTTTTTAAATATTTATAGACCCGTTAATATGTCTATGCGTTTTCACGTCCCGATTTCAATTGAGCTTTCGTAATTCCAAATTGAATTTAAGGTCTGTCTATCTATTGATCGATCGACAAAGAGTTCCGTTCCTCTGAGTACACAATAATAATAATGATGCTGCTATAGATGATGATGATGATGAGGGAGCATATAGCAATTAATGGTTTTTTGCACACTCATACCAAGAAAATTAAGCAGCATCATTTAACATAGAAGACCGACCAGCATTTCTTCCATACCAATCTAACCCATACATTGACTAGTGCGTTTAGGTGTATTCGATAAAAAAAAAAAAAAATCAAAAAAAGAAAAATTTTAAATTTTCTTTTTGAAAAAGAAATAAAAAAAGCTTTTTAAATTGGAATATATTTTCTTTATTGCTAATATATTATTTTTTTGAGAATTTTTTTTCAGATTTCCTTGCAAAAAAGTTTAAAGGAAAATTAATAATAAAAAAAACATAACATTTTCTTTTGTCGCAAATATTATTTATTAATTTGTTTTGCTGCAGAATAGAAAACTGAAAATCTTTATTTGAAATCTCTTGAGTTAAGTTAATTTGTGTTTTTCTTTATTTTCAAAATCATGTTGTCCATGTAGTTGTTATTTTTGTTGTTTTTCAACTTAAAAAAGATTTATGTTTTCTATAATTTTAATATTTTATCTCATTTTTTATGAGTTGATATTTTTAAACATAACATATTTTATATTAAACATGTACTTTATCATGTTTTTTTGTGTTTTTGCTATTTTAAAGTATTTTAATTTTTTAAGTTTTTCAAAATTTTTCAAAATATTTTTTTTATTTTTATTTTTTCAAAACAAGGTGCAAATAAACATATCGATCGTCAATCGTTTATCGATCATTAGAAGGAAATATAGAATTTATTAGAGCACAAGTATGTACTACATAATGTATATTTTGGGTAAAATTTAAAATTATATTTGAATTTATTTTGTAAAAAAAAGCTATTTTTAGGTTTTAGAAATATTTTTATCAGAAAAGAAGATTGAATATTTATTAAAATGTTATTTAAAATGGAAATAATTTAATAAAATTACTAGTTGAATAATTAAATTTTGTTTGAAAAACTAAAAAGAAAAGACAATTTAATGAGAGTTTAATCGCTTTTCCTGAGTTTTAATTTTTTGAGACGTATGATTGATATTTATAATTGAAATAATATCACTCATACGACTCCTTCCGCCCGGAAGTGGAATTTTACGATTTCTCTTTTCTTTAAGGTGTTAGTTTCTTTAAAAACATTTTAACCCAGGTAGAAAAATACGGTGGTTCCTACATTGGCAAAGCGTTAAAAGTGGGACAAAAATCGTTGGAAAAACACCAGTTTTACAAATAATGCTGTATTGGCCCAGTATGTAAATTATAACACTAGATATTTGTGTGCTAACTATTCTAGCCAACTTTGGAAAACCATGGAAAAAACAAAAAAATACTGTACGGGCACAACATCATAAAATAAATGTCATAAAATGTTTAAAAATAACATTAAAAATGCATTTAGGGGGCAAAAAATTGAAAGATTTGTTAAAAAGTTTTTAGAAAAAATATTTGGAAAGTTTAAGTCCCAGACAAAAACGATTTTTTTGTGCTTAGATTTTTTGTAGATTTTTTTTTAACAATTTTAGAAACGCTTTGAAAACTCCTTCCTGGTAAATTTTCAGACTTTTTTGATGATATGTTCGTTTACTCAAATTTCTTTTAATAATAACTTTTTCAAAAGTGCTCCAAGTTTTAAAAATGAACCATTTTTTAATTTTTTAGAAAAAAAATCCTAAAAATTTTTTAAAAGTGCAATAGCCTAAACAGTTAGGCGTCAGTGTTACAAACCATGAGTGATGTAGAAGCACAGGTTCGAATCTCATGGCAGGCTAGTCTGTTGATAAAAAAAAATTTTCTAGCACATATCAAATAATCAATTTAATGTAATTGCCTACTGAAGACGTAGAAGTGGCCACAGAAACCATGTTCTAGGGTAAATAATCATTTAATTTAAGCTTTAGAAGACACAATTTTTTATTTAATCAAAAACACAAACAACAAATTTAAACACACATGGCTTACGCCGAAAAAATATATAAAAGGTGCAATTTTTAAGTTTTAAAATTTAAATCTCATTTTTGAAAATATTTGTACTCTTTGAATTTTTTTGTTCAGTAAGATTGTGATTATTACTATTTTTTTAAAAAAATTTATAGCAGTATTCCAATCTTTATATCAGATCCACTGCTCCCATGGTAAGACCTAGAGGATTACGACCGACACCCATTAATTTTTACCTCTAAATTTTTTTTCCCGAATAAACTTATACTCTTTCTCCAATTCCTAAAGGGGCAAAAAATCTAAACCTAATCTTGGCCAAAAACTATTTTTTAAACTAACATTAATAATTTTTTTATAAATGACATTAATTACAGCTTAATTTTCGGCTAAAATGGCTAAAATTTTGAATTTAAGTGCTTTTCATGATCACGCACAACTGGGTTTTTTTGTTATTTTAAATGGCTGAAATTTTAAAATATAAAAGATTTTCATGAGTTAAAATTTTTAGGGTTGCTACCATACATAAAAAATTAAAAAAACTGAATATCTCGAAAACGATTGGATATGGCATCCTTGCGTGTTTTTATCGTGCCGTTTAAAAAAAAAATGTCTGTTCGTTTTCTATATATTCAATTTTTATTTTTTTATATGATGGTGGGCTGAAGTGTGGGCTTATGTAAAACTCTTATATTTCCAATTTCAGTCATATCGGTACTATAGGGTAGAGTGGGGGCACATTCGCCAAATATTCTTTGAAGTGCTGTAAAACCTAAACTAGTAGACTTTTTTCCTAAATTTCTTTTGATTTAAGAAGTACATATTTTAGCTTTAAAATGTATACTCCAAATGACTTTTATCTGTTCGACTTCTACTATGTTTTTTTTACATTTTTAAAGCAACCCAAATCGGCGAAACTGCCCCATTCATGGGGCACATGCTCCAAGAGGGTGGGGCACAATAGTCAAGACATTAAATTTCTAGAACTCCTTAACAATATAATTTTTTTAAGAATTATTATTAAAAACATGATTTTATTAATAAAACATAATTTTATTGGAAAAAACCAAAAAAATGTACTACCCGTGGGGCACATTCGCCAATTCCGTGGGGTACATCCGTCATCGGTGAATCAACCCCATGGGATACCATTTTAAGGGGCGTATGTACCCCATGGGGTACATCCGACGTCGGCTAATGTACCCCATTGGGGTACATTCGCTGCCAAAACTCCCCCATCCTCAACCTGGCGAATGTGCCCCAGAAGCGGGCACTCACAAAAAAATTAAAATTTTTACACTTAATTATTACTTATTACAACAAACTCATTGCAGTCTTTTTTAATTGATAGTAACGGTTTACCACAATGAGCAATATGTTTGTAACTCACAAAATTACAAAGTTATTACAAAATATATTTACTATGTAATATATTTTTAGCAATCTAAAAAATACAAAAACACATCTGTCAGCTTTCACGTGTAGAATACACATTTGACTCATTTATTACAATTTCATACCTCTCTTAGTTAAGGAGATAAGTGGGGTTGGTGAATGTGCCCCACTGTCGAATGTGCTCCTCTCTACCCTCATTGGCTATAATAAGCTTTGGCCTAAAAAGTTGCTCAAATTACCCTGGAAAAGACATCAAGGATTTTTAAAAACAAAATTTTGTATTAAAGCTAAAAATGTCCTCTTTACGCTGCTAAAATTTCAGGGAGATGTTTTTTCGTGTTGTCGAGCAATAGTTGGTTGGAAAGCTAATTGCTTGATGTTTTTTGAAAAATTTTGAAAAAAATCAAATATTTGGCAACAAACAAACTTTTATTTTATTAATTGCTCAACAATGCACCTCTCTGAAACTTTAACAACATTAAAAGGACATTCTAAACTTTAATTCAAAATTTTGTTTTTGAAAATCCATGGTGCCCTGGCCAGAAAAAAGGACATTTCAATTTTGTTTTGAACATTTTTTGTTGAAATTGTTTTAAACAACTTTTTTTTCTAAACTTTAAATACTTAGGCCCTTATTCATATTGAAATTAACAAACTTATAACAGGTTTATAAAACGAATTTCGTATGGAAATCTATTTTATAAACCTGTTATAAAGTGTTCAAATTTGAATATGAATAAGGGGCTTATAATTTAATCTAAAATATTATCTAAAAGTCAATTTTGTCAGAAAAGCGCTTTTAGTATTTTAGTATTTATCCAAAAAACATCGTTTTGTATTATTTATGAAGCTCTACCAAAAATTAATAAAATCGGTGATGCGCCAGTTAAATTCCCCATGGATTTGCCAATATTTAACATTTAAAATCCTTAAAACTTCATTTGTTTTGAAAATTTTTTAAAAATTTCTTAGAATTGAAATCAAATTATCCATCTATTCATTATACAAAATATTCAAAAATCTAAATATTAAAAAGTTTATTTCAAATTGAATTAATTTTAGATTTAACACAACTACATGCAATTGGCGCAAATCAATCAAATGTTAACACGAAAAGTAAAAATACAAATTTTGAATTAAATATTTCAAAATACACCGATACCCCACTATACGGATTTTATGGTTTCTGCAAAAATTGATGCAAAGATTCTGTAAGATACATCAGTATAATTAGGAGATGACACTGTGCTGGTTGATTAATCTGACTGAATGCAGGCTCTTTTTTTTCCAAATACTTGAAATGGAAAATCATGCGATTTTTTTTAATTTTTCAACTATTTGTATAATTTTGTTCGATCATCAAATAATTGCAAAAACATCTATCGACAAACATGAATCGTAAAGAAACTATTTGCATTAGATCGATTAAATTTTGCGATGATTTTTTTTAATTATAACGTTAGTTCAGCATACAGTGCGTATTCATTTTTTAACATTAATAATACGCATCGTATACTGAAATAATGATAACACCTTCCAACAGCCAATATTAAATACGAACCGGATGATACACGTCAGAAAGTAAAGATGAAATGAAGTAAAACTGCATTTACAGTTTTTCATTCCGTGATCCTGTTTCCTTTTAAAAGGACTTCAAAGTTTTTAAGGATACATTTTGTAAAATATTTTTGAAATATTTTTACTTGTCCCAGGATGACACTGGCAGGAAATGAAAGAGGAGGATCTTCCCTAATGTTTCCATTTTTCTATTTTGCCTTATCAGGATAAAAGGATGTGAATAAAGCCATTTGAAAACTTTATCAAAATATTTTGTTGAAAATTTTGAATGATATTAAAGGATACATTTTTGAAAGGACGTAACTTACCTCCTTTTTATGTAAAAATTATAAAATAGGAAAATTAGGGGAGATCCTCCTCAAGTACAAATATTTAAAAAATATTTTATAAAATTTAATCCTCTAAAACTTTGAAGTTCTTTTAAAAGGAAACAGGGACACGAAATGAAAAACTGTAAATGCAGTTTTACTACATTTAGTATCTAGTTTCAAACGTATATTATCCATTTTGTGTTCAACGACTTTTTTTCTTTTTTGTCGGACGGTGTAATAAAATGAATGAAATATCATTATAAAATCTTTTTAATGGACCTATTATTATTTTTTAAATATTTTTTTGAATTCTTATTATTAATATTTGAGAAATTATGTTATTTTCGGAAAATTTTCAATATAAAGTTTTCAATATAAACAAAAGAAACGGTTGGTACCAATGGATTAGGAGACTTCGAGTTAGAATTACCTACCGATTCAAACTCTTTTTAGCAAAAAAAAAAACATTTTGTAAAGACCTTATGGAATTTTTAGCCGTAAATTTTGTATGGTTCTTAAAAATGATAAAACCATAACTCGCCGTTTTACGAGGTCTCGGTCTTTTGTGTAAAAATAACAAATTTTATGAACGAAAGGAATTAAAAATGAATTGTAGGTACTTGGTGGTTTTTAACATCAATGTACAACAAGTCGAATATACATGAAATGTTGTGAATATTTATTAAAGAAGTAAAAAAAAAAAGAAATTTTATTAATAAAATGGATGTATGAGTATTTCAATTTGATGTTTTTTTGTGTGGATTTGAAGGAAAATATGAATGAAATGCATCATTAAATTTAGATCACTATTTTGTATGTGAGTAAATCAAATGAAAAATTAAAAAATGAAGAAAAAAATAGGTATTTTTGTAGTTATTAACCATGTAATGAACAGGATGAATCAAATTTTGTAAAAAAAACTGTAGAAAGAATTTTTGCAATTATTATGTTTGTTAAAATATTTTACTTCCTTTATGTTTGTAAAAATTTGTAATTTTACACAAAACGTGTAGTAATCTGCACATCATGTAAAACTGTTTTTATTAATGTTTTACTACCTTTATGTTCGAAAAAATAAACAATGTGTAATTTTGCATATAAAATAGAAATATTTTAATCATTATGTTATTCAAATAACCAATGTGTGAATAACTGTTAAAAATTACACATTTAACCTCTTTTGGTACTTTTTTGATAATATTTAAAATTACACAATAAATGTGTAAAATTACACAAATTGTGTTTTAAAGAACAATTTTTCTTACAACTATAATTGTTAAAATATTCGCTTTTAGCATCTTCGTGTTCGTAAAAATACAAAATGTGTAATTTTACACAAAACGTGTAGTAATATGCCTATAATGTAAATTTGATGAAAAAAAGTTTTGAATGTAATGGTAGGAAACATTTTTCATTTTATTATGTGGGCAAGGCCACGAAAAATGAAACCACATAGATTTTTTTTTCTGTCACAAAGCCCAAAATATTTTTTATATTTCAAATGTCAAATATGTATAGAATATGGCATCACTGTATGCCAGTCCAAAATTTGTGTCTGCTTTGACATTTTACATTATTTTCATAAGTGGCACGTGCAAGGCGTAGTTGGAAAATATATCAATGTCGGCGAAAAAGGTAAATTTTGTTGGTATTTTTTGTGCTTTAGACAGATGATTACTTTTTTTGGATAGAATATAAATCAAACTATTGATAAGCAAGCAAATTTGTGTACAAATCTTGGCTTTTGGACCAATTAGGGCTTAAAGTAATCAGCCGCAAATAAATGGTGACGTTACTGACAAATTTTTATAAAACGTTTTTTTATGCATTAACTAATTAGAGAAGAGGTTGGATGCAGTGGCGTATACAGGGGGGGGGGCCCGGGGGCCCGAGCCCCCCCCCGAAATGATTTTACAAATTTTAGGATTTGGTATCAAATAACAAGTACAATATTAAAAAACTTCTTAAAAAAAATCTAAAAACATTAAGAATATAAAATTTTTTTGAAGAAAAATGTTTTGAAACTGAAAATTTTTCTGTTAAAAAAATCTCAAAATCTGAAAATTTTTATCTTAGAACTTGAAACTTTAAAATTCCAATGAAAAAAAATCTTAGAACCTGAGGTTTTATGTACACAAAAAATGCACCTAATTGTAAGTAAAATGTAGTCAAATCTTAAAATGCGACTTTGTCTTTTAGAAAAATGTTTCAGAACGAAACTATTTCTTAAAAAAAATGTCTCTGAATCTAAAACTTTCTATAAGAATAATGTCTGAGGATCTAAGACTTTTTCTAAAGGAATAATGTCTTAAAATATTGGCCTTTTTCTCAGAAGTTAAGACTTTTTCTATAGGAAAAATGTCTCAGAATCTAAGACTTTTTTATATTAAAAATGTCTCAGAATCTGAGACTTTTTCTATAAAAAATTCTCAGAATCTGAGGCTTTTCTATATGAAAAATGTTTCAAAATCTGAGAACTTTTTATAGGAATAATGTCTCTGAATCTAAAAAATGTCTCAAAATCTGAGATTTTTTCTATAAAAAAATCTTAGAATCTGAGGCTTTTCTGTATGCAAAATGTTTCAGAATCTGAGAACTTTCTATAGGAATAATGTCTCTGAAACTGAGAATTTTTCTTACAATCTAGGAAAATGTCTCAGAATCTTATAAAATTATCTCAAAATCTAAGATTTTGTGTATAGGAAAAATGTCTTAGAGACACAAGCTGAGACTTTTTGAATAGAAAAATGCTCAAAATCTGAGACTTTTTCTATTGTAAAAATATATTTTTCTCTAAGAATATTGTCTTAGATTCTTAGCATTTTTCTATGGGAAAAATATTTCAGAATCTGAGACTTTTTCTTATGGAAAAAGCAAAGATTTTCTCAGAATCTAAACCTTTTGGTGTAAAATGTTTCAGAATCTGAGAAAATGTGCTAGACTAGAAATATCTCAGATACTCGGAAAATGTCTTGCAATTGGAGTCTTTTCTTTTGGAAAAGTATTTTATGAATATGTTTATAGAATCATTTTCTAAAGTGACTTTTTCCCGAGAAATGTTTTCCATTGGAAATATGATTAAGAGTCTTTGACTTTTTCTATAACAAAAACTGTCTTAACTGGAAATTGTCACAGAATCTTAGACTTTTCTTTGAAAAAAAATTTAATATAATCTTCTTTGTAAAAATGTATCAGCATCTGATACAATTCACACTTTAAAAAAAATTTAAAATATAAAAAAAAAATATTTTTTTCCCCTCAACAGCTTTAAACTTACACAAAAATGAAGAATTTGATTGTGTTTCATTCAGTTCAAGGAAAATATCGAGAAAAATTCTAAAACATTATGTAAATTTTTTGGAAAATTTTTTTTTTTTTTAAAAATAAAATAAAATCCTGGATACGCCCCTGGTTGGATGAGCTGATTTTTTTTTTAGTATTTTTGAAGTACTTTCATAATCTATGCTTAAATAAAGCATTATTTGCATATATCAGGGTATTTTTGCAAAATAAGATTGTGTGACGTTACTGACGGATTTTTTTATTTTTGTTATTTTTACTATTTTGCTTAATAATTCGGTATTTAATTGCATCTTAAACTCCTCTACTATGATTTTTTCGCCGTGTAGGGTCCCTCTATGCTTAAATGAAGCAATATTTGCATATAGCAGGGTATTTTTGCAAAATAAGATTGTGTGACGTTACTGACGGATTTTTTTTATTTTTGTTTTTTTACTTTTTTGCTTAATAATTTGGTATTTAATTGCATCTTAAAACTCCTCTACTATGATTTTTTCGCCGTGTAGGGTCCCTCTATTAACCCAAGAAAAAAAAAGACCCAAAATTGTAACGAAATTCGTACGTGTGACGTTACCGACATTTTGTGTAACGTTACTGACACTGCTTTTATGTCATTTACTTGATTAAAACATAAAATATTAAGCCCACCTTTTGGATAAAAATCATCTTTCATCCTTCCTTTTTTAAAATAATGGGCAATAATAAACATGAACTCTTTCAATTCGCTCATTTTTACACAAATGTTCAGTTACCTCCAAACACACTTCCAAAATCCGGTGACGTTACTGACAGCTTTTTTTTTTTGTTTTTTAAATACAGCAAAATTGTCTGCAGTTATGACGAGAACTTTCATACGCCGCTCTCAAGTTGGGAGAAATAATTGTATTTTATAAAGATATTGACCAAAATATGTGAACGAGCGTGACGTTACTGACGGTGGCCTTGCCCATGTGTGTTTAAATGTTTTACTACCTTAATGTTGGTAAAAATACCCAATGTGTAATTTTACATATAAAATGGGAAATATTTTTATTTTTACGTTATTAAAATAACCAATGTGTGTATAACTGTTAAAATTTGCAAATTCAACATTTTTAGGGACTATTTTTGATAGTATTTAAAACTACACAATAGATGTGTAAAATTACACAAATTGTGTTTTTTAAAAACATAAAAGAATTTTTCTTACTACTATGATCGTTAAAATATTTTACTTTCTTCATGTTTGTAAAAATACAATATGTGTAATTTTACACAAAACGTATAGTAATCCGCCTATCATGTAGATTTATTGAACACAGTTTAGAAAAAAAAAGGAAAAGGTAGGAAACAATTTTCATTCTATTATGTTGGTTTAAATAGTTTCTACCTTTATGTTAGTAAAATTTCCCTATGTGTAATTTTACATATTAAATGTGGAATAATGTTTCTATTATTATGTTATTAAAATATCCAATGGGTGAATTAATGGTAAAAATTACACTTTTAACCTCTTTAGGGACTATTTTTGATAATTTTAAAAATTACACAACAAATGTGTAAAATTGCAAATTAAATATGTAAAATTACACAAATTGTGTTTTTTTTAGAAAAATATTTTAACAAATGGAAGATCGCATTTTTGGGTTAAACAGAAAAAATATATAATTTCCAGGGTACTGTGTAGGTAAATAATGAGCAAACCAAAAATAAAATTTTATATTTTTTCATAAAATTGTATACTTTGTTAAATATTGGCAATATTAAAGATTAAGAGAAAAAAATATTGATTTTATTTAAAGAAAAATACAAAAATCAAATGATTTTAATACATATTTTTTTTTCTATAAAATGCCATGCTAAAATGAAAAATCAATGCAACAAATGTTTTTAGCGAAAAAACACATTTAGGAACGACACATCATTTAAAGTAAAACATCATCAAAAGAAATCAGGCGCTGCTGGTGACTACTTTTTAAAAATTTTATTACAATTTTTTTTTTCCCAAATTCAAATTTTCTTTTTTGTAATTTCAAAATGGAATGATTTGTTTTGGTTTGGCGTATGAGTGTATAAATGTAGTAAATATTTTTATTTTTTATTTTTTTTAAATTAAATTTTTTGCCAATTTGATTTTCAAGTATTTTAATAGTTTTTATAATCATGTAACGCATGTGTTTTATCCATCATGCAAAAATAAGTGTGTAAAATTACTCTAGCCCAAAAAGTATATTATTTAAATACTTGTGGGTTGTTGCTTGTGTAATTTGTATATAAAAAATATTTGAATTTTTACAAAATAGTCATAAATCATAAATTTAATTAACATGTTTGTTATTTTTGTTATTTTACTGCTGCTTAAGCAAAACTTTATGAATACGAAAAAATTTTTATGAATACTAAATTTTTAAAAAGTAATTCAACCAATTAACTCATTAATAACAGCATTCAGATTGCATTTTTTTCAAGATTGTAAAATTTTTTTAAGAACTTTAAAAATTACAAAGGGAAAGTGAGAGAGCCAGGTAATTTCAACGTGAAAAAATATTTATTTTTTTAATTTTTTTTTATAAAAAGTGACCGATATAAATAAATTTAAAACAGAAAAATAGTTTTCTTGAAAATTATTGTAATAGAATATCAAGGTATAATAAGTAAAGAAAAGTGACCTCGAGCTAGAACAACCCCACTAAAAATGTTATATTTTAAAGGTCGAATAAATAAATTTTTATTTTTGAATAAAAATTAATAAGAATTCGAATTAATCTAAAAATATTTTTCAAACTTCAATGGGAGTTGGAACACTTAGGAAATTTAAAAGATGGCTAATTCTTGATTTGCAAATCTAAAATCAAATACTGAATTTAATCCAATTCGGAGGCGATGAGGAAACTTCAAAATCTTCGAAAGGAAATATAAATCACATCTGAAGGTGGTGTAGGAGACGCATTTTAACTACTTCAATTTTCTTTTAACGTCTAAATTAAAATAAGTTCATTGTCTGCCTTAAATTAAATTGAAAAAAATTTAAAACACGATTTTTATTTCAGTAAAATTTTGTCAAAAAATTAATGACTATATAACGACATCTTGTTTAAAAATATTTAAAAAGATCAATAACACTTTTATATAAATTTTCAGTCAATATTTGTGTTAAGCTCCCACCCATCAGTCTTTATACATAATTTTATTTGAAATACAACAACAGCTGTAGTTTTTAAAAATATAAAATCCACAAATCATAATTTTTCAAATTTGGATGAAAAAAAAAAACGCAAAAAGTAAAAGAACGGTGTCGAAAAAATACGATTTTTCTTAATCGAATTTTGACATTTTAGACAAATAACTTTTTTTTTAAAATCTTGTATAAAACCTTTTCGAGGCTAATCGGATTAAATTAACCAGTGGCGCCCGGCGATCAAAATTTTGGATTTTTAAAAATATTTAAAAAAAAATTATATAAAAATATGTTTTGCTATACATCGTATTTATTTACTAATTTGATGCGCTATACATGAATAACACAACTTTTTTGAAATCAGTTAAACGATTTTCGAGACATCGATATTTGAAATTTGCATAAAATTACGGGTTTTTCCTACGGTCTAGAATTAAAAAAAAAATCTCATAGTTTTTTTCCTTGACATTTACATAGAACTTAAAACAAACTTTCACTTTAAATTAATTTGAGCCAAACCCGATAATTTTAACCCGTGCGCCCTTCGATTAAAGTTTGGTTTTTTTAGAAAATTTTCAGCAAAAACTCATAACTTTGATCGAAGGGAGCCATGGGTTAAAATGGTCTGATTAAGCTCAAATGAAAGTTTGCCTCAAGATCTATGAAATAGTAACTAGATAAAATTCTGAGATTTAAAAAAAAAAATGCTTAAAAGTAGAGAAAAAAATATTGGAAATATTTTGACAAATTTTTAATGGCGATATCTCGGAAGCCGTTTGACCGATTTTAGAAATTTTTTAATATTTGTATTTAGCACCGCATGTGAAAATGAATAAAAAACAAGTAAGAAAGTTATAGTCGGTCAAGACCGACCATATGATACCCTACACCAGTGTTTTCCGGAAAATAAGTCTCAAGTCCAAAAATGGACCGATTGGATCTATCTTTTGTTAGATCTTTATTTAGTGCAGAAAACACACACAGATCAAATTTTAGTGGAATTGGTATATTTTTTTGCCAATAGACCGATTTAACTGAATAGCGGCCGAAATTTTGATATGGGGCACTAAGTCCAAAAATGGTCCAATTATATTCCAATTTGATTTGGTTATTAAAGTACACGTTTTACACTTAAAATTAAAATTTTTATCAAATATTTCCATTTTTAGGAATTTTGAGGGAATTATGTGAATATCGGGAGGGGGTTTCTATTGGGACTACCAGAAAGACTGACCCGATTCCTTTGAAATTTGGAATGATGATTCGTGCATACAAAATTTGATTACCTATAAAATTTCAAAGCGATATCTATTAAACTACAGTTATTAGAGTCATTTAAGCCTAATCCAAAGGGGTCGTTTGTATGGGGGCTAGGTCTGAACATGGACCGATTTTTTCAATTTCAATAGGCTTCGTCCTTGGGCCAAAATATGCTAAAGTTTCAAATTTCAAGTCAATTGGTTGAAAATTGCGACCTGTATCGTGCTTAAACCGATAGATGGACAGACGGACGGACATAGCTAAATCGACTCAAAAAGTGATTCTAAGTCGATCGGTATGCTTAAAGGTAGGTCTAGGACCAATATTTCGGGTAGTTACAAACATCAGCACAAACTCATTATACCCTGTACCACAGAGTGGTGTAGGACTCCAACATATAAAAAAAAAATATCAGAGCCGTTTTGGGGGGGGGGGTCAGTAGGGGACATTAGGGAACACATAAAAACACGCGGTAAATGTTTACAAATTCATTAATTATGCGTTTTGAGATTAAGTTATACAATTTTATCATTATTTAAATATATTTTTAATATCTACGCCCACAAAAGGGGGGGGGGGGGGGCGGTCAGTGCAGTTTTAGATGTCGATACGTTCGCAACATATTTTCAAGTTTTCGTGTGCATAACAATTCACTAAATCCCCTGATAATGATTCTCAAAGAGAATCGAAATATTGGTATGGAATAAAAGAATATTTATTTACAAAAAAAACTGGCCTCGAGCTTGAAGAATTTTCATTTATTATACCCTCCAACTACAGTATGGGGGTATACTCACTTTGTCATTCCATGTGTAACGCTTCGAAATATTGGTCGGGGACCCCATAAAGTATATATATTGTTGATCAGTGATCGATTCTAAGACATTCTAGCGATGTCCGTCCGTCTGTCTGTCCGTCCGTCTGTCTGTCCGTCCGTCTGTAGTTAACACGATGCAGTCCAAAATAAAAGAGCTAGACCCCTCAAGTTTGGCATAAATATGTCTTATGGTCCTAGGCAGGTTAAGTTCGGAAATGGGCTAAATCGGACCAGGGGGAAAAAAGTTCCCCCTTGAAGAACTAAACCAACCTCTTAAAAATGACAATTTTTTAGACGTTTTTTGTATTTTTGTGAAACAAATGAAACATTTTTATGTTCGCAGAAGTTTATAGTCCTGCGCTTGGACCCAGCGGATTAAAAAATTTTGCTTTTTTTTTGCCCGCCGCTCTTTTAAGGGCGTGGATAAAAAAGTTTTAATAATTATAAAACTATAATACTTTAGTGCACAAATCAGACAAAAATTAACTTGTAAGCATATACCGCGAGGGTCAAGGAGTCCCCCCAGCTCACCGACCCCTCCCCTAAAAACGCCCCTGTCAAAAATTTTTTTTATAATTTTTTACATGTTGGAGGGTATAAAAGATTCGGCACAGCCGAATTTAACACTCTCACTTGTTATTAATTGAATTGATTAAAATAAATTCTTGAAATAATTAAAAAATTAATTGAATTGATTAAAAAATAATTTGAATTAATTTATTGTTTAATTTTTTATTTAAATCTCTCATAATTGTTGATAATGACGTTTATTGAACTTATTAATTGAGTGAATTAAAATATTTAATTAAAAAATAATTTATAACACCGTCCGACAAAAATTAAAAAAGTCGTTGAACACTAACTGGATAATATATGTTTGGAACAAGAGACTAAATGTAGTAAAACTGCATTTACAGTTTTTCTTTTTGTGATCCTTTTAAAAGGACTTAAAAGATTTAAAGGACTAAATTTTATAAAATATTTTTTTAATATTTGTACTTGTCCTAGCATGCCACTTGTGATAGCAAATGAAAGAGGAGGTTCTCCCCTAATTTTCCTTTTTTTATTATTTCTACATATCGGGAAAAAGGAGGTAAGTTATGTCCTTTCAAAAATTTATCCTTAAATGTCATTCAAAATTTTCAACAACATATTTTGATAACGTTTTCAATTGACTATATTCACTTTCTTTTATTCTGATATGCCAAATATAAAAATGGAAAAATTAGGGGAGATCCTCATCTTTCATCTGCCGTCACCAGTGTCATCCTAGAACAAGTAAAACTTTTTCAAAAATATTTTACAAAATGTATTCTTTAAAACTTTGAAGTCATTTTAAAAGGAAACAGGATCACGAAATGAAAAACTGTAAATGCAGTTTTACTCCATTTGATCTCTACTTTCAGGCGTATATCATCCGGTTCATGTTTAATATTGGCTGTCGGACGGTGTTATCAACTGATTTATGTTTACTTATAAAACAATCCTAAAACAGCACTCTTTTTGAACACCATTTTTATGCCAATTAAAAATTTGTTCTAAATTATTCAAAATAAAATACTTTGTTTAAAGGGTATATGACACTACATTTTTTTTGTATTAAATTGAAATTGACGGCATACTAATCACATTAGAGAACAGCATTACCGGAGTCGGTAATACTGTGATCTAATGTGATTAGTATGCCGTCAATTTCAATTTAATAAAAAAAAAATGTAGTGTCATATACCCTTAACATTTGTTTTTCAGCAATTTTTAACAAACAGCTTAAAAATAAATATAATTATAATTTATAAGAATCCATTCACCTTTTTTGGGAAAATTTAAAATTATTAATATTAAACAAAACAACCATTAAAGTCATAAAGAAATAATGCATTTTTCTTTTTCGACCATTTAAAATATTAATTAACTTGTTTAACTGTCAACAAAAATCTGTTTGGATTGGTTGTACCCACATATCATCAGCATTTAAAAATCAGCATGTTTTTTATGCCTGACGGGCAATGTGAGTGATGGATATACGTTGCACACTCATTGTCATTTAGAATAATGAGAATTGAAATTATTTTTTAAAATATATAAATGATTTTAAAATTAATTTTGAATATATTTTTTGTTAAATGCGTATTTAAGAGCTTTTTTGTAATTAATTAAATGAAAATTTAATTTGCATGTTAAAAAATTATTGAACTTACCAACAACAATTCCGCCGGTAGTGGGTACTGGGAATTTTTCGAAAGCAACAGTTCTGTAGGAGGTATCTTTACCGTTAACTAAATGTTCAGTAGTCTGAAATTTAAAAACAAAGAGAAAAATATATTTTATAAATTTTATGGATATAAAAAAAAGTTTTGTTTGTTCGAGGCCATTTATTTTTCCCGTTTTAACGTAAGAAGTACTTATGTTTATTTTACTTTCTATCTTAGGATATTCTTTTAACAAGTACTCATAGAGTTAAATAACAAAGAACCAAAATAGTAGTTTTTTTATAATAAACACCTAAATAGTACTTTTTTTTTTAAGTACAAAAATTATATATTTTTTAATGCACCAAAATTGTATTTTTCTCATAAAATTGTACTATTTTGTCACTTTTTTAAAAAAAGTACTTTAAATAAAAATGTATAAGTATTTTGAAATTTTTCTTAAAAAAGTACTATAGGGTGTTTTTTTTTACTGTTACCGAACTTCAAATTAAAATAAAGTAAGGAAAAATATTTTTGATATCAATCAAACTGACTTTTTTGGATAGAAAATTTTATGACATTAATGTTTAAAAATGATTTGGAGCCATATCGATACCAAAAATGGCTCGTACATGGAGTAATCTGAACCTCCATTTTCACACAATTTTCACAGAGTTTGAGGCCGTTTTTCGAATTTTTCCAATATCTCGTCGAAGGTTTATTTCCAGGTGTTTAATTGTCTCTAATTTATCGAAAAGACAAGTTACTTTACATAGCCCCACAGAAAATAATCCAATGGGGTTAAATCAAACGATATTGGTAACCAATTAATAGGATCTTTGAATAGAATTTACACTCAAAAAATTTTGTCATTAACTGTTTGTAGTTTATTTAAAAAGTTTTCCGTTTAGTCGTTTTTAAAAGCAAAAACATTTGTTTGATGTTCAGTTTTTATTAATGACTTCTTCTGTCCTTTGTTTCAAAAATAACACACTAAAAAATAAAGACTTTCATTAACATTTAATCTTTAAAGTCATTTATTTTTGTTCTGTAAGTAAAAACTACTGATTATTCTTTAAATTTTTAATGATTTGTGTAAGTCATTTTTTTTTTAAATTGTCGGTATTTTTTAATGAAATATCATTAGTTTTTACCTACACAAGTCAGTAAATTTTTGGTAGAAAAAAAAATCAAAAAATTATTTATAGAAATATAAAAACATGTTTGTGTCAAGTGACTTTGGCACGATGGTTAGAGTGTCTGGCCAGAATGTTGTTGGTTGCGGGATCGATTCCCCAAAATTTTATTAAAAATTTTTAAAAAAATATTTCAATAGAAAATTGTATAAAAATCATTAAAAATTAATGATTTCGTAGGTTATTTTTTTGGAATTTGTTGGTAAAAATAACAGAACTAACATTAATTTTTAATGTTTTCGTAGGTTATTTTTTTCGAATATGTTAGTGTTGCGGGGGGTTGGCGGCTCCTTTAGCCGCTAGTTTTTCAAATAAAAACTCGATTATTTTTTTCAATAAAATTAATGGGGGCCTTCAATGGCTATTTTATTATAATATAAAAAACAAAGTGATTTGCCGTCTATGGCGGTTTAACAAAAATGTACAAGAGATCTGTATGTTGCCTTCAGTGGCTGTATTGTAATTCTAAAAATCAGACTTATATGAGTTGCCTTCAACGGCGGTATTTTACAAAAACTACAAACTACAATTTGTGTATCTATCATGGAAAAGGGAACCAAAGAGATGAGAGAAAGATAGAAATTTCCCTTTTCCAATGGGAACAATCATAGGGGATTGCCACTGCGTCAAAAACGCAAGATCATAGGGGATCATAGGGGATCAAAATAGCGAAGAGAAATGGGTAAACGTCGCCTGCGTTTCACCCTACATTCACCCTGGTTAAAGTTGCTTTAACATTCTCCCGGGCGGGAGTGGGTTTTACAGCGGCACCCGTGCCATTCGCCACTGATGATCCAACCGAAATGGGACTTCTGGGCCCGTGGCATATCGTCATATGGACGAACTATTTCGGGGAGCAAAATTTGCTGCAGACTCTGTGCACCCAAGACTCCATCGATTTCTCGGCACGTGTCAAAAAAGTAATGTGCCCAGGGCTCAAATTGGCGGAAATGCTCTCTTAGCAGTGGGTCACGTATCGGCTCTGGCATGTGGAAGTCAACGCCAGTCTTCAGCTCGAGTCGCCAGTAGGCGAACGGTTGTCCTTCCGTTGGCTTGAACGTGGGGTAGGAGGGGTTAACTCCAAACAACCCGTACTCCTTTTGACCAACCAAGCGAGGCTGAAAATCTGGGAACATACCCGCTACTCTTTTCAACAAGAACGACGTTTCTCGTGTGTGGTCCAACAAAAACGTGACGAACATAGGCCCCGTCCGATACAGCAGATTTACTCGGACGATAGGGGGAATGGTAGCTGCCGAAGGCAAAATGTTCATCGGCCGCTCGATTTCATATAGGGGCGTTTCTTCGAGGGCCCGTACACGACGGGGCTGACTGAAAACGTCTTGTTCCACCTTGACGATTTGCTCTAGGGGAGCGTTGACAATTGGCTCTAGGGGAGCGGGTGCTTGGGCGCTTGGCTCTAGGGGAGCTTGGGCAACTGGAGGCTCCGACATTTGTACAGGTGCTTGAATAGCTTCCGGGCGAGATACGGGGCCATCTTCATTATCGCTCGCTTCCTGACCTGGCTGATGCAGGAACGTGTGGTGCTTACCGTGGCATTGCAGACAACGGTGTGGGGATTCGCACCAATACCGATTATGCGAAAGCGCCAGGCAATTAAGGCAATAACCCATCTCGATGATGTGCTCTCGGCGGCGTTCAACTGGCAACCCCTTGAAGATTGGGCAAAATTTGAACGGGTGGTTGATTTTGCAAAAAGTGCAGCGAGGCTTGCTGAGCAGCGAAGTTTGCATGATGAAGCTAGGGAGAAAAGAAAGAAAAAGAAAAAATATGCAAAGTGATATTAGTAATTATAATGGCGACGAATTTCTCTTGAGGGTTTTTTTTTTGTAATCTGGTGGATTATTGTGGTTTCGCTACTGGGATTGAGTCGGGTGGATGGTTGGTGATTGGTAAAATGCAAAGTTTTACAATCGGTCGCATTATTAGCCCATTCTGGGTTTTTACTTCGGCAACTCTTACTCGACTGTCTTTACCGTAAATTACTTTTGTGATGCGTCCCAGACGCCATTCGGTGGGTGGTAACAGATCGTCTTTTATTATAACGAAGTCACCAGGTTTAACGTTATGTTGCTCGGTCTTCCATTTAAATCGGCGTTGTAGCTCAGTTATGTATTCGTTTTTCCATCTGCGAGCGAATATGTGCTGAAGAGCTTTTAGGCGCTCCCATCGTTTTATGAAGGCCAATGTTTTTAGTGGGGGCTCTTCAGGTGCCTCAGGAGGGGCGATGAGCGGTGCACCGCGTAGGAGATGACCTGGAGTCAAAGGAAGCAATTCAGTGGGATTTTGAGTCATAGGGGACATCGGGCGCGAATTTAACACGGCTTCAATTCGGATCAGAAGAGTCGAAAATTCTTCAAACGTGAAATTTAGATTGGAGGCAACTTTTTTCAAATGAGTCTTCATACTTTTGACGGCAGCCTCCCAGAGGCCACCCATATGAGGGGCGTAAGGGGGGATGAATGACCAATTGAATCCGTGAGCACTATATTTCTCAACCAGCGCTTTTTCTGCCGTTTTTAAGAAAACGTTGTGGGTTTTTAGCAGCGCGTAGTTGGCACCCAGAAAGTTCCGACCATTGTCAGAAAATATTGTCTTAGGGAGACCTCGACGTCCGGTAAACCGGTCAAAGCATGCCAGGAACGCGTCTGTAGAAAGATCGGAGCATACTTCCAAATGAACTGCTCTAGTGGAGAAGCAAACGAAGACTGCAGCATACCCTTTGAGGAGTTTAGCGTTTCGTAAATTGGAGGATTTGATGGAAAATGGGCCAGCAAAGTCAACGCCCGTATATGTGAATGGAAGCGAAAAGGTGACACGTTCAGGGGGGAGCGCGGCCATGATTTGGTGTTGAAATTTATGCTTATAAATAGCACACGCTTTGCAGCTTCGAATACACTTTCGAATGAGATTTTTTACTCTTGGGATATAGTACCCTTGCCTAATGGCGCGCAGCATTATGTGTTGTTCTGAATGCAGCAAAATGTGATGAGTATACCTTACGAACAGCATCGCAAAGTGCGAATTTTCTGGGATGATGATTGGATGTCGTTCTTCGAAGCTCAATCCAGAGTTATTGAGCCTACCTCCCACCCGTAATAAACCATCTTTATCGATGAAAGGAGTGAGCGTCAGAAGTCTGCTTTTTTTGCTTAGAGGCCTTTTTTCGTACAACTGAGTATATTCTTTTGCAAAGTGCTCCTTTTGAGCGAGTAAAATTAATCGGTTCTTTACAAAACTAATTTCTGCCGAGGTGATGAAAGTTTCGGTGGAAAACGGTCGTTTGAGAATACGGTTTATAAATCGAAAACGATAACAAAAGACTCTTAGGGCTTTATCAAACGAAGAGAACTCTTCAAGAAAATCAACAGGGTTCATTTCAGATTCTGCCGTTGGATCGGTTTTAGATTTCGACTTACTTTCAGATGTGTTCAGCTGCAAGGCTACATAAGGGGTAGATTGGGAATCGATCACATTAGCTTGAGGCTGGGCGCTGCACGATTTTTTCTCTTCCAAATTAGTTGGGTCGAAGGTACGGGGTTCAGGCCAACATTCAACTGGCTGAGTGAGCCAAGAGGGTCCATGCCACCATAAATTACTATCAATCAGTTCTTGAGGGTAGCATCCACGGCTGCCAAGATCAGCTGGGTTTTCGTCAGTTTTGACATGTTTCCATTGTTCTGTCTTGGTAGTTTGTAGCACCTCTTTTACACGATTTGAGACAAATGTTTTTAATAAATCAGGCGATTTTTGTAACCAGCCGAGAACGATCGAAGAATCGGTCCACATAAACAACTCATACTTGAACTGGAGGTTCGCAATTAAGCTTTTGATTAGCGCGGTAATAAGTACTGCTCCGCACAACTCTAGCTTGGGGATAGTAATTTTCTTAAGGGGGGCAACTTTGGTTTTTGCTATCAGCAAATTACTGTTGATTTCTCCATTCGGACTTGTTGTTCTGATGTACACCGCACCGCAGTAGGCTTTCTCCGAAGCGTCGCAAAATCCATGTATTTGAACATGGTGCTGTGGCGAGAAATTAATCCATCTAGGAATCTTCAAAGTCGTGATGTGCGGCAGATTCTGCAAAAACTTGTTCCATCGTATCAGAATCAGCTGTGGTACACCTTCATCCCATCCTGCCTTGTCTTCCCAGAGCTCTTGCATTAAAAGCTTGGCCACGACAACAATAGGACCTAACCACCCTACTGGATCGAACAATTTAGCTATCACTGACAGAATTTGTCTTTTTGTTGTAGATAGTCTGATTTCAATAGGGTCGATTGCATAATAAAACGTGTCTGACATGGCGTTCCAGCGGATACCGAGCGTCTTGATTGTGCTAGAGGCATCAAATTTTAAAAAATCTTCGTCCAGAAGATCCTCCCGGGCCAAATTTTGAAGTAAAAAGTGATGATTCGCTGTTATTTTCTTCATGGGGAAGCCGGCAGATCTTAAAGCCTTTATCGTTTGACTTTGTTTACCCTTAGCCTCTTCCAGAGTATGACCACCCGACAGAATATCGTCCACATAAATTTCGTTCTTCAGGATCTCTGACGCTTGAGGGTACAGACTTTTGCAATCCTGGCTTAATTGTAAAAGGGTTCGTATTGCCAGGAATGGTGCACAATTTACACCGAATGTCACTGTTTTCAATTGAAATGAGCTCACAAAAGGTTCAGCGTCGCGACGAAATAAAATGCGCTGATAGGGGCGGTCTTCTTCATGTATTAAAATTTGGCGGTACATCTTTTCAATGTCGCCGGTGAACACGTATTGATAATATCTCCAAGAAAGAATTATTTGTATCAAGTCTGTCTGTAGAGTTGGTCCTTGATGAAGGACATCGTTTAAAGAAAATCCACTTCCGGTTTTCTTTGAGGCATTGAAGACTACTCGCACTTTAGTGGACTTACTCTCCGGCCTTACTACTGCATGATGGGGCAGATAAAAAAAGGATTGTTTTTCCCCTTTAGGTTCTGGGGTGGAAACTATTTCCATGTGATCCAGGTCACTATATTCTTGGAGAACATTCATATATTGATTTTTCAAATCTGGAGTCTTATTTAACGTTTGCTCCATACGGTGATATTGAGCAAGAGCCATGGACCTGGAGGGTCCCAAAAAAACTTCACTTGGATACTCCTCTTTAAATGGCAAGCGTACGACATACCGACCGTCATGTCGCCTTTCAGTTGTTTTATTAAAATGATTTTCGCAATACAAATCTGCATCAGAGACTGGGTTGTCTCGCTCGACCTCCTCTAGTTCCCAGAATTTCTTCACTTGTTCGTGTAAAATGAAATCTTCTGATGTCGAAACTACAGTTGAGAATACATTAACTTCGCATAGGGGCGCAGGTCCTGATAAGTACCACCCAAAGTGAGACTCTCGAGCTTCAAAACTACTTAAAACCTTAGATTGCACACCCTTTAGATTAATTAATGGCAAATAATCGCTGCCGATTATCATATCAATGGCCCCAGGCTTATAAAAGTATGGGTCAGCAAGGGTCAGGTGGCCAATTTCATCTAAATTATCAATTTTGACCGACCTAGAGGGTAGAAAATGAGTAAGCTTGGAGACAACAATCGCCTGAATTCGAATTTGGAAATTTGATTCCCTCGCTTTCAAAGTAAGAAAACACCTGCCTTTGGAACTGCCTACTACAGTTCCCCCTAGTCCCGAGATTTGGGTGCTATGGGCCACAATTGGTATTGCAAGTTGTTGCTGAATTCTTGTTGAAATAAAAGATTTTTCAGAGCCGGCATCTAGGAGAGCTCGTATGGTAAATAATTCACCAGCTTTTTCCACATAAACAAGTGCCGTGGGCAAAATTGTTGTACCTTCATGCTGTGAAAAATGAGCGTTGACCCGATCTGCATTATTTGAAGTCGCTAAACTATTGTTGTTAGTATTGTACGACGCTGTTTGCGATTGTGTGCCTGAGGTTGAAGGCAATTCATCACCCTGTGAACGTTGGCGAACGCTGGCTGCTTGGGTGACTCTTTGATGTGACTGGGTGGGCGCTTGGGGTCCCTTTTTTGACCTTTCCTCCTCATTGAGGTGAAGCATTGTGTGGTGTTTTTGATTGCACCGCGTACACGAATTTGTACTTTCGCATTTCGATTTGAAATGATTTGGGGATAAACAATTCCCACAATATTTGTTTGCATATACATATTTTATCCTATCGTTTACAGATAAGGCTTTAAAATGCTTGCAAACTCTTAACGGGTGATTTTGTTTACATTTTTTACAAGAAAACTTCGCTTTTGTGTCATTTTGAATATGAAAGGACTGATTTCTAGAGCTTTGATTTTCTCGCCCTTGAGGCTTTCGAAGATCGCCGACAGTTTCTAGGATCTCGATTCGCGTTGACAAGTAGTTACTCATATCCTTCCATGTAGGCCATGTCTTATGGTCTTTTAAACTGATCTCCCAGGACCGCATTGTCTCTTCAGGGAGTTTCGTTGAACATAAGTGTATAAGAATGGCATCCCAAGATTTTGTCAAATCAAGTGCTTCAAACATTTTCAAGCTTTCATCAAGGACACTTTGAATATTACGAATAGACTTAGGGGTCTCAATTTGCGCTACTGGAATACTAAACATCTGTTTCATTTGCTGGTTAGCAAGAATTCTTGGGTTTTCATACCTATTTTTCAAAGCCTCCCACGCTAAGGCAAAATTATCGTCTGTCAATTCGAAGCGCGATACTATTTGGTGTGGTTCCCCCTTTGTCTTACTATGCAGGTGATACAGCTTCTGAGCTGGCGCCAGATGTGGATGTCTACCGATCACTGCTTGGAACATATCCCGAAAAGCGGGCCACTTGGAATATCCTCCTTCAAACACTGGAGTGTCACATGGGGGTAACTTGAGTGCTGGCTGAGACTGTTGTTTTTGTTTTTTATCATCTTTTAGGCTGGATTCCTCATTCAGTAACTCCATTAATTTGACCTTTCCGGCCACATATTTGTCGCTTGCATCCTCATATCTGCTGGTGATGTCCTCTTTGGCTTCTTCTTCAGTCTTCCCTGTCATGTACTCTTCGTAAGTTTCGTTTAACTTAGCCCACCTTTTTTCGAATTCCTCTAGCTGGACTTGTAGAACTACTCTTGTCAAGACTTCATCAGACTCTTTTAAAATTTTCTCGCAATAGTTGTTTACTTGCTGTATTTCAAATTTACATCTTTTCAAGGCCGACATTTTGTATCTTTTCATTTACCGAAACCCCTTGACTCAAAGAAAACCTACCGATGCTAACCGCAAAAAAACAAAAAATTTCTAGAGGAAATTACAAACACGAATACTGAGCTATGTTCTTGAGGAACGCCTGAATCCGTAAGATTCTGTAATTTTTTGTAAAAAAAAATTTTATTAAAAAAAAAATAGTTCTGCTGCAACTGTTACGCCACCCTAATCGACTCAAAAATTGAAAAAAAAAAAAATTTTTTTTTTTTTATGTACCTGACCTCAAATTTTCGTAGGGGAAATTGTTCCTTAGCTACCAAAAAACGACTTTTTTTTGTACTTGTATTACTCGTTTTTGTAGTTATAACCAGCTTTTATTTAAAAAAAAACAATTTTTTCCAGAAAACCAAAAAAATTTTTTACAGTGTATTATTTTTTTCCGTGTAGCAATTTTCAAATTTTGATAGGTTTCTATTTTTCTCCCAAAAATCTACTTTTAGATTAAATTTTTTCGATTTCTTTTTAAAAACGATTTTTTTTTCTCAGTGTACTTCTCAAAATTCGTTTTTTTTTCCAGTGTATTTTTCTTCAAAAGTTTCTCGTTTTTACTTATACTTTTGTATTTTAAATTTCTGGGTTTTTCGCAAAAACAAATTTTTTCCCAGTGTATCTATTCAAAAACTTTTCTTTCAGTGTATTAATTTTTTCAAACCAACCAACTTTTTTTTTTTTTCATAAACTTAAGCCACACCAAAAAAACAAATCCACTTTTCCACTTTTTTTTTTTTTTATTTTCCCAAAAAAATTTTTTTCAGTGTAATTTTTTTTTGTTTGACTTTCAATTTGTTGTTCAATTATCCACCAGATATCATTAAGTGTTAATATTCAATATTTTTATTACCACTCACCAATTCCACAAATCAAAATTCTTCCCGACTTTTTTTCCGTGCGGCGAACCCTACACTCAATTTAGTGTATGTTTGTATGTATGTATGTATGTTATTTCTTCTTGCTGTGGGTATAAGACAATGCAAAAAAAAACCACCACCGTTGTTCTAACCTGTTGGAATGTCTTTTTTTTACTGTTGTTGTTGTTGTGGCCAAAAATTGTTCAGCTTCTATTTAACAAAATATAATTAAATATATTTTATTTTTTTTGGCTTTTATTTTATATATTTACCGTAAACAACTTGGTTGCTTTTATAATTTTGTTTTATAAAATAAACTTTGTATTTAGCTGCTACCACTTCTACCGGTGTCTTTTTTCCTTTTGGTTTTTTCTTTATGTGGATGGATTTGGTTTTTATTTTTTTTCACAATATTAAGCACTTTATTATTTATCGTTGGGGATAAAATAACTATTCAACACTTTTTTTTTCTTTAATCATAGAGGATTTTTATTTAATTGAATTTTTTTTGTTTGTCACGATCTATCGAATAACTTTATGATGGAATATGTGGAACGTTATGGAACAAAACAAAATTTTCAGCGAGTGGTGTGTTGGGAGTTGCCAGATCTTATGATCACTTTATAAGTACCATATGTAATTTCATAGGGGAAATTTTCTCTTTAGGTGGAGATGGTATTTTGTAATCCGATTACAATTTTTTGGCGGCGATAAGTACGTAAAATGATGATTTTTTTTTCTCTTTGTAGTTTTATGAGTACCAAAATTTAACACAATATTTAACCTCTCTTTTTTTTTTTTTTTTTTTTTTTTATAAATCTTGCCATACAAAAAACTAAATCACTTTACATACCTTAACCTTCTCCCTCTTTACCCTTTGAATTTTTGATGAGCCTTGTGATTTACACAATACGCTGCATTGGCACGGGATGCACAATGATGAATCGTTGGGTAATATGCGCAATTACCTTTTTTTCCACTGCTTTTTTTCCTAATCTTAGATCTTCCTAAGATTTTCTTCGAAGGACCAAATGTTGCGGGGGGTTGGCGGCTCCTTTAGCCGCTAGTTTTTCAAATAAAAACTCGATTATTTTTTTCAATAAAATTAATGGGGGCCTTCAATGGCTATTTTATTATAATATAAAAAACAAAGTGATTTGCCGTCTATGGCGGTTTAACAAAAATGTACAAGAGATCTGTATGTTGCCTTCAGTGGCTGTATTGTAATTCTAAAAATCAGACTTATATGAGTTGCCTTCAACGGCGGTATTTTACAAAAACTACAAACTACAATTTGTGTATCTATCATGGAAAAGGGAACCAAAGAGATGAGAGAAAGATAGAAATTTCCCTTTTCCAATGGGAACAATCATAGGGGATTGCCACTGCGTCAAAAACGCAAGATCATAGGGGATCATAGGGGATCAAAATAGCGAAGAGAAATGGGTAAACGTCGCCTGCGTTTCACCCTACATTCACCCTGGTTAAAGTTGCTTTAACAGTTAGTAAAAAAGAGTGAAAAAACCGTAATTTTTTAATGTTTATTGTTATTTATTTTAGAAAATTTTGTCAACAGTAAAAAATAAATGTTGATGTTTGTTAAAATAAATGAATAATTACTGGGATGGTTTTCAATTGTTATTCACTTGTTTTAAGTGTGTTTTTTTTTGTTTTTGCCTACAAAATATTTTGAGTGTAAGTTCGACGAAAAGAAGCATTTTTTTGATAAAAAATTTCTACAATTTGGAAGCGTTGCTCTTATGTAAGTCTTTGCATGATAAAATGTCAAACCATACTTAACAAAACACAACTATCAGCTGTCAAATAAAGCAGTATTACCAATTCAAAGTTGTGAACCTCTAAAAAAAACACCCTATATATTGGTACTTTATGTAAATAAGTACCATATTGGTAAAAACTACTATTTTGTTATTTTTATTTAAAAATACTTTTTTGGTATTTTTTTTTCATTAAAATGTATTGTTTTAGTACTTTTCATAAAAATTTAAATTTTTGTTAAAAAGCATAATTTTGGTACTTTTTTAAGATAGTACTATTTTAGTAGTTAAAAAAATTCTTTGTTATAAAAAAGTAGTTTGCATTAAAAGTAGCAAATGAAATTTTTTTTTTATAAAAAGTAAGAACCAGGATGGATTTTTTTAATAAGTAGTACTTTTTTATAAAATGTACCACAACAGAGCTTTTTGATAAAAAGTACCAAAATATAACTTTTTGACAAAAAGTACCAAAATATAATTTTGTGATAAAAATAACACTTTTTGATAAAAGTTCGTAAAACACATTTTTGATTAAAAGTAACAAAATAGTACTTTTAGATAAAAAGTACCAAACTAGTACTTTTAGATAAAAAGTACCCAAATAGTACTTTTAGATAAAAAGTACCCAAATAGTACTTTTAGATAAAAAGTACCAAAACAAAATTTTGCGATATTACTTTTTGATAAAAAGTTCCAAAATAGTACTTTTTGATAAAAAGTCCCAAAATAGTACTTTTTGATCAAAAGTTCCAAAATAGTACTTTTCAATAAAAAGTACCGATATAAAACTTTTTGATAAAAACTTTTTTTTTTTATAAAATTGATAAAAAGTACCACAATAGAATTTTGTTACAAAAATAACACTTTTTGATAAAAGTTCGCAATAGAAATTTTTGATTAAAAGTACCAAAATAGTACTTTTTGATAAAAAGTACCAAAACAGAATTTTGCGATATCACTTTTTGATAAAAAGTTCAAAAATAGTACTTTTTGATCAAAAGTACCAAAATATTACTTTTCGATAAAAAGTACTAATATTGCACTTTTTGATAAAAAGTACCAAAATAGTTCTTTTCGATAAAAAGTACCATAATAGTACTTTTTGATAAAAAGTACCAAAGTAGGACTTTTATTTATATGTTTCCGCTTTTTTGAGTAATATTTTGTTATTTCACAGTAATTGCTTGTTATTGATAAAAAGTACCAAAATAGTACTTTTTGATAAAAAGTACCAAAATAGTACTTTTTGATAAAAAGTACCAAAATAGTACTTTTTGTAAAAAAGTTCCAAAATAGTTCTTTTCGATAAAAAGTACCAAAATAGATCTTTTCAATAAAAAGTACAAATATAGCACTTTTTGATAAAAAGTACCAAAATAGGACTTTTATTTATATATATTTCCGCTATTTTGAGAAATTGTTTGTCATTTCAAAAATGTAAAAATGTTTTGCATACATAAATTACATATAAGCTACACATCCAGCCGAAAATATCACATGAAATTTGTAATTACACATGAAGTCGCAACACTGCTTCTATTACACTGTGCAACACGATTTTGTATGTTGGATGGGACCAAAAAAAATTAAAGTATACCAATAGTAGACCAAAAACCCCGAAGGGTTTTAAAAACTTAGCTCGACTCTTTTTTATGGTCCACTGAAGTTTTTCAAATGCATTTTGAATAAGTCAAAAAAAAGTAATAAATCTAACTCTGAGGTTAATAAAAGATGTCTTCAGTTAAACTTGATGGCGATTCTTTTCTTAGAACATTTTAATGCTCTATCTCCCATTTTTAATGGGCCTTTTTGGTATTTTGCTTAAATATCCTCATAGAACATCACTTAAACGTGCATTTAAAGGGTTAAAATGCTCTACAAACATTTTCTGCATCAAATTTCACTAGGGGTTCTCAAAGGCCAAAAGTTCGTGCGAAGAGTGCATAATGCTTAAAAAAGTAAAATTGTACAGTATCTTGGTGAAAAAATTTAACAAGTTATGATAATTTAAAATCTTATTTTTTTAATAATTTTGCTTATATCGCACGAGATTTTGGCATTTGACAACCCCTAATAAAATTTTATACAAAAAATATTAGTAGAACATTTTAACCCTTTAAACGCACGCCTTTGTGGTTTCTTTGAAGATATTTGAAAAAAGGACCAAAAAGACCCCTAAAAAAAGAATCGCCATCAAAATTCATTAAAGTTAACGATATTTAGCTCAGAAGCAGAATTATAAAAATTTTTTGGACTTATTTCATACGATTTTGGTACAAAACAATTTAACAGTATGTGATAATTCACAATATTTCTTTTAAGCATTCTACACTTTTCGCACGAACTTTTGGCCTTTGACAACACCTAGTGAAATTTGATGCAGAAAATTTTTGTAAAATATTTGAACCCTTTAAAGCACCAAAATGACACCTAAATGTAATAATTTTTTTGTACTCATTTCAAACTCCTTCGAAAAAAAATTAAAAATTTCAGTGGGCCATAAAAAAGAACTCGAGTTAAGTTTTCAAAACCATTCAGGGTTTTTGGTCCATTATTAGTATACTTTAATTTTTTTGGTGCCATTCAAGATACACTCGATGACCCCAAATTTGTTTAATGTTTGGACCATAACAGTATTGCCACAATTTTTGAAAGAATTTCGATGATGGGAAATAATTGTAAAATTCAATCCTGAAAATTATTGAATTTTAAAAGCAGAAACTCTATGAGTATTTATTGGGAGAATATCCTAAGAGAGAAATTATAGTTAACATAAGTTCTTTTGTTAACTCATCGAAAATAAATGGCCTCGAACTAGATAAAACTCTTTTTCATTGCAAAAAAGTGGAATAAATAACAAATTTTTATTATTTTTAATAAAAATTAAAAAAAAAATGATTTAACTAAATTATTTAAAATTATGACAAATTTTGATTTGTTTGTGATTTTTTTTCAAAAATTTAAACATATTTTGTGTAAAATTTTCTTTTCCTTAATCTTATAAACTTACCTGTGTTGATGTTTTAATAACTCTATGTTCTTCAATATATTCAGAAAATTCTGCAGAACTTTCGACAGCCTGTTTAGAAAATTAAAATAAAAAGTGGAAAATTATAAAAATGTTTCTTTAACTCTTAAAGCAATTTATAATATCAGTTTTCCACCAAAACGTCTTCCTTGTTTCCAGCCAAACAAAACGTTTCTTTTGCACTTTCACTTAAAACCACTTGTATGTTGTATGTAGATCATTCATTTTTTTAAATTTTATTTTTAAATATTTATTTACCCCCTTGGAAATCTGTTTTATATTAGTTTTCAGTGTTGATAGATTTAATATGTTGTTTAAGAAATTTCATTTGTATAGTTGTGAAGACAGAAATTAATTGTATAATGTGTGAATAATTTTTTATACATACTTTGTAAAAAGAAAACATATTAAATAAAATCAAATAAAATAAAAATGTTTATAAACTATTTACAACATTTTAAACAAGTTTGTATTTATTTATGTGCTTTTTTTTAATGATAGATATGGTTTTTAAAATTAAAAAAAAAAATCTTAAGATATTTTATTTTGGGTAACGCTTTACATTTTTTCATATTTTTTTTAAGAATTGCTTCATCATATTAAAGAAATGTTTTTCAATTCCCGGTGAAAAATGTTCAAACATGCACATTTGTGTTTTATATGTGATCACCAAGAAGATCACACCCTCTCCAAGCAAGTTAAGGTTGCGTAAAAATAGTGACAAAAACGGGCAATGGCATTTTACTCCTCTTTATTTTGAGCTTAAAAAATCTTTAACACGACAATCCTGATCCTGTTTTCGAGTTATTGCAAAATAATTACACTGTTCCACAACAAAAACTTCCCAGTGAAATATCTAACTGATTCGTACAGATTTTGCTCTTCATCCAAATCTGCCATCCAATTTTTTCTAGAACGTACCTTTTCTGACATGAATTTGCTGTTAAAAAGTAAAAAAACCAATAATTTCGCACTTTTTGGTGTCTGTTATGTTGCCTCCAACAAATAGGACTTAATTTCATATAAATTGGACCTCCTGATTTCAGAACTGCAATCCATATTCGCGTTTGTAAATTTTTCCAAGCGAAAATCTCGAACGCGAATATCTCGAAAACGGAACGTGTTAGAAATATTTGGCTTGCAGTTTTTGAATCAGGAAGTCCATTTTATATGAAATCAAGTCCTATTTTTGAAAAAAAATATGTAACAGTGGACAACCAAAAGTTCAAAATTATTAGTTTTTTGACATTTTAACAGCGAAAATCTAAAAAAACGGAATGTGCTAGAAAAAATTGGATAGCAGATTTAGATTCAAGAGAGCAAAATCTATCAGTTGGAAATTTCACTGGGACGTTTTTGTTGTCGAACAGTGTAATTATTTAGTCTGAGTGCCATGGACTTGCCAATTTTCTTGTAATTATTTAACAATAAATGGAAAACTGGATCAGCTAGGATTTTCGTGTTAACGATTTTAAAAGTTCTGAATAAATAGGAATAAAATGTCATTACCCGATTTTGTTACTATTTTTACACAACCTAAACTTGCTTGAAGAGAGGTGTGAGAGGACTTTCATGCAAATGCATATTTTTTCCCGTTAGTCTTAGAAGAGCATAAACCAAATATCTTTGCAAATCAAAGAATTTGCTTTTAAATGGCATCGATTCGTTAGTGCAAATTTTTGCATATTTTGATCAAAATGCATATTTTGCTAGTATTCTGCTATAAAATATAATCGAAGGGCGCCACGGCTTAAAATGATCGTATTTGGCTGAAATTAAGGTTAAATGAACCATAATCTAAACATTAGTGTTTAGATTATCAAAGTTAATAAATTTGAGGTTTCGCAAGACATATTTTTTAATGATACACATGGGAACATTAATGTCCGTTAGAGTGGCATTTTTTTGTTTGTCAAAAAGGGGTTTTTACGGTTTTGAATGTCAGGCCAAATTTTTTTTCCACTAGGCCCAAAACTTATGTAGTGCAAATTTAACTTTATCATGTTTATTTATTTTGATGCACTAAACAAGACTATCAAGACTATTTCGAGATATCGCTATTTGAAATTAGACAAAAATAGCGGTATTTTCGTACGTTCAGGAATAAAAAAAAAATCTCAAAATTTCTTTTCCTTTCATAGAGATCGAGAAAACCTTTCATTGAAATTTAATTTCAGCCAAATCCTATAACTTTATCCCGCGGCGCCTTCGATCAAAGTTTTGGATTTTTGGAAAATTTTCCCAAAATTTTGAATTTTTGATAAATTAAAAAAATAAATAGCGTGCGATATATTATTTTTATTATTTTGACCTGCTAAATACAAACACCAAACACCAAAAAAAAATCTAAAATCCGTCGAGCTGTTTTCGAGATATCGCCATTTGATCAAAGTTTTGGATTTTTGGAGAATTTCCCCCAAAATTTTGAATGTTTGAGAAATTAAAAAATAAAAAAAATAAAATATTGTGCGATACATTATTTCTGTTATTTTGGGACTGCTGAATACAAATAAAAAAATTCTAAAATCGGTCTAGCAGTTTTCGAGATATCGCCATTAGAAATTTTTCAAAAAATTTCCAAAAATGTCGAGTTTTCAAGAAAATTAAAAAAAAAAAAACTTTTTTTCGTTAATTATTTTATATAGATTGATCCAACTTTCATATAAACTTAATTTTAACCAAAAGCGTCCTTCAATTAATATTTAGATTTTTTTGCTGAAAGTTTTCTAAAAAGCCAAAACTCTGATCGGAGAGCAGCAAGGGTTTAAATGATCAGATTTAGCTCAAATTAATTTTTAATTAAATTTTGTCTCAAGCTCACTGAAAGGGTCAAGAAAACCATTTCGAGATTTTTTTTTTATTTTCTTGACCGTAGGAAAAACACACCATTTTTTTTTGCAAATTTCAAATAGCGATAATTCAAAAACCGATCGAGAAATTTTTAAAATTTTTTGATTTTCGTGTTTAGCGCATAAAAACCCTACACCACTTTGTTGTAAAGGATATATGCTGATGTTTGTAACTACCCGAAATATTGGCCGTACCCCCTTTTAAGTATACCGATCGATTTAGAATCGCTTTTTAAGTCGTTTTAGCGATATCCGTCTATCTGTCAAGGAAAACGATGTAAACACGATACAGGTCGTAATAATCATAATAATCAATTGACTTGAAATTTAAGCCTCTCCTGGACCAAGGCCGAAGTCTATAGAAATTGTAAAAAAAACTTAAGCCTCTCCTGGACCAAGGCCGAAGTCTAATGAAATTGTAAAAAAAATGGTTTATGTTTAGACTCCATACAAGGGTCCACTTTAATTTGATCTCAAATGACTCTAATAACCGTTATGTATTCACAATTCACCGTTCCAAATTTTGAAGGAATCGCACAAGTGTATCCCCCATTAGACTGGCATTTTTCTGTATAGCAAAATTTTTTCTTCTCCGATTTTTAAAGTCCGGTCATTTTTTTATTCTACTAGGCCTAAACCTCACGTGGTACCAATTTGAGGCCAATCGGGTTAAAATAACCCGGCGGCCAAAGTTTTGGATTTTTGAAAAATTAAAAAATAAAAGATAAATATATCTTTGGACACATCATATTTGTTAATTGTGATGTGCTGAGGACGAACATAAAAAAAAAATTAAAATCGGTCAAACAGTTTTCGAGATAGCGCTATTTGAAATTTGCAAAAAATGGCGGGTTTTTCCTACGTTCAAGAAATTTTTTAAAAAAAGTCTCAAAATTTCATTTCGCCAACCCTTTTGTAAAGCTTGAAACAATCTTTCATTAAAGACTAATTTGAGCCAAATCCGATCATTTTAAGCCGTGACGCCCTTCGATAAAATTTTTTTGAATTTTGGATTTTTGAAAATGGAAAAATAAAAAAAAAATATCTTGCGACACATTATTTTTATTAATTTTATCATACTGAATACGAATATCAAAAAATTTATAAAATCTGTCGAACGGTTTTCCAGATATCGCCATTTAAAATTTGCCAAAAAAATTGCAAAATGGACGGTTTTTTCCTACGTTTAAGAATTTTTTTTAAAAAAACTCTAAAAATTTCTTTGTTTCAACCCTTTCATAGAGCTTGATACAATCTTTCATTTAAGCTTAATTTGAGCCAAAGCCGATCATTTTAACCCGCGGCACCCTTCGATCAAAGTTTAGGGTTTTTGGTAAAAAGTTTCTAAAAAGCCAAATCTTTGATAGATGGGCGCCACGGCTTAAAATTATCGGATTTGGCTCAAATAAGTTTTAAATGATAGATTGTTCCAAGCTCTACAAAAGGGTCGGCGGAATGAAATTTTGCTCAGCGCATCGAAATTAACAAATATGATGTGTCGAACGATAAATATTTTTTTAATTTTATTTTTAAAAATTTTTAAAAAATCCAAAACTTTGACCGCAGGGCGCAACGGGTTAATTTAATCCGATTGAACTCAAATTTGTACCACATAAGTTTTAGACCTAGGAAAATAAAAATTTGCCCGGACACTTGGGAAAATCGAAAGTTGACAAAAAAATGCCAGTCTAATCCCCCATACAAACCACCTTTTTAATATTCCCATAAATTTCTCAAATTTCACGAAAATAGAAAATATTTTATTAAAACTTTGTTTGTGTGTGTTTAACACGTTCTTTAACAACTTTATCCAATCTGATTATAATCACAACATTTTTGGACTTAGGTCCGTACAAAAATTTCGCCCTATATTCAGTTAAAGCGGTTTATTGGCAACAAAAAGAAGTCCATTTTACTCAAATTTGGTTTGTGAGTTTTTTTTCTAAACTTATTAAAGATTTGACAAAAGTTAGATCGGACTTGGACCCATTTTCCGGGAAACACTGTTGTAAGGTATTATATGGTCGGCCTTGACCGACTATAATTTTCTTACATCTTTTTTTTTTTCTTAAAAATAAGGAAAAGACAAAATATTTAATAATAATACTTTTAAATTCTAATTACTTTTTATTAAAAAAAATAAAAATTGTTTTTATTCGACCTTTAAAATATTATATTTTGAGTAGATTTATTCTAGCTCGAGGTCATTATTTTCTTTACTAATTAAAACTACGATATTTGCATATAATAATTTTCAAGAAAATTATAAGAAAATAATGACATCGAGCTAGAATAAACCTTCTCAAAATATAATAATTTTATTTAAATAATGCCAATTTGAACTAGAAATGGGAAACATTTTATTTCAATTTAGTTCATACACATACACCTAATTGGGTTCAGTTCCAATGGGTCCAGACCCCGTTGGTATGGTCATAGATTTTGATACAAAATGTTTGTCCCTTTTGTTCTACCTGCTTAGTTTTTGAAATACGCGAATTTATTAATTAATTAAATTTAAAAATCCTTTTACAGGTTTCAATTAAAAATAATTTTTTATTAAATAATTAAAAATTTGGAAAGAGCGGAAATCATCTTCAGGTTACTTTTCGGCCTTCCTTTCGCCCTTTAAGAGCTAAAAATTTTTAGTTTTTTTTGTAAATTCAAAAAATCTATTTAGTTTACAATTAACAAAAAAAATAGTTTCTATAAAATTACATAACCTAATTTCTATATTTTCATAAATATTAAAATTTTTGTTTTCAAAATATTTGAATCTATAACATATCAATTAAAGAAAATAAAATTTTAAATTCTTTAAACAAAATAAGCAAAATATTTTGCAAATTAACAACAATTTTGGTCCAAAAAAAAAATCTATTTTTAAACACAAAATTTTTTGGTTTTCAAAACGATTCCCTAAACACGTAAAATCAATATTCATGTAATAGTTCAATAATCGAAAAACAAAATCAGAGAGGGAAATTATTTTGGTGACAAAAAAGCACTCTACAAGACACTCACACTTTTTTTTTTTAATAATTAAAAACAAAATTACACCTTTAAATAAATAATAAAGACAATATTCCAGTTTTTATACACTTTTCGATTTAAGAAATTCAAATTTAAATTTTGCAACGGAAAGTTGCTATTTCCGTTATTAAACTACTACAACACCACACGAAAACTACTTTGATAATTGTTTTTATAATATTAAGAACCGTATTGTTACAGGACAAATTTTGACTGAATGTCGACAAAATTTACTTGAGTTTTGAGTGGCCAAAATACGAGTGCAACAAAAAAAAAATAAAAAATTAAACTATATTTTTTTCTTTTTCAAATTTACTCAAATTCATATAAAATGTTCAAATGCCTTAAGCTGTCTGTATGTTGTGGTCAATTTTTGCAACAAAAAAAATATTAAAATTATTTCAAAATCATATAAAAATATTTAATGTTAGAGGGGATATAAGGAAATTTTTTTTAACAAATTCACACATTAGAAAATGAGCACAAAAAATGCTTAATTTCTTGCATTTTATTCTTAAGAAGAAACAAAAACTCAAAATTATTTTTGAGTGAAATTTTTTTGTTATCATTTTGTTGTTGATTAATTAAATGATAAAAATTTACAAAATTCCAACATCTGAAACACCACTAAACTCTACCACCGCTCTCAAATGAAGATATTTAAAATTATCATTTAAAACTTCATTTAAAAATTCCATTTGAGAGTTGAAATTGGTCAAGTGAAATTCAAAAAATTAACAACTAAAATTTGAACAGATTGATTAAAATTAAAAAAAAAAAAAACATCAATTGAAAACTAAAAATAATGTGGTACAAATTTGATCGGATTAAAATAACCCGATCAAAGTTTTGAGTTTTTGAAAATTAAATGAGAAATAAATATATCATGTTCATCATATTTATTAATTTCGCTGAACACGAATATCAAAAATTTTTCAAAACCAGCGGTTTTCGAAATATCGCTATTTAAAATTTGCTAAACTGGCGGTTTTTCCTATGGTCAAGAAATAAAAAAAATGTTTAAATTTTTTCCTTGGCCCTTTCAAAGAGCTGGAGACAAAGTTTTATTTAAAATTTATTTGATCATTTTAACCCGGGCTCCACGGGATCAGATCAAAATTTTGACTTTTTAAAAAATGTTCACCAAAAACTTTAAACTTTGATCGAGATGAGTTCCCTTAGAAAATTATTGCAGTTACTACATAACGGTCATTTGTGTAGTAAGTAGTAGTTGTTGTTTTCCACTACAATTTCAGCTGTTATTGTATGAAAAATTCCAAACAACTATTTTTTGTAGTCGTTTAAAAAAAAATGAATACAATAAATTACTTAATATGTTTTTATTTCGACCTTTTAATTTATAAATAAATTAAGTAAATCAAACACAGACCTCGAGCCTAATCATTTACTTAATTTATTTAACAATAAATTACTATATTGTAGTAACAGTTGTTTTATGTAGTTGTTTTTAGTCTATAAAAAAAAACTAGAAAAAACGGATGTGTTGAACGACCCAGTAAAAACTTGGTAATAAGTCCCCATTACCGCACGCATTCTATGTAATGAGGGCTCGTTGCCTGCTCGATTACTTCTTGTTAACAAATAATGAGTTACCGATAGCCTAATACAAAACCGGTTACATCTTGTTAATAAATAATGAGTTACCGATAACCTGATACAGAACAGGTTACTGGTAAATACGATTTAAATTATCTGATAAGTTGTCTAAATATTTTTTTTGTAATGAAATTAAAAAAATGCTAAAGAAAATTTAGAAAGAACTTGCACATTTAGCTTAAAAGAGATTAACATTTATCTGGGACAAGGCAAAAAAAGTTTAGAAAACCAAATTGATATTCAGAAAACTGGATCTAGCTGACACTTGATCGTGATTTATGAGTCTTAATTAGTCTTTACATAACTTCTATTGAAGTTTTCTGGATTTTAATTGGCTTTTTCTAAATTGTTATTGTTTTTTTTTTAGAAATTTTGTGGTGTTCTCCAAATTTTAATTTAACTTTTTTTGCTTTGTTGTTTAAATTATGTTAAATCCGGTAAAAATGTAAAAAACTATCACAGACAGTATTTCCCTTAAACCCTAACTCACTCTTATATAGACTTAAGATGGTGTTTAATGCGGTTTCCATTGGCTGAGCAGCAGTCGCTTCTGTATATTTGTTATTGGTAATGTCCTAAGTAGCCAAATGTCCCTTTCTACGAGGTTCCAAGATATATTTTCGGTCCTGTAATATTTGAATTTTACAATCAAACATTTGGAGGGAAGGATATCAACGTAAACATTGATTCCGTTGGTACATTGGATCATTTCCATTTCCGCATTTGCCCACTTGGTTGCTCTTGAAATAAACGCGTTCAACATGAACTTGTTCAATTTCATATTGGCGGAAGTTGCCCCAAGTTAAAAATTTATTAAAAGAATCAAAAGCTGTTATTTGGTAGCATTTTTGTAAGGAGTGGGCAACGAGTTATTTTTGGGCTACTTGTAGCTACTTATTTTTAGGACTAATGTATGCTATTATTTGGTAGCATTTTTGTAAGGAGTGGGTAACGAGTTATTTTTGGGCTACTTGTAGCTCGTTATTTGTGGTACTAATGTATGTAGTTTTTCAGTAGCATTCTCGTAAGCGAGTGGGTATGATGTCATTACTCCAATGACATCGCCATGTTAAAATAATGAGTGTTTCACCAACCTAGTAACTAGATACGACCATCTATTTTAAGGCGAAAACCTCATTACTTGGTAATAGAAGTTTTTACTGGGGAGTTGAAAGTGTTAGATGCAGCAGGAATTATTACAAAACAATTTTAATCATTTTTACGTCTTGAAGTTTTTTTTTTGCTAATAAAAAAATTCCAAAAATCTGAGTTACAGTAAAAACAACTGTTATTTGTAGTTGTTTTTACAGTTTTTTGTAGTTGTTAATAAATAGTTAAAAACAACAATTTTTGATTGATTTTACTGTAAAATGTAGTGGACGCCTAAACAACAACAAATGTAGTTGTTTTAACTGTCTTTTGTAGTGGAATCTAAAGTCATGATTTTTTGAGTGTTAAAATGGTCTTGGCTCAAATTAAGTTCAAACAAAAGTTTGCCTCAATCTCTATAAAATAGTCAATGGTAGTAATTGAGGGGGGGGGGGCAAATTTTCCATCGAATATGTGTTTAAAAATTCATTCTTATGCTTTTTGCACTAAAGAAATACAAGATTATCATTATTTAAAAAAAAAAATGTTTTATTCCACGCCCATAAAAGGGGGCGGGCCGAAAAAACGACATTTTCTAATTCTCTGGGTCCAAATGCAGGACTTTAAACTTTTTGTGGCATAAAAATGTTGCATTTGTTGAACAAAAACACAAAAAATCATGTAAAAATATGGTATTTTTCAGAGGTTGGTTTATTTCTTCAAGGGGGAACTTTTTTGCCCCTGGTCCGATTTTGCTCATTTACGAACTTAACCTGCCTATGAACATAAGACATACTCGTACAATGTCAGGAGTCTAGCTCTTTTATTTGGGACTGCATCGTGTAAACTACAGACGGACAGACGGACGGACATCGCTAGAATGTCTTAGAATCGATCACTGATCATAAATATATATACTTTTTGGGGTCCTAGACCGATATTTTGATGCGTTACACACGGAATGACAATGTGAGTATACCCCCATACTGTAGTTGGAAGGTATAAAAGCAATCACAAACCAAATTTGAGTGAAATATGCTTCCATTTGTTGCCAATTAACCGCTTTAACTGAATATTGGGAGATTAATCAAATTTGATTAGGTTATTAAAGTACGCGCTTACACTATTTTCATGAAATTAATATTAATATTATATTAATACCGGGAAGGTGGTTTATATGGGGGGCTATAAGAAGAACTGGTCCGATTCCTTTAAATTTCGGAATGGTGATTATTGTTTACAAAACACGTTTGCCTGTCAAATTTCGAAAGGATATATTAAACAAGTAAGAAAGTTATAGTCGGTCAAGACCGACCATATGATACCCTACAGCAGTGTTTTCCGGAAAAAGGGGCAAAAGTCCAAACATGGACCGATTGTATCTGTCTTTTGTTAGATCCTTATTTAGTGCAGAAAACACACACAGATCAAATTTTAGTGGAATTGGTTTATTTTTTGTCAATAAACCAATTTAACTGAATATCGGTCGAAATTTTTATATGGGGGACTAAGTCCAAAAATTGTCCAATTATATTCCGATTTGATTTGGTTACTGAAGTACACGTTTAACACCTAAAAATAAAATTTTATATCAAATATTTCCATTTTTATGAATTTTGAGGGAATTATGGGGACTACCAGAAGGACTGACCCGATTCCTTTGAAATTTGGAATGGTGATTTGTGCATATAAAATTTGATTACCTGCTGAATTTAAACGCGATATCTGTTTTAATACGGTTATAAGAGTCATTTAAGCCGAATCCAAAGGGGGCGTTTGTATGGGGGCTAGGTCTTAACATGGACTGATTTTCTCCAATTTTTCAATTGATGAAAAATTGCGACCTGTATCGTGCTTAAACCGATAGATGGACAGACGGACAGACAGACAGACGGACGGACATCGCTAAAACGACTCAAAAAGTGATTCTGAGTCGATTGGTATACTTAAAGGTGAGTCTAAAACCAATATTTCGGGTAGTTACAAACATCAGCACAAACTCATTATACCTTGTACCACAGAGTAGTGAAGGGTATAAATACGGTTATTAGAGTTATTTAAGCCAAAATTAAAGAGGACCTTTGTATAGGGGCTAGGTTAAAATCTGACCGATTTTTTCAATAGGCTTTGTCCTTAGGCAAACGAATCATAATTTTCAAATTTCATCCAAATCGATTGATAATTGCGAACTGTATCGTGTTTACGACGTTTAGATTGATGGACAGACATCGTTGGAATGACTTTTAAAGTTATTCTGAGTTGATCGGTATACTTGAAAGTGGGTCTAGCACCAATATTTCAGAAAGTTACAGCACAAAGTCATTATACCCTGTACCCAGGCGCGGATCCACGGAAAATATTAGAGAATTTTTTTTTATAGGAAAAGTCTGGGAATTTTTCTTTAGAAAAAATATGAGAGTTTTCTATAGAGAAAATCTGATAATTCTTCTTTCGAAAAAATCTGAGAAGGTGGGTAAAAAGTAAAGAAAAAATTAAATTATATGAACATTTTTTTTTATAAAAAATGAATCTCAAAATTTTTCTATAGGAAGAATGTTTTTGAATCTTAGAATTTTTTTTATAGAAAAAAAGTCGGAATCTTTTTTAGGAAAATCAAGGAAATTTTCTTAAGGGAAAATTTGAGAATTTTTCTATAGAAAAAATTTATTAGAATCTAAGACTTTTTCTAAAGCCAAATTACGCAGAATCTGTGACTTTTTTTATAGAAAAAATATTTCGGAGTATGAGATTTTTTATTTAAAAATATCTCAGAATTAAAGACTTTTTCTTTAGGACAAATGTCTCAGATTCTGAGATAACTCAGAATCTGAAATTATTTCTATTTGAAATATCCCAGCAAAACTTTGGTAATGGGTGGTGATTATGTAACACATTACCAGGTAATGCATACCCCTTATCTGCAGCATTATTTTAGGATGTCTTACCAAACATTTGTTCCACAACGTATTATTTTAAAGTGAAAAATAATGTTTTACTAATAATTTGTTACGTAATGCATGATTATTGGAAAAAATGTATTTCATATTTATTATTTCTAAACATTAAATCATGAATGAATTATATTTGGTTATATTATGTATTATTTCAAAATTTGAAATAATGCATTATTTGTAATTAAATATATAATGCATTATAATAACACAAAAAATAAAAATTTTATACAAAAATGCATAAATTTAAACTAGAGATGGGCTCACGACAGGAATTTTTGAATCACGGACACTCACTCACGAGCATATGTTTTCTACTCACTTACAATCACGTGAGTAAATTTAGTACATCATTATTTGTTCACTACTCGTAACGCCTTATATATTACGTTCTGGTATGCTATATTTTATACATTACTGGTATGCATTACTTTGAGTCTCATCCCATGTTAAAATCATCAATGCTGCAATGTATAAAATAAGAGATCCTATACCTTATTTTATACCTTATTTGGTAATCTAAGTTTTGCTGGGATGTATCAGAATCTAAGACTTTTAATAATAAAAGCTGAAATCTTTGGCTAAGATAAAAAAATCTTAGGAATTTTATAAAAAAAAATTTTAGAATCTGAGACTTTTTGTAAAATAAAAATGACTCAGAATATGAGACTTTTTCTATACAAAGAGCCCTCAGAATCTGATCTATTTGAATCTATTCGAAAAATGACCCAGAATCTTTTTCTGTAGGAAAATGTCTGAGACGAAGATTCTGAGACTTTTTCTATAGGAAAAATGTCTCAGAAGCTGAGACCTGTTTCAGAATCTAAAATTTGTTTGTATGAAAATTTTCTTAGATTCTCAGACTTTTCAATAGAAAATATGTATCAGAAAATGTTTGAGAATCTTAGATTTTCTTCTAAGGAAAAGTGTCTCAAAAACATTTGCGTTTTCTTTAGAAAAATGTCTCAGAATCTAGGAAATTGACTTATAAAACTTTTAAAGGCATTAAAGTCTTTAATTTTTTAAAAATAGAATAGACAAACATATTTCAGAACCAAAAAGGTTTTCTATGGGGAAAAAAGTCACTAAACCTAATCGAAAAAATTTTCTTGAAATAGGAATTTTTTGGTGGGAAAATTGCCTAAGTTTCTGAGCATTTTCTATGTGTATCAGAATATTAAAATTTTGCAAAAGCAAGAATTTTATAAATTCTTAAAATTTTTCTGTAGCAAAATGTCTGAAAACCTCCGAGTTTTTCTGTTGGGATAATGTCCCAGAATCATAAACTTTCTCTTTAAGCAAATAATTCTGAAAAAAATTTTGAAAACATGAAACTTTTTTTAATTAAATATGTCGCAAATCTGCTATATTTTCTAATGGAATATTTTTTCAGAATCTTGGTCTTTTGTTGAGAATTTTTTGAGGAAACCATTTTTTTAAATATCAAACATTTTTTTAAATTGTAAAACCTTTCTTTTAGGAATACATTTATAAAAACTGGAAATGATTATACAGAAAAAATCATAATAATCAAGAGGAAAACACTTAAAAAACCCTTAATTTTTGAGTAAACAAAAATTCCCCCCCCCCCCCAAACTCAACAGCTGGATCCGCGCCTGCCTGTACCACAGAGTGGACAAACTCTTCTTTACAATAAATTTCCGAATTTCAATTCCGACCAGATTAGGCGAACACAATAATTAATTCTATTTTTTAATTTCGTTAAAAAACAATTAAAAATTAAATATCTCTTGATATTGACCTGATATGTCAAAACGGAGAATTCAATTTACGTGTCTTGGCGTTTTGGTGTGTCAATTTCACGCACTTACAGCGTTATTTTAAATTTGAAAAAGATGATATAAATTTAGAATAGATTAACATTTTTCGTTTTTTAATTGATCTTTTTTGAGTTTCTTTCGCTGTTTTTTTTGGAATTTTAATTAATTCTCTCGAATTTCAACTGGTCTTTTTTAAATTCAATTGACCTTTTATGAATTTTAATATTTTCTTTTAAATTGAATAGTATTTGCATATCAAAATTTGAGGTACAGGTGATAAAACACGTCCACCTCAAATCATAAGACTTTTTTTCAAAATCACAAGTTTTTAAAAATGACAAATTTCAAATTCCATTGTAATGACTTTGTATTTTTAATATCACAAGATGAATTTTGATTTCCTCTCTTAAAAAATTTTTTTTTGCAAAATTAAGAATTTTCTTCGCTCATTTTTGATATTCGCAAATTTACGGATTTCTTTTAATATCTGTGGGTGTGTGTCCTAAAAAACATATTTTGCAATATTTTTGTTTGTTTTTCATATATGTATGTCAGACAACTATTTTTTTTTTCCTAAAAGTTAATTAAATTTTTAATTTAATTGTTGTTGATTGTTACCAAATGAATGTATTTATGTATAACATATAATACACGTTCGTTCTAAATTTTCGGCCATATTGTAATAAATGCCGACCTACAATTAGTATACGATTTTTATGAGGTTGTGGTTGTTTGCTGTGAAAACAAATTCATTTTTTTTTATATATTATTAACATTATTTTTTATTAATAAACGTGGGTTAATTTAGAATTTATTGAAAATTTTCTTAAGCCATTTTCTGTTGATTTTTTTGCTGGGCTTTTTTATTTTTTCATCGTTAGATAAATGTTGTGCAATTTGTTTACTTATAAATTGCACCACGTATCTGCTGCACGTAATTACATATGTATATGTTTAAACAAAGTGTGAACAAGGAAATAATTAGTTTTCTCATGTTTTTTGTTGGTCTTTGAAATAAAATTAAATGGCGTCAAGAAAATGAAACAAAAATAAATACACGAAATTTAAATTTTTTTAAAATCGTGAACTATTTTTGAGAAAATTTATTTTAAAATCTTTGAGTTACTTTTCTTCAAAGCAGGGGGACCTATGGAGTAATAAGTAACCGCTATATTGGATCCGCTATTTTGAAAAACTATCAAAATCAAAGTTTTTGTCCAAAACAGACAACATAGAAAAAATTTAAGATATTATTTGTCGCTATATTAGATCCGCCATTTTAAATTTAAACGAGTAGAAAAGTTAAATTCGACCTGGCCGAATCTATGAATACCCTATAATGAAAAAAAATAACATTTTAGATTAGAAATATTTTATTTTGTGTAAAAAACTTTTTTTTTAAGTAATTTTTGAAAAAAAAAAAATAATTTACTAAATTTTTTTTTGAGTGTAAAATTGTTTTCAAGTGTATTTTTTTTTTTAGTGTAAAAATTTTTTAAGTGACAAAAATACGTTATAGTATATTTTTGTGACTTACCAATGTTTTTAAAACAGGTTTAATGGGTTTTCACACGTGAATTTAAGGTGAACCTAATCTGAAATTCACGGTTTTGCTAATAACTTTTGAACCACTGGACCGATTTGGCTGAAATATATAATAATAACAAAGCCAGGGGAACGACAAATATATATGCCAAGCTTCAGCATCCTAAGAATTGTATTTCGAAAGTAAGTGTGTTTTTTATCTCGTAAATTCACAAAAAACCCTTTCCGAAATAAAGTCTTTTGCCCATGACAGACAGACTGGTAGGTGGACAAACGGACATCGCTAGATCGTCTTAAAATCGATCGAAGATCATGAATATATACTTTATGGGGTCCCCGACCGATATTTCAATGCGTTACAAACGGAATGACAAAGTGAGTATACCCCCATTCTGTGGTTGGAGGGTATAAAAATCTGAGGTCATAATTGTAATTACCGAACGCAAGTACATTGACAATGATTAACTAAAGTACAATTAGAATTAAAAAGCGTATCCGCCATTTTGGATCCGCACTTTTGAATTTCAAATCTTTAAATCCAAAATCAGTTTAAACATCCGAAAAACCATCAAAATCAAAGTTTTTGGACAAAGCAGACAACATATATTAGATCCACCATTTTCAATTCTAAAAGTCTGAGCTCATATTCGTTATTAACGACCGCAAATAAATCGACAATGATTATCTTAAATACAATAAGCAAAGAATTAAAAAATCATGTTCGCCATTTTAGATCCGTCATTTTGAATTTTTTTCCAAAATCGTGATCAGCGATCCTTCAACACCCATATGTAATACTTTTTTTGACATATAGGTTCAGCGGTCTATTTATGGATAAAATTCATGGATGCTAGCCCACAGTGGGGCGGCACTAATAATGACAATTTTCGAATTTTGTTGATCGCCAGGCAAATTATAGTTCGCTTTGGTCTAAAAACTCTATGTTTACATTTTTAGCCAAATCGGACAAAAGCAATTTTTTTTAATACATTTTAGAACACGATAGGAATAATAATTTTTTTTTGTGAATATGTCAAGTTGTTTTTTGCAAATCTCAAATTAATACTCCTTTTTATTAAAATTCTTATTAGTTTTTATTAAAAAATAAATATGGCTTTATTCGGTCTTTAAAATATTATGATAGTCTCATGAAATAATTTTCAAGAAAATTGCACTGTGTTCGAATTTTTTTTTAACAAGCTGGGCACCCTACTGGTAAAGTTAATTCGAGCACGCTGAATTCAATGGTGCAATCCGTTTTTCAAAGTTAGCGCTCGTATTCGCGATTTAAAAATTTGATGCTTAAGTACAAAAAAAACGATATTTTTGAACTGTCGCGATAATTTTTAAATTTAAAAGCATTCAAGTCTGTTAAACTAACATAACAAACCATAATACCGTGAATTTTTTACGCGGAAAACATTTTTTGTTCGCGAAAAATCTGTATTTTGGTGAAAAATCGTAAATTAAAATTAAACTAAAAATATTTGTATTGAACAAATATTTTTAGTTTAATTTTAATTTACGACAGCCATCTGGTAAAACTAGTTCGTGTACACTAAATCACATTGTAATATCAGTTTTTTCAAAGTTAGCGTATGTATTAGCGATTTTTTATTATTATTTTTAAGTAAAAAACAATTTTTTTATATATTATTTGGGCAATTGCTGAATTTTTATCATCTTAACTCTCTCTAATAAATAAAAAAAAAAAAAATATTTTTTTTCGCGAATTTTTTGTCGCGAAATTTTTTTGCCAACTTTTTTTATTTTGCTATTAATTTATAAAAATTGAAAGAATACGATACAGACACACATTTTTTTTGCGAATTTTTTTTTATCGGATTTTTTTTCGCGGAAAAAAATGCATTTTCTAAATTTAAAAATTATTCCAAAAGCATAAAAAATTAATTCTTGTAGCTAAAGGTGGGTAAGTTGCTCGGTTTTCACACTAGCTTTACAAAAGCGTAAAAATTTCGCTGAATAGGTCCTTACCACAAGAAAACAAAAAGTCTATTTTAACAAAAGTTTTATTTTAAATTTCAAATTTTCAATACATTTTTTGATAGTCGATTTTAAAAACAAAGGCCCTTACCACAAGAAAACAAAAAGTCTAATTTTCAATACATTTTTTGAAAGTTGATTTTAAAAACAAAAACAATTTGTATGGAAATAAAATTAAAAGCTCATTTTAAATTTATTTTATTTTCTTGTAGTAAGGCTGAAAACCAATTTTTATGCAAATAAAATTAAAAGCTCTTTTTAAATTTATTTTATTTTCTTGTAGTAAGGCTGATAAATTACTAAAAAAATGTTAATTAAAGTTATTTTAAGTATGCTGATGCGCGAAACATAACAAAACATATGACTGTCAAATTTTCGCTACAAATTAATTGATGTTTCGAAACATTTTTTTTCACCGGTGAACAACTTACTTAGCTTAACTTCGAAAAACGGTTAGCACCATTGAATTCAGCGTACTCGAATTAGCTTTACCAGCAGTAGAGATCACGCGCCCATCTTTAACCAGCAGGGTGCCCAGCTTTTTCTGACTAGCACAGTGTTATTTTTCTGTTTAAAATTTATATATTTTGCTAAATAGTCTTGATAAGATCTTGACGAGATCGAAGCATATGTCAGAAACACAAGTCGTGGAAAAATGACATAAATTTAAAACAGAAAAATAATTTTCTTCAAAAAAAATTACCTCGAGCTAGAATAAACCTACTAAAAATATAATATTTTAATTGTCGAATAAGACAATTATTCAGCCTTACCATAGAAAAATAATATATTTTTAAAATCAGCTTTTAATTTTATTTCCATACAAATTGTTTTTGTTTTTAAAACCGACTTTCAAAAAATGTATTGAAAATTTGAAATTTAAAATAAAACTTTTGTTAAAATAGACTTTTTGTTTTCTTGTGGTAAAGGCCATTTTTTTTATAAAAACTTATCAGAAGCATTATTTTTATTAATTAATTGTGGGCAAAGTTCCCATTTAGAAATTAAAAATATTAAAATTAGTCAAATTTATTATAGTAGAACATATATATGGGTGAAATCAAAAAATGTCAACCAAACCATGTAATCGTGTAATATCTGATACATTGGTTAAAGTATTTGCATATTTTCTTTTGTACAGCGTCATATACTTTGCCGTTATACATAACTAACATCATTCTGGATATTAATAAGCTATTTTAAACAAGTTATTTCATTTTTGTAGGCCAAATGTAAACTCCGTCGCCAACAACCATTTTAGTTTTTAAACTTTAATCGGTTATATCTTAAAAACCAATAAACCAAGAGCTTAATAATTGACTATATTTTTAAAGAGGGAATGTTGACGTTCATAAATTTTTTTTTATATAGTCATAACTATCTCTTTTACCCATGCAAACACGGCTTCAATTGTGTAACGATTTTTCGACACTTTTTTTTTCAGACATCGTGGAACCCGACAATTTTGTTGTTTTTGACGTATTATGTTTAGAAAATGTAAACTCCGTCACCAAAAAAATCATAAAATTGTCGATAAAATTTGTTTGAAACAATTTGTAGAAGAGATCTTTTATAGTTATATTAGTAGTGATGTAACATATCGATTTTAATAAAAAAATTTACCAAAAATTAAAATTTTTTGTTTGTACAATTTTGGATCAAAAACACTGACATTTTTTGATATCACCCATATTAAATTTTTTATACATAGTTCTTAATTGTGTGAAATTACTAATTTTCTGCTAATAAATAAATGTACATATTTCATTACACAATGGGAATGTAATTCAAAAAAATATCATGTTTAAAGAGAACATGATTATTTTTTTTTAATGTAATATTTACGATGAATAAACTAGGTTTTCACTTCACACATTTTTAAAAGATTTACAAGTACACTCAAAAAAAAATCTTTATCAAAATATCTGTTAAATGACATTCAATTAAAATCAATATTTAAGCATATTTTTCTGCTATTTTTTTTTTGTTGTAATTTTATATTTCTCTCTGTAGAAAACTTCACATAAAAGAAAAAATATTTACCTATTAACACAAACTACATTTAAACCCCTACTGATGATAACACTATAACTGGAGTGTTTGAAACCGGTATGGGAATATCAGAAATGTCTATAACTTTTAGAAATTAAAATGTCTTCTACATTTTTTAACTTAATCCGTTATAATAATTGATTTAAAACTGAAAGCAACAAATAGTCTTTAAATTATCTGATTATCTTAATGAAGATATTTTTGTTTTATAATTACATATTAAAATATTTCTATTTTAAATCAAAATAATAATGAAAATATAATATATTTTCTAGATATTTATAACATTTCATAAAATAATTTATAAAATTTTCATTTAAGTACCACGTCAAATGAAATATTTAAAATGTCAAAAAACATATAAATTACAGTCATTATTTTTTACATTGTGTCTAAAGAAAATTTTGTCTTGAATTATATCAAAGAAATTCACTTTTCAACAACATAATGTAAAAAACCTGTTTCTCAAAATAATGCTGGTGTTAGGTGACAATACCACGACAAGTCGGGCAACTAGGAAACCGATATTAAAATTTTTGTAAAAAAAAATAAAATATTCTTTTCCAAAAATATATAGAGACAATGAAGTTGAAAAAATTAAATTGTTTCGCTGTAATTTATCATTTCTCTCTGTAGAAAAGTTAAAAAAAAATATAGTTTGAATCACATTCACGCGCGATCACAGTGACTCATGTTTTTTTTTTTTTTTTTTTATATACACTTTATTTTGGATATTATTGAATCGCCTTTCTAAGGCCTAACAATAAGTATTTAAATCTAAAAACTCTAACTTAAAATAATAGACACTCCAAAGGAGCCATTTTTTTATATGGGCCTCATAGTTACAAGGGCGGCAAGTCTGCAAGACGCAGTCTTGAATATCCCTGGGTTTGTGAGAAGACTCTAGCCAAGGGGTTTGGGTGATTTTCCAGTTTATTAGCATATCTTGTCCTCATTGTGATAAACTCATCCTTAACAAATGGTACACTCAAAAAATTATGTTAGTAAAATCAACTGAAAATGTCAGTTAAAAGAACTACTTTGTAAGTTGTTTTGGGGTCAACTACTTTTTCAGTTAAATCAACTAACAATGTTAGTTATTTTAACTGACAAAAAACAACTGACTTATGTAGTAAAAACTACTAACATTTGTATTCAAAACAACTAAAATGTAGACAAAATAATCAATAAATATTTTTTTTTTCAAAAAATTTTTCGGAAAAAAATTTTAAAACCAAATTTTTTCAAAGTTTTTTTTTTTTTTAAAAAAAATTGTGAAAAATAAAAAAAAACGAAAATTTATTTTTAGTTTTTTGGAAAAAAAGTTGAACATTTTTCAGAGATAAAAAAATAAAATTAACTACTTTAAATAACTGTTACTACATCACAGTACTTTTTTGTTAGTTATTCAAAAAATCTACTTAAAATAACTAACAGAAATAGTTGTTTGATATTTTTCATACAAAAACAACTGACTTTGTAGTTGAAAACAACTTACTACTGTAAAATATACAAGCAACTAACATGTAGTAACTTACATAATTTTCTGAGTGTATGTTAAGATCCCTGTGTATATTCTCGTTGCGAATAAACCATGGCGCGCCGGTCATAGTTCTGAGAATTTTTGATTGTGCCCTCTGTATAAGTTCTATATTGGATGCGCTTGCAGTACCATATAGTTGGATACCGTAGGTCCAAATTGGTTTCAATATACAGTTATACAGGGTGACTTTTGAGTCAAGGCTAAGTTTGGAATATTTGTTAATTAACCAGTGTAAATTGCTAGATTTCAGCTTCGTTTGAAGCCTCTTGGCTTCTATGTGCTTTCGCCATGTTAATCGCCTGTCCAAATAATGCCAAGGTATGTAACATTCTCAGATTGTGGGATATGTTCTCCATTTAGGGAGACAGGAGGACAAGTTCCTGTTCTTAGTGTAAAAGTAACGTGCTTGCTTTTCAAAGCATTGACTTTTATTCGCCAATTTTTAAACCACGTCTCCACAAGTCTAAGATGGTTATTAAGTTCAATTGATGCAACGGATGGATTCGTGTGTGTACTAATAATTGCTGTATCGTCTGCAAAAGTTGACGTTAGCAGACGGTCGTTAGTTGGCAAATCTGATGTAAAAATCAAATATAAAATAGGAGCAAGTACACTTCCCTGCGGAACTCCAGCTGTCATTTCAAAATCTCCAGATGTAGTATCCTTATATTTTACCCTGAATTTTCGGTTAAGAAGATAGGATTCAAGTAGCTTATGAGTACAGGAGGGTAAAAGACCTTTTACCTTAATTAATAGACCCTCGTGCCAGACTTTGTCGAAAGCCTGCGCGACGTCAAGAAAAATCGCTGAACAATATTTCTTTTCCTCGTAGGCCTTTCTTATCTCGCTTGTAATGCGGTTTACTTGTTCTATTGTTTTATGCTTTTCGCGGAAACCAAGTGTTTTAAAGAACTCGTCGAATTGGTTTTGTGTAACCGAAAAACGTGGTGGGCAGTATATTGCTGATAGAGTAAGGCCACCATGTCCACAATAAATGTGAATTGATGTAGCCTGAAGGTAGTTCTTCGAAAAGTCTTCTAAAGCATGATGTTTAATTCTATTCCTAATAAGAATACCAGAGCCACCATGAGCCTTACCGTCAGGGTGGTTTGTTTTATGGAATGTATATCCGGGAATGTTAAAGCAATATCTATTTGTCAGATGTGTTTCTGAAAGTAGCAACACATCTATATTTTCACGCGATAGGAAACTAGATATCTCAGCCTTATGCTGGGTTACGCCGTTAGCATTCCAAAAACATATTTTCAGGAAACTCATTTTTGTGCCAGTAGGGTGAGCAAATTATTATTTTGCTCTTTTAGTTCTTGCATTGTAGTTTGCATAGACCATGAAGGCATTCATCGAATTTTGCATGGATGATACAATTGTATTCATGGTCTGCATTAGGGCGTAGAACATCGATTCCAACCCTCCCGCATTCGTGTGAATTACAAAAAATTTTATCATAAGCTCATCTTAAACAAAAGTTGTCGAATATTTAGAAAACAGTAAGTATACTCGATTTATTAAAAAAAATATTTGTACTTACCTTATTATTTAAATTTTAACGAAAATGCTGTAATTATTTAATTAATTAAGAAAATAAATGTTGCAAAGCATTAGTTTGCTGTGAAGTTTGTTTTGGCGGCAAAAAAATTATTTACGTAGCGCGTAGTGCAAAAAAGAACGTTTTGTTGTTTTTCAAATTGAATAAAAATAAATTAGCAATTATTATGTGAAAATTATAAGCAGTTTTAACAAATAAATTAAAAATAGTAAAAATTAAAAAAAAATTTACTATAAATTTTACAAAAACTAGTTTTATAATTAAAAAATTAAAAATGATAAATAGGTTAAATTTTAAAATAATATAAAAAAAAATCACATAACACAAACAGCCTAAATTATTAAAAAAAAAAAATTAAAAACTTACTTTTAAATTTTTTAAATAAAAGCAAAAAAGTTGTGGAAACCGTATAAAAATTGATTTGATCTGGTTATACGACCCGAGAAAAAAAGTTTTGATATAATCGTATGATCCCAAAAATGGTGGATGCAAAAAAACATGATTATGTCTTACCCCCAGTTTCTGTAACACGAATGTCATTCGTCTGCGACGAATTTGCATGTATTTTGTTTTTGTTACAATAACAAAACACACGCAAATTCGTCACGAACGAATGACGTTCGTGTTACTGAAACTGGGGGTTATTATATTAAATAAGATATAATTAGATATGATTAGATCCCAAAAATGGAAATATCAAATTAGATATTATTTATGTTCCATTTTTGGGATCTAATTATATCAAATTTGATCTAATAAGATATAATCATATATTTTCGGATCCTCCATTTTAGGTATCAAATAATATATGGCGCTGTATTACCTTTTTAGTCGGGCGATTGTCTCTAATTATATACATAAGATCTTGAATTTCTTCATCTCAGATACAATTATATTTAATAGGATACCATCAGATCTAATAAATGTTTACAGAGAAAAGCAAATTTAGGCAAAGTAAATAATATTTAGCATAAAATTAGCATAAAACTTTTGTTTTATTTTTTTGTTGTTTAAAAGCGTTTTTAACAGGCATGCTTAAAAAAAGAGTTTGTTTTTGATCCAAAAATTTTGTTTTTTTGTAGTTTTTTTTTGTAATATATTTTTGTAATAATTTTTTTTTATAATAATATTTGTAACTAACAATACAATAGTTTTTAAATGTAAATTAAAGTTAAATTTTTAAGGTTTCAATTAAATAAATTTTGATTTTGATAAATAATAAATTTAAACTGTTTGTGAAATTGTGTTTTTGTATGTCTACTATTTTATTTTTTTTGTAAAATACTAATATGTATTCTAATATTAATAAACTAATTTTTGAATATTTTTTTTTTTGTTTAAACTTTTAAGCTTAATTTTTTAACTTTTTTATAAATAATTGCTAATTTATTTTATCTATTTGTTTCTATGAAAAAACTCAAGGACTAGACTAGAAGCTAGAGCTTTAAACTTTGGCTTAATTACGACGTGGGGGAAGACTAAATAATTAAATTAAAATATTTAAAAAGAAAACAAAATTAAGCTACCTTAATGGAGAAGCTACCGTTGGGTATATCTTTGCCACCAAATTTAACATTAACATCATAGTCACCAGGATCATTCAAAGCATAAAATATATCAAAGAAACCATCCTTTTCAATAACATCAATATCCACAATATCAACAAGTTCCCTAGAAAATAATTAAAAAATATAAAACAAAATTAAAAACAATAAAATTTATATTAAATATACAATATGTGTAATTTTAAACATTTAATAGGTAATTCTACCCATTAAATGTGTAGTATTAAACGTTAGATGTGCAATATTACATAAATTGCATATTTTGGAGAACGTAAAGGTATCAACAAGTTATCAACAAATTAAATACAATTTACATGTTAACTGTGTAATATTACACACATGATGTAATCAGTATTTCACCAGTTATACCACTAAAGAAATTCGAAACTGCACATTGATGTAGTCAAAATTACACAAAAAGCAATTTGAGGCACCATTCTAAGAATAAGTAAAAAGTAGTTTTTGATAAAAAGTACTTAAATGGCACTCTTTATTGAAAAGTGCCGAAACAGTACTTTTTTAAAAAAAGTGACGAAATAGTACTTTTTAATAAAAAGTACAAAAAAGTGCAAATATAGTACTTTAAAATTAAAAGTATGTAATAAAAAATCTGCATTGGGATAGTACTTGTTATTAAAAGGTACTAAAAAGTACTTTTTAATAAATAGTACTTTTTAAAAAGTAGTGTTCGAAAATAGTGCTTTTTGATAAAAAAGTACCAAGATATTTTTTTTAACTTTTGACTTTTAGACCTATTTTTTCTCCCTCAGATCAGGTTGTAAGTGGCACACATAGACTCTGAGGTCCTTTTTGATATCGCGGATCCCTTACAACTCTGCTAAAAAAATGGGTCTATCCATCCAAAATTAGTACTTAAAATAGTACTTTTTGATAAAATGTACCAAAATACTATGTTTTGATAAAAAAAAGTGCCAATAAACCTCATTCGCAGAAAGTACCAAAATTAATAACAATTTTTTTTAATAATAGTACTTTTTAATAAGTAGTTTAAGTAGTTAAAAAGTACTAAAATAGTAAACTTTAATACTTCTTATTAAAAAGTACTAAAATAGTACTTTTTAGTAAACAGTACCAGAATAGCATTTTCTAACAAAAAATGACAAAAAGTAATTTTTAATAAAAAGTTCCAAAATAGAACTTTTTATTAAGAAGTACTTAAATACCCAGCAAAAACATGGTAATGAGTTGTGAAAAGTAATCATTACCAAGCACATTATTTATAATGAGTACCCATTACCATTAACATTATTTTAAGCCCAAAAGTAACTACTTTTTAGTAATTTGTTATAAAAGTACTTTTTTAGTAATAATATCTCCTTGCACTTGCAGTTTTTAACCTTTACACATCAATAAACTTAAAAAGTAATTAAAAACTTAATAAAAATTACGTTTTTTTTAAGTTTTAGTAAAAACAAGTTAAATTTTAAATGTTTTAATTAACTAATTATTTTACTTCTTATTGGTAATGGGTTTTTACTCCTTATTTGTAATCCGAGGCAGTAACTACTTATTTATCTCCATACTCTTCACTAGTTATTTTTGTCTCACGCCCTTGTTAAAATAATTAGTGTTTCATTCAATAAGTAACTACTTATTAACATCTGTTTCGGATTACAAAACCCATTACTAGTAATGCCATTTTTTGCTGGGTAAAGTCAAAAATACACATGAAACAATTTTGTGGCACCAACCTTAGAATAGCACTTTTAATAAAAAGTACGAAAATAGTAAATCTTAAAACTTCTTATTAAAAAGTACTAAAATAGTACTTTTTAGTAAACAGTACCAGAATAGCATTTCTATTAAAAAGTGACTAAAAGTACTTTTTAATAAGAAGTTCCAAAATATGTAGTACTTTTTATTAAGAACGACTTTAACGATGTCAAAAATACACATGAACCAATTTTGTGGCATCAACCCTAAAATAGTACTTTGAAAACTATGAACCAGGATAGTTTTTCTATCTATCTCTCCTAATAACTGTGCTCAAAAAAATTTTTCATAAAAATAGCAAAACAGTACTTTTTAAAAAAATATATCTAAAAAGTACTTTTTTTATAAAAAAAAAAATAGTTCTTCAAAATTAAAATTAGGTTGCAGGATAGTACTTTTTGAAAAATAGTACCAAAAAAGTAAATTTTAATGATTTGAAGTACCAAAATATTTATTTTCGTAAAAAGGACTATTTACGTATTTTATTAAAAAATTACTGTTTGCATGCACTAAATTGATTATGGTGATTTTCCTTTGCAAAAAGTATCAAACATTCCTTAAGTTAGTTAATAAAAAACCGAAGTAGTACTTTTTGATATTTGGTACATTTTTTTGAAGTACCAAAATACATAGTTCTTTTCGTTAAAAGGACTTTTTCTGTTTATATTTAAAAGTACGAATGCATGCTTTATTAATCCATTTATAATGATTTTCATTTAAAAAAGTACCAGATAGTACTTTATTGTAAAAAGTATCAAAAAAAAAATAAAAAATTCTAAAATAATACTTTTTTTTTTTTTTTTGGTTAAGGTACCAAAATAGAACTTCTTGATACTTTTTTCATTAAAGTACTAAAATAGTTCTTTTTGTACTAAAATAGTATTTTTTATAAAAAGTACCAAAATAGTAATTTTTATAAAAAGTACCAAAATAGTAATTTTTATAAAAAGAATCAAAATAGAACTTCTTGATACTTTTTTCATTAAAGTACTAAAATAGTACTTTTTGTACTAAAATAGTATATTTTATAAAAAGTACCAAAATAGTATTTTTCATAAAAAGTACCAAAATAGTAATTTTTACAAAAAGTATCAAAATAGATTTTTTTAAAGTTCCAAAATAGTTCTTTAAATTAAAATTAGGTAATTTTTAAAAAATAGTACCAAAAAAGGTCCATTTTAGTAATAAAAAGTACCAAAAAAAGTTATTTTCATAAAAAGAACTATTTCTGGCTTTTATTAAAAAAGGACTGTTGTGCAAGCATTAAATGGATTATGCTGATGTTCATTTGAAAATATTACCAAATAGTCCTCTGGTTTATAAAAAGTACCAAAATAGTATTTTTTGTTATTTTTTATTAAAGTATCAAAGAAAAACTTTTTGGTACTTTTTTACTTTTACAATATCACAACGGACTTCAGAGGTTATGTGTGCTAATGTTAAGTCTCATCAGCCACTTACAACCTTACAATAGTACTTTTTGAAGCATTTTTATAAAAGTACCAAACAGTGAGTTTGTTAAAACTAATAAAATAATAATTTTGTATTAAAAGCACTAAAATAGTACTTTTATAATAAATAACAGTTAGTAAATAAAAGTACTAAAATAGTATTTTGTACAAAAAGTAACAAAATAGTACTTTTTTATAAAAAGTACCAAAATAGTTTTTTTTTTATAAAAAGTTCCAAAATGGTACTTTTTTACACAAATAACCAAAATATTTTTTCTTTCGTAATTACACATAATATGTGTAAATTACACGAGTAAGTTTTACTCCTTAAATGTGTAATATTACACATATAGTGTATTTTTACAAACATAATGGTACAAAAACCGTTTCCTTCCATTATTGCTAAAAATGTTAAAAAAACAGTGTACTACCGAAGTGTTTACTTACTTTCCTTGTTTGGTGGTTATCTTACAGGTAACCGCACCATCTCCTGCCTCACGGGCATCTACTGTCAAATGACTCTTACTGCCCGATGGCTGAATTTTTTCTGCTTCTTCGACTAGTTTACATTTTTTAGCCTCACCAATGGGGAAAGCTTCCAATTTGAAGGGTGATCCTTCAATTTCTTGACCACCATATTTAATGCTAACATGATAGGTGCCACATTCATCCGGTACGAAGGATACCACATAAGAGCCAGTGTTGATTTCTTGTAGCCTTGGTTTGATATGTTTACCTTTGGGATTTTTAATATCAACATTAATATCAGCTTGACCGGCCTTTTTGGTATCAACTTCAAATTCAGCTGGTTTAGAGGCGGGAGTTTTCTTTTTGTCATTAACACCCTTGATTAGAACTTTAGAGGGTTCTGAGGTGGGGAAGACAGTCATAATGAAGGGACTGAAATGAAGAAGAAATATAATAATTGAAGCTAAAATTTTAAAAAAATTTCCCCTTTACCTGCATGGTACTTCTGTATCAGCAAATGTAATAGTTGAGGTCAACACTGATCCCTCCTTGGGTGGTGAATAATGTACACAATATATACCATCACCCTTTTCTTCGACACGCAAATCCTCAATTGGTTTACCCTCGGAATTTTGTATTTTAACAGCAATACGTCCGGGACCAGCATCTTGAACATCGATAAAGAAGTGTGTGGGTACAGCTTCTCTAACCTCACCATGTTCAATACCAGGACCATAGACCTTTACTTTAGAAGGATCCGAACGCTCCTCAACATATACAGAAAATGGTGATCCGGGTATATGTTTGTCAGCAAAACGTATAGATATATCATATTCTCCCACTTCAGTGGCAACATAATCAACATCACAGCTACCATCACGATTATCAATACAGGTCATTTTAGCTTCTGAGGGCCCCTCAATGGCCAACGATAGACCACCCTTTCCAGCGCCTTTAGTTTCAATAACAAATTTATTTTTCTCACTGACATAGCCACGTTTCAAACCGGGACCATAGGCCTTGCATCTAGATGGATCACAACCACTACGTACGTTGACCACAAATGGTGAACCTGGTACGGGAATGTTATCGTATAATAATTCAATTGTATGACGACCAGCTTCAAAGGGTGTATACATAATGCGGAAAACATCATCTGTTGGTCCGGGTACAATTTCACTTGGCAACACTTGCCCCTTGGGATCGAATACTGAACAAGAGAGTTTTTTGGAATCAATATCGGCACCAACTTTACTCATATCAACCATAAAATCGGTTTTATCATTCATGACGACACCTAGAAAAATGGAAGAAAAGAAGGAAAAGGAATAACGGAATGATTAGTAAAATAGTTAAGAAAATGCTGAAAGAATAACAGGGTAAACTACGTTTAACAAACAACATTTATGAATATTTAAACAAAATACAACGATTTTAAAAATACTCTGAGTGGATTTTCTCTTCAGGACTTAAATATTACTCTGTTGTAGAAAGTACTGCATCGTTCTGAATCCAGCAGAACATTTCTCCATCTCTTATATTTGTAGCAAATCTACATTAAGAGAAAAAGCTTTATTATAAAATTTGCATCGTTTTGAATCCAGCTGACATTGTTTCCATCTCTAACATTTGTAGCAAATCTACATTAAGAGAAAAAGCTTTATTATAAAATTTGCATCAACAAAGCTCTTTAACAATATGAAGAAGCCTTTTAACCAATATAATGAAGCTTTTCACTAATATTATGAAACTTTTCGCTATTATTGTGAAGCTTCTTACCAATTTGGTTAAGTTTTAACGTTTTTTGACTATATCGTTAAGCTTTTTATGAATACTATAAAGATTTTCGTCAATCAATATTTCATCAGAGCGATGAAAGCTGTATTTATTTGATGGAAAGATTGTCAAAGTTACGTTGGACGCAATGTGATGAATTTCTTATTGGACTGATGTATTTTTTAAGAATATTTTTAAACATTTTCATGAGTTTTAAGTTAAGTTCATTAATCGAATGAAAATTAATGAACTTATTCACAAATAATTAATTTGAAGTAGAAAATTATTAGTTTCAAATTAGTCCGAATTCATTGAAGGATCAGGTGCTTAAATGTTGACTGTAAAATCCGGCTTAAAAATCTGTTTTGCAAAGCTTAAATCTTTATTAGCCCTGTTTTGTTGTTTATTGGATTTTAAACAATATTATGAAACTTATCAACAATATAATGAAACATTGATGAAAAAGCTTCAAATATAGTATATGTTATGAATCGTTGTATTTTTATTGTAAAATATTCGTGTAAATTTAAGGTTATGAATATGATTAACAAAAAATGAGAACTGAACAAAATAAATCATGCATAATAAGTAGTGCCCGACGAACAATTCGGCGAGAAAAACTGTATGTGGTTAGAATTTGATTTTTGAAAGTATTTTGGAAAATTAAAGCTTTCACAAGATTAAAAAAAACATTAAAAATCTTTTTAAAAAAGTTTTTAATAATTAGTTAACAAGTTTTTTAAGTAAAGCTTTACTTAAAAAAGCTCTTTAAAATTTTTTTTCTAAGTTTTTCTTTTATCTTTAATGCTGAAGACCAAAAAGTTTGATTCCAAATTGGGATTTGCTTAGAATTTGTAGTTTGGAAGCATTTTGTACAAATTAAGCTGACTTATCTAAACGCGATTAAAAATGATTCTGAATGTAAAACTTAAGGGCGAAGCCAAAGTACAGCAACAGTTTCACTGTGCTATCACCAAAAACTTAACCAACTGCGACTTAACTTTGGCATCCCCCTTAAATTTACATGATGAAATTTGGCTTTGATCGCATCCAAAAAATTCCGGCCACCATCGAAATACCAAATTCTGTCTGGAATAGTAATAAATACAAAACATAAAAGCTTTAAAATTTTTAAATTAAAACTTAAAAAAAAACTTGGAAGTTAAAAATTTCATGGTAATAAAAATGTTAAAAGATTTTAAAAGAGCTTGTTAAAGCTTAAACTATTGAGAAAGCTTTATTAAAAGCTTTTAAATTTAAAATTTTGTAAAAGCTTTTTAAAAGTTTATAAAATATAAATTAAAAAGCTCTAATAAGTCTATTTAAAAAGTTTGTCAAAGTTGATTTAAAAGCTTAATTTTTGGTTTTAAAGCTGTATTTAAAAGTTTTTAAGTTTAATCGTGATAAAAACAGTTTAAAGATTTCTAAAATGCTTGTTAAAGATTAAAATCTTGAGAAAGCTTTATTAAAAGCTTATAAAATCGTAATTTAATAGCTTGTTAATAATTCAGAATTTTGTGAAAGCTTTATTAAAAGCTTACAAAATCTTTAAAGTTTTTAAGTTTAATCGTGATAAAAAAAGTTTAAAGATTACTAAAAAGCTTTTAAAGGTTAAAATCTTGAGAAAGCTTCATTAAAAGCTTATAAAATCGTTATTAAAAAGCTTGTTAATAATTAAGAATTTTGTGAAAGCTTTATTAAGAGCTTACACAATCTTACTATAAAAAGCTTTTTATAGTTTGATACAAAAGTTTGTTAAATATTTTTTTAAAAGTTTTGTTGTTTGTTTTTAAAGCAGCTTTAAAGCTTGAATCAGTGTTACTGCAAACATGCTAGGTTTTCTTAAGCTTTTCTGTAAGAGCTGTTTTTTTGTTATTTTAGAAATTTCTTTTTAATGGAATCGGCTTGCAGCATCACAGCAACAGCAAAGAACACAAACATTTTAAAGGGATGTCATCATAGCCTACCATGTGGCTGTATGCCGATACCACTAACACGTGTATTGCTGAGATTCGGCAAAGGGAAAATAATCGGTTGGAATGGTGATCCATTAATATGACGTTCATTAAATGTTATATTTACAGTATAGTCTCCGGCTTCGGTGGGTAAATAGGCCACATTACAAGTGCCATCTCCATTATCACGACAATTGATGGCCGCTTCACAAGGTCCCTCCACGGTGACACCTAAACCACCTTGGCCGGCTCCCCTAGTATCGATCATAAATTCGGCTGGTTGTCCTACTAAACCTTTTTCGAGACCCGGTCCAAAAGCTCTTACTTTTTTTGAATCACTGCCACTTAGACATTGTAAACGGAAAGGTCTGGGCGTAATGGGTGTACCACCGAAACATATGCTCAACAGATATTCACCCAACTGGGTAGGAGTGAAGTTAACTAAAAATCCTTCAGCGGTGGGTATAACATGAGCCTTAACCCGACTACCCGAAGGACTGGTTATCGTTACTGCCAAATCAGCTTTCGGCAGACCATGTGTAATGATGCGAAACTGCTGGAGACTATTTAATGGTGCAGCTTGTTGATAAATGAGTTTGTAACGAAAGTTTTTGGACTTAGATGATGACCTTTTGTATAGTATTTGATATGTTTTTCTTTTCTTTTTTTTTTTTTAAATTAAGAACATTATATTCCTCCCCAGGAGGAAAATAGTGTTTTTCTTTTGTATATAATGTATGATTTTTATAATGAATTTTGTGATATTTTTTTAAATGATTTAATTGCAAGTGATTTTTAGTACAAATATGGGCAAATACTTACTTGGTTCTAAGCCATCAACTTTTATCTTGGACACATCAATAGTTTGTTCAACCATTACTTTTTGACCCAAAGGCACAGGTTGACCACCATAAGTCATAGTAGTAGTGTAAGCACCTTTAGTGGGGGGCATAACTTCCACAGAGTAAGTTTGATCGTCGTTATCGATAATACGGCAGGGTATTTCCACTTTAGTTTCTTCATGAATAATTTTCACCTTTAATTCAGCTTCGCCAGCATCACGGCAATCAACATTGAAATGAGTGGCAGAATTGGGATGGACACCAGGTTGGAACCAAGGACCAAAAGCTTGAATCTTTGAGGCATTAACAGGCAATGACACATAGACACGATGTGGAGCATTGGGTGTGGCAACACCACCATAGTTAACTGAAAATGGAGGAAAGATTATGGTTTTTAATTAAATTTAAATTGAAAGTTGAAACTCGATGTTAAACAGTCCATCCATGTTATGCATTCATGTAAAAAATTTTAGTACTAAATTCTTGGTTCAAAGAATTTTAAAATTGTTGTACAAGATTCTTCGTTTTAAAGATTTAATATTTTTGTACTAAAAAATTTTAGATTGTTGTACTAAACTTGTAAATTTAAAAGAGCCTATGCTTTTGTACTAAATTGGGTATAAAAAAGTTTGACACTCGATGTTAAGTATTCGATTAATAGATTTTAGTACAAAATCAGTAATTCTCAGGAGCCTGAATTGTCGTGCTAAAATTCTGGTTCCAAAAGTTTAAAAAAGTGTGTTACTTTACTCGTGGCTCTTAAGAGTCTAAAACTATTTTATTGAATTTTTGGCTCTACTTAGTCTATTATTGTTGTACTAAATTTTTGGTTCGAAAGAGTCTAAGATTTTTGTACCAATCCCATGGTTTTAAAGAGTCTATGATTGTTGTACTAAAGTAATGGTTTCATTATAATGCGTCCATATTTTTTTTTAAATAAAATCGTTGATTTATGTAGTCTTTAGTAGTTCTAAAAATCCAAAGATCGTTGTACTAAATTTGTGTCTCTATGATTGTTGTACTAAAAGTCTTAAGTCTTAAGTCTTAAAAAGTCTTAAGATTTTTTTTCTATATCTGTGACAAGAAAGAGTCAATGAATGTTGTACTAAACTCATGGTTCCATAAAATTTTAGTACTTAAATCGTCGTTCTGCACAGTCATATAATTTAGCACTAAATCGTTTTTTTTAATGGTTCTTGAGAGTTACTGGTTAAACTTAACTTTAAACTGTTGTACTAAACTTGTGGCTCTAAGGAGTCTTCTATTGTTGCTCTTTAATCGTGGTACTAAAGATTGTAAATTGTTGTACTAAGCTCGAGACTATAATGAGTCTCGAACTGTTGTATTAACTTGGATTTATTTCTAAAACTAGCAAAATTGCTTTGTGAAACTTATTTATCGAAAAAGTGTAAGATTATAGTACTAAAATTGTGGTTCTAAAAATTCTAAAATAAAATTTAAGGGTCTCAGATTGTTGTACTAAACTTAGGGTTGTAAGGATTCTAAAAATTGGTGTACTAGACTCGTTGTTAACAATTAGGTACTATATCGGTACTTTTTATCGAAAAAGTGTAAGCTTATAGCACTAAGATCGTGGTTCAAAAAATTCTAAAATAAAATTTTAGTGTCTCAGATTGTTGTACTAAACTTAGGGTTGTAAGGATTCTAAAAATTGATGTACTAGACTCGTTGTTAACGATTAGGCACTATATAGGTAATAAACTCTGGGCCCTTAATGGTCCTAGACTGTAGTACAAAACTCATGATTTTAAAGATTCATTCATCAAAAAGTACTTATTTAGTACTTTTTATAAAAAGACTATTATTTTGGTAAATACTTTCTATTTTAAGGTACTATTTTGGTACTCTTTATAAAAAAGTACTATTTTGGTACTTTTTATAAAAAGTACTATTTTGGTACATTTAATAAAAAAGTACTATTTTGGTACTTTTTATGAAAAATACTATTTTGGTACTTTTTATAAAAAAGTATTATTTTGGTACTTTTTATAAAAAGTACTATTTTGGTACATTTTATTAAAAAGTACTATTTTGGTACTTTTTATAAAAAAGTACTAATTTGGTACTTTTTATAAAAAAGTACTATTTTGGTACTTTTTATAAAAAAAGTAATATTTTAGTACTTTTTATAAAAAAGTACTATTTTGGTATTTTTTATAAAAAAGAGACTAAAAAGGGATTATTTTGGTATTTTTACGAAAAAGTACTATTTTGGTACTTTTACGAAAAAATACTATTTCGGTACTTTTACTCAAAAAGTACTATTTTGGTACTTTTACGAAAAAAGTAGTATTTTGGTACTTTAACGAAAAATTCTATTTTGGTAGTTTTACGAAAAATTTACTATTTTGGAACTTTTACGAAGAAAGTACTACTTCGGTAATTTTTATATAAAAAGTACTACTTCGGTACTTTTTTATAAAAAAGTACTGTTGTGTCACTTTTTTAAAAATTAATTCATATTTTAGTACTTTTAATAACAAAGTACTATTTTACTATACTTTTAATAACAAAGTCCTATTTTAGTACTTGTAATAACAAAGTATTATATTGGTACTTTTTATAGAAATCTGCTGTTTGGTATTTTTTGTTAGAAAGTACAACTTTTTAATAAAAACAAGTGAGAGTGTTAAATTCGGCTGTGCCTAATCTTGTATACCCTCCAACGTTTAAAAAAAAATAAAAAAATGCAGGGGCGTCTTTTTTTGGGGGGGATCTTGGCGGGGGTCCTTGGGGACACCTTTTCTCCGGTCAAAAATGTTTACAAATTTAACTACTATGCTTTTTGTACAAAAGATATACAATTTCATCAATTTATAAATTATTTGCTAATATCAAAAGGGGGCGGACCAAAAAAAAGTCATTTTCAAATCCCCTAGGTCCAAGTCCAAGACTTTGAAATTTTTCAGGCATAAAAATTTTTCATTTGTTTAACAAAAATACAAAAAACCTATAAAAAGTTACATATTTCATGGGTTGGTTTACTTCGTCAAGGGGGAACTTTTTCCCCCTGGTCCGATTTTGCCCATCTCCGAACTTAACCAGCCTATGAACATAAGACATATATGTGCCAAATTTCAGGAGTCTAGCACTTTTATTTTGGACTGTATCGTGTCTTCCACAGACGGACGGACAGACGGACATCGCTAGAATGTCTTAGAATCGATCACTGATCAATAATATATATACTTTATGGGGTCCTAGACCGATATTTCAATGCGTTACACACGGAATGACAAAGTGAGTATACCCCCATACTGTAGTTGGAGGGTATAAAAAGTGCCAAAATAAATTTTGTTTTAAAAAGTATTTAAAAAGAGTATTAGCATATTTTAGTATTTTTTAATTTTCAAAGATAGTAACTTTAAATCAAACGTACTTTTATGATACTTTTTATTAAAAAGTACTATTTTTGAACATATCAAATGTGCCAAAATAGTACTCTTTATTAATAATACATTTTCATTAAAAGTACTTTTTTGGCACTTTTTGTATGTTCAAAGATAGTATTTTAAAATAGTACATTCCTATAAAAAGTACCAAAATAGTACTTTTTAATAAAAAGTACCAACATTGTACTTTTTTATTAAAAGTTTGTACTTTTTAATAAAATTTTGACAAAAATTACAAAATAGTACTTTTTATTAAAATGTAATATTTTGGTACTTTTTTATTAAAAAGTAAGATCTTTAAACATAAAAATGTACCATAACAGCAAAATTTTGATTTATACTTTTTAATAAAATTTTGATAAAAAGTACTATTTAAGTACTTTTTATAGAAATTATCTATTTTGGTACGTTTTTTAAAAAGTACTTTCCTTGAACATATAACAAGTTCCAAAATAGTACTTTTCATTAAGTACTTTTTATAAAAATTTGATTAAAATGTACTATTCTGGTACTCTTAATCACTAAGTACCATTTTGATAGTTTTTATTAAAAATGTCTATATTTGTCTTTTTTTTTATAAAAAAGTAAAAAATCTCCACTTACCTTCAACTGTATGTGGACAACCCGATAATGGAGTATAAGTACATTTCTTAGTACCATCTGGTTGATTCTTAACATCGACTGGCAATCTCTTTCCAAGTACATCTTCTACAACAATATCTAATGGGGCTGGACCAGCCTTTGTGGCATCAACAGTAAAGGTAGTTGGCTCATTAATATTAACACCATTCTTTTCCAAACCGGGTCCGTAAGCCTTAACCAGTTCGGGATTATAATCAGTTTTAGGTAAAATTTGTGTAATAAATGGTGACTTGGGTATATCTTCATTATCACACAAGATATGAACAGCATATTCGCCAGGAGCTGTGGGATGATATTTAACCAAAGCCGAACCATCACCATTATCGTGACATTCAATTTCGGCCTGAGAAGGACCAGCTACGGTAAAACCTAAAGCACCAGTTTCACCATTAGTTTCAACTACAAAAGCGGCAGGATAACCAACAACACCACCCACTAAACCGGGACCAAAGGCAACAATATTAGATTCTTTTTTGGGTCCCACTTTAACTTCAAATGGTGATTTATTAACTTCTTGGCCGGCAAAAGTAACAACAGCTACATATCTGCCTTCCTTAGTAGGGAAATAATGGCACTCATAGGTATGGGCATCCAGTTTAGTCATAGCAACATTTTCATTCATGCCACCAGGACCAACAATTCTTACTTCAGGTAAACCTTCGCCAGCTCCTTCGGTATAAATTTTAAAATCGGCATCATCTCCAATTCTAACACCAGTAGGCTGTAGACCTCTACCCGAGGCTCTAACACGTTTAGCATCTGACAATGGAGCCACTTTAACGGGGAAAGGACTGTTGGGTATGGGAGTACCAGCATAAAATACATTTACAGAGTGTAGACCCTGTATAGCTGAAACATATTCACATCTCCAGACATCATTTTCCAATTGTCTGACTTTAGCGGCTACGGAAGTCTTATGATTTGCAGGATCAATAATAATAACTTCGGGCACACCACGACCGGCATCTTTTGCCAAAATATCGAAGAATGTAGGTTTACTAATGACCACACCAGTAGGTTGTACACCAGGACCGGTAACTTTAACTTTAGAAGCATCACCGGCATGACCCTCAACTTTAACGGGGAAGGGACTCTTGGGAATATCACGTCCTGAATATTGGACTACTACTTTATGGTCACCTTCCATTTTGGGGACATAAGAAATGGAGTAAGTGAGATTCTTGTCATTATTGAAACGGACTTCAGCTTTTTCGACAACACCATCGGGACAGATGATATCAACATCAATGTCACCTTTAAAAATAATAAAAAAAATTTAATACATGTTTCAAAAACAATACTCAAAAGTTTAACTTACCTTTGCCGGCCGAAAAGGTTTCTACGGTGAAATTGGCTGGAGCTCCTACAACAGGACCAATGGGTTCAATACCAGGACCATAAGCACGTACTCTGTTAATATAAAGTTAAAAATTTATTTAAAAACTGAATTTATTATTTAAATATGTATTTACAATTTAAGATAAGCTTTTAAACAATATTAACAAAGTGCAGGGTTTATATTAGTTTTTCTAATTTTTATGCTAAAAAGCTTAACAAAGTTTTGCAAAAAACAGTTTAAAATAAGCTTTTAAGACAATAGCAAACAAAGTTTGAGCTATTATGTTAAAATAAATATTTTGTTCGAAAAGCTTTTATATATGTTACAGTAAGTTTTTAAAAGAGCTTTAAAGCTTGATATGTTTTTTCTATATTATTTTTTTTTTACTAGATTTACCCAGATTTTTATAAATGCTCTTTCGCACTTTTATCCGGTGATTGAGAATGGATTTACCCAGTTTTTATACGACAAGTAGTTCAAGATTTCAGTGGTGGTGCTGATTTCTTATCGATGTTCGATTTCTTATCGATGTTTAATGTAATTAGAGAATTGGTTTTATAAGATTTATATTTTAAAGTTGTCTCTAAACACCGCCCTCTTGCTAGAGTCATTAAAAATAGTTAAATATGATAAGCTTTTTGTGTGTGTCTAGGACTAAATTTTTAAAATATTTTGCAATAATAACACAGGGCAACATTTTTTTTTCCCGGGTTCTGGTAGCTAATTTTGGGTATTAGGGGTACGCTGATTTCAAATCTGGCTACCGTTTTTTTGGGTCAGCTCTAGTTTTCGAGATATAGCCTAAGGAATCTTTGAAAACAGGCTGTTTTTGGCATGTTTGTGAGTCCATATTTACCAACACTAGTCTTACATCCAAAAAGTGAATGACGATTTTAGGTATGTTGGATATGCTGATTCCAAAAATGCTCTTACTTTTGTTGAGTCATCTTTAGTTTTTGAGATATCGCTAAAATAAAATTTATGACCTCTTTAATTTTGTCTGAATATTTATGTCCTTTTTAATAACCCGAAAACTAAAGCTGTCAGGAAAAAGCTAATACCAGTTTTGGAATCCTGGCATCCAATTTAGTTAAGTTCGTGTTTAAAACTGAGGCACTAAATTTTTTTTTGGAAATTATAGCCAAGCAAAATTGGTAAAAAAAAACACACTTCTTCGACTCTTTAACAGCGATTTGCTCGCGAACACGAGCTGATGGAAACAATTGGATACCAGATTCGGAATCAGCACACTAAAATCCATACAAATCAGTTGTCAAAGGTCAGGCAAATTGAAAAAGTTTAAATTTTGTCAACCTGTGTAATTAATGCAGGTCTGTAATTGGTACCACAATTGGTAAATGTTTACCTACGGTTTTGAACTACCTTTATTGTCTGTTGCCAATTAACGTGTAATTACATACATACTTATATTACAATTTCAAAATAACGGAAATTCATAACATGAGTTACCAAAATCCATTTTATGCATGCAAAATGGTACTTTTTAATGAAAGTTGGAAAGTGGAATATTTTCGTACTTTTTATCAAAAAGTACTTTTGGAATCTTTTTATCAAAAAGTTATATTTTGGTTCTTTTTATCAAAAGTACTATTTTAGTAATCTTTATAAAAAATTACTATTTTGGTACTTTTTTTTAAACTTTTAATCAAAAAGTACTATTTTGGATCTTTTTATCAAAAAGTACTATCTTAGTACATATTTTTTATTTAATAGTACTTGTTTTTTACATTTTATAAAAAGGTACTATTTTTGTACTTTTATAAAAAAAGTATAAACTATATAATACCTTTTGGTAATTTTTATGAAAAGTACCATTTATCAAAAACGCACTATTTTGGTATTTTATTTTTGGAAAGGTACTATTTTGATACTTTGAATGAAAAATTACTATTTTGTTACTTTTTCTAAAAAGTTTTATGTTGGTACTTTTTACAAAAAAAAACTATTTCGGTACTTCTCATAAAAAGTACTATTTTTGTACCATAATGCACCATTATAGTGCTTGTTATAAAATAGTACTATTTAAGTACTTTTTATAAAAAAGTCCGATTTTGATGCTTTAAAGAACAAAAATATTTTTAGGTACATTTCACATAAAGTACTATTTCAGTACATTTTATAACAAGTACTATTTGTAAAAAAAAAAATGTCTTTTTTGGAAAGTTTTATAAAAAATGTACTCCTTCTTTAAAAATGTACTCCTTTTATTAAAAATCACTATAGATAGAAGTACATTTTTTAAAAAAGTTACTTTTCATTAAAAAGTAACTTTTTATAGATTAGTACTTATTTTCATATTTTAAAAGAATATTAATATTTTCTATAATTCAAAAAAAAAAAAAACATTTTAGTACTTTTTCTATTTTTTTTAACTTCCACTTATTTTGCTACTTTTTATTAAAAAGTACTTTTTTTTTATAAAAAAAAGTACTATTTTTGATAATTTTAATACAAAAGGCACTTTTTTGATACTTTTTATAAAAAAATACTATTTTGGCAATTTTTTTAAAAGTACTTTGATGGTATTATATTGGTATACACTTCTTATTTGGTGGTAGTATTTTAGTACTTTTAATAAAAAAGTACTATTTTGGTACTTTTAATAAAAAAGTACTATTTTGCTACTTTTTACAATAAAAAATACTATTTGGGTACTTTTTGTAAGAGTACCGTAGGAAGTACCAATTTTGAAAAACGAACTAGATTCGTACTTTTATTTGAAAGGTACTATTTTAATACTTTTTATGAAAAAGTAGTATTTTGGTCCTTTTTCTAAAAAGTAAAAATTTTTTACTTTTTATAGAAATGCACTATTATTCTGCTGTTTATAAAAAAGTTCTATTTTCGTTATGTTTAGAAAAAAGTTCTATTTTGGTACTTTGTAGAAAAGAGCTGCATTTTTGGTACTTTTTATAAAAAGAACTATTTCGTTACATTTGAAAAAATACTATTTTGGTACAATTTGCAAACAATACTTTTTTGGAAATTCTAATAAAAATTTACGTTTTTAGCTCATTATATGGAAAAATAATAATTTGGAACTTTTTATAAAAAAATTCTTTTGAAGTACTTTCTATAAAAACGTACTTTTAAAGTACTTTTTATAAAAAAGTACCTTTTATAAAAAACTTACTTTTCATTAAAAAATACAATTCAGTTACTTTTTATAAATAAGTAATAATTTTGGTAATTTTTGTCAAAATATACTACTTTTTGTACCATTAAAAAGTACTTTTTTGAAAAGTACTTATTGTTGTTCTTTTTATAATAAAGTACTATTCAAGTGCTTTTTATAAAAAAAGAACAATTTTGATACTTTTAACAAAGTTTTATTGGTACTATTAATCGAAAAGCTCTTTTTCGGCCCTTTTTTTGTTAAAAAGTACTATTTTTGAATTTTTTGTTCAAAAGTACTATTTTAGTACTTTTTATAAATAATTACTTAAGATACTTAAAAAAAAAAATAACTATCCTGGAATAAACTTCTATTTAAAAGTACTTTTTTGGTATTTTGTATTCAAAATTACCCTTTAGCACTTTTTTGGTACTTTGTATTAAAAATTACCCTTTGGTACTATTTATTAAAAAGTAATATCATTGTAATTTTTTTTCCTGATAAATAAATCAATTCACGTTCTTTCAAAAGAAGATTTTAGAATTTGTGTTGGATGAAGAAATTTGTTATTTGCAACGACTGGTTATTTGTCAATTCTGTTTTTAATGCTAAATGGTATAACTCTTAACTGTCAGCAGAGATAAAGTACAACAAATTTTGGGCTTAATGTATCTCGGCCGCGCCTGATTTTCTGTCAGTGTCGAAGAACTTTTGGGAAGACAGGGGGTCAGACTTTTTTTAAAGAACATGGTCTAGAGACCCAAAACGATGGCAAAAATTATTCTAATTAAAGTAGATGTTCTACGGATCGGAACTCATTGAGAATTACTAGTGATTTGTGCCCCACACTGGGCGCCACTTTTAGCACTATGTTGGATTTGCTTTCCATTGGAATTACAATTTTAGGGTAAGTAATGGAATCATTTTTACGTTTTTTTTATAAATACAACAAAATGTTAACTTTTTTGGGCTCCACACTGGCCACCACTTTTACCACTATGTTGGATTTGCTTAGAAATACAATAATTTTGAAAAATTTAATTTTTCTAAAAATATCAAAATGTTAAATTTGTGTAACGCGCAGCGTTTTTTTGGACTATTTTGGTGGGCATCATACGCCTGAAAGCTTCAAAGGGTTAACTTTATTTATATGGCGGTTAGCGTTATTTGAACTATTTAGTAATTGCAAAAAAATTTTTCTTTTACAATAATAAAGAGAATGTATGTTATTGCAAAAACACACATTATAAGTTAAATCTATTTAAAAAAAAATCGTGAAGAATTCTGGCGCTTCAAAGACATTCTAATAATTAGCATTTTTATGAATAAAATTCAATCTTAAAGCAAAAACAAAATAAAGCAACATTTAAGCTGAATTTTTAAACCTTTTTTTAAGCCGTTAAAAATTAAGTTTTGCCAAAAATTTGTAATTCAAAGAAAAACTCATGGTTAGAAGTAGAAGCATGAAACGCAAAAAAAAAAGTTTAACATCAGGTAAAAATAAATACAAAAAAGCGTTAAAATCGGCCAAAAAAAACATAAGAATAGGAAACAATTTTTAGCAAAACTCAAAGCAGATCAAAAAGGAAACGAAAAAAAATCAAAGAACAGCAGTAGCAGCAGCAACAGCATTAAAGCATTCCCAGACTTACCGCGGCGGAGGAATGCTGAGTGTTTTAACATATTTTTCAGGTTTATTTTTCAGATTATAACAAAAAATTTATATTTATATGAAGTAGTAGTAGAGTAGAGTAGTAGATATTTATTTATAAGTTGTGGGTATTGGAGTTTTTTTTTTTTTGGAATCAAAAAATTTTGTTGTTGTTTTTAAAATTTTATGTTTTTTTTTTTGTTTTTGGTACGAATACACAGAATATAACACAAGTCCAATAAAATGTTGGTTAAACATATAAAAAAATAAATAAATAAGAAAACAGCGGCGCAAACAAATTTTTTAATTAAAAAAAATAAAATAAAAATGTGGAATTTTTTGTATAATTTTTTTTTTGTTACTGCCATACACCATTTTCAAATATAAGTCGAAAAAGATTAATTGGAATTCAAAGATTTTATATGATATAAGAACTTCATTCAAAAACTAAAGCCTCTACTTGAAATTTGGAAATTTTTTTAAAACGTGTCACTAGAAATTTGAAAATGATCTATTGAAATTCGAAACAAGTAGAAAAGTTAAATTCGACTTGGCCGAATTTATGAATACCCTCCAAAATGCCCTTTTTAAGTGATAGTAAATTTTCTAACGTGAAAAAAATAAAATTTTTGGTAAGAAATATTTATTTTGTGTAAAAAAACTTTTTTTTAGTAATTTTTGAAAAAAAAAAAAATAATTTACTAATTTTTTTTTTGAGTGTAAAATTTTTTTTTTAATGTAAAATTTCTTTTGAGTGTATTTTTTTTTTGTTTTAGTGTAAAAATATTTTTGAATGACAAAAATAACTTGTAAAATATTTTTGTGACTCACAAATGTTTTTAAAACATGTTTAACGGGTTTTCAACACGTGAATTTAAGGTGAAGCTAATCTGAAATTCACGGTTTTGCTAATAACTTTTGAACCACTGCACTATAGGGAATTTATAAGGAATTGTTGGCCAAAAGTCCATTTTTGATGTGTTCAAAAAAACTTTTTTCGGATGCCATTATACAGTAAACTATATAAAAGAAAGCTAGCACACATATTTTTGTACACCAAACTCTTTTACCGCTAGTACTGAGGCGTCAAAAACAAAATTTAATTTTTTATTATTTTTTTTTTAATTTTGGAGAACATAACTTATTACAAAATTAACGTACTTAAAATCCTGTATTAAAATCTTTTGAAATTAATTTCAATTATCAATAGAGCAAATAAATATATTTTGTACAAAGTACAGGTTGAAAATGTTGATTTATATATTTTTTTAATTTTTCTATTTAATTAATTTTTTTCTTTTTTAAACCAAATATATTTGTGGACTGCTACTTTTTTTGCATATAATTGCATACTCCCATATCTCTATGAGGTATTGGGAAACTCTTTGTGAGTAAGATGTATTCATCCGCTAAGCCATGCGGCTCCATGGGGAAAAGATATTTAGTGATGTCCGTCCGACCGTCTGTCGGTCTGACTGTCTGGGGAATGCACGATGCTGTCCAAACCAAAAGAGCTAGCCACCTGATGTTTGGCACGAATATGTCTTATAGTCTTACGATGTTCAAGTTCGTAAATGGGCAAAATTGGAACATGTGAAAAAAAGCTCCCCCTTAAATAACTCAGTCTAGCTACGCAAAATCCCATATTTTACATTTTTTTTGTACATTTGCTTAAAAATTAAAAAAAAATACGCCACAAGAAGTTCAAAGCCCTGCACTTGGACCAAATGCACTAGGAAAATTATTTTTTTGCCCGCCCCCTTTTGTGGGCGTGGATGTAAAAATTATTGACAAAATTATATTACAAAATTGCATTAAAAACACGATTTATTAGGTCAGATCATGCCAATTTTTTATACAGAGCCTTAAAACTTACCGCCAAATAAACTTGCCAAATTTTGAGGCAATATCCCAACTTTTGGAGTTTTGGCCAGAAAATACCAGAAAATTCCCTATAGTGCACTGAACCGATTTGGAAGAAATTCAATACGAACTAGGCTGGAGGAACAAGCTTCAGCATCCTCAGAATTGCTTTTCGAAAGTTATGGTGCTTTTTATCTCGTAAATTCACAAAAAACCCTTGCCGAAATTCAGTCTTTTGCTCATAACTTTTGAACCACTGGACCGATTTCGCTGGATTGCAATACCAACCTGACCAGGTACATGCCCAACATATATGCCAAACTTCAGGAGCCTCCGTTAGCGTGTTAGCGTGTTTTCAACAGACAGAAAGACAGACAGACGGACGGACGGACGGACGGACATCGCTAGATCGTCTTAAAATCGATCGAGGATCATGAATATATATACTTTATGGGGTCCTAGGCCAATATTTTGAGGTGTTACAAACGGAATGACAAACTTATATATACCCTCTATCACTAGAGTGGAGGGTATAAAAAATACCGTTTTTCAATTTGTACACAAAAGTACAATTATGATACTTTTTTTATAAAAAGTACAATTTTGGTAGCTTTAATGAAAAAGTACTATTTTGGTTCTTTTAATAAAAAATTACTACATAATTTGTTAGTTTTTATCAAAAATAAACGTTTTGGTAATTATTTTAATTCAAAAAATAATATTTAGGTGCTTTTTATAAAAAAAGTACCATATTGTTGGTCATTGGTACTTTTTACAAAAATGTGCTATTTTTATACTTTTTATATAAAAGAACCGTTTTGGTACATCATTTATTTCAAGAAGTACTATTTTGTACTTTTTATATAAAATCATTTTGGTACTTTTTATAAAAAGCACTAGTTTGGTTCTTTTTATAAAAAATAGTACATATTTTGGTAGTTTTTACGAAAAAGTACCGTTTTGGTACTTCTTTTAATTTAAAAAATACTGTTTAGGTGCTTTTTATAAAAAAAAGTACCATATTGTTGCTCATTGGTACTTTTTACAAAAATGTGCTATTTTTATACTTTTTATAAAAAAAGAACCGTTTTGGTACTTCTTTTAATTCATTACCAATTTGGTACTTTTAATTTAAAAAAAAAACAATTTTGGTACTTTTTTGTGAAAAAAGTACCATATTATGTACTGCCCTTTGCACTATTTACAAAAAAAGCACAATTTTGGAATTTTTTATTTTTTAACGAGATAAATTAAAATTCAAAAATATGTATTGAAAATCGAAAAACATTAATTACATAAAATCTGTAAAAGACCATTTCAAAACAATTAATTTGGAATTCAAAAAAATCTTTAAATTCCAATAAATATTTTTTAAATTCCAAATTATATTTTTGAATTTCAAAAGAGATCAATTAAAATTAATGAAATTTATATTTGAATTTTAAATTAAAAAAAAACAGTTAAACTGCGAAGAAGACCAATTAGGATTTGAAAAAAGTTTAATTATACATTTAATTTGAAAAGTACTATTTTGGTACCTTTTATAAAAAAGTACTATTTTTTTACTATTTAATGAAATTGATAAGAGATCAAAATGTATAAATTGGATTTCGAAAAAGATGATTTTAAATACTCTTACGTATCAATTAAAATAAGTTCAGTTAGAATTCGAATCACGATTAATTGTAACTCGAAAAATATCAATTAAAAATATATTTTTTCATTCTTTTAATTTAAAAAGTACCATTTTGGTACTATTTAAAAAATTAAACCATTTTGTTATTATTTTTTTTTTCTTATAAAGAACGTTTTTGTAATTTTTTTCTTTTGGTACTTTTTATAAAAAAGTACTTTTTTTGGTCTTTTTATAAAAAAGTACGTTTTTTGCTACTTTTTATAAAAAAGTACTATTTTGGTATTTCATCGCCTTAAAAATGATTTTCTCTATAGGATGGTAAAAACCCCATCCTATGGAGCAAACTAATTCTCAGATGACGATTTGTATAAAAAAGTACAATTTTGGTACTTTTTATAAAAAAGTACTATTTTGGTACTTTTTATAAAAAAGTACTATTTTGGTACCTTTTATAAAAAAGTTAAATTTTAGTACTTTTTATGAAAAAGTGCTATTTTGGCAATTTTTATAAAAAACGTACTATTTTGATAATTTTTATACAAAAGTACTATTACTAATACATTTTATAAAAAAGTACTATTTTGCTACTTTTTATGAAAAAGTACAGTTTTGGTACTTCTTTTAATTCTAAAAGCACTTCTTTGGTACATTTTTTAAAAAGATCAATTGAAAAAATATTATAAAAAGTACTATATTGGTACCTTTTTTAAAAAGTACTATTTTGTTATTTCGTTGTCTTGGAAGTGTTTTGCTCTATGCAGCAAACCAAATCTCTGGTGACGATTTGTATAAAAAAGTAGTATTTTGGTACTTTTTATAAAAAAAGTACTATTTTGGTACTTTTTATAAATAAGTGAAATTTTAGAACATTTTATGAAAAAGTAGTATTTTGGTACTTTTTATAAAAAAGTACTATTTTGATACTTTTTATAAAAAAGTACTATTACTAATACATATTATAAAAAAGTACTATTTTGATACTTTTTATGGAAAAGTGCAGTTTTGGTACTTCTTTTAATTCTAAAAGCACTTCTTTGGTACATTTTATAAAATGATCAATTGAAAAAATATTATAAAAAGTACTATATTGGTACCTTTTTAAAAAAGTACTATTTTGTTATTTCGTTGTCTTGGAAGTTTTTTGCCATATAATATGGTATTTCGTTGTCTTGGAAGTGTTTTGCCATATAATATGGTAAAAACCCCATCCTATGACGATTTGTATAAAAAAGTAATATTTTGGTACTTTTTATGAAAAAGTACAGTTTGGTTCTTTATATGAAAAAGTAATATTTAAGTATGTCAAAAAAATCAATTTTGTTACTCCGTTTTTCTTTTATTCCAAAAATACTACTTTTAATTCAAAAAGTACTTTTTTTTTACTTTTTATTAAGAGATCAATTGAAAAATATCATAAAAAGTACTAAGTAAATAAATATTTTGTACTATTTATAGAAATTTGTAAGAGATCAAAATGGATCAATTAGATTTCGAAAAAGGTGAATTTAAATACTCGTACCAATTGAAATAAGTTCAAATAGAATTTTAACTCGAAAAAGAATAAAAAGGTACTATTCGGTACTTTTTAAAAAAAGTACTTCTTTAATATTTTTTTAAGTACTTTTTTGTAACTTTTTATAAAAATTTCTTCGCCTTAGGATTGTTTTGCTCTATAAAAGTGCCATCCCTTGGAGCAAACATACTCGCAGGTGACGGTTTGTATAAAAAAGTATATTCCTTTTTATGAAAATGTACATTTTGGTACTTTTTATGAAAGTGTACTATTTTGGAACTTTTTTGTAAAAGTGTAGTAGTAGTACTTTTAATTCAAAGAGTACTTTTTTTGGTACTTTTTATAGAAAGTACCATATTTTTGCTTTTAATTCAAAAAGTACTATTTTTGTACTTATATAAAAAAGTACCATATTGTTACTCTTTGGTACTTTGGTTAACTCAAAAAGTACTATTTTGGTACTTTTAATTGAAAAAGTACTATTTGGAAACTTTTTATAAAAGAGTACCATTTGATGCTCCTTAGTACTTTTTACAAAAAAATACTATTTTGGTACTTTTTATAAAAAAATATCGTGTTGGTACTTCTTTTAATTAAAAAAGTACTATTTTAGTGCTTTTAATTCAAAAATTACTATTTTGGTACTTCTTAAAAAAGTAAGATATTGTTGCTTTTAATTCAAAAACTATTAGTTTGGTACTTTTTATTAAAAGTACCATTTTCTCCCTCTTTGTTGCTTTTTAGAAAAAAGTACCATATTGTTACTCTTTGGTTCTTTTTTAAAGGTACTATTTTGGTTCTTTTTATGAAAAAGTACCGTTTTTATACTTTTTTAGTACTTTTTATAAAAAAATATCGTGTGGGTACTTCTTTTAATTAAAAAAGTGTTATTTTGGTGCTTTTAATTCAAAATTTACTATTTTGGTACTTCTTAAAAAAGTACCATATTGTTGCTTTTAATTCAAAAACTATTATTTTGGTACTTTTTATTAAAAGTACCATATTGTTACTCTTTGGTACTTTTTATTAAAAAGTACCATATTGTTACTCTTGGTACTTTTTCAAAAAGTACTGTTTTGGTACTTTTTATGAAAAAGTACCGTTTTTATACTTTTTTAATTTAAAAAGTACTATTTTGACTTTTAATTCACAAAATACTATTTTGGTGCTTTTTATAAAAAAGTACCATATTGTTGCTCTTTGTTGTTTTTTACAAAAAAAAAATATAAAGATTAACTGAAATTCGAAAAATATGAATCTTTTGAAATTCGAAAAAAATAATTAAATCTCGTAAAAGATAAATTAAAATTTGAAAAAGAACAATTAGAATTAGAAAAAAGATTATTTAAAGTTCGAATGCTTTTACTAGAGTTTCGAAAACCTATTTCTAAAGTTCGAAAACTTTTGGAGGAACTTTTACTGAATTTTTCTGTTTACAGTTTCAATTGAACTATTCCTAATAACGAATAAAATTTTCAAATTTAAATGAAATATTTAAAATTTCAAAAACAATTTTCGAATTACATCTGAAAATGGTGTAGATGCTAGGTACAAATTATATAATATATAGTAGGTGAGGAGTAATACATAGAAAGATTCAAGAAATAGAAAGAAGAGAAAAAGAAGACAGAAAAAAATAATTAAAATTATATGTTTCAAAAAAGTTTAGGTAACGAGTTAAAATTTTAAATGTTTTAAAAATGGGGATTTTCTTATTCAAACTCAAAATGTTTTATAATTCTTTTATCGAGAATCTTTATATACATAACCTTAAATTCATTTTAAAATCAAAACATCAACTTACCTATTTGGATTAGTTTTTGGTCTTAAAGGAGCTCCTTGTTTCAATTTTGAGTTGGGATATTGTGACAAATATGTCATCATAGATTGTTCATCTACTTGAGGATTAACCAATTCTTCGGGTTTAATCAGCTGTCTAACATTTAACCAATCATCGGCTAGACCCATAGCTTCGGAAGCATTTTGTACGGCATCTTTAGGATCCCACATTTCCCAATCGGGACATAGACCAGGAGCGCAGGCATCAACCAAAGCACCCACTGCCTTACCGGTGGTCCAGTCATTGGTAAAGTTGTGAATGGGTAATTCGGGTATTTTACCGTGTATCCAGTTGAGTAATCTGGAAAGGAGAAAAATTCGTTATTAGAGGAATTTTGTTTATAAAATAATTTGTATGTTAATAAAAAGGAAAATAATTAAGAAAAACTTCTTAAGCTTTTAGAAAGCTTTCTTCTACATTTTTTAGACGTTTTCTATAAAACTCAAGGTTTTGAAATATTTGCAGCAAAGCTTTTTAATTTATTGTTATAAATTTGTATTGAGCTTTTACATAACTATAAATAAAAGCTTTTTAAGTAAAATGGGCCTTTTTAGCTTTTAGCATATTTTAACATACTTCAAATAGAGTTTATTCAGTTATTAAAAAGCTTTCTTATATTTTTTTCTAGCCTACTGAACAAATTTAAGCATTCAAATATTAGCAATAAAGCTTTTAAATATATTGTTATACAATAACATTAAGCTTTTATAAAACCATAACTAAAATCATTAAATAAGCTTTTTCAGCTTTTAGAGAGCTTTTTAATGAACTATTTAAAGTATGCAAATTTTGCCTGAAGTTCTTAAATTTTAAACTAAAAGCTTTTAAATTTATTCCTTTAAAACTCTTTAACTGTAGACATTTTTAAAACTTACTTTCAAGCTTTTAAACTTTTTTATTAGTTGAGATTATGTTGCGACATTTAATTTAAACTTACCTTTGTTTTGGTGTTGGTCCCGAACCATTCAATTGTTTTTCATCTTCACCATCCCACATCGGCATAGAAATGGAATAGTGTAAAATTAGGGTCCATATTAAACCGAGAATGAGTTTTAATTTACAATCAACAATATCGGAAGAATCTAAAAAGAAGGAAAAAAACGAAGATAAATTATAAAAGCTTTCATAATAATAAATAATTCTAAATTAAAAAATAATAATAAATAATTCTAAATTAAAAAAACCGTTAAATTTTATAAAATTTCTACAAATTAGAATTATAGGCTGGCTTGTAAACAATTTTATAGGTTGTTAATTACTTACAAATAACAACTAATCAAAATCGAATAATGATCGTTAATTTTTTGAAAAGCCTCAAGAAATGCAAAAATGTATTTTACACATTTTTGACATAAATATTTACATGAAATGTAAATGTAAATATGCTTGTCTGAAGATAAAATCAACAAAAGGAATGAAGTAAAAATGTTATATTCGGCATAGTAGAATTTAGGGATACCCTGCTTCACCATTGAGAAACTTTATTTAACACAAATGAAATAATTTTTAACTGGAAACTGTTTTTTGAAAATAAAATAATTTTGATTAAAAAAAAAATAGAAAATATAAAATATTGAAAACACGATTTTTAGGACCTCTCACTAATATCTTTTTTTTGTAATTTTTTAGCGCTTTTCGGTACATTTTTAAAAAGTAACAATGAAAGGTACTTGTTAAGGGGACTGAAACTTTATTTTCACTGATACCATCGTAAAAAAAAATAATTATAAGTAAAAAAATTGTAAGTAAAGAAATTTTGTTTCACCGGTACCTTTTTAGGTAGTTTTTTGTAGTTTTTTTTTGGTAAATTTTTAAAAGTACCAATTTAAGGTACTTTTAAAGTACACTAAAATTTCGATTTCATTGAATCATATTTGAATATGGATGATTATTGAAAATTGTTAAAAATAAAGAAAGTATTTTTGAGTCAACAAATTTTTTGTATAAAAAAAATCTTAAGGAATATACAAATTACTTAAAACATACTCTTTAGGACCTCTCAATGGGAGCTTTTTTGGTACTTTTTTAAAGTAATTTTCAATACGTTTTTCAAAGTACCAATAAAAGGTTCCAGTGAGGGGAATGAGAACACATTTCTTAAAAATGACACATTTGTATATGAGGTCCTATTGGTGCCAAAGTCTCTAATAGACTAGTTGTTAGCGAGCTACTCAACGGGTTAGAGGGTCGTGGGTTCTATATAAAGTAGCAACGTGACTGACTTAGGGACTAATCACGCATCATCCCCCAGACCAAACAACTCAAGCTAGAGATTTATAATTTGGATAGTAGAACCTACTATTACTACTATTACTGAAATTTTGAAATTTCAATTCTATGGGAGTAAAAAGGGGTAAAAGTGTATTTTGGATCTTTTTATATTTCCTTAAATAATGGTCCTAGAAACTTTAAATTTAAAATATAGTATCCACTAACGGAAAAAGCCTTCAAAAAAATATTTTGTTTAAAAATTCCGATTCCAAAAGGGCAAAAAGTGTAAAAAAATATGTGTTAATACTTTTTTTTTAAACTGCTGAAATAATAGTCACAGTAACTTGAAATCTAGAATCCTCCTGTGGAAAAATCATACTGAAAAGTATCTTTTGGAAATTCACATTTTAATGGGGAAATCGCTTAAAAACTGTACTTTTCTATCTTCTGGAATGATGGTTACGAAATATGGGTTGGAAACTGGGTCAAAATCTGAGGAAATGGGAAAAATTCAGCAGAGTTCCATAATTTTTTATATGAAAAATGTTTTAGCTTCTCAGATATTTCGAAAGAAAAAAATATTGCGAAATTTTGAATTAAAACTCGACTGCGACGAATCTTTTATACCCTACAACATGTAAAAAAATTAAAAGAAAAAAAATTTTTAAGGTGATTTTTTGTTTTGGGGAGGGGGTGGGGGGGTTCGGTAGGGGCATTGGGGACACTTTTTCCTTCGCAGTAAGTATTAACAAATTAATTTGTAATACTTTTTGAATAATACAATTTTATCATTATTTAAATATATTTTTTATATCCACGCCCACAAAAGGAGGGCGGGCAAAAAAAACGAAATTTTTTAATTCCCTGCAGAATGCAGAACTTTGAATTTCTTCTAACATAAAAATGTTGCAATTGATTAGGAAAACTACAAGAAAAAAAACTGTAAAAATTAGCATTTTTAAGAGGTTGGTATAGTTCTTCAAAGGGGAACTTTTTCCGCCCTAATTTGATTTGGCCCATCTCTGAACTTATCCTGCCTATGACCATAGGACATATTCGTGCCAAACTTCAGAAGTCTAACTCTATTATTTTGGACTGTATTGTGTCCTACGCAGACGAACAGACAGACCGACGGCCAGACGGACATCGCTAGAATGTCTTAGAATAGATCACTGAGCAAAAATGTATATGAGGCATTCAACACCAAATGTCCAGCGAAAAAACTTGTGTACCACAGTAAATTTCGGAATAGGTTGTATGTTTATGGAACTAAGAAAATTGCGTTTTTGGTTTTTCAATTTTTCAAAAACTGGGCTTAGGCCAGTGTGTGTTCAAATATTGGAAAAATGGTAAAATTTGTGTTGAATTACCTTGTTTAAATATTTAACAAATTAAAACGGATTTACAATTTTTTTTCGAAAATTTTCAGAACCCGTTTTGAAATTTTCCATTTTTAAAAAAGTCAATTTATCAAAAATCCGTCCGTTTTTGTTTTTTTTTTTAATTTTTTTTCGTTTTTTAAGTTAAGATGTTTGTCTGTCCACACAAAAAAATTCAGACATTTGTTTTTCGTTTTTTTATTCGAAAAAATCGCATTTGAATTTCATAACAGTTTAATAATTTGCTTGTATTTTCTTGTTTCAACATAGCGTATGAGTAACATTTATGCAAATATTTAATACTCATTCGCCATGTTAAATGAAGAAAATACAAGCAAATTACAAAATTGTTATGAAATTTAATCTTCAAATGCGGTTTTCTCTAAAAAAAAAAGAAAAATACGTATCTGAATTTTTTTTGAGTATAGAGACAAACTCTAATCTTAAAAAAAAAAAATAAAAAACGTGGGCGGACTTCTAATAAATTGACTTTTTTAAAAAATCGAAAATTTCAGTACGGGCTCTAAAAATTAAAAAAAAAAAATATTAATCGATAGCCCATAAAAAACTATACAAGAATATAAATTTTTGAGATTGTGGTGCATTCCGATTTTATTTGATAAATATTTAAACAAGGTAACTCGACTCAAATTTGACCATTTTACAATATTTGACCACGCCTCCTAAGCCCAGTTTTTGAAAAATTTAAAACCAAAAACGCAATTTTCTTAGTTACATATAGGACTATTCACACAACCTATTCAGAAATTCACGGGACACATGTTTTTCTGTAGCGGGACATTTGGTGTGGAAGACCTCATATATAGGGTGACCATTTTTTTTCTGAACTCAAATCAGTACGCACAAGTTTTTATGTTTTTTTTTTCTAGAAATAACTCTCTGAAAACTGTTTTCTGTGGGAAACACAGATAATTTTTGAGATACATTGATGATTTTTCCAACACTGAAAAGTTTCGCTTAAACTACCAAACCTGGGATCAATTAGTATTCAGTAAAAACAACTGTCATAAACTATGTCGTTATTTTGCGGAAAATGTTGTTGACTACAAACAACTTCATTTGAATGTTTTGATCGTTTCGGTGCAGAAAATATAACAAAAACCCACAGGTTTTGTAAATAAAAAGTCCACAGATTCTAAGGACTTTTAATAACTCTTCCTTTTAGAAAACTTCCCAGATAATAAAAAAGTCTTTTTTAAATAGACCTGATGAGCGCTTTTTCCAATAAATTTGTGTGACATTACCTCATCGAGCATCTTAGAATCATTTTATTCATCCAATTACATTATCATTCTAAAAAAATATAAAAATTCCATCATCCCGTGAACTTTTCGTTTTAGTAAACCTCAGAGATTCTGTGCGCCTTTTCATATAAATTTATGGAGATCAAAATAACCTCACGCTCAGATACATTTTTGCGTTAAGAAACCTCTTGATTTTCGAATTCTAAGCTCTTTAGAATTCATTATAAATTATCTTATTGTCAGAATTAAGCCATAAAAAACTACCTTGAAGACTTATTTTATGGAAACTCAAGTTTTATATAGAATTTTCGAATAAAATTATTTTTTATGTTGTAATGTTTAAAAATCAGTACAATCAGTACAATCAGTACATATTTCAAAAAATCAGTACAAATCAGTACAACGTTTTTTGATCAGTGCACATGATAAAAAATCAGTACATGTACTGATCAAATCAGTACGAATGGTCAGCCTACTCATATACTTTATGGGGTCCTAGACGAATATTTCGATGCGTTACACACGAAATGACAAAGTAGGTTGGTGGGTAAACAAATATCTTAGGAATTTGAAAATTTTTCTAAATCAAAAAGTCCTCAGAATTTGAACTTGTCCTAGGAAAAATGTCACAAAATCTGAGACTATAGAACTATAAAAAAGGGATAGAAAGTGAAATTTGTTCGACTAAAAACGCTTATTTTGGCCTAAAAAAGTTTATTTTGGCATAAAAATCAAAAATTCATTCGGGATACACTTTTGCTCATAACTTTTGATCCGCTTAACCGATTTCATTGTAATTCAATACCAACCTAAACAGAACTATGACAACTATTTTGAAAGCAACAGACGATCGAACGATGCATATTGCTAAAACGACTTAAAATCGATGGATGGATCATGCTTTATGGTGATCCGATATAGAAACTACGATTAGTTACAAACAGAATAACAAATTTATATTAATCACAGAGTGGAGGGTATTCAAAAATATGACAGACAACTAAACACTTTTTGTAAAAATTATTTTGACAACATGTTAAAGTTTATAAGACAACAACAATTAACATGGCTTTAAATAGAAAAAAAACTTGTTTTTTTTTGCTTCAAGAAACAAGTTAATAAAAAAGTCAGTCAATACCAAAAAAAAAGAGGCACAAACAAAAATGATACACTGAAGAAAATATTTTTTTTTTGAAAAATAACTAAACAAATTGTAATTCTACACAAAAAAAATTTTTTTGTTGTGTAAAACTTTGTCAAAGATTAAAAATGACAGCTAGAACTTTGTGGTGCGTTGTGTAGGACAGTTGTTTTTATGAAATAGTTGTTTTTATTAAACAGTTGTTTTTATTAAACAGTTGTTTTTATTAAAACAACTAACATTGTAGTTAATTTAACTGCAAAACCTAAGTATAAGTATATTAAAAAACAGTTTTCATAGAATGCAATACATATTAAATTCACATGTTGATTATAGTGAAATTTTTTAACAAGTTTTATAAAACTTTTAGCAATTTTATTTTTACAAATTTTACTTTTTCTAAGTGTAACCAAAAAAATTGTAATTATTTTTAAAACACAAAAAAAAATCGTTTAATGCCAGCTACTACTAGCTGCCATATAAAAAATATAATAAATATGGCTATTTATTTTAAATGAGTTTTTTTTTAAAAAATTAAAAATTTTAGTATGGTCAAGTTCATGGCTAAAAAACAATTTGTTAATATGAAATATTTGTTATTAATACTAATAAAATAAAAAAAAAAAAAATAATAAAAAAAATATCTTACAGTTGCATTTTATCGACCATATTTAGCAACAAAAGGCCATAAACAACCTTAAACTTGAATTTTTTTTATATAATTTTGATTTTAAAACTTTTCAAACGTTAACGGTTGATTTAGTTTTGATTATTTTTTAAACAATGTCTGAGCTTTTGTCTTGCTAAATTTGAATCTCAGATTTATGTAAATTATGGTAATTTTTTGTAGAGTATGTGAGACCACATATTAACAGTTTATTGAACTTTTTGTAGTAAATTAAGTTATTTTTTTAAATTTTTTGTTTGTTCGCTTTATGATTTATGTTTATTTAATGATATTGATGTTTAAATAACAATAAGAAGACAAATCAAAAACATGTTTAAACATTAAGTTTTCTTGTTTAAATGATAAAATGATATGATATTTATGATTGTAATGATAAGACGATTTATATTTATACAAAGAGATTAAAGAAAATTAATGGAATTTATGAGGTTAAAGACGAGTGAACAATATTTATTTTTTTTTTGTACAGCTGACGAATGGTGAAATAAAAAACTATACCATTTATCGCTATAATTTGAAAAAGATCAGTATTTGGCGGAAAATTTGCAAATTTTCGAAGTTACCTTACATTTTCAATTATAACTTTTGTAATAATTGACCGATTTAAGAAATTAAAAATAGCCATCTGAGGGGGAAAATTACGCAAGTTTTGGTATATCAGGCGTTTAAATCAATACAGAATTAATTCCGAAATCAGGATTTCAACAGACGAACTTCGGTTAGTCGATTTGAAATTTATCGAGAATCACGAATATATATGTATATGTTTTGTGGACTGCTTTTTAGATTAATGACAGACTTGTCATTCGACAAACGAGGAAAATATCGAAAAAAATTCCAAAACTCCGAGACATTTTTTTAAATTAAGTAATTCTGATTATTGTTATATTCAAATGTCAAATTTTATATTTTAAAAAAAGTGCTTTTTGGTTATCAAAACGACCTTGCTGTAATTTCCGTAAGACCTTCTCACTTCCCCACAATACAAACAATATTACAAAATAATTATCAACAATTTGTTTTTTTTTTTTTTTGGTAAACCAAAAATTCAAACCTAAACATGACTGGATAATTATCAAACCATAGAAATCAAAACATAGAAATCTAAACCAACACTTTTTTTTACTTTTTATGAAAACGAATGTTGAAAAAAATTTGAAAAAAACTAAAACTTCCTCTATTAAATATGGTTTTTGAAAAAAATATTTAACATTTGTTGAAATCAGTAGCTAAATAATTAATTTTTTTCAGGCTGGATTTAAATGACATTGAAAACCGGCTGCTGTTTAGAACTATTGTTTTCTAGATATGAGGGTATAACTAACAAACAGCATGGAAACTTAAATTTTCTTAATAAAAAATTATTTAATTAAAAAATAAAATAAATTCAAATGTTAAATAAATTAACATTATCATGATGATTTTTAATGTTAAAAAAGAGGAGATTTCTAAATTTTTTCCAAACAGGGGAAGAATTCTGATATTGAAAGAAAGCTTTTTAATAATGTTTTCAACACTCACAATCAGAGAAGAGATATGATTGTGGCAACCATAATTTAAGAGCGAAAATTATATCATAATATGATTATAGCAATCAGCAAAATGTTTGTGGCAATCATGTTATGATCCTAATTTATAATTCTTCGAATTTATATGATTGCTGCAAAAATGGAATGGTTGCTACAAACAAGTAATGATAAAATTTTCAATCACAATATGGCGTTCTTAAAATATGGTTGCTACAATCATAACTCTTCTCTGCGTGAAACAAAAAGTTTCAAAATAACACAGCCCCACAAAAAATGGTAATGTCCCAGAAACCAGACCAACAAATGTCTGTATTTCGACCCCCTGAACGAGAATCTGCCATCAAAACAAAAATCTATCGTTGGATTTTTTTTTGTAATCATACACGAAAAGATTTCAAAGAACCATGCCACATTTCTTTAAAATTTATAATAATAAAAAATCTGTATCGAATGTTTTTGTATGCCTCCTGAACTCGATTCCGCCATGAGAATGAAATTCTATCCTTGGGTTTTCTTGTAATCCTAAAAGTAAAGTCCGCAAAGTAAATCTACCTAATTTCTTGAAAATTTATGCAGAAGATAGAGAAAAAAATTTAAGATCAACCTGTCTGAGCTAAATCGAGTTCAGGAGACCAAACTACATAAAGATTCGAATAAGATTTTTTCCCTATCTTGATTTTAAATTTCCAATAAATCTGGAATGGTCACTGAGGGCGAACATCCTTTTAAAATTACCGGAAAACCCAACGAAAGATTTTTTTGAATGGCAGATTTGAGTTCAGGGGTCGAAATATAGAACCTTTTTGTGGGACTGTGTAATCAATATGGACTCAAACCGAACAAAATTTAAAAGACTGGGCTAAAAAGTTTTATATTTAAGGATTACACACTCGCCTTCTAAATTAATTACGTGTGGCTCAAAATTCCAAATATGTAGAATTTTAAAAGGTGCCAGAATCGAACGAGAAACAGGCCGTTTAGAGACACTGTTAAACATATTACGAAACTGATTGCTAGACACTAGAATGATAGATATAAGTAGGGTTGCCATTGGCGGGATTTTCCCGCTTTATGTCAACGTTTCCCGTGTCCCGCGGGACATCAAATGATAAAGCTATGAACAAATACCGATTTTGGCGGTACCAATTTGCGACCTAAAAATCTTATCGAATCAAGATTCGGGTTTCGGTAGTTGTCCGAAAAATTTTCAGTTTTTCATTAGGGTTAGAATAGCGTTTAAGAAAAAGAAAAAAAATTTAAGTCAAGAATATTCGAAAAAGATCTTCTGCATTTTCAATATGCCTATAAACATAATATTTTTGAACCGCCAACATTTTTAAAATCTCTCCATTTTCGTAATTTTTTTTTGTATTTGTCCTGCTTTAAGGAAATAAATTTCTGGCAACCCTAGATATAACTGACATAAAAACATGATAAATCTAAAAATTTGAACAAAAAAATATAAAAGGAGTTTATTTTACCTTTAAAAAAAAACTATTGAAAATTTGGCGCCCACCTTGGGGCTAGAAGAAAAACTGTTTTAATACCCTTTACTTATAGTTTGTGATAAAGGGTATTTCGTCATTCCGTTTGTAGAACCTCGAAATATTGATCTTAGACTCCATAAACACTCGCTTTTCATTAATTGCGAGTAATCAAAAATTCCAAATGTTGAGAATTTAAAAAGGTGCCAGAAACGAAACCTGTTATAAAATTAATTGCTAGAAACTAGAATGAAATATATAACTGATCTAAAACTATAATAAAATAAAAAATATAACAAACAAATAAATATGAAGTTTCTAGTACCTATGCAGAAACTACTGAAAATTTGGCGCCCAACTTGGGGCCACAAGAAAAACAGTTTTTTAACTCTCTTTTTATTGTTAGTGATAAAAGGGTATTTTGTGCTTCCGTTTGTTAAAACTCGAAATATTGGTATTAGACTCCTAAAAGTATATATATTCATGATTCTTGATCGATCCTTTATCGTCTCTCAGTCAGTCTGTCTATTGAAAACACGCTAACTTTCGAAAGACAACCCTGAGGTTACTGAATCTTGGCATATGTATTTAAAAGCTTCCCGGTCAGGTTGATATTAAATTCTGCAACAGTTGAAGATGGTTTTTATCCCTAATTCACGTGTTAAAAGAACTCTAACCCCACTTTAAAAGCCACAAAGATATTTTACAAATTATTTTTACATTCAAAAAAGCTTTCCCTCTAGCGATTATCGTTTAAAAATACATTTATTATGCTTTTTGTATTAAAGTAATACAATTTCATTATTTTTTTGTATCATATCCACACCTACAAAAGGGGCGGGCCGAACAAAACAGCATTTTTTAATCCCCTGGATCCAAGTGCAGGACTTTGAATTTTTATTCACATACATAAAAATATTTCGTTTGTTTAAAAAAATTACAAATAAAAACATATACAAATTTTTATTTTTCGGACCCCTTGGTCCGATTTGACCCATTTACGAACTTAATCAGCCTATGACTACAAGACATATTCGTGCCAAACTTCAGGATTATAGTTTCTCTATTTTAAACTGCACCGTGATAACTACTGACAGCCAAAAATTAATAAAATTCATTAAACACGAACTGGATAATATATTTTTGAAACTAGACACTAAATGTAGTAAAACTGCATATGGGGCATTCCATGTGAAATCGGACACTTTGAAAAACTTTTTTTTTTGATTTTTCCAATTTTTTTACAGTTTTTAGTACCCTTCGAAAACTCCTTCGTGGCAAATTTTCAGATTTTTTTGATGACCCGTTCAAAAGATATCGAATTTCTAAAAATTGGTAGTTTGTTCCTTTACTCAAACTTCTTTTAATCATAACTTCTTCAATAATGGTCCGAATTTCAAATTTTTTTTTTCAAAATTTTTGTTTTTTAACGTACTTTCTAAAAAAAAATCCCAAAAAATTCTTAAAAGCGCTCTAGTATGCGATTTTTAAGTTTTAAAATTTAAATCTCATTTTTGAAAATGTTTGTACTCTTCGATTTTTTGGAAATTTTTTTGTGTAAAACTTCTATCAATTCTACAAATTTTTTGCCCAGGAAGATCGTGGGATAACGATTATAACTATTTTTTAAATTTTTTGAAAAAATTTTATTGTAATTTTTCAATCTTAAAATCATTTCTACTGCTCCAATGGTGCGTCATAGAGGGGTCCTTCATAAGACCGACCCCCATTAATTTTTACGGCTTAACATTTCTTTGGAACAAACTAATACCGTATCTCCAATTTCTAAGGGGGCTCCCACACAAAACGACATTTTTTAAAATTTTTTCCAACCGCTCTAACTGCCCTAATAGTGCCCTTAGAGCAACAAAATGTATGACCGACCCACAATATTTTTTTAGTCCACACATTTTCTCTGAACACACCTACCCTCTATCTTTAACTGTTAAGGCGGTCCCCATACAATTTTTTTTTATTTTTTGTAAATTTGTTTCATTTAATCAGCTTCTACCGGTCCAATGGTGCGTCCGAGAGGGGTCATTAGTGAGACCGACCCCCATTTATTTTTATCCTACAACATTTTTTCAAAATATACCTACGCCCTATCTCAGCTCCCTAAGTAGGCTCCCATACAAAATTACATTTTTATAAAATTTGCTCCAACTGTTATTTGTATGGGAGCCTACTTAGGGAGTGGAGATAGGGCGTAGGTATGTTTTGAAAAAATGTTGTAGGGTAAAAATAAATGGGGGTCGGTATCAGTAATGACCCCTCTCGGACGCACCATTGGACCGGTAGAAGCTGATTAAATGAAACAAATTTAAAAAAAATAAAAAAAAATTGTATGGGGACCGCCTTAACAGTTAAAGATAGAGGGTAGGTGTGTTCAGAGAAAATGTGTGGACTAAAAAAATATTGCGGGTCGGTCATACATTTTGTTGCTCTAAGGGCACTATTAGGTCAGTTAGAGCGGTTGGAACAAATTTTAAAAAATGTCGTTTTGTGTGGGAGCCCCCTTAGAAATTGGAGATAGGGTATTAGTTTGTTCCAAAGAAATGTTAAGCAGTAAAAATTAATGGGGGTCGGTCTTATAAAGGACGCCTCTATGACGCACCATTGGAGCAGTAGAAATGATTTTAAGATTGAAAAATTACAATAAAATTTTTTCAAAAAATTTTAAAAAATAGTTATAATCGTTATCCCACGATCTTCCTGGGCAAAAAATTTGTAGAATTGATAAAAGTTTTACACAAAAAAAATTTCCGAAAAATCGAAGAGTACAAACATTTTCAAAAATGAGATTTAAATTTTAAAACTTAAAAATCGCATACTAGAGCGCTTTTAAGAATTTTTTGGGATTTTTTTTTAGAAAGTACGTAAAAAAACAAAAATTTTGAAAAAAAAAAATTTTAAATTCGGACCATTATTGAAGAAGTTATGATTAAAAGAAGTTTGAGTAAAGGAACAAACTACCAATTTTTTAAAATTCGATATCTCTTGAACGGGTCATCAAAAAAATCTGAAAATTTACCACGAAGGAGTTTTCGAAGGGTACTAAAAACTGTAAACAAATTGGGAAAATCTAAAAAAAAAAGTTTTTCAAAGTGTCCGATTTCACATGGAATGCCCCATATACAATTTTTTATTCCGTAATCCTATTTCCTTTTAAAAGGACTTCAAAGTTTTAGAGGAATAATTTTTATAAAATATTTTTTTAATATTTATACTTGTCCTAGGAAGCCACTAGTGATAGCAAATAAAAGAGGAGGATCTATCCTAATTTTCCTATTTTATTATTTTTACATAACAGGATAAAATAGGTAAGTTACAACCTGCTTTCAGACGTATATCATCAATATCATTCGAAATTTTCATCAAAATATTTTGACAAAGTTTTCAAAGGACTTTATTCACATCCTTTTATCCTGATATGATAAAATAAAAATGGAAAAATTAGAGGTGATCTCTTCTTTCATTTTCCATCACAAGTGGCATTTTAGGACAAGTACAAATATTTCAGAAATATTTTACAAAATGTATCCTTTAAAATTTTGAAGTCTTTTTAAAAGGAAACAGGATCACAAAATGAAAAACTGTAAATGCAGTTTTACTCCATTTTATCTCTACTTTCAGACGTATATCATCCGGTTAATGTTTAATATTAGCTGTCGGACAGTGTAATATATATAATTTGTAGGGTCCTTAACCGATATTTGATTTCGTGACAATTTTGAACCAAAATTAACGGTTCTTTAATTTTTTTTATTAAATCTTGTGGTGCACTATAGTAAAGTAAATAATTATGTTCTACCGAGGTTCACTACGTTTGATCTCCGTACTATCTATACCTCCTATATCCGACCGAAAATGGAATACAACTCCCATATCTGGGCAGGAGCTTCAAGGTCTATCTTGGAGCTTCTGGACCGGGTGCAAAGGAGTGCGTTGAAGCTCATCGATGACAGTAGGGTATCCAGCTCTATTGACTGATTGGAGCATCGTCGGAATGTGGGTTGTGTGTCATTGTTCTATCGATATTACCACGGCAAGTGTTCAGCTGAGATAGGCGAACTCTTCCTGGAGACGCGGGTGCATGCTCGTAGTACTCGTCTGTCTAGTAGATCACATCCATTCGTAGTCGAATGTCCAATGTATCGCACAACGCATTACAGAGAAATTCGTTTCTCAGTCGGACCAGCCGTATGTGGAATAAACTTCCTGCAGTTGTCTTCCCAGTCAGCTACAACCTAGAAAAATTCAAATTAAACGTGCACAAACACTACTCCCTCTTTACTCCTCCTCATAACCTATTTTCCTAATACCAACACAATGCATTGCATTAGTAGGGGGCATCCCCTGAGTGTTGGCTCAAAGTAAAAAAAAACGGTGGATCGGTTTTCTATTGCAATAGGTTCTAGAATATATTCCATGGTAATCACCATAAGATTCTAATGTAAAATATTGCAAAAAAAACTACTTGTTCTAACAAACTATTGATTTCGTGACAATTTTGAACAAAAAGTAACGGTTCTAGAAAGTTTAGAAGAATCAATTCCAGGATATTTTAATACGTTTCCGTAAAAAAGAATTAAAATATTGCAGAGTTTAAGTAAACAAAATAAATAAGCAATTTCAATTACTTTTATATGCAGTATATTATGTTACATTTGGCGCCCAACGTGGGGCCAGAAGAAAAGCTGTTGTTTTGGAAGATACAATTTTTAAATTTTGTATAAAATCTTGTGGTGTTGCAGTTGACTAAAGTAAATACAAAATAATATAAAGTAAGTAAAATAAAAATATTTTTAAGAACTAGTTTCAGAATTGGTTTTAAAGAAAGGGTTCTAGCTTGCTTTCATTTTTGAGAAAAATCTCAAAAAAAAAACATCGAATCGCTAGAAAGTCAAATAAGTCCTGTGCTACCACAAGATGTTTTTCCAATCCGTCTAATCTGACAAACCTTTTCAACAGTAGGGTTCTTTCCTCATAAACAATTACAAATCTGTTTATTTAACAAATATTTTATTAATGATGACGCCTTCAAATGTTTATGACTCTAGTTTGCACCCCATTTCCCATACTAAAACAATTTTTAAAGTTTTATTTAAATAAGAAAACAAATTGTGAATTATACAAACAATAATAACAATAAAAAGTAACTAAATAATAATAAAAAAAAACTGGCTCAGTTTACTTTTAAATGACATCACCCACAAAAAAAAAATAAAACGAAACGTTACGATAATAAGAGAATTTTGAAGTATTATTTCTCTAAATACTTCTTAAGAAAGAAAAAATTCTGTTAAACAACAAAATACTTGACACATATTTTTTATTATTTATAAAAATAATATGACAATTGTTGTTATATATTTTAAAGAATTTTTTAAAAAAATTTTATTCATAAAAAAAAATTGTGAAATTAAAATAGCAGTCTTGCAAAAAACCGCAATAATATTTATTGCTTCGTTGATTTCCTTCATAGATAATATTTAAAAATAATTATGGTTTTTAAAAAAGAAATGTTAAATTAAAACAGTATTTCTTTTAAAAATTTAATTTGTTGTCAAAGACCTGTTAAAGTTAAAGCACCCCTAACTAAATACATAATAATATGGCCAGAGTTCAGGGAAACCAATGATTTCGATAATGAAAGCGAAATATTTAAAATGCAGTGTAAACATTTGCATAATGATGATGCCAACTAAAAAAAAAAAAAAAAACTAGTAATGAGGGCCAACAACTTGTTGTTCACGGTCCAAATATTTTACTCATAGTACTTATACAAGTATGTATGATATTTACTATTACACTTACAGAGTTTTAAATAAAAGCACCATCATTTCTTTTATCTATTATAATTACTTGAAATACTTGAAACGATTTGATACTATATACTTTCTGCTTACTAATCAAAAAAAAAAAAATAAAATTGAAAAAATCCTACTTTGAAAAGGAAAGCTTTTCTTCTGGCCCCACATTGGGCGCCAAATGTAAAGTGCAGTTTTTTGCATAAGTAAAATTTACAAGTAAAAAAAAATTACAGTCGGTTCGATACTTACTTCTTACTACTCACATAAATTGGAAAAATTCCTACTTTGAAAATAAAAGCTTTTCATCTGGCCCCACATTGGGCGCCAATTGTAAAGTACAATATTTTTTCATAAGTAAAATTTACAAGTAAGAAAATTATAGTTGGGCAAGACCAACCGAAAAAAGAGACACCCAGTCACAACATAAGACAATTGGAAATATTTATGGTTAGATCTTTAAAACGTGTCGAAAATACACTAAAGCGAAATTTGAGTGATAAAAATAAAAAATAGGCTTATATTTGTTGCAAATAGACAGTCTCAGGTAAGCATCGGAATTTTTTATTGGAATAAAGTCCAATAATGGTCCAACTATAATCACATTTAGTTACCAAAGAACTTAAGACCTTAAAGAAATATTAAACCTTAGTTTTCAGACCTTTTTGTTGATAAATTGCACTGATGACTGATGACACCATTACAATAGACTCAAATGGTGATTCTAGACAGATCGCTTAACCAGAAGCAAAGAATCAATATTTTGGGTAGTTACACATAGCTATATAGTGTATAAAAACAAGTTTTTCTTCTGGCCCCAAGTTGGGCGCCAAATTTTTAACAGTTTTTGCATTTAATTAGAAGAAAAAAGGAGTTTCTTTTATAAATGCAAAAAAATACATTTGGCGACTAATGTGGAAATAATGGAAATAAAAGAACAACTCGCATTAAAGAAATATTAAACCTTAGTTTCAGACCTTTTTGTTGATAAATGGCACTGTTTACACCATTAAAATCGACTCAAATGGTGATTATAAGTGGATCGCTATACCTGAAGCAAAGGATCAATATTTCGGGTAGTTCCACGAAGCTATATAGTGTCTAAAAACAAGCTTTTCTTCTGGCCCCAAGTTGGGCGCCAAATTTTAAATAGTATTTGCATTTAATTAGAAGAAAAAAGGAGTTTCATTTATAAATGCAAAAAAAAAAAAACATTTGACGACTAATGTGAATACAAAAGAACCACTGTCATTTTGTGTAAGGATCGCCGTTCATAAATTGTTAAAAAAAAGTCTTTCTGGGCACGATCTTTTATAATAACTTCTACATACAACCATGTTGCATTTAATTAAATTTCATTGACTGTAGTCAGTAATAACTTAATATTAAACTAAACACATAAAAATGTATGTATTGTTTTAATCATCACAATGTTTTTTTTTGTGAATATTAATGTAAATATGTCTTCTGGGAAGAAGTGTGAAGGGAATTCATACATTATTCACATGTTTGAATAATAGTTAAAAAAATGTGTTAAACAATTTACAGTAGTCTGCTTTTAAATGCATAACGTTAAATGCCAAGGTTTTGGCGCACTTAAACGGGGAGGCTGTTATTCGAAATCTTTGCTAAATGCATCGACGCATTTATTAATTTTTTTTTTAGATTTTTTTAATGATTTTATTAAGTTAAATAAATAAAATGTCTGATGTTAAATTATTTAACTCTTTCCAATTTTATTAAAATTTGTTTACCAAGAGACGAGAAACAGCATTTTTAAATTTCCGCTTACATGGTAGGTGCCACGCGCCATTGTGTAATTCCGCCCATAATATTGTTTTATTGAAAAATTGTGAATTTTGAACTTGTAATAATCACACCATTCCATATAAAATGGGATTCGATCTAGTTCGATCTGCAAATATCTTATTGCAATACTGAAAGAATTGTTGTTCATAATATCTATGAACAAATTTCATAAAACTATAAAATCTATGACACAATCATTGATTTTTTAGATTTATAGAAGAAATTTATAGAATAAATAAATTTTTACTTTATGTTTTAAAATAATTTTATAAAAATAATGAAAAAGTTCATAAATTTAATGAAAAGATTCATAAAACAAGTATTTTTGCTATGAAAGTATCTTTATTTTTAAGACATATTTCTTAAAAAACAATTTAGTTCAAGTTTAGTTAAAATTTACTAAAAAAAACATCATCGTATTTCTCTTCTTTGAATTGAGGAAGTGTACTTCTGAGAATTTAGTAAATAACTTCTTAGAAAAAATTCAAAATGGCGATATCTCGAAAACTAAGCGAGATAGAGCGAAACGGACGAAATTTTCAAAAGAAAGACTACAAGGAAAAATATGAAATAGCCTAGCTCTGCATATCTGTCGGGGTCTCAATACCCTAATTTTAGATCTAAAATTTGAAATTCCCGTGATTTTATATATGACATATTTCGGTAAATACTGCCAACACGAGAAAAGGTCCAATGGCATTTTTGTAGCTCTTGACTCGCAGAACACTTCCGCAAAATACCCGAAAGCCCTCCGATTAATAGTTTTTGAGTTATCTAGTTTTTAATATTCTTAAGACCCTATCAGACCCCTTATTACCGTATCTCAAAAACTAAGCAAGTTAGAGCGAAACGGACACAAGGACCGGGGTCTTGAGTTAACAAGGGGCTGGACCCATGGGGTCCGAACCCATGGGTCAGGGTCTAGACCCAATCCAGTTTTAAAATGTGAATGCACTAAAGTGTAATATAATTTTTCCCATTTTCTAGTTAAAATTGGCTTAAAATTAATTAACTTTGTTTTCCTTATTTTTGGGAAAATTCTATGAACTAAACCAAAAAAAAAAATCTTTGGGGCCAAATCATTTCCTCTTTTTCTTAAAATTAAGTTAATTTTCCCAGATTTTAGTTCACTTTTTTTTGAGTGTATGAAATTATTAATAAACAAATTCATAACCTAAATGATTTATTTTATTAAATTAATGAATTTCCATTATTAAAAGTATGAATACAAATCATTATATGTATGAACAAGTTTTCACATATTCTATGAATTAATAATAATTCTATGAACTCCTTCTTAGGCTCTGATTTCTATGTATTATATTTCATAAGATTCTTTGAACGGCATCATTAGCTGACTTCTAATGACTTTTTTCATAAAATGAAAAAAAAAAAATCATTATGAACAAAATTCTTTCAGTGAAGTGAAAAAGACCTTACCCAGAGTCTAAACAGGGTAGTTAGAGAAAATGGGCCCAAACAATGAAATTTCTTTAATCAGTAATGCCATTTATTGATTAAAAAAGCGTAGTTTTACGGAAAAAGTCGCCTAAGATATTTTCATCGATGGTTGACATTACTGTATGAGCTTTTGAGTTATATTTTAAAATGCAGCAACTCTGGAGTAAGAGAGACAGGTTGAGAGAAACCGTAGTGAAAATAAAATACATTTAAATATTATGCCGTGTCATCCGTATGCAACGCTTTTAAAAGGGGTGCATTAAAACGGGGTACATTTAAGCGGGGTGCATTTATGCGGAAATCACTGTTTATATAAATACATGAAGTACATGTGTAGACTGAACATTGTTTGTAATTTATAGTTTTAGAAAACAAAAGTTACTATTATAAAATTGGTATGATGTCAACGTATTATAGTTTTAATTAAATTAAAAATAGAATTAAATAAAAATGCAATCAAGAAATATTCTAGCAATGAAACGGATATTGATGTATAAATAGTATCTACTTATTGTCAGGACGTAGCAAATGAAGGAGGTTGTTACAAATGGGGAAAGGAAAACTTTTCCCGAAAATGTTTCGTATGGTTTATGAAATGGCAAAAATAAAAACTATAAGAATATGTTATTTTTCAAAGAAAGTGTTAGTTTTACAAGGTAGAAGCTATTACTCCCTGGATCGATTGGATCTTTTTGTAAAACTAATCTGCGCAAGGCTGTAAGATATATTCCTAACAAAGTTATATCCCTCTACCGGTTTTCTTTTCAACCAAGCATTGTTAAGGTCCTAGACACTTTATAAGGTCCTAGATTCAATTCATAATTTGCATTTTCAAATTTTTACAAAGTACAAAAATAGTACTTTTTGATAAAAGGTATTAAAAAAGAAAAATGTGATAAAATGTTACAAAATTGTAGTTTTTTATAAAAAGTACTTTTTTATAAAATATCTTTTTTATAAATAGTACTTTTCCGTAAAACTTACTAAATTTTGATAAAAGTACCAAAATAGTACTTTTTTATAAAAAGGTACCAAAATAGTACTTTTTTATAAAAAGGTACCAAAATAGTACTTTTTTATAAAAAGGTACCAAAATAGTACTTTTTTCATTAAAAGTACCAAAAAAACAAATAAAAAGTATTAAAAAAGAAAATTGTGATAAAATGTTACAAAATAGTAGTTTTTTATAAAAAGTTCTTTTTTATAAAAAGAACTTTTTTATAAATAGTACTTTTCCGTAAAACTTACTAAATTTTGATAAAAGTACCAAAATAGTGCCTTTTTATAAAAAGGTACCAAAAAGAACATTGTGATAAAATGTTTCAAAATACTACTTTTTTATAAAAATTCATACACAAATTAAATTTTTTGACCTTGTTTTCATCTTTAACAAGATAATTGCCTGTAACATGGTTAACAAACATCTACTTATCTCAAGTACAATTCAATTTGTATGTTTGAATTTAAAAATCTATTGTAAACAAATACTTTTTTACAGCAACTAGGCCTAAATAAAAAAATATCTCATATTTCATGTGACAAATTGTCTAAATAAGCAAAATACCCTGATGGAGAAAGATAAAAAAACCGGATTTAAATAATCAAGTTTCAAATCACATAAGCTGCAGTCTCAAATTTCTTTACAATTTTGTTCAATTAAAATTTTTTTGTTTTAATTAAAAGTTTGGATTTTTTTTTGTTTTAGCAATATTTTCAAATTAACTTTACAATATTTTTATGAATGGGTGTTTTTGAACCATTAGTTTTGTTTAGTCATTTCTGTCAATTTCTAACAAGTAATTAAATATTTTTGTAAATATGGTTTTCATTATTAACAACATCTTAAACATCAATTTTTAATTACTTCTATTTTCATCAGTTGATTCATTTGAATTTTGTTTAAAGAAAGTTTTTTTTTTGTTATGTTTTTGGCGTTAAAAAGTAGTATCATGACCATCAATTGTTAATCTTGTTTTGTAAATATGTGGCGGCAGGTAGTATGTGCTTTTATTGTTTAAACAATTTATAATTAATTGGATATTTTTGTATTTGTTTAAATGGAATACAAAGAGGAGGTTAAAGAAATTTCATATCAATTTCACTTTTATGTTGGAAAATTTACAAAACAGCTGACATTTTTTGCAGTTAGAAAATTTAATATTAAATAGGATAAATAACGAAAAGATTTCTAAGAAAATTTCATTAGGAATTTCTTTAATTTAAAATGTATTTTTTATAAAAAGGTACAATTTTGGTCGTTTTAAGCAAAAGTATTGTTTTAGTAACTTTTACGAAAAAGTACTATTTTGGTACTTTTATAAAAAAGTACTATTTTGGTACTTTTTTTTAATCAAAAATTACAATATTTTTAATTACGATAATAACTTGAACGAAAAAGTAATATTTTGGTACTTTTTATAAAAAAGTACTATTGTGGTACTTTTTATAAAAAAGTACTATTTCGGTACTTTTTATAAAAAAGTACTATTTTGGTACTTTTATAAAAAAGTACTATTTTGGTACTTTTTATAAAAAGTACTATTTTGGTACTTTTTATAAAAAAATTATTTAATAAAAAAGTACTATTTTGGTACTCTTTATAAAAAGTACTATTTTGGTACTTTTTATTACAATGTTCTTTTTTATACTTTTTTTTCAAAAAATTACAACAGAGGTATTTAAAGTCTTGTTGCCACCCCTGGCAATTTAGCAAAAGAGTATTTCTTTCAAAAAATACATGTATTTTAAAAAGTAATTTTGAAAAGTGCTCTTTTACCACCAGTGCCAGGGCTGGCAAGCAAGACTCTGAATACCACTAATATTTTTAATAACGATAAAAAGATAAGTAAGTTTTCTAAGAAAATTTTATAAGCAATGTAATTTTTATAAAAAGGTACTATTTTGGTTCTTTTTATTAAAAAGTCTGGTTTTAGTTACTTTTACGAAAAAATACTATTTTGGTAATGTTTATAAAAAAGTAGTATTTTGAAACTTTAAGTTTTAAATGTATTTTTTATAAAAAGTTACTGTTTTTGTTCATTTAATCAAAAAATATGGTTTTAGTAACTTTTACAAGAAAGTACTATGTTAGTAATTTTCATAAAAAAGTACTATTTTGGCACTTTTTATAAAAAAACATTATTTTGGTACTTTTATAAAAAAATATTTTTTGTACCTTTTATCATAATGTTGTTGTTTGGTACTTTTTATTAGTAAAGTAATATCTTGATACTTTTTTTTTATCAAAAATTACAATATTTTTTCTTTCTATAAAAAAAAAGTTTTCTAACAAAATTTCATAAGGAATTTCTTTAACTTAAAATGTAATTTTCATAAAAAGGTACTATTTTGGTTCTTTTTATCAAAAAGTATTGTTTTAGTTACATTTACGAAAAAAATACTATTTTGGTACTTTTTATAAAAAAGTAGTATTTTGAAACTTTAAATTTTTAATTTTTTTATAAAAAAGTAGTATTTTGAAACTTTAAATTTTTAATGAATTTTTTAAAAAAGGAACTATTTTTGTTCCTTTAATCATATTGTTTTGGTACTTTTTATAAAAAAGTACTATTTTGGTTCTTTTTATAAAAAAGTATTATTTTGGTACTTTTTATCACAATGTTCTATTTTGGTATTTTTTTACCAGTTAAGTAATATTTTGATACTTTTTTTTTTTATTAAAAACTACAATATTTTTAATTACGATAAAAAAATTTTCTTAGAAAATTTCATAAGGAATTTCTTTAACTTTAAATGTAATTTTTATAAAAAAAAAGTACTATTTTGGTTCTATTTATCAAAAAGTATACTTTTGGTAACTTTTACGAAAAAGTACTATTTTGGTACTTTTTATAAAAAAAGTAGTAATTTGAAACTTTTTATCACAATATTTAATTTTGGTACTTTTTTTATAAAAAATTTACTATTTTGGTACTTTTATAAATATTTAGTAACTTTTACGGAAAAGTACTATTTTGGTACTTTTTATAAAAAAAGTAGTATTTTGAAAAATTTTACCACAATGTTCTTTTTTGGTACTTTTTATCAAAAAAGTACCATTTTGGTACTTTTTCATAAAAAAGTACTATTTTGGTACTTTTATCAAAATTTTAGAATCTTTTACGAAAAAGTACTTTTCTTGGAACTATTTATAAAAAAATATTATTTTGGCACTTTTTATTACAAAGTTCTATTTTGGTACATTTTATCAAAAAGTACTATTTTTGTACTTTAATCAAAATTTAGTAACTTTTACGAAAAAGTACTACTTTGTAACTTTTTACAAAAAAGTAATATTTTGGTACTTTTACCAAAGTGCAGTATTTTGGTACTTTTTTTTATCAAAAATTACTATTTATATGATTTTGTTAAATTTTTTTAGAATTTTTTAAATTGGGCTTTCAAGGTCAGGTATTTTTATTTTATATACTTTTTTATTTAAAAGTACAATATGTTGGTACCTTTTATAAAAAAAACTAGCTGACACAGCAAACGTTGTTTTGCGCGGAACCTATCGGGCCATACAAACAAACACAATTTCCTCATGGCGAAACATACATATTCGGAAGTCCCATCAAATTTTATAAAAAGCATTTTTTTAAAAAGTACTATTTTAGTTCTATTTATGAAACAGTTCCATTTTGGTACTTTTTATAAAAAAAGTACTACATTTGTACTATTTATGCACTTTTAACTTTTCCCCTTTATTACTGGTTCTTTTTACAAAAATGGACTACTTTGGTACTTTTTATTAAAAAGTACTATTTTGGTACATTTTATTAAAAATTAATATTTTGGTACTTTTTATAAAAAAAGTACTACTTTGGTACTTTTTATTAAAAAGTACTATTATGGTACTTTTTATTAAAAAAAAAAACATTTTTTTTATTAAACAGTACTATATTGGTACTGTTTATTATAAAGTACTATTTTGTTGTTGAGTTGAGCGTGGTTTGTGCAAGCCTAAAAATTAAGTAAACTTCCTCTTTAGGCAAGTCCATGTATTTAGGCAAGTCCAAAGTATTTTATTACTTTTTATGAAAAACTACTATTTTGCTCCTTTTTTAAAAATAACTTTTTTATTAAACTCTTTTTCGCTACTATTTCTAAGCACTATTTTGGATAATTTTTTTTAAAAAGGTACTTTCTCTGCACTTTAAAATATTATATTGGTACTTTTTATTAAAAAGTTTTATTTTGACTTTTAGTACTAAAAACAATTTTTTTTATAAAAAAGTACTATCTCTATTCTATGTTTATAAACTTTTAACTTTACTGTTTTTTACTGCACCTTTTTGCGAAAAAGTGTTATTTTAGTAGTTTTTTTTATTAAAAAGTGTTATTTAGGCCCTTTTAATTAAAAAGTAGTAGTACTTCCTTTTAACATGTTAAATTTAGTAATTTTTTAAGTTATTTTTCATGACTTCAAAAAATTTTAACTGCAAAATTACTATTTTGGTACTTTTTATTCAAAAGTACTATTTTTACACTTTTTATTAAAAAGTATAATTATTAATAAGTATTAGTTGCTTTTTTAAAAAATGTGCTATTTTGGTCATTTTTATAAAAATAACTTTTTCCTTAAACTCTTTACGCAAAAGTACTTTTTTGGTACTATTTATAAATTAGCACTATTTTGGCACTATTTATAAATTAGCACTATTTTGGAAAATTTCATTAAAAAGTACTATCTTTGTACATTTTATCAAAATTAGTTTGGTAATTTTTGTATTATAAACTGCTTTTTTTGGAATTTTTTATAAAAAAGTACTATCTTTATTCCGACTTTATAAACGCTTAACTTTATTCTGTTTTACTGGTACTTTTTGCGAAAAAGTATTATTTATTATTTTTATTTTGGTACTTTTTGTAATAAAAACTATTTTTTTTTTAATTTTTTAAAAAAGGACTATTTTTATTCTATCTTTATATATTTTTAACTTTGTTCTTTCTTAATGGTACTTTTTGCGAAAATTTGGCCATCAAAAAGTGTTATATAGGCACTTTGAATAAAAAAGTACTATTTTAGTACTTTTTTTAATATGTTAATTTTTGGTACTTTTTTAGTTATATCAAAAAGTGGTATTCAGGCACTTTAAATAAAAAAGTATTTTTTTTAAAATGTTAATTTTTTTTACAAAAATGGACTACTTTGGTATTTTTTATTGAAAAGTACTATTTTGGTATATTTTATTAAAAATTAATATTTTAGTATTTTTTATAAAAAAGTACTACTTTGGTACTTTTTATCAAAATTATAGTTTGGTTATTTGTGTACTATAAACTGCTTTTTTGGAATTTTTTATAAAAAGGTACTATCTTTATTCTGTCTTTATAAACGCTTAACTTTTTTCTGTTTTACTGTTTTTTTTGCGTTTTTTTGTATTATTTATTATTTTTTATTTGGTATTTTTTGTAATAAAAACTATTTTGTTGGAACTTTTTATAAAAAAGTACTATTTTATTCTATCTTTATATATTTTTAACTTTGCTCTTTCTTAATGGTACTTTTTACGAAAATGTATCCATTAAAAAGTGTTATATAGCCACTTTGAATAAAAAAGTACTATTTTAGTACTGTTTTTAATATGTTAATTTTTGGTACTTTTTTAGTTATATCAAAAAATGGTATTTAGGCACTTTAAATAAAAAAGTACTTTTTTTTAAATGTTAATTTTTTTTTACAAAAATGGACTACTTTGGTATTTTTTTTATTAAAAAGTACTATTTTGGTACATTTTATTAAAAATTAATATTTTAGTATTTTTTATAAAAAAGTACTACTTTGGTACGTTTTATTAAAAAGTACTATCTTTGTACTTTTTATCAAATTATAGTTTGGTAATTTGTGTACTATAAACTGCTTGTTTTGGAATTTTTTATAAAAAAGTACTATCTTTATTCTGTCTTTATAAACGCTTACCTATACTATTTTTTATTGGTTCATTTTGCCATAAAGTATTATTTATTAGTTTTATTTTGGTACTTTTTGTAATAAAAACTATTTTTTGAACTTTTTTAAAAAAAAGTACTATTTGTGTACTATAAACTGCTTGTTTTGGAATTTTTTAAAAAAAAGTACTATCTTTATTCTGTCTTTATAAACGCTTACCTATACTCTTTTTTATTGGTTCATTTTGCCATAAAGTATTATTTATTAGTTTTATTTTGGTACTTTTTGTAATAAAAACTATTTTTTGAACTTTTTTAAAAAAAGTACTATTTTTATTCTATCTTTATATATTTTAAACTTTGCTCTTCCTTAATGGTACTTTTTGCGAAAATGTATACATCAAAAAGTGTTTGAATAAAAAAGCACTATTTTAGTACTTTTTTTAATATGTTAATTTTCGGTACTTCTTTAGTTATATCAAAAAGTGTCATTTAGGCACTTTAAATAAAAAAACACTATTTAAGTACTTTTTTTAAAATGTTAATTTTTGGTACTTTTTTTAGTTATTTTTTAGAAATTCAACAACAATTTTAACTGCACTTTCTTTTTAATGATGCGATTAATTTTTAAAAAAATTTCAAATTTATTTTCAATTGAAGTACAAAATTATTCATTATAAATTCTAAAAATATCCATATTACTCAATTCTTTACAAATTTCTAAGCTTATCATCAGTTTCTAAAACACACAATGATTAATGCAATAAAACCTACAATGGAAAGGTCTTTTTATTTGCATATTTTATTAAAAAAAATAATATTATTAAATATTATTTAAGCTTTTCTTATTTAAAAAATTAATTGACATTGACACGTTTAGAAGTGGAAAAAAAATGTAAATAAATGTTTAAAGTGTGTGATAAAATTTTAAAATTATATAAAAATATATGTGAAGGATTTTTTTTATTTATAATAATTCAATAAAACCAAAAACAAAAACTGTCAAAAATATTTTATTTATCAGTTGGGGCGGAATGTGATTTTTATATAATCAAAAGGAAGTCAAATGAAATCAACAAAACCAAAATTGATAAATTTATACCTGGTATTTAAAATGAAGAAATAAAATAAACGTTACATATATTTTTTTTTTAAATATCTATCTATATTTTGGTAGTATTCAGTTTACTCACTTTGTTAATATTGAGAAATGAATCATTTTTTACCAAAAGATTTTGGTGAAATACTTATAATTATCATTTTAAAAACTCATGTTTAAAACTTTCTTGTGTGAGTTTTAAAATTCCAGGTATTATCTATGATTTTCATATTAAAATGATGAATAATAAATTTTTGATTTACCGGCTAAATAAATTAATTATGACGCCATCTTACGAATTTGACTTTAAAATGCATAATAAATTACGTCATGATATTAATAAACGTATTTTGTTTGTAATTATTTGTTGTGGCTGGCTGTGTGTTTGGTCATTGATTTTTAAATATACATTTTATTATTATTTGTTTTTTTTTTTTGCAAACTATTGTACTTTGCAGCTAGATTACAACTTTAGTAAATAACAATAAAATTGTATTTATTGAAAATATTAATAGCAGTAACTAAGAGTATTTTAACATACAATTGGCACTAATTTGATAAGATAAGAAATAAAGAATGTATGGTTTAAATAAATTTATTAACTTTGCTTTTGCTTTAATAGCAATTTATAAAAATCCAATTGATTAAAGCTGTTCAAAAATTTCTAATCCTATTAATGACATTTTGAATGATTTTTTTATATTTAATACTAAAATATAAAACTTAAAATTTAGTATTTACTTATAGTCAAAAAAAAAAAATTATAAAAAAGTACTATTTTAGTACATTTTATAAAAAAGTATTATTTTGGTACTTTTTATAAAAAAGTATTATTTTGGTACTTTTTATAAAAAAGTATTATTTTGGTACTTTTTATCACAATGTTCTATTTTGGTACTTTTTATCAATTAAGTAATATTTTAATACTTTTTTTTTTACCAAAAATTACAATATTTTTAATTAAAAAAAGAAAAGTTTTCTAAAAAATTTCATAAGAAATTTAATTCTGGAAAAAATGATAACATGTATTTTGGAAAGTGTCACCAATTCACCAGTATTCAATTTAAATTTAAACTCAATGAGAGTCACAAGGAAAATATTGCTTTTGAAGTACTAAACTTTAAATACTAATATTCGATTAAAGTATTATTCTAGCTCGAGGCTCAAAAATATTTCTAATTATGATATTCTCATAATAGATTATTTTTTATTTATTGTTTTAAAAAAGTTACTCATCTCTCTCATAGTATATCTGTACTTTTTGTAAAAAAGTACTATTTTTGTACTTTTTATAAAAAAGTACTATTTTGGTACTTTTTATAAAAAAGTACTATTTTGGTACTTTTTATAAAATGTATTACTTTGGTACTTTTTATTACAGTAAAGTAATATTTTGATATTTTTTTTAACAAAAATTACAATATTTTTAATTAAAAAAAGAAAAGTTTTCTAAGAAAATTTCATAAGAAATTTCTTTAACCTAAAATGTAATTTTTAAAAAAGGTACTATTTTAGTTATTTTTATCAAAAAGTATTTTACTAAAAAGCACTATTTGGGTACGTTTTTATAAAAAAGTAGTATTTTTAAACTTTTTATCACAGTATTTTATTTTGGTACTTTTTATCAAAAATGTACTATTTTGGTACTTTTATAAAAATTTAGTAACTTTTACGGAAAAGTACTTTTTTGGTACTTGTTATAAAAAAGTAGTATTTAGAAACAATGTTCGTTTTCGTTACAAGCACTATTTTGGTATTTTTTATCACAAAGTTCTATTTAGGTACCTTTTACCAAAAAGTACTTTTTATAAAAAAGTACTATTTATTTTATTTTTATTTCAAATTTAAGAACCAAGCCTTTAATGCCAAATATGGTTCAAATACTACTCCATTATCAATAATTACAAATTAAGAAAAGAAAAGTCGTGTGTTTTTTAAAAAAGTACTATTTTAGTACTTTTCATAAAAAATTATTATTTTTGTAATTTTTATCACAATGTTCTATTTTGGTAATTTTTATCAGTAAAGTAATATTTTGATGCTTTTTTCAAAAATTACAATATTTTTAATAACGATAAAAAAGAAAGAAAATAAGAAATTTCTTTAACTTAAAATGTAATTTTTATAAAAAGGTACTATTTTGGTTCATTTTATCAAAAAGTATTTTACTGATAAGTACTGTTTTGGTACTTTTTTTTATAAAAAAATTATTTTGAAACTTTTTATTACAGTATTTTAGTACTTTTTATCAAAAATGTACTATTTTTGTACTTTTATCAAAATTTAGTAACTTTAACGGAAAAGTACTATTTTGGTACCTTTTTATAAAAAAGTAGTATTTTAAAACATTTTATCACATTTTATCACAATGTTCAACATTTTATCACAATGTTCATTTTTGGTACTTTTTATAAAAAAACACTATTTTGGTTCGTTTTTATAAAAAAGGACTATTTTGGTACTTTTTAAAAAAAGTACTATTTTAGTACTTTTCATAAAAAGTATTATTTTTGTTCTTTTTATCAGCAAAGTAATATGTTGATACTTTTACCAAAAATTTCATTATTTTTAATAACGATAAAAAAGAAAAGTTTTCTAAGAAAATTTCATAAGAAATTTCTTATACCTAAAATGTAATTTTTAAAAAAGGTAATTTATTACTTTTTATCAAAAATGTACTATTTTGATTTTTTTATCAAAATTTAGTAACTTTTAAGGAAAAGTACTTTTTTGGTACTTGTTATAAAAAAGTAGTATTTAGAAAAAATGTTCGTTTTTTTTAGTTTTTATAAAAAAGCACTATTTTGGTACTTTTTATCACAAAGTTCTATTCAGGTACCTTTTATCAAAAAGTACTTTATTGGTACTTTTTATAAAAAAGTACTATTTTGGTACTTGTTAAAAAAAGTACTATTTTAGTACTTTTCATAAAAAAGTATTATTTTGGTACTTTTTATCATAATGTTCTATTTTGGTACTTTTTATTAGTAAAGTAATGTTTTGATACTTTTATCAAAAATTACAATATTTTTAATAACGATAAAAAAGAACATTTTTGTTAAAAAATATGATATTTCTTTAACTTAAAATGTAATTTTTAAAAAAAGGTACTATTTTGGTTATTTTTATCAAAAATCATTTAAATATTATTTGGTAATTTTTTATAAAAAAAGTAGTTTCAAACTTTTTATCAGTATTATTTTATTTTGGTACTTTTTATCAAAAATGTACTATTTTGGTACTTTTATCAAAAATTAGTAACTTTTACGGAAAAGTACTATTTTGGTAGCTTTTTATAAAAAATTAGTATTTTGAAACATTTTATCAAAATGTTCTTTTTTGATACCTTTTTATAAAAAAAGTATTATTTTGGTACTTTTTATAAAAAAAAGTACTATTTTGGTACTTTAATCAACATTTTGTAGCTTTTACGAAAAAGTACTATTTTAGAAGTATTTATAAAAAGGTATTATTTTGGTTCTTTTTATCACAAAGTTCTATTTTGGTACTTTTTATCAAAAAGTACTTTTTAGCACTTTGATCAAAATCTTGTAACTTTTACGAAAAAGTACTATTTAGGAACTTTTATCAAAATGCATTATTTTGGCACTTTTTATAAAAAGTTAGTAGTTTGATACTTTTTATTAAAAAGTACAATATTTTGGTACTTTTAAGAAAAAAAAAATTGCTGACCCAACAAACGTTGTTTTGTCCGAAAATATCTATATAGCTTCACCCTAGAGAAACTTATCGGGCCAAACAAACACACACAATTTCCTCATGACGAAACATAATTTATACATTTTTATTTTTTGTACCTTTTATTTTTTACTAAAAATGAAGCAAAAAAAAAGTTTAAAAAAAAAATATTTTTCACTTTGTTCGAAACTTTCTGATTTTTAAGTCAAAAAAGATTGTCCTACAGGTCCAATATTTTTGTGAGTTAATATCAACCCTAAAAGTCAACTTTCCCGACGTTTTTAAAATACGAAAAAAATCTATATTTGCTCCACCCTAATAAACAGTGCCAGACAAAACTATTCACACAGAGGTATAGTAGATGCAATTTGTTAAAGACAAATTTAAAACTACCCAGCATTTTTTATCAAACGAGTATTTTTTGAAACAGAGTTTTGTAAGTAATTTATTAAGCCTTAATTTAAGCTTTATAGCATCCAGATTGAGTTAAAAATAAATGTGATACGAGGGTCGAACCGGAAAAAGAAATTATTTATAGACATTTTTTATAAAATTTTTAAAAAATATTTCAAAGTCGATTTTTGACAAGTTCGAACATAAAAAATTTAAAAAATAGTCGAAGAATTTTTATTCAGTAATCAACTAATTTTTTTAACGACACAAACAAATATTAAAATTTTTTGAATACGGTACCAGAAATCTGCATTTTTTGACCACCATTTCTTTTGATCAACAGATTTTTGTAAACAAAAAAAAGTAAAATTTTTGAAATATCTTAAAGTCGATTAGAATATTTTTTATATAAAAACATTTTTTTTTCAATAAAAAAATTAAATTAAAATAAATATAATTTTAAATAAAAAATGTAATCAAAGATAATTCAAACTGTTATACGATTTCTTTTTGATATTGATATATTTTGACAGTTTTCCATTTAACACATTGTTGGTACATAAGCAATACATTCATATATTTTACAAAAATTTCCATTTTTTTTTGTTCACAAACTAAAAATAACAACATTATGTACGCATTCATAAAACCATTTATTCAGTGTCCAAATACATAAAAAAAAACTGGAATGTAAGTAACCCACGCTTTAAAGTAAAGAAGAAAAAAAAAAAAATCGAAATTACACCCAAGTTTCCCAAGCCCAGTTTGTTATGGAGAAATATATTGAAAACTTAAATACACTCAGACGAAAAACTGTTTTCCCCGTAGAAAAACCAAAACTTCTTTTTACGCCGAAACTCTATTACAGTCTGGTCGCTTTTCAGAAGGATAAAAATAATTACGGCCACAAAATTCGGAACTTTTCTTAAAAAAAAAAACGTATGTTAGTCCTTTTTTATAATTTTTCTTTAAAGTATCAAGTATTTTGAAGAAATTTTCGCTTAAATCTATTGATTCGCTCTATGCCTTTTCGACTCTTAAAAATTATTGGCATTTAAGAAGTCGATCAAAAATGAGTTTGTATTAAAAGTTTTTATATTTCCAGCACTGGCAAAGCACTGATTTTACAAAAAAGCTAAAATTCTTAATTATTGTTTCTCCAAGTGTATTAAGATATTTTTGTCACCATACAAAATTGTTATGATTTTTTTTAACATAGAAATGAAGAAAATAAAACTGAAAACCACAATTGGCAATTTTTTAAGTGCGGTTTGAAATACATATAACGATAGTTGGGATTTGTATACTATTACTTGCTTTACTTACGTATATATTTCTATGTAGAGTAGTCTGGCATATAATGAACTCTCTATTATAAAAATTTTTTCGTATGAGTTTCAAAAAACGTGTTAAGGGTACTAATGCAAAATGACAAAGAATTTGACTTAGATCATTTATAGTTTGCACAGAAAAAAAATATGAGGGAAAAAATTTTAGTAATAACTAGGGATGAGATTTTCATGCACTAAAAAATCGAAAATATGCACTAAAAAATTCTAAATATGCACTAAAAAACCTTAAAATATGCACTTGAAAATAAAATGTGTACAATAAAAATCTAGTGTTTGGGAAAAATAAATTTCAATTTGTGTTTTTGCTAATTTATGCTAAATATGCAAAAATGTGCACTTAAAAGCTACAAATATGCACAAAATATGCATTTAAAATCAAAATATGCAAAAATATGCATTTCACAGAGATATGCAAAAACAAATCGATGCCATTTTAACGCAAATTTCTTGATTCGGAAAGATAACACTGTGCTACAAAAAACACAAAATCGAATATACTTTTCAAATAAATAATCGAATATACTTTTCAAATAAGGTAGTTAAGGTTGTAGGTCTCGTCGAAAAGATCACAAAAATGCCCATCAAACTTGCCAGACACCCTCAAAATGTACAGTTATTGTCAAAAAACGTTTTTTTGGGACTTTTCTCCCTAAAACACGTGTAACTTAAACATTTTTGAACCGATTTTAAATTTTTCAACTGTTTTGGATAGAAGAAGGTTAGGGCTTTTCATGTGTGTGAATTGGTCTACACATATAAGAAAGATATGTATTGATTTTTTCAACAATATCTAATTTTTTGTTATTTTTTGAAAATTTTTTGAGTTTATCGATTTTTTTCTGCTATAGTTTGTTCAACAAAATTTACATAAATAAACGTATTCCTAAAGAAAATTTAATTGTGAATACGATGAGCATTATGCCAAAAAAATCGGATAACAATTGACAGAGTTGTGATAATTTTTCTAAAAAAGAAAATTAAGATTTTGAATGAAATTGCCGTGCGGATAACCCAGGCAAAAAAAATAAAAAAACAAGTAGAAAATTTAAATTAGACTTTGCCGAATCTATGAATACCCTCCATTTTTTTTTAAAGGGTAGTAAATTTTTTTAACGTGAAAAAGTTAACAGTTTTGATTAGAAATATTTTATTTTGAGTAAAAAACCTTTTTATGTCATTTTTTTTTTTTTTTTTAAAAGAAAAATTAGTAATTTTTTTTTTTTTGAGTGTAAAATTTTTTTCGAGTGTAATGTTTTTTTTATTGTTAAAATATTTCTGAGTACGTATGTACACAAAATATTATCATTTTTGAAAAAAAAAAACTAAATTTTTTTTTGAGTGTAAAATGTTTTTGGATGTAAAATTTTTTTTGAGTGTAAAATATTTTTCGAGTGTAATTTTTAAGTTACCAATGCTTTTAAAACTAAACAAGTTTAAAAAGCATTGCTTTAAAATTAAACAAGTTTGAAAAGCATTGTTTAGTTACCACCAATGCTTTTGAAACTTGTTAAAACACGTGGCATTTTAGATGAAAATAATCTGAAATTCAGGGTTTTGCTTATAACTTTTGAAACACTGGACCGATTGAGCTGAAATTTAATACCAAACAGACCCGGGGAACGGCAAAGATACATGCCAAGCTTCAGTAGTCTCATTATTGTCTTTCGGAAGTTATCGTGTTTTTTATCTCGTAAATTCGCGAAACACCCTTGCCGAAATTTACTCTTTTGCTCATAACTTTTGAACCACTAGACCGATTTGGCTGGATTGCAATACCAACCTGACCAGGTAAATGACAAACATATATGCTAAACTTCAGTAGCCTCTGTAAAGTCTTTCAAAAGTTAGCGTGTTTTCTACGGACGGACAGACAGACAGACAGACGGACGGACGGACGGACATCGCTAGATCGACTTAAAATCGATCGAGGATCATAAATATATATACTTTATGGGGTCCTAGACCAATATTTCGAGGTGTTACAAACGGAATGACAAACTTATATATACCCTCTATCACTAGAGTGGAGGGTATAATAAACGAACATACTGAGAGGTCGCGTATCATTATTTTAAAGGTTTTTGACCTCCTGAATTCGAATTTGACCTTGAAATTGCGCTATCTTATTTAGTTTTTGATATATCAATTTATGTTAAATATATCAAAAACCTGACGGGATAGAACAACTTAAAGGCCAGATTCGGATTCATCGCGCCAAAAACCTTTAAAAATATTGTACATGATCATTTATGATAAATTTATTTTTTTTTTTGCCTGGGTTATCTGAACGGCGATTTCCTGCAAAATCTTAATTTTCTTTTTTAGAAAAATTATCACAACTCTGTCAATTATTATCCGATTTTTTCAGGATACAGCTTACCGTATTTAGAATTAAATTATCTTTAAAAAAACGCTCATAAATATAAAGGTTGTTTAACGAACTACAGAAAAAAATCGATAAACTCGAAAAATTTTCAAAAAATAACAAAAAAAATTGATTTTATAGAAAAAATCAATAGATATCTTTCTTTTACGTATTGACCAATTCACACACATGGAAAGCCCTATCCTTTTTCTATCCAAAACAGTTTAAAAATTTAAAATCGGTTAAACATTTTCTGAATTACACAAGATTTAGTGAGAAAAGTCCCAAAAAAAGTTTTTTGACAATAACTCTAAAATTTGAGGGTGTCTGGCAAGTTTAATGGGCATTTTTGTGATCTACTCGACAAGACCAACAACCTATACTATGTCAAATCAGAAGTATTTTTTCACTGTAGCACAGTGTAATTGGTCGGTATTGTTTTTAGACTATCGACAAAAAACATGCATTTGCATGGAGATCTCATCCCTAATAATAACTTATAAAAATTAAAAAAAAAAAATTGAGTAATTTTTTTAATTGACGCAATCAATAATTTATATAAAATTTTTTAAAAAAAAAAATGAGTAAATAATTCAAATAGTTTTTTTAACTTTTTATTTTCATAGTTTTTGAATTCTCATTTAGTTTAAAGTTGTGGTACAATTTTCGTCTTCTAATTCCCAATGGGAGTAGAAATGAATATGTAATTATATTTTAGTTTGAACATTAACGATTTGCTACTTGTAGTATAGGGTTTTATATTTGCTAAATAGTTTTGACAATGTAATCTGACAAATTCCGAAGCACGTATCGATTAAGTCTTGCAAAAATTACCAACATAAATAAATTTTAAACAGAAAAATAATTTTCTTGAAAATTATTCTATGAGAATATCATAGTTTTAATTAGTAAAGGAAATAATGACCTCGAGCTAGAATAAACCTACTCATAATTTTATATTTGATAAAAATTGATAAATTTAAGTAAATTTTTACTTGACACAATTAAAAATTTAATTAAAAAATACGAAAAATTTCGATTAAAGATTTAATTGTGTCAATTAAAAATTTATTCAACTTTTCTAGAAAACATTTATTAATTTTTAATAAAAGTTTACTCAATACTATTAAATTGTTAACTGTTGCAAAATTGAATAATTTTTTTAGTCAATACTATTAAAAATTTACTCATTCTTTTTTTCTGTGTGCTCGCATTTGAAAAGAAAAATTTTAGATTTTATTTAATAAAAGCAATTGTATTAATTCAATTCTCTGTTTTTTTTTATGAAAATTAATTGTTAAATTAATAGTTGGAGTCAACAATCACTTTATATTAAATTAACACGAGTGTCTTTGAAAACTGTAAATGGTTAAATGGGTTAAAGATGCCTAAACGAATGAACGATTGTACAGTGGCAAAAAGAAAAATAATTTTTTTATACAATATTTAATGGTTTTTAGACAAGAAAAGAGGAAAATAACTGATACATCATTTTTCACTATTCAATAGTTGATACTACAACATTGTTTTAAATGCATGAAGTATTTTACTAAAAAAGATGTTCATCAACTTTCTGTTGAAGATTTTTTTTTTTTAACAGAGATGGGAGGTGTCGCTAAGAATTGTCTAATACCCAATTCACGCCTGAGGTGAAATCTCCTTTAAACAAGATTTCAATCATACGGTAGTGTATAAAATGATACAGTACCATATGATGGAAATCTCTTTCGAACGAGGTTTCACCTTAGGTGTGAATAATAATTTCTAAAAGTTCAATTAGAATTTTAAAATTTCATTTGAAACATGAAAATATTAATGTTCGAAAGATTATTTGAAAGTAAAAGGGTTAATTGAAATTCGATTTTCCAGAATTTATCGAAAAACTATCGTTATACCAGGCGATAACGATATCGCTTCGATATGAAAATGTGATATTTTCCATATCAAAATTTTCAAAATGACAATAGCAAAATCGACTTAAAGTCAAAAATGTTATCATAATTTTAGTTTAAGGTGATACCGTAATCGGTATCATACAGGTACTACAATTTTCGCTATCACTTATCGTTATTTGGCTTACTTGGTTGGGTAAAAACGCATTTTTTCAGCAAATGAAATATTTTTGAGTCAGAAGTAGTTGAAAGTCATTCGGACCCACGGGATAAAAACAATTAAATCTGTTTGGCCCGCCCTCTTTTGTGGGCGTGGAAAAAACTATTGTAATAATAATAAAATTGTATTTCTTGAGTGCAAAAATCATAATAAATCAATATTTTTAATTTTTACATTTTGTAGTCTCCCGAGTAAAAATTTTATGATATAATCATATATAATTTGATACAATCTTATATGAGTTAATATACTTCCGTATAAATTTATATAAAATTATATCTATCATTTTGATACGGTTCAAAAGTTATGAGCAAAAGAGTAAATTTCGGCAAGGGTTTTTTTTTGCGAATTTGCGGGATAAAAAACACGGTTACTTTTGATAGACAATTCTGATGCTGCTGAAGCTTGGCATATATATTTGCAATTTGCCTCGTCTAATTGGTGTTGAATTTCAGCAAAATTGGTCCAGTGGCTCAAAAGTTATTAGCAAAACTGTGAATTTCAGATAAGTTTATCCTTAAATTCACGTATTGAAAACCCGTTAAACATGTTTTAGAATCATTGGTAACCCGAGTAAAAAAGTTCCTATATAGTTGTATATAATTTTATAAGCATCATATATGATTAAATAAAATTATATAGAATTTGATGCGAAAAATGAGTCCCCGAGTAAAAAAAAATTGTATGGTAAAACATGTTATCTTATAAAATTATATATAATTTATTGGATCTGATTTTGCTAAATTTCATCCGAAAATTGGCCGCGCCAAAGTTATCTCATAACATCTTATAATATATGAAGTTACAGTTTAATATTTGATTGTATGTGATTTCATCCGGAAATTGACCGCGCCAAAGTTATCCCAAATTATCTATTATCATGATTTTGTATTAAATATGATATGATATGATGTAATTTCATCCGGAAATTTGCCGCGCCAAAGTTATCTAAAAACATCCAATATCATGATTTTATATTAAGTTGGATGTTATATAATGTAATTTCATCCGAAATTTGGCCGCGCCAAAGTTATCTTATAATATCTGATATCTTGATTTTATAAAAAAATTATTGGATACATTTTTATCCAAAAAATGTTTCTGTTTTTAGATTTATTTTTAGATATAATAATGTCAAACTGAAAATAAATAAAAAAAAAAAAAAACTTCGATCGAACGGGGATTAGAACCACAAGTCTTCCGTTTTGTAATCGCAATCTCTACCCTCTAGACCAGCGGACGTTGTTAGCAAATAACAACTTTAAAAGACTTAGTTTTAAATAAATTGATCGTATCTAATTATATCAAATTGATCTAACATATAGTAATATATGATTACATCCAATTAAATATGTTATTCACCTGTACACAATTTTCAAAAAGACTTAGAAAATTTTTGATAAATTTTGCAAAAAAAAAAAAAATTGGAATGACGTACAGCGCTATTAGGGGCTTCCATGGTAAGCTTAAACAATAATTTTAATGTAGCGGTATGCCTTATTTCCAAGTCATAGGCTTCCAAAGTGAAATAAGACTTTGGCTTATAAGTTTTAAATTTTTCATGGAATCAGGAAATCAGAATTAGATTTGAGATCGGGTTCCAAAAATCATTGATCATTTGATAATTTAAACCAAATATAGCTATTATTAACTATATAAATGCAATATAAATTTTTAAAAATGATTGCAAAAATTCAAAAAGTAAAATTTTTTAAGTTCTAAAAAAACAAATGCAATAAAAAAGTGTTTTCTATTTAAAAAAAAAATAAAAAAATATGTTTTTTTCTGGAATCGAACTCGGGTTCCCAAAAATGATAGATAATTTTATAATAAATTAAATATTGTTATATATAACTATATAAAAGCAATATAATTTTTTAAAAATGATTGCAAAAATTCAAAAAAAGAAAAATTTTTAGTTCTAAAAAAAATAAATGCAATAAAAGAGTGTTTTCTATTTAAAAAAAATAAAAAAAAATATTTTTTTTTTTTTCTGGAATCGAACTCGGGTTCCCAAAAATTATAGATAATTTTATAATAAATCAAATATAGTTATATATAACTATATAAAAGAAAAATATTTTTTTTAAAAATGATTGCAAAAATTCCAAAAATGAAAATTTTTTAGTTCTAAAAAAATGAAATGCAATAAAAAAGTGTTTTCTATTAAAAAAAAAAAATAAAAAAAACTTTTTTTTCTCGACTGGGCCGGGAATCGAACTCGGGTTCCCAAAAATCATATGTAATCTTATATGATACAATAAAAAGTTTTGTATAACCATATATGTTGACACACAAAAATAAATTTTGAAATACTGGCATATATAATTATATATGGCTAGTTGTTTGGTCAAAAAAATATTGTTTTTATACATGATTATATCAAAATATATATTCCATTACATATGCGACCATTTATAAATATATATTGAGTTAAGACAAAATTTGCGTATATATAGTACCATACAAACACAGATATGTTATCGTTTAAGACACATATAATTATATCTATTATTTTTGTTGGAAATTTTTTTAGTATGGAACCATATATAGTTTTAAATGGTATTATATTAGTCATATATAATTATACATAAATTGATACTGGATTTTTTGTTTAGTAAAGTCCTATACATAATTAGATATAAAGTCACGTATAATAATGTATGAAATCGGATTAAGTTTTATGTGCAACGTATGATTACATCTACCATTTATATTAATATATTATGAACAATATAATTAGATATGATTTTATATGACATCATTTAAAAAAATTGGAAAATTTCAAAGTGAGATATAATTTTATACTTTGACTCATATAGTTGTATATGGTTTTATGAAAACATATAAAATAATATACATTTATATAAATTCCTTTTTACTCGGGTCGATAAAACTATATAAAATTTGATCAATGTTTCTTATATTTTGATAAATTTTTCATATAATTTTATGCGAAATTTGGACCCTTATTTTTATATAATAGTAGCAAAATTATATAAAACTGTATAAAACTGTATAAAACTATATAAAGTTACATAAAATTATATATAATTTTATATAATTAAAACAAAATTTTATGATTTATATAAAACTTGATATAATTTTATATAACTTTATAAAATTATATATTGTTTTATATAATTTAATATAGTTGTATATAATTATATCTGATTATATAGATTTGCTGTTGTTATATAAAAATAGGGGTCCAAATTTCGCATAAAATTATATAAAAAATTTATCAAAACGTAAGTAACATTGATAAAATTTTATATGGTTTTATCGACTCATTTTTCGCATCAAATTCTATATAATTCTATATAATCATATATGATGTTTATAAAATTATATACAACTATATAAAAACTTTTTTACTCGGGAAGTCACAAAAATATTTTACAACGTATTTTTGTCACTTAAAAATATTTTTACACTAAAAAAAAATACACTCGAAAAAAATTTTACACTCAAAAAAAATTTAGTAAATTATTTTTTTTTAAAAATTACTAAAAAAAAGTTTTTTTACACAAAATAAAATATTTCTAATCAAAAATGTTATTTTTTCATGTTACAAAATTTACTATCACTTAAAAAGGGCATTGTGGAGGGTATTTATAGATTCGGCCAAGTCGAATTTAATTTTTCTACTTGTTATACCCTCCAATTAGTGATAGATGGTTTGTCATTCTATTTGTAAGTTTGTCATTCCGTTTTTAACTCATCGAAATATCGGTCTGGGACCCCATAAAGTATATATATTCATGATCACCGATCGATTTTAAGACATTCTAGCGATGCCCGTCTGTCTGTCTGTGGAAATGGTGATCACGGGCAAAATATTACACGGAGGTGACTGAAACTTTACATATTTATTGGAAGTTCTCCCAAGCAGTTTGGTATTGCATTTGAGCGATATCGGTTCAGCGGTTCAAAAGTTATGAACGAAAATGTAAGGATACCTCAAAAATTTTAGTACATTCAACATAACCTTAAAATACAAATTGCTTTAATTCGGCTGCTGGTTGAGATATGTAAACATAATTTAACACCGAATGGTATTTAAACAAGTACGAACATTTTTTTTGACAACCCGAGTAAAAAAAAATTGTATGGTAAAACATGTTATCTTATAAAATTATATATAATTTATTGGATCTGATTTTGCTTAATTTCATCCGAAAATTGGCCGCGCTAAAGTTATCTCATAACATCTAATAATATATGAAGTTACAGTTTAATATTTGATTGTATGTGATTTCATCCGGAAATTGGCCGCGCCAAAGTTATCCCAAATTATCTATTATCATGATTTTGTATTAAATATGATATAATATGATGTAATTTCATCCGGAAATTGGCCGCGCCAAAGTTATCTTAAAATATCCAATATCATGATTTTATATTAAATTGGGTATTATATAATGTAATTTCATCCGAAATTTGGCCGCGCCAAAGTTATCTTATAATATCTGATATCTTGATTTTATAAAACAATTATTGGATACATTTTTATCCAAAAAATGTTTCTGTTTTTAGATTTATTTTTAGATATAATAATGTCAAACTGAAAATAAATAAAAAAAAAAAACTTCGAACGGACGGGGATTAGAACCACAAGTCTTCCGTTTTGTAATCGCAATCTCTACCCTCTAGACCAGCGGACGTTGTTAGCAAATAACAACTTTAAAAGACTTGGTTTTAAATAAATTGATAGTATCTAATTATATCAAATTGATCTAACATATAGTAATATATGATAATATCCAATTAAATATGTTATTCACTTGTACACAATTTTCAAAAAGACTTAGAAAATTTTTGATAAAATTTGCAAAAAAAAAAAAAAATTGGAATGACGTACAGCGCTATTAGGGGCTTCCATGGTAAGCTTAAACAATAATTTTAATGTAGCGGTATGCCTTATTTCCAAGTCATAGGCTTCCAAAGTGAAATAAGACTTTGGCTTATAAATTTGAAATTTTTCATGGAATCAGGAAATCAGAATTAGATTTGAGATCGGGTTCCAAAAATCATTGATAATTTGATAATTTAAACCAAATATAGCTATTATTAACTATAAAAATGCAATAAAAATTTTTAAAAATGATTGCAAAAATTCAAAAAGTTACATTTTTTAAGTTCTAAAAAACACAAATGCAATAAAAAAGTGTTTTCCATTTAAAAAAAAATTAAAAAAATATATTTTTTTCTGGAATCGAACTCGGGTTCCCAAAAATGATAGATAATTTTATAATAAATTAAATATAGTTATATATAACTATATAACAGCAATATAATTTTTTAAAAATGATTGCAAAAATTCAAAAAAAGAAAAATTTTTAGTTCTAAAAAAAAATAAGTGCAATAAAAAAGTGTTTTCTATTTAAAAAAAATTAAAAAAAAAATATTTTTTTTCTGGAATCGAACTCGGGTTCCCAAAAATTATAGATAATTTTATGATAAATCAAATATAGTTATATATAACTGTACAAAAGAAAAATAATTTTTTTAAAATGATTGCAAAAATTCCAAAAATGAAAATTTTTTAGTTCTAAAAAAATTAAACGCAATAAAAAAGTGTTTTCTATTTAAAAAAAATAAAAAAAAAACTTTTTTTTTCTCGACTGGGCCGGGAATCGAACTCGGGTTCCCAAAAATCATATGTAATCTTATATGATACAATAAAAAGTTTTGTATAACCATATATGTTGACGCACAAAAATAAATTTTGAAATACTGGCATATATAATTATATATGGCTAGTTGTTTGGTCAAAAAAATATTTTTTTTATACATGATTATATCAAAATATATATTCCATTACATATGCGACCATTTATAAATATATATTGAGTTTAGACGAAATTTGCGTATATATAGTACCATACAAACACAGATATGTTATCGTTTAAGAAACATATAATTATATCTATTATTTTTGTTGGAAATTTTTTTAGTATGGAACCATATATAGTTTTAAATGGTATTATATTAGTCATATATAATTATACATAAATTGATACTGGATTTTTTGTTTTGTAAAGTCCTATACATAATTAGATATAAAGTCACGTATAATAATGTATGAAATCGGATTAAGTTTTATGTGCAACGTATGATTACATCTACCATTTATATTAATATATTATGAACAATATAATTAGATATGATTTTATATGACATCATTTAAAAAAATTGGAAAATTTCAAAGTGAGATATAATTTTATACTTTGACTCATATAGTTGTATATGGTTTTATGAAAACATATAAAATAATATACATTTATATAAATTCCTTTTTACTCGGGAAAAAAAGAAAAAACTCACGAATTTTTTTAGGATATCAACACATTCGGCAAGGCCGAATTTAACTTTTTTACTCGTTCGAAATTAAATTGAGCTTTTGATATCCTCCACTCTAGTTATAGAGGGTATATATAAGTTTGTCATTCCGTTTGTAACTCATCGAAATATCGGTCTGGGACCCCATAAAGTATATATATTCATAATCCCCGATCGATTTTAAGACATTCTAGCGATGTCCGTCTGTCTGTCTGTAGAAATGGTGATCACGGCCAAAATATTACACGGAGATGACTGAAACTTAACATTTTTATTGGAAGTTCTCCCGAAAAGTTTGGTATTGCATTTGAGCGATATCGGTTCAGGGGTTCAAAAGTTGTGAACGAAAATGTAAGGACATCTCAAAAATTTTAGTACATTCAAAATAACCTAAAAATACAAAATGCTTTAATTCGGCTGCTATTACTACATTCGGCAAGGCCGAATTTAACTTTTTTACTTGTTTGAATTAACATTTTTTTAATGAAATTTTCGAATATTATTTAGATCTTCGATTTTCAAATCAAATTTTTTTTATTTAAATAAAAATTTGAAATTTGAAAAAAATGTATTCAAATTTGAAAAAGATCAACAGATATAAAAAAAATATCATTTGAAGATCAATTCGAAAAGTTTACCCATCTCTGCTAGATTTTCTTTTTAAATATAATTTTTTTCAACATTTTACGAGTATGTCATACTATATGAAGTTGTTTTTTATTTTTTTGTTTGAAAGTGTGTTTTAGAACACACACGTTTTTCTAGTAGTAATGCAAAAAAAAAATCTTGTTTTTCTTAAGCTATTCTGCTCTAACGCATTTAAACATGTTCCTTTTTACAGTTTTATGATTGCAAAAGTGATTTTCTTTCTTTTTATAACTTATTCCGCAAAATCCAGATTTTTTAAATGTTTCATCAACGCAATTTACAAGGGAGGTATCTTTAGGAAAACACTGATATTTATGAAATCTATATAAATCAGATGCATTGTATTTGTAAGGAGTGATCTCTGTAATGCGCGAACCGATTTTTTTTTTTGAAAATTTCCCATGAATGGTGACGTCAAAATCATGGTTTTATTGTGTTTTCGGTCTTGGTATGTGTATTGGTTCATGAGTTATAGGCTTTTTAGTGCATATAACCTATTTGTGGTGTATATGAGGAAATATTTGCACCAATTGCCTTAGTAATCCAGCCTTTGAAAAGTTAGGCCACAAAACACATTACATAAGAAGTATGCAATCAGGGTTGTAATCAAGGTATTTCGAAAATGGCGGCAAATATGGTTCTTCATGATTTTCACACGATTTTCGCTTTAGACCAATATCATTTTTGTTACCTTCCAACTTTTTGTTTAATTTCATTAAGAGTATCTCCCAGAGTATCTCCCAGAGTACCTCCCTTGTCAGCTCATCTCAAACCAGCGTATGCCACAATATCTTGCCGTCTTTTTCTTAATGTTTTAACACAAACATTAACATCAAATGTCAGTAGTTTAGATAGATAGATGTCTTGTCATGTAATTATGACTTGTTAACTGACTAGACGGGTTTATAATTTATTATTTAAACAAAATGGAAAAAAAGGAGTAATACTCAGCCAATTATTGTAATTTTTTTTAAATAAATGTCTAGTCATTTTTAACAGATTATTGTTTAACTAACGCTACTAACAATCGATCTTGTTAAAAAAAAATCTGTTGATAACTTGTAATAATTTCTAAACATAATTTCACAACTTTAATCATACTTTTACTTAACCTCAAATAATATGGCATGATTTAAAGAAAAAATCAATTAAAATTTATAAAAATGCAAAAGGATTTTGGGATTTAACTGGGACAATTAACTAAACTACTAACAATTAGGATGTTTATTCTGGCTCGAGATCATAATTTTCTTTACTAATTAAAACCATAATATTCTCATTGCATAATTTTCAAGAAAATTATTATTTTTTTTGTTTTAAATTTATTTATGTTGGTCATTTTTGCAAGACTTAATCGACACGTGTTTCGGAATTTGTCAGATTCCATTGTCAAGATTATTTAGCAAAAATAGAAACGATTTACTACAAATAATCTTGACAATGGAATCTGGTAAATTCCGAAACACGTGTCGATTAAGTCTTGCAAAAATGACCAACATAAATAAATTTAAACAAAAAAATAATTTTCTTGAAAATTATGCTATGAGAATATCATGGTTTTAATTAGTTAAGAAAATAATGACCTCGAGCCAGAATAAACATCTCCAAAATATAATATTTTAAAGGTCGAATAAAACAATTTTCAAATTGAAAATCGTATATTCGCATGTAAGTAGACATAATGAGAATTATGTTCTAAATACGCAATATAATACAGCTCTAAATTTCAAACGATTAGTAAAAAAATATGACCTCGAGCTAGAGTAATCTTATACAAATTAGAATTTAAAGGTTGAATAATAAATAATTTTTATTAATTTAAACAAAATAAATTTTCTGAAATTTTTGTTAAGCGCAAAATTTTATAATTGAACATGCGAGTGAGGACGAAAGAGAACTTGCTAAAAATTGGACTTAAAATTTTTGCTAAAATAAAAAAAAGGGGGAATATCCAAAAAATGTATTGAAATTTGAATAAAAATGTATTATTTTGCAGAAGATTTTGACCAGATTTTAAGACCTGCAAAATTTATAGAAATTCATGACCTCGAGCTAGAGTAATCTTATACAAATTAGAATTTAAAGGTTGAATAATTAATAATTTTTATTAATTTAAAAACAGATTTTGTAAATAAACAAAATAAATTTTATGAAATTATTGTTAAAGGCAAAATTTTATAAGTGAACATGCGAAAGAGAACTTGCTAAAAATTGGACTTAAAATTTTTGCTAAAATAAAAAAGGGTGAATATCCAAAAAATGTGTTGAAATTTTAATAAAAATGTGTTATTTTGCAGGAGATTTTGACCAGATTTTGAGACCTGCAAAACTTATAGAAATTCAAGGATACTTTTTTTAAGGATTGCAAGGACGGGCAAAATTATTTTTTCTTAAGTCTAGTTTTTTATTCCTTTATAAATTGCAAGGACCAGATTTTGAGACCTGCAAAATTTGAAGAACTATTGTTGGTATGGTACTATACTATTGAGATTCGCAATGCCTTTGAACGTGTTTAACTTGCGCTGCTAGCGAAAAGGAAAAAAAAAGTTTTGTGGTATCGCTATGGACCTAAAAGTCCATGCAAGGTGTAAATCGTACACCGCCACCCTAACCTGTTGGTATGTTTGTAACACTTATAGAAATTCAAGGATACACTTTTTAAGGATTGCAAGGACATGCAAAAAAATTATTTTTTTTCTTAATTTTTGTTTTGTATTCCATTATAAATTGCAAAGACATGCAAAAAAGGGTTTTTTGTCAATTTTTGTTTTTTATTCCTGTCATTTGATGCAGTAGAAGATATAAACTTAAATGATAGTTTTTGTCTTCAGCGATCACCGTTATTTTGTCAGGCCTATTTTCTTTAACACCGGCAAGTATTACCGTATCATGCTGGTTCTTTTAAGACTCTAATCTATAAAAATTGATCTAATTACAAAAAATCTTTCTATTAAAGTGTCAAAAAACTAATAAATATTTAAATTTTTTAAACAACAAAAGAAATTCATCAACTTTCCAAAAAAAATAAAACAATACTGAAAATTTAATTTGAATAAAGTTGAATCATTAATTTTTCTAGATAATAGAATTATTATGTATAATACCAAAAAAAAAATTTGCCACCACGTGATATCAATTTAATATCATAGAAAACAAAAACCTGTTTGTTTAATAACAAAAAAATATATTTTAATTTTTGCTAATTAGCCAAAAACGGTTTTATCTAGTTTACTTTTTTCCCCAAAAAATAGTTAATTTAAATAAATAAAAACAAATTTAAAAACAATTTTAATAAACTGCATAATATATAATAAAAATTATGCAATAAAATTTGTTTTATATTTATTCTTTTACTTCATTTCTAAATTTAAAAAAATCAAAAACAAACAACAAAATATATTAAGTTGATATAATAAAAAAAAAATTCTTATCTTATTCAAGCGATAAACTGATACTTTTAATGAGAACTTTGTATGTGTGCCCAAGTAAAAAAGTTTTTGTATAATAACTAGGGATGAGATTTTCATGCGCTAAAGAATCGAAAATATGCGCATAAAATAGACGCTAAAAAATTCAAAATATGCACTAAAAAACAAAATGAAAATTTTGAAACAAATAAATTTTGATTTGGGTTTTTGCTAATTTATGCCAAAATATGCACTTAAAAGTTGGAAATATGCACAAAATATGCATTTTCACCAAAATATGCAAAAATATGCATTTTCACCAAAATATGCAAAAATATGCAAAAACAAATCGATGCCATTTAAACGCAAATTTCTTGATTCGGAAAGATAATTGGTCGATATCGTTTTTAGACTATCGACAAAAAACATGCGTTTGCATGGAAATCTCATAACATATGATTTGATATATATATAATATTTTTACTAGGGTAGTAAAAATATTATGCTAATTTTACTAAATAGATATAATTTGATCCGTAAAATGGTTGTATCAAATAATATCTAATTGTATTACTTTAGATCAAAAAATATAAAACTTGATACAATTTGATCCTGAATTTAGTCAAATCTAATTATATCAAATTGATCTTATAATATCTATTTTTATACAATTTGATAAGCAAAACCAAAATACGAATCTAATCATATATGGAGCAATATCTAACTATATAAAGTGGATCAACCGTATCAAAATAATAGATATAATTTTATATAAATTTAAACGGAAGCATATTAACTCATATAAGATTGTATCAAATTATATATGATTATATTAGAAAATTTTTACTCGGGATTTGATAAATTTTTATAAAAATTATATATAATTTGATAAAAATTATACATATCGTTGGCTTAGTCGGCAAACCTGTCAAGTCCAATTTTTATGCAAATTGAGTTTTTGATGTAGTATGCTAGTATAACTCAAAACACATCATTTACAAAAAACAAAATGCCGTTATGTTGTTTTTTCTTCTAGTTATGCGGTGGTAAGAAATTGTGTCAAGTCCAAAAAAAAAATAAAACATCGAAAGCCACGTGCTAAGTCCAGCTGAAAACAACACACATTTTGTATCAACAAATTTCTTCAATAGATTTAAATTCGAGGTTTGTTTATTTTATTAAAAGGCCGCAAAAAGAGAGCTCGTATGGAAATACATGCTTGATTTTGTTTTTTTTTTGCAAAATATAACTTATAAAGGCGAAAATTCCAAAAAAAAATTTTGCTGATAAATTTTGGTACATGATGTCATTTCCAAACAGTGCTGCCAGAAGTGACGATTTTTCGTCATTTTGACGATTTTTTTATGAAATTTTGCAAAATGACGACTGACGATTTTCTGATTTGATTCTCATACATTTTGACGATTTTTTGTAACCCCATTTTTATTCACAACAATCAAAATTTGCAACTTTTTTAATTTTACAATGGTTTGAAACAAAAATTAAATGAAATTCGATTAAAATAAACAAAAGAAAGATACAAATTTACAACATTTCATTGGATATATTTGGAAATATAACTGTACTTTAAAAATTATGTCGTTAAAGACTTTAAGTCTTTCATTTTTGCTCTGTATGAAAAAATATATGATTATTCTTTTAATTTAAATTTAATTTTTGCTATTTTTACATGAGAAATATTTTTTTTAATATTTTAATTTAATATTTAATATTTGAATTGAAATTTTTAATATTTGGATTGAAATTTTTAATATTTGATACATACTCATAGTGACTCCAAAAATGAAGCAAATATTTAAAATTTTTGTATGAAGACGATTTATCCAAAAGAACCCTCTTTTTAGACTCAAAAACTAAAACTCATAGAATAATTGGAGTCTTTATCGATAAATTTTCAAACAAAATACTTGATACATTCATTTTAAGCTCTTTTGAGTCAGTTTTTTGGGGTGTTTTCGAAGGCTCATTTGTAGCTCCAAAAAGGTGAGTTTTTTTGACAAAAAATGTTTGATACAATTTTTTTTTCCTTTTAAAATATGAAAATAGTGCCCGAAAAAAACATTATTTTTTCGTGGGTCTTAACGGCGTCTTATTTTGAAGTGTTCTAAAGTTCTAAAACAAATAACACTTGTAAAAATAAATGGAAGAAGTTTTATTTGTTTAAGATTTAATGATGTTTGTTTTATCAGCAGTTAAAATTGAATGTTGCTGCCTGTTGAAACAAATGAAAAATCGAATGACTTTCAACTATTTTGTCACTTGTTTAAAAGAAAATTTCTTTTTATTTAGCTAAAAAATATTTTGTGTACGTAAATTTAAAAAATTCTTTAAACAAAAGTGGATGGAAAAAAATTTATTGTGTGTTTCAAAATTTTAATATATCAAAAAATGTGTTTTTTAAAGTGACGATTTTTTGACGACTTTTTTTAAAACTTTTGACGATTTTGACGATTTTTTTTTCAAATTTTGACGATTTTTCACAAAAAAAGCCTGGCAGCACTGTTTCCAAAGCCAGAAAAGTTAAGGCCTCTACAGACGATTCAATATTATGTACAATCTGCATGTATTTTTTTCAGTTCAATATTTTACGCAGTATTTTTATGTATGCCAATTGTGGGTAAACGTCAAAAATATTGTGCATAATATTGCGTCGTCTGTAGGTACCTTTAGATATTTTGTATAAAAACATTTTTTTTTCAAAATTTCTTTCAAATGGTAAAATTTAGTAAAATAAAGAGCATTAAGAAAAGAAAATTTGGCTTTTTATGTGCTTCCATGGACCAAAATTTATCAGCATTTTTTTTGGAATTTTTTATTTTACAAAATTGTTTTAAGTTGTGAATAGTTGACCTTTAGTTTAGTAGTTTGTTGATTTTGTTCGGCATTAGGTCATGAGTTAATAAATTAATTAAATAAAAAAAATTAACATGTTTTTTTTATTGTCCCAGCATTTCAGTCAACATTGCTGACCATCTTCAGAGGGATATTTAAAAATTAAATAAAAAAAAAAACACTTTCTGGAGCTATTGTTCAACTGAAATCTTCTGTCAACACAAAATTTTTAAAATATTTAAAAAAAAAATATTTTTTTTCCAAAAACCGCGAACTTAAACCGCTTGTAGAGGACTAAAAGTAGCCTGCAATATTTTCCTTTTTAATATTTTTTCCCGTTATCAGCTTGAAAATGCTCACCGACTTTTTGCTATTAGTTCACGAGATTCGCAAATATCATCGACCCACCCTACCATTTAGGTTATAAATAATTTATGTTTTTTGTCAACAACAATGAAAAATTATGTAGTAGTATTTTTTATTATAAAAAACACAAAAAAAAAAAAAATCAGTAAAAATAAAAAAAAAATACAAGAAAATCTGTTAAGTCCACAAAATGGAAAGAAAATATGCTAAGTCCACATTTAAAATAGAAAATTATAAAGAGCAAATGTGTTAAGTCCAAAAAGAGCCCATAAATGTTCCTTTCTTTTAATTTAGAGTTCTATGATTTTTTGCGGTTAAACAAGATGAACTTAAGAAAAAAACTGCGTTTACAGATTTAAAAAAAGTTAACCCAAAAAAAAGTTAGACATTTTTTTGTCTCTCCTGAAAAATTTAAAAAAATGGACTTGACAGGTTTGCCGACTAAGCCAACGATATTTATATATAATTTGATATAATTTTATAAAAATTATATATAAAATTATATATAATTTGATAAAAATTATATATAATTTGATAAAATTATATACAACTTTATGTACAGCCCGAGTGAAAAAGTTTTGATCTAATCATATAGTTTTTTATATAATTGTATATAAATAGATCCATCATTTGATCCCAAAAATGGAGGATCTAAAAATATATGATTCTATCTTATTAGATCAAATTTGATTTTATTAAAGTTGGATCCCAAAAATAGAACGGTAAATTTCATCTGATTTGATATTAAACATCATATTAGATCTAATAAGATATAATTATATATGATTAGATCTTATTAGATCTAATTTTTTTATAATATCAAATTAGATAATATTTACCACCCGAGTAAAAATTTTCTGGTCTAATCATATATAATTTGATACAATCATATATGAGTTAATATGCTTCCGTATAAATTTATATAAAATTGTATCTATCACTTTGATACGGTTGATCCACTTTATATGGTTAGATATTGCTCCATATATGATTAGATTCGTATTTTGGTTTTGCTCATCAAATTATATAAAAATTGATATTATAAGATCAATTTGATCTAATTAGATTTGACCAAATTCAGGATCAAATTGTATCAATTTTTATATTTTTTGATCTAAAGTAATACAATTAAATATTATTTGATACAACCATTTTACGGATCAAATTAGATCTATTCAGTAAAATTAGCATAATATTTTTACTAGGGCATTCCATTTTTGGGATCTAATTATATCTAATTGTATCAAATTTAAACTACCCTAGTAAAAATATTATGCTAATTTTACTAAATAGATCTAATTTGATCCGTAAAATGGTTGTATCAAATAATATCTAATTGTATTACTTTAGATAAAAAAATATAAAAATTGATACAATTTGATCCTGAATTTGGTCAAATCTAATTAGATCAAATTGATCTTATAATATCTATTTTTATATAATTTGATGAGCAAAACCAAAATACGAATCTAATCATATATGGAGCAATATCTAACCATATAAAGTGGATCAACCGTATCAAAGTGATAGATAAAATTTTATATAAATTTATACGGAATCATATTAACTCATATAAGATTGTATCAAATTATATATGATTAGACCAGAAAATTTTTACTCGGGTAATAAGATATCCCTACCCTAGTAAAAATATTATGCTAATTTTACTAAATAGATCTAATTTGATCCGTAAAATGGTTGTATCAAATAATATCAAATTGTATTGCTTTAGATCAAAAAATATAAAAATTGATACAATTTGATCCTGAATTTGGTCAAATCTAATTAGATCAAATTGATCTTATAATATCTATTTTTATATAATTTGATGAGCAAAACCAAAATACGAATCTAATCATATATGGAGCAATATCTAACCATATAAAGTGGATCAACCGTATCAAAGTGATAGATACAATTTTATATAAATTTATACGGAAGCATATTAACTCATATAAGATTGTATCAAATTATATATGATTAGACCAGAAAATTTTTACTCGGGTAGTAAAAATATTATGCTAATTTTACTAAATAGATCTAATTTGATCCGTAAAATGGTTGTATCAAATAATATCTAATTGTATTACTTTAGATCAAAAAATATAAAAATTGATACAATTTGATCCTGAATTTGGTCAAATCTAATTAGATCAAATTGATCTTATAATATCAATTTTTATATAATTTGATGAGCAAAACCAAAATACGAATCTAATCATATATGGAGCAATATCTAACCATATAAAGTGGATCAACCGTATCAAAGTGATAGATAAAATTTTATATAAATTTATACGGAAGCATATTAACTCATATAAGATTGTATCAAATTATATATGATTAGACCAGAAAATTTTTACTCGGGATCGTATATTTTTGGATCCTCCATTTTTGGGATCAAATGCTATATGGCGCCATATTACTTTTTTTTAGTCGGGAGGTTTCAGTTTTCAAAAATTGGATAAAGTTAGATAATATCATATATAATTTTGATTTGGTGGATGTAATTTTATAAAATTAAATCAAATTGTATCTAATTTAAAAAAATTTTATAAAATTTTACTTATTTTGATTTAATTTTATAAAAAAATAAAATCCAAATTAAATATAATTTTATCAAATTATATATAAATCTAATTGTATAGAATTTTTGGACAACTAAAACCTGTATATAAAATTTTATAAAATTATATATAATTTTATATAATTTGATCAAATTACATATCAACTTTTTTGCTCAGTTTTTTTTCTACATTTTATTTGTTTAATATTTTATTTATTTCTTTGAAATCAAAAATTAGGTTGTAAAAATTATTGTTAACATTTAAAGTAGTTTGTATTTATTTATAAATAATTTACAAATATTGTAATTGCATTGAGTTTTTAATATTTTGTTATCATTTGAAGAGATAGCTGATAATAAAAGAATTATTCATACAGTTCTGGGGAATGGAAAGTATTATTGAAATAGAATTAGGTCATTTAAAGCTGTTTTTTAACATTGTAGATATCAATGACAATTTTATGATTATGAACATTTAAATTCTGTTGTAACTTTTAGCGAAAAAAAAAACATGGGTGCCGTAAACTTCTGAATAGGTTGTATGGATGACCCTGTATGGAACTTAGAAAATTGCGTTTTTGGTTTTTCAATTTTTTGAAAACTTTGCTAAGGAGGCTTGGTCAAATATTGGAAAAATGGTAAAATTTGTGGCAAGTTACCTTGATTTAATATTTATCACATTAAAACGGAATGCACCACAATCTCAAAAAATTTCATTCTTATATAGTCTTGTATGGCCTATCGATTAACTTTTTTTTTTTGAAAATTTTCAAAACCTGGTTTAAAATTTTCCATTTTTTAAAAAAGTCAATTTATCAAAAATCCGGCCACTTTTTTTAATTTTTTAAAGTTTAGATGTTTGTCTATCCACTCAAAAAAATTCAGAAACGCATTCTTCGTTTTTTTTCGAGAAAATCGCATTTGAATTTTAAATTTCATAACAATTTTGTAATTTTCTTGTATTTTCTTGTTTCAATAGAGCGTATGAGTAATATTTATTCAATTGATAATACTCATTCGCAACGTTAAACCAAGAAAATACAAGCAAATTACAAGCAAATTACAAAATTGTTATGAAATTTAAAATTCAAATGCTATTTTCTCGAAAAAAACGAAAAATGTGTGTCTGAATTTTTTTGTGTGGATAGACAAACATCTAAACTTAAAAAAAAAGTGGCCGGATTTTTGATAAATTGACTTTTTTAAAAAATGAAAAATTTCAGAACGGGTTCTGAAAATTTTCCAAAAAAAAAAAAATATAATCGATAGCCCATACAAAACTATTTAAGAATGTAAATTTTTCAGATTGTGATGCATTCAGTTTTAATGTGATAAATATTGAATCAAGGCAACTAGCCACAAATTTGACCATTTTTCCAATATTTGACCACGCCTCCTAAGCCCAGTTTTTGAAAATTAGAAAAACCAAAAACGCAATTTTCTTAGTTCCATATAGGGCTATCCAAACAACCTATTCAGAAATTTACGGGACATATGTTTTTCTGTAGCGGGACATTTGGTGTGGAATGCCTCAAATTTGGTTTTGAATTGAGAAAATTGTGAAAGAAAATTTTTTTAATTTTTCTAGAAATTTAGGACATCCTGGTTAATTTTTACTATTTTCATATAATTATAATCTTCAGAAAACTTTTAATGTCAAATTGTAAATTCAATTACGCAGTTAAGTGGTTAAATTTCAAACCACAAAAAAACTAGGGCAGTTATTACAAAAACCCCTTGAACTTTACAGTCATAGAAAAACGATCTCTGTCTGTCCGTCTTTTGTAACAGAAAAATAACAAATAAAAACTGCTGACTTTAAATTTTTAAAAAATTGCATATTTTACTGTAAGACCCAAATAACAAAAAAAACTTTAAAAAATGACTAATTGCATTTAAAACATGGTAATAAAACGTGTTCAACATTAACATCAGTTTATACAAAAAAAAAAAAATATTTTAAATTTTATACGTTAAAAAAAAAAAATTATAAAAAAACGCAACTCAAGCTCAAATGAAAGTAAAAACTTTGAAACCTCTGAAAACAAAAAACAAATGATGTCATTACGTTTTTGGATACAATAAATACAACTTTGTACATATAATGTATATATTGTTTTTGAAATTTTTAACATACTCAGAACCTAATCTCAAATCAAACATGTTTGGAATGTGCATAAGATGGGGTTTCATATCAACAAACCAAAATGTTCTAAAATACCCAAAAAAATAATATAAACTTATAAACACTAGCTTAGCCTTGGAATGTGACGAAAAAACGTTTCAATGAACTTGTACACTTACAAAATATTTTGAGGGTATTAAAAAAAATAAAATTTGTATTTTAAAAATTAAGAAATTTTTTTTTAAATCAAAAATAAATTGTTTAAAAAATTTTTTAAAATCTAAAAAAATTTCTAATTTTTTTTTGCCTTTTTTGATTGCAAAAAAATTTTCTGAATCTTAGATGACTCAGAATTGCAAAACTTTTTAAAACGAACAATTTTACAAATTATGAGAAAACGTGAAAAGATCAATTAGATCTTATCTAATCCCTTTGGATCAAATTATAATAATTTCATATTATTGTATCTCATCAGATTTATTTGATCTGAGATTTCTCCCCAATTTTGGGATCTGATTAGAAACAATAACGGATCAATAGACAAATCCCGACTAAAAGAGTTCAGATATAGTAACATATTATTTAGTATATTTATATATGGCCATACACAGTACTTTACATAATTATATGTGTATCTTGTATCAAGTTTTACACACAACATTTAATATGGTGCCATATAAAAGGATATCGAATCATGTGTTGCTCCACATACAATACGTTAAGCTTTATTAGATATTGCATATAATATTTAATATGACTCCATGTATGACAACATACAAGATTAGATAAATAAATATATGATATACGACTCCATGTATGACCTCATATAAGATTAGATATACTACATATGGTGCAAATCAGGGAAAAAAAGTTTTCTAAGTCCCGCGAAAATTTTTTAAAATTCCAGACACAAAAAGTTTTTGCGTTTTGGAGTTAGGAATTTCATTAAAAATTATTTAAACAATTTATTATTTAAGATTTTTCTAAGTCCCGGACACAATTTTTTTTTGCATTTTTTTTTGCGTTTGCCGACCACGCGACGGCAGAGGATTACAGACCAATCAGTTTGACATCTTTTCTTTTAAAAACACTGGAAAGGATAATTGATCTATATATACGGGAGCATTTAGGTACAAATTTTCTATCGGATGCACAGCATGCTTACCAGCAGGGTAAATCCATAGAGACTGCGTATCCCTGGAGTACAGTGGCGGGTACAGCTTTTGGGTTTGGGGGGGGAAATTTTTTTTTTACTTCGAAAAAAAATCATAAATTTACCTATGTTGGACGGGCAAAAACAGGGATTCTTTTTTTGATAAAATGTCTCAAAATCTGAGACTTTTTTTGTATAAAAAATTTTCAGATTCTAACTTTTTTCCACAAAAAAATCTAAGATTCTGAAACCTTTTATAGAAAGTATCTTATATTTTAACGCATTTTTAATATATTTTTCTTATAGAAAAGGTCTCAAGTTAGTATATTTGTTTCGTACTGGAAAAAAATTATATTCTGAGACCTTTTTTCTATAGAAAAAGTTTCAGATTCTGAGACTTTTTTCCTAAAGAAAGAGTTTCAAATTCTCAGACCTTTTTCCTATAGAAAAAGTCTGAGATTCTTAGACCTTTTTTTGTGAAAAAAGTCTCTGATTCTGAGACCTTTTTCCTATAAAAAAAGTTTCAGATTCTTAAACCTTTATCTTTTTAGAAAAAGTCCCAGATTCTGAGACCTTATTCCTAAAAAAGTCTCAGATTCTCAGACCTTTTTCCCCTAGAAAAAGTGTTAGATTCTGAGAGCTTTTCTTATAGATTTTCCTAAAGAAAAAGTCTCAGATTCCAAGACCCTATTCCTATAGAAAATGTTTGAGATTGTGAAACTCTTTCTAAAAGAAAAGGTACCAGATTATGAGACCTTTTCTTAGCTATAGTCTAAGTATGAGTATAAGATTCTGTCACTATTTTCTAAGATTTTGAGACCTTTTTCCTATAGAAAAAGTCCTAGATTTTGAGACCTGTTTCCTATAGAAAAAGTCCCAGTTTCTGAGACATTTTCCCTATAGAAAAAGTCTTTAATTCTGAGATTCTGAGACCTTATTCCTATAAAAAAGTCTTAGATTCTAACAATAAGACCTTTTTCCAGTAGAAAAAGTCTCAGATTCTGTGACCTTCTTCCAATTAAGAAAGTTTAAACTTCTGAGACTTTTTTCAACAATAAAAAGTCTCTGACTTTGAGACATTTTTCTTTTTAAAAATGACTAAGATTCTGAGACCTTTTTCTTAGATTAAGTCTAAAATTAAGAGATTCTGATACCTTTTTCCTATAGAAAAAGTCTCAGATTCTTATGCCTTTTTCATTTCGAAAAATTTTCAGATTCTTATACCTTTTTCTTTTCAAAAAAGTATCAGATTCTGCGACCGTTTTCCTATAAATAAGTCTCAAATTTTAAGAACCATAGAGATATACTCAGATTCTGAGACTTTTAGAATTTGGGAATTCTTTTTCAAAAAACCGAAAAAGAAAATTTTTTAGAATGTGAAAAATTTAGAGTTTCTCTGCACCTTTTCTATAAAAAAAGTCTCAGAATCTGGAAACTTTTTAATATGTCTCAGATTCTAAGACCATTTTCCTACAGAATAAGTCTCGAATTCCGACACATTTTTTCTATAGAAAAGTCTCAGATTTTTTACAAAGAAAAAATTTTCAATCCTCAAATATTTTCTTTTAGGGATTTTTGTAGAAAAATGTTTAAAATATAAGTACTATTAAAAGATACCCAAATTCATAATAAGATTGACATATATTTTTTCACAGAAAATTTTCAGATTGAGTCACATTTTTTCCTTTAAAAATTTAAAAATTTTCCCTATAAAAATTTTCAGATTTTTTCTATGAAAAATTTTCGGATTTCGAGATAATTTTCATTCGGAATTTTTTTTTGAAAATTTCCTTCTTTCTTTTTTCTCCTTTTCTTCCTTTTTCTTTCTTTTTTTCTTTTTTTTCTCTTTTTTCCCCTTTTTTTTTCTTTTTGAAATTCGGTCTGGGGGGGGAAATTTCCCCTTTTTCCCCCCCCTTGTACCCGCGCATGCTGGAGTATAAGGAATTTGCTCTTGCAGCATTTCTGGATATAGAAGGGGCTTTTAACAATGCAAAAACATCTCGTTACGCTACTAGAGGAACACCACAAGGTGGGGTTCTGTCACCACTGCTCTGGCTCCTGGTGCTGGACCCCATTTTAAAGGAACTGAAGACTTTAGGAACCACAACAATAGCATACGCTGATGATGTGGTTATTCTATCATGTGGCAAATATCTGGATACTGTATCCGAGATTTTAGAGGGCTCACTTAAGGCTATGTGGAAGTGGGCTTCAGGAAATGGACTTAATGTCAACCCGCAGAAAACGGAAATGGTCCTTTTCACTAGAAAATACAAAATCCCGGAATTTAGAAAGGTTCGAGTGGGAGGAGTTGAAATTCCAATATCACCGCATGCCAAATTTCTTGGAGTGTTCTTGGACAGTAAGCTGTTCTGGAACAAGAACTCTGAAGAAAGAGTAAAAAAGGCAAACAACGCGTATTACGCGCGTAAGAAAATGTTCGGCAGTACCTGGGGTCTAGAACCTAAAGTCACTTACTGGATTTATACTTCAATCGAAAGACCAATCTTACTCTATGGAGTTTTAGTCTGGCATAAGGCACTCGAAAAAGATGTGACGCTTAAAATGTTTCAGAAGCTTCAACGCAAATGGGACGGAGTATCACTGGCGCTTTGAGAGCAACATCAGCCGACTCTATCGACACTTTATTGCACTTATTACCAATTGATCTCTTTGCTAAGGGCGAGGCTTACAAAGCTTGCCTCAGACTCAAAGAGTCAAATTGGTTCAAGTATCGCAACTTTGGACACAGTAACATTGCTAATATGGACCGTATTGACTCTGATTACACAGTCCCTAAACTATTTTTCGACCGGAAATATGAAGTTAGATTTCCGGATCGAGAATTCTGGTCGACCTGGCAGGGCCCTCCTGCGAACTCAATAAATATCTTTACTGATGGATCGAAGCAATCGCATGGTGTTGGAGCTGGTTTCACGATACTGGAACTAGACCAACACTTATCTTTTAAATTACCCGTGGACTCGAGTATCTTTCAGGGTGAGATAGCTGCTATATCAAAAGCTGTGGAATATATGGCAAAGGAAAAAGGTGCCATCCTTAATTTCTACGTGGATAGTCAAGCTGCCCTAAAGGCACTCTTGAGCTACCAAATTAAATCGAAAACGGTTTTAAAGTGTTACGAGAATTTAAAACAACTTTGCCTAAATAATGAAGTTACCTTATTTTGGGTACCAGGGCACGAAGGAATAGAAGGAAACGAGAAAGCAGATGAACTCGCGAACTTGGAGCAGATGGCATAGGTACCACCATAATGATTTCACCGCCACTCCAGCATTTCAAACTAAAACTAAAGCAAATCGAAGATGGAAGGAACTTGGAACAAGTCGTATAAGCAGAATTTTATGGCCACGCTATGATTTAGGAAGAACTAAATTCCTACTTACACTTACGAGAATAGAATGTCGTATGTTGACAGGTTTAATAACGGGTCACTGTCTTGTCGGAAAACATGCCAAGAACATGAATCTTATTACGGACGCAAGCTGTAAAAGGTGCGAGACACCAGACGTCGAAGAGACCATTGAACACATCCAGTGTCACTGCCCGGCTTTGGCACGAACTCGACTATCAATTATAGGAAGTTCACAGTTCGAGACTTTGGAGGAAATTACGAGGATAGACCTGAAGAGCTTGAAACAATTCGCAATGGAGGTCAATGTATTTAGTTTACATCGATAAGCGGAAAAAAGTTTTGTGGTATCGCTATGGACCAATTGGTCTATGCGGAGTGCCCATCTGGCACCGCCACCCTAACCTAACCTTGCGTTTGCCGAAAAAACTGGGTACATGGGATAAATTTGAAAATTATGAGATATAAAAAAAAATATATACAAAATTCTATATATTTTATCTTATGATATAAAATTATATCAAATTAGATAAACCCAATATTCGAATCAAAAATGATCATATTTAATCTAATATAACAAATTTTGAGCCATGTTGATCCACCAATTTCATCATCTTATCTTATCCAAATACGTGTTGGGCCGTATTAAATTATATATGGCTCAATTTCAAATTATATATGGACCTGTATATTTTTTTTTTAGTCGGGAATATATAAAAATTTATTCATCATTTGATCCCAAAAATAGAGGATCCAATAATATATGATTATATCTTATTAGATCAAATTTGATATAATTAGATATAATAAGTTCCCTAAAATGGAACGGTAAATTTCATCTAATTTGATATTGAAGTACATATTAGATCTAAAAAGATATAATTATATATTATACTTTCTTATTACATCTAATTTTTTTATTTAGATAATATTTGCCGTTCCATTTTGGGATCTAATTGTATATAATTATATCAAATTTTATCTACGAACATATAATCATATATGTTTGGATCCCCCATTTTAGGGATCAAATGATATATGTCGCCGTATTACTTTTTTTTAGTCGGGATCTCGTATTTCAGATGCTATTGATAAAATAAGATCTCCACAGATCAAACCAGATTTAATCAATTTTTTCACGAGAATTCTACTTATCTTTCGAGTTTTGTTTCATAATCTTAAAATTTGTTCCTTTCCTACAATCTTTTTCTTTTAAGTGTATAAAATTATATGAACAGAAGAGGGACATTAAACAGTTTAACAAATTAAATAAAAAAAAACAATTCTTAAGAATTTCATAATTTAAATAAATAGCCATAAACAACATTATGATGCAACAACAAAACTTTAATAAACATTTTTGAAAAACAAATTTTTATCAATGAATTTTTTTAAATTTTAACGGATTTTTTGAAATTCCTCTTAAAAACAAAACTACACTTAAATATGACGTTGTCCCCCCAGCGATGATGGTGATGATGATGTTATAAAATTTATAACGATGACTTATTAAATGTCATCAAAACTACTCATACACATTTGCCACTCATTAAATTTTATATTGAATTGATAAATCATGAAGTCATTTCAATTGTTACTGAGTATTTTTGGTTTTAATTTCAATTTCTATTCTAATTAATTTTATCTATGAAAAAGCAAAAAAAAAAAAAACTTACCAATATTAACAATTTTTATACCCTCATCTTCGAGGAATTTTAATGCTACTGATACATTTTCCAATTTTTGTGAACGGAATGTTGGTCTTTTATTATATTTGGGCAAACGTTTTTGTGACAATACTTCGAGTAGAGCAATTAAACGTAAACCATCGGATAGATCACTTTCCAAACTGCTAATGGAACGATCTATGGTCTTCAAATGTTCATTGGCCCAACGGGTAAATGTGTTTTGTTGGATCTTCTTCCATTGGGCATCTTCGGCAAGATCACGTTCAGCTTCCATATCTTCGTCAAAGTTTTCGTCGTAGGGATCCTAAGGAGAGACAAAAAATATTGAATTTGGTTAGATATTTAAATAAAGAAAAACGAAAATTCTCGAGTTATCGATAACAATATTTTTTTTAAAGAAAATTATAGAGTTATCGATAGCAGAAAGTTTTCTGTAGAAGATTCTAGTTGTCGATAACACAAAATTTTCTATAGAAAATTCATCGATAATTGTCTTTATCGATAATGCGTTATCGATACTTCGATAACTCTAGAATTTTCTATTAACAATTTTCTAATTTTTATCGATGTATCGATAACACAAAGTTTTCTATACAAAATTCAAGAGTTATCGTTGCATTGACAACTCAAAATTTTCTATACAAAATTCTGCAGTTATCGATAATACAAAATTTTCTATACAAAATTTTAGAGTTATCGATAACACAAGATTTTCTATATAAAATTCTAGGATTACCGATGCATTGGGCTTTCAATATCTATAACACAAAATTTTCTTTGTATCAATAACAAATTTTCTATAGAAAATTCTAGAGTTATCGATGTATCGATAACAAAAAATTTCTGAGAAAAAATTCTAGAGTTATCGATAACACAAAATTTTCTATGAAAAATTCAAGACTTATCGACGTATCGATAACACCAATTTTTTTATTTTTTATCGAATTGTGAAGTTATCGATGTATCGATAACACAAAAATTTCTATAGAAAATTGTAGAGTTATCGATGTATCGACAACAGAAAATTTTCTATTGTATAGTTATCGATGTATCGATAACAGAAAATTTTCTATAGAAAATGGTATAGTTATCGATGTATTGATATCAGAAAATTTTCTGTAGAAAATTAGAGCCACCCTAGTAAAAATATTATGTTAATTTTACTAAATAGATCTAATTTGATCCGTAAAATGGTTGTATCAAATAATATCTAATTGTATTACTTAATATCAATAAATATAAAAATTGATACAATTTGATCCTGAATTTGGTCAAATCTAATTATATCAAATTGATCTTATAATATCTATTTTTATACAATTTGATGAGCAAAACCAAAATACGAATCTAATCATATATGGAGCAATATCTAACCATATAAAGTGGATCAACCGTATCAAAATGATAGATATAATTTTATATAAATTTATACGGAAGCCTATTAACTCATATAAGATTGTATCAAATTATATATGATTATATCAGAAAATTTTTACTAGGGCATCGATAACTAAACATTTTCTATAGAGAATTGTATAGTTATCGATGTATCGATAAATAACATAACATTTTCTTTAGAAAATTGTATAGTTATCGCTGTATCGATAACAGAAAAATATATAGTTATCGATGTATCGATAACAGAAAATTGTCTATAGAAAATTGTATAGTTATCGATGTATCGATAACAGAAAATTATATAGTTATCGATGTATCGATGTATCGATAACAGAAACTTGTATAGTTATCGATATATCGATAACAGAAATTTTTTTAAAGAAAATTGTAGAGTTATCGATGTAGCGATAACACAAAATTTTCTATAAAAAAATTTTTGATGTTATCGATGTATCGATAGCAGAAAATTTTCTGCAGAAAATTGTTGAGATATGGATGCATCGATAACAAAATCTTCTTCAGAAAATTATGGAGTTATCGATGTATCGATAACAAAAAGTTGGAGCCAGTAAAAGGACTTTTAAAGATACATGAACATTTTTCAATTCTTTGTAATTCTCATTGAGTACACTTTAAATACAAGCTAAATTAATTTTATTAAAAAAAAAAACGTTGGATTTGTGTATTTCTGTTACCCCACTCAAAAGACACCATGATGACGTTGTTCTTATTCCGTTCGATTATGTACTTTTGATCACGCAAAACGCCCTTATTTTTTATCGCATTTGATAAAAAACAACAAATACTTGAATGTCTATAATAAAATTAACAATTAACATGACAGAAAGACGGACGGCAGACAAGATACAACAAGACCTACATACAGCAAAGATTGAATACTTTTATGTACTTCATTCATTCAACTCACAGATAAACAACAAGTAGTGATTTCATATTTAATTCCAACGTAATAATTGAATGTTAAAACACCCAACCCTTATTTGAAGGCTGTTAAGGGAAAAAAAACTGGAAATTTGCATTTATTTCCGCTAGGGGGCGCATAAGAGCTTGGAAATAAACAACAACGTTTTTATAAGGCAAAGATCTAACATGGAAATGAAAAGACTATCCAGTGGACTTTCTAACGTCGAAGAGCATTGTTTCAGCACCAGTGCTGGTATTCTATCTTATTCACGTTAAGATCCGCAAGAAACCTTTTAACTGCATGAGCTGGAAAAAATATCTTGGGCATAGTATGGGATACCCTCTTGATTTCGGCCAGAGGTTGATTGCTTTCCAGCAAGAAATAATTTTTTGCGAAGAGGCCAGCCAACAGGTTAGCTTTATCAACCGGTTCAGTGAGCACTTCGTCGTCTTTTATAAGAGTCGGGATAGAACAACTAGTATCTTCCCTGAGTCTTTTACGAACGACCAAAAGCTCTTACTGCCCCGATGAGAAGAAAGAACTTTAGCACGAAGTCGCCGTTCGTAAAGGCTCTATAAGCCTTTTTGAGCGCCACTTTACCACTATGATACCATTCAGGGAGTCTTAGATGAGGGGCATTCCGGGTAGTGGAGCCACCATACACTTTTACACAGATGGATCGAGGCTGCACGAGCAAGTGGGTTTTGTAGTCTTTTCGGAAGAGCTTGGATTGAGCCTGGCTCGAAGATTGCCAGAGTAGGGATAGAAGAACTATAATTTTCACTGACTCTTTTAGCGAACGACCAAAAGCTCTTACTCCCTCGAGGAGCAGAAAGAACTTCAGCACAAGGTTGCTGTTCGTAAAGGCTCTATGAACCGATTTTAGCGCCACTATACCACTATGATACCATCCAGGAGGTCTTGGATGAGAGACATTCCGCGTAGTGGAGCCACCATAAATTTTTACACACATGGATCGAGGCTGCACTATCAAGTGGGCTTTAGAGTTTTTTCGAAGAGCTTGGATTGAGCCTGGCTCGAAGATTGTCAGATCAGTGCAGTGTTTGCCAGACAGAGATGCTGGCAATAAAGAAGTGGCTGACTGGATGAGTTACAATGTATTGTCTACAACCGCAGTCAACATCTATTCTGACGTTAAGCCTCGGTCAAGTCTCTGGAGTCCATGTTTTTGAAAACAAGATCTGCCTTTAACTGCCGCACGTCTTTGAATGAGATGGCCAAGCAGTTTGATATACGACTCATATGGGTCCCAGGGCACAGAGACATTCCAAGGAATTGCAAAGCCGATGAGCTTGCAAGACTGGGAACTACCTTACAGTTTCCAATAGAATTGGAATGTGTTGGTATGCCTATAAAAACTTGCAAGCAAAATCTACGACTTTGTCCGAGGCGGAGACTAATCAGAGATGACAAAATGGATTGACAACATGACAGATTTGGCCTTCTCTTAATCAGAAGTGCACAAGTGAGTTGATATAGCTTCCAAGAGGAACGATTTCGAAAGTTGTTGCTGTAATTACCGGAAACTGTCTTATAGGGAAGCACCCAAAATTGGTCAAATGACTTTTGCCGGAGTTGCATGGATGAGAAGGAGTTGGAGACTATCGAACACTTTATCTACTATTGTCCGGCACTTTCTAGTCACAGACTTGCTTCACTGGGATCTAGGGAGCTGCACGATATTTCTGATTTGTCAGATGTCAAAATTCAATGTCTTAGGAGTTTCAGAAGAAGCTCAAATTGGTTTAACGTCAGGGGCCAGCAGGGAAACCTACTACAGCCCGTGGTCCTCAGAGTCTACGTAGAATGTCAGCAGCCACTTACAACTTAACCTAAAGAAGCTTTACGCCACTAAGTACTCTTGAACACTCGGATCTTCACCCTTTAGCGTAGCAGATCAGTATGATCGTCACGCCAATTTCTAAACGCTTACGCCAATTTCTGAATGCATTCCTGCAAGTCTGATTAAACCAAAATTTATCTCTTGGTTTAGCTGAAATGAGCTTTGATGGAGTGAATGACTTCGCTCCAAGCACTATAATATTCTTTACCATATTCGCTGCGGCATGGACGTTGTCGTTGTGGAAACAAAGTTTCCAATTGAAATGACGGAAAAAGTCATTGAGTTCTGCCCAACAAAACTTCTCAGAAATAAATACTGAACGCTTTGTAGCTGTTGTTGAAACATTACGAAGTTCGGAGTACGAGAAGGATGCGGCAATGGTGCAGTGATCTGAATTACCAAGAGGTGCAAATGTTCCTACTTCATATATATCAGGATGTGAAGTAAGAAAAATGTTGAGAGTTCATTTTCGGTGTTCATTTCCAATGACCGTTAAGAGCGTTGGTTTGTTTACTAGTTGCGACAGGTGGTTATACGCGGCGATTAACTCAACGTAATCGCCAACGGGTGTCGAATGTTTGGAATGGAGGAGTTGTGAACATTAAAATCCCCTGCCACGGATATTTCACTGTCCTGGGGGTTAATTATGTAACTTTATAGTCGTCAAATCGTATCGTTAGCTCATTATTCCATTACCATATAGTGTCATTTTATGGTAATATAATAATGATCTAACGATGGCGACTGACGACTATCAAGTTACATAATTAGCCCCCAGGAAATTCTCCAGGATCCTCAAAACGAAATTCAAAAAGGTGTCGAAACTATCTAAAGTAGATACCCTTCAGGCGTTGGGACCCGAAATGAAATGAGTGTGTCTTGAAATCTTCAAAATACAATTAAAATTTTCGAATTGGAATCTTTACATTTCAATTGGAATTTTCAAAGTTCAATTGGAATCTTTAAATTACAATTGAAATCTTTACATTACATTTGGAATCTTCAGATTACTATTGAAATCTACGAAATACAAATAAAGTAGTAGTATTTGAATTATAAACAAAATTTTCGAGTACCAAATAGAATTTTCAAAATACAAGCAGGATCTTCGAATTATAATTGATTTTTTACGAATGACATCCAAAAATGATGAAGTGGCTTTACACTATACACTTAAGTTTCATCAATATAATGAAATTATCATATCCGTTAACCGAGGTTTTAGTTTTCTCCAATGTATTTATAATAAGTAGTAGTGACATTGGTGACAAACAAGACAGATATTATTTTTTTTTTTTTTAATTTTTTTATCAGATTTCTTTTTTCAATCATATTGTAATAAACTTAGAACCGTTTTATATACAGATGACGTTGATGAAAACCTAGAAGAAGCAAAAATAAAACTGGAAAATGTCTGTGGTTTGGTTAAAAGATTTGAAGACAAACAACATGATCATCATGTCATGTAAGTTGGCGCTTTTTATATTTATTATTAAGATTTTACAGTAATTTTTATAAAAAATATAATAATAAATACTGCAGACATAAAATTGCATTATCAAAAGATTCTTTTCATGATCCACAACTGAAGAATAAATAAAACGGTACTTAATTTAGGATGGCAATGATCAAAAAGTTTTTTTTTTTAGTACTGCATGAATTTTATTATATTCCCACCAAATGTGATAAGATTTTTTATATGGCACAAAAAAATAAAAAAATAATCATTTTTGATTTTAAATTTTGCAACATATTAGCCGAATGCAAGGGAAGGTATACCAGCAAAAATTAATCAAGATTTGGCCTTTATCAGTGCTACCAAAAAGTGCTTTAAAGTATGACATCGCCCACAGAAATCATGAATGAATTCAGGGGGTTTGGATGCGATATTTGAATTTTGATTCCTTTCCAAAAGCTGCATGCTATTAAGCAAAATTTCTGCTGGGATTTTTAACTACACCATTTACACATGTTATTTTAGAAAGATGAATTGTAATTCAAACATTCTATTTTTAATTAAAAGAATTCATTTGTAATTCGAAGATTCTGCCAGTAATTTAAAAGTTTCATTTGTAATTCGAAAATTCCAATTGTAACTCAAACATTATTAATATTAATTATAATTCTAAATAAATTAATTGTAATACGAAAAAGATCAATTGTAATTCAAAGATTACAATTGAAATCCGAAAACTATTTATTACAATTTAATTGTAATTCAAAGAAGATCAATTGAAATTCGAAAAGGATCAATTGAAGCTCGAAATTGATCTATTAAGAAATACAATTGATATTTTTGAGCAACAATTGATCATTTTCGAATTACAATTCTGCTTTATCTAATTACAAGTGGTCTTTTTCGAATAACAAATGATCTTTTAATAATTACAATTGATATTTTTCGAAGAACAATTGATCTATTTCGAATTACAATTTATCGTTTTCAAATTACAATGGATCTTTTTCAAATTAAATTCATCTTTTTATACCCTCCACTTAGTGATAGAGGGTATATATAAGATAGTCATTCCGTTTGTAACTCATCGAAATATCGGTCTGGGACCCCATAAAGTGAGGATGATCCCCGATCGATTTTAAGACTTTCTAGCAATGTCCGTCTGTCCGCCTGTCTGTCTGTGAAAATGGTGATTATGGCCAAAATATTACACGTAGATGACCGAAACTTAACATATTTATTGGAAGTTCTCCCGAGAAGTTTGGTATTGCATTTGAACGATATCGGCTCAACGGTTCAAAAGTTATGAACGAAAATGTAAGGACTCCTCAAAAATTTTAGTACATTCAACATAACCTAAAAGTACAAAATGCTTAAATTCGGCTGCTGGTTGACATATGCGAACATAACACTGTAAGTAGGTGAAAATGACACACCAAAACGCCGAGGCACGTCAACCTCATTTTGGGTCGTAGAATCCATTGGTGTACTCCGTTTTGAAAAGTTAGCTCAAAATCCCGAGATATTTCGATTTTAAATTTGTAATATATTTAAGGAGATTTTTTATTTTATTTGAATGAAAAAACTTAAAAAACTTTTTAAAAACGTGTTATTTGTCAAAATTTATATCTAGAAATAATGGACGTCCATTTTCAAGCGGACATGGAACAATACTTGCTCTTATTTGGATGAATTTTATATTTTTTTTTTGGATTTATTCAATTTTTACTCTACATTTGCAAATTTAAAATCGAAATATCTTGTTATTTTGAGCTAACTTTTTAAAACGGAGTATATCACTGGATTCTATGACCCAAAAATAAGTTGGTGCGTCTCGGCGTTTTTGTGTGTCATTTCAAAAGTTTAAATTTTACTTACAGTGTAATTGTACACCAAATGGTATTTAAACAAGTACGAACCTATTTTTTGACAAAAATTTTTTTTTTTTTTTTTCAAAAGTAATTTCCTTTTTGAAATTGTGGAGGGTATCACTACATTCGGCAGGGCCGAATTTAACTTTTTTACTTATTCGAATTACAATTGGAATCTTTGAATTACAATCGATGTTTTTAGAATTACAATTCTCAGATTCCGAGACATTTGTCTATAGAAAAATTCTCAGATTCTGAGACATTTTTTTTATACAAAAATTCTCAGATCCTGAGACATTTTTCTTATAGAAAAATTCTCAGATTTTTCCGATAGAAAAATTCTTAGATTCTGAGAAATTTTTTCCTATAGAAAAATTCTCAGATTCTGAGATAGAAAAATTCTCAGATTCTAAAACATTTTTTCTATAGAAAAATTCTCAGATTCAGAGATATTTTTTTATAGAAAAATTCTCAGATTCTGTGACATTTTACTTATAGAAAAACTCTCAGATTTAAAAAAAATTCTTAGTTTCTGAGACATTTTTCTTATAGAAACATTCTCAGATCCTGAGACTATTTTCTTATAGAGAAATTATTAGAATTTTTCTATAAGAAAAATGTCTCAGATTCTGAGACATTTTTTTTATAGAAAAGTTTTCCGAGTGTAAGAAATTTTTTCAGGTTCTGAGACATTTTTCTTATAGATGTTCCTTTCCTCAGATGCTCAGATTCAGAGACATTTTTCTTATAGAAAAATTCTCAGACTCTGAGATATTTTTCCTATAGAAAAATTCTCAGATTTTTCCTATAGAAAAATTCTCAGACGCTGATATATTTTTGTTGTAGAAAAATTCTCAGAGTCTGAGATATTTTTCTTATAGAAAAATTCTAAAATTTTGAGATATTTTTCCTATAGGATAATTTTTAGATTGTAAGCCATTTTTCCTATAGAAAAATTCTCAGATCCTGAGACATTTTTCCCATATAGAAAAATTCTTAGGTTCTGAGATTTTTTCTTATCGAAAAATTCTCAGATTCTGAGACATTTTTTTGTAGACATTTTTTTATAGACATTTTTTTACAGAAAAATTCTCAGATTCTGAGAAATTTTTTTATAGCTAAATTCTCAGATTCTGTGACATTTTTCTTAGAGAAAAATTCTCAGATTCTGAGACATTTTTCTTATAGGAAAATTCTCAGATTCTGAGACATTTTTTATAGACATTTTTCTTACAGAAAAATTCTCAGACATTTTTTTAAAGCAAAATTCTCAGATTCTGAGACATTTTTCTTATAGAAAAAGTCTCAGATTCTGAGACATTTTTCTTATAGAAAAATTCTCAGATTCTGAGACATTTTTGTTATAGAATAATTCTCAGATTCTGTGACAGTTTTTATTTTAGAAAAATTCTCAGATTCTGATACATTTTTCTTATAGAAAAATTCTCAGATTGTGAGATATTTTTCCTATAAAAAAATTCTTAGACTTTGAGACATTTTTCTTATAGAAAAATTCTAAGATTCTTAGACATTTTTCTTATAAAAAAATTCTCAGATTCTTAGATATTTTTCTTATAGACAAAATTTTCAAATTCTGATACATTTTTTTTATAGAAAAATTCTCGATTCTGAGACATTTTTCTTATAAAAAAATTCTCAAATTTTAAAAAATGTTTGTATAAGAAAAATGTCTAAAAATCTGAGAAAATTCTCAGATTCTTAGATATTTTTCTTATAGAAACATTCTCAGATTCTGAGACATTTTTCTTTACGACATTTTTCTTATAGAAAAATTCTCAGATTCTAAGACATTTCTCTTATAGAAAAATTCTCAGATTCTGAGCGAAATTTTCAGATTCAGAGACACTTTTCTTATATAAAAATTCTCAGATTTTGAGACATTTTTCTTATCGAAAAATTTTTAGATTCTGAGACATTTTTCTTATAGAAAAATTCTCAGATTCTGTGATACTTTTTTATGGTGAAATTCTCAGATTCTAAAACAGTTTTCTTATAGAAAAATTCTCAAATTCTGAGACATTTTTTTTATAGAAAAACTCTCAGATTCTGAGACATTTTTCTTATAGAAAAACTCTCAGATTCTGAGATATTTTTCTTATAGAAAAATTCTTATATTCTGTGACAGTTTCCTATAGAAACAATTTTAGATTCCGAGACATTTTTCTAAGACTCTGAGTCATTTTTTTTATAGAAAAATTCTCAAAATTCAAAACATTTTTCCTATAAAATAATTCGCAGATTTTGAGACATTTTTCTTATAGAAAAATTCTCAGATTCTTTGACATTTTTCTTATAGAAAAATTCTCAGATTCTGAGACATTTTTCGTATAGAAAAATTGTAAGATTCTGAGACATTTTTCTTATAGAAAAATTTTTTTAGATTCTGTGACATTTTTCTTATAGAAGAATTCTCAGATTCTGAGACATTTTTCTTATAGAAAAATTCTCAGATTCTGAGACATTTTTCTTATAAAAAATTTTTCTCAGATTCTTTGACATTTTTCCGAAAGAAATTTTCTCTGATTCTGAGACATTTTCCTGTAGAAATTTTTGATTTTGAGACATTTTTCCAATAGAAAAATTCCCAAATTCTGAGACAAATTCTGAAACCTCTCATAAAAAAACGTTCTTATAGAAAATTTCTCAGTTTCAGAGACTTTTTTCTTATAGAAAAATTCTCAGTTTTTTAAACATTTTTTTTATAGAAAAATTCTCAGTTTCTAAGACATTTTTTTTTAAAGAAAAATTCCCAGGATCTGAGACATTTTTCTTATAGAAAAATTATTAGGTTCTGAGATATTTTTTTATAGAAAAATTCTCAGATTATGAGACATTGTGCTTATAGAAAAATTCTCAGATATTTTGCTTATAGAAAATTTCTCAGATATTTTTCTTATAGAAAAATTCTCAGATGCTGTAGCATTTCTTATTGAAAAATTCTCTTAAAGAAAAATTCTGAGATTCTGAGACATTTTTCTTAAAGAAAAATTCTAAGATTATGAGACATTTTTCCTACAGGAAAATTTTCAGATTCTGAGATATTTTTCTTAAAGAAAAATTCCCAGATTCTGAGACATTTTTCTTATAAAAAAATTATTAGGTTCTGAGACATTTTTTTATAAAAAAAATTCTCTGATTCTGAGACATTTTGATTATAGAAAAATTCTCAGATTCTGATACATTTTTCTTATAGAAAAATTCTCAGATTGTGAGATATTTTTCCTATAAAAAAAAATATTAGACTCTGAGACATTTCTTATAGAAAAAGTCTCAGTTTCAGAGACATTTTTTTTTATAAAAAAATTCCCAGTTTCTGGGATTTTTTATTTTTATAGAAAATTCTCAGATTTTGAGACTCTTTTCTTATAGAAAAATTCTATGATTCTGTGACATATCTATAGAAAACTTCTCTGATTTTCTTTCAGTTTTCTCACTCGTTTTATCACACACTAGCCTTTTTCGTTTATATGGGGAATACTTCCCCACATTTTTTGTTTTTTTTTTTACTTGGGGAGAGCGAGAACAGTTTTGGCAAACGACAAAAAAAAAAAACAACAAAAATACTAAAAACATTAAAAGAAAATAGAACTTGAACTCTGCAAATGTTGTTTTTTTTTATGTTTTCATATGTATGCACCTTCAAAAGAAAGTCACAGAAGAACAAGAAGAAAGACAAACGACAAAAAAAAACTCGAAAAATATAAAAAAAAAGCTGTCTGTGCTAATGAATTGTTTTGGGGCAAGTGTGGTGTATAGAGTGGAGTATTTATTTAGACGTAGACGTGCGCGTTTTACTTATAATAAAATAAAGTGAAAAAAAAAAGTTTAAAGTGGAAGTTCATTAACATTTTTAACGAAATATCAGAATATCAGAACTAAAATAACAAAAGAATAGAAAAATATTAAGAGCAATAAAATAATAAAAAATGTTTTTAGTGAAATTTTAATAAAAAAATACGGGTTTTTTGTTTAAACAAACTACAAACCAACAAAAAAACACACACCTGTGGATTATAAGTGTAAACGTAGTTGTCGTTTAAATTTGTATCACTGTCGTTGTTGTTAGTGTAATACAATTGTTCAACAGGATATTGTTGTTGTTCGTGTTGTTCTTGTTGTTCCTGCTGTTTTTGATGTTGTTGTGTAGCAGCGTATGATGTTACAGGTAAATTTAATGTTGTTGTTTTTGTTATAACACTAGTGTTGTTGGGAACACTTGAATTTGTTGTATTTAAATTTATTAAATTTTCTCTAGCAACACTTGAATTTTTATTATTTTGTGTATCGAAATTTGTTTGAAATGGATTTGTGAAATTTTGTTGTTGTTGTTGACCAGCAACAATTGCACAGTTATTATTATTATTAATATTATTTGGCAAATTATTATAATTATTAAAATTTAATTGATTATTTAATAAATTATTTTTAGAACTTGTGTGATTATTTAAATTTGTATAAAATGATTGTAAACCACCGTTTTGTTGTTGTTGCTGCTGTTGCGAATTTAATTGTAGTTGACAAAATTTATCATTTAATTGATTTTCGGGCGTTTTTTGTTGTATTCTATCACTATTTTGTTTTAAATACGTTTGACTATCAACCGTCTGCGCACGCGATCCACCTTCAACTGAATACGTTTGTCCAATAACCGGAGAATTTACTGGTTTTACTTTACTGTCGCTAGTAGTAGCCGTCGACACTGATGACGACGAACAAGAAGAAGAAGTAGAAATATTAACAGCTCCAACACCACCACCACCAGTATAACCAACAATATTAGTAGTAGCTGGTTGCTGTTGTTGTTTATTTTGTTGTGCTGCTCCCATAAAACCTCCACCACTAGTTGTGGTGTTGGTAGTATTAGTATACGGTTGTGTATTATTATGTGGATTTGCATTAATTCTATTTTCACCACTCATCGTTGTTGTTGTATTAATGTCACCAATACCATAACGACCGGCTTTGTTGTCACTAGTATTATTTGTTGTTGTTGCTGTATTGTTGCTCTGTAAAGAGCTAGCTGCTCCCATATTGCGTGAACCAAACATGTTGGCTCTTTTTTCAAGTCTTCTCTTTTCTAATCTCTTCCCAAAAAATGATCTCTTTTTCTCTTTTATTTTTATCACTCGTTTAGTTTTGTTTATTTATTCTTTTATTTTTTTTTAGAAAATTGACCTCTCATTAGTCTTTATTAAAAGCTCTATTAACTCTTTTGTTTATTTGTAGTCTCTTTTTCTTTACAACTCTCCCTTTGTTTACACTGTAAATAATTGTTTTGATTTATAGTTTCAAAAATTAGTTGTTTTTCTTATTGTTAAGGCTTGTTTCTATTCTATTCTCATTAGTGTTTGTTTTTGATAAGCAATTTTTTTTTTGTTATTTTTTATTATAACAAATTTATTTTATATTCTAAAATCATCTATAGATAAAAATTTTTTATTTTCGATTATTTGCATTTGTTTAGTCATTTTATTCCTAAACGTATGACCCGAGTAAAAAGGAATTTATATAAATGTATATTATTTTATATGTTTTCATAAAACCATATACAACTATATGAGTCAAAGTATAAAATTATATCTCACTTTGAAATTTTCCAATTTTTTTAAATGATGTCATATAAAATCATATCTAATTATATTGTTCATAATATATTAATATAAATGGTAGATGTAATCATAAGTTGCACATAAAACTTAATCCGATTTCATACATTATTATACGTGACTTTATATCTAATTATGTATAGGACTTTACTAAACAAAAAATCCAGTATCAATTTATGTATAATTATATATGACTAATATAATACCATTCAAAACTATATATGGTTCCATACTAAAAAAATTTCCAACAAAAATAATAGATATAATTATATGTGTCTTAAACGATAACATATCTGTGTTTGTATGACACTATATATATGCAAATTTCGTCTAAAATCAATATATATGTATAAATGGTCGCATATGTAATGGAATATATATTTTGATATAATCATGTATAAAAAAATATTTTTTTGACCAAACAACTAGCCATATATAACACTGTGCTACAAAAGACCAAAAATAATTTATGCAGGGGTTCTCATATGATAATTCGGGTTGGTTGGAGTCCATAGAGTACTGATATACTCATAGTTTTTCTGGATCACTTCGTTAAGTACGTTTTTTATTGGCAAATGTGTTGAAAAACGGAAATTCTTGAATTACAATTTTAAAAAAATATTACTTTGTTAGTTTGCAACTGATTTTCGATTTTATGGATTTGTTTTAAAGGTATAGGTCTTACCTTTCAAACAAAACAAAAATATTAAAAATCGATCAAGAATTGGCTGAGCTACGATCGCTTAAGTAAAAAAAAAACGTATTTTTTGAAAAATTTGTCATATTCTTTACACTATAAGTTGAAAGTGCATCATTAAACAATTTTTTTGAATTTTTTGTAAAAAAGTATAGTAAAGTAGCTTTCCAAAACACCAAAAAACATAACAATCGGTTTAAAAATGAATGAGTTATGCTAAGTTTTGTGATAGGGCATTTTTAAATTTTTTCAGAAACGCTTGTAATTCAAGCATTATTCATAAATCTTGTTACTAGTAGTAATTTTATGCGCATATGCATATAAACTAGAGATGGGAACGTAATTAGATTTGTGCGTGATTCACACATGATCAGAAGTGAGCGTGATTGAAAATTAATTTTACTCACGTGGTTGTTAGTGAGTGTCAGTGTGAGTGGAATAAAAAAATGGGCGTGTCAGTTACTTCCAAATCCTATTTATAATTTTTAGGGTTTGTTTAAAAAATATCAGTGTTACTTCTTAAACAAAAAAATATTGTGAATCGGTTGAAAACTGGCTAAGGTGCGCTTGTTTAAGTAAAAAACCTTTTTTGAAGAGTTATACCTGTAACATTTTTATGACAAAAAACATTTGACATTTTTGAAACGAAATTGGTAAAATTGTGGGATCATTTGATGGAAATTGTACCTATTTATAAATATACGTATGAGGCATTCCACACCAAATGTTCAGCGAAAAAAAAAAAACATGTGAACCGTAAATTTTTAAATGGGTTGTATGGATAGCCATGTGAGGCATTCCACACCAACTGTTCCACTACAGAAAAACCATAGTGGTTTCAATGGGATATCATTTGCAAAGTATTCGCTCTTAGGGTACTAATAAATAACAAAAATAAAATTTAAGTTTGTTTCAAAAAGTGGGCCTTGTAGGCGTGGTCAAATATTAAAAATATCATTTTTTTTGCCTGAGTATTTATTCACGATCACGCACGCTAATGAAAGAAAAAAAATATTCAAGCACGATATTTTATTTTACTCACGCTCACGTGAACATCGTGACCGTAACTTATTTTTTTCTACTCACGTGTGCGTGAATGAGCGTGAGCAAAATAAAATATCGTGCGTGACTAAATTTTTTCTTTTATAAGCGTGCGTAATCGTTATTAAAAACTCACTCACGCTACCATCGCCTCTTAAAATATTTTTTAAGTATTGATATTACTCATATGCACACGTTTTAAATACCATTATTGAATAAAATAAGCGTGTTGCAATTTTTGAATTTTGATTTTTCGAAGACAAGGCAAAACACATCTCTAAAAATTTCAGATCAGATAGAAAATTCCTTTAACTTTTTTTAAAAAAATAAAAAACAAATAAAATTGCGGCATGTTTTTTGATAAATAAAGTTTAAGTTTAAATTTAAAAAATTCAGAACTTCTTCTGAAAATGTTCCAATTTTCATTTTCTTAGCTTTTATTGATAGCCCATTCAAAAATCTATAAACAGCTTTTGTCTTTAAGACTTTACTGTGTTTCATTTAATTTGCATAAATATTGAAGTAAAGATGCTCAGGCAAAAAAAGTTAGATATTTTCAATTTTTGACCACGCCTACAAGGCCCACTTTTTGAAAAAAACTTAAATTTTATTTTTGTTATTTAATAGTACCCTAAGAGCGAATACTTTGAAAATGATTTCATATTGACACGACACAACTTTTTTTTTTTGCTGAACATTTGGTGTGGAATGCCTCATATATGGAGCTAAGAAAATTGCGTTTTTGGTTGTTCAATTTTTCAAAAACTGGGCTTAGGAGGCGTGGTCAAATATTGGAAAAATGGTCAAGTTTGTGTCAAGTTGCCTTGTTTAAATATATATCAAATAAAAACGAAATGCACCAAAATCTCAAAAATTTACATTCTTGTATAGTTTTGTATCGGCTATCGATTAAAATTTTTTTGGAAAATTTTCAGAACCCGTTCTGAAATTTTCCATTTTTTAAAAAAGTCAATTTATAAAAAATCCGGCCACTTTTGTTTTTTTTTGTATTTTTTTTTTAAAGATTAGATGTTTGTCTAGCAAGATTTTTTTAAAAATTAAGAAAATCTATAAAAAAAAATTAAGAAGAAAAAAAGTAATTTTTCTGATTTTCAAAATAAATTTTAAAAATTTAAAATAGTTTTTGAAAAAAATTAATTTCAATTTGTGTTTTTGCTAATTTATGCCAAAATATGCAATAATATGCACTTAAAAGTTCGAAATATGCACAATATATGCATTTAAAATCAAAATATGCAAAAATATGTATTTTCACCAAAATATGCAAAATATGCGAAAACAAATCGATGCCATTTAATGCAAATCTCTTGATTCGGAAAGATAATTGGTCGATATCGTTTTTAGGCTTTCGACAAAAAACATGCATTTGCTTGGAAATCTCACCCTAGTTATATAAAAAACTTTTTTACCCGGGACCCATTGAAAAATTTTGGTACACAATTTTTTTCTCACTGAACATTTGGTGTGGAATGCCTCACATGTATATTTATATACAGGTAAAATTTCCATCAAATGATCCCACAATTTTAGCAATTTCGTTTTAAAAAAACATGTTTGCAAGCGCACAGCTTTTTCTGTCATAAAAATGTTGCAGGTATAACTCTTCAAAAAAGGTTTTTTACTTAAACAAGCGCACCTTAGCCTGTTTTTAACCTATTCTCAATACTTTTTTGTTTAAGAAGTAACACTGATATTTTTTAAACAAACCCAAAAAATTATAAATAGGATTTGGAAGTAACTGACACGCCCATTTTTTTATTCCACTCACACTGACACTCACTAACAACCACGTGAGTAAAATTAATTTTCAATCACGCTCACTTCTGATCATGTGTGAATCACACACAAATCTAATTACGTTCCCATCTCTAGTTTATATGCATATGCGCATAAAATTACTACTAGTAACAAGATTTATGAATAATGCTTGAATTACAAGCGTTTCTGAAAAAAATTAAAAATGTCCTACCACAAAACTTAGCATAACTCATTCATTTTTTAACCGATTGTTATGTTTTTTGGTGTTTTGGAAAGCCACTTTACTATACTTTTTTACAAAAAATTCAAAAAAATTGTTTAATGATTCACTTTCAACTTAGAGTGTAAAGAATATGACAAATTTTTCAAAAAATTCGGTTTTCTTTTACTTAAGCGATCGTAGCTTAGCCAATTCTTGATCGATTTTTAATATTTTTGTTTTGTTTGAAAGGTAAGACCTATACCTTTAAAAAAAATCCATAAAATCGAAAATCGGTTGCAAACTAACAAAGTAATAATTTTTTAAAATTGTAATTTAAGAATTTCCGTTTTCCAACACATTTGCCAATAAAAAACGTACTTAACGAAGTGATCCAGAAAAACTATGAGTATATCAGTACTCTATGGACTCCAACCAACCCGAATTTTTATATGAGAACCCCTGCATTTTTTTGGTGTAGCACAGTGTAATTATATATGCCAGTATTTAAAATTTTTTTTTTGTGTGTCAACATATATGGTTATACAAAACTTTTTATTGTATCATATAAGATTACATATGATTTTTGGGAACCCGAGTTCGATTCCCGGCCCAGTCGAGAAAAAATTTTTTTTTTTTTATTTTTTTTAAATAGAAAACACTTTTTTATTGCATTTAATTTTTTTAGAACTAAAAAATTTTCATTTTTGGAATTTTTGCAATCATTTTTAAAAAAATATTTTTCTATTATATAGTTATATATAACTATATTTGATTTATTATAAAATTATCTACAATTTTTGGGAACCCGAGTTCGATTCCAGAAAAAAAATATATTTTTTTATTTATTTTTTTAAAATAGAAAACATTTTTTATTGCATTTATTTTTTTAGAACTAAAAATTTTTCTTTTTTTGAATTTTTGCAATCATTTTTAAAAAATTATATTGCTTTTATATAGTTATATATAACTATATTTAATTTGTTATAAAATTATCTATGATTTTTGGGAACCCGAGTTCGATTCCAGAAAAAAATATATTTTTTTATTTTTTTTTTAAATAGAAAACACTTTTTTATTGCATTTGCTTTTTTAGAACTTAAAAAATGTTACTTTTTGAATTTTTTCAATCATTTTTAAAAATTTATATTGCATTTATATAGTTAATAATAGCTGTATTTGGTTTAAATTATCAAATTATCAATGATTTTTGGAACTCGATCTCAAATCTAATTCTGATTTCCTGATTCCATGAAAATTTTCAAACTTATAAGCCAAAGTCTTTTTTCACTTTGGAAGCCTATGACTTGGAAATAAGGCATATCGCTACATTAAAATTATTGTTTAAGCTTACCATAGAAGCCCCCTAATAGCGCTGTACGTCATTCCAAAAATTCTTTTTTTTTTGCAAATTTTGTCAAATATTTTCTAAGTCTTTTTGAAAATTGTGTACAAGTGAATAACATATTTAATTGGATGTAATCATATATTACTATATGTTAGATCAATTTGATATAATTAGATACGATCAATTTATTTAAAACTAAGTCTTTTAAAGTTGTTATTTGCTAACAACGTCTGCTGGTCTAGAGGGTAGAGATTGCGATTACAAAACGGACGGGGTTCTAATCCCCGTCCGTTCGAAGTTTTTTTTTTTTTATTTATTTTCAGTTTGACATTATTATATCTAAAAATATATCTAAAAACAGAAACATTTTTTGGATAAAAACGTATCCAATAATTTTTTTATAAAATCAAGATATCAGATATTATAAGATTACTTTGGCGCGGCCAAATTTCGGATAAAATTACATTATATAATATCCAATTTAATATAAAATCATGATATTGGATATTTTAAGATAACTTTGGCGCGGCCAATTTCCGGATGAAATTACATCATATCATATCATATTTAATACAAAATCATGATAATAGATAATTTGGGATAACTTTGGCGCGGCCAATTTCCGGATGAAATCACATACAATCAAATATTAAACTGTAACTTCATATATTATAAGATGTTATGAGATAACTTTGGCGCGGCCAATTTTCGGATGAAATTTAGCAAAATCATATCCAATAAATTATATATAATTTTATAAGATAACATGTTTTACCATACAATTTTTTTTTACTCGGGGAGTGTTTTTTTTATAAACAATAACTCATGTTTCAAATTCTTAGATATTGAGTTTTGTCACTTGTGCAGTCAGTGTTTTGTTGTAGAATTTGAAAATGCTGTGATTAATACGTGCAAAATACACCATTATTATATCAGCACATTGCACTTACGAAGAAAGTATTCCAACCGTTTTGAACCGATTTGTCTGAAACTGAAAATATACGTATATAAAAGAGACGATTTTAAGGTTGGGGGTGTCTCGGTTTATCGGCCATATCAGTGTTTAAGAATTTCGTGGTCTCCTTATGCAACAATGTGGACCTTTGGGAACCATTCTCGGAACATTACTGAATATTCTTTAGCATTGATCTCTCAATAAAGAATTGGATCCCTTATAGGAACCCCACTAAAACAAACTGGGTTAAATTCCGAAGTCTTGCTAGAGCACTACCGGTCCCAGAAATGGATAAACCGGTCAGCATACTGGATTTGGAGAACTCTGTTAGTTTAGTGCCGAAGACCCTAAGAGCGGTTGCCTCCGAAGAAGATCCATCAACCATGGTGGACGTTGGAACTCAACCTTCTAACAAAAAGTAGGAAACTCTTTAATAAGGCAAAGAAAGATAACACGACAGAAGACTGGGAGAACTATTGTCTCACTAGGGAAGTATCTCAACCCTTACGAACCGATTTGCCTGAAACTTAAAATATATATAAAAGAGACGATTTTAAGGTAGGGATGTCTCGGCTTAAGGACCATATCAGCATTTCAAAATTTCATTGTCCCCTTATGAAACAATGTGGACCTCTGGGCAAATTTCGATAACTCCCAAACTAGGTTGTAAGTGGCTGCTGAAAAATCCAAAAAACGATTTTTCGCAATTTTTTTACCCATGTTTTGAACACTAAAATCCCTGATATGGCCGATAAGCTGAGACACACCAACCTTAGAATTGTCTCTTTTATATATATTTTACATTTCATGCAAATCGGTTCATAAGGGTTGAGATACTTCCCTTGTCAGTTTTAATGATTTCAAAAAGGAAACCCGGAAAGCGAAAATGGAATCCTGATCCATGTTCTGTGGGGAATTGGAGGGAACTATGGAAGTGGCGAGACTCCCTAAGGTTCTTTCCAAAGCCCCCAGTGTACCAGGTTTTCCCAATAAGCCAAATGGATCCCTTGCAAAAAGCAGTCAGGAAACCATTGAGCTTCCGGGTTGCAGAGACAAGGTGAAAAAAGATATTCCCTTGGGTACACTTTCACCAACTACAATTCCGGTTAACGATTCATCAGAACAATGGTGGACGAACGCAAGATAACGTGGGCGGTTCGCTCCTTCAAGCCCTACAAATCGGCAAAGCCTGAATGTATTTTTCCGGTACACTTGCAGGAGTCCCTCGGGATAATCATACCATGGGTACTATGGATCTTTATCTAGCATCAGAGTATATACCCTCCGAATGGAGGGAGGTAAGGGTGGTCTTTATTCCCAAAGCGGGAAAGATAAACCACAACACCGCAAAAGATTACCGACCTATTAGTCTGTCATCGTTTTTATTGAAAACACTTGAAAGACTGGTAGATGTTTATGTGAGAAGTACCCTCACATCAGACGATTTCAGTGAGGCCCAACACGCCTATCTTAAAGGTAGGTCTGTTGAGACAGCTTTAAGCGATGTTGTCGGGCAGATTGAGGATACTCTTCACAAAAAAGAGTATGTTTTGGCATCATTTCAAAATATCATCACTTCTTAATGCCCTACAGAATACGGACACACAGATTACTTTATTGACGGGCAACATGCTGAAAATCAGGACTATAAACTTGAAAATAGTTGATGGGGAAGCGAGGAAAGTAGTTACAAGGGACACTCCGCCAGGGAGAGTGATCCCTCCTCTTCTGTGGAATCTTGTAATAAACGAAATCCTCGAGACACTTAACGGAATGAGTACCAAGGTAGTTGCCTACGCTGATGAAGTTATGATCCTAATAAATGGTAAGTTTTTACCAACGATTAGCGAAGTCATGGAATCAGCGCTCAAGATACTCTCTGGGAGTTAATCCCGTTAGAACCGAACCTGTCTTGTTCAAATAAAGGACTAAAATAGACAGGTTTGTTCTTCCCCAAATTAGATGGGATCAGTCAAAAACTATCTAATGAGGCAAAATACCTGGGTGGGATCCGGGACTCAAAGATTTCTTGGAAAAGGATGAAAAAGTCGTTATGTGCTTTTTACACCTGCAGAAGAACTTTTGGAAGAAGGTGTAGTCCAAAACCATATATTATCCGCGGGATGTATGGTGCGATATTTAGACCAATAACAACCTAAGGTGCCCTTGTGTGGTGGGGAGCAGTGGATAAGAAATCATGAGTGTGATCACGTAAAACGATAGTTGACTATCGTCGATTTTTGGAGCATTATTGCTCCTAAAATAATCAAAATGTTTCCAAGTTTTTCAATGTTTCTGGATTAGACAAAACTCTTTAACAATTTAATAAAGAAAAACTTTTAAATTTCCCTTCAAAACGATATGTATTTTGATGTCGTTTATGTATCGTCTATCGTTTTACGTGATTAGCCCCCATATCTCTGAAATCTACAGTCGGTAAAACGTTTGGCGTGTATGGGTATCACAGGTGCTATTAGTGATACTAAACATTCAGCATTTACGTCAAGAACACAGCAGAAAAATCGGCTCTCAGGTTAAGAGAGTCGAAAATGCTTAAGCAATGACCTTGGGGACACTCGACTATACTCGGAAAACTCCGTTATAACCGAAACCCCAGAAAACTCTGTTACAACCGATAATGCGATCTCAATCTTTACGGACGGATCAAAGATGGAGATGAATGCTTCGAAATAGGGGCCTCACTGAGACCTCCGGATAAGCTTAGTGTTTTCCAGGCTAAGGTACTTGCAACTGACAAAGCCGCGCAGATGATTATGCCAAGAGCCTTCGTCCTTGCGTCATTTACATTTTTGTGGATATTCTCGCAGCTCTGAAGGCGATGGAATCAAACACTGAAAAATCGTGAATCGTTAGGAATTGTATACAATCCCTTCGTCGAATCAGTCAGCACACAGTCAAGCTAATCTGGGTCCCTGGACATAGTGGGGTCGCTGGGAACGAATCGGCTGAGGAATGTGCGAGAAGAGGCTCGAAATCGGTGAAGGAACGTGTAGAACCTGATATCTCGGTTCCTATAGTTCAGTTGATAAACGAAATTGATAGAATATCTGAGAATAGGATTAAGGATATGTGGATATCACTGACTACATGCAGGATATCGCGAACCATGTCGCCAATGCCAAATCCTGAGAGGACAAAAACTCTTCTTACTTTTGGAAAACGTAAGCCTATTATTAAGAATACTTACAGGGAGTTTCTGATAGGGACTATTGTAGAAGTTATGAGGAAGTGGAGGAGGAGGAGTCAGGAGTGAAGCACTTGTTATGTCCGGGTCTGATAATAAGCCGCCTTAGGCATTTGGGGCAAAGATTTTTCGATGACCTAGATTGCATAAACGGTGCCTTATTGACATCTCTAGTCGAAAATCTTAGTGAATCGGGGTGGTTCTAGAAGTAAAAAGTTTTTGTATCAGAGGGAAGTAGGGAAATGACAATTAAGAGAATTCCAATGGGTCTTATGGCCTCCGACTATTGGCGGACACCCATCCAACCTAACCTAACCTTTCTATAGGAAAAAATTAAGAATTTTCTGAAGGGAGAATTCTCAGAATTTAATCCTAATCTTAACACGGTCTATAAAAAAATCCTCATTTGAGAACTTTTTTAGAAAAAACTATCCAAGAATCTCAAAATTTTTCTATAGGAATTTTTTTTTTTTTAATCTTAACAGTTTTTTTAGTCTCTGTAAAAAGCAAGCCTCATTTGAGAACTTTTTTTAGAAAAAATGTCCAAGAATCTCAAAATTCTTCTATAGGAAAATTTTTTTTGAATCTAAAGAGTTTTTTATTCTCGGAATCTTTAAATTAGAAAAAAATAAGAACAATTTCACAATGGAAAATTTAAAAGTTTTTTTTAGAAAAAACGTTTTATGTTCTAAAAAAAATTACAGATTCAGTGTAATTTTTATTAAAGAAAAAATGTCTTGGAAACTGAGATTTTTCAATTAAAAAAAATTCTCAGAATCTAAGATTTTTTTAGGAATAATGTTCCAGAATCTGAGATATTTTTTGGATATATGTCTCAGAATCTAAGACTGTTTTATTACACTCAAAAAAAAAAAAAAAAACTTGTCAAATTGCTAGAAAAAGTCTCGTTATCTAATTTTCGTTATCCAATATAAAAGAATTCATTGTAAGTTTTATCGCGTCAAAAAAAGTTGTAAATTAACAATTTTATTGGTAAGAAGCTGGTAAAATTACAAAAATGCTGGTTATTTTTACTAGGAATTCTCGAAAAATTGGAGGTAGCAAAGAATCTATCAAAGTCATGTGATTGTGATTATTGCCCGAATCACCACAGTAACAAAGATAGATCATCTATTAAGGAAATCCTTTAGTATCATCAATCGGGACTTTTCTATCGGATCGATAATACTCATTTTGGTCAGTTAAAAAAATAATTAAACATTTAACAGTATTAAAATTTATTTATTTTTTTTTCTCTTAATAATACAACTTACTAAAAATACAATTTAAAAATTATTTATAAGTCACCCTCATCATCATCATCACATAACACTTCCTTACAGAACCAATAAATAAATTTACAAGATTTACATTTCTTTTTATATTTTTCAACCAAACCAGCCTTTTCAAGTATCCAAGTATTTGCATAGTAGCCCACATCCGTATAAACACCAGAATATTTAGGACGTGCACAACCTATTCCAAATGATGTTATGCCAACAAGTTGATCATTGCAAACTAAAGGACCACCTGAATCGCCAGAACAGGTATCACGTCCTCCATTCATATAACCAGCACATAACATGCCATCCATTATATTTATTTTATATTCACTATTGAAATAATTTGAAGCGCATTCTGTTCTGTTTAATAAAGGAACACTAACAGACATCAAACGGGTACTTATATTACCCTGGAAAAAATGTTCATACAATTGAAAATGTCAAATAAAATTAAAAGGTCACCTTACCCCTTCCGAAGTTAATCCCCAACCAGTTGCAATACATTTTGTGCCAACTTTCAAATATTTACCTTCATTGATTTGTATAACTGAAGCTCTTTTAAAGGATTTTGGTATTTTATGATTTAAAATTAGTAATGCCAAATCATTTTCATTGGTATTAGGATTATATTTTTCATGAGGTACAAGTTCTTTTACACTTATTATTAAAGTGTTTTTATCATTCACATTTAGATCCAAATTTCCTAAAAGTATCATATATTCACTAGCATTAGTGTATCTGCCCATGCCATAACTATAGTAAGAAATAAGTAATATTAAGCGGTTTCGCAATGACTTTTTCAAACTTTGCCAATAAAAATTTTGATTTCAAAATAACAAACAACCCTTGTAAAAATTGATTGGATATGATGTGATCTGTTAAGATAGGATTATATCACTTATAACTGATCAGATCTATTATATCCGAGATTTGTCCCCATTTCCGAGATCTGATCTATACAATTACTGATCAGATCTACTTAGATGTCGAAATTGGGGACAAATATCCGACATAATAGATCTGATTGGATATGATGTGATCTGTTAAGATCTGATTATATCAATTGTATCTGATTAGATCTATTGTATATGAGATTTATCACAATTACTGATCAGATCTACTTAGATCTCGAAATTGGGGACAAATCTCGGATATAATTGATTTGATTAGATACAATTGATATAATTCGATCTTAATAGATCAGCCAGATCTAATCAATTTTTACATGGGAAATGTGAAATCAAAACTTTTTTGCTTTTGAACCTTTTGCAAATTTAGCAAGATCCAAGATCGTGCTACTTACTCCCAAAAACAATGAGCTGCTGTTAAAATTGTATTACGTGCAATAATACTTCCACCACATATTGATCTCCACTTAGTGCCCGTTATATCAAGTTGACCTATAGATACTTGATAACGAGTACCTTCCCAGCGAACTGGGTTCCCATTAACAATACGAGCCTCCAAGCCAGCTGGTACATCGAGTGTTGCACTTTTCGTTTCAATTATTTGTAGTAAAAAATACAATAACACGGATCCTTTTATACTCCAAAAATATGTTTTTCTTTCCATTTTTAATAGATTTCTTTTTTAATTTCCACCCTGTTCATTTACCTTAATTTAACTTGTGATAATTTAAAAAAGTTTCAAATTGAATTTATAGTTAGTTGCACTATTAAACCTTTAATGAACATGGTTGCAAACACAAGTACAATAATTACACTGTGCAACAAATTTTTTGTCATCGCATTGAGCCCTAATGGCTTCAACGCCATAAGAAAGTAGACTATCAAGTAGACAAAACCATCAAAGGCTTTTGCAAAGTCAGTTCGGATTTTTTGTTGATGGCCCACTGAAGTTTTGAATTTTTTTTTTTTCAAAGGCGTTTGTAAAACGTCAAAAAACTGTAATCCTCTTTAAACTACGGGATCGGTATGCATTTTTAAGAAGATTTTTTAAAAGTCATAATTATTTTTACACGACTGTCTAAAAAATGTGTAAAAGCTTTTTATAGAATTTAGTATTTAATTTTTAAGCTCAAGACAAGGGTTTTTTTTAAAATAAATCTTCATTTATTATCATCCAATATTTATATCTTCATTGACAGTAAAGGGTTAAATACGTTAAAAGTTATAAGTACAATATTTTCTTTATCAAATTTTCAATTACCACTTTCGGTCAGTAAGGGAATAAACCCCTTGAAAACTTAATTATAGAAGGTAAATAGCAAAAACTGTAAATAGAAAAAAAAATTAAACTAATTTAAACACTCAAGATTTTGATACAATTTTATGAAATAAAATTTTTATTTTTAATTTTCTTGTGCTACTATTTTCTGCAAACAGTTTCTATTGGGAGTAGAGATGGGCGCGTGAGTGATTTTTGACTCACACTCACTCACGCTCACTACAGGATTTTTTGAATCACGCACACTCACTCACGAGCATATTTTTTCTACTTACACTCACTCACAATCACGTGAGTAAATTTAATACAACTCACAGTCACGTGCACTAACGCAAGCTTCACTCACACTCACGTTGACTCATACTCACGAAACACTTATTTATAAAAAAAAAAAAATCAAAAACTAAAATTTTAAAACTCTTTCAAAATTTTCTGCAAAATTTAAAGTTCAGCGAAATTTTACATTTTTTTGCTTTTTTCGGGACGATATAAAAATTAAGCCATATTTTACAATTTTTTCTTGCTTTTTTTGGTACAAAAAAAAAATAAGAAGACTCACGCACACTCACTCACGCAAAAATCTTACTCACGCACACTCACTCACGCAATTTTTTTCTACACTCACACTCAATCACAATCACGTTAGTAAAATTGAAATCAGTCACATTCACGCGTGATCACGTGAATCACGTGAATCACGATCTAATCTGCTCATGTGCCCATCTCTAATTTGGAGTCAAAAAGACTCCACAGCATTTTTGTGAAAATGAAAAAAAAAAAAATTTGAAAAATTGGTTTTAGCCTGTCTAGACAAGACCACATTCATAAATTTAAAAAAGAATTTTTTTTTGCGAATTATCGATCTTTTAAATAATAAAAAATCGCGAAATCCTAACTTGAGGATAATTTGCTTCGAGTTAAGCCATTTTTAAAATTATGCAATGGTGTAAATATCCTGCTGGTATTCCAAATGCCTTCCCAAAGACTTTAAGAAATCTTTTTTACGTTTGACTTTAATGTTTTTTTATACCCTCCAACCACAGTATGGAGGTATACTCACTTTGTCATTCCGTTTATAACGCATCGAAATATCGTTCGGGGACCCCATAAATTATATATATTATAGATCCATGATCGATTCTAAGACATTCTGTGAATGTCCGTCCGTCCGTCCGTCTCTAGATGGCACGATTCAGTCCAAAATAAAAGAGCTAGCCTCCTGCAATTTGGCATGAATATGTATTATGGTCCTAGGCAGGTTAAGTTCGTAAATGGGCAAAATCGGCTCATTATCAAAAATCTGATAATGTTTTTTACGAAATAATACGAGAAGAAGATGAGTAAAAACGAAAGAGAAAAAGAAATATCAAAATTTTTATATAGAAAAAATAAAAACATGTTCTTCAGGGAAAATTTTACAATTTTTTTTAGAAAAAATGTATTAGGATCTGAAAAAAAAATATCTTGGAAACTAAGATTTTTCAATTAAAAAAATTTCTCATAATCTACAACTTTTTTAAAAAAATGTCCCAGAATTTGAGGTGTTTTTTTCATGTATGTCTCAGAATCTAAGACTGTTTTATTACACTCAAAAAAACTTGCTCAAATTGCTAGAAAAGTCTCGTTATCCAAATTTTACCAATATTCGTTCTTTAACAATTTATTTTTTTTTGTTTTGGTCGATTAAAATTTACATTTTTTTAATAAAGCAATGAAAAAGAGTTTATTCTGATTCAAGGCCTTTTCATGTTTCCCATTATGAATTAACATAACAAGTACTTATGTTAACTCTACTTTCTTTATTAGGACATTCTCCCATTAAATACTCATAGAGTTTCTTGCTTTCAAAAATTTTGTCAATTTTCAGGAATGAATTGCCAAAATTTTTGAAAGCAAGAAACTCTTTGAGTATTTAATGGGAGAATATCCAAATAAAGAAAGTAGAGTTAACATAAGTACTTGTTATGTTAATTCATAATGGGGAACATGAAAAGGCCTCGAATCAGAATAAACTCTTTTTCATTGCACAATTAAAAGGTCGAATAAATAACTAATTTTTATTATTTAATAAAAATTAAAACACACTTTTTTTAATAATTTTAAATTTTTTTTTATAAATATCCAAAGGTAATTTTACAAAAAAAAATCTAGTAAAAACATGAGAATTCCTTGTTAGTTTTATAGCGTCAAAAAAGTTGTAAATTAAAAATTTTTTTTAAAAAGCTGGTAAAATTTTAAAAAAGCTGGTAACTTTTACTAGGAATTCTCGTAAAATTGGAGTTAGCAAAAAATCTATCAAAGTCACGAGAACTTCTTATAAGTTTTATGCTGATTTTTTTACTGCCAGTTGTGATTAGTGCCTGAAGCGCCACATAAACAAAGATAGATCATCTATTGGGGAAATTCTTTAGTATCATCAATCAGGACTTTTCTATCGTACCGATAATACTCATTTTGTTCAATTAAAAAAAAATAAAATAAATTAAACATTTGACAGTTTTAATTTTTTTTTTGTTTACTTTATAATACACCTTGCTGATAAATAGCATTTCAAAGTTATTTATAGATCACCCTCATCATCGCCATCGCATAACACTTCCTTACAGTACCAGTAAATAAATTTACAAGATTTACATTTATTTTTATATTTTTCAACCAAACCAGCCTTTTCAAGTATCCAAGTATTCGCATAGTAGGCTACATCCGTATAAATACCCGGATAGTCGGGACGTGCACAACCTATTCCAAATGATATAATGCCAACAAGTAGATCATCACAAACTAAAGGACCACCTGAATCGCCAGAACAGGCATCACGTTCTCCACTCATATAACCAGCACATAACATGCCATCCCGGATATTTATTTTATATTCACTATTGAGATAATTTGAAGCGCACTCTGACGTATTTAATATGGGAGCATTTGTATACATTAAATGAGTACTAATAGCACCCTGGAAAAAAATTGTCATTCAATTGAAAATGAAAAAAAAACTAAAAGTCACCTTACCATTTCCGAAGTTAATCCCCAACCAGTTGCAATACATTTTGTGCCAACTTCCAAATTTCTATTTTCATTGATTTGTATAACTGAAGCTCTTGTAAAAGATTTTGGTATGCTATGATTTAAAATTACTAATGCCAAATCATTTTCGCTGGTATGATAATTATATTTTTCATGAGGTATAATTTCTCTTACACTTATTATTAAAGTGTTTTTATCATACACATTAAGATCTATATTTCCCAACATTATCATATATTCACTTGCATTATTGTATCTGCTCTTTTCAGAACTATAATAAGAAATAAGTTATTTCAGATAATACTAAGCGGTTTTGCAATGAGTCTTGCAAACTTTGCAAATAAAAATTTTGATTTCAAAATAATAAACACCCCTTGTAAAAATCGATTAGATATGATGTGATCTGTTAAAATCGGATTATATCGATTGTATCTGATTAGATCTATTATATGCAAGATTTGTCCCCATTTCCGAGATCTGATTAGATACAATTACTGATCAGATCAACTAAGATCTCGAAATTAGGGACAAATATCCGACATAATAGATCTGATTAGATACAATTGATATAATTAGATCTTAATAGATCAGCCAGATCTAATCAATTTTTACATGGGAAATATGAAATCGAAACTTTTTGTTTTCAAACCGTTTGCAAATTTTGCAAGATCCCAGATCGTGCAACTTACTCCCAAAAACAATGAGCTGCAGTTAAAATTGTATTTCGTGCTATTATACTTCCACCACACATTGATGTCCACTTAGTGCCCGTAATATCTAGTTGACCTATAAATACTTGATAACGAGTACCTTCCCAACGAACTTGGTCCCCATTTACAATACGAGACTCCAAGGCAGCAGGAACATCGAGTGTTGCACTTTTCGTTTCAATTATTTGTAGTACAAAATACAATAATAATGATCCTTTTACACTTTGAAAATATCTTTTCAATTCCATTTTTAAATTATTTTCTTAACTTCCAACCTGTTCATTTACAGTCGTTTGATTTGTAATAGTTTAATAAAGTTTTAAGTTGAATTTATACTTAGTTCTATTATTAAACCTCTAATGGCCCTACATTCAAAAAATGTAGATATTCATAAGTTATAAAAATAATTTCTAATTTTCGCAATTTTAGAAAAGTTTTCACAATATCCGTTTATGTCATAAAAATAAATTCTATAGAGGAGCTTAAAACATCGAAATAACGGGATCGGTATGAATCGGTTTAAAGAAATTTTTGATGATTTTATGACTTTCTTTATTATAAAATGACTCAAAAGGATATAACTTTAATGCTTTTTGGCTGTCCTAAAAATTTTGAATTTTATATTATTTTTGAAAACCAATTTTAATAATTTGTGCAACAATAATGATAGTAGAGGGTTAAATATGTGAAAGTACCGTTTTTTTTCTTATCAAATTGTCAATTAAGAAAATTGGTCAGTAAAAAGGAAAAAACCTCTTTAAAATTTCAATGTATTAATAAGAGGTAAATAAAAAATACTTCAAACAAATTTCAACATTCAAGATTTTGATACAATTTAATAGACTGAAAATCCTACTGCATTATTGGGGGTTCACACTTTAGAATTCTTTATTTTTTATATAATACATATATCGGTTGTAATTACTTTAGTCTATATGCTGCAAAAATTTGATAAAAGAATTTTTAGAAATAAACAAGTAAGAAAATTATAGTCGGTCAAGACCGAACCTACACCAGTGTTTTTCGGAAAATGGGTCTAAGTCCAAACATGAACCGATTGGATCTATCTTTTGTTAAATCCTTATTTAGTGTAGAAAACACACTCAGATCAAATTTTAGTGGAATTGGTTTATTTTTTTGCCGATAGACCGATTTAACTGAATATCGGTCGAAATTTTCATATGGGGACTGAGTCCAAAAATGGTCCAAATGTATTCCGATGCGATTAGGTTACCAAAGTACACGTTTAACACCTTCAAATAAAATGTTAATCAAATATTTTCATTTTTATGAATTTAGAGGAAATTATGAGAATATCGGGAGGGTGGTTTGTATGGGGCTGTATGAAAGAAATCCTTATGAATCGCGGTATTGACCCTAAAAATGCAAAAACTACAGCCCAGGACAGACGCTATTGGAGAACACTCTGTAATACCTCTACACTGCAAGGTAGAAGAGATTAGGAATAAGTAAGTAAGGTTTGTATGGGGACTACCAGAAGGACTGACCCGATTCCTTTGAAATTTGGTATGATTGTTTGTGCATTCAGTTTTTTACCTGTTAAATTTCAAAACGATATCTATTATAATACGGTTATTAGAAGCAATGAAGCGAAATTCAAAGGGGGGGCGGTATGGACCGATTTTTTCCAATTTCAATAGGCTTCGTCCTTGGGCCACATAAGTTTCAAATTTCAAGTCAATTGATTGAAAATTGCGACCTGTATCGTGCTTAAACCGATAGATGGACGGACGGACATCGCTAAATCGACTCAAAAAGTAATTCTGAGTCGATCGGTATACTTAAAGGTGGGTCTAGAACCAATATTTCGGGAAGTTACAAACATCAGCACAAACTCATTATACCCTGTACCACAGAGTGGTGTAGGGTATAAAAAGTTACAGCTAGAGGGTGTAAAAGATTCGGCACAGCTAAATTTAACACTCGCACTTTTAATATGCCGAATCCCTAATAGACAGTTTTTCATATCGTGATCCTGTTTCCTTTTAAAAGAACTTTAAATTTTTAAAGGATGATATTTTGTAAAATATTTATTTAAATATTTGTACTTGTCTTATAATGTCACTATTGATCACAAATGAAAGAGGAGAACTTTCGCTAATTTTTCCATTTTTGTTTTTTATTTTACCATATCAAAAAAGCTTGTAAATAATGTACTTTCAAAAGTTTATCAAAATATTTTGTTAAAAATTTCAAATGATATTTAAGGACAAAGTTTTGAAAGGACATTACTAACCACCATTTTCCAGATATGTCAAAAAATTAAAATGGAAAATTAGCTTAAATCCTAGGACAAGGACAAATATTTAAAAATATTTTACAAAAATCAATCCTCTGAAACGTTTGAATCCTTTTAAAAGGAAACAGGATCACGAAATGATCGTGTTTAAAGAAATTTTTGTTTTTTTTGTCGGACGGTGTTATAGCCTTAGAGTAATTAATCGATATGTCTACAATTTTGCCGAAATTTTGAAAAAAAAAAAAATTTTTGTTTCAAAAAGAAAAAAAAAATTAAAATTCATTTCCCTGTTCACGGTTCAAGTTTGATCTTTTACGAAGAAAATTACCTGAGAATGCAAAACTAGTGTTACACCTAATTTTGTAAAATTTGTATACTCTACACCACTCTTTGGTACAGGGTATAATGAGTTTGTGCTGATGTTTGTAACTACACGAAATATTGGTCCTAGACCTACCTTCAAGCATACCGATTGACTCAGAATTACACTCAAAGAATTATGTAGGTAAATTCCAGTGAATATTCACTTAAAACAAATGAAATTTTATTTAAAAACCATTCCACTGTTTTTTCATTTAAAATAAAAACACATTACAGTCAATTTTAAATGTTAATTTAATGACTAACCAAAACATTAAAAAACTAGTGAATATTCAGTTATTTTGTATTGAAAAACAGTAAAACTATAGAAGAAATTTTTTACTGCCGAAATTAAATGTAACAGAAAATTCGTTTTTAATACAGTAAATTATTTTTTTTAAACTACAGAAACAGTAAAAAAATTAAATCCTTTATAAAATAAGTGATTTTTCTTTTAAAATGACTTAACTGATTACTTTTTAAAATAACCTACAAACAGTTAATGACATAATTTTCTTAGTGTACTTTTTGAGTCGATTTAGCGATGTTCGTCCGTCCGTCTGTCCATCTATCGGTTTAAGCACGATACAGGACGCAATTTTCAATTAATTGATTTGAAATTTTAAACTTAAGCCCAATGACGAAGCCTATTGAAATTGAAGAATATCGGTCCATGTTAAGACCTAGCCCTCATACAAAGGCCCACTTTGGATTCGGCTTAAATTACTCTAATAACCGTATTTTAATAGATATCGCTTTGAAATTTAGCAGGTAATTGTATGCACGAATCACCATTCTAAATTTCAAAGGAATCGGATTAGTCCTTCTGTTAGGCCCCATACAAACCACCCTCCCGATATTCACATATTTCACTCAAAATTCATAAAAATGGAAATATTTTATAAAAATTTTATTTTTAGGTATTAAACGTGTACTTAAGTAACCTTATCAAATCGGAATATAATTGGGCCATTTTTGGACATAGTCTCCCATATAAAAATCTCGACCGATATTCAGTTAAATCGGTCTATTGACAGAAAAATAAACCAATTCCACTAAAATTTGATATGTGTGTGTTTTCTACACTAAATTAAGATCTAACAAAGGACAGATCCAATCGGTCCATATTTGGACTTGGTACCCAATTTCCGGAAACACTGGTATAGGGTATCATATGATCGGTATTTACCGACTATAACTTTCTTACTTGTTTTTTTTTTTTTTTCAAAAAGAACTTTGTAAAAACCTCATATGAAACGAAAATTTGTGACGAATTTTTTCAAATGGTAAAATTGGCCAGATTATACCAGTGTACGGGTTTTTCCAAAGAACACATTCACTAAAATTTTTTTTTTGTGATTGTGTTCGTGTACACAAACAGAATACCGAACGTTATGCTTTCGAATTGACGAACTTAAACTTTACGATAATGTACTGCACTATAAACAGAAACGCTAGATCGTAGAGGTTGTGTGTTTTTGAACGATCACAAACAAAATAAAGTACTTTTAGTGTACTGTTTCCTTAGCAGATTTTTTTTAAACTTAAAATAGCGATATCTCGAAAACTAAGCGAGATAGAGCAAAACTAAGTCCACACATGTGAAGAGGCCCGGCGATACTATGGATTTGCTCTATCTTGCTTAGTTTTCGAGATATCGTTATTTTAAGTTTTTGAAAAAACTGCTAAGTACGCAAACAGTACACTAAAAGTACTTTATTTTGTTTGTGTACACAGTACATAATCGTAAAGATTGTGTTCGTCAAGTCGCAAGCATAACGTTCGGTATTCACTTAAAAAAATTTTAGTGTTTCTGTATTTCTTGTTGGGAACAGTGCTGCCAGGCTTTTTTTGTGAAAAATCGTCAAAATGTGGGAAAAAATCGTCAAAATCGTCAAAAGTTTAAAAAAAATCGTCAAAAAATCGTCACTTTAAAAATTGTTAAAAACACATTTTTTGATATATTAAAATTTTAAAACGCACAATAACATTTTTATCTATTCACTTTTGTTTAATGAATTTTGTAAATTTACATACACAAAATATTTTTTTGCTAAATAAAAAGGAATTTCTTTAAAAAAAAGTGACGAAATAGTTAAAAGTCATTCGCTTAATAACAACAAAATCTAGAACATTCGATTTTTCATTTGTTTCAACAGGCAGCAACATTCAATTTTAACTGCTAATAGAATATCATTAAATCTTAAACAAATAAAATTTCTTACATTTATTTTTACTATAGAAAACAAACTACAAGTGTTATTTGTTTTAGAACTTTACAACGCTTCAAAATAAGACACCATTAAGACCCACGGAAAAATAATGTTTTTTCAGGCACTTTTTTCAGATTTAAAAAAACTCACCTTTTTGGAGCCAAAAAATGAGCCTTCGAAAACACCCCAAAAAACTGACTCAAAAGAGCTTAAAATGAACGTATCAAGTATTTTGTTTGAAAATTTATCGATATAGACTCCAATAATTTTCTGAGTTTTAGTTTTAGAGTCTAAAAAGTGGGATCTTTTGGATGAATCGTTTTCATACAAAAATTTTAAATATTTGCTCTATTTTTGGAGTCACTGGAGAGTATGTTTGTTCACTAAGAATTCACTAAGAATTCAAAAGAAAATGAAATGTTGTAAATTTGTGTCTTTCTTCTGTGTTTTATTTTAATAGAATTTCATTTAATTTTTGTTTTCAAACCATTGTAAGATTAAATTTTGAGTTACAAAAAATCGTCAAAATGTATGGGAATCAAATCAGAAAATCGTCAGTCGTCATTTTGCAAAATTTCATGAAAAAATCGTCAAAATGACGAAAAATTGTCACTTCTGGCAGCACTGGTTGGGAATGTGTTTGCGTATTTCCATCGGCATAGTTCAGTACAGAACAATAACGTACAGTTCGTTAGTGTTTTTGTTTCGAGCCCTGGATTATACTATATCCGCTTTTATTTAAACTAGTTTAATTACACAGTGCAACAACCAAAATCGGAATGGGATGAAACCAAAAGCAAATGAAAGTTCACACATTCCATGACAAAGCCCTTAAGCCTTTTTTTAGTTCAGCGCTAGATTTTTTTCTTGAAAACTGTATAAGGCGTATGATTAATTTTTTAATTGTCTGTAAATAACATTCATACGCAACGGTGCACAGTGGATTATTTTTAATACTTTGATACCGTATTTTGTGTTATTAAACTACAGGATTGAAGACGATTATTCGATTAGCTTTATTCGGTCAATAGGGTCAAATTGTTGTTAGAAAATTTCATGTTTTGTTTTTAAAACATCCGAAATTTTGTCGACAATCGCGAATTTGAAAGTTTTAACTGAAAACTTATTTTTTCAGTGTACACTTTGCATTATCTCTTATGCTTAAAAAATTTAAAGAGAATTATTTAAAAACAATATCTCTTAAAAAAATAATCTCTCCCATTTTGTTTTTGCCTTTTAATTTATGCATGTTTTGTCAGTTTTTTTTGTTATTTTTGTATTGTTGAAAATTTTTAGTGTGTGCGTTTTTTGTTTGTTTAATGATCATTAACATCACAAATGACATTCTGTATTTATTTTGTTTATATTCTGTATTTTTATGCTTATGCATGACATTCTTTTTAATAGAAATTCTTCTGATCGTACGTTTGTGTGGTTGCTGTGTGCGTTACAAAAAATTAATATGATTTCTTTTTTTCGTAACAGGTTTTGTTGTTGTTGATGTTTTTGGTATGCATGAATATATTTATGGGAGTTGCATTGGTTGCATCTTGTTTGAATGAAGAAATATAACAAAACAAAAAAACAACAACAACAACAAAGAGACATGGTTAATGTCAGTAAAATATAATGATGATAATAGAATAGAATCTTTATTGTTGTTTTTGTTAAAAATTAATACAAATTAAATCTGAATTTTGGGTTTATTTATTCATTTAAATAATTAGATTAAAAATATAATGGAATAAAAGATTTTTTACGTATTTTAAATTATTTGTTTATCTTTTCTATTAAACAAATGAATAAAAAACACGAAATACAAAATTTTTTTTTGCGTCGTTTTTGTATTTTTTTGTATGATTTTCTGTTAAAGCCTAAAGGTAGGCTTTAATTTTATTTATGTTTTGTTAGTCGCATAAATAAATTATACAAAACAAATGCTTAACCCATTTATTACGTATACGCAATGAACGACTCAGCTTAAATAAAAGGTGATTCATTAAGTTTCAAATGTCTGATGAAAAAATAGGAAAATGAACTAAATTAGAGAAAAATTGCTAATGATTTGGCGCCAAAATTTTTTCTTTCGTTGTTAATTTATATTTTCCTTAAAAATAAGGAAACCAAAATAATTTAATGTTATTTCAATGGGTTCAGGCCCTGTACGCTCGATACCTAGACTTGCCACCTTTTGAAATTTCCAAAACGGGACACTACTAAAAAACATAAAAAAATTAAAAAAAAAAAAATCGACGTCTCAAAAATTCTAAAACGTCTCAAAAGGACTTAGATTCAGGACATCAACCTTTATTTATCATATGTTACACTTTAACACAAGTTGGACCGTTTTTCTGTAGCATCCAATAAGATGAAAATCTTATTATCTCAAAAACCCCACTATCGATTTTTTTCAAATTGGGCTTAAAATGTTTGTACGGGTGCCAACTAACATAATCTGCAATAAAATTTCATATGCAGCGAACTTTTAATTAAACTTGTTCAACCACACCGTGATCTGGTTGAAATTTGCAATACCTTTTCGTTCTATTTTCATCCTTTTCCTGTGTTGCTGCCGATTCATTTATATCTGCAGCTCTTTTTCTGTTCATTTTCCAGTGAAAAGTTTAACATTTGTGTAAATTTATTGGAAATAATATTTACTAAAATAATAAAAAAATACCTCTACAAAAAATCACGCTCTGTTAAAATTTTAATTCATTTGAAAGTTGACAAATGAAATAAAAATATATTTAAAAAAATGCCAGTGTTGCTAATAAAAATAAGTACTAAGTTTACACAGAAAAAAAAATATTTAAGAAAATTTTAATAAACACGTTTATTAAAAATAAAAATATTTTTAATAAAATTTTTTATTGTATCAATAAAAAAATTTATTGAAATTAAAAAAAAACTATGTTCAACTCATTCCGTCGGCAAGTTTTGTTGTGTTTCTTTTTTTCACACATAGTAATTTCAAAATAAAGTAATAACTTAAAAAAAAACAAAAAATATTAAAAAAAAAAAAAAAAAGTTGGGTCTGATGGGGATTCGAACCAACGACCCCCAAAAAAAGTAATAAGTTTATCCACCGCTTAGCGCATAACGCCAAAACAGTGTTATAGTTTTGTCGGCTAAATTCTGTCATCTACTTACAAGCAAGAACAAAATAGAAATAAAAACACAATTTGTTTGTGAATGCGTGTGTGTTTGTATAGTTGTGTGTTAAATATTTTTACTGTTATAAGTTAGAGAATGAAAGTGATGCACTCAACTAAATTAGTCAGTATTTTTTTCTTTTGTTAATTTCAATTGAGAATTTTTTCTGTTACCATTACTGACAAAATTATGTGAGTGTTTCAGAATTCTTGTTTACTTTTATTTAAAACCAAATTGATTTTATGCGTTAAAACTTGTTGTCATGCTGTAGCTCAGTTAGCTAGACGGCCGGCATTCTAAACAGGAGGTATGCTGTTCAAAGCTCAATGGAAACAATAAATTGAGAAAAAGTAAGAAATTAAGAAAACAATTAAATAATAAAATAAAAATAAATAAATAAAAAAAAAAACAAATAAAAAAAAATTTTTTTTTTTCTTTAGTTCTAAAAAAAATATTAAAAAAAATATAAATCAATAAACTTTTTTATTGAATCTTGAAATTTGTTTATTGAAATTATTTTCAGCAAACGACTTACAAATGCGTTTATTGAATTCGTGAAAATCTTCACCGCGGCTTTTTTAGTTAATTTATTTATTGAATTCGTGAATTTTTTTATTGAAATTGAAATTTTTTTTTTTGTGTGTACGATTTATTTTTTGTGACAATGAAAAAATTAGTTTTTTTTTTCTCAAAACGGGACAAATGGGTTCAGGGTATCGTCGGGACACGGGACACTCCACTCTAAAACTGGTCTGTCCCGACGACGGTTGGCAAGTCTATCGATACCCCATTAACTCCTTTAAAGGTCGCTATACATTAAGGGTGAAAAACAAATTTAAATCCAAAATTTTTAATTTTAAAAATTTAACGACCTTTCGACCTTTAATATGTAATATAAATAAAATAATCGAGCTCGAGGTCTGTTGTTGTTGTAAATAATCTTTATTTTACTTCTCCAATATTTCGAAATTTATCGAATTTCATCATCAGAGGACAGTGTTAACAAAAATTACACAGACATAAATAAACTTTAAGCTACTTCTATTCACATTGTCGGTTGGAATTGCACTTTTTAATTTTATTTTAAATATGGTACATTAGAGTCTAATGCGGAATTTTTTTTGTATGGAAAAAATTTTTCGTCCGATTTTGGATGCCCAAGTTTGTGACCAATCGGATTTAATTAATCCATGGCGCCCGGCAATCAAATTTTTCGATTTTTAAAAATTAAAAAAAAAAATTAAAAACACTGGTATTTAAAAAAAGTAAAATCGGTCGAACAGTTTTCGAGATATTTTTTTTTTTTTTTTTATATATACACTTTATTTTGGATATTATTGAATCGCCTTTCTTAGGCCTAACAATAAGTATTTAAATCTTAAAACTCTAACTTAAAATAATAGATACTCCAAAGGAGCCATTTTCTTCATATGGGCCTCATAGTTACAAGGGCGGCATGTCTGCACGACGCAGTCTTGAATGTCCCTGGGTTCGTGTCAAGACTCTAGCCAAGGTGTTTGGGTGATTTTCCAGTTTATCAGCATATCTTGTCCTTATTGTGATAAACTCATCCTTAACAAATGGTATGTTAAGATCCCTGTGTATATTCTCGTTGCGAATAAACCATGGCACGCCGGTCATAGTTCCGAGAATTTTTGATTGTGCCCTCTGTATAAGTTCTATATTGGATGCGCTTGCAGTACCATATAGTTGGATACCGTAGGTCCAAATTGGTTTTAATATACAGTTATACAGGGTGACTTTTGAGTCAAGGCTAACAAGGGAAGTCTCCCTGGTGTCACCCTCCGATCTTCATGAAATTTGGATATGTTGTTAAGAACGAAAATTTATTCGACACGTATTTTTTTTTAGCGGCCCAAACTCATTTTTTGGGGGGGTCGATTTGTATGGGGGGAAATTGACCTTTTTCAGTTTTTTACGATTTACGCCTATTTAAACAAAATTAATATAGGCATGTGTGGTATCAAATTAAAGGTATTAAAAATACCTATCTTGTGGTGCTAACTACGGGCCAAAGAAGTTAATATTTTTCGTCTTATTAACAAAAACGTCCAAAAATTTTGGTATTTTACTCAATATGACGAAAAGTTGTACATGTTTAGACACGTTCTTAGCACACGTAGATAGGTTTTCCAAAGACCTTTCATTTGGTATGTAACATGACTAGGTTTCTTTGCATAATAAAGGAGATAAACGAAAAAAACTGAAAAATGGCCTTGTCTTCCCCCCTACTTTTTACCCCCTAAATATGAATTTGTTCTCCATTTAGGGAGACAGGAGGACAAGTTCCTGTTCTTAGTGTAAAAGTAACGAGCTTGCTTTTCAAAGCATTGACTTTTATTCGCCAATTTTTAAACCACGTCTCCACAAGTCTAAGATGGTTATTAAGTTCAATTGATGCAACGGATGGATTCATGTGTGTACTAATAATTGCTGTATCGTCTGCAAAAGTTAACGTTAGCAGACGGTCGTTAGTTGGCAAATCTGATGTAAAAATCAAATATAAAATAGGACCAAGTACACTTCCCTGCGGAACTCCAGCTTTCATTTCAAAATCTCCAGATGTAGTATCCTTACATTTTACCCTGAATTTTCGGTTAAAAAGATAGGATTCAAGTAGCTTATGAGTACAGGTGGGTAAAAGACCTTTTACCTTAATTAATAGACCCTCGTGCCAGACTTTGTCAAAAGCCTGCGCGACGTCAAGAAAAATCGCTGAACAATATTTATTTTCCTCGTAGGCCTTACTTATCTCGCTTGTAATGCGGTTTACTTGTTCTATTGTTCCAAGCTTTTCGCGGAAAACTGGTGAGCAGGAATAACGTTACAGTTTTCCAGGGAAGGCATAATTTTTTTAAGAAAAACTTTCTCAAATAATTTCGACAGACACGGAAGCAATCTAATAGGTCTATATGATGAAGGTAAAGTTAAATCTTTTCCTGGCTTGGATATCATTTTAATTTCAGAAATTTTCCACATATATATCTGGAAAATATCCTTGAAGCAAGATCGCGTTAAACAGTTTTGTGAGGGTTATAACTGCTATGAATGGTAGGTTTCTTATCATTCTTGGCGTGACGAGGTCACATCCAGGAGCTTTTTTAGGATTTAAATTATCCTTAATTATAGTCTCAACCTCGTAAGGGTTGATTATAAAATTAGTCATATCAGCTCTGTTAGGCGGTTCTGGGAGCGTAAAGTCATAATCCGGTGGATTTGGTTCAAAGACTGAACATAAATGTTCGGCGAAGGTGCACGCTTTGTCTTCATCACTCCGTGCCCAATTTCCACTTTTATTTCTAAGTGGTGGCTCGCCCTCTACCGGTGTTTTCATATTTTTTGCAGCCGGTGTTTTCATATTTTTTGGAGCTTGAATTTTCCAGTCCCTCTATATAATACATATTTCTACGATCCTCTTCTAAATGAAGGGCTTCTCTCAGTTTTCTTGTAGCCTCTGACAGCCTCTGCTTTGCAGCAGGTGATCTACAATTTTGCCATGCTCTTCTCAGTTTTCTTTTTTGTGTTATAAGTTTATCAATCTCAGAATTTGATAGATATGATTCACGGTTTGAAGTTATTTCACTCTGAATAGTCGAGTGTTCAGCTGCTGACCTCATAATGAACGTTAAGTCCTGTACGCATTCTTCAATATCCCTCTCACACTCACACTCACACTCCTGTGCTGGATCAGTGTGGATGTGACTACTTATATATCTCTTATACTTGACTACTTATATATTTCTTATATTTTAACGAATTGGTTCTATAAGACGTTAATACACAGGGTTTTCTCAGCTCCTTAGGATCATTATAATAATTTACTATGACAGGAGAATGGTCGGAAGAGAGGCCGAATGATGTTTCAACTGATACTTTATTTGTATCAATATTCTAGGAGACTCCAAAATCTATGAGATCTGGGATTTTCCTAGGATCAGAAGGCCAATAGGTTGGTTTACCAGGTGATATAATATCGAACCTGTTTTTTCGATCAACTAGCAAGTAGTAAAGCTGTCTTCCCCTGGGGTTTATAAGACGTGATCCCCAATAGGTGTGCTTAGCATTATAATCCCCGCAAGCCAGGAAACGATTTCCAAGTGTTTTAAAGAACTCGTCGAATTGGTTTTGTGTAACCGAAAAACGTGGTGGGCAGTATATGGCTGATAGAGTAAGGCCACCATGTCCACAATAAATGTGAATTGATGTAGCCTGAATGTAGTTCTTGGGTTTTTCAACGTTAAAGAATTAAAAAAATAAAAACCTCAAAATTTATTTTTCATTACCCTTTCATAGATCTTGAGACAGTCTTTCATTTAAATTGAATTTGAGTCAAATCCGATCATTTTAACCCATGGCGCCGATCAAAATTTTGAATTGTTTGAAAACTAAGAATATTATTTTATTTTATTTTATTTTATTTTATTTTATTTTATTTTATTTTATTTTAATAAGGATTACCATATAAATACAAATCATATACTAATTTTACCTAACCGAGAACTGGCAACAATGACCTTCGTCTCTTTGTAGCAAAACAGACCAAGGCCTCTAGTGGGAATCGAACTCACGACCCTTAAACTCATAGGCTAGCACGCTATCAACTAGCCTCCTGGGTCGCCGTTTTTAAATTTTCAAAAATTCAAAATTTTGGTGGTAATTTTCCGAAAATCTAAAACTTTGATCAAAGAGCGCCATCGGATTTGGATCGGATTTAACTCAAATTAATTTAAAATTAAAGATTGTCTTAAGCTCTATGAAAGGTTTATTTTTAAATGGTTAATTTTATCCGATTGGCTTCAATTTTGTACAACATAAGTTCTAGGCCTAGTTCCATAAAAGTTTCGCCTGACATTCATAATTGAAAGAAGAACTATTTTTCCATATAGAAAATGCCTCCCTAATAGACTATATTCATATTAAAATTTGGAAACTAATTTGATATGAAAATTTATTTTATAAAACTGTTATAAAGTGTTCGAATTTGAATAAGAGGAAAGGAAATGTATAATTTTTTATTTTTTTTTAAATTTGCTACAAATTCCTTAATGATTTAAATAAAAAAATAATTTCTTTGTAATATTTTTTTTAAACAAAAATTTAAAATCTGTCCAATTAATGCCATAAAGATATTGAAAATAAAAACAAAATATTAAAAAAAAATCGAAAATTAAACAAATTCCGAATGTGTTCATATTAAAATGAGTCATATGAAACAATAATGATAAATGATTTATCAGAATAAAATATTAATTAGAAAAAAGAAACAGCAAACAACAATGTAGTGTATAAAGACTGGCAAAATTTCAATAAAATTTAACAAAAAAACGAATTTAAAAAAAAAAACAAATGTTTAGAATTCATGAACTTTTGATAAAAAAAGGCGCATGCCAAAGATGGGAATTATGTATACAGCAATTGGCGCCAAGAACTTTTCCTATACTAGTATTGAATTTATTCGCCATTGCCAGTAAGCACACCAGAAAAACTATCGATTCCAAAAAAAATATTTATTAATTTATATTATTACTAGGGATGAGATTTTCATGCACTAAAAAATCGAAAATATGCGCTTTTAAAAAAAGCGCTAAAAAATTCAAAATATATGCACTAAAAAACCTAAAAATATGCACTAAAAAAAAAATTGTGTACAATAAAAATCTTGTTTTCATAGCAAAAACTTCTTAACAAGTAAAAAATAACGCCCGTGTTAAATAGTAACATTTAAAACTTTATAGAAGCACGATTTTTTAGAAATTAAGAAAATCTATTAAAAAATTTCAAAAGACAAAAAAAATATTTTTCGTATTTTCAAAATAATTTTTTTAAATTTAAAATAGTTTTTTAAAAAAATAAATTTTTATTTGTGTTTTTGCTAATTTATGCCAAAATATGCGCAAATATGCACTCAAAAGTTAGAAATATGCACAAAATATGCATTTAAAATCAAAATATGCAAAAATATGCATTTTCACCAAAAATATGAGGCATTCCACACCAAATGTCCTGCTACAGAAAACTTGTGTCCCGTAAATTTCTGAATAGGTTGTTTGGATAGCCCTATATGGAACTAAGAAAATTTCGTTTTTGGTTTCTAAAATTTTCAAAAACTGGGCTAAGGAGGCGTGGTCAAATATTGGAAAAATGTTCTAATTTGTGGCGACTTGCCTTGATTAAATATTTATCACATTAAAATGGAATGCACCACAACCTCAAAAATTTACATTCTTATATAGTTTTGTATGGGCTATCAATTAAATTTTTTTTTTTTGAAAATTTTCAGAACCTGTTTTGAAATTTTACATTTTTTAAAAAATTCAATTTATCAAAAATCCGGCCACTTTTTTCTTTTTTTAAATTTTTTTTTTAAGTTTAGATGTTTGTCCATCCACACAAAAAAAATCAGAAAACATTTTTCGTTTTTTTCGAGAAAATCGCATTTGAATTTTAAATTTCATAACAATTTTGTAATTTGCTTGTATTTTCTTGTATTAACGTTGCGAATGAGTAATATTCATGCAATTAATATTACTCATTCGCAACATTAAAACAAAGAAATACAAGCAAATTACAAAATTGTTATGAAATTTAAAATTCAAATGCGATTTTATCGAAAAAAACGAAAAATGTTTTTCGGATTTTTTTTTATGTGGATGGACAAACATCTAAACTTTAAAAAAAAAATTTAAAAAAAAGAAAAAAAAAAGTTGCCGGATTTTTGATAAATTGACTTTATTAAAAAATGGAAAATTTTAGAGCTGGTTTTGAAAATTTTCCAAAAAAAAAATTTTAATCGATAGCCCATACAGAACTATATAAGAATGTAAATTTTTGAGATTGTGGTGCATTCCGTTTTAATGTGATAAATATTTAATCAAGGCAACTCGCCACAAATTTGACCATTTTTCCAATATTTGACCACGCCTCCTAAGCCCAGTTTTTGAACAATTGGAAAACGAAAAACGCACTTTCCTAAGTTCTATATAGGGCTACCCATACAAGCTATTCAGAAGTTTACGGTACACGTGTTTTTTTTCGCTGGACATTTGGTGTGGAATGCCTCATATGTAAAAACAAATCGATGCCATTTTAACGCAATTTTCTTGATTCGGAAAGATAATTGGTGGATATCGTTTTTATAATTTCGACAAAAAACATGCATTTGCATGGAAATCTCATCCCTAATAATTACCATACAATGTGTGTATAATTTTATGAACAAACTAGCTATACCCGGTCCGCGTTGCTGGCCCTAAGAAAAAACTGTTTTATATTGCATTTTAATTTAAATATAGCGTCGGACAAATTTAAAGCGCAGGTCTGGGTCCAGCTAGTAACCTTTGGTTCCACCCTCGGTTAGCACTATCTATAGAGAAATCTCAACAAAATCGGTTAAGCCGTTTTTGCGTGATTTCGAAACAGACAGACATATTGTTTAGTATAGTACAAAGAGGCGTGTAATTTAATACATTTTTATCGAATCGTGATAGTCTAAAGTTCCATGCTGCATCCTCGATTACTTAGTACTATCTGTGCTGCAAATTTCATTGCCATCAGATTTGCCGTTTTTGTGTGATTGCGAAAGAGGAGGAAATAACTTTTTATTTATGAAAAACGGGAGTAACATTTTATACCCTTTTGCCGAATCGCGCTCTACATATGACCTACAGTTGTCGATCAGTTAGTTCTATCAGCAGTGACAGATTCGGCTTATCCGTTTTTGCGTGATTTGAAAACAGGCAGATATAACGTTCAGTATAAAACAAAGGGGCGTGGCAATTTACGCCTCTCTGTTTAATCGTGGTCATTATAGTACAAAGGGCGTTGCAATTTTGATCACTTTTTTCAATAACGATCTTATATGGCCTACATATGCACTCGGTTAGCACTGTATGTAGTGAAAATGTAAAGAGATTCGGTTCAGCTGTTTTTGCGTGATTGCGAAACAGGCAAACAAAGTCCAATATTGTAAAAAGGTGCGTGGCATTAACGCCCCTTTTTCCAATAGTAGTATAATGCTGCCTATAGTTCCGCACTCGGTTAACACTATCAGTGCTGAAAATTTAATTAAAATCGAATCAACTGTTTTTGCGTTATTGCGGAGCATGCAGAAATAACATTCAATTCAATACAAAGGGGCATGGCATTTTACGCCCATTTGTACGATCACGCTCTAATTTGGCACATAGTTAGTACTATCGTTGGTTTAAATTTCATCAAAATCGGTCCAGCCGTTTTTTATATATAGATGTCATTAATGGTGCAATGTAAAAATTTGATTTTGCCCACCCCTCCAACCATTGGCAAAAACGCATGGCATTTTACGCCCATTTGTCCGATCACGCTCTAATTTGGCAAATAGTTAGTACTCGGTTAGTAATATCTTTGGTTTAAATTTCGTCAAAATCGGTCCATCCGTTTTTTATATATAGATGTCATTATTGGTGCAATGTAAAAATTCAATTTTGCCACGCCCCTCCGCCCACAATCCAAAAATCAAAAATCTGACCGCACAGTGTTACTCCCTGGGCTATTTTAAATATTCCCTGAAAATTTCATCAAGATCGGTCCGGCCGTTTTCGATTCCATACGGAACATACATACATACATACATACATACCCACATACATACATACACACATCCATTTTTATATATATAGATTTTATGAACAAATTCATACAATTTATTAACTTTTTCATAATACTAATATGATATGATCTTAAATTTCACATATTATGATTTATTCATAAATCTATGAAAAAGTTGATAAATATTATGAAAAGGTTAATAAATTGTATGAATTGGTTCATAAGTACTATGAAAGTCGTTCATTGGATTTTTTATTTTTTGTGTTTAATAACAAATCATAAACAAATATAGCCTAACCGAGAAATAGTAGCAGTAACTACCGTCTCGTTGTTATGAAACATATCAAGGGCTGTGTTAGGAATCGAACTCATGACATCTACATTAATAGGTTACCACGATTTTTAGCTAGAAATTGGCTAATACCATTACATTTAACTTAAGTCAAATAAAATTAAATAAAAAATTCCCAAGTATGCAGCAAAAAAATTTCTTATATGGTCAGAATTTTAAATATAACTAAAATGATAAAAAATAAATGTAATTTGTTAATTTGGGAATTAAAGTAAATGATATCATAAATATTTTATTTAATGTCAAATGACTGTTAAAAAACCTTTAAGTTTTTTTTTTGGGGGGGGGGGGGGGGGGGGGAATTGTTTGTGTTTTCAAAAACTAAATAAGGATTTCAAAGTTTTTAATTTTTTATTTTAATAAAATAAATTTTCAGTTTTGAAAATTTTCATATATTTCACAAACAAGTATTTACAGGCATTTGTTTATTTTTATTTATTTTTATTTAGTTTTCATTTTTTTTGTTTTTTTAATTTTTATAAGGAATAATTTTTAATGTCTATAATTGAATTCAAGCTGCGTCTGTCTGTATATTTATCTCCTTTGTATATTTTTATATTTTATTTGTTGCTCGTGCCATTTATGTCAGTTTAAATTTTGTTTCCAACTTGATTTTTTTTTTTCATAACTACTTCAACCTTAGTTGTCATTTGTTTTTCTTTACACCAAATATGGTCAAAATATTAGTCTAGTCTAACAATTGTCTGTCTGTCTATCTCTGTATATTGTCACTATTTTGTTTAAATTTAAATGATTAAACACAATGAGAACAGCGAGCAACAATATCTTATCTGATCTATTTATAAGTATTCATATATGACTGTATCTGATTGTATATCAATATGTGTGAGATGGCCAAAATCAAGATCTAATTGTATCTCGAATTTGGTCAATATTGTTACAAATTCGACATTTAACTAGATCTAGACACAATTATTTATATACAATCAGATGCAATCATATATTACCAGATGAAATCAGATCGGAAAGTGCAATCTACATTAACCGCTGCCAATGATTTCTGTTGATGCTTTCCCGTTGCTGCTTTAATTGTGTTAAACAATTTAACTTGTTTTTTTTTGCAATTTCAATTAATTGATTATTAATGTTGCGTTTTATTTAAGTTATTTTTTTTATACAGATTTAAAACTAAATTAAAATTTTTGTACGCTGTAGGTTGAGTAAGTAGGACGATAATTAGTTATGCGCCTAATGAAAAAAATAACACTTAACACTCAATTACATAAATTTTATTATTGATTTTAAATTATTACCATAAGTCTAATTAAAAAAAAAAATACTTATGTGTAGGGATGTTAATTCCATGCAAATGGATTTTTTTGTCGATAGTCTAAAAACGATATCGACCAATTGTCTTTCCGAATTGAGAAATTGACGTTAAAATGGCATCGATTCATTTTTGCATATTTTGGTGAAAATGCATATTTTTTCCATATTTTGGTTTTAAATGCATATTTTGAGTATATTTTCAATTTTTAAGTGCATATTTTTGCATATTTTAGCATAAATTAGCAAAATACAAATTAAATTTAGTTTCGTTCAAAAACAATTTTAAATTTTAAAAATTTATTTTGAAAATAAGAAAAATTATTTTTTTTTTCTTTTAAATTTTTTTTTTATAGATTGTTTTAGTTTTTAACAAATCTTGCTTATATTAAGTTTTGAATGCTAATATTTGAATCCCGCGTTATTTTTTGCTTTTTGAGAAGTTATTTGTAGGACAACAAGATTTTTATTGCACACATATTATTTTTTAGTGCATATTTTTTTGGGTTTTAAGTGCATATTTTGAATTTTTTAGTGCATATTTTAAGCGCATATTTTCGATTTTTTAATGCATATATCTGATCCCTACTTATGTGTTAATAGAACCCACTAGTTTTTTGATCCCCGTCAATAATAAAACCTTTTCTCAAACAAACGTTTTCATAAATTTGTTCAGCAAAAGAAAATCCGAAAATATGGCGATTTATAATGTAGTAAATCTACTAATATATTTTTAAGAGTGTGTGTTAGGGTGTCACAAATAATGACTTTTTTCGATTTCTTCGATCGACGGGCAATTATGGTTCGTTTTGGTGTTTGTTAAAAATCTTTTAAATAAAACTCCGATTTTACGCTTCGATCACCGGTCTGTCGGCTTTAACAATTCATTTATTACTAAACTATTTTTTTCCAAATTCGTTATAATGTATCAACTTAAACTATTTTGTAATGATCCGTTATTTTAGAATATACATCAATATTAAGCAAAACGAGATTATTCCAGAAAAAGAATATAATTAAAAAAAGGAATAGAAAAAGAGTAAATTTATAAAACAGTTAGGAATTTAATAGGGTAATTCAATATTTAAGAATAATTTTTTACATCCTCCGCCCCGGCAGCTGATATCTCTAAGGGATACAGGAGCTGAATAGGTCTTTTTAAGACTTGCTGGTTCTGAAGGCGAACATTACACGCTCGGACACGGCCATCCCTGCCTTGGTACGTCTGTTGAACTACAGCTAGCCGCCACAACAATCTTGGCTTATTATCTTCATGGAGTAGAACAACGTCCCCAACTTTAACGCTCTTGGAGAATTCGGTCTTATTGTGGTGAATAGATCGTAGCTGGCCCAGGTACTCAGATCGCCATCGCTTTAAATAATTTTTAATTAAAGACTGTCGCAACGTCCATGACTGCGCTATCGCTGAATTATCGCTTTTGATATCTGTGGGAGATAAGATACATTTACAATTAGTTAAAAAATGAGATGGAGTCAAAGGCTCTAAATCGTTATGATCGCTAGTGACATATGTAATTGGTCTGGCATTCACAACGCTTTCAACTTCAGATAATAAGGTTGCCAGATCATCAGTAGATAATTTTGCTTTTCCAATAGCCGCTTTTAAACAATTTTTAACGCTTCTAACAAGACGTTCCCAAAATCCACCCCACCAAGCCGCTCGTTCTGGGATGAATTTCCAGTTTATGTTTTGATGGGCTGCCATATTTTGTACGTCGCAAGATTTTAAAAGCTCTTCCAATTTTCTAAGTTCTAAGTCAACTCTTTTAAATGTTTTAGCATTGTCAGAGATGATTGTTGATGGTGTTCCGCGTCTGGCAACAAACTTTCGGAGAGCATTTATACAACTTTTTGTACTCATGTCCCTAACTAGTTCTAAGTGAACCGCTCGTATGGCTGCGCATGTAAATAGCATAATGTATACTTTTCTTTCACCGTCTCCATTTTCTGATGTTACATACAGTGGTCCAGCAAAGTCGACCCCAGTTGTTTCAAAAGGTCGACTGGTAGCTACTCTTTCCGCTGGAAGTACTGTCCATGGCTCCATAGCACTTTTTCCATGAAATCGCAAACACACCACACAACGCTGTAAAATTTTCTTGATTAGTTGCCGTGCCTGCAAAATCCAAAACGTACTTCTGACGTGTGCTAAAACTGCTGAAATACCACCGTGATAAGTTTTACGATGAGCTTCTAATATTATTAGTTGACTTAAATACGAATTTTTTGGCAAAATAATTGGATTACGTGTATCACTGCAAAATTCACCTTCTGGTAGTCTGCAATTCGCTTTTAATATACCATCCATAATACTTGGATTTAAGGATGATAATTTTGAATCAGCTGGTATTTTTTTCTGGTTAAGCAAAGCTTTTATTTCTTTGCTATAATAGCGCTTTTGTTCAATGTTAATCCAATAATTTTGCGCTTTTAGTAGTTCGCTGGCTTTAATTTCATTATTTTCGCTTATTGATTTTGTTTGATTCGCTGTTTTTAATCGCTGTATAAACCTGAAAACGTACGCTGTAGTACGTAATAGCCTTGATAATTTACTAAACCTCTCGATTTCAATTACGTTATTAACTTCTTCGAATTCAGTTGTCTCGGTTGTGGTGACTAATGAATGAGTTGGGTTTTCAATAACAATTTTTTCAGGCCAATTTTCTTTGCTTTCTGCTAACCATGAGGGTCCAAATTTCCATTGATTTGATTTCATTAACTCATTTGCCTTAATGCCTCTTGTTAATAAATCTGCAGGGTTACTTTTACCATCACAATGTCTCCAATCATAAATATTCGTCAAATTATTAATCTCAGTCACTCTTGCTTTTACATATGGTTTGCATTGTTTACCTTGACCATTTATCCAACTCAATGTGATTGAAGAGTCTGTCCATAAAGTGGTAGAGTGAACTTGAAAATCTAAAGCTTTTATTAGAAATTGCTTTAGTCTTGCGGCTATCAATGCTGCTGTTAACTCTAATTTTGGTAAAGTAATCTCTTTATTTTCTTGTTTCATGGGACTTACTCTGTTTTTTGAACATATTAAATGTGTTGATATTCCAATACAGTCTGTGATTTGTCGAAGATACGCGACTGCACCAAAAGCTTTTGGACTGGCATCTGCAAAAATATGAAGCTCCTTTTTTGACTCTATGGAGTGAGAGAGACCTCGTGGTATCTTAAATTCGCATAAATCGCTCAACTCATCTTGCCAGTTTTGAAAGCTATTTAGTAATTCGCCGCTTAACATTTGGTCCCACTCAATATTTTCTTTCCATATAGCCTGTAGTATTATTTTAATTCTCACCGTAAATGGCCCTAAGAATCCCATTGGATCGTATAATTTTGCCATTGATTTCATAACATTTCTCTTTGTAGCTCTTAACGATTGTAAATAAAGTAAATTGTTAGCAACATCAACACTGATGACGTCACTTACTGTGCACCAGTTCATACCTAAAACTTTTTCCTCTTTAATATTTGTACTCTCATCAAATATTTGTACTACATCTGTATTATTTGTGTTCCATTTTCGTAGATTAAAATTTGCAGCTTTCATTATTTCATTTGCTGCTTGGAAAATAAGCTTCGCCTCGTTGTAACTATTTACACTCAATATTAAATCGTCTACGTAAAATGACTGTTGTAGTTTGTTGCATATCGATCCAAATTTTTGTTTATATTTTTCAAGATGATTTTGTATAGTTGCTGATAGTAAAAATGGACTGGATGTAGCACCAAATGTTACTCTAGTCATACGAAATTCTACTACTTCAGGCAGCTGTTTATTTTGTTGCGGGGTTGTTTCATACCATAGGAAACGATGAGAGTCACGATCTTCTTCTGCCATTAATATTTGAAGGAAAGCTTTTTCAATGTCTGCTACCAAGGCGATTTTATTTGAACGAAATCTTAAAAGGGTGGTTAATAGATCGGCGACCAAATTGTCTACTGGACTAAGATGATCATTAAGTGATGTATATCCCATTTCGCTGGACGAAGCATCGTATACTATACGAAGTTTAGAGGTGGCTTTATCGTCGCGGTAAACTGGTTTATGCGGCATATAATAAATTGGTTGATTACTTTTACTTTGAACTACCTTTTCTGCTATGCCACTACGAACTAAACTACGAATTTCGTTATCATATTCCAAAAGATTTTCATTGTTTTTTAATAATTTATTTGTCAAATTTTTTAACCGTTTTAACGCGACGGATTTGTTGTCGTTTAAATATTCATCAATATTTTTCCACGGTAAATTAACAACATATCGACCATTTAGAAATTTTATTTCACGCACTGTTTTTTCATATAATTTATCATCGAGAGCTGTATTTTGTTTTATACCAATTGACTCTAAATTCCAAAATTTTGTTATGTCAAATGTTTCATTATTTTCGCTTTCGGTGACATTTAACACATATTGCATTTCACTGTTGTTCGCGGTTTTACCCTGAATTGTCCACCCAAAAAATGTTTTTACTGCCATTAAATTATCACCAATTTTTTCACTTTCTTTTAAGTAAAATTTCCAATAATAGTCTTGTCCGATTAACAAATTTATACCGCTCACTGATTTTTTATTAACAATTATATTGTCCGCTAGTTCTATTTTTATGTGATCTGACAAATTATTTAACGCTTGTGGACACGGGAGATTATCAAAACAAATTGTCGGTACTACTATTGCTTTTATTGTTATGACATTTTTTTCATATTGGCTTCTCAACGCTATTTTCACTATTTCGTATTCATTAATATCATTTTCTTTATTCCCGAAAGCCACGATATTTATTTTTTCTACACTGCTTGCTCTTAATTTTAATGTTCTTTTTAAGCTTTCTGTTATATACGTTCGCTGACTACCATTATCCATTATAATTCTTGAAAACACCTGATTGTTATCATGTTCGCTGCTTATTATTGCCTTCGCTGTTTGTAAAAAAATTCCATCATTTTTGCCACTAACATTAAGAGATGTGGCGACTGCGCTGCTAGCTTCACGGGAGCTTTCTATCGACGTTGATGCTTGCGTTGTTGGGGATTTATTTTCGCTCTTTTGTGGTGTATCACTTCGCTTTGCCTCTCTTTTATTACGTTCACACATTGATGTTACATGTCGTCCACTACACTCACCACATTTTATGTATGTTGTTTTACAAAACTTGGAGTTATGGTTTTTGTTTGTACATCTAAAACATCTTCCCTCTTTTCTCAAAATGGATTTTTTGTTTTCAATACTAACATTGCTTTTGCAAATTGCCGTAGAGTGATTATTTCTTTTACAAAAAATACAATATTGAATTGAGTTATTACCAACTTGAAGTGTTGCTGCAGTATATGTTTTAGATTTTAATTCTCTTTTTTCTGTGAATCTTTTCTCATTTTCTGACAATTGAGCCATTTCCAAAGCTTCCAATTCGCCTTTAATAAAATTTAGCAATAAATTCAACTGTTCTCCTTCTTGCCCACTACCTCTCAAATTTTCTACTGCAGTGTCAACGCTGGAATTTAATATTGAACTTGTATTATTTTTTGCCACACATTTATGGAATTCTATACGTATTGTTGCTGGAATACTTTTCAATAAAATAGATTTTACCATTATATCGTACTGTGATGATGAAATTTGGAATGAAGACAAGGTTCTCATAGTGGAAATTACTTCATTGTAAAGATTTCGTAAACCACGAACATCACTAGCAGACTGTACTGGTTTTAATCCCATCAATTTTTGTACGAATTTTTCAACAATTTTGTCTGTATGACCGTATTCTTCCAGTAAAAGCTCAATTGCTTCTTTGTAACATTTTTCTGTGGGCGTAAATCCGGCTATAGTTGCTTGAGCTCTTCCCACTAATGACTCACTCAGAAAATTAAATTTTGCAGCTATTGTTAACTGTTTGTTTTCGTGAACAGCATGTTTATAGAGTTCCCAAAATGGCAACCAGTTTTCAAAATTTCCGTCAAACTTTTTTAGTTGAAACGATTTTAGCTTCACACCGCTGCAATTATTGTCTTCTTTGACCGTTGTCACATTACGTGCTTCATCACAGCTTTTAGTTGTATCGTTGGTTTGTTTAAAATGCAAACGTAAAATATGCTCTAATTCTGCTATGACAGAAATAGCCTTGTCGTCATATTCAATGACCGCTTCACATTCTTTGGCCAAATCTTCTACCTTAATAAGAGGTTTCATAGCCTCATCCGCTTTGGTTAAATTCGATCGAGCATTTTTAATTCTTTCGAGATATACCACGAGTTTAGACTCTACGTTAATCGGTTGGCTTACTTCATGAAAACCGATGGTTTCATACGTTTTTAAATAATCCAATATGGTGTTACATAATTTTGTAACTTGTGTACGACACGAAGCACGATATGCTGATTCCATATTTTTTTTTTTTTTTTTAATTTTTTTCACTGTTCTCAATAGTAATAATTTTTATTTGTATACACTGTTACTTATTGTAACATAATTAATTGCTGACACTCCCGGGTTTCGGCACCATGTTAAAAATCTTTTAAATAAAACTCCGATTTTACGCTTCGATCACCGGTCTGTCGGCTTTAACAATTCATTTATTACTAAACTATTTTTTCCAAATTCGTTATAATGTATCAACTTAAACTATTTTGTAATGATCCGTTATTTTAGAATATACATCAATATTAAGCAAAACGAGATTATTCCAGAAAAAGAATATAATTAAAAAAAGGAATAGAAAAAGAGTAAATTTATAAAACAGTTAGGAATTTAATAGGGTAATTCAATATTTAAGAATAATTTTTTAATAATTATTTTTTATTAAATTTTTTAGCTAAATCGGACAATAATTAACGTGCCGCACTGCACTTACTGTTAGGTTATAAAACAATTTCAAATAATTCTAATAAATTCGTTATATCCATGCCCACAAAAGGGGCGGGCCGAAAAAAATGACATACAATAATACTCTGAGTCCAAGCGCAGTACTTTGGCCATCTTCTAATATAAAAATGTTTAATTTGTTTAACAAAAATACGAAGCATGTAAAAAAAGGGAGTTTTTCAGGGGTTGGTTTAGTTGTTCAAGGGAAAACTTTTTTCCCCCTAGGCCGATTTTGCCCATTTACGAACTTAACCAGCTGACAGGAGTCTCGCTCTTTTATTTTGGACTGCGTCGTGTTTTAAACATACGGACAATCATAGAATATCTTAGAATAGATCATGGATCAATAATATATATACTTTATGGGGTCCCCAACCGATATTTCGATGCGTTACACACAGAATGACTAACAATAAGTGAGTATACCCCCATACTATGGAGGGTATAAAAACTCCTATCAATTACTGTTGTAACCGTAGTGCTTCTTTCTGAAAGTGAGTAAAAAAACAAGTGAGAGTGTTAAATTCGGCTATGCCGAATCTATGATACCCTCCAACATGTTAAAACATATAAAAAATCCAGGGTCGTTTTTTTTGGGGGGGGGGGGGGGGGGCTCGGTGGGGGTGGTGAGGGATACTTTAATATAAATAATGGCAAAAAAATATGTACAAATGGCGTTTTTTAAGAGGTTTTTTTAGTTTGTTAAGGGGGAACTTTTTTCCCCCTGGCCCGATTTTGCCCATTTCCGAACTTAACCGGCCTATGAACATTATACATATTCTGACCAATTTTCAGGGGTCTAGCTCTTTTATTTTGGACTGAATCGTGTTTTATACAGACGGACGGACGGACGGACGGACGGACGGACATTCATAGAACGACTTAGAATCGATCATAGATCAATAATATATATATTTTATGGGGTCCCCGACCGATATTTTTATGCGTTACAAACGGAATGACAAAGTGAGTATACCCCCATACTGTGGTTGGAGGGTATAATTAAGGATTTGAAATGCATTTGCTCGTGGTGATAGTTTTGTGAAAAGTTGTTGCAGCGCCATCTGATGTTTGTCTTGCTGAACTTTAAATTTTGTTGAAAATTTTGAAAGATTTTTGAAATTTTAGTTTTTGTATTTTATTTTTGTATAAATAACAGCTTCGTGAGTGTGAGTGAAGTAAAGTGAGTCATAAATCACTAATGCGCTCATCTCTTATATAAACTTATAAATATTAAAACAAAATTATGCTCTGTCTGTCTGTTATTGTAAGAGATTAGTTAAAATTCGAAAATAAAATTAAAATTCGTAAAACATTAATTGACATTAGAAAATTAAAACTCAAAGAAGATAAATTGTAATTCGAAAAAGATCAATTGAAATTTGTAAAAAATCAATTGATATCACAGTGCAACAACCAAAATCGGAATGGAATGAAACCGAAAGCAAATGAAAGTTGACATATTTCATAACAAAACCCTCAAGACTTTTTTTTTAGTTCAGCGCTAAATTTTTTTACATGCATTTGAAGTTGGTGGACTTTTATTATACATAATTATAATAATAACTGCTTGAAAACTGTATAAGTGGCGTATGCTTAATTTTGTAATTGCCTTTAAATAACAATCATACGCAACGGTGCACAATGGTTTATTTTTAATAATTTGGCTATTTAGTAAGTAGGCACGGGACCGATTGCAACGAAATTTATACCGGTTATAGGTAATGCAATTTCGAGCTTAAGTTTGGACGCTGGACCCCACATGTCCAATAAAGGCACCACCAGGAGCCCCTAAAAAATGGCATGTTTGGTACACAAAAAAAATCACCAACTTTAAATGCGCGTAAAAAAATCTATAGCTGAACTAAAAAAGCCTTTAGGGTTTTGTTGTGTAAAATGTCAACATTCATTCAAGAAAAATCAATTAAAATTTGAAAATTCTAATTGAAATTCGAAAAAAGAACAAATATATTTTGTAATAGATTAATTAAAATTCGAAAAATATCAATTGAAATCAATGTTGGCAATCGATACCTTTTCAATACCGTTATCCGTTTCAAAACCCTTTAAATTGAATACCGGTACCAATACCAATACCGAAACTTAGTTTTGGTATCGGATACCGGTATCCAAAAACCTTTTCCTTCGGTACCGGTACGTACCGGTATTGAAACGGTATTGAAACGGTTTTTCCTAAAAACATGTTTTTTTTACAAAAAAAAAAAATAATAGAAAATTTGTAATTTTTTTGGTTTTTGTAAATGAAAAATCGTACTCCAAATGCCTCCTCGAAGTCTCATAAAAATCAAAAAAATCTTTGGGCACCCACATCGTGGATTAAGTAAAAATTTCCAAAAAAAATCATATTTCAACCGCTATGCGGGAGCAGAAGAAAATTATTGGTTTTCACGAAATTTTTTTGAAATCATTTAGACTCTCAATAGAAACTTTCCGCAACCCTTAGTATAGTTAAGTTTTTGGGGATTTTTTTTAATCCGCGATGTGGGTGCCCAAGGAGATTTTTTGATATTTATAGGACTTCGTGTTTCAAAAATTATTACAAAATCGTGAATTTCAAATTGGTTTCACCTTTAGTCCATGTGTTGAAAAACCCGTTAAACCAGCTTTAAAAACATGGAAGAGTCATAGAAAAATATTTAACAAAGTATTATTGTCACTCACAAATATTTTTACAATTAAGCAAAAAAAAACTTACACTCGAAAAAAAATTTTTGTATTTTTTTTCAAAAATGTCTAAAAAAAGTTTTTTACTCAAAATAAAATATTTCTAATCAAAATTGTCAATTTTTTTTTTTAAGTTAAAAAACTAACTATCACTTTAAAAGGGCACCGTGGATATTCATGGATTCGGCTAACAAGGAGAGTCTCCCTGGTGTCACCCTCCGATCTTCATGACATTTGGATATGTTGTTCAGAACGAAAATTAATTCGACACGTATATTTTTTAGCGGCCCAAACGCATTTTTAGTGGGTTCGATTTGTATGGAGGGAAATTGACCTTTTTCAGTTTTTTACGATTTATGTCTATTTGCTCAAAACTAATATAGGCGTATTTGGTATTAGATTAAAGGTAATTAAAATACCTATCTTGTGATGCTAACAACGTGTAAAAAAAGTAAATATTTTTCGACTTATTAACAAAAATGTCCAAAATTTTTACTCAATATGACGAAAAGTTGTGCATGTTAGGACACGTTCTTTGCACATGAAGATAGGTTTTCCAAAGACCTTTCATTTGGTACGTAACATGATTAGGTTTATTTGTATAATATACATATGAGATAAACGCAAAAAAATTGAAAAATGACCGTTTCTACCCCCTCATTTTCACCCCCTAAATATGAATTTGGGCCACTAAAAAAATACGTGTCCCTTTATTTTTTATACTCTACAAAATAAAACCAATTGCATAAATATCGGCGGGTGACACCAGGGAGACCTTCCTTGTAAGTCGAATTTTACTCTTCTACTTTTTTTACATATTTTTTTTTACTTTCTGTAACAAATGCAACCTTTTTATGTCAGAATAACTTCAAAGTCCTGCACTTTGATCAAGGGGATAAGAAAATTACAGTTTTCTCGGTCCGCCCCCTTTTGTAGGTGTGGTCCGGCAACGTCCCCGCCGACACCCTAAGAAAACGCAATTTTAATTTTTTTTCACATTTTAAAGCGCATTTTAGCAAAAATGCTAAGAATAAATACGTAAATACGTGTTTTAGTATTAAAATTGAAAAAAAAAATTTAAGTTTTTATGCGTTTTTTATATATTTAAAATTTTTTTCGATAATACCGGTACGTACCGGTATCGACGTTTCGGTATCGGTAATACCGTAACCGATTCAACTCAAATACCGTAACCGATACCGATACCGAAATAAATAAAAAAACGATACCAATACCGATATCGATACCGTTATTCGTTTCGATTGCCAACCTTGATTGAAATAGAACAATATTGTGCCAAATTCTGCCTTATAACCCATGAGGGCATAGTTCCATGGAATCCAAAAATTTAATCTAAAAATTTAAGCAAATTCTTTTAAATGAATAACTGCATCTATATGATGTGAATAATTATAAACAAAAAAAAAATCGGCACAACTTGTTACACTCAATCAGAAACAAATTAAACATTGAAATTTTCTAAAAAAAAATAAAATTATGCATAATTTTTTTATTTAAATAAAAACCCGCAAAAACCACAATTGTTAATGGCAATCATATTTAGAATTTTTTTCATTATTTTCAGAAATATAAAAAAATTAACATTTCATTTAGTAATTTAAGGTAAAACAAAAACAAATGCAGTGATGAATACAAAATACCCTAAAAAAATTAATTGTTATTCCAAAAAGATTTATTGTAAATCGAAGAAAATAAAAAAAAAAATAATATTAAAAATTAATCTTTTTCGAATTGCAATTGAAAATATGCACAGTTAAAAATATATACACAAAATATGCAATTAAAACAAAAATATGCAAAAACAAATCGATGCCATTTTAACGCATATTTCTTGATTCGGAAAGATAATTGGTTGATATCGTTTTTAGACTATCAAAAAAAAGCATGCATTTGCATTGAAATCCCTTTGTCGATATTTCGATATGTTACACATTTAATCACAATATTAATACACCCTGATTTTTCAATGTAGGGTAAACAATTATAATTTAATATTATTAAATGAAACGTGTACGCAGGAAAATACCGAAAAGAAAATAGTAAATTAAAACCATATGGGCTATCAAAACCAAAAAAATAAAAATATGATGATGAATTTATTATACATATATTTTTTTGCAAAGTGAAAAAAAAAAATTTAATATATTTTAGGTATGAGTATTTTTCAAAAAAAATTTGTTTAAATACACTTTAAGAACATTTTAAATATAAATAGTATAAACGTACATTTTTACTACACGTAAGCAAATACAAATAACCCAGCAAAAATTTTTATTGTATATCAAGCAAAAAATATTTTTATACAATTTTTCATTATACGAGTCTGTAGAAATTATTTTTACTTGGCCAATTTGATGAAACTGCATGAAATGACAAAATTAATTCAATTCTACCAAGTTTTAGGTAATTTATCATAATTTATTGCAATTATTTTGTCAAAATATTTAACAATACTGCGCGTTGTAAACGTATTAAAATTAGGTATACGTACCGCGTATTGAAGTAATGATAAATAATTCAAAATTATACTTTACTAAACTCAATTGATCAACTTTTGTTTTACAAAAAGTCTATAATCAATATTTTATTTTCTATAGAAATTGGTATTGTATTTAAAATTAAGTTAAAAAAATTGTAAGAAAAATAAATTTAAAGTCGACTTTAAAAAGAAAAAAAAAAATATTTTTGTTTGGTTAGACCCATAGTGCAGGGTGCTTTTTTACATTATTGAACTTGCACGGTCTAATTTATTACAAATCCTGATTAATATTATTAATCATCCCATGATACCTTTTTACAAAACTAATGACTCATTCTTTGAATTTGTACAAATCTTTGCTGGGAATTTTTTGTGCTTTTAAACTTTTAAGAGCAATTTATTTAAATGTAAATATGAATTTAACAAAAAAAAAATATTAATATTAAAATTTTTTTTACACATTTTCTGCAAGATTTACAAAAAATTATTTATAAAGCTTAAGATCATAAATTTTTGATATTAACAATATACACTTGAAGAAAAAAAATGCAGGTTAACACAATTATGCACATAAATCAATACATACTTTAACGCTTGCATTAATTTTATTTGTTTATTAAATTAAAATTAAACCAAGATACTTATGTACGACTTGCTACCAATATTGTTAAATAAGAAGATTTTGGCGGCAAATGGGGACTTAAGTTTTAGAATGCAATAAATATTTCCATATCTACTAAAAATAAAAAAAATGTTTGAAATTCAAAAACTCAACTTTAAATTTAAACAATTAAAAAAGTTCAATTCGGCCTTTCCGAGTGATTTGATACCCTTAACAACGTAAAAAAACACTATTTGCAAAAAAAATTTTTTGGTGAAAAAAAAAAAAATTCTGGGATTTTTTTTTTTAAATGTTTGCACTTGTTAAAATACCATTCTGTGTCAAATTCTGTTCACATATGCCAACCATCAGCCAATTTAAAGGATTTTGTATTTTTAGGCTAAGTGGAATGTTCCAAAATTTTCGAGGTGTTCTTACATTTTCGTTCATAACTTTTGAACCGCTGAACCGCTTTCGCTCAAATGCAATACCAAACAGCTCAGGGCAACAACAAGTAAATTTGCTAAGTCTCAGTCATATATGAGGCATCTAACACCAAATGTCCCGCTACAGAAAAACATGTGTCCCGTAAATTTCTGAATAGGTTGTTTGAATAGCCCTATATGGAACTAAGAAAATTGCGTTTTTTGTTTTTCTAATTTTCAAAAACTGGGCTTAGGAGGCGTGGTCAAATATTAGAAAAATGGTCAAATTTGTGGCGACTTGCCTTGATTAAATATTTACCACATTAAAACGGAATGCACTACAATCTCAAAAATTTACATTCTTATATAGTTTTGTATGGTCTATCGACCAATTTTTTTGTTTTTTTTTTTTTGGAAAATTTTCAGAACCCGTTCTGAAATTTTGCATTTTTTAAAAAAGTAAATTTATCAAAAATCCGGCCACTTTATTATACCCTCCACTTAGTGATAGAGGGTATATATAAGTTTGTCATTCCGTTTGTAACTCATCGAAATATCGATCTGGGACCCCATAAAGTATATGGGGCATTCCAAGCCAAATCACTCACTTTTAGACCCGACCCGTTTCGATTTATTTTATTTTTGGATATGTTTTAGTATTTATTAAATGCAACTCGGAGACCAATTTTCAGCCTTTTATTTCAAGATGGTGTTGAGTAATCATTTTTTCAAAATGGCGATTTTCTCAAAAAAATTAAAAAATTGAAATTTTTAGTTAATTTTGACCATTAAAAAATATAGATATTTTAAAAAAAGTTGGACAACGTTTTGTTGGTATTTTAATGTAGTTTTAGAAAAAAAATATGAAAAAATTATTCGAAGTAATTATCACTTATTTTTTGACGTTTAAATATTAAAATCGACTTTTTGAAAAAGTCCGAAACCTTCGATTTTTTTGTAAAAAACTATAAAAATTCTACTCTTAATTACGCAACTTTTAAGCCATAATTCGAGATGTGATCACAATTCTTTCTATTTTTTTTTTTAATTTTTAAAATTGCACCTTTAATTTTTTGGCTCTGATTTATTTTATATGGTGTTCCAAAAAAAATAAATTGGTAGATATTGACCCTAACTTACCCTAGATATATTCATTTCGAGGTAAAAATACGTCTCACAAAAATTTAGGACGATCGGAAATGGGTAAGGCGTTTTGCATGGTCCTTGAAGTTTAAAAAACGGATTACAAGGAAAAATATGATTTTTTTTCTGTTTTCGCAATTTTTTTGGTATTTTAAGTTAAGTTTAAATTCAAGTGATTACAGAATTATGATGAGGAGTAAAATGCCTTTCTAATAAGGTTCTAAAAACTAAAATCGGTTGAATATCAGCCAAGTTATTACAACTTCCCCAGGCATCTAGCGTGTGTCATACCACTTGATTAAAGAATACGAGTCCCTTTTTTAAATTTATTGAAATTTTCTACTGTAATAACATTTTTTCATTATTAATGTTTTAGTGTAATATTTTTTTAATTTTTCCAAATTTTAAAACAAAAAAAAAAAATTTTTTTTTAAATCGAGATTTCAAAAGGGTGTTGAAAATGCAGGCATTTTTAGCATTAATTTAAAACATGTTAGAAAAACACAATATGAAAAATACTTGTTATCTAAATACATTTGAACTTGAAGAATAAAAAGATGTTATTACAATAGAAAATTTCAATAAATTTAAAAAAAGGGCCTCGTATTTTTTAATCAAGTTGTATGGCACACGCTAGATGCCTGGGGAAGTTGTAATAACTTGGCTGATTTTCAACCGATTTTAGTTTTTAGTACCTTATTAGAAAGGCATTTTACTCCACATCATAATTCTGTAATCACTTGAATTAAAACTTAACTTAAAATACCAAAAAAATTTCGAAAACAGAAAAAAAATCATATTTTTCCTTGTAATCCGTTTTTTAAACTTCAAGGACCATGCAAAACGCCTTACCCATTTCCGCTCGTCCTAAATTTTTGTGAGACGTATTTTTACCTCGAAATGAATATATCTAGGGTAATATAGGGTCAATATCTACCAATTTATTTTTTTTGGAACACCATATAAAATAAATCAGAGCCAAAAAATTAAAGGTGCAATTTTAAAAATTAAAAAAAAAATAGAAAGGATTGTGATCACATCTCGAGTTATAGCTTAAAAGTTGCGTAATTAAGAGTAGAATTTTTATAGTTTTTTACAAAAAAATCGAAGGTTTCGGACTTTTTCAAAAAATCGATTTTAATTTTTAAACGTCAAAAGAAAAGTGATAATTACTTCGAATAATTTTTTCATATTTTTTTTCTAAAACTACATTTAAATGCCAACAAAACGTTGTCCAACTTTTTTTAAAATATCTATATTTTTTAATGGTCAAAATTAATTAAAAATTTCAATTTTTTAATTTTTTGGAGAAAATCGCCATTTTGAAAAATTGATTACTCAACACCATCTTGAAATAAAAGGCTGAAAATTGGTCTCCGAGTTGCATTTAATAAATACTAAAACATATCCAAAAATAAAATAAATCGAAAGGGGTCGGGTCTAAAAGTGAGTGATTTGGCATGGAATGCCCCATATATATTCATGATGCCCGATCGATTTTAAGACATTCTAGCGATGTCCGTCTGTCCGTCTGTCTGACTGTCTGTCTGTGGAAAATGCTGTCGCGGACAAAATATTGCACAGAGATGACTGAAACTTAACATATTTATTGGAAGTTCTCCCGAGAAGTTTGGTATTGCATTTGAGCGATATCGGTTCAGCGGTTCAAAAGTTATGAACGAAAATGTAAGCACACCTCAAAAATTTCAGTACATTCAACATAACCTAAAAGTACAAAATGCTTTAATTCGGCTTCTGGTTCACATACGTGAACATAATTGAACACCAAATGGTATTTAAACAAGTACGAACATATTTTTTGACAAAAAAAAAAAAAATCGCGGATTTTTTTTTTACCAAATTTTTTTTTTCGCGGAAATTTTTTTTTCAAAAAAAATTTTTTTTTTCAAAAGTAATTTCCTGTTAAATAAAGTTTTTTGCAATAATCTTTTTGAAATTGTGGAGGGTATCACTACATTCGGCAAGCCCGAATTTAACTTTTTTACTTGTTTTTAAGTTTAGTTGTTTGTCCATCCACACAAAAAAAAATCAGACACTCGTTTTTCGTTTTTTTTTTCGAGAAAATCGCATTTGAATTTTAAATTTCATAACAATTTTGTAATTTGCTTGTATTTTCTTGTTTTAATGGTGCGAATGAGTGTTATTAATTGCATAAATATTCCTTATACGCTCTGTTGAAACAAGAAAATACAGCAAATTACTAAATTGTTATGAAATTTAAAATTCAAAAGCGATTTTCTCGAAAAAAATGAAAAATGTGTTTCTGAATTTTTTTGTGTTGATGGACAAACATCTAAACTTAAAAAAAAAAAATAAAAAAAATGGCCGGATTTTTGATAAATTGACTTTTTTAAAAAATGGAAAATTTCAGAACGGGTTCTGAAAATTTTCCAAAAAAAATAAATTTTAATCGATAGCCCATACCAAACTATATTAGAATGTAAATTTTTGAGATTGTGGTGCATTCCGTTTTAATGTGATAAATATTTAATCAAGGCAACTCGCCATAAATTTGACAATTTTTCCAATATTTGACCACGCCTCCTAAGTCCAGTTTTTGAAAAATTTAAAAACTGAAAACGCAATTTTCTAAGTTCCATACAGGGCTATCCATACAACTAACTCAGAAGTTTACGGTACACATGTTTTTTTCGCTGGAGATTTGGTGTGGAATGCCTCATTACATGTTTCATACTAAATTTTGCATGCTGAACATGAATTTGTCAACAAAAAATTTAAAAAGAAAAAAAAAAGTGGCCGGATTTTTGATAAATTGACATTTTTAAAAAATGGATAATTTCTAGGGATGTCGCGAATATTCGTCACTATTCGGTATTCGGCATATTCGGCATGTTTTTTGAATATTCGGTTAAATAAATATTCGGTAACAGTTTGCCGAATATTCGGCAAAATTTAAATTATTTAAAAAAACAATTTTTTTTTAACGTTTGACTCTTTATTGTAGTAATTTCAGTTTATTTTTTATACAAAAAAACTTGAGCACTTGATTAAAATTCGAATTGTTAAGGTACCAGAAAAAATAGTGTCAACAATAGCGTTGTTGTCTTTTAATCTGGTACTTTTTTTTAATATTTTACATAGGTAAAATACAGGCGTATGAATAATTAAATTATTCGGCAAATATTCGTATTCGGTTCCAACTGAATACCGAATAGTAAATATTCGGTAAAATGCCGAATACGCTATTCGCGACATCCCTAATAATTTCAGAACGGGTTCTGAAAATTTTCAAAAAAAAAAAATAAAAAATTAATCGATTTCCCATACAAAACTATATTAGAATGTAAATTTTTGACATTGTGGTGCGTTCCGTTTTAATGTGATAAATATTTAATCAAGGCAACTCGCCACCAATTTGACCATTTTTCCAATATTTGACCACGCCTCCTAAGCCCAGTTTTTGAAAAAACAAAAACGCAATTTTCTAAGTTCCATATAGGGCTATCCATACAACCTATTCAGAAGTTTACGGTACACATGTTTTTTTTTGCTGGACATTTGGTGTGGAATGCCTCATATTTGAGATCATAGTTCAATTCTACTCTAACGCTTTATACCAGTTTTTTATTCCAGCCAGTGGCTGCTGTGCAGGCTTTCAAAAAAGGCAAAAATCGCGTTTTTTCGCATTTTCAACCGCGAATAATTAAAATTCTGGACGTGATGGAAAAATTTGCAGTACAGATTTGGAATCAGCGAGTCAAAATCTTTTAAAATTTTATAAGAAACTTCAAAAAATAAAAAATAACCCACATAAGAACGTAAAAACTAATGATTTATCTTTAAAAAATGCCAACAATTCTAAAAAAATAACATACACAAATCATTAAAAACTAAAGAAGAATCACTTATTTTTACTTACAGAACAAAAATAAATGACTTTAAAAATTGAATGCTACACACAAAAAATTATTGGCTAAAAATTTTCAATTAAATGTATTGATCAACAAAATTTAAATTAGTCAATCAATGTTTCGATTAAAATTTTTGCTATTTTTTGTTAAAAATTTTCAACATACCAGATTTTTTTCGCTTTAATTTATTTGAATAGATTAATCCAAAAATATACCAAATAATCGGGCTTTACTTTTTTTTTATTGTTGGCAACATATTAGAAAGCAAAAAAGATGAACTTTTTGATAATTTTGTCATAAGCTTACAATTCATTTGTTAAATCAATCATTATTTTGATTGACTTTAAATAAAAAATCGATCAAATTTTTGATCAAAATCGAAAAATTGTTTGATTGAAAAAAATTTCAATCAATCACCTACAATTTGATGATTGGTATAAAAATTTTTTTAATTGGAGGAATTTCAATCAAAAAATTGATTGAATCCGCGTTTTTGTTGATTGAAATTCGTTTCAAATTTTTTCTGTGTAATGAAAGTCTTTATTTTTTATGTTGTTATTTTAGAAACAAAAAAACAGAAGTAGTCATTTAAAAAAACTGAACATTGAACAAATGGTTTTTCTTTTAAAAACGACAAAACGTAAAACTTTTTTAATTAATTTCAAACAGTTAATGACATAATTTTTTAGGTGTGTGTTATCCAAAAAAAACGGACATGGATTTTTGTTAATCGACAAAATTTTTTCAGATAAATCATTGCAGTACCTATTAGAAAGCAAATAAGTAGCATTTTTTCTCTTGGCAGAGTCTGTTTTTTATCCAATTTTTAAACTTCTTTTTTTTCAACACATATTTTAAAGTGAAAGTTTGAAGACTTAAAAAAATATGAATTTTTTCTTAAAATATTCAAAAACTATTGTTTACTATTTGTGCTAAAAATAGAAGATAGTAAACAATATATATTTTTTTGTTATTTTAAAGTTGAATAAATATATTTAAGTGCTATTTTAGCTTTTTTCTCAATTTAAAATCAGTAAACTATTTTTAAAAAGTATTGGTAATATTACCAACTTTATAATTTTATTTTTAAATAAATAATAATAAAAAAACTCACTCTTCTTGAAGCCATTTTGATGCTAAATTTGTAGTTTGTTTCTGTTTTTTAATAAACCAAATTTCAATAAACTTTTGTTTTTTTAATACTAATATTTTTTCTATGCTGTAATGTTGTAACAATTTCAAATCACTTTAATTTTAATACTTTTTTTTTTTAAATAAAACAAATTTTTAATACTGTAATTATGTATAATTTTTCAAAATTTTTTTGTTTTCTCTTAAAATCAATATTTTTATTTTTTTAAATTTTTTTTTCTCAAAAATTTTGAAATTTCGTAATGAAAATTTTTGATTTTTTTTTTTCTACAATTTAAATTTCTTTGAATGCGAGTATATTTTTTTTTCAAAAAATAATAAATATTTTGTAAAATTTCTTTAATTATTTTATTTTTTTTTGTTTTCTGTTCGCGACAATAACTTTTAACTCAACGGTTTGGTAGAAATTTTAAAACTAAAAGTATTTAAGCGAAAAAATTATTGTATATAGAATATAATGATTCTGATTTTTTGTGTGTGTTGTTGTGATTTGTTGTATTTTTTTGTTTTTATTTTTATTTTTTTTTTGTTAAAGGTTGTTGTATTTGCTTAGTGTTGCTGCTGCACTAATAACAAACGTTTATGAGCGCATAATGGGATAAAGATTCCTATGTGCGGTAGAAAAAATTTAAAAATAATTTTAATGGTATTTTTTCAAATGTGTAAAATTTATATAGAAGAAAAATGTGTCATTAAAAATCAGATAAAATATAACTGACATAATCGTATACACATGAGGAGAACGTGTTGAAAGGCGTTATGACTAGGGTGACCATTTTGTTCTGAACTCAAATCAGTACACCCCCTTTTTTTAAGAAATAGTATTTCAGTAAAAACAACTGCTTAAAAACAACAGCCATATTTTGCAGAAAATTTAGTTGACTTCAAACAACTTCATTTGAGTTCTTTGATCGTTTCAGCTTTGACAATAAAACAAAAACACACAGGTATTGAGAATAAGAATGTCCCTCAGATTCTGAGAACTTTTTCCCATAAGTTTTGATAACTTTTTCTTTTAGAAAACTTCCAAAATAATACGCGCATTTAAATAGCAATGGTGTTCTGAGAGCTTTTTCAAATAAATTCGAATGACATTACCTCATCGAACATCTCAGAATGATTTGGATTCATGCAATTATTACATTATATTTCTAAAAATATGGAAAATTCATCATCCTGTGAACTTTTTATTTATAGAAAACTTTAAAGATTTCGTGTGCCTTTTCATATAAGATTTTATGAAGATAAAAATTACATAATGCTCAGATAGTAAATTTTTGCTTTGGGGAACCTCTTGATTCACGAACTCTAAACTCATTAGAATTAATTCATTTTAAATTATCTCATTGTCAGACTTAAGTTATAAAAACTGTTCTGACAAATTATTTTTTGTTTAGAATTTTCAAATAAAAGTATTTTTTATATTGAAATGTTCAAAAATCAGTACAATCAGTACATATTTTAAAAAATCAGTACAAATCAGTACAACGTTTTTTGATCAGTACACGTATTCAAAAATCAGTACATGTACTGATCAAATCAGTACGAATGGTCAGCCTAGTTATGACTAAACAACGCAGAGTGAGTTGAAACATATGAGGCATTCCACACCAAATGTCCAGCGAAAAAAACATGTGTACACTCAAAAAAAAAACGTGGGTATTTAATACTAAAAATTTAACTAAATTTTAGTCCAAAAGGACCTAGTGCAGGAATTAGTTACCAATACTAAAATTTTTTACTAATATTATTCAAAACCAGTAAAAATTACTAATTTTAGTACTTTGAAGATACTAAAATTAGTAACTTATTAGTAGATTTTGGTAGAAACTCACTTACTAAACCTTTTACTGTAGAATTATTTTGAGTGTAACGTAAATTTCGGAATAGGTTGTATGGATAATCCTATATGTAACTAAGAAAATTGCATTTTTGGTTTTTAAATTTTTTAAAAACTGGGCTTAGGAGGCGTGGTCAAATATTGGGAAAATTGTAAAATTTGTGTCGAGTTGCCTTGTTTAAATATTTATCAAATTAAAGCGGAATGCACCACAATCTCAAAAATTTACATTCTTGTATAAATTTGTATGGGCTATCGATTAAAATTTTTTTTTTGGAAATTTTCGGAACCCGTTCTGAAATTTTCCATTTTTTAATAAAGTAAATTTATCAAAAATCCGGCCACTTTTGTTTTTTCTTAATTTTTTTTAAAAAGTTTAGATATTTGTCTATCCACAAAAAAAATTCAGACATGTGATTTTCGTTTTTTTGCAAGAAAATCGCATTTGAATTTTGAATTTCATAACAATTTAGTAATTTGCTTATATTTTCTTGTTTCAACATAGCGAATGAGTAATATTTATGCAAATATTGAATACTCAGTCGCTACGTTGAAACAAGAAAATACAAGCAAATTACTAAATTGTTATGAAATTTAATATTCAAATGCAATTTTCTCGAAAAAAAACGAAAAACGCATCTAATCTTTTAAAAAAAAATGTTTAAAAAAAAGTGACCGGATTTTTGATAAATTTACTTTTTTAAAAAATGGCAAATTTCAGAGCGGGTTTTGAAAATTTTCCCCAAAAAAAATGTAATCGATAGCCTATACAAAACTATACAAGAATAAAAATTTGTGAGATTGTAGTGCATTCCGTTTTAATTTGATAAATATTTAAACAAGATAACTCGACACAAATTTGATCCTTTTTCCAATATTTTACCACGCCTCCTAAGCCCAAATTTTGAAAAATTGAAAAACCAAAAACGCAATTTTCTTAGCTCCATATAGGGCTATCCATACAATCTATTCAGAAATTCACGGGCACATGTTTTTCTGTAGCGGGACGTTTGGTATGGAATGCCTCATATATAAACTTGGGAGTAATTCAGAAAAGCCATTTATTATTAATATTTATATTTTTAGGCTAACTATACGCTATTTAGTGAAAAAAATATTTAACGAAAAAAAAAAATTATAGAAAAAATTTTTTATTTATTATAAAAATTGGCTCCTACCGCTCTAACTGCTCCAAGGGTGCCCCAAGAGATGTCAAATGTGTGACCGACCCCAAATATTTTTCTATCCTAACATTTTCTTAGAATATACCTAACCTCTATCTTTAACCCTTGAGGTAGTCCACATACAATTGTTTTTATTTTTTTTTATAAATTTGTATTATGAAATCAGCTCCTACCGCCCCCATAGTGACTCTTAGAGTGGTAACAAATAAATCCAACCCACATTAATTCTAACCTCCTAACATTTTTTCAGAATAAATTTATACCGTGTCTCCACTCAATAATAGTGCTTCCATACAAAATGTAATTTTTATAAAATCTGCTTCTACAGCTCTAACTGCTCGAAGGGTGCCCCTAGAGATGTCGAATGTGTGACCGACCCCCAATAGTTTTTCAACCCCAACATTTTCTTAGAATATACCCACCCTCTGTTTTTAAATCTTGAGAGGGTCCCCATACAATTTATTTTCTATTTTTTTATAAATTTATTTTATGAAATTAGCTCCTACCACTAATATAGTGCGTCTTAGAGTGGTAACCATTAAGACCGAACCCCCATTATTTTTTCCGAAATTATTTTTTGGAATATACTTATAACGAATCTCCACTCGATAATGGCACTGCCATACAAAGTTATATTTTTATAAAATCAGCTTCTACATCTCTAACTGCCCCAAGGGTGCCCCTTTTAGAGGGGTTAACAATGTTCTCTTAAGCTGAAATTTTTTTCTAAGTAAACATTATCAAATTGAATTAAGGCAGATTTTCAATGGATCGAGGGCAGCGGAAGGTGACCACCGATTTCCATGACATTTTTACCAAATTGTTTTTACATCTTTTCCAACACATCTATCGGTGAGCCGGAACAAAATTTGGCAAAAAGCTAAACTCGATCCATCCTATATATACTAGAGATGGGCGCTTGAGTGAATTTTGACTCACACTCACTCACTCACGCTCACGACAGGATTTTTTCAATTACGCACACGCAATCACTAGCATATTTTTTCTACTCACAATCAAGTATCAAAATTATTATGGGATGAAAGCCTGTTAAAACACAGCAAAATTCTTTTGGATATGAACAGGAAGCAACTTAGAGCTACAGTTAACCTCATTACTGGTCATAACACATTGGGTAAACACATGGTAACAATTAGAATAAGAAATGATGATACATGCAGATGGTGCAGGGAATCCGTAGAAGACACCTACCATTTCTTATGTGAATGCCCTGCACTATCATTTAGAAGATTTAAAATTTTTGGTTCTTATATTTTTCAGAATTTATCAGAACTTCGGGGCACAAATCCTTGGACTCTACTGGCGTTTATTAAAGCACCAAAATGGGACGCATAAGGCGAACAACTTAGGACTAAACAGAGAAGAGGGAAAAGAATTAAAGGAATCATAATGGGCCATCACCTGGCCTCTATGGACGCTGGTTTCCGCCAGCGTCATCCTTCATAACCTAACCTAACCTATCAAGTGAGTAAATTAAAGACAACACACACTCGCGTGAACTTACGCAACATCACTCACACCCACGAAACTCATATTTCTACAAAAAAATTTTAGAATTTAAAATTTCAAAAATCTAACAAAATTCCCTGCAGAAAAAGTGATAGGTCCATGGTAGGTCACGTGACCTATCACAAAGTCGACACCTTTCATATAAAAATACCTTTCACTTTTGTTAGGGAATGTCTCAGCCCCGGATATATCAACACAACCCGTGCCCGGTTGTACTCATATTTTTGTAAACGAACTTTGAAAATTTTCGAAACTTAGAAAATTATTCAACATTTTTTTTGCTTAAAAATTCTTGTTATTCCAAAACGCTAAAAAAATTGTCAAAAAAAAATTTATGTCCGGGACCACGAAAATTTTCCAAAAAAAAATTCCAGACTTGGAATTTGTACAGGCTACAGGGTATAATGAGTCTGTAATTATGTTTTTTTTTTACTACCCGAATTATTGGTCCCTTTAACATACTGATCGACAGTACCTTTTTACCCGTTAGAGCACGTTTCCAGAGCCCCGACCTCACGGGTGCCCCATTAGGCCAATAAATTCGCTTAGACAAAAACTGGAGCTTAATTTTTCAGATTCCAAAACATTTTTCGTCTAGAAAAAGTCACAGATTCTGAGACATTTTTCGAAAGAAAAAGTTTCAGATTCTGAAACATTTCTCGTATAAAAAAAGTCTCAGATTTTGAGACATTTTTCGAAAAAAAAATTCAGATTCGAAGACATTTTCCGTCTAGAAAAAGTCCCAGATTCTGAGACTAATGGCAAACGTTGGTGTATTGCATGGTCGGTCTTGAATGAATAAAATTTTCTTGCTGTCCAATTTTCAGTTGACCCATAGTGCGACGACATCTACTATGAAAACATTGAAATAAAAAGACATTTTGAAGGTACATACATATGAGTATCTGTCTGTCTGTGTAAGTGTGTAATTTGTATACAGTTTTGGTTTTTTAAATTAAACATTTTTCATTCGATTTTGATTTTTTTTGTGGCCAATGTTGCCAGCCAACAACTATCAGCTGGTTAATGCTGTGGCTCATGTTGTTTTTGTTGTGGTTGCCGTGTATGTCATTCGTCATCACTGGCAACAAAACAAGCAGCAGCAACAACAACAAAGCAACAAACAGCCAACAAACAACCAAATACATCATCTTAGCATCATCATCATAATAATGATGATCACGATCGAGTATTTGAATTTGAATTTCGTGTTGTTGATCTTGCTAAAATATAGAAAAGAAAAAACAAAATAGAAAACAAAGATTGCGGTATTTGAATACCCTGCACCTGTACAACTAAGATTTGCTGATTTTGTGGGATCGTTTGTAAAATTTTTAAGTTTTTATTACGATATAGCGTAAAGAAAGGAAAAATTGATCCGGAAAATGGAAATCTCTTTTATAAAATGTTTAAAACTTTTCAAGGGACAAACGAGTGTAAAAAATAAATATGATTTGGTGTGGTCATATCTGATCAGATCTGGCAGACCTTAAATTTGATCACCATTTGATGGATCTATTATCGAACATATGAGGCATTCCACACCAAATGTCCAGCGAAAAAAAAACACGTGTACCGTAAACTTCTGAATAAGTTCTATTAATAGCCCTATATGGAACTTAGAAAATTGCGTTTTCGGTTTTTCAATTTTTCAAAAACTGGGCTTAGGAGGCGTGGTCAAATATTGGAAAAATGGTCAAATTTGTGGCGAGTTGCCTTGATTAAATATTTATCACATTAAAACGGAATGCACCACAATCTCAAAAATTTACATTCTTATATAGTTTTGTATGGGCTATCGATTAAATTTTTTTTTGGAAAATTTTCAGAACCCGTTCTGAAATTTTCCATGTCAATTTATTAAAAAGACATGCCATTTTTTTTTTAATTTTTTTTTTAAGTTTAGATGTTTGTCCATCCACACAAAAAAATTCAGAAACACGTTCTTCGTTTTTTTCGAGAAAATCGCATTTGAACTTTAAATTTCATAACAATTTTGTAATTTGTTTGTGTTTCTTTGTTTTAACGTTGCGAATGAGTAATATTTATGCAATTAATAATACTCATTCGCAACGTTAAATCAAGAAAATACAAGCAAATTACAAAATTGTTATGAAATTTAAAGTTCAAATGCGATTTTCTCGAAAAAAACGAAGAACGTGTTTCTGAATTTTTTTGTGTGGATGGACAAACATTTAGACTTTTAAAAAAAATTTAAAAGAGAAAAAAAAGTGTCATGTTTTTTAATAAATTGACATTTTTAAAAAATGGAAAATTTCAAATCGGGTTCTGAAAATTAAAAAAAAAAAAATTAATCGATAGCCCATACAAAACTATATAAGAATGTAAATTTTTGAGATTGTGGTGCATTCCGTTTTAATGTTATAAATATTTAATCAAGGCAACTCGCCACAAATTTGACCATTTTTCCAATATTTGACCACGCATCCTAAGCCCAGTTTTTGAAAATTAGAAAAACCAAAAACGCAATTTTCTTAGTTCCATATAGGGCTATACAAACACCCTATTCAGAAATTTACGGGACACATGTTTTTCTGTAGCGGGACATTTGGTGTGGAACGCCTCATATCTGATTATATTCCAAAAATGGGACCAACTTTGAGGTCATAAGTCAGATCTGATCAAAATTATATTAATTAAGATTATTTTAAGATACATAGAGTACCAAACCTAAGGGGCCCCAAAATGCCAATGAAATTGCTTATACGAAAATGGAGCAAACATTTCTTTATTTTTCACATTTTCTTATAGAAAAACTCTCAGAATTTAACAGATTTTTCGTATAAGGAGAGAAGGAGAGATTTGTCCATATAAAAAGTCTTAAATTCATAAAAATTTTTCCTGCATAAAAAGTTTCAGATTGTGAAATATTTTTTGTACAGAAAGTTTCAGATTCTGAAATTTTAGAAGTATAAAGTTCATAGAAATTTTTCCAAAATAAAAATTCTCAGATTCTGAGACACTTATCGTATGCAAAGTCTCAGATAGAAAAAAAAAATCAGAATCTCAGCATTCAGATTCTAGGACATTGTTCGTATAGAAAAAGTCTCAGATTCTGAGACATTTTTCGTAAAGAAAAAGTCTCAGATTCTGCGACATTTTTCGTATAGAAAAAGTCTCAGATTCCGAGACAATTTTCGTATAAAAAAGTCTCAGATTCTGAGACATTTTTCGTATAGAAACAGTCTCAGATTCTGAGACATTTTTTGTATTGAAGAAGTCTCTGATTCTGAGACATTTTTTGGATAGAAAAAGTCTCAGATTCTGAGACATTTTTTGTATAGAAAAAGTCTCAGATTATGAGACATTTTTCTTATAGAAAAGGTCTCAGATTCTGAGACATTTTTCTTATAGAAAAAGTCTCAGATTCTGAGACATTTTTCTTATAAAAAATGTTTCAGATTGTGAGAAATTTTTCATATAGAAAAAGTCACAGATTGAGACTTTTTTCTATACGAAAAATTCTTTGATTCCGAGATATTTTTTTGTGGAAAAAGTCTCAGATTCTGAGACATGTTTCTTATAGAAAAAGTCTCAGATTCTGAGACATTTTTCTTATAGAAAATGTCTCAGATTCTGAGACATTTTTCTTATAGAAAAAGTCTCAGATTCTGAGACATTTTTCTTATAGAAAAAGTCTCAGATTCTGAGACATTTTTCTTATAGAAAAAGTCTCAGATTCTGAGACATTTTTCTTATAGAAAAAGTCTCAGATTCTGAGACATTTTTCTTATAGAAAAAGTCTCAGATTCTGAGACATTTTTCTTATAGAAAAAGTCTCAGATTCTGAGACATTTTCTTATAGAAAAAGTCTCAGATTCTGAGACATTTTTCTTATAGAAAAAGTCTCAGATTCTGAGACATTTTTCTTATAGAAATAGTCTCAGATTCTGCGACATTTTTCTTATAGAAAAAGTCTCAGATTCTGAAACGTTTTTCTTATAGAAAAAGTTTTAGGTTCTGGGACATTTTTCTTATAGAAAATGTCTTAGATTCTGAGATATTTTTCTTATAGAAAAAGTATCAGATTTTTCTTATACAAAAAGTCTCAGATTTTTCTTACAGAAAAAGTCTCAGATTTTTCTTACAGAAAAAGTCTCAGATTTTTCTTACAGAAAAAGTCTTAGATTCTGAGACATTTTTCTTATTGAAAAAGTCTCAGATTCTGAGACATTTTTCTTATAGAAAAAGTCTCAGATTCTGAAACATTTTTCTTATAGAAAAAGTATCAGATTCTGCATCATTTTTCTTATAGAAAAAGTCTCAGATTCTGAGACGTTTTTCGTATAGAAAAAGTCTCAGATTCCGAGACAATTTTCGTATAGAAAAAGTCTTAGATTCTGCGACATATTTCCTATAGGAAAAGTCTCAGATGCTGAGACATTTTTCGTACAAAAAAAGTCTAAGATTCTGAGACATTTTTTGTATTGAAAAGTCTCAGATTCTGAGACGTTTTTCGTAAAAAATATTCTTAGATTCTGAAACATTTTTCATATAGAAAATGTCTCAGATTCTGTGAAGTTCTTCGTATAGAAAAAGTTTCATATTCTGAGACATGTTACAAATAGAAAAATTCTCAGATGCTGAGACATTTTTCGTATAGAAAAAGTCTTAGATTCTGAGACATTTTTCGACAATTTAAAGAAGTCTCAGATTCTGAGACATTTTCGTATGAAAAAAGTCTCAAATACTGACAGATTTTCGTAAAAAAATAGAAGGAGATTCTGAGACAATTTTCGTATAGAAAAAAATCAGATTCAGAAAAAGTTTCATATTTTCAGACATTTTTCGTCATGGCATTAATTAGTAAAGAAAAATGACCTCGAGCTTGAATATCCCTATGTAAAATATTTTTTTTTGTAGTTTATTTTTCTTAAATCAGGTAATGAAATTAATTTAATTTGTACCAATAGAGTTTTTTTTTGTCATGCAACTTTTCACTTTCCATCGTGGTCCCAAATTCTTGTGTGCCTAGTGTCCCCGCCATTCCTTAAGACTGGATACATATGGGCAGATCAGTTCAAAAACGAGCACTTTAGACCAGGTCTCATTTTTTTTAACACGGAAAGCTAAAATAAAAGTATCATAAAATTTTTTTCAAACCAAAGTTTGAATTTTAATTTGAATAACACTTGTTTCAAGTATAATTTAAGCTCGGGCTGGAAAATGACATACATAACGTCTTTTCCACCAAACAGCACGAGAAAAATGGTGTTTTTTGGACTGGGATCTTCTGATTTTGTTCATATTGTGTATAAAGATACCCTATGGAGCCATTTTAACATTCCCATTTACAGTTTAATGAAATTTCAAAAACTCGCAATTTTATTTTCGATTTTTATTTTTTTAAAAATCACAAAAAACTTAAAAAGTGGTACAGTTTAAAGAGCTATAACTGCTTAAGTAAATATTAGATTTTTACAATTAAAATTGAAATTAAAAGCTAAAGTCCTCTACTTAAAACGTAAAACTTCATAAAAATTGTGTCATTAAAAAAATGCATTTTTAATGCAAATGCATTTTTTGAGTGCATTTTAGTCAACTTTTGAACCTTTTGATTTTTTTCTCCATTTAAGGGCTAAAATTGCCTGGTAATCGTTTTCTCTCTTCTGGGTTAAAATCCGTCTGTAGTGTTCTTAAAATTCGTTTAAGCTGATTCCAGCACTCTTTTTTTCTCATTTTAATTTGATTGTCTTGTATTGATGATTGTTATTTTCTTGTTTCTATATTTTTAGTATATTTTTCAACAGCTGATCTCAAAACAATTTAATTTTGATTTATTAAATATTTTTTTTTTATGTTTTTAATTCTTTTAATTTTTTATAAATTTTTGTTGTTGTTGCTAAAATACTTGTATGTTGATTCTTTGAAATACCTGAGGGTTTTACAATCAAATTTTTTTATTTTTTTTTTAATGTTACATGTTGGGTTGTGTGCTGTGTGAAACCACCTTTAACATAATTTTTATAGTGTTGTTGACTCATCTTGAATTTTTTTTTTTAAATTTTTCATTTTTTTTTTTTTTGTTTAAATGTTGTTTTTCTTGTGTGTCTGTTGGTGTTAATACAGGTTTCGTTAAATATTTTTTAATAGATAAAATTAATTTATTTGTTTTTTTTTTTGCACTATCCCAGGAACATTTTTTGGAACGTGTTTTAACTGCAATATGTTCTACACAATTTTTAGATATGAAACTATGCAAGACGATTTTCTTGACCGGACATAATACCCGCAAAATTTCTGTTAGTATTTTAATCGAATTTCCCGAAAGACCTAATTTTTTTCATAAGGTGGCAACTCTATTTTTAAATTTAAGATTGTGCAGCTAAAAAAATTAGGTAACACTTATTTTTCTCCCGTTATTCCCATATGCAAGTTTTAGGACAATCGGTGGGTGCCCTCTGAAAGACCTTCCTTGTTACTAGGGTTATTTGTTTTTGACAAGGAGAAGGGAAGAGTTTTACAATTGGGGACTCATAACTTGATCCGTTTATTATCTGGTATTTATTATTACCGGTAACAAAGTTCCGATCAGGCATGTTAGTAATTTAATATTAGGAAATGACTGACTCAGAACTCTAAAATAATGAAACGTTAACTTAATTCTATTTAAAAATAATGTTAATAATCATTTATTTTCATACACTCCTACCACAGTTTTGGGATATAGGTACTCGCTTAGTCATTCTTACTTTCAATTCAAAAGGGCTCGTTAGTCAACTGGTAAAGTAATCAAGTAACAAGTACTCTCTAGTTTTTTTTTAATGAGGTTAAAGTCAAAGTTTGAAATTTTTTTATTTTTAATTTATGAATCAACACAATAAATTTTTAAAATTTTCTGCGAAGTTCTCCTAAAGCCATACCCGTTTTTCCAACACATGAGATAAACTGCCAAAAAATAAGCTATAAGTATATTTTTTTTATTAAATTATGGAAATTCACACTTTTGTTGCTAAAGATTAAAGCTGGGAACGCATTTAAGCGGGCACATTTTGGCGAAAACATTTTAAATATTTGTTTATGAAATTGTCAGCTAGTAGCAAAATTTGTACATTTAGGATGGCAAATGCTAACAAGAAATATAAAAGTTCCCTTATAAATGTGCCATTGGATATATGCACTTTTTGACGCATTTAAAAGGGAAACATTTTATTAAAATATTTTGGCCAAAGCAAAAAGAGGGATTTATAAAAACTTAAGAATGTAAACACATTTTTTTTTAAAAAAGCTGTGACCTATATTTTGGATCCGCCATTTTGATTTTAAAAAATCTGAATTCGTATTCGTGATTAAAGTTGCGCAATAATTTGCTAGTGATAATTTTCAACATTAATTAATAACACTGTAAGTATAATTTTAACTTTTGAAATGACACACAAAAACGCCGAGACACCCCAACTTATTTTTGGGTCATAGAATCCAGTGGTATACTCCGTTTTAAAAAGTTAGCTCAAAATAACGAGATATTTCGATTTTAAATTTGCAAATTTAGAGTAAAAATTGAATAATTCAAAAAAAAAAAATATAATAAAATTCATCAAAATAAGACCAAGTATTGTTCCATGTCCGCTTGAAAATGAACGTCCATTATTTCTAGATATAAATTTTGACAAATAACAAGTTTTTAACAAGTTTTTTAAGTTTTTTCATTCAAATAAAATGAAAAATCGCCTTAAATCTACTACACATTTAAAATCGAAATATCTCGGGATTTTGAGCTAACTTTTAAAAACGGGGTACACCACTGGATTTTACGACCCAAAATAAAGTTGACGCGTCTCGGCGTTTTGGTGTGTCATTTTCACCTACTTACAGTGTAATTTAAATATCTTGTCCGCCATTTTGAAAATTTTATCCGCCATTTCGAATATTTTATTCTAAAATCAGATTTGGCATCTGATACAAAATCAAAGTTTTTGTCCAAAACAGACAACATAGAAAAAACTTAATTTAATATTTATCGCCATATTGGATCCGCCATTTTAAAATTAAAAAATCTAAGCTCATATTCGTAATTACCAACCCTACATACAACAACAATGATTAATTTAACCACAATTAGCTAAGAATTACAAAAGCATATCCGCCATTTTGAATTTCAAGTCTTTAACTCCAAAATCAGTTTTAACATCCGAAAAAGTATCAAAATCGAAGTTTTTGGCCAAAACAGACAACATACGAAAAATCTTAAGCTTAAATTTGTCGCCATATTGGATACGACATTCTGAATTTTAAAAGTCTGAGGTAATAATCGTTAGTAACGACACCAAATACATCGGCAATGATTATATTAAAAACAATAAGCTAAGAATTAAAAAATCATGTCCGACATTTTGATTTTTTTTTTTTTTTTGCCAGAATCATGCTGATCACGGTTCTGGCAAAAAAAAAATCAAAATGACGGACACTTTAACACCCATATGTAATACATTTTTGACACATAGGTTCAGCGGTCTATTTATGGCCAAAAATCGAGATGATGGCCCTCAGTGCATGGGGAGGGAGAAAGTTCCTCCTTTTATAACTAAATCAACCTCTGTTAAACGGCATTTGTTTAAAACGCCTCTTTACATTTTGGAGGGTATAAAAGATTCGGCCCAGCAGAATTTACCACTCTCACTTGTTTTTTATAGAGGGTATATATAAGTTTGTCATTCCGTTTGTAACTCATCGAAATATCTGTCTAGGATCCCAAAAAGTATATATATAATTGATCAGTGATCGATCTTAAGACATTCTAGAGATGTCCGTCTGTCTGTCTGTCTGTCTGTCTGTGGAAATGGTATCACGGCCAAATTATTACACGGAGATAACTGAAGCTTAACATACTTATTGGAAGTTCTCCCGAGAAGTTTGGTATTGTATTTGAGCGATATCGGATCAGCGGTTCAAAAGTTATGAACGAAAATGTTAGGACACCTCAAAAATTTTAGTACATTCAACATAACTTAAAAATACAAAATGCTTTAATTCGGCTGCTGGTTGACATATGTGAACTTAATTGAACACCAAATGGTATTTAAACAGGTACGAACATATTTTTTTGACAAAAAAAAGAAAAAAATCGCCGATTTTTTTTTTACAAAATTTTTTTTTCGCGGAAATTTTTTTTTATTTTTTTTTTTTTTTTGTCAAAAGTAATTTTCTTTTAAATAAAGTTTTTTGCAATAATCTTTTAGAAATTTTGGAGGGTATCACTACATTCGGCAAGGCCGAATTTAAGTTTTTTACTTGTTTTTTTTTTGCTTTTGTCATAGAAGCCCCAGGTTAAAAAGTGTTTTACTAATGACTTTTTAGAGTGTTTTTTTGCTGGGATATATTGAAGAAGGTAAAATATTTTAATTAGTTTTTTTTTGTTTTAAGCATTTAAACTTTTGTAGAATCAGACAGAGAAAATATAAGGTAAATAAACATATTTTTGCTCATAATGGACAATTCAATTTTCGTCTTTGTCAAGTTCAAACTCGTTTGTCTGAAAAGCAATTCCAATCATTTCATTATAGTGATGCAATTTAAGTTCTATTGTGGGAATAAGTTTTCCTTTCTAATAATTTGGATTTAGTAAAACAAATTATAGCTAAAACTGTACTCACCAGTTGGCGGTAGCACTACAGCAAATAACTCTGTTGTCAAAAATGTTTTAATTTTGGCGATTGTATACTTTAAGGCAGTTTCTTAAAGGAAATATTTACAGAGCGTTTTTAAACTAGTTGTTTGGGTTTATTTAGTCGATTTCTAAATGTTGTCCTTAAACTGATTCCTTAAACTGAGCTTTAAAAAGTTTCAATATAACAAAAAAAAAAAAGTAAAAATGTGATATATTTTTTTTGTTGACCCCTTAAGGTATGCTTTAAAATATTTAAAAAAAAATGTTTCTTTGTAAAAGCATTGGAAAAAATATTAAAAAATTAATAAATATTTAAATTGTGAATTTTTTAAATCAATCGATTTAAAGAAAATAACAATTAGTTATTTCCCCAAACAATTCAATCCTAAATACTTTCTTCATAATTAGTAAAAAAAAATATTTATAATCATTCAGCATGAAGATCAAAAAAGATAAAAAAAATTGTTTTTCCTTGTTCACAAACTAATTACCGATTCCATTTTACAACGTATTTACAAATTACAATTTTAATTATAATTAAACAAAAAAAAAAAAAAAAAAGATGAGAAATCTAATATAAAAAAGAACTTACTCATCCTTAAAATTAGATGTCAAATTAATTGGCATGAAATAGAAATTTACAAATATAAAATTTAAAAATATTTATCTTTTTGTTTTTGCTCTTGTATATATATTTTTTTTGTATACAAAAATCAAATAAACAAAAGTGATAAGAGTGACTAAAAATAACAACAAATAAAATAAATTAAATAAAATGTTTATAAAAATAAATAAAACAAAAAACAATGTACAGGTGTTGAAGAAAAAATGTCGAGTTTATTTGAATAAAAAACGTCAAATTTTTTAAAAAAAAAATTTTTACGAAATTTATAAAAATAAAAAATAATATGTACGTATTGAAAATAATATGTACGCAATTTTAAGATTTTGTTTAATTTTTATATTTTTTTTGTTTATTGGATTATATAAATAAAATAGGAGATTTTTTTTTTAAATAAAACACCTGTCTTTCAAAGAAAAGTGTGTCAAGTATAAAACAAAAATGTATGTAGTCTAATAAATTATTGATTTTAAATAATCGACATGAATTTAGTTATATAACTCGCATAGGCCATAGAAATAATATAATTATCCTGTTAAGAAATTAAAAATTTTGTTAATTAATTAACAAGTAGAAAAGTTAAATTCGACTTGGCCGAATCCATGAATACCTTCCACAATGCCCTTTTTAAGTGATTGTAAATTTTCTAACATGAAAAAAATAACATTTCAGATTAGAAATATTTTATTTTGTGTGAAAATTTTTTTTTAAGTAATTTAAAAAAAAAAAAAATTATTTACTAAATTTTTTTTGAGTGTCAAATTTTTTTAGAGTGTATTTTTTTTTAGTGTAATAATATTTTTGAGTGACAAAAATACGTTGTAAAATATTTCTACGACTTAGCAATGTTTTTTAAACATGTTTAACGTTTTCAACAGGTGAATTTAAGGTGAAACTAATCTGAAATTCACGGTTTTGCCAATAACTTGTGAACCACTTGAACGATTTGACTAAAATTCAATTCAAACTAGGCCAGGGGAATGAAAAATATATATGCTAAGCTTCAGCATTAGGGTTTCTAAATTCCCGGACTTTTTCAATTCCCGGGAAATCGTTTTAAAAAAATTGTATTCCCGGGAATTCCCGGGAATTTTTTAATTAAAACAAATTTTGAACATTATCATATAAAAATTACTATATAACAAATTATGGTCGTTTTTTCCAATTTAAAACCATTTTAGATGTCTTCTTTTGTAAAATAGTTTTATTAACCTCAAAAATATACATAGAAAGTTCATAAAATCTAATTTTTGTAGAAATATTTGACCTTATCACAGTTGTAGTATTGGCATAGACGTATCTCCACTCCATAAACAATTTTTCACAATTTGGGAAATTTGTATAACTTATCCGATTTTAAAACTTTACAACAAATTTGTTTGTAAGATCTTAAAATAATTATAAGGCCTAAATAATACGCAAGCTGAAGCATATCGTTGCTAGTTTTTCTTTAAAAATTTTATTTTTTTCCAAGTTTTAATGTTATTGTTAATAAATCATTTAAAATTGTGAAAAATTGTATAAATTAAATATATTTTTCTTAAAAAACTTAGCGAAGAATTCCCGAAATTTCCCGAAGAAAAAATCCCGGGATTTTAAGAAAAATATTTCCCGGGAATTCCCGGGAATTTTTTCCCGAATAGAAACCCTATTCAGCATCCTCAGAATTTCTTTTCGAAAGTTAACGTGTTTTTATCTCGTAAATTCGCGAAAACCCTTGCCGAAATTCAGTCTTTTGTTTACAACTTTTTATATAACCACTACACCGATATCGCTGGATTGCAACACCAACCTGACCAGGTATTTACCAACATATATGCCAAACTTCAATAGCCTCCGTAAGGTCTTTCAAAAGTTAGCGTGTTTTCAACAGAGGGACGGACGGACATCGCTAGATCGTCTTAAAATCGATCGAGGATCATGAATATATATACTTTATGGGGTCCTAGACCAATATTTCGAGGTGTTACAAACGGAATGACAAACTTATATATACCCTCTATCACAAGAGTGGAGGGTTTAATAACACTCATACGCCTCGCATGGTTTTTAGATTACACTAGTTTTCAGGGATTTTGATCCAAACAGGTGTTTTTTTTCATCCATGTAACTTATTACCAGGGACAGGACGTTCATGCACTAAAAAGCTATGTTTTAGGCGCCTAAAATATGCACTAAAACATGTTGAAATATGCACTAAAAATCCGTAAAATATGCACTAAAAATCATAAATATCCACTTGTCTTTTTACTTTTATTAAAAAAAAAACATAAAATTTGAATACAAAAAAATTTAATAATTGCTTTGATGCAAAAAAAAATTATTATAAAAAAAATCTTAAAAATATCAAAAAATACTAAAAAATAGCTAAAAAACTAAAATTTATACAAAATATGACCTAAAAATATGCATTTATAGCGAAATAATAGCAAAATATGCAAAAATATGCATTTTAAGCAAAATATGCAAAAATATGCATTAACGAATCGATGTCATTTTAAAGCAAATTCTTTGATTCGCAAAGATATCTTGTTTATGCTGTTCTATGACCAAAGGGGAAAAACATGCATTTGCATGAAAGTCCTCTCCTTGCTTATTACCAATTGTTATTAGCAAAATTTGTCTCAAGTATTGAAGATATCTATTTCTTTATTCTTTCGAAAAAATTTTTTTTTACTTTTTTTTTTGCAAAATTTTTGACTAATTTTCACAATTGCCCTTTTTCTCCTCAAATGATACACTCAAAAAAATGTAAAATGACACGAAAAACTTGTAACTTTTATTTTTTGCTACCTCCTATTTGACAATAATTCCTTGTAATTTTATAAGCTTTTTACCACAAGTTTTGTAATTTTAAAAGGTTTTTACCAATAAAATTGTAAATTAAATTTTTTTTTGACGTGATAAAACTAACAAGGAGATTTCGTAAATTTACTAGATTTTTTGCTACCTCCTATTTCACGAGAATTCCAAGTAAAAATTACGAGCTTTTTGTAATTTTACAAGTTTTTTACCAATAAAATTGTTAATTTTACAACTTTTTTGGCGCAATTAAACTTGAAAATTCTTGTAAATTTACTTGATTTTTTTTTGTAAAAAAAACATTGAAATTTGTAAAATTACAAAAAAATTTGTAAAATTAAAAAAAAATTTTAATTTCGATAAAAAAAATTTGTTAAAAAAGGCAAACTGTCAAAAATTGGTAAAATGGGATTACGAAACTATTTCTAGAAATTTGACAAGGTATTTTTTGTGTATAGCTTACACTCAAAAAAATACGTTAGTGGATTTACTCATTTTTTTTGCTAATGCTAGATAGCTAACTTTTAGCAAGTTTTTAGTTGAGATTAGCATGTTAGCAAAAATATCTTGTAAACTTCATTTAGCGCATAAGCAATTTTAAACAAAATTTGAACAATTTTTTTTTGCTAATTTTAAAATTGAGTTGACCAAATTTTTACAAGATTTTTTGCTAATATTAGCAAAAATAAATGGTAAATTTTTTTTTATTTTCAGAAAACTTAAAATTGCGCTATCTCGGAAACTAAGCCAGATAGAGCAAAATGGAGGCCATTTTTGGTTCTCGGGCTCTAGTATAGAATCGCCGGTCCTCTTCACATGTGTGGACCCTAATGGGTCCTAACTTTCGATGCAAAAAAGTTAGCATTCCCGAAAATTTTAAAATGTTCATATCTCGGTAAGTATTGCCGACACAACAAAAAGTCCAAAAGCATTTTTGCTCTCCGAGGAATATTTTTGAAGTTACCGAGTTTTTTAGTTCTCAAAACCCCCAGTGGTCCCCTAAAATCACATATCTCAAAAACTAATTAAGGTAGAGCGAAACGGACACAAATTTTGGATCAAAAACTATGACGATTTTTAAGGAACCAAACTAGGTCTAGGCCCATTGGGGTCTGGACCTATCAGGTCCGAACCCAATGGGGTCCTCAAATGTGTATGAACTAAAAAGAAAAGTCTCCCTGGTGTCACCCTCCGATCTTCATGAAATTTGGATATGTTGTTAAGAATAAAAATTAATTCGACACGTGAGTTAAAATTTTTCAACATGAACCCCTGATTTCCTTCAATGTCTCCTAATTTGATGAAACTTTGTGTATATGTTGGGACTTATAAGACTTATAAGTCAGACAAAATTTGAGACCATTAACTTCCGTGGTTCCAGAAATATGACGTGTCACAAGTCAAGAAAATCTTTTAAAGGATTAAATATAAACATTTATATCTTCAAAAGTATTTCAGCTATATTACTTCCTGATAGCTTGTTTTGAAGGTAAAACCATGCCCTTTCAAATAACATTTTGCAAAAATTTTTATTTTGGAAATTTTTTTTATTTTTGCAAAGTTCGCGATTCGCGAAAATATATCTGAAAAAGCGACATTTTTAAAAATACGAAAAAAATATATGTTAACGGCTGTTATCTTAGCTACAAGCTGTAAACATTTTGGGTTGGTGAACGTATTACGACCTGAGATATGAATAAAAATGTGTTGCCAAGTAGGAAATTTTTATCAAATCTGATGAATATTTAATTTTTATTTTTGAATATTTTTGAAAATACATATAATAAAACGGTGAAAAAAGTAAATTTTATGGTACTGACGGGTACTACACATAGATACAATATAACATGAATATTTATCAATTACGCTACTCTACAAAAATCAACGTTTTTTTGCACAGACTCCTAGAATACATTTGCTAAAGTATTTGACCTCCTTAACACGAATCTGTCATCATAAAAAAATTATAAAATCCCCTTTTCGAGATAAGACCTTTTTTGCGGTCCATGCCGATAAAAACCAACGAATGGCTTTATATTTATATTTTATATAAACCAATTCAAAATGCATATTATTTCAAATTTATTGATTTTATCCGAAAATCTTTGCAAAAAATCAAAAATTTTAGCAAAATTTACAAATATTATTTGCATATACTTTTCTCCCTAATATTTTTATTTTGTAATTTTCATTGTTTAAACTACATTTTCATAAGTCTTTTGCCCTCTTTAACGTGAATCCATTAAACGCGAATCCATTGTCATTTTTATATAATCGCGTTTTCGAAATTTGCCCATTTAGTTTTTGCAGCTGAAGCATACAAAAATATTAAACGAACAAATAATATGAGGTATGTCAATGTGAAACATAAATTATTACCTTTCTTTTTTGGGTTTGAGGGTTTAGTCTGTTAAAAAGGCCTATATGTTCAGAAGACAGTTTGATAAAATGTTTATGATGACAGATTCGTGCAGGGCAAATACTTTCAAAAATGTGTTCTAGAAGTCTCTGCAAAAAAAGTTGACTTTTGTTAAGTAGTGTAATTGATAAAAAGTTATGTTACATTGTATTCATGTGTAGTACTCGTACATTACCATCAATTCTTTTTTCACCGTTTAATTTTATGTATTTGCAAAAATATTCAAAAATAATAATTAAATATTCATGAGATTTGGAAAAAATTTCCTACTTGGCAACACATTTTCATTAATATCTCTGGACTTAATACGTTCACCAACGCGAAATTTTTAGACCTTGTAGCTAAGACTCAAACCATTAACATATATTTTTTTCAGATTTTTAAAAATGTCGCTTTTTTTGATATATTTTCGCTAATCGCGAATTGTGCAGAAATACAAAAAAGATCACAAAATAAAAATTTTCGCGAAATGATATATTTAAAGTGATGGTTTTGCCTTTAAAAAAAGCTATCTGGGAGTGATATAGCTCAAATACTTTTCAAGATATAAATATTTATAATTTACCCTTTAAAAGATTTTCTTGACTTTCGAAACGTCATATTTCCAAAACTACGGAAGTTAAAAGTATTAACCTTTGTTTGAGTATTAGTCGAGTAAGTCCCTACATATATACCGAATTTCACGAAATTTGGGTCGATTGACGTCAAAAATTAAATTTTTTTTGCTATGTTGATATGGATTTACTCACGTATTTTTTTTTAGCGGCCAAACTCATTTTTAGGGGGGGTCGATTTGTATGGGGGGAAATTGACCTTTTTCAGTTTTTTACGATTTACGCCTATTTAATCAAAATTAATATAGGCATGTGTGGTATCAGATTAAAGGTATTAAAAATACCTATCTCGTGGTGCTAACACGGGCCAATGAAAATAATATTTTTCGACTTATTAACAAAAATGTCTTAAAGTTTTGGTATTTTACTCAATATGACGAAAAGTTGTGCATGTTTGGGCACGTTCTTAGCACACGTAGCTAGGTTTTCCAAAGACCTTTGTTTGGTGTAACATGACTAGGTTTTTTTTGCATAATATAGGAGATAAACGAAAAAAACTCAAAAATGGCCAAATTTTTGGGCCGCTAAAAAAATATACGTGTCCCTTTATTTTTTCTGCTCTACAAAATAAAACCAATTCCATAAAGATCCGCGGGTGACACTAGGGAGACTTCCCTTGTAAGTTGAAATAAAAAAATACGAACAAACCAACTTTTGCTGTTAGTTTGTCAAGCAGGGCGATAGCTCAGATGGTAGAGTACTTGCTTTGCAAACTGATGGAAAATTTGAAGAACGTTGGTTCTATTCCACTCAGAGTTAAGTCTGTTGATGAAAAAACATATAGAAAAAACAGTCTTACAAATAATCAAACAATTTATATCTAATGTAATTTTCTCCACTGATGACGTAGAGGTGGCTACAGAAACCATGGTCTGGAATAAATCCACATTAAACATAATCTTTAGAAATACAATGTTTTCTTCTTCAATCACAAACCCTTAATAACAAAACAGAATATGGCATGCGCCGATAAAAACACTTGAAAAAAATTTCAGTTAATTAATTTTTGGCAAAACTTTTTTGCTAACTTTACCAAAATAATTGTGGGTTCAAAATCAGCAAATTTTCTTGTTGATTTACAAGCTTTTTTGCTAACATAACATAATTTTCATATGTAAAAGAATTAAAATTTTTCCTATTACTTGTGAAAATCAAAAGTTAAGGAAAAAATGCCACTCCAATAACTCGTATACGCAATAAGGACGATCATACGCCTTTCATAATACAATTGTTTATTAATCATACGCTCTGAAAGAAAAGTAGTAAATTTGAGAACACTCATACGCTTGTGGGACTACTATTGTTTAAAATTAAATTAAAATCTTAAATTTTATAATATAAAATTTTTATGACAGATAGGTATTACATAGGGGAGCTATTTGCCATCGGAAACTCATTTCGGTCAAATTTGAGTTGGCATATTTTGAACATAGGTTCACGATATGCTGTTAATAGATTTTTAAAAAATACAACTAAAATTTTAAATTTGTTAGTAGATTTTCTTAAAATTATAAATAATTTTTTTATGTAAACAAAAATAAACAAAAAAAAAATATTAAAGTTCTAACAGACACAAACAGACAATAAAAACACTTAAAATTATAAAAAAATTTGTTTATACTAAAATGAAACATCATTTTCGAATTTCAAATACATAATAAAAACAAGCCATAACAAGCAAAATAATGTATTGTGCATAGAAGATTTTCTTATTTTAAGTTCTCTCTCTCTTAAAAAATTATTTGAAATCTTAATCTTAAAATCTATTAAAATCTTTTAAATTTTTAAAATCTTTTAAAATCTTATATTTTTGTTGAATATTCTTTGTTTGCTCTCAAAATTTTTGTTTTCAATATTCTTTGTTTTCAATTTTTTTGTTTAAAAAATCTTTTAATTTTATTTCAACAATTTTTAATATTTTCCGTTGTAATTTTTTGTGTTTTTTGATTTTCTCATAAAATTTTGTTTATTTTTAGTTTATATTATTTTCAAAAAATAATTTTTTGTTGTGATTTTATTTTGATTTTTAAATTTTCCTTATTCAAAATTTCTTTATTTTTAAACGTAGGCTGTATATCATAAATTTAATTAATTATTTTTTTTTTTTGAATATTCCCATGTGTTTATTATAACTTTTTTGTATTTTATATTATGACTCACTTTAGAGGTTCAGAACTAATATTTATTATATATTTTATTAATAATTTTTTGATATTTTTTTTTTTTTTTTAATTTTTTTAAATTTATTTAATATTTTTGTTCATATATTTTTATCCATATTTTTTAAAAATTTATTATGACATACACTTGTTGTTTTAACTAAAAATTATGTTAAAAATTTTTTTTTTTGCTGTCATGTATTTTCACAAATTTCATTAAAAAAAAAAACAATATCACTAGAAAATGTGTTGAGTTTTCCATAAGTTTTGAAAATATTTTAAAATTACTCATCCTAAAATAAGATTTATTTTAGTATTTCAAAATATATTATAAAATATGTATTGAATAAAGGAAGGTATACGTTAAGACATAAAAAGATATTTCAGAAAATTTTTTAAAAATTTTTAATAATGTTAATTTAATTATTAAAATTTATTTAATTGGTTTTTATTTATTAGCCAGTAACTTAAAAACTTTTATGTATATTATATGTTTTTTCTTAAAAATTTTAGAATTTTTTAAAATTCTATTAATTTTTTTTAAACCTTTTTTTAACTTTTTTTATTTTTTTTATTTTACATTTTCAATATTTTTTTCCAATTTCACTTATATTCACTTCACTTTGGTGTTTTTTTATTCTTTTAAATAACTTTTACTTATACTTTATAGTATATGTATGTAAGAATTTTTCTTTCTTAAAAGATTTTTCCTCTATTTCGTAACAACTTTTATGTCTGATTTTATTTCGAAAGTTTTTTTTATAGTTCCGCTCACGTAGTAGCTCGAGCCACAACTAAATTGTATGCTGCCTTATGAATATTTTCAAAAAAATTTTCTTTTCAAAATCTTTTCCAATATTTTTTGAGCATGGACAGTGAGAGTTTTTAAACATCTGCTCTCAAATTTTTAAGATTTCCATCTTTTTCTGTCGAATTGTTGACGTTAAAGAAGAAAATGCTTAATGTGTAAAACAATGCAGAGCAAAATTATAGGAATATTTTGGAATTGCAGATAATTGAATTGATTGCATAAGATCTATAAAAATTTGAAAAGCGATCATTCGGTTTTATAACACTGTGTAACAGTGAAAAAACAACACAAGAACTTGACTAAATAGGTTTGATTCTACTCCCAAGAGGTAGTAATACCCTATACTCGGATTATCCAGTTTGGTAACCAACTCCTTTTTATGGGCCTTCAAAGATTCTGAAAAGCAGTCGTACCTACAAAATATGGTGCCATCAGTTTTTTCCCAATGAAACTTCCAAAAAGATGAATGTTTTTTTTTCACCGAAGGATCCTACATTCGAAATTTCAATTATCTATGTATCATTATTTCAGCAAAACGTACTTTATTTTCACCGAAGAATTTTAAATTCCACATGTAAATTTTCAAGAACTTTTACGTCAGAAAATATGAAAAGTACCGAAAGTACACTTTCTTAGCCATTTATCCCCAGAAGAAGCGGACTTTTTAAAAAGTTTTTTTCCAAAATGTTTTTTTTTACCGAAGGAGCCTAAATTACAAATTTCAAAGTTCTAGGACCATTTTGTTTTTCAGGAAATATTAAAAGTAACAAAAGCACAATTTTTTAACCCACCAAAAAACGAAATTTCGAAAAAGTACTCTTTCCAGAATGGTTTTTTTACCCATGAAATCTACGTTTCAAATTTCAAATGTCTAAGATTATTATTTCAGGCAATATTTAAAATACCAAAAGTACACTTTTTTCAAGTGAGTAGGATCATTATTTCAGGTAATGTAAAAAGTACCAAAAATACGATTTTTTACAGCTTTTCCAGATTGCTCTTTTCACTACACGATCCTACACTCAAAAAAAAAGTGAACTAAAATCTGGGAAAATTAACTAAATTTTGAGAAAAAGAGGGAATGATTTTGCTCCAAAGATTTTTTTTCTTGGTTTTAGTTCATAATTTTCCCAAAATAAGGAAAACAAAGTTATTTAATTTTAAGCCAATTTTAACTAGAAAATGGAAAAAATTATATTACACTTTAGTTCATTTACAGTTTAGAACTAGATTGGGACTAGACCCTGGACCAATGGGTTCGGACCCCATGGGTCCAGCCCATCTTAACTCGAGACCCCGTTGGGCCCTTTAAGGGTCCCCATAGATTTTGATCCAAAACTTGTGTCCGTTTCGCTCTACCTTGCTTAGTTTTTGAGATACGGTAGTAAGGGGTCTGATAGGGTCTTGAGAATCTTAAAAACAGTATAACTCAAAAACTATTAATTGGAGGGCTTTCGAGTATTTTGCGGAAGTGTTCTACGAGTCAAGAGCTACAAAAATGCCGTTGGGCCTTTTCTCGTGTTGGAAGTATTTTTCGAGATATGTGCATATATAAAATCTCGGGAATTTCAAATTTTAGATCTAAAATTAGGGTCTGGAGACCCCCACAGGTATGCAGAGCTAGGCTATTCCATATTGGTCTTTATAATCTTTCTTTTGAAAATTTCATCCGTTTCGCTCTATCTCGCTTAGTTTTCGAGATATCGCCATTTTGAATTTTTAACTAAATTCTAAGAAGTTATTTACTAAATTCTCAGAAATTATTAACTGAATTCTAAGAAGTACACTTCCACAATTCAAAGAAGAGAAATACGATGATGTTTTTTTTAGTAAATTTTAACTAAACTTGAACTAAATTGTTTTTTAAGAAATATGTCTTAAATATAAAGATACGTTTCTTAGATTTGTGGAAAATTTCTTTGGCAGTAAGAATTTTTTCCTAATATTTAAAAATTCCATTTAAAGAAAACTATGAACTAATTATAAGTAAATGAACTAAATTTTTTTCCTCATAGTAAAGAAAATTTCTCATTTTTTAGTTAAATTTAACTAAATTTTAGGAAATTTCATGATAAATTTTCAAAGACATTTTTTCCTTAATTTTAGTTATGTCTTTTTTTTCAGAGCATAAAAAAATTTTCTTCATTTTTATATTGAGAGTCTCAGATTCTGAGAAATTTTTCCAATAAGAAAAGTTTTAGATTCTAAGAAAGTTTTAGTGTAGAAAAAGCATCAGATTCTGAGAAATATTTGCTCCAAAAATAGTCTCAGATTCTGAAAAATTTTTCATATAAAGTCGCAGGCTCTGAGAAATTTATCCCATAAAAAAGTCTCAGATTTTGGGACATTTTTCCTATAGGAAAGTCTCAGATTCTGAGACATTTTTCCTATCAAAAAAGTCTCAGATTCTAAGACAATTTTCCTATAGAAAAAGTCTTAGATTCTAGGACATTTTTGCTATAGAAGAATTCTCATATTCTAGAACATTTTTCCTATATAAAATGGCTCAGATTCTAACACATTTTTCCAATAGAAAAAGTCTCAGATTCCAAGATATTTTTCCTATAGAAAAAGCCTCAGATTCTGAGAAATTTCTCCTATAGAAAAAGTCTCAGATTCTGAGACATGTTTCACAGAGGAAAAGTCTCAGATTCTGATAAATGTTTACCAGAGAAAAAGTCTCAGATTCTGAGACATTTTTCCTTTAGAAAAAGTTTCAGATTCTGAGACATTTTCTTATAGAAAAAGTCTCCGATTCTGAGAAATTTTTCCACAGAAAAAAATCTCAGATTCTGAGACATTTTACCTATTGAAGAAGTCTCAGATTCTGAAATATTTATCCTATAGAAAAAGTCTCAGATTCTAAGACATTTTTCCTACACTCGAAATTCAGCATAACCTAAAAATACAAAATGATTTAATTCGGATTCTGGTTGGCATATATGAACAGAATTCGATGCCGAATGGTATTTTAAGAAGAACAAACATTTTTTTTTTTTCAAAATAAAGTCGCGGAGTTTTTTATCACCAAAAAATTTTTTTTTGGTCGAAATGTATTTGTAAAAAAAATTTTTTTTTTAAAATTCTTGTTTACATTGTGGAAGGCATCAATATATTCACAAGGCCGAATTTAACCTTTTTATTTGTTTTTTTTTTTTTTTTAATTTTGCTATATCAGGAAAAATTGTGTGAATTATGTCTTTTAAAAACTTTTGATCTTTTTCGAATTACAATTGCAATCTTCGAATAATAATTGAACATTTTTAAATTACAATTGATCTTTTTCGAACTATGTACAATTGCTCTTTTTCGAATTACCATTGATTTTTTCGAATTACAATTGTAATCTTTGAATAACAATTGAACTTTTAAAAAAAACAATTGATATTTTTCGAATTACAATTGATATTGTTTGAATTACAATTGATCTTTTTCGAACTACAATTGATCTTTTTCAAATTACAATTGATATTTTTCAAATTCCAAATGGAATTTTCGAATTACAAATGGAATCCTCGAACTACAAGTACATTCATCGACTTATAAATGGAATCTTCGAACTACAAATGGAATCTTCGAAATACGAGTAGAATCTTTAGTGTTTTTATCGGCATATGCCATTTATGTTTGTTATTAAGGGTTTGTGTAGAATCTTTGATATTTTCGAATTTCATCTGTAAATCATTTAGATCAATTCGATTCCAAAAGTTTTTTGAAATACCTAAAATTTCAATAATATTTAATTTCCACTGGGTGTTTTTTTTACGTCGTTTTTAAGTAATCATTGTCAGTCTTTTAATATTTTTTTTTACTCTCTCGGTTTCTAAATGTTCTCATTTTATGTATTGGGAAATTCATATTTCGACCAGCAAAAAAGAATTTCCTAATAACAAAAGAATAAAAATGTTCATGCCATAAAAAAAGCCGGCAACAATTTTTTTTTTTCAACAAAATTATTTTATATTAATGATCTCGAGTCGTCATGCGGTCCAGACAATAATAACTACATTAAAATTAGAGTTGGTTGAAAATGTTATTTTGTTCAAATCAGTATAAGAAACTGCTGAAAATTTTTTTGGAAAACATACAGCCTTACCACAAGAAAATAAAATAAATTTAAAATGAGCTTTTAATTTTATTTCCATACAAATTGTTTTTGTTTTTAAAATCGACTTTCAAAAAATGTATTGAAAATTTGAAATTTAAAATAAAACTTTTGTTAAAATAGACTTTTTGTTTTCTTGTGGTACGGGCCATAGTTTTATGTTTTACTCTCAAAAAAAAAAAAATACCAATGAACGACTTTCATAGTATTTATAAACAAATTCATAAAAATTAATTACACAAATTGTTCCTCATTTTCAATCAAAAACATTTGCATAAAGTTTTTTTAAAAAAAAATGCATATATTTTTTTAATTTTTAAAATCTCGATTTTAATTTTTAATGGAATAAAGCATTTTTATCTACAAACAAAAAAATATTTTACCAATAACTTGGGAGGATATGCGTTTTTAAAGTTTTTTACATTAATTATTAAAAATTTTGCAACATTTTACCAAGTTTTTGCAAAATTTTGGTTAAGGTTTGTAAAATTACACAAGGTTAAATACACTTTTGAATATTTTCTAAATTTTTATCAGAAAAAAGCAAAAACTTGGTAAAATTATGCTATTTTTTGCAACTTTAAAAACGCATATCCTCCCAAGTACTTTGTAAAAATTTTTTTGTGTGTATAATCTAATCACAGAAAAACTAACTTAATTCAGAAACTTATTTATTCATTTCCAATAAATTTTTCATCTCACTCTACTTAAAATATTCATTCCACCTGAGTCGTAAACTAAAATATTTCTTTGGTGTAGGAAATCTCTTTGGCTCGTGATATTTTACGCACACTCGAATACAGATGTCAGAACTGATTCATCAAAAAAAAAACGCGTAGCTAATGCTAAAGCAAAAAAAAAAAAAACATGACTAAAAATTTGGCTTAAAGCCAAATATTTGTATGGACAAAAATTAATGCGAAATACTCTAAATAAGACAATTTTTTAATAAATTTAAATTATTTAGATAAATTATGAATTTATGAATAAAATCTAGAAAATTATGTGCTTATAGCTGAATTAAAGGATATTTTAAATTAAAAAAACAAATATTTCTGCAAACCGGCACCTTAGACGATACAACCACCACACTGACATGATTTGCTTTAACAAAAATTTGTAGATTCTGCAGAATAAATTTTTACAGTTTCCAACACTGCAATTGTATTTTTAGTAATCAGTTGAACATTTCACTCGGTTACAGTTATTTAGCAATAACTCGAAAACAGGATCAGCTACGATTTTCGTGTTAACGATTTTTCACGTTGAAAATAAAGAGTAGTGAAATGCCATTAGCCGATTTTGTCACCATTTTAACACAACTAAAACTTGCTTGAAGAGAGATGTGAAGGCGTTGCTCTTTATACCCTACACCACTATGTGGTAAAGGGTATATTGAGTTTGTGCTGATGTTTGTAACTACCCGAAATATCGGTCCTAGACATACCTTCCAGTATACCGATCGACTCAGAATTACTTTTTGAGTCGATTTAGCGATGTCCGTCCGTCCGTCTGTCTTGCAATTTTCAATCAATTGACTTGAAATTTGAAACTTAAGCATAGGACGAAGCCTATTGAAATTAGAGAACATCGGTCCATTCTAAGACCTAGCCCCCATACAAACGCCCCCTTTGGATTCGGCTAAATGACTCTAATGACCGTGTTATAATAGATATCGCTTTGAAATTTAGCAGGTAATCAAATTTTGTATGCATGAATCATCATTCCAAATTTCCCGATATTCACATAATTCCCTCAAAATTCATAAAAATTAAAATATTTGATAAAAATTTTATTTTTAGGTGTTAAACCTGTACTTTAGTTACCTAATCAAATCGGAATATAATTGGACTACTTTTGGACTAAGTCCCCTTCATAAAAATTTCGACTGATATTCAGTAAAATCGGTATATTGACAAAAAAATAAACCAATTCCACTAAAATTTGATCTGTGTATGTTTTCCACACTAAATAAAGATCTAACAAAAGACAGATCCAATCGGTGCATGTTTGGACTTGTGACCCATTTTCCGGAAACACTGGTGTAGGGTATCATATGGTCGGGCTTGACCGACTATAACTTTCTTACTTGTTTTTAATTGATTTTTATCTGATTTGAAAATAAATTTTTCTCGCATATCATTTGACGTTTTCTAATTAAAACTTAACCTCTCATTTAAATTTCCGATTAAAGTTATTCACAAGGGAAGTATTCCAATCGATATGAACCGATTTGCCTGAAACTTAAAATATATGGGGCATTCCATGTCAAATCGAACACTTTGCAAAATTTTTTTTTTAGATTTTCCCAATTTGTTTACAGTTTTTAGTACTATTCGAAAACTCCTTCTTGGTAAATTTTCAGATTTTTTTGATGACCCGTTCTATCGATTATAAAAATTTTAAGCCCAGGAGGATCGTGGGATAACGATTACACTGTGCTACAAAAGACCAAAAATAATTTATGCAGGGGTTCTCATATGATAATTCGGGTTGGTTGGAGTCCATAGAGTACTGATATACTCATAGTTTTTCTGGATCACTTCGTTAAGTACGTTTTTTATTGGCAAATGTGTTGAAAAACGGAAATTCTTAAATTACAACTTTAAAAAATTATTACTTTGTTAGTTTGCAACCGATTTTCGATTTTATGGATTTGTTTTAAAGGTATATGTCTTACCTTTCAAAAAAAACAAAAATATTAAAAATCGATCAAGAATTGGCTGAGCTACGATCGCTTAAGTAAAAAAAAAACGTATTTTTTGAAAAATTTGTCATATTCTTTACACTCTAAGTTGAAAGTGCATCATTAAACAATTTTTTTGAATTTTTTGTAAAAAAGTATAGTAAAGTAGCTTTCCAAAACAGCAAAAAACATAACAATCGGTTTAAAAATGAATGAGTTATGCTAAGTTTTGTGATAGGGCATTTTTAATTTTTTTCAGAAACGCTTGTAATCCAAGCATTATTCATAAATCTTATTACTAGTAGTAATTTTATGCGCATATGCATATAAACTAGAGATGGGAACGTAATTAAATTTGTGCGTGATTCACACATGATCAGAAGTGAGCGTGATTGAAAATTAATTTTACTCACGTGGTTGTTAGTGAGTGTCAGTGTGAGTGGAATAAAAAAAATGGGCGTGTCAGTTACTTCCAAATCCTATTTATAATTTTTTGGGTTTGTTTAAAAAATATCAGTGTTACTTCTTAAACAAAAAAAAATTGTGAATCGGTTGAAAACTGGCTAAGGTGCGCTTGTTTAAGTAAAAAACCTTTTTTGAAGAGTTATACCTGCAACATTTTTATGACAAAAAACATTTGACATTTTTGAAACGAAATTGGTAAAATTGTGGGATCATTTGATGGAAATTTTACCTGTTTATAAATATACGTATGAGGCATTCCACACCAAATGTTCAGCGAAAAAAAACATGTGAACCGTAAATTTTTAAATGCGTTGTATGGATAGCCATGTGAGGCATTCCACACCAACTGTTCCACTACAGAAAAACCATAGTGGTTTCAATGGGATATCATTTGTAAAGTATTCGCTCTTAGGGTACTAATAAATATCAAAAATAAAATTTAAGTTTTTTCAAAAAGTGGGCCTTGTAGGCGTGGTCAAATATTAAAAATATCAAACTTTTTTGCCTGAGTATTTATTCACGATCACGCACGCTAATGAAAGAAAAAAAAATATTCAAGCACGATATTTTATTTTACTCACGTGAACATCGTGACCGTAACTTATTTTTTTTCTACTCACGTGTGCGTGAATGAGCGTGAGCAAAATAAAATATCGTGCGTGACTAAATTTTTTCTTTCATAAGCGTGCGTAATCGTTATTAAAAACTCACTCACGCTACCATCGCCTCTTAAAATATTTTTTAAGTATTGATATTATCACACGTTTTAAATACCATTATTGTATAATATAAGCGTGTTGCAATTTTTGAATTTTGATTTTTCGAAAACAAGGCAAAACACATCTCTAAAAATTTCAGATAGAAAATTCCTTTAACTTTTTTTAAAAAAATAAAAAACAAATAAAATTGCGGCATGTTTTTTGATAAATAAAGTTTAAGTTTAAATTTAAAAAATTCAGAACTTCTTCTGAAAATGTTCCAATTTTCATTTTCTTAGCTTTTATTGTTAGCCCATTCAGCTTTTATTGATAGCCCATTTAATTGATAGCCCATTCAAAAATCTATAAACAGCTTTTGTCTTTAAGACTTTACTGTGTTTCATTTAATTTGCATGAATATTGAAGTAAAGATGCTAAGGCAAAAAAGTTAGATATTTTCAATTTTTGACCACGCCTACAAGGCCCACTTTTTGAAAAAACTTAAATTTTATTTTTGTTATTTAAAAGTACCTAAGAGCGAATACTTTGAAAATAATTTCATATTGACACGACACAACTTTTTTTTTTTTGGAACATTTGGTGTGGAATGCCTCATATATGGAGCTAAGAAAATTACGTTTTTGGTTGTTCAATTTTTCAAAAACTGGGCTTAGGAGGCGTGGTCAAATATTGGAAAAATGGTCAAGTTGCCTTGTTTAAATATATATCAAATAAAAACGAAATGCACCAAAATCTCAAAAATTTACATTCTTGTATAGTTTTGTATCGGCTATCGATTAAAATTTTTTTGGAAAATTTTCAGAACCCGTTCTGAAATTTTCCATTTTTTAAAAAAGTCAATTTATAAAAAATCCGGCCACTTTTGTTTTTTTTTTGTATTTTTTTTTTTTTTTAAAGATTAGATGTTTGTCTAGCAAGATTTTTTTAAAAATTAAGAAAATCTATAAAAAAAAATTAAGAAGAAAAAAAAAGTAATTTTTCTGATTTTCAAAATAAATTTTAAAAATTTAAAATAGTTTTTGAAAAAAATTAATTTCAATTTGTGTTTTTGCTAATTTATGCCAAAATATGCAATAATATGCACTTAAGAGTTCGAAATATGCACAATATATGCATTTAAATCAAAATATGCAAAAATATGTATTTTCACCAAAATATGCAAAATATGCGAAAACAAATCGATGCCATTTAATGCAAATCTCTTGATTCGGAAAGATAATTGGTCGATATCGTTTTTAGGCTTTCGACAAAAAACATGCATTTGCATGGAAATCTCACCCTAGTTATATAAAAAACTTTTTTACCCGGGACCCATTGAAAAATTTTGGTACACAATTTTTTTCTCACTGAACATTTGGTGTGGAATGCCTCACATGTATATTTATAAACAGGTAAAATTTCCATCAAATGATCCCACAATTTTAGCAATTTCGTTTTAAAAAAACATGTTTGCAAGCGCACAGCTTTTTCTGTCATAAAAATGTTGCAGGTATAACTCTTCAAAAAAGGTTTTTTACTTAAACAAGCGCACCTTAGCCTGTTTTTAACCTATTCTCAATATTTTTTTGTTTAAGAAGTAACACTGATATTTTTTAAACAAACCCAAAAAATTATAAATAGGATTTGAAAGTAACTGACACGCCCATTTTTTTATTCCACTCACACTGACACTCAATAACAACCACGTGAGTAAAATTAACTTTCAATCACGCTTACTTCTGATCATGTGTGAATCACGCACAAATTTAATTACGTTCCCATCTCTAGTTTATATGCATATGCGCATAAAATTACTACTAGTAACAAGATTTATGAATAATGCTTGAATTACAAGCGTTTCTGAAAAAAATTAAAAATGTCCTATCACAAAACTTGGCATAACTCATTCATTTTTTAACCGATTGTTATGTTTTTTGGTGTTTTGAAAAGCCACTTTACTATACTTTTTTACAAAAAATTCAAAAAAATTGTTTAATGATTCACTTTCAACTTAGAGTGTAAAGAATATGACAAATTTTTCAAAAAATTCGGTTTTCTTTTACTTAAGCGATCGTAGCTCAGCCAATTCTTGATCGATTTTTAATATTTTTGTTTTGTTTGAAAGGTAAGACCTATACATTTAAAACAAATCTATAAAATCGAAAATCGGTTGCAAACTAACAAAGTAATAATTTTTTAAAATTGTAATTTAAGAATTTCCGTTTTCCAACACATTTGCCAATAAAAAACGTACTTAACGAAGTGATCCAGAAAAACTATGAGTATATCAGTACTCTATGGACTCCAACCAACCCGAATTTTTATATGAGAACCCCTGCATATTTTTGGTGTAGCACAGTGTTATTACTTTTTTTTAATTTTTTTTTTATAATTTTTCAATCTTAAAATCATTTCTACTGCTCCAATGGTGCGTCATAGAGGGGTAATTTCCAAGACCGACCCCATTAATTTTTACGTCTAAACATTTCTTCGGAACAAATTAATACCCTATCTCCAATTTCTAAGGGGGCTCCCACACAAAATGACATTTTTTTAAATTTGCTCCAACCGCTCTAACTGCCCTAAAAGTGCCCTTAGTGCAATAAAATGTATGACCGACCCACAATATTTTTTTAGTCCAAACATTTTCTCTGAACACACCTACCCTCTATCTTTAACTATTAAGGCGGTCCCCATACAATTTTTTTTTTATTTTTTGTAAATTTATTTTATTTAATCGGCTTCTACGGGTCCAATGGTGCGTCCGAGAGGGGTCATTATTGAGACCGACCCCCATTTATTTTTACCCTCCAACATTTTTGTAAAACATATCTACGCTCTATCTCCACTCCCTAAGTGGGCTTCCATTCAAATTACATTTTTATAAAAGTTGCTTAAACTGTTATTTGTATGGGAGCCTACTTAGGGAGTGGAGATAGGGCGTTGGTATGTTTTAAAAAAAAGTTGTAGGGTAAAAATAAATGAGGGTCGGTCTCACTAATGACCCCTCTCGAACGCACCATTGGACCCCATATACAAAAAAGACGATTTTAAGGTTGGGGTGTCTCGGCATATCGGTTTAAAATTTTCATTGCTCCCTTATGAAACAATGTGGACCTGCGGGAAAATTCCGACAACTCCCGAACTAACAGAAATATCGTCTAGACTCTAGAGCAAAAATCTAAGTCGACTTAAATTTAAGATTTTTTCCCATTTATATGGAAATTGTAGGTCTATGTCTTAAAACATAAATAACCCCCCCAAAATTTACACATTTTCGTAAAAAAAAAAATCAAACTTTATGTAGTTTCTTAGAAACGATTTTTTCACAATTTCTTGAACCATTTTTTGAATACCCGAGTAAAAAAGTTCCTATATAGTTGTATATAATTTTATAAACATCATATATGATTAAATAGAATTATATAAAATTTGATGCGAAAAATGAGTCGATAAAACTATATAAAATTTGATCAATGTTTCATGCGAAATTTGGACCCCTATTTTTATATAATAATAGTAAAATTATATGATTAGATATAATTATATAAAAATATATAAAATTGTATAAAACTGTATAAAACTATATAAAGTTACATAAAATTATATCAAGTTTTATATAAATCATAAAATTTTGTTTTAATTATATATAATTATATATAATTTTATGTAACTTTATATAGTTTTATACAGTTTTATACAATTTTGTATATTTTTATATAATTATTTCTAATTACATAATTTTGTTATTATTATATAAAAATAGGGGTCCAAATTTCGCATAAAATTATATAAAAAATTTATTAAAATATAGGAAACATTGATCAAATTTTATATAGTTTTATCGACTCATTTTTCGCATCAAATTCTATATAATTCTGTTTAATCATATATGATGTTTATAAAATTATATACAACTATATAGGAACTTTTTTACTCGGGTACCTAAATTCCTCGATATGGCCGATACGGCCAGACTTCCCCAACCTTATATTTAATGTTTCAGGAAAATAGGTTCATAAGGGTTGGCTTACTTCCCTTGTCAGTTATAGTTATTGTAAATAAAATATCTGACCATATCTATTTACTACTTCCATCAACTTTATTAGGTCTATCGAAATTGGTATTATCTTTGGGACAATAATTTTTTATCAAACTTTGATAAAAAAAATCAAATTCTAAAAATCAACTTCAAGCAATTAACGGACAAATTGATTTTTACATTAAGTGAATATAGTCTAAAACATGAGGAACGCAATATCGCCCATAATACTACTAATAGCGGCCTTACTAGCCTCTAATACCGTCCAAGGAAAGCGTATTATACAACATATTGGCAATTTAACAAGCTTACAAGAACGCATAGTTGGCGGTTCTATTGCCGAAGATGGTTTAGCACCATATCAAGTATCTTTAGGAGGTTTTTGGGGTCATACTTGTGGAGGTGCCATCATTGATACCGAATGGATTTTAACCGCTGCTCATTGTGTTGCACATCTAAGTAATATCGAGGAGTTAATGGTATTAACTGGAACACAAGATTTCCAAACGCCCGGTGTCAACTACAATGTTGATCGTGTTTATGTACACTGTAATTATGATAAACCCATTTTACATAATGATATTGCTTTGCTGCACTTGAATTCCAGTATTATTTTAAATGAGAAAACCCAAATAATTCCTTTGCAAACTAAACCGTTAACAGTGGGTAATGATGTTTTATTAACCGGTTGGGGTTCTGAAGAACCTTGGGGTGATTCTCCGGATCGTTTAAAGAAAGTTAATTTAAAATCTATTGATAACACTCGTTGCCTACAAGATTTGAATTATAATCCTGGTTTAGATGTGGGTCATATGTGTACATTTACAAGAATTGGCGAGGGTGCTTGTCATGGTGATTCTGGTGGACCTTTGGTTAGTAATGGCGAATTGGTGGGCATAGTTAATTGGGGCTATCCCTGTGGAATTGGATATCCAGATGTTCATGCTAGCCCTTATTATTACAAAGATTGGATTCGTAAGACTATGAGTGGAAATTCAAAGTGTTTGGTGTGGAATAAATGATGGATTGAAGTGGAATTGTACAGGGAAAGTTAATTAAATGTCAAACGATTGTGATGTATCAAAATAAATAATAATGAAAAATGTAATATGCTTATTGTAAGTTTTTACAAAACTTTTAAAAATACTTTAAAGTATTGTCATATTTAGTTAACATATTTTAATTGATTTTTTTTTTTTTTTGTGGGTGTATTTATAGAATAGCCCAGGATATACTTTTATAAGGGGGTGAGTTGCGCTAAGTCTGAATCTGATCTCAGAATTTAACTACCACATCAGGTTTTTTAGATATCTTAGTTTGAATTTACAAAAAAAATCATGTTTTTTTTGCCATATTCGAGACGTTATTACTGCCCAAATCCAAATTTTTTTATAAAACCTGATACCTGAAAGTCCCACAAATAACCCAAATTTCAGAAAGAAAAAAAAAGAAAAAGGAAAAAGAAAGGAAAAGAAAGAAAATGAAGAAAAAAGAAAGAAGGAAATTTTCTAAAAATTTTCCGAAAGAAAAAAGTTTTGAAATCCAAAAATTTTTCATCGAAAAAAATCTTAAAATGTTTATAGGGAAAATTTAAAAAGAATCAGTCACAGAATCTGAGACTTTTTCCATAGAAAAAGAGTACCATAAACTCTAAAATTTTTGTAGTCTAACATATGTAGTCCATCGTTTGAAAAACTGAGACGTTTTTTACTGAAGAAAGGTATCAAAATTTGAGATTATAGAAAAAAATATCGTAGAATATAAAACTTTTTCGGTATGAAAATAAGAATTTGAGACCTTTTCTGTAGGAAAAAGGTCTCAGAATCTCTGAATTGGAGACTTATTTTAAGGGAAAAGGTCTCAAAATCTGAATCTTTTTTAAAAAGAAAAAGGTCTCAAAGTCGGAGACATTTTATTGTTGAAGAAAAGTCTCAGAAGTTGAAACTTTATCAATTGGAAGAAGGTCGCAGAATCTGTGACTTTTTCTATGGGAAAAGGTCTTATAATCTTAGACTTTTTCTATAGGAATAAGGTCTCAGAATTTCAAAATTTTACACTCATTCTATAGGAACAATTTTTCAGAATATGACACTTTTTCTTTAGGAAACAGGTCTCAGAACGTATGAATTTTTCTATAGGAAAAAGGTCTCAAAAACTGAGACGTTTTCTTTAGAAAAAAGTGCTTTTTTATATAAGAAAAAGGTTGTAGAATCTAAAACTGTAACTTTTTCTTTTGGAAATGGTCTCAGAATCTCAGACTCTTTCTATAGGAAAATGGTCTTTGAATCAAAATGTTATTCTTTTTCTGACGTAAAAAGTTCTTACTTTTCATAAAGGATAAATTTCTCAGAATCTGACACTTTTTCTTTAGGGGAGAAAGTTCCAGAATTTTAGACTTTTTTTAAATTTTTGTACGAACAAATCTTATAATCTGAGACCTGTTCTATAGAAAAAATATATCAAAAATGCTTTAAAATATGAGACTTTTTCTGTATTAAAATTTTTCAGAACCTGAGACTTTTTCTGTGGAAAAAAGTTCTTAGAATCCAAAAATTATTCTATACGAAAAAAGTCGTAGATTCTGAAACATTTTTCGTAAAGAAGAAGTCTTTGAAACGGTATTACAAAGGTATTGGCCTGTATAACAAAAACGAACCGGTAGAAACACGAAGTGACACATTTAAAATACTAGAAATTTCATCAGCTTTCATAATCGCTTTTGAAAATGTCCATATCTTTATTGGTTGCGGTATAATAACTAAATACCGTTATTCTAGGTGGGTATCGGTTGCCAACCCTGCTTGTTTTTGCTCGTCCGACAAAGCATTACGATTTTTTTTTCTTTGAAGTAAAAAAAAAAATTGCCCCTTAAAGCCAAAAGCTGTACCCGCCCCTGGAGACTATATGACCGATTTGGCCTTCACTTCATCAGAAGCGCTCAAATGAGCTAAAATCCCTTCCAAGAGAAGAGATTTCGACCGTGGTTCCTGTAATTACCAGTCTCTTATAGAAAAACACGCAAAGTGGTAAAATGTGCCGTCAAATGACTTTTCCCAGAGTTGCATGGATAAGGAGGAGTTTAAAACTTTATGGTTAAAGAATTGCTTTACTGTAATCTAGGGAGCTTTACGATCTTTCTGATTTTTTGGATGTCAAAATTCAATATCTTAGGAGTTTCATAAGGAGCTCAAATTGGTTTAAGAGTAGAGTCGAGTAGGTAAATCTATTACAATTCCGTGGTATCACAATGGACCTCAGAGCCTACGTGTGTTGACGTAAAACATCAGCAGCCACTTATTACTACCACTAACACAAGAGTTACGACCATCAAAACAAGAGTTACGACCATCATTTCTATATATTTCGGACATGCTTAATCGAATGGCGTACTCCGTTTTTCGATGTATTTTACAGTTTTCTAACAAAAAAAAAATTGCAAAGTTAATGATTTTGAAATTGTATGGCTTGGAAAACAAAGATATGACTTGTAGCAATATATCATCTTAAACCCTTAAATTCGCCAATTTCTTCATATTTTGAGGTTTTCGCGAAATATACCGCCAAGTTGGTCTTTGATAAAAAACTTGCTTTTAGTGAATCATTCCTAACAATACGAATAGTGGACAAAAAACCGCAGACATTTTGGACCATCATGATGAAAATCGTGAAAACCCGTTTTTTTTGTATATGGCAGCATCACTTTACGAGATAATTTAAGGCTCCATTTTTTTAGTTTATAATGCGGGAACCTTAAACAATTATCTGCCCAAAAATTTGGCCAAAAAAGTTTTCATTTGCCAAAGTTATCTTAACAAAAACTATAATTATTGTATGGCAAACACTGAAATAATAGTTTTTGTTAAGATAATTTTTGCAAATGAAAACTTTTTTGGCCAAATTTTGAGTCAGTTAATTACACTGTGCTACAGTGAAAAAATACTTCTGATGTGACAAAGTATAGGTTGTTGGTCTTGTTGAGTAGATCACAAAAATGCCGATTAAACTTGCCAGACACCCTCAAATTTCAGAGTTATTGTCAAAAAACTTTTTTTTGGGACTTTTCTCACTAAACCTTGTGTAATTCAGATAATTTTCAACCGATTTTAAATTTTTAAACTGTTTTGGATAGAAGAAGAATAGGTTTATCCATGTGTTTAAATTGGTCTACACATATATGAAAGGTCTCTATTGATTTTTTCTATAAAATCTAATTTTTTTGTTATTTTTTGAATATTTTTCGAGTTTATCGGTTTTTTTATGCTACAGTTCGTTTAACAACTCTTATATTTATATATGTATTTTTAAAGAAAATTTAATTCTGAATACGATAAGCTTTATCCTGAAAAAATCGGATAACAATTGACAGAGTTGTGATAATTTTTTCTAAAAAATAAAATTAAGATTTTTGCAGGGAATCGCCGTTCAGATAACCCAGGCAAAAAAATAAATTTATCATAAGAGATCATGTACAATATTTTTAAAGGTTTTTGGCACGCTGAATCCGAATCTGGCCTTTAAATTGCTCTATCTCATCAGGTTTTTGAGATATTTAACAAAAATTGATATATCAAAAACTTAATAAGATAGCGCAATTTCAAGGTCAAATTTGAATTCAGGAGGTCAAAAACCTTTAAAATAATGATGCGTGACCTCTCAGTATGTTCGTTTATTTTTTGTATTTTTTTTGCCTGGGTTATCCGCACGGCAATTTCATACAAAATCTTAATTTTCTTTTTTAGAAAAATTATCACAACTCTGTCAATTGTTATCCGATTTTTTTTGCATAAAGCTCATCGCATTCACAATTAAATTTTCTTTAAAAGCATGTTTGTAAATATATATGCTGTTGAACAAACTATAGCAGAAAAAAATCGAAAAACACAAAAAAATTTCAAAAAATTTAAAAAAAATAGATATTGGTGAAAAAATCAATACATATCTTTCTTATATGTATAGATCAATTCACACACATGAAAAGCCCTATCCTTCTTCTATCCAAAACAGTTGAAAAATTTAAAATCGGTTGAAAAATGTTTAAGTTACACGTGGTTAAGTGAGAAAAGTTCCAAAAAAAAACGTTTTTTTGACAATAACTTTAAAATTTGAGGGTGTCTGGCAAGTTTGATGGGCATTTTTGTGATCTTTTCGACGAGACCTATAACCTTAACTACCTAATTTGAAAAGTATATTAGATTTTGTGATTTTTGTAGCACAGTGTTAGTTAAGGTTCCCACATTATATACTAAAAGATGAAGCTATAAATCATATCGTAAGGTGATGCCGTATACAAAAAAACGGGTCAGTTAATTGTTTAAGTTTCCCACATTATATACTAAAAGATAGAGCTTTAAATCATATCGTAAAGTGATCTTGCCATATTCAAAAAAACGTGTTTTTGTAATTTTCATCATGATGGTCCATATAACAATCCACTATTCATATTGTTAGGGATGCATTTTTAATTTACTAAAAGCAAGTTTTTTATCGTTTAATTTAGCAAAAACCTCAAAAAATTAAGAAATTCGCTAATTTAAGGGCTTAAGATGAAAAGCTTTAAACAAAACTTGCATAAGAAATTTGCTACAAGTCATATCTTTGTTTTCCATTAAAATCGTTAACTTTGCAATTTTTTTTTGTTAAAAAACTGGCTCGAAATCAGCTAATCTTAAATTACATTTTGCAAGAAAACTGTACCATACATCGAAAAATGGAGTACGCCATCGCAATCAGCATGTCTCAAATATATAGAAACGTTGGTCACACCTCTTGTTTTCTAAAATAGTGGTTAGTTTTGTCACGCTGTGTTATTATTAGTGTTTGGGAATTCCCGGACTTTTTGATTTCCCGGGAAACGGGAAAAAAATAATTTATAAACGTTTTTTTATGTAAAATGGTTTATTTTATAAAATTCCCGGATTTCCCGGGAAAAAATAAAAAAATTCCCGGGAATTCCCGTCAGTGTTTTCCCGGGAATTCCCGGGAAATCCGACCCTGGAATTCCCGGACCCCAAACACTAGTTATTATAAACCAAAAAAACCGTAAATCAGCGTTTTTTTTAATTTTTAAATACGAATATCTTAAAAACGGTTAGTGATAGACAAATTTGGAAAACAAACATCCATCTTATATTTGTATTTTGATTCATTGAAGTTCGAATTTTATTGAATTTCCATAGAATTGTCTTTATCGCATTTCAATATTTCTTTTTCTATTCTACAATAACTTTTTTTAAAGATGTTTTCACAAGCAGACGTGTAATTTTGATTAATTACTACTTTTGTAAAACCAATTTCTGAAATTCCGAAGTTTAACCGTTTAATATTTGTATTACAGTTACCCGGTTTTTGTTTTTCAAAAAAAAAAAATATATAAACAGCAATACCTAATCATAAATTTTAATAACGGATATCAATTTGATAATGTATCGATATCTTAATTGATATTATCTTGGCTACTTTTAATTTAATCACAAATTTGATAAAACAAAAATATCATAAACTAAAAATCAACTTAGAACATTTTAGAAGGCCCACTTGTTATTAATTTTTTTCGAATAGTCTTAAAAATGAGGATCACATTAACGGGCACACTGTTATTAGTAGCGGTCACCGTTATCACTGCTAAACGTATTAAACATTTGGATCATGTTCCCTTACAAGAACGTGTGGTCGGTGGTTCAACTGCTGAAGATGGCTTAGCACCATATCAGGTGTCTTTACAAAATTTCTATGGTCATACTTGTGGTGGCGTCATCATTGATGCCGATTGGGTATTAACTGCTGCTCATTGTGTGGCAAATAGAGTTATGAATGATATATCAATCTTAACGGGTACACAAGATTTTCAAACTCCCGGTGTTTTGTACAAAATTGATCGTATGTACGTACACTGTAATTATAATATACCCAATTATCATAATGATATTGCTTTGCTGCACTTGAGTTCAAGTATTATTTTTAATGAGAAAACCAAAGCAATTCCTATACAATCTAAGGCACTGACAGAAGGTGATGATGTCTTATTAACTGGTTGGGGTGATGACAGCTATTGGGGTGAAGCTCCAGATCGTTTGCAAAAGATTAATCTAAAATATATGGAACATCTTCGTTGCAAAGAAGCTATGGAAAATGATCCTGGTGTAGATGTTGGTCATATGTGTACATTTACGAAAGAGGGAGAGGGTGCTTGTCATGGTGATTCTGGCGGTCCATTGGTTAGTAACGGCGAATTGGTGGGCCTAGTCAATTGGGGTTATCCTTGTGCTGTGGGCTATCCAGATATGCATGCTAGTACTTATTTCTACAAAGATTGGATACGTAATATTATGAGTGGTAATACAAAGTGTTTGGTGTGGAATAAATAAATATATTTTTTGTGTTGAATTTTTTTATAGAAAAAGTTTAATTTAATAAATATGATTGTGATGCATATTATAAAAAAAATTGTTATTGAATGTATTTTGTTTTGATTTAGGCTGTGTATCAAAAAAAAAAAATTTGTCAGAAAATCTATAGAATTAGGATTTTGTTTTTTAATTTTCGTTCGTACACTCAAAATAATTCTACAGTAAAAAAATTAGTAAGTGCGTTGGTAACCCAAATCTACTAATAAGTTACCAATTACCAGTATTACAGTAGTTTTTTTAGTATCTTCAAAGTGCTAAAATTAGTATTTCTTACTGTTTATGAGTAATTTTTGTTAGTAGTTGGTTTTACTATTTTTTTTACTATTTTTAGTTCATAAAAGTACTAATATACAGTAAATTATTAGGTTTTTAATTTATTTTTGTTAGTAAAATTTCCGTAAGGGGGCGCTTGTTTACAAGCAGAGCTACCAACTGTTTTTTTGCTGCAAAATCGTTAAATTTTAATTCAGTGTTGCCATAATGTTACATTTCGGGTATTTGCTGGTGCTTTTTTGGTTTTGCCGTTTTTTAAATACGCGTTTTTAAAGATAAGGTATTTACGGTGTTTTTTCCATTTTTTTTTTAATTTGTGAATTTTATATTATCAATAGATTTTGCTGAAATTTGAAAGTTAAGCCCAAGACCTAATGAAATTGGGAAAATCTGATCTATGTTTGGACATTGGCCTCAAACAAACAACCCCTTTAAATTTGAATTAAGTGACTCTAACAATTTAAATTGTGTCGACGAGGAACTTTCGGTGGTGGCGACTCGCCCCAATCGTCGGCTAATTTAAATTTTTGGTTATGGAGTTGTATTTTTGTAATGACACAATCAAAATATAATTATATTTACTAAAATTGTAGTAAATTGCAGTAATATTTACTGTTTTGTTAGTATTTCTCATGTACTAGATATTAGTAACAAATTTTAGTATTAATTAGCAACGCCTGCACTAGATCATTTTGGACTAAAACATTAGTACTCGTAGTTAAATTTTTAGTATTAAATACCCACGTTTTTTTTTGAGTGTATTACAGAAAGTGGTGGTAAAAGTTTTTTTGCGGGATGAGTTCTTCAGAAGGGGTTTCCGTAAGCGAAAATTTCTGGGGTTTTCGGTTGGAAAAACTCTAAAGGTTTGAAAAACTCTGGTTTCTATTATTTATACCCTACACCACACTGTGGTACAGGGTATAATGAGTTTGTTCTGATGTTTGTAACTACCCGAAATATTGGTCCTAGACCCAGTTTTAAGTATACCGATCGACTTAGAATCACTTCGATTTAGCGATGTCCGTCCGTCTGTCTGTCCATTTAAACGGTGTAAACACGATACAGGTCGCAATTCTTAATCAATTGACATGAAATTTGAAACTTAAGCCTCTTTTGGCAAGGACGAAGCCTAATGAAATTGGAAAAAATCGGTCCATATTTAGACCTAGCCCCCATACAAAGGTCCTCTTTATTTTTGGCTCAAATGACTCTAATAGCCGCATTTTATAGGTATCTTTTCGAAATTTGACAGGTAATCATGATTTATCCACACAAATCACCATTCCGAATTTTAAAGAAATCGGACCAGTTCTTCTTGTAGCCCCCATACAAACCACCTTCATGATTTTCACTTAAATCTCTCAAATTTCATGAAAATAGAAAATATTTAATTAAAATTCTGTTTGTGTATGTTAAACGCATACTTTAATAACCTTATCAAATCTGATTATCATCGGACCACTTTTGGACTTAGGTCCCATGTGGAAATTTCGCCCGATATTAAGTTGAAGCGATTTACTGTCAACAAAAAGAAGCCTATTCCACTCAAATTTGATTAGTGAGTGCTTTTTACACTTATTAAAGATTTGACAAAATATAGATCTAATCAGTCCATGTTTGAACTTGGGACCCATTTTCCGGGAAACTCTGGTGTATGGTCGATCTTGACCGACTATAATTTTCTTACTGGTTTTTTTTTTGTTTTGTGTTTTTAGTTGGAAAATTCTTCATATACTAAGTTAATTAAAAAAATACATTAGAATTTTGAACTCTTGCCCAAAACATTAGCTCTTGCCCAAAACATTAACATTAACATTGTTATTGTAACAAATTTTGTTATTGTAACAAATTTTGTTATTGTAACAAATTTTGTTATTGTAACAAATTTTGTTATTGTAACAAATTTTTTGAATTTTTATGTCAGAAGAATAAAAAAAAAATTTGGTAAAAAAAAAAAATTTTAATGAAAACAAGTAAGAGTGTTAAATTCGGTTGTCCCGAATCTTTTATATCCTCCAACATGTAAAAAAAAAATTACAGGGGCGTTTTTTTGGGAGAGGATTCGGCGGGGGCAGTCGGGGGCTCCAACCTCTCTCGAAAAATGTTTTCCAATTTATTTATTATGCTTTTTGCATTAAAGTTATACAATTTTATCATTACTTAAAAAAAAATTTAAACCACATCCTAAAAAGGGGGGCGGGAAAAAATATATTTTTTTAGTCCCCCTGTTCTAGTGCAGTACTCTGAACTCCTTCTTGCATAAGCTTGTTTCATTTGTTTAACAAAAATATAAAAAACACATGAAAATCGTGTTTTTCAGATTTTGGTTTAGTTCCTCAGGGGGAACTTTTTTCCCCCTGGTCGGATTTTTTCCATTTACGAACTTAACCTGCCTAGGACCATAAGACATATTCGTGTCAAATTGCATGAGGCTAGCTGTTTTATTTTGGACTGCATCGTGCCATCTACAGACAGATGGAAGGACGGACGGACATTCACAGAATGTCTTAGGATCGATCATGGATCAATAATATATAAGGCATTCCATGTCAAATCGGACACTTTGACACTGGTCGGATTTTTTCCATTTACGAACTTAACCTGCCTAGGACCATAAGACATATTCGTGTCAAATTGCATGAGGCTAGCTGCTTTATTTTGGACTGCATCGTGCCATCTACAGACAGATGGAAGGACGGACGGACATTCACAGAATGTCTTAGGATCGATCATGGATCAATAATATATAAGGCATTCCATGTCAAATCGGACACTTTGACATTTTTTTTTTTAGATTTTCCCAAATTGTTTACAGTTTTTAGTACCCTTCGAAAACTTCTTCGTGGTAAATTTTCAGATTTTTTTTATGACCCGTTCTGTCTTTTGAATTTTTATTTTTTTACGTACTTTTTTAAAAAAATCCAAAAAAATTCTTAAAAGCGCTCTAGTATGCGATTTTTAAGTTTTAAAATTTAAATCTCATTTTTGAAAATGTTTGTATTCTTCGATTTTTTTGAAATTTTTTTGAGTAAAACTTCTATCGATTCTACAAATTTTTTGCCCAGGAGGATCGTGGGACAACGATTATTACTATTTTTAAAAATTTTTTGAAAATTTTTTTTGCAGTTTTCCAATCTTAAAATCATTTCTACTGCTCCAATGGTGCGTCTTAGAGGGGTCATTTATAAGATCGACCCCCATTAATTTTTACGTCTTAACATTTCTTTGAACCAAACTAATACCCTATCTCCAATTTCTAAGGGGGCTTCCACACAAAACGACATTTTTTAAAATTTGCTCCAACCGCTCTAACTGCCCTAATAGTGCCCTTAGAGCAACAAAATGTATGACCGACCCACAATATTTTTTTAGTCCAAACATTTTTTCTGAACACACATAAACTCTATCTTTAACTGTTAAGGCGGTCCCCATACAATTTTTTTATTTTTTGTAAATTTGTTTTATTTTATCAGCTTCTACCGGTACAATGGTGCGTCTGAGAGGTGTCATTAGTGAGACCGACCCCCATTTATTTCTACCCCACAACATTTTTTTAAAACATACCTACGCCCTATCTCCACTCCCTAAGTAGGCTTCCATTTAAAATTAAATTTTTATAAAATTTTCTCCAACTGTTATTTGTATGGGAGCCTACTTAGGCAGTGGAGATAGGGCGTAGGTATGTTTTAAAAAAATGTTGTAGGGTAAAAATAAATGGGTGTCGGTCTCACTAATGACCCCTCTCGGACGCACCATTGGACCGGTAAAAGCTTATTAAATAAAACAAATTTACAAAAAATAAAAAAAAATGTATGGGGACCGCCTTAACAGTTAAAGATAGAGGGTAGGTGTGTTTAGAAAAAATGTTTGGACTAAAAAAATATTGTGAGTCGTTCATACATTTTGTTGATCTAAGGGCACTTTTAGGGCAGTGAGAGCAATTGGAGCAAATTTTAAAAAATGTCGTTTTGTGTGGGAGCCCCCTTAGAAATTGGAGGTAGGGTATTAGTTTGTTCCAAAGAAATGTTAAGACGTAAAAATTAATGGGGGTCGATCTTATAAATGACCCCTCTAAGACGCACCATTGGAGCAGTAGAAATGATTTTAAGATTGGAAAACTGCAAAAAAAATTTTCAAAAAATTTTTAAAAATAGTAATAATCGTTGTCCCACGATCCTCCTGGGCAAAAAATTTGTAGAATCGATAGAAGTTTTACTCAAAAAAATTTCAAAAAAATCGAAGAATACAATACAATACTAAGACGCACCATTGGAGCAGTAGAAATGATTTTAAGATTGGAAAATTACAATAAATTCTTTTCAAAAAATTTTAAAAATAGTAATAATCGTTATCCCAAGATCCTCCTGGGCAAAAAATTTGTAGAATCGATAGAAGTTTTACACAAAAAAATTTCAAATCGAAGAGTACAAACATTTTCAAAAATAAGATTTAAAAATCGCATACTAGAGCGCTTTTAAGAATTTTTTGGGATTTTTTTTTTAAAAAGTACGTAAAAAAATTAAAATTTTGAAAAAAAAATTGAAATTTTGACCATTTTTGAAGAAGTAATTGAGTAAAGGAACAAACTACCAATTTTTAAAAATTCGAAATCTTTTAAACGGGTCATCAGAAAAATCTGAAAATTTACCACGGAGGAGTTTTCGAAGGGTACTAAAACTGTAAACAAATTGGGAAAATCCAAAAAAAAAAATTTTCAAAGTGTCCGATTTGACATGGAATGCCCATATATACTTTATGGGGTCACCGACCGATATTAAGATGCGTTACAAACGGAATGACAAAGTGAATATACTCCCATACTGTGGTTGGAGGGTATACAAATTATTTTTTTTAAAAAAAGGTTAAAATATTTTAATTACACTAATATAGAGGGTTACTATGTTCTAAAGAACCGCCATTAAATTTCACTGAAGACATCTTTGAACAATAATTTATTCAGAATTAGATTTAATACTTTTTTATAGACTCATTCCAAATGCCTTTGTAAAACAATTCAAAACTTCAGTAGGCCATAAAAAAGGAACTCGAGCTAAGTTTTCAAAAAAAAAAAATGATGAAAAAAAATTATTTAAAAAGCATTTGAAAGTGTTAAATTCGGCAGTGCCGAATCTTTTATACCCTCCAACATGTTTTAAAAAAAACACGGACGTCTTTTTCTTGGGGGGGGATGCGACTGGGACGCGACCTTATACACTTGATAACAATAGTTCTGCTGGTCAAAAATCCGTTCTCCAAACTTTTCCATCACATCAGGTTTTTGAGAAATTTGAGGTCAAAGTTCAAAAAAATTGCCGTTTTGGGCATTTTTGGAAACTCATAGCGGATGAACCCGATGTGATGGAGGCTTCAAAATAAATCGAGAGTGTAGCTTAAGCATTACTCTTTAAGATGCAGAACTCATTTGGTCAGTCGCCTTAACCCTTTGGGCACCAATTGTCTTTCAATGATGTCTTATTCCCCAGTATTGAAAGAAACGTTTTTGGGGGAAAATACCTTACAATTGGTGCTCCAACGGTTTAAGCGACTGATCAAATTAGTTACACATCTTAAAGAGCAATGTTTATGATTTACCGTTGACTTATTTTTAAATCGTCAGCGCATCGGGTTCATCCGCTATGAGTTGTCAAATATGCCCGAAAACATGATTATTTGTACATATGTCAAATTTCTCAAAAATCTGATGTATTGAAAAAATTTGGAGACCGGATTTGTGACAAGGAAAATAATTGTAATCATGTGCATAAGATGGCGTTCTATTCAAATAAGTTTTTTTTTTCATATGATTTGAAGCGTAAAAACGCGTTTTTTTTGGAAAAAATGCATCATTGATTGACAATTTGTGTCCTAAGCGTTAGGGCGACTGAACAAATGAGTACATCATCATTAAGAGAAATGTTAAAGCTTTACCCTCGGCTTATTTAGAAGTCGCTATCACATTGTGTTCATCCGCTATGAGTTGTCAGAAATGCCCAAACGGCGAATTTTTTTAACTTTGACCTCAATTTTCTTAAAAACCTGATGTGATGGAAAAGTTTGGAGACCAGATTTCTGATCAATAGAAAAATTGCAATTAACTGTGCAAGGTCGCGTCCCAGTCGCATGAAGTTTTTTTTTTCAAAATTTTTAGTAAATTTATGTTGTTTTATTCACCAGGTGGTGATATTTTTTTCTTCACCAGCAGTTGAATTCTTATCCAAGTTACAAACCTTTCTGGTTTTAAGAAAATGAAAACAGTAGGTAATTTTAATTTTCCTCTTTTTTGTCGTTTGCTGAGGTGGCGTCCCGTATGTAGTTTTTTTTTAATGTCAAACGTTTTAATTGGTTTGATTTTAAGCACCAGATCAGGCGCGAGTCCACAAGGCAAAAAAGTTAACAAGAAGATTATTATTGTAACACACTATTAAATATTACGTTACTTCCTGTATCTACAAGGCTATTTCAATAGCCAGCAAAAAAAAATCTTTAAATTGGTCACAGCTTTATCTAATAACCTATAAATTTTATATTATTTACCAAGAAATTAATATTATCTTTTTAACTTTATTTTTTATCAAACATTTGATATCAAGCAAATATTTTCAATATCATACACATAATCAAAACAATTACAAAGTTAATTGATTTTGACCGCTAAAGCAAAACTAGTCTAAAATATGAAAATCACCACAACGGTTCCTATATTACTGATAGCGGTATTGCAAGTCTCTACCGTTTCGCTAAACGTTTAAAACATTTACAACAATCTGAACATATAGAAGAACGTATTATTGGTGGTTCAATAGCCGAAGACGGTTTGGCTCCTTATCAGGTCTCCTTACAAAATGAGCTTGGTCATGGTTGTGGTGGTGCCATAATTGATACCGAATGGATATTAACCGCAGCCCATTGTGTTCAATATAGAAATTTTAATGAGGTTATGGTCTTAACAGGTACACAGGATTTTAATATACCTGGTGTTCTCTATTATGCTGATCGTATATATGTTCATTGTAATTATGATAATCCTCTTATGCATAATGATATTGCCTTAATGCACTTGAATTCCAGTATTATTTTAAATGAGAAAACTCAAATAATTCCATTGCAAACTAAACCAATGCAAGAGGGTGATGTTGTTTTATTAACTGGTTGGGGTTCTGATGTACTATGGGGTGATATACCGGATCGTTTGATGAAAGTGGAATTAAAGTATATGGATCATTATCGTTGTGAGAATGCTTTAAATAATGATCCCAATTTAGATGTCGGTCATATGTGTACATTTACAAAAGTTGGTGAAGGTGCTTGTCATGGTGATTCCGGTGGACCCTTGGTTAATAATGGTCAACTTGTGGGCTTAGTCAATTGGGGTTATCCATGCGGACTTGGTTATCCAGATGTTCATGCTAGTCCTTTATATTATGCGGATTGGATACGTAAAACTATGAGTGGTAATTCAAAATGTTTGGTATGGAAGAATCCATTTGAGAAATGATAATAAAGTGAAAATAAATTTAAATTTAAAATAAAACAAGTGAGACTATTAAATTCAGCAATGCCGAATCTTTGATAACCTCCAAATTGTTAACTCTTAAAAAAACAAATAAGAAAATTATAGTCGGTCAAGACTTACCATATAATACCCTACACCAGAATTTCCCGGAGAATGGGTACCGGAAAATGGGTCCCATGGACCGATTAGATCTATAATTTGTCAAACCTTTAATAAGTGTAAAAAACACTCACAAATCAAATTTGAGTGTAATAGGCTTCTATTTGTTGACAATAAACCACTTTAACTGAATATTGGGCCAAGTTTTTACAAGGGGCCTAACAAGGGAAGTCTCCCTGGTGTCACCCTCCGATCTTTATGAAATTTGGATATGTTGTTTAGAACGAAAATTAATTCGACACGTATTTTTTTGTAGCGGCCCAAACTCATTTTTAAGGGGGGTCGATTTGTATGGGGGGAAATTAACCTTTTTCAGTTTTTTACGATTTACGCCTATTTAAACAAAATTAATATAGGAATGTGTGGTATCAGATTAAAGTTATTAAAAATACCTATCTCGTGGTGTTAATAGCAGGCCAAAGAAGTTAATATTTTTCGACTTATTAACAAAAATGTCTTAAAATTTTGATATTTTACTCAATATGAAGAAAAGTTGTGCATGTTTGGACACGTTCTTAGCACACGTAGATAGGTTTTCCAAAGACCTTTCATTTGGTATGTAACATGACTAGGTTTCTTTGCATAATATAGGAGATAAACGAAAAAAACTGAAAAATGGCCTTGACATTCCCCCTCCTTTTTACCCCCTAAATATGAATTTGGGATGCTAAAAAAAATACGTGTCCCTTTATTTTTTCTGATCTACAAAATAAAACCAATTCCATAAAGATCCGCAGGTGATACTAGGGAGACTTCCCTTGTAAGTCTAAAACTGCACTGAAAAAAAAAATACATAACTAAAATTAAGGAAAAAATGTCTTTGAAAATTTATCATGAATTTTCCTAAAATTTAGTTAAATTTAACTAAAAAATGAGAAATTTTCCTAAATATGAGGAAAAAAGTTTAGTTCATTTACTTAAATTTAGTTTATAGTTTTCTTTAAATGGATTTTTTTAATATTAGGAAAAAAATTCTTACTGCCAAAGAAATTTTCCACAAATTTAAGAATCGTATCTTTATTTTTAAGAGACATATTTCTTAAAAAAACAATTTAGTTCAAGTTTAGTTAAAATTTACTATAAAAAACATCACCGTATTTCTCTTCTTTGAATTGAGGAAGTGTTCTTAGAATTTAGTAAATAACTTCTGAGAATTTAGTTAAAAATTCAAAATGGCGATATCTCGAAAACTAAGCGAGATAGAGCGAACCGGATGAAATTTTCAAAAGAAAGACTGTAAAGCAAAATACGGAATAGCTTAGCTCTGCATATCTGTCGGGGTCTCAAGACCCTAATTTTAGATCTAAAATTTTAAATTCCCGCGATTTTATATATGCACATATCTCGGTAAATACTGCCAACACGAGAAAAGGTCCCATGGCATTTTTGTAGCTGCAAAATACCCGAAAGCCCTCCGATTAGTAGTTTTTGAGTTATCCAGTTTTTAAGATTCTCAAGACCCTATCAGACGCTTTTATACCGTATCTCAAAAACAAAGCAAGGTAGAGCAAAACGGACACGTTTTGGGTCAAAATCTATGGGGACCCTTAAAGGATCCAACGGGGTCTCGAAGTTAACAGGGGCTGGATCCATGGGGTCCGAACCTATTGGTTCAGGGTCTACACTCAAAATAATTCATTAGTAGATTTACTAATTTTTTTTTGCTAATGCTAGTAAGCTAACCTTTAGCAAATTTTTAGTTGAGATTAGCATGTTAGCAAAAATATCTTGTAAACATAATTTATTGCATTAGCAATTTTAAACAAAATTTGAACTAATTTTTTTTGCAAAATTTAAAATTAAGTTGACCAAACTTTTACAAGCTTTTTTGATAATATTAGCAAAAATAAATTGTAAATTTTTTTTTTTTTTAAACTTAAATAGGCGCTATTTCGGGAACTAAGCCAGATAGAGCAAAAGGAAGGCCATTTTTGGTTCTCGGGCTCACCATAGTATCGCTGGTACGCTTCACATGTGTGGACCTTAATGGGTCCTAACTTTGGATCCAAAAAAGTTAGCATTCACGAAAATTTTAAAATGCTCATATCTCATTTTTGTGGCAATTTTGTAGCTCTCAACACGTAGAACAAGACCGGAAAATAACCAAAAGCTCTCCGAGTAATATTTTTGAAATTATCGAGTTTTTTAATTCTCAAAACCCCAGTGGTCCTCTAAAATCACGTATTTTAAAAATTCAGCAAGTAAGAGGGAAACGGAAACAAATTTTGGATCAAAAACCATGACGATTTTTAAGGAACCCAACTAGGTCTAGGCCCATTGGGGTCTGGACCTATCCGGTCCGAACCCAGTGGGGTCCTTAAATGTGTATGAATTAAGTTGAAATAAAAAAAATTTCAGTTAACTAATTTTTAGCAGAACGTTTTTGCTAACTTTACCAAAAAAATGGTTGGTTCAAAATCAACAAATTTTCTTGTAGGTTTACAAGCTTTTTTTGCTAACTTTACCGTGTTTTTTTTTTTGAGTGAATGGAATGAATAATTTCATTCCCAGCAATATCGCATTTACCACCATTAAAATAGTCATCAAGAAAACAGAGTTTCCAGTTGAAATTCTGAAAGAAATCGTTAAGGTCAGCCGAACGAGCATTTTCATAGACAAAAATAGAGCGCTTCGTCGCTGTTCTTGAACCCTACAAAGATCTGAAAATAAAAAAGATGCTGAGATGAGGTTATGATCGAGTTTCTAAGGGGCGAAAGTAGTTCAACTTCGTATTTATCGGGATACGAGAAATACGTGGAGGGTATTGCGAAACTTCCCTTTAACAAATGGAATATACACTCAAAAAAATACGTTAGTAGATTTACTAATTTTTTTTTGCTAATGCTAGTTAGCTAACTTTTAGCAAATTTTTAGTTGAGATTAGCATGTTAGCAAATTGTAAATTTCATTTAGCACATTAGCAATTTCAAACAAACTTTGAACTAATTTCTTTTGCTAAATTTGAAATTGAGTTGACAACATTTTTAAAAGATTTTTTGCTAACATTAGCAAAAATAAATGGTAAATTTTTTTTTATTTTCAGAAAACTTAAAATGGCGCTATCTCGGAAACTAAGCCAGATAGAGCAAAATGGAGGGCATTTTTGGTTCTTAGAATCTCCATACTTTCGCGTGTCCTCATCACATGTGTGGACCCTAACTTTGGATCCAAAAAAGTTAGCATTCCCGGAAATTATAAAATGCTCATATCGCGGTAAATATTGCCGACACAACAAAAAGTCCAAAAGCATTTTTGTAGCTCTCAATACGTAGAACAAGACCGCAAAATTGTCAAAAGATGTCCGAGTAATATTTTTTAAGTTATCGAGTTTTTTAATTCTCAACCCCCCAGTGGTCCCCTATAATCACGTATCTCAAAAACTAATCAAGGCCTAGGCCCATCGGGGTCTGGACCTATCGGATCCGAACCCAATGGGGTCCTCAAATGTGTATGAAGTAAGTCAAAAAAAAAAAAAAATTTAGTTAACTAATTATTGGCAAAACATTTTTGCTAACTTTAGCAAAAAAATTGTGGGTTCAAAATCAGCAAATTTTCTTGTAGGTTTACAAGCTTTTTTTGCTAACATTACAGTTTTTTTTTTGAGTGTATGTTGTTTATTTACAAGTTGCACAAGGTGATGCAGCGAAGAGCTCAACAAATAAGCCCTCAGGATTCGTATAGCTAGAAATTTGAATTCGAGTATTCCATTTTGTATTCAAAGATTTCATTTGAAATTCGAAGATTTAATTTGAAATTCAAAGATTTCATTTGAAATTCGAAATTTCTTCTTGTAATTTAAAAAACTCCAAATTGAGGATCTTTTTTGGTTGGGTCGATGGATTCGGCGTGGGTCATTGGTAGATTTTTTTTCCTCACGGTATAGGTTCCCAAATTCTTTTTTTATTTCTTTGCACATAAGTAATGCAATTAATTTATGACATTATTTTAATAAATTTTTAATGTACACGATCACAAAAGGGGATGGAACAAAAGAAAACTGTTTTTTTTTATCCCCTGGGTCCAAGTATCGGATCTCGGATATGGGTTTAACTTACAAGGAAAGTCTCCCTGGTGTCACCCTACGATCTTCGTGAAATTTGGATATGTTGTTCAACACAAAAATTAAATAGACACGCATTTTTTTTAGTGGCTGAAATTCATTTTTCTGGGTGGGTTGTCGATTTGTATGGGGAGAAATTTACCTTTTTTCAGTACGACTTACGTTTGTTTAATCAAAATTAAAATAGGCATGTTTTGTATCAGATTAAAGGTATTAAAAAGGCCTATCTCGTGGTGCTAACAACGTGCCAAAAAAGTGAATATTTTTCGACTTATTAAAAAAAATGTCCTGCAATTTTGGTTTTTACTCAATATGAAAAAAAAAAATCTGGATGTTTGGACACGTTCTTTGCACACTTCGATAGTTTTTCCGAATACCTTTCATTTAGTATGCCACACGACTAGGGTTCTTTGCATAAGAAAGGAGATAAACGAGAAAAACTGAAAAATTTCTGTTTCTTTCCCCTTCATTTTCACCCACTAAAGCATAGTAATCTGTTCGATTTCACGGGGAAAAATCTGTCAAACTTCATATAAAAAAAATAAATTTTGCCAACTCGAGGAATTAAAGGGGAAATTGTTAAAAAAGTTTTCACGCATTTTTATTATACAAGGCACTTTAAATTGCCGTGAAAGAGTGACATTTTAGTTTTGTTATGACCGTTTCTTTCTTTCAATTTTCAAAAGTTGTTGATTTTTAAATGTTTTATTGCGATTTGAGGCGTTTAAAGTTTAAGTGAAATTTTCACTGTAAAAAACGGAGTACTTGGCTTTAGTATGAATTTTGGCCGCTAAAAGAAATTCGTGTCCCTTTATTTTTCCTGCTTGACAAAATAAAAAAAATCCATAAAGATCTGTGGGTGACACTAGGGAGACTTTCCTTGTTAGTTGGCAAGTTTAGAAAATTGTTAAACATAAAAAACTTAAAAAATTCGACTAAAAGAATTTTCCAGAAATGGCGCCCAAGTGGGGGCCACATTCAGAATCTGTGTATTTCCGATGTTTTCGTTGCAAGGAAACAGGAAAAAACTAAATTTTAATTGGTAGCTTAACATTTTCAAATTCAAAAATTTGTTGTGAATGTTTCATGACTTAAAAGTGTATACTTTTTAAGGCAGATTACAATAATATAATAATAATTTGATCCAATGATCAGTTTTTATTTATTTTCCAATTTAATTACAAGTCATTTTTAATAATTTAAACCTAAACGAGAACTGGTAACAATGACCGTCGTCTCGTTGTAGCGAAATCGACCAAGGGTTTTTGTGGGAATCGAACCCACGACCCTCTGTTTCATAGGCTAGCACGCTACCAACTAACCTACAGGGCCCCCTAAGGCAGATTATATTCGAGTTTTAAACTGAAGATTAACTCTTGGAGTTAATTAAGTTATTTTAGTATTCATTCTTGATGTCCAGTATAAAAAGGGATAAGATCTTGTCGGAGATTCAGATGTATAACATTTAATTATATCTGATTAGATCTGTCAGACTTCGAATATTGTTGCTGCTTTGGGAGTAAAATCAGATCTGATCAAATAATGCTGCAGAAGATCGTTACCAAATTTTGAAATCTACATGGCCTAATCATATAAAATTATTTTAAAGTAAGATTTTGGTAGATTAGACGAAATAGGATCATATCCGACCAGATCTAATCCATTTTGTTCACGGGTGTTTTAAAGTAATATTTCATTGTTTTGGAAATGTTTCCGGAATTCTTTCTAGGTTTGCAAATCAACTTCGTTGCTTAGGAAGTTTTCCTACAGCACATACTTTGGTTTGATGTCCAGCGTCAAACGCTCAAATTTAAATTTTCGATAAATATGCTATAAGATTCTAAAATATAGGAAGAACAAATATTTCTAAAATGTATTTTGAAGTTTATTCAAAAATATTTTCAATTTTGTTTAGGAAGTCTTCCAATACATTCAGCTGATCTTTCTTAGAAAAATATCAAACACAATTGTTTCAAACTGTTTTAAAAAATTTCATTTTTTATTGATTCTTACTAAAAAAACACAAAAACGTTTAATATTTAAGTTGTTTATTTTTCATCCATGGATAATTACTGGCACTACAATGACACGTACGACATTGACCCATCGACATGGTCTTACGAATCCAATCATTATAATAATAAACACTAGCATGAGCATCGGGAACACCAGTAGCACAGGGGAAACCCCAATTGACCAAACCAACCAAAGCACCATTGCTTACCAAAGGACCTCCTGAATCTCCGTGACATGAACCCTGACCCTCACGAGTAAATGTACAAATGTGGCCAACATCTAACATACCGGTAACACCGAATATGTCATCACACTCAGCATGTGAAACAAATTTTGTGGTTAACTTTTGTAGATTATCGGGAGTATTGCCCCATAGTACGGTACTACCCCAACCGGTTAAAATTACATCATCACCGTGTTTCATGGGCTTAGTGGGCAAAGGAATCGGTTGTGTTCTTTCATTAAAAACAATATCACTTGTTAGGTACATTAACGCAATATCATTGTGGTAAATTGGATGATCATAATTACAATGTACCCAATATTCTTGAACTTCGTATATTGCACCAGGTTCAAAATGTCTATTTGTACCTGTTATGACTCTCAAATATGTAGGATTGTAACCATCTACACAATGGGCAGCAGTTAAAACAAATCTTGAACCTATAATGGCCCCACCACACATATGACCATTCCACAGGCCTTGCAGAGAAATTTGATAGGGTGCAAATCCAATCTCGGCTGCTTCACCACCAACTACACGTCCCTCCAAAACATCATTACTGTTATTTTTATGCACTAAACGTATAGCCCTCGTTGCCGTTAGGCTAAACAGGAATAAAATTATAATTTTTAATTGCATTTTGCAACACTTTTAGTTTTCCTGTCGTGTTGCGTCTTTCGAGTTGTATGGTTAAAAATTATATGAAATTCATTTTAAATTTTTAAAATTCTTAAAGTTTATCGATTCTTGTATTTTTTTTTTTTGCCATAATTTTAGATACATATGTATATACTGCCTATAACTTTTGATATCTAAATTGGGCAGTAAAAATTTTATTTTTTACCACATTATATCGAAATTTTATGACACAATCAATACAGAGACTTTTATGATCAGTTCAGTAATCTGAACAATTCATTTGACCAGTTTTTTTTTGCTGTATTTAATGCTATAAAATTTTTAAGAAATGTTAACGAAATCATATCTGGAGTATATATAAAACCACTTTGATTAGATGTTTACAAAACAAAATTTTGAAATTCGACAGAATATAACTCCGATCAACTGTCAAAATTTTACAAAACAAGTTAGAGTTTTAATTTTGGCTGTGCCAAATACTTTGCTGTGCCAAATTTTCGATTCTCAGATTCGACTAGAAAAATTCTGCTGCTTTAACTTTGTTTAAATACACTTTGGTTCAATTTGTTATGTTTTGAAACATTTTTCCAATTAAAATTTTTGCAATGCAATTCATTTTACTGGCTTTATTGTCCTTTCATCTTCTTTATTCTTTCAATTTCATTTGGCTTCATGTTGGGCGCCATATAGGTAAACCACACTAGCTAATAGCTTTGAAGGCTGCCATCTTGGGATGCCAAACAAGAACGGTTTAATCTGTGGATTCGGGATTGGAAAATCTTTAACCGGTGTTTTCGGGATTTTGGGATCACTAGTGCCAACTTGATTTTGTCCACTTCATGAAAACATTCATATACAAATATGGCCGGTAGCTAGACAATGCAACTAGAAAAGACCACGAGCCATAGATATTGTATAAATTTAATGGTTTGTACTAAAACCTTAATTGATTTATTGTATATGGCGCATTTATATATTTTTGGCTCTTACGAAAAACGCCGACTTTTTTATTTGGTCAATTTGTGGTTTTATCGTTTTTTTATCAGTTATTACTTGGTCTAAAGAAAACAAACCAATGATCGTCATAATATGGCCATTGTTTTGGTCTTTAAGTAGTTGTTGGTTTTTCCTGTCGTTCATAACTAGTATGCGAAATCTTTATGATTCTCCATAAAGCTGGGTAATTTTAAAATGTTTATCATATTTTCGATAACAGAAAAACAAAAAAAAACAATAATATTTCAAATACAAACCAAAGTATGTAATCGGAATTATCCGTTAAATAAATTACACAAGGAAGAGCGTTCTTCTAAAAGAACTCTTTCAAAGAATTGTTAATATCCTCTTACCACAGTATACTAACTTTGTCATTCCGTAGAGCTTCACCGCCCTTCCCTTAACATCAGAAGCTACGGAATAGACTTTAAAGCCCCTGTAGGCTTGTTGGTAGCGTGCTAGCCTTTGAAACTGGGTGTCGTGGGTTCGATTCACACCAGAGCACTTGGTTTTTTTCGCTATAACGAGACGACGGTCATTGTTACCAGTTCTCGTTTAGGTTGAAATTATTAAAAATGTATTGTAATAAATGTAAAAATTTTAAATAAAACCAAATAAGAAAATAATAGTCGGTTAAGACCGACCATATAATATCCTACACCAGTGTTGCCCGGAAAATGGGCACCAAGTCCAAACATCGACCGATTGGATTTATCTTTTGCCAAATCTTTAATAAGTGTAGAAAACACTCACAAACCAAATTTGAGTAAAATTGGCTTCTATTCGTTGCCAATAAACCGCTTTTGCTAATATCGGACGAAATTTTGTAATGGGGCCTAGGTCCAAAAATGATCCGATTATAATCGGATTTGATTGGGTTATTAAAGTATGCGTTAAACACACAGAAACACAATTTTTCGATAACAGAAAATTTTAGAGATTTATGTAAATATCGAGAGGGTGGTTTGTGTGGGGGCTACAAGAACAACTGATCCGATTCCTTTGACATTCGGAACTGTGATTTGTGAATACGTTACGATACGGTTGTTAGGGTCGGTTGATCCAAATTTAAAGGAGACGTTTGTATGGGGGCTAGGTCAAAATATGGGCCGATTGTTTTCCATTTTCAATAGCGTTCGTCCTTAGGTCAAAGGAAGCTTAAGTTTTAAATTTCAGACAAATCGGTTAAAAATTGCGACCTGTATCGTGAGCACAACGTTTACATGGACGGACAGACGGACGGAGGGACATCGCTAAATCGACTCAAAAAAGATTCTAAGTCGATCGATATACTTGAAAGTGGTTCTAGGACCAATATTTCGGGTAGTTACAAACATCAGCACAAACTCATTATACCCTGTACCACAGAGTGGTGTAGGGTATAAATACTTGATCATAGACTCTAAAGCCCCTTCCTAATATGAGAGTTTCATTCTATTTTCGGCCGGATATAGCTGCTACTAATAGTGAGGAAATCGGATGGAATGCAGTAAGTCTTGCACTGTTTAAGAAAACCAAGACACTTGAATGCCTTTTCCGACACTTCAAATACATGCTTATTCCAACGGACATCACGCTGTCCAGAACATTAAGAGTATCCGATTCCTCAATAACTATACCATCCAAAGCTACAGATGACAATACTAACTTCACAGCACATCTGTGGGTTAACATTGCGTCTTGCGTGCATTAAAATGATGAGATTGTAGAAAGGTCTTGGTTGAGTGCGTCATTCATGTTCTGCCGCATGCCACCCATCTTCTAAGAGTTTGGCCTGTGGTCGAATGAAAATGAATGGATGAATGTTGCTGTCATCTGCAAAAGAGTAGATAGGGTTGAAGGTGACCAAGGTTAGGTTAGACCTTCAAAAGCCGGTCTATGTTTGGAGTTCAAAATGACGACTGGTGCATAGAAATACCACATGTTCCTTCAGCGACGTGGATAAAACGCGTTTTATGGACGTAATGTCCATAACTGCGATTCTCGAGCTCTGATTTGCCTAATATTCGCTCGCGATGCCTGGCCATTGCGGGAATTTGCACAGGATGTATTCAACTGTTGCATCCGTATTCGGTTCATTGCATCTTCTACAATTTGATCAGAGAAGAGATGAGACAGTGTCCTGTGATCACTCCAGTGAGTAAACGACATTACCTTCTGTTTAAGAAAAGTAGGTAGCGAGTTCTTCTGAGGTTGTAACGCGGCCAGATTATTCTGGTAATTTTGCTTGTACTCAGCTCTCTCCATTTCCTTTTCGCCATGAAAATACACTTACAATCACTTCTCGATCTCTGACCAAGAAGGTCATTCATAAAAATGAATTTAGCTGAAACTCGTTTGATGAGACCCCATTTGAAAGAACACGTATGGTGCGGTCTCTGAGAAAACTCGTGATAAATCGAGAAAATTCATTACCAAAACAAGAATACATTATCGAAGTCATTGCAACACACGATAAAACGCCGAGTACCTAGAGCAACCACTTTAATCTCACCAAAGTGGTGGATTGACCGGCACCAGCGTTCTGATAGAAATGCCAACAGGTCTCTCGAAGATCGACCACTACGGAAGACATACTGTCGATCATTTTAAATGATCGACAGTATGTGATCGACAGTAAATGATTCATTTAATAGTCTATTGCTCTCTAAAAATTTCACAAGATGGTAGTTAACCATGCTCTCCATCCCTTAGGAGAGCGCAGCACAAATTGCGATTGGGCGGCAATTTTTAGGGTTGATGAATGATCATGCTTTAAACGAGTAGAAATTTTTGGAATATAAAAACTAGCAATATCCTATATTCTTTTATAAAATTTATTATATACGGTTTTAGACCCCACCTTCAGAAGAACTTTCGGAAGAAGGTGGGGTCTAAACTATTATACACTGGATGTATGCTGCGACAATTAGACCAATACTAATCCATAGTGCCCTGTGTGGTGAAGAGCAGGGGATAATAAATCATATCTCTGCAATCTACAGAAGGTACAACGACTAGCGTGTGTGGGTATCGCTGGTGCTATTCGATCAGCCCCCCAGGCCGGCCTGGAAGTGATACTAAACATTTAGCTCGTAGATATTTACGTCAAGAGCACAGCAGCAAAATCGGTTATTAGGTTAAGAGAGTCGCAAATGCTTAAGCAACGCTCTTGGGATACTCGACCATATTAAGTATGGAGGACGGGACAGAACTGGAACAGAGAACCGACTGTATGTTATCACAGACGAACTTTGATAGAACCTTCAAAGTCCAAATACCGACTAGGGAAGACTGAGTGGAAAACTCTGTTATGACAGAGAATGCGATCTCAATCTTTACGGACGGATCATAGATGTGTACGGGCTCGGGAGTTTACTCTGATTGCCTCGAAATCGGGACCTCATTGAGACTTCCAGAAAAGTGCTGTGCTTTCCAAGCTGATGTACCTGCAATTGATAAAGCCGCGCAGATGATTATGACAAGGGACCTTTGTCCTTGCGTCATTAATATTTTCGTGAATAGTCTTGCTGGTCTTAAGAATCAAATACTGTAAAATCGGGAATTCGTCGAATCAGTCAGCACACAGTCAAGCCAATCTGGGTCCCTGGACAAAGATGAATGTGCGAGAAATGGCCCGGAGTCGGTGGGGGAACGTGTGAAACCTGACATCTCGGTTCCTTTAGTGGAATTGATGACCGAAATCGATAGGATATCTGAGAATAAAGTGATGGATAGTTGGATATCACTGACTACGTGCAGGATATCGAAAACCCTGTGGCCACTGCCAAATACCAAGAGGACAAAAAGCTTTCTTACTTTTGGCATACGGATGGTTAGCCTATTAGTAGGACTACTCACAGGACACTGTATAATTGGCCAGATGGCTGTGCGTATGGGAATTTCTGATAGGGACTATTGTAGAAGCTGGTTTGAAGTAGAAGAGGATGAGTCTGTGATGCACTTGTTATGCGAATGTCCGGATCTAATGAGAAGCCGCCTTAAGCATTTGGGGCAAAGATTTTTGGATGACATAGATTGTCTAAACGATGTCTCATTGACGTCTCTAGCAGAATACCTTAGAGAATCGGGGTGGTTTAAGAAGTAGAAATTTGTATCAGAGGGGGAGTAGAGAAATATAATTAAGGGAATCACAATGGGCCTTATGGCTTCCGAGTGAATTCGCCAAATGGCGAACGCCCGTCCAACCTAACCTATACTCTTTTAACGAACGACTAGAAAGTCTTACTGCCACGAAGAGCAGAAAGAACTTTCACACGTTGACGCCGTTTGTATAGAACCTTTTTACGTGTAAGTACTTTGGCACACTCGGTTCTTGCATTTCTTCGATGCAGATCAGTGACGACCTTTTTATATGAACGCCAATTACTGAACGCTTCCACTCTGGATCTGACTGAATTTTTAAGAAACAACCTGGTACACTGTACCAGGTTGTTTCTTAAAAATTCCGTGGTACAGAGTATAATGAGTATAGTGATGTTTGTAACTACCCGAAATATTGTTCCCAGAATCACCAATGATACTGACCGACTCAGAGTAACCTTTTGAGTAGGTTTATTGATGTCCATCCGTCAGTCTAAACATTGTGAGAACGATACAGGTCGTTTGTCTGAAAATTGAAATTTTAGCTTTTATTGACTTTAAAAAAGTCCCCTCTAAATTTGGCTCAAGTGCCTCTAATAACCGCATTTTAATAAAAAGCCTTTCAACTGATTTTCAATTATACTTTTTCGAATTGCAATTGGTATTTTCGAATCACAAATGGAATATTCGAATTACAAATAGAATTTTCGAATTACAAACAGAATATTCGAATTAAAAGTAGAATCTTCGAATTACAAATGGAATCTTTGAATTACAATTGATTTATTTCGAATTACATCTGAAAATAGTGTTGACATTTTTCCGAATCTAAATATTATTTCGATCAAAGAATATGCTCTACCGCCTCTATTCCTCCAGGTTTATTTAAATTATAAGTAGAATCTTCGAATTACAATTGATCTTTTTCGAATTACATCTGTAAATGCTGTAGACAGAATTTTCGAATTACAAATATTGGAATCATAAGTAGAATCTTCGAATTACAAATGGAATCTTCGAATTACAATTGATCTATTTCGAATTACTTCTGAAAATAGTGTTGACATTTTTCCGAATCTAGACATTATTTCGATGATAACCTTCGCTCCGAGTCGTGTGAGTACGGAAAAGTGACAAGGAATATGCTCTACCGCCTCTCTTTCTCCAGGTTTATTTGAATTATAAGTAGAATCTTCGAATCGCAAATGGAATCTTCGAATAACAATTGATCTTTTCCGAATTACATCTGTAAATGCTGTAGACAGAATTTTCGAATTACAAATATTCGAATTATAAGTAGAATCTTCGAACTACAAATGGAATCTACGAATTAAAATTGATCTATTTCGAATTACATCTGAAAATGGTGTTTACATTTATCCGAATCTAGACATTATTTCGATCATAACCTTCGCTCCGAGTCGTGTGAGTACAGAAAAGTGACTCTATGGCCTCTCTTTCTCCAGGTTTCCCAAACAACCAGCGGTTCTTATTATTTAGCTACTTTGCTCTTTAAGTATATTTGTATATATCACGCCAAAGAGTTGTTTTCTAACCTCTGGTCATCAAAAAATCAAATGAAATATTATCAATTCAAAACTCATTTCTCAAAGTCCTTATCAAATCTGGACACTAAAACCAGTAAATAAAATAAAACAATTAAAAATCATAAAAAATCATAAAAAACTAAATAATCAAATACTAAGATAAACAACTCAAATATCATAAATAATTTCTAACTGATATCCAGATATTGCATATCCAAGATATGTGGATGAAAACCAATGCATAAACTTTTTTAAGTTTTCAACGAAACGAACAGTCTTCAATAAGTTATCCTACAGTTATGAAGTCTTTATTTGTTACCATACTTTGTCTATGGGCTATAGCCCATACTGCAGCAATACGCTTACGGGGAGAACCCTATCCGGGTGTACAATTTAAAGATGTTAAAGGTCCCACCTCCAAATTATACTACAAACCCAATTCACGTATAGTTGGCGGTGAAATTGCTCCAGATGCATTTGCTCCCTGGCAAGTGACCCTACAAAATCAATATGGTAATCATTTCTGTGGTGGTGCTATAATTGCTGATCATTATGTGGTTACGGCTGCCAGTTGTGTGGCTGGTTTAAATAAGAAAAATGTTTACGTCATCACCAGTACCAACGATTGGATGGGAGAAGCTTGGTTTTACACAGTCGAGGATATTATACTGCATTGTAATTTCGATAAACCTTTATATCATAATGATATTGCATTAATTAAATTGTATGCTTCAATATTGTACGATTCTAAGACACAAAATATTACCATTGCCGAATTGGATGAATTGCAGGAGGGTGAAACATTAACTATGACCGGTTGGGGTAGTTGGGAACTTGGTGAACATTTTCCAAATGATCTCAAGAAATTGGATACTACACTTATTTCAAATGAAAAATGCAAAGAAATGTATGCCCAGTATGCTGATGATGTAGATGAGGGTCATTTGTGTGTTCAACCTCCAAGAGATAGTGGTGCCTGTCATGGTGATACTGGTGGTCCTTTAGTTAACTCCAAAGGTCAATTGGTTGGTGTGGGCAATTGGGGTGTACCATGTGCACATGGTTTTCCCGATGTATTTGCTAAGCTTTCTTTCTATAATGATTGGATTAGAACGACTATTAAAGGGTGTGCTTATGCACCTTAAAGAAGGAGACATATAGAGTATATGGTAAATGTAATTTATAAAAAAAATTATCGATGTAAAATAAAGTTTTATTATTTAACAGTTGTGGTACGATGTTTTTAATTATAATTAAAATTTTTGAAATTTTTAGAAGATGGTGCAAGGTTTTTCTTTATCTCATACTTTTGGTATTTTGGCCCCACGGTGGGAACCATTTATGCCGTTGAGTTTTAAAATTATAGTTGAATCTGTTTTCGAATTTTCTGTAAACTGTTAATAAATTTTAAAATTAGACGGTGGTTTTTCCCAAAGTAACCCTCTGATTACCTCTAATTTCATTTTTGTACCTTTCTTATTAATGTCCCACGTGCCAATTTAAAAATGTGCCTCTTCGAAATGGTTCGAATTGTATTTATTTTAAAATTTTCTGTTCACAATGAATTCGTTTTCAATAAAATTTACTGAAATTTAAAAAAACTCTACTATTTGTTAATACTTAGTGGTATTAACAAATCACCTTAGGTCATTGATCTTACCTTATCTATGAAAAAGGCGAGTACAATGATAAGGTCGTGCTCTTGATGTTGTATCCTTGTCGGACCACCGCTACATCGAGTTTAGGCTTGGGATTGACAAACCGACAATTCCACAGGGCCGAAACACTTGAAAAGCGGATGGGAAAATTTGAGGAACTATTACATCAAAGTCCCAATACCTAATGGCATAGAGTCGATTGAAGTGGAGTCTGATAAATTCGGTTAAACTTTAACTGACTGATATGAGACTGTATGCCCGTTAAGGAAGAGCAGACCAGGTTACTTCGTTTTTTTATGGAACAAGGAACTTGATAGGCTAAGGAAAAGCTTAAGAAAGATTTTGAATAGAGCCTTAAAATCTCAAAAGGATGCTGACTGGAACAATCACAAATTCATGCAAAAGGAATATAAGAAAAAAGTGCGGGATGAAGCCAGATAGTACCTACACAAAAAATCAATAGGACGTCAATGACATTCTGTTATATACTCACTTTCCAGGATGTAAAGTAACAAAGATAAATACAGATATTTTTGAAAGACCCGTTGGTAGTACGACTTGTAGGAACTGGTATATTGCATTTAGGGTAGTTACGCCTTTTCGACCTTTGATAACTATAAATTCCCTGGACCAGATGGTATATACCCTATAATGTTGAAGAGTGGTGGAGAGACCCTACACTCAGAAAATTATGTAAGTTACTACATGTAAGTTATTTGTATACTTTACAGTAGTAAGTTGTTTTCAACTACAAAGTCAGAGGATTTTGTATGAAAAATATCAAACAACTATTTCTGTTAGTTATTTTAAGTCGTTTTTTTTGAACAACTAACAAAAAGGTACTGTAATGTAGTAACAATTATTTATTACTTCGTTTTTAATTTTATTTTTTTATCTCTGAAAAATTTCCAAAGTTTTTTTTCCAAAAAAACAAATAATATTTTTTTTTTTTTATTTTTCACAACTTTAAAAAAAAACTTGGAAGTTTTTTTTTCTGAAAATTGTTTGGAAAAAAAATAAAATGATACATTGATTATTTTATTTTTACTACATGTTAGTTGTTTTGACTACAAATGTAAGTAGTTTTGACTAAATAAGTCAGTTGTTTTTTGTCAGTTAAAATTACTAAAATTAAAAGTTGATTTAACTGAAAAAGTAGTTGACCCCAAAACAACTTACAAAGTAGTTATTTTAACTGACATTTTCAGTTGATCTTACTAACATAATTTTTTGAGTGTAGTGAAAGTTATTAAAATTATCTTCAGAGAGAGCCTGGCTTATGAGTATGTTTCATCAGCTTAGTGCGATGTCAAGGTTGTTTTTATTCCCAAATCTGGGAAGGAGAACTACATCTTGGCAAAAAGTTTTAGACTAATCAGTTTATCATCCTTTCTACTGAAAAGTCTTGAACGAATGGTTGAGAAGTTCATTAGGTCAGTAGCATTAATCAAATGCCCTCTAAATAGTCAGCCACACGCGTATCAGAGTAGTGAGTCGGCACTTCACGATCTTGTGTTCAAGATTGAAAAAGGCATTGACAAACAAGACTATACTCTGGGTGTTTTTCTTAATATTGGGGGCGCTTTTTCTATGAAAACTTCGGCTGAATTGCATGGCGAGGATCCAGTTCTTGTTTAGTGGTTTCATTTAATTCTCTCTCGGAGACTGTTGACAGCTGAAGGTGAGCGGGGCACAAAAGTAACGGCTAAGGTCAGCAGAGGCTGCTCCCAAGGGAGTATTTGTTGCAATTCTGCGAAATCGGTTCAGTGGTTCAAAAGTTATAAGAAAAACAGTGAATTTCTGTAAAGGTTTTTCGCGAATTTACGAGATTAAAAACAGGCTAACTTTCGAAAGACAATTTTGAGAATGCTGAAGCTTTGCATATACATATATATATTTCGTTCCCCTGGTCTAGTTCGTGTTGAATTTCAACAAATCGGTCCAGCGGTTTAAAAGTAATTAGCATAACCGTGAATTTAAGTTTGGTTCACCTTAAATTCACGTATTGAAAAAACCGAGTTTTAAAAAACAAGCTTTAAGAGCATTGATAAGCCACAAAATTACAAAAAAAAAATTTTTTGTCACTCAAAATATTTTTACACACAAAAAAAAAATTTCACTCGAAAAAATTTTACACTCAAAAAATAGTAATTTTTCTTTTTTTTTACAAAAATTACAAAAAAAAAGTTTTTTACTTAAAATAAAATATTTCTTATCAAAATTGTGAACTTGTTTCACGTTAGAAAATTTACTATCCCTTAAAAATGGGATTGAGGAGGGTATTCGAATTTAACTTTTCTTCTTGTTTTTTCTTAAAAGCTTTCGGTCGGGCAATACGACAAAGAGTCACTAAAGCAATAACGTCGTGCATGATTCGAGCAACATGCGTGCCGAATACCATAAAGCTATCCGAGCATTAGTTTTCAAGTTATTTCCAAAAGCTCCCTTAAATAACACTAACAAATTTAAATTGAGATTTCAAATCTCGAATAAGAATAAGAAATTCTGATTGTAAGTATGATTTAGAAATTTTAAGTTTTCTGTAAAAACATTACCAAGACAAATATGTAAGTTAAAGTAGACTTCTATATAAACGTTGGAATTCCACATAGGTATTCTTTCATGCTTAGGTCTAGAGCTCCATGTAAGCCTGTTACTACCACTTCTTTTCGTACTTCTTTTTATACTTTTGTTACATAAACTCCACATTGGGCACCATTAATAATACTTGTTTCCTGAAGTTTAAATTATTGTGATTGCAAATATTTTTAAAAGTTTATAAATTGTTTTGTTGTGGGAGTGTTCAAGTAAATCCTGTATCTGTCTTTTCTTTTCGAATCCGCATAGCCCCAGGTTGGGCACCAATAAAAGGTTGGAGTTTAATTTGGTTAGAATGTAAGAATACTTGGTCAGATATTTGAAAAATATTGGTCAGTTTTCTTTAATTCTGACCAACATTTTTTAAAAATCTGACCAAATTTTCTTATTTTTTTTTCTATACAAAAAGGTAGAAATTTTTTCTTCAAAAAATTTCTAAGAAATGGGGAATATTCAAGAAAACTGTTTCAGAAACTCAAAAGTCTTCTATTGATAACAAAATTACAGAAATTAAATGAATTTTAGGGGTAAATTAAATTAACGAATTGTTTTTGTAAAGAAAATATTTCTCAGAGTCTGTTCTTTTTCAGAATCATAACCTTTTTTTTTTTACTTTGATATCAAGCGATTTTTTTTTTAACTTTGACCTAAATTTTCTCAAAAACCTGATGTGATGAATCATTTTGGAGACTAGATTTGTTGTCCCTAAAACAATTGCAATTAACTGCATAACTACAAATTTTCAGTAGTGTTATTAGTGCTTTCATACATTTTTTCAGTTTGTCTAGTCACGATTAAAATTCTTTTGTTTAGAGTTGTAAATTATGATATTGTAGTAAGAATATTTACGACATCAATATTTTATTTAGTGTAGTCCCATTTTGAACTTTAAACAGTTTGATAATAAACAAACACACTTCGTCCAACTAATCCAAATGGGTTCCCTAGAAACGTAAAAAAATTAATCATAACGTAAAATAAAGCTCATATGACTAATTTATTGTTGTCTGCAGTGTTAAACATTTAAAGAAAAAAACACAACAAATCAAAAAATCACAAACACAATTCATAAGAATTGAAAACAAACTTTAGCTAAGGCTACACTCAGAAAATTAAAATAGTAAAATTAAATATATATACTTTAAGAAGTTGAACTTTAAGTTCCATAAAAGCTTTTAGGAAATTACTATGAAGATTTTTTTCATTAAAGCTTTTGAAGATTTCTTTCTACTGAAAATGGTCAACTTCGCCTAAAAAACCTTCCTTTTTACATGAATGACTTTGCAATTGGAAAGTAGTCTTTGAGCTGCATATCTGAAAGTAGCTGAGTATTAGATAAGCTAATATTACTGCAGAAGGTTTCAGTCGGAAATCTTAAAAGAACGAAAAGTCTTCTTTCATTTGAAAAGGTCAGCATATTGGTGGGAGTACTAACAGGACATTGTATAATCGGCCAAATGACCGTGTGAATAGGAATCTCTGACATCGAGTATTGTAGAAGTTGTGAAGAAGTGGAAGAATCAGAGCAGCTATTTTTGTGTGAAGTTCCAAAACTCAAGGAGAGTCACCTGTGGCGTCGATTTTTTAATGACCTGTAGTGCGATTCAGTAACTTTTTTAACGAAATTATCGATATCGTTAACTTACGAGAATTGTCGGTTGTTTTAACGAATATGTGATTCTATAAATTTTTAAACTATCGACAAGAATTACCGACAAAAATAGTTAATTTGAAATTTGTATATTTTGAAATTGTATTGAGAACCGAAAATTTTCGTTAACTTTAACTTCAAAAAAATTTTTGTTGATAAGTTAACGATTTTCAATAACGACAAAATTCGGTACAAAAAAGTTATAGAATTGCTTTCAAAGACAATTGTCGATAATTAACGATTTTTGACAATATAACTACCGATTTTTGTCGTTAAAAAGTTAGTGAATTGCGCTACTGGACTAAATCATCGTTGACTCTAGCTGAATATCTCAGGGAATCGGTGTGATTTAAGAAATAAACCATTTTGGTTGAAAAATGGCGCACACGCATTTATCCTTGCCCGATTTGTACATTAACAGTCTTACGGTGATCAATGCAATCACAACATTCCCCTCATTTATGTTCGGAGTGCAAGGACTCAAATCAGCAAAAGAGTCAAAAATGTCGATGAGTGCCTATGTGCACATAAAAATATCAAAAGATATGTAGACTCCGCTATAAAAAAGGAAAGCTGAGTCGTTCTATAGAGACATCATAACGTGCAAAGCATCCAAGGTCATGTGGAAGTACTACAATTCTAGGTTAGGTTGGAAAGACGTCCGCCATTTGGTGAGTTCACTCGGAGGCCATAAGGCTCATTTGAGGGTGCTGTGGCTTAGTGGTTAGCGTGTTGGACTACTAGCCAGCAAGCCTGGGTTCGATTCCCGGCTCAGGCAGAACAACATTTTTTCAGATATTTATTAGTTTCTATTTATAACTAATATCTATCGCAGCACCCTCCTTCGTTGATAAATAGCACTAAAAACATCAACGAAGTAAAATAATAAAATAATGGCTATTAAACACAGCTTCAAAAATAATTCGCCAGATCAATAACAGATGGCGATGCAACAACTGTACTCAAAATTATCAACACGCGCAATTACAGTGTTGCCATACTGAAGCCCTTTTATCATTCAAATCTTTCATCTCTCTTCTATCCCCTTTCCGAAAGAAACATCACGGTTACATTAGTAATTGATAGGCAGCATTGCCTGAGTGTTGTTTCTTAAAAAAAAAAAAAAAATTTTGTTTTCCTGCTCCCCCTCTGATAAAAAGGTCTACTTCTCTAACCACCCCTATTTCCTAAAATATTCGCTAGAGAAGTTAATGAGACACAGTTTAGGCATTCAAGGTTATTGAAAAATCTTTGTCCCAAATGCTTAAGAAGATTTCTGTCCGCTTAGGATTTGGCAGTGGCCGCAGGGGTTCACTATATCCCGCACGTAGTCAGTAATATCCACATATCCCTCATTATATTCTCTGATATCCTATCAATTTTGTTCATAAATTCTAGTGATTCGACGAAGTGATTGTATTTAGTTCCTAACGATTGTCGATTTTATAGTGTTTGATTCTAAGACCTTCTGAGCTGCAAGACTGTCAACGAAAATATTAATGGCGCAAGACCGAAGTTCCCATATCATAATCAGATGATTATTAATAATCTGTGTCGCTTTATCAATTGCAAGTACCTCAGCAAGATTATAACTGTACACTTGTCCGAAATTTACAATGAGGCCCTGATTTCGAGGCATTCAGGATAAACTTCTGAACCCTTATCCATCTCCATCTTCGATCCGTGCATTAAAATTGAGATCACATTCTTCTTTAGAACAGTGTCTCACAAGGGATGTCTTTCAGAGGGCACCCACCGATTGTACTAAAATTTTGATATGGGAATGAGGGTCCAAAAATAAGAGTTACCCGTTTTTCTTAGCTGTCCAATCTCATATGGCCTTTCAGTAAAATCCGAATAAAAGTCGAACTAATAGGGATCTCGGCAAACGCACAAATACAGGTCACCTTACTTTTAATAGACAATAGCGTACTTAACGAACCCGAATTTGGACACGACCGATACATCATTGAATAGGTCTTCAAAAAACCTTTTGATCTGTATAAAATGTTCATATAGTTTCTTTTGAAGAAATTGGAAAAAATCCTCAAAAAACTAAAAAAATCCCGTTTTTCCCCCTCCCATTTGACCCCGCTAAATGTAAGATTGGGCAGCTAAAAAACAGGTAACTCTTATTTTGCTCCCCTCTTTCCTATACGCAAGTTTAAGGACACTCGGTGGGTGTCCTGTGAAAGACCTTCCTTGTCAGTCTTCCCTAGTTGGTATTTACGCTTTGATGGTTCTGTCATTGTTCAATTGTCATTGTTCATTCTGTCATTGTTCATTCTGTCATTGTTCCGTCCTTCCCACCGTCCTAAATATGGTCGAGTGTCCCCAAGAGTGGTGCTTAAGCATTGGCGACTCTCTTTATCTGAGCCGATTTTGCTGATGTGCTCTTGATATTGATATCCACGGGCTGAATGTTTAGTATCACTTCCAGAACGAACTGGGGTGACGATCTATTAGCACCAGTAATACGCACACACGCCAATCGTTGTCAATTCTGTAGGTTGCAGAGATATGATTTCTTATCCGTTGCTCTACTACACGAGAACACCATAGGTCAGTATAGATCTAATTATCGCACCATACTTCCAGTGGATAATATACGGTTTTAGACCTCACCTTCTCCCGAAAGTTCAACTGCAGGTTTAAAAACCCAATGACGACTTTTCAACCACACTTTTAATTTATGTTACTAGGAACGACTTAGACATCTGCTGGAAGTGATAACAGGTCATTGGTAAACAGTGACATATGTCAAAGGATACATATAAAACAGAACTTTTAAGTGAACACAGACTATCGAGCTTTTGCATTAGAGGCACTCGATGGAGAACACCAACAGCAGCACTGGGTGTATTTCTTGGTTTATTACCGATAAGGAGACTACACGTTTCGATGTTTGGAAGATAACTCTGACTTCAGATTAATAAGACTTCTGCCATTCTCGTGGGGTATTTGGGACGTTAATAATTTAAAATTTGACCATATAAACTAAACCTAACCCACTTTCAGCTTAACTGATTTAGGACTACAGTCAAACTCGGTTACAACGAATTCTCGGTCATAACAAACAAGTCACGACGTTTTGGCATCAATTTTCACACAAAATACGTCTTTTATAACGAATTCGGTTGTAACGAATCCTTGGTTAAAACGAACTGCTTATTATGGTCCCACGAACAGTATTTCATGTGTATTTACCGTTTTATAACGAAATCCCATAAATATTTTTTTATGTGTGGCAATCATGTTTATCAAACTCACCAGAGGTTGGGCATTTTTGGTTCATGTTATAATTTTGATAAAATTTAATTATATTTTTAATGTTTTCTTCTCAATAAGTAGTTTATTTACAAACAAAACATAAAATAAAACAAAATTGGATCTATTTTTTTGGAAATAAAACTAGGTTGATAAAAAATATACCCTGCTTATAGCGAACTTCGCTTATAACGAACTATTTTTACTGGTCCCTCGGAGTGCGTCATAACCGGGTTTGACTATATTTTGTTTTTAATAAATTTACACATTTTGTTTCCATTATTACTTTTATTTTTGAGTGTACTACGAGCACTACAATATCTTATCAAACACTTCATGATTTCGAAAGATCTTATTGACAAGCCATAATATTCCACAGAAGTCTGTCTAGAACACGAATACAATTAGGAATTACCAAGAATGTAGAATTCTGGTGAGAGTGATAAAAGGTCATTATTAAAGATCGACAGTTGCCAAAAGAGCAGGAAAGCGTGTTAATGACACTGTCTGCCAATTTCACATGTTTCAAACTACACGTTTTGAAATCTGGAAGAATTCTTCTCTGGAAGAATTCGAAGTAATATAATTTATGAAATTTGTGAAGAAGCGTGAGGAACTCTGGGTGCCATTACTTTGAAATGTGCCGGGAAACAGGTTATCGTTATTAACTTGTAACTTAACTGGTCTATAGTGGTATATATAGGCCAATCATAAGAATCTAACCTAATCCAACCTCAACTTGTGTTGAGTTATCTGAATTTATTTTGGTTTTTCCTTTAATAACTTAACAAATTTTATTTCCATACAACCATTTTTTGAGTGTACTACCCACAATATCTTATCAAACACTTCACTACTTCGGAAGATCTTTTCCACAAGCCATAATGTTCCACAGAAGTCTGTGAAATTCACTGCTTCTATTAAGTGTTATCAAAAAGTTTCCGCTTCTAACAAAACAAATGCTATTCTATCAAATTCTTTATCATGAAATTGTATTCGATATTTGCGTATGGTAGTGGTAGTGGGTTATCAATTGTATTCGGAAGCCTTTAAAAAAATGGATTTGCAAAAAAGAGTCTATAAAAGTAAAAGTTAATAAAGTATTAGCAAACATTTAAGTTGAAAACCTTCAAGTGAAAAGTTTAAAAAAATAAATTTAAAAGTAAAAAAAAAACGAAAATGAAATTATTTACACAAATTTTAATAACCTTAACGGTTATAGCCGTTTATAGTGAAGCCCGCGGTATTTCCAAAGATCAGCTGTCAAGAGTTCAACAATATTTAACCGATACTCGCGTAATTGGTGGTGCTGAAGCGGCTGAAGGTTCTCTACCCTATCAAGTTTCTATACAAAATACTTTCGGAGAACATGTTTGTGGTGGTAGTATTATTTCTCCCGAATGGATTCTAACAGCTGCTCATTGCCTAGAATGGCCTAAACAATATTTGAAAATTGTAACCGGTACTGTTACATGGAATAAACCTGGTGCTGAGTATTTGGTAGAAGATCTTAAAAAACATTGTTCACACGATAAACCCATGTATCATAATGATATTGCCTTAATACGTTTAAGTTCTCCCATTGTCTATAATGAACGTACCCAACCTATTGATTTGGCTACGACCAATGATCTTAAGGAAGGTGATAAACTAACACTCTCCGGTTGGGGTAGTATCAAAGTATGGGGTCGTACTCCTGATAAATTACAAACAGTTGAATTGAATTATATGGAACACAAAAAATGTTCTAGTAACGTTAGGAACGCTGCTTGGTTAGGCGATGGTCATCTCTGTACTGATACTAATGCGGGTCAAGGTTCATGCCATGGTGATTCTGGTGGCCCATTGGTAGATATTGCTAAAAACCGTTTAGTTGGCATTGTCAATTGGGGTGAACCTTGTGCTGTTGGTAATCCTGATGTTTTCGCTAGTGTTGCTTATTATAATGATTGGATTCGTGGTGTAATAGCTGGAACTAGTACTGCATGTTAAGTGATGGTGAAGCAAATAATATAATGACAGCTCCTGAACAAATCAAAGCCAAAAAAATGAACAAATAATTTTAAGAAAATTTATATAAATGAACAAATTTTTAAATAAAATAAAACAAAGTTAATGCATTTTAAAAAATATAAATAAAGTGTTATTTTCATTTACAGAGGGGATCTTTCCTTAATAAAGTGAATTTTTGCCTAAAATATGTTTGCTTTTAAAACACTACAAAGGAATTTGAAAATGTTCTACGTTGCGGAGCATCAGGAACCTCTAACTTTTCTTTCGAAAATTTATTTAGCCATCTTTGGAAGGTGGTAGTGACCCAGGTAGTATTCAGACTGCACCTCTTTTGTATTTGTATCCCTTGGACTTCAGCCCCATAATGGGTGCCAAAAGGCTTGTGTTTTTGAGTTTCAAAATAATTCTGATTGTATTTATTTGAAAATTTTTCAATTTGCCACAAATAAATTACAAATAAGTAAAAGTCAAATCAAATCTAAAATAGACAACAAATATTTTAAAAGTACAAGACAAGTGACCTTTATACAAATGTAGTAATTCCTTAGACTTTCTTAAACTTAGATCTTTCTACTTTTATTTCGAAAGGTTTGTGTAATTGAGTTTCAATACAATTCTTATAGTGTTTTCTTAGAAAATTTCAGTTTTCAATAAATTCGATCGATCATAGGATAAGGTTTTTAAATTTGATCGATCATAGGATAAGCTCTTTAGAGATAGGGGGATACGGCAATACATGAATGACACACTTAACCAAGACCCCTCGACAATCTCCGAGTGTGGTCGAGCTAATAAGGTCGATCTTAATACACGCAAGACCAAATGTTGTATGCTAATCCACAGACGGGCTGTGGAGTCCACATTGTCAACTGTAGCAATGGATAATATAGGTATACAACTTAGCCGCGTCCAACATTTAAATGAAGTTATCTTTAAAAAGTAAATGCCGAGACTGTTCTTTCGGTTCATAATAAAGGTACCGACCGACATCAAATTCTTTTTAAAGCGTTTTATTTAAAATTAAAAAAGGAAGGTCTAAATGGAACTCTCAAATATGGGCAGGGGCTTCAGAGTATATTCTAAAGTTGCTGGACCGTGTTTAAGGGAGGGCGGTGAAGGTCATCAATGACAGTAGTGCATTCATTTCTATTAATTTATTAGAGCATGGTCAAAATGTGGGTATCGATATTATAATGGGAGGTCTTCATCTGAGATAAATGAACTTATTTCTCAAGCCCAAAATCTAGTAGAGCACATCCGTTTGTAGTTGATTTTTTTGGGGTTCGTACAACGCATTAGAGAGAAAATTATTTTTTTAGCCGAACAATTCGCTACTACTTCCTCTTTCCTCCTTTCCATATCCTATTTTCCTGATCAATACAATGCAGTATCATTAAGGGGCATCCCTGGGTATTGGTTTAATAAAAAAAAAAAATAACTCCGGGACTTTGCCCCAAGTCGGGAGCCTAAAGAAAGTCGCAGTTTATTTAATAGACATATGGTCAGACATCGCTAGGTCGTCCCGAACAGATCGGAATTAATTTGGATCTTTTTGCCCCAAGTTGCCCCAACTGTTTTAGAATCTGAGACTTTTTCTATAGAAAAACTGTCTCAGAATCTGAGACTTTTTCTATAGAAAAACTGTCTCAGAATCTGAGACTTTTTCTATAGAAAAACTGTCTCAGAATCTGCGACTTTTTCTATAGAAAAAATGTCTCAGAATCTGAGACTTTTTAGAAAAACTGTCTCAGAATCTGAAACTTTTTCTAAAGAAAAACTGTGTCAGAATCTGAGACTTTTTCTATAGACAAACTGTCTCACAGTCTGAGATTTCTTCTACAGAAATTACGAAAACGCAATCGAAATTCAGATACAAAAATGTACCGGTTATTATTGAAAATTATTTTTTGTTTATTTAATGAAAGAAAAATTAAAAAAAAATTCTAGCACTTTTTTTTTTGTCTGTAGAGTATTTTAGCACTTTTTTATTTTGCCATTTAGCACTTTTTCAAAATTCTCTTATGGCAACACTGGTTCTAGACCTACCTTTAAGCATACCAATCGATTCAGAATTACTTTTTGAGTCGATTTAGCGATGTCCGTCCGTATGCCCATCTATCGGTTCAAGCGCGATACAGGTCTCAATTATCAATCAGCTGACTTAAAATTTTATACTTAAGCATCTTTTAGACCAAGGACGAAGCCTATTGAAAATGAAAAAAATTGTCCATGTTAATACGCCATACAAACACCCCTTTGAATTTGGCTTGAATGACTCTAATAACCGTATTATAATAGGTATCGTTTCGAAATTTAACAGGTAATCAAATTTTGTATGCACAAATCACGGTAATTTTTCAGTTTTTTGCGTTTATCTCCTATATAATACAAAGAACCCTAGTCATGTTATATACCAAATGAAAGGTCTTTGGAAAACCTATCTTCGTGCACAAAGAACGTGCACAACTTTTCGTCATATTGAGTATAATGACAAAATTTTAGGACATTTTTATTAATAAGTCGAAAAATATTTACTTTTTTGGCACGTTATTAGCATCACCAGATAGGTATTTTAAATACCTTTAATCTGATACCAAATATGCCTATATTAATTTTGAGTAAATAGGCGTAAATCGTTAAAAACTGAAAAAGGTAAATTTTTAACCCCATACAAATCGACCCCCCCTAAAAATTAGTTTGGGCCGCTAAAAGAAAAATACGTGTAGAATGAATTTTCGTTCTGAAGAACATATCCAAATTTCATGAATATCGGTGGGTAACACCAGGGAGACTCTCCTGGTTAGTCCCTCAAATAAAAATTTCGACCGATTTTCAGTTAAATCGGTCTACTGGCAAAAAAAAATAAAACAATTCCACTAAAATTTGATCTGTGTGTTTTTTCTACACTAAATAAAGATCTTACAAAAGATAGTTTCAATTGGTCCATGTTTGGACTTTGGACCAATTTTCCGGAAAACACTGGTGTAGGGTATCATATGATCGGTCTTATATATGTAATCCTTGGAATTCCTATAAGGAACATAGGGCCTCAATAATTGATCTCCATCGATTTCTATCTTATGCTTCTCATTCCAGGTTATACCAACAGTTTGAAGTTTGGCTTGAACTTGACGCCTCCAGGTGCTTCTTCTTGCTCCCTGTGGGTTGTAGTCAAGGGATTTTCTATTGATGTCATCGGTTGGCTTACGTAGAGTATGACCCAACCATCTATACTTGCGTATTTTGACCTCGTGGTCAATTGGAGGTTGTTGCGTTCTAAACCATAGCTCTGAGTTTGTAATAGTTTGGGGCCAGAAAATTTTAAGGATTCGGCGAAGGCATTTGTTGACGATCGGTCTTAACTGACTATAAATTTCTTACTTGTTTTTGTATTTCAATTGATTTTCAACGAACCACAATAAATTTTATTCGAATTTCAATTAATCTTTAGCGGATTTGAGTTGATCGTAAACGAATTTTAATTAATCTTTGACGAATTACAATTAATGTTTGTGTTTTTCAGCAAGTACAGACCGAGCTTGGGCTATTCTTATATTTGTTTTATGGGTTCAAGTTGAAAAAATGCAGAAGAAAAATTTCCTTTTTAAAAACTATAGACATTTCTGGTATTCCCATAGCGATTTTAAGCTCCCCAGTTAGTGATATCATCAGTAGGATTGTAAATATCGGCTTGTCTTGTTAATGTTTTTCGGATTTCAATTGCAATTTTTGGAATTATAACAATTTTTTTTCAATTTCAGTTGATGTCTTACAAATTTAAATCGATCTTTTGAATTTCAAATGATTTTGTTGGAATTTTTAAATAATTTTTTCCCAATTTCAATTAGTATTTTACGACTTACCATTGATGTTTTACAAATTACAACTGATCTTTTACGAAATTCTGTCTTTTCGTATTGTACCTCTCGTTTGGCCCCAGGTTGGGCGCCAAAAGACTTCACCACACAAAAATTAAAACATTTAAGAGCTAAAGACTTTATATGATGTCTACACAATATTTTCTTTATTTAATTTTACACTTTAGTAAACTAAATAATTATTCTAAAACTATTCCACATCATATTGATTTTTCTGTTACTTCTTCTACCATTTCTTCTTCTTTTTCTTCCTCAGCATCACGTCCACATTCCCTTAGGTGAGTACGTATAAAATCATGATAATATGAAATTCGAGCATGAGCATCTGGTATCCCCTTAGCACAAGGGCGACCCCAATTAACCAAAGCTACTAGTTTACCATTATGAACTAAAGGACCACCACTGTCACCATGACAGGCACCTTTACCCTTATCATTAAACGTACACAAATGACCATAATCAATAGCAATACTATTATTATGAGCAGCACGACATTCTTCAAATGGAACATATTTAACTTTTAATGTTTGTAGTTTAGAAGGAACTTCACCGCCCAACGCCAGCGTACCCCAACCAGTGAGTATTAATTCATCATCTTGCTTTAAGGGTTCATGATCGTATTCCACAGCCTGGGTATGATTGTCAAATTCAATGGTATCATTGAGATGTAACAAAGCAATATCATTAGCATACGAGGGATGATTGTAACTACAATGCATTTCGATACGATCCACATAATAATATTTTTCAGTATTATTTTTTAAGTTCTGAGTGCCGGTTAAAATTTTTAATTTTTCTGCTTTCTGACCGGCCACACAATGGGAGGCAGTTATAATCCAACGTTTGTCTACAATGGCACCACCACAAAAATGACGTCCTTTTGAGACACTTTGCAATGATACTTGATAGGGTGCATAATCATCTGGTGCTTCTTCACCACCCACAATGCGATTGTTGGTAAATTGGGGTGGATATAAAATACCATCTTCTTCGGTTGTTATAACTTCAGCGGACTCAACATTTTTAATCATTGCATTAAGCACTAACAGAAAAATGGAAAATTTAATTAATGATTTTCTAGCGTTGTTGTACAACATTTTGTAGCTGTTGCAAAATGTTAACTAAATTAAAATTTCTCTTTGACTAGGGTTTTATATAAAGTGCTAACTTCATGAAGTACCAACTGATGATTCTATGTATGAAGTTACTATTATTTAACTATTTCAGTCACGTAGTCAAACCAGCATTATGTTTAATGTATAGTCAGCCAGTTAATTGTTATTGCCTGCTTGACTAACTACTTAATATGGTGTTGGTATGGCGTAGTCCTGCTGCGTTTGCGTAGTTTATTGTTTTAATTTTGTATGACTTTTTTTATTTATTTACAACAAATGGAATGTTTTATCGGGTCATTAACATGTCACCTACATTTATTTATATTTTGTTTGTTTGCAATACCTTAATTCAAATTTCTTAATCTTAATATGGAAGTAAAATTTTATTGTGTTTATAGTTCAAGTGTAAATTATAAGAAAATTTGTTTAAACAATTTGAAGTTTTTGCAGTTACAGAATAAAAGGAAGTGAAGTCAACGTTGAAGACAAATCAGGCCACATAAATTGTATAAAACTTTGGATTTCGGAGCAATTTAAGCAAATTCTAGCAAGTGAGAGTGTTAAATTCGGGGGTTCCGAAAAGAATGCTCTTTTTTCTGTTGGGTTGCTTTTCATTTGCTCGACGTGTCCAAGCCAGCACAACCGTCGTAGCTATATGCGTCCGACTTTGTCCATCGTCATATCTACATGCAGCGTATACAGCTCGTGGTTTATTCTGATTCGATACCCATCATGAACGCGTATTGGGACAAGAGGAAAGAGCACCAGTGATGCACATCGAAGCCATTCTCTGTACCCTCGTGACTAACAAGGGAAGTCTCCCTAGTGTCACCCGGATCTTTATGGAATTGATTTTATTTTGTAGAGCAGAAAAAATAAAGGGACACGGGGGGAAGAAAAGGAATTTTTTCAGTTTTTTTCGTTTATCTTCTTTATTATGCAAAGTAGCCTAGTCATGTTACATACCAAATGAAAGGTCTGTGGAAAACCTATCTATGTACGTGTGGTAAGAACGTGTCCAAACATGCACAACTTTTCGTCATATTGAGTAAAATAACAAAATTTTAGGACATTTTTGTTAATAAGTCGAAAAATATTAATTTCTTTGGCCCGTTGTTAGCACCACGAGATAGGTATTTTAAATACCTTTAATCAACATTTATTCCACATGATACCACATTTGCCTATATTCATTTTGTTTAAATAGTCGTAAATCGTAAAAAACTGTAAAGGTTCAATTTCCCCCTGTGCAAATCGACCTCCCCCTAAAAATGAGTTTGGGCCGCTAAAAAATACGTGTCAATTTTTTTTTCTAGTTCTTAACAACATATCCAAATTTCATGAAGATCGGAGGGTGACACCAGGGAGACTTCCCTTGTAAGTCACAGTTCCCCTTTGTATCTAATGCAGGCCATCACACAATGATTCCATATAGTAGAATTTAACGCAGCACTGTTGTATAAATCCAATGAACGACTTTAGGGCTAAAGCCGCGTCGCTTGCCAATGACCATTTTACAGGAATATATAGCAGTCGTTGCTTTTCTCACCCATTCCTCAATATTTCGGCTGAAATTCAACTTCTTATCTAGAAATACTCCATGTGAGAAGGCGATTTTAGTGCCCTCCAGAAAAATAGCTAACATCGCAGTGTCTACTAAACTTAAAGTTTTTAATAGCAATGTAAAGTCAGTACTGCTTTATGGCTCGGAGACATGGAACCTAACAAATTCAGATATTCAAAAACTACAGGTCTTCGTCAACAATTGCCTTCGCCGAATCCTTAAAATTTTTAGGCCCCAAACTATTACGAACTCAGAGCTATGGTTTAGAACGCAACAACCTCCAATTGACCACGAGATCAAAATACGCAAGTATAGATGGTTGGGTCATACTCTACGAAAGCCAACCGATGACATCAATAGAAAATCCCTTGACTACAATCCACAGGGAGCAAGAAGACGGGGTCACCCTAAAAACACCTGGAAGCGTCAAGTTCAAGCTGAACTTCAAACTGTTGGTTTAACCTAGAATGAAGCCAAAAGAGAAGCACAAGATAGAAATCGATGGAGATCAATTATTGAGGCCCTATGTTCCTTATAGGAATTCCAAGGATTACATATATAGAAAAATAGAATCAAAAGCAGAAATCTTCACAGACTCTTCCTCATTTAGACAGATCTTTCAGAGGACCCTGACGAATATCCCTCAATATTGGCAGGTGCATTACCGCTATAGCGATATCGTCAGAATATATGACAAAGTGATAACCAAGTGCTTCTAGGTTAGGTTAGCGAAATTGACGCCAATCCCAAAAACAAAAAGTTTTGGGAATGACATCCATAGAGGCCAATATTTGGCTCATTATGATTCCTGCTATTGTTTCCTTCCTTCTCTCAATTCAGTTTTGTGTTTACCCAAAAAAATAGCTCAGTTTTACGTTTCCAACTTCGACGCTTTCATGAATGACATTAGTAGCCAAGGGTTTGTACCTCGTAAGTCCTAAAGAACCTGAAAGTTCTTGTCCTGCTGGTCCTTGTGACCAGGTACACCACACAGTCGTATATTATGCTGCTCCCTGAGAACTTGTAATTCTCTGTGGCAGCGGCTGACTGCCCTGGAGTTGATGTTATCCGTAGTTAACGCCTTTAAAGCCGCTTGGATGTCGATGAAGCTCCGCCTGGAAAATGCTACAATCATTCTTCAAGATATTAATTCATCAATACTTAACTTAACTCAGCGCATTGCACACCATTTCCTGAGCCTTTCTCGGTTTTTCAACCATCCGTAAAAACGTTTATCTGAGAAAAATCAACATTATCCATCATCCAGTCATTAAGCGATGGAATCAATACGTCTATTTTTCCTTCGGCTATGTTAACCGGAGTCTTATAGTCCGTGTTAAGATCTGTAACCAGACTACCCAGAATCTCAGTATGTCGAACTGTTCGATTTCGTAAACACCCCAGTTGATGCAATCTAGTAAGTATAACACTGTCTCCATAACATGGAGGTCCAAAGGCGTAATACCTAAAAGCATCTCTAGGGAAGCTGTAGAGGTTGAACATATTGCGTCTTAGTTTTGCAAAAATTGCTTACTTTGTTGGTAATGTCAACCGAATGTCGGTTAAGACCTCATTTAAAATGGAATGGTAGTCATCTCTAATTCTTGATTGCTGGCGGCAATTGGATGTTTTCTGGTCCCGTTTTCTTTCGAGGCGTTTCGAAAATAATGCTCTCTTTTTACTGGGGGGCGTTGCCTTCCATACACTCGATATGTCCAAGCCTGCACAATCGTTGCAGCGAATGACTTTGTCCATCGTCATATCTACATGCTGCGTATACAGCTCGTGGTTCATTCTGTTTCGATACCCATCAACACGTTTGGACCAAACACTTTTCGGAGAATCTCCCACTTAAATACTGATTATACTGGTTCATGCGTTTTTGTCATCGTCCATGATTCTGCACCATATAAAAGGACCGGTAAGATGAGATATTTATATGGTATGATATTTGTTCGTCAGTACCCATCCCATAGTAGCACCTATTGGCAAGGTTATTTCTCCGTTTAATTTCTCAGCTAATATCGTTGTTTTTGTTCACTCTGGTATCGAAATAGTCTTCCACAAGTTCAAAGTTGTGATTGTTGATAGGTACTTGTTGGTTGAGACGTTGTGAATCTACACTAGTCGATAAAAAGTACTTCGTCTTGAACTCATTAACTTGGAGACCTATGGTGTTTGACTGCTTTTAAATTAATGCAAAGGCTGCGCTGACTGCTCTAGAGGAGTTGCTTTTTTGTGTACTTATAACACATTTTTTTTTACTTCTGAACGTTGCAGAATTCTTTCCATCAATAAATTGAAGAAATCGCTATAATCTTGCTTAGTATCAAATGGTTCGGTGAGGTTCATGCCAATGCTAACGGAGCTTTTAATATTTCTCAGCGTCATAATGCAATTTTTTTGAGCGCAGACATTGTGACGTAAAGTTTTTCCCTTATCGGGCTGTCGAAAGCAGCCTTATAGTCAGCATATGGATGCTGCGTGTCGATTTGCATTTCTAGAGCCTTTCTAAGATTTGGCGTAATGTGAAGGTCCGATCAGCTTGCTGATATATGGCTTTAGTCGTTCATATAGTATGTAAGAAGATCTTATACGCGATAGGTAGGAGACTTATATAAGTTATATAAGATATATATCTCTATAGTTTTGCAGACGGAAGGGTCTCCTTTTTTTAAGACAGGGCAGAGAACACTGAGTCTTCAATTATCGGGCATACATTTTTCTGGAGTCAGTGAAGCACTTGTTGTGCGAATGTCCGGGACTGATGAAACGTCGTATTATGTGTTTGGGAAAACGATTTTTTGATGACCTGGATTGCCTAATCAGTGTCCCATTGACATCTCTAGCAGAATATCTTAGAGAATCGGGGAGGTTTGAAAGGTAGAATTTTGTATATCAAAGGGGAGTAGGGAAACAACTTTAAGGGAATCACAATGGGCCTTATGGCCTCCGAGTGAATTCGCCAAATTGGCGAACGCCCATCCAACCTAACCTCGACCTAGCGAAGGATATAAGGTCGTCTGCGCCAACAGCTTTGTTGTTCTTTTGCAGTGTTATTACTTTTTCAACCTCATTATAGGCAGGTGGGGATATTTCGATGCCGACTTCGTTGACTTCTTCGCATAATAACAACAAGAAATGCTCACTCCATAGCCTCAGTACATCTTAAACATCAGTTACCATATTTCTGTTTTTATCTCTGCAGGGACAGACCACCCTTTTAGTACCTTTAATTTGACGCTTAAATTTCTGAAGGAATTTTCGTGACTCATTCCTTAAGTGTATCATAATTTCCGCATACTCGCGTCGTTATTGTTATAACAGAGTTTTCCGCCAGTCTTCCCTAGTTGTACTTCGACATTGAAGGTTCTGTCAAAGTTCGTCTGTGGTGAGATATAGCCAGTTTTCTGTTTCAGTTCCGTTCCGCCCACCATTCTTAATATGGTTTAGTGTCCCCAAGAATGTTGCTTAAGCATTTGCGATTCTCTTCACCTGAGAGCTGATTTTTCTGATGTGCTCTTAATGTAGATATCCACTGTCTGAATGTTTAGATCTAATAGCACCAGTGATTCCCATTCACGACAATCGTTGTACCTTCTGTAGGTTGCAGAGTTATAATTCAATTTGACACTTAGCATTCTAAAAGAGTTTTCGTGACTCATTCCTGTCGCAGTGCATTTCAATTTCAGCATACTCTCGCCATTCTTGTTATAACAAAGTTTTCCGCCTGTCTTCCAAAGTTCGTCTGTGGTAATATGTAGTCGGTTTTCTGTTCTAATTCTGTTCCGCCCACCGTACTTAATACGGTCGAGTGTTCCCAAGAGCATTACTAAAGCATTTGCGACTCTTTTAACCTGAGAGCCGGTCTTGCTGCTGTGCTCTTCCATTAGATATTCACGGGTTGAATGTTTATAAATATATTATAGCACCACTGATACCCAAACACGCCAGTCGATTTACCTTCTGTAGTTTGCAGCGATATGATTTCTTATCAACTGCTCTCCAACACACGAGGGTACCATAGAATTGATCTAATTGTCGACAATACATCCGGTGGATAATATACAGATTTAGACCACACCTTCTTCCGAAAGTTTTACTGTAGATGTTTGAGTCAAGGAGCACACCTTCCATCAAATTGGGTTAAGACAAACTTGTCTATCTTAGTCCTTTTTGTGAACAAGACGATTTTGGTTTTGACGGGAATAACTCCCAAATCCATTTTTCCACGTCGAGTTCGCTCATCGTTGGTAAATATTTACCTTTGAATAGGATCACAACTACATCCGCCTACTTAGGCAACCACCTTAACCCTTTGACGACCATACATTTTCTGCCGCAGTGATTTTGAGTTTCTGTTCATGGTCGTGATCTGTGGCCTAATAATAGTTATGAAACAACAAATTAGACCCCTAACCCCTCTCCATCCCCCTATTTTTCTATTTAGAGAAAATCATTTTACAAATTTTGATGGCTTACAGTGAGTAAGTGGATAACATTAGAGACTTACTGTGAACTAGAATTTTGTTGCCCAAACAATATTCTACAATTCATCATTCATGACATTTATCCTAAATTTCACTTGAACAAAAATAATCGCCAAAAACGCTTTGGCAAGTATACTTGCCTGTGGTCGTTAAAGGTTAATACCCATTCCATTGAGTGACTCGATGATCTTATTTATTACCAGATTCCACGGTTTCTATTAAATAAATGTAAATTAAAAATCATATTTTTTTTTAAATTATGGCAAAAAATTATTTTGTGATTTTATTATGATTTGGTTTTTTTTTTATACATAAGTGAAAATTTAATAATATTAATTTATGTACTTAAAAAAAGAAGTTAAAACTAGACAAAAAATAATCCGAAAGGAAAACGCATCATTCAAAAAAACACTACGTTTCTTTCAAAACAGTAACAAGGACCAGATTGTTTTTCAAAACATTCAAAAAAAGTGAATGTAAATTAATGGAAAAAACAATCATCGTAACAGCTTTTATAACTAAATTAAACTAAATAACAAAGATTAACTAACATTGAGGATTAACTTTAGTATTGGCTTGAGGGCGGCAAATAACCATTACTTGATGGCAACGCACTAACCAATTGTGGTTCATCGTATTGTTGCTGTTGTTGTTGTTGTTGTTGGGAACCATATTGTTCCTGAGATTGTTCCAATTGTGGTTGTTGTTGTTCTTCTTCTTCATCTTCTTCAGGAGCGTCCAATGAACCAATAACAGAAGTAGCAGGAGCAACACCTTCATCTGTAATAGTGGTGGATCCACCCAAACTATCGTATTGTGATTGAATTTGACGTTGAGCATTGGAAGCTTCTTCCGGTGTACGATATTTAATAAAGAATACTTCGGGTTTATTAATATGTTGGGGAGCATCTTTAATGGCATCCTGTAAATCGGTAGCTGAAGTTTTCTTAGCCAAAACATAAACAACTGTTTTTTCTTCTTTAATAGCCTTGGCCAAATTAAGGGCGGCAGCCTTATTGGTTTGACTGGGTGTCTTAACGAACAAAACATTGTAATGTTTGCGGGGTTGTTGTTGCAAATCAGCTAATTCTTCTTCAATTTCAGCTTGTGTCTCTTCGGGAGCCGAATGGATGAAAAAGTTTTTGGTTACAATTGGTTTCTTAGGAATACGAGTACGTGGACGATAACGACGTTGAGGTTTAGTTTGAACAGCAGGTTGGAAATCAAACATGGCGGGAAAATCAGCAGGCATAGGGAATCCCATGGAATAAGATTGCTTTTGTGGAGCAACATATCTTTGGGCTTGTTGTTGTTGGTGACTGGGTAAATATTGTTGAGGAGGTTTGGAGAGGAAAGAAGCTGGGATTAAATTACTTGGTTGAAATTGTTGCTGTTGTTGCTGTTGCATAAAGTATGATTGGGGAATATTGTTGCTATTGTAATTGTAGCCTTGTTTTAGGGATATGTCTGCTGAGGCCATTGCCAAGGTAGATGCTACCAAAACCGTCTGGAATGAAAACAGAAAATGGAATATTTATGTTAGTAAAATATCAACAAAGTTTTTCAAAGGAAATTTAATAAAAACAAGTAGAAAAGTTAAATTCGACTTTGCCGAATCTATAAATACCCTCCACAATGCATTTTTTTAAAGGATAGTACAGTGTTTAACGTGAAAAAAAATAACAATTTTGATTAGAAATATTTTCTTTTGAGTAAAAAATCTTTTTTTTTAAAAAAAAGAAAAATTACTATTTTTTTTTTTTTTATAGTGTAAAATTTTCTTAGAGTGTAATACGTACGTATGTACACAAAATATTGTAATTTTTGTAAAAAAAAAAAATTTTTTTTGAGTGTAAAACTTTTTTTGAGTGTAAAATTTTTCTCGAGTGTAATTTTTAAGTTACCAATGCTTTTAAAACTAAACAAGTTTGAAAAGCATTGGTAAGTTACCACCAATGCTTTTAAGACTTGTTTAACACGTGGCATTTAAGATAAAACCAATCTGAAATTCAGGGTTTTGCTTATAACTTTTGAACCACTGGACCGATTAAGCTGAAATTCAATACCAAACAGACCTGGGGAACGTCAAAGATACCTATCAAGTTTCAGCAGTCTCATCGAAAGTTATCGTGTTTTTTATGTCGTAAATGCCGAAATTTACTTTTTTGTTCATAACTTTTGACCACTGGACCGATTTGGCTGGATTGCAATACCAACCTGGCCAGGTAAATGACCAACATATATGCCAAACTTCAGTAGCCTCTATAAAGTCTTTCAAAAGTTAGCGTGTTTTCTACAGACAGACAGACAGACAGGAGGACGGACGGACATTGCTAGATCGACTTAAAATCGATCGAGGATCATGAATATATATACTTTATGGGGTCCTAGACCAATACTTCGATGTGTTACAAACGGAATGACAAACTTATATATACCCTCTATCACTAGAGTGGAGGGTATAAAAACTTAATAATTTAAAAAATAAGACTTTGTTACTTTCAAGCTTTATAGTTTTGGTAAAAGCTTATGTATATTTCATTTATACTTTGATTTATAATTTTTTGGATTGTAGGTCTTTAAAGTTTTCTTTTTCAAGCATAGATTCTGATTTATATTCATATTTATTTCAATCTTAAATCGTGGGTCTTAAAAGCTTTCCGTTCGACCCGTTTGGTACAATATATCGGTTTAATTGTGATTTTAAAAAGCTTAAATTTTCCACTTTACATTTTAGTTTGAATCAGGGGTTTTAAAAGCTTTAATTTATTATTTTTTTCTAAAAAGATTAAATTTAAAGCTTTTGTTGCGGTAATGTAATGTGCTATACTTTAAAGCAACCGTTTCTTGAACATGTTCCTTAGTAATTCAATTTTTAAAAATCCATAATTCAAAAAATAATTGTTTTTCTGCTAAAATCTAAAATTTATAGAAGGTTCTTGGAAACATAACATTTTCCTGGTATTAATTGAATTTTAGAAATCTTAAATTATTTACATAATTTTAATTACAAAAATTATGAAATACGCAATTGAAATTGAGTTTCACAAAAGCTCTACTGTTTTTGTGAAAAGCTCAATTGATATTCACAATTGCACAATTTTTTTTCTAAAAACCTCAATTGATTTTAATAAAAACGCGAAACTCTAATTTATGTTTTTATTTCTGAAAAGCTCAATTGATGTTCACATTATAGCTTAATTGTCTTTCTGAAAAGTTCAATTGATGTTCATAAAAGCTTGATTGTCTTTCTGAAACGCTCAATAGATTTTCATAAAAGCCCAAAGCTCTTATTTAAGTCTATATTCAAATTTAATGCACCGTAAGATGCAGCTTTAAAGCTCCAAGTTTTTTAAAAGCAAGTAAAAAATTCAAAAAAGACTTTGAGTAGAAACAGAGCAAGCACGGCATGGGGGACGGTTGCCGTTGCCGGAGAATATAGGCCCAAAACAATGACGGCGACGGCAAAAAATGTCATTTGTTTGTTCAGTGGTGCTAACTTTTAATAAAATTAGAGTAATTTAACGGAAAGAAATCGCTTATCATATAGTCAATGTGATTAAGTTGGCACTACTGTACGTTTGTTACACCATTGTGAATGAAAAAATAAAAAATTGTTGTGAAAATGCGGTAACCCTGGAGTGTGAGAGGGAGGGATATTGAGAGAACCCGGAGATAAAATAAAATAAGTTTTAATTATTTGTCGTGCCGGTCACGGTTTGTAACTGTCAAATCGTATGGAAAAAGTCGTGCCGGGCTTGTTCTGTTAAGACCTTTTATTGGAAAATACCGATTGCTTAGGGCGAAAGCCCATAAAAAAGAACAACGAAATTGTTTGGAATTAAAATTTAGAAAATCCCAATTTCACAAAAACTTAATTGTTTCTCTGAAAAGCTGAATCGATTTTCACAGAAGCTCAATTGCATCCCTTGACCATCATTTTTATATAATTATGGCATGCTGATTTCAATGGTGAAGTTTCTTTTTGATTCAATGGTTTTCATGCAACTCTTCTTTAAAGTTTTGCCCATTCTTTAGCAGTTTTTTATTTAAAAACAAGTAAAAAAGTTAAGTTCGGCCTTGCTGAATGTATCAAAAAAGATTATTTGTTAAAAAAAAAAATCCGACAAATTGTTAAAATGCCATTCGGGTCCAATTTTGTTTACATATTTTAACCCCCAATTAAAGCATTTTGTGTTTTTAGAATAAGTGGAATGTACTAAAATTTTCGAGGTGTCCTTATATTTTCTTTCATAACTTTTGAACCGCTAAACCGATATCGCTCAAATGCAATACCAAATTGATTAGGGAAACAACAAGTAAATGTGTTAAGTATCAGCTCTACCTGTGAAATATTTTTGCCGTGATCACCATTTCAACAGAAAGACAGGCGGACAATAGGTCTGTTTGTTTACATAAGTTTCTTACTACTTTTACTACAACTGGAAATTTTTGTTTACTTTTTGTACTGAAAATTTCCAGCTGTAGTAAAAGTAGTAAAAATGAGTAGATTGTAGTAAGGTAAACGAACAGGCATAATGTCTTACAATCGAAGCTATAAAAATCATATATAAAAATAATGAAAGATACAATTCAAAATCAGAAATTTCCAAGTTCACAAAATCTCAATTGTATTTTTGAAAAGCTAAATCAATTTTTATTAAAGCTCAATTGTCGCTGTGAAAAGCTCAATTGATTTCCATATGAGCCAAAAGCTCTGGTTTAAGTTTTATAACGCTTTTATTCGAATTTACTATACAGTAAGATGCAGCTTTAAAGCATTAAATGGTTTTTAATTCCATCTCTAATCGTAGTTTGTCATCTCTAATCGTGTTTCATATACAGTTGTGTTCACTATAATAGAAGTGAGTGACTTTCAAATTCATGAAGAAGGTATATCTTTTAAACGAATACGAGACGACAAAAAATGTGTTGTAGAAAATTAATTAAGCTTTTATTTAAAATGAATCCTATCCAGATTGGGTTGATAACACCGTCCGACAAAAAGAAAAAAAATTTGGTAAACATAAAATGGATAATATACGTTTGAAACTAGAGAGTAAATGTAGTAAAACTGCGTTCACAAGTTTTCATTTCGTTGTCCTGTTTCCTTTTAAAAGGACTCCAAAGTTTTAGAGGACTAATTTTTGTCAAATATTTTTTTATATATTTGTCCTTGTCCTAGGATGCCAAAGGGATGGCAAATTAAAGAAAAGAATTTTCACTAATTTTTCCATTTTATTATTTTGACATATCAGGAAAAAATACCTTAGTAATGTCCTTTCAAAACTTTGTCCTTCATTGTGATTTAAATTTTTTAATAAAATATTATGATACATATTTGAAAGGACGTTATTTAAATTCTTTTTCCTGATATGGAAAAATACAAAAAAAAATGGAAAAATTAGCGAAGTTTATCCTCTTTCATTTGCAATCAAAAGTGACATTATAAGACAAGTAGACAAAGACAAATATTTAAAAAATATTTTACAAAATGTCATCCCATAAATATTTGAAGTCCTTCTAAAAGCAAAAAGGATCACGAAATGAAAAACTGTAAATGCAGATTTACTCCATTTAATCTCTACATTCAGGCGTATATCATCCGGTTCATGTTTAATATTGGCTGTCGAACGGTGTAATAAATGAGATACCAGGATCAACTCAAAAATAAAATTTTTTAAATTTTAATTTGTTAAAAAACACGAGTCTTTTTATTTAAAATACCTAATTTTGTCTTTTTAGCAAAAGTCTAATATGTACTTTATTTTCTCTAAACAGATACTTTTGCTACAGAACAAAAGGCAAGTCCTTCCCAAATTGGTAGAGAAAGCTCTATTTTTCGATATATGTAAACTTTTATTTTATTTAAAAATTCATTCAGATTTTTTATCTTTTTGGAATTTCTTGGAGCTTTTCTAAATGCTTTAAAATGCTTTTTTAAATTTTAGCAAATCCACTGTCAATCAATTTTTAACAAAAATTTATAAACTTGAATACCAGAAGCATACAACTTTAACACAGCTTTAATCTACATAACTTTAAAAAGTTGGAGTTGTTAGCTTGAATATAACATTTATCGAGGATCTCTACGCAATAAAAGTTTCATTTATAGACTTTGATACCAGAAACATAGAACTTTAATACAGCTTTAATCTACATAACTTTAAAAAGTTGGAAAGTTGTAAGCTTCAATATAACATTTATCGGGAATCTGTTCACCATTAGTTACAAGCTTTAATGCAGCTTTAATCGTTACTCTCTTTATATTCGGTTAATAACTTTCAAATTGATAATTAAGCTTTTTCATTTAACTTAAGTGATAGTTTTTTATAACTTTTTTTTTATATTTTTTTATTTTATTACTGTAGTTTTTAAACTGCTTTTTGGGAAATTCAGATTTTTGAAGAATTTATTCAAAATTAATTTCTTTCCTAAAGTTCTGTATGTCACTATAATTTTTTTAATATTTTTTTTATTAAACACTGTTTTTATAAAACTTTTAAATCCTTTAGTTAATTAAAATTTTATAATTTCCATTAATTCACTTAAATTTTTTTCACATACCACAAAGATCTTCATGTTTTTGCTTGGATTGAAGATTTAGTTTAGTTACAAAAAAAAAGCTGTGTTTAAGCTGTTACTATAGTTTGATTACTGATGAACCATTCACTTCTAAGCCCTAGTTTATATACTAAAGCAAAAAACTAAACCCTAAACAAAGATACAGCTCTAGGTTAAGCAATACTTAAAATCATAAAAACCCAAAAATGTTTAAACAAAATATTTTCAATTCAAATATTTCCACCATCTGTCAAAATGTATATTCATCTCTTTTCATTTTTGACAAGCATAATAAAATGTTTGTTTAAATCCGTATTAATATCTCTACCTTTCTAATAAATTCGGATTTTAGTTTTTTGTTTAACTTCCAGTTTTTGTCTTTTTTTATAAATATATTTTTAAACAATTAAAATAAATTTTTATAAATTTGCATATATTTTGGAATTTCTGTAACATTATATTGGTACCAATGTTCGTTATCAATTGATGACAAAAGAAAACACAGAAATTGCAATAACATTAATAACAAAATTTTAATTTGAAACAATGCCCTTTAGTTATATTGTATCAACAGCAGATTTTGTGGCCACTTTAACAAATAAAACGCATATAATATTTAAAATATCCCTGCAAAAGTTTGTTACATTTTTGCTAAAAATAATAAAATTTAGGATTTTATTCGACCTTTTCAGAATATAAAAAGTACCTTTTATAAAAAGTACCTTTTATAAAAAGTACCTTTTATAAAAAGTACCTTTTATAAAAAGTACCTTTTATAAAAAGTACCTTTTATAAAAAGTACCTTTTATAAAAAGTACCTTTTATAAAAAGTACCTTTTATAAAAAGTACCTTTTATAAAAAGTACCTTTTATAAAAAGTACCTTTTATAAAAAGTACCTTTTATAAAAAGTACCTTTTATAAAAAGTACCTTTTATAAAAAGTACCTTTTATAAAAAGTACCTTTTATAAAAAGTACCTTTTATAAAAAGTACCTTTTATAAAAAGTACCTTTTATAAAAAGTACCTTTTATAAAAAGTACCTTTTATAAAAAGTACCTTTTATAAAAAGTACCTTTTATAAAAAGTACCTTTTATAAAAAGTACCTTTTATAAAAAGTACCTTTTATAAAAAGTACCTTTTATAAAAAGTACCTTTTATAAAAAGTACCTTTCATAAAAAGTACCTTTTATAAAAAGTACCTTTCATAAAAAGTACCTTTTATAAAAAGTACCTTTTATAAAAAGTACCTTTTATAAAAAGTACCTTTTATAAAAAGTACCTTTTATAAAAAGTATCTTTTATAAAAAGTACCTTTTATTAAAAGTACCTTTTATAAAAAGTACCTTGTATAAAAATTACATTTTATAAAAAGTAGCGTTTATAAAAAGTACCGTTTATAAAAAGTACCTTTAATAAAAAGTACCTTGAATAAAAAGTACCTTTAATAAAAAGTACCTTTTATAAAAAGTATCTTTTATAAAAAGTACCTATTATAAAAGGTACTTTTGATAAAAAGTTCCTTTTATAAAAAGCACCTTTTATAAAAAGTACCTTTTATAAAAAGTACCTTTTATAAAAAGTACCTTTTATAAAAAGCACCTTTTATAAAAAGTACCTTTTATAAAAAGTACCTTTTATAAAAAGTACCTTTTATAAAAAGAACCTTTTATAAAAAGTACCTTTTATAAAAAGTACCTTTTATAAAAAGTACCTTTTATAAAAAGTACCTTTTATAAAAAGTACCTTTTATAAAAAGTACCTTTTATAAAAAGTACCTTTTATAAAAAGTACCTTTTATAAAAAGTACCTTTTATAAAAAGTACCTTTTATAAAAAGTACCTTTTATAAAAATCACCTTTTATAAAAAGTATCTTTTATAAAAAGAACCTTTTACAAAAAGTACGTTTTATAAAAAGTACCTTTTATAAAAAGTACCTTTTAAAAAGGAAAATTTTATAAAAAGTAGCTTCTACAAAAAGTACCTTTTATAAAAAGTTCTTTAAGTTCCTTTTATAAAAAGTTCCTTTTATAAAAAGCACCTTTTATTAAAAGTAGCTTTTGTTAAAAGTACCTTTTGTAAAAATTTTGTAAAAAAGTTCCGAAAGTACACTTGGTACTTTTTTATTTCCTAAAATAATAATCAAAGAAACTTGAAATTTGGAAGGGTTCATTATCTCAGAAAATTAAGGGTTAAAAGAGGTAAAAAAGTGTACTTTCGGTACTTTTTTATTTCCTGATATAATGGTCGCAGAAACTTGAAATTGTGAATGTAGGCTCCTTTAGCGAAAAAAATATTATAAAAAAAAGTTCTTTTTGTAAATTCTTTTTCTAAGGGGGTAAAAATAGTACTTTTGGTACGTTTTATATATTTTGAAATAATGATCATAGAAACTTGAAATTTGAAATGCAGGATCCTTACGTGAAAAAACATTCTGAATAAAATACTTTTTGAAAATTCCTTTTCTAAAGTCTTAAAAATAGTACTTTTGGTACTTTTTATATTTCCTGAAATAATGGTCCTAGAAACTTGGATTTGGAATGTAGGTTAACCTAGCTGGTTAAAAAATTTTAATTTTCTAACTTCTTATATTTCCTGAAAAAATGGTTCTTGAATCTTAAAATTTGCCTTCGGTAAAAAACCATTCAGAGAAAAATATTTTTTGGAAATGCCGCTTCTTAGTGGGGTAAAATGGCTTAAAAAAAAATACTTTCGGTAATTTTGATATTTTTTGAGTAGTGGTTTTAGAAACTTAAAATTTAAGATGTAAAATACTTCGGTGAAAAAAAAAATGGGAAAAGTACTTTGGAAATTACGTTTTTTAACGGGGCTAAAAAGTATACTTCTTGTACTTTTAATATTTGCTGAAATAATGATCCTAGATAATTGAAATTTGGAATGTAGGATCTTCGAAGAAGAAAAAAACATTCTGAAAGAGATACTTTTTGTGAATTCCGTTTCTAACGGAGGCAATAAAGTGTACATTTGGTACTTTTTTTTGGTCCTATAAGAATGATCTTAGCACACAAACAAAAATTTTCCAATGAAGGAATTTAATAGTATTTATGAACAAACTCATACAATTTATTAAATTTTTCGTAATACTTATAAACTTTTTCATAGTATATATGAACATTTCCATTTAACTTTTGATTTTAAGGTTTAAAAAATATTAAAATTTTTTTTGAAGGCACATCAAAATCGTTTAGTACGCGTATAAACATGCATTTAGTTAGTTAAAATCCGTTCGCGTGAAGAACTTTCAGCTGACGGCGCGAAAGTTATGGTGGTTTAAAGATTTTGTTTGAAAACCAAAAGTCTGAAAATTACAATTATTATTAGAATTTAACAAAATTAACGTGAATTAATGTTTCATACTATCCCCAACACAAAGTGGTTACATTATATCCATTAACGTGGATTTATAAAGATATTTTCCCGTTAAAAGTTAGTTTTTAAAATTGTTATTTTGAAGCTTGTTATGCAATTTACGCGAAATCTAAAGATGATGGACCAAATTAAAGACCAAATTCGTGTTTAGCACCCCCAAATTAGTTAAGAAACTTGTGCATTATGCTAAATTGTGAATTTTTAAAAGTGATGCAGTTTCTGAATAATGAAATTTTGAGGGATGCATTAAATCCACAATTTTCAAAATTTTTGAATGCCGTTCAGTTTTGGGATAAAGCTTCATAAGTACTAGCAATTGCCATTTATAGAAATTAATTTCTATTAGCGGTTTGGGTGTGCCCTGGCGGTTTATCTGGAGACAAAATTGGCGCGTTTTCAGCGTACAGTTATATTTAGTCCCAATTTTTGCAAACGATCCATAATACGCATTACAAGCAATCGTCTGACGGGTATATTTTAAATCTAAATTCTTTTTACGTGAAAATACAAGCAAAAGTTTAAAATCGTGAAATGTCAGATTTTTGCAAAATTTTTGCTAATCAAAATTTTAACACGCTATATCGATTTTATTATAAAAAATCAAAAAATATTTGGATCACGCGATGTGCTGGCCACTTTTAAGTAATATTGCGAATGTGCCTCGCAAAAAAGTGGATTTTTGATGACTTTCACGTTTTGTCTCTCAACCTTTGTCTAGCTAGTATTCTGCTCCTATTGAGGGCACATTCATGAGACTGGTTTTAGACTGTAGCCAATTACGACAGCTATCATTCTTCGTATTAGCTTTTGAAAAGTATGAAGCGGCGCAAATTTGCTGATAAAAAACGACGAAAAATTGAAAATGAAGAAATTTTAATTTCAAACCGTTACCACCAAATAACTTTTTTATTATTGATGGCACATCAAATTCATAAATAAATCTTTTTTGAACAAGTATAGGGACCATATATTCTAAATCTTCGAAGAATACGTTGGACGGCGCAAGTACAATTGTCCAAAGAGTACACAATTTTTATGAAATTTCAATCGACTTTTCTACATTTCGGAAGTTTGGTTGTCGCTAACTACCGCAAATTAAGATTTTTGGCCTTATGTGTTTGCAAGATCATTGCATTAGAAGTCCTTTATGCATTTCTATCAGTAGATAGATATTTTAATGCAAATAAAAAAAGTTTTTGCCAAAAAACCAAAATTTCAAAGAAATGAAAAGTTAAATGGAAATGTCCATATGAATAAATCATAATATGTGAAATTTAAAAAAATATTTACCATTTTTCATATATACTATGAAAAAGTTTATAAGTATTATGAAAAAGTTAATAAATTGTATGAATTTGTTCATAAATACTATGAAAATCGTTCATTGGAATTTTTTTTTTTTTGTGTGAGAAGTTTGAATTTTGGATCTAGAGATTGCGTATCTAGAGGTGTAAGGAAGTGTTTTTTGATACTTTTATATTTTCTGAAAGACTCTAGGCACTAAAATTTTGAATGCTGCATCCTTTAGTGAAAAAATATTTTGGAAAAAGTACTTTTTGGAAACTCTGTTTCTAAAGCTCGTAAAGGGGATAAAAAAGTGTAAATTTGGTACTTCTTATATTTCTTGAAATAATGGTGCAGAAATTTAAAAAAAACCTAGCAAAAAAAAAACAGTTTTTGCAAAATTTAATTTTAAGGGGAAAAGGTGGCAAATGGTTATTTTTACCTAACTATTTAAATAAAAGTGGAATAGAGCAGGGAACAATATTTAATGTTACTTTGGCAAAAGTGCACTTTACGGGGCACACATATTTTAGGGGGGAAAAAAATTGGACCCCCTCTGGAATTAATAAAGAAAAAAACCGAAATTAAAATTTAAGGGGGCTGGGCCCCGGGGACCCCCCTTGATCAAAAAAACTGACCCTCCCACCTACAGGTTTGTGTGGGTACTTAAGTAAAAGGTAATTAAAAAAGAAAATAAAGGGGAGCTAGGTCCCTGGGCCCCTCTAGGTCCAAAAAACCGACCTGATCCGTTTTTTTTCAAAAAAAAGTCCACCAAAAAAAAATTTTTTTTTGCTTAAAATTTTTTTCTGCGTAGCCGGCCTTCGGCCGGGCTTAGGGATTACAAACTCCATGCATTAAACCCACCCTCCCCGCAAAATAAAACTTTTTTGTGAATCAAGCCTTTTACGTTGTTAATTACTGAATGGCTTAATTATTGAACTGAAAGTTACTAAAATGGATTTAGGGGTTACAATATTGTTAAAATACATACAAAAAATACATATTTGCAATCGTGAGCAAATTACCTTTCATTTGAGTACCCATACGTACAGGTTTGTGGGTGGGGCGGTTTTTTGGCTCCAGGGGGTCCACCGGGGCCCAGCCCCCTTAAATTTTAATTTCGGTTTTTTTCTTTTTTAATTCTAAAGGGGGTCACATATTTTTTTTTGCCAAAATATTTGTACCCCGTAAAGTGCACTTTAGCCGTTACTTTTTACTAAAATTTTTTGTGTTCAACTTTTTTTACTTCATATTTTTTCTCTCTTTATGTTTTTTCACTCAAACTTATTTTTATTCCAATTTCTTTTTTCACTGAAATATTTATTCACTCAAAATAGAATTAACATAAGCAGTTGTTATGTTAATTCATAATGGGGAAAATAAATTACCTCGAACTATAATAAACTCTTTAATTCCACCAAATTGTAGCTTTACCCGAATATTATTCGCAGCAGCGCTTTAATACGTGCACTAATTTATTTAATTTTTCCCAATTATAATTTTAGTTGCTGGGTTATAATCGCTGATGATTTAATGACACTCAAATTTTTAAAAGATTGTTAAAACATTTATTAAACAATTTAGTTTTATGTCAACATTTTCTTATGTTACAAATAAATTATAAATTGATTTTAAAGTGTTGTTGTTAGTATTATCATTATTATCTTTTTGTCATAATTTATAAATATATTTTATTATTGGTTTCACTTCAGGCAGTGTTTTTTTGGGGTTTTGTGAATAATATTAAATTGTTTGTTATAAATCAAATTGGAAAAAGAAAATATTTTAAAACCATTGTGTTAAAATAAAAAGTTTTTTTTTTTAACCTCAAAATTCTACGAAATACCAGAATTTCAGATATTTCTAGAGGTAATCACTAGGGTGGCTCGTTTTTGGGCTTTTCTCTCTGATCAAATTCTAATACTCGCCTAAAGTGTTGGTCCCCTATCGGAGTTTATCTTCTTTCCCTACTTAGAGCCTCAAAATTGGGATTTTTGCAAAAACAAAACAAAAAATAATTAAACGTTTTTTTATTAAAATTAATTAAAAATTATTTTTGTATAATATTTGATCGTAAATACTTAAATATGAAATTTAAAGATTTTACGGTATCATTAACCCGATCATGTAAAAAAATGGCATTATTTTGGGGAGATTCTCACAACACCTTTTTTAAAATTTTAAAATTTTATTAAAAAAAAACTTAAAATATTATTTTTTTTGTTCTGAATTCACTAAGAATACCTTTGAGAAAAAAAATGTGAAATATTACGGATATCCGTCGGGCTACTTTTCGGAATTGGGGGGGGGGGGGGGGTTAGTAGATTTCAAAGAAATGTTAGTTTTATCAATAATTAGGCTTAGTAAAATTTTATAAATTACATTTTTGGGCAAATTAACAATTTTTTGGTGTCGTGGCATTCTATTGGATAACTGTAAGTCTGTCATGAAGTCTTACGTCCTTAATGGGTCAAAAATGACCCATTCAGTAAAAAATATATTTTTTTTTGATATCAAAAAAATCAAGCACTACACTCAGAGAAAAATGCTTCATAATATTTATGACATGGTTTCATAAATATTTTTGTCATAAAATTTCATTACATTTATGAAACCTTCATAAATATAATGAAGTTTAATGAAAAAAGTCTATAAAATGCAATTCATAAAATTGCATGATTTTATAAAAAAACAAGTAGAAAAGTTAAATTCGACTTGGCCGAATCTATGAATACCCTCCACAATGCCCTTTTTAAGTGATAGAAAATTTTCTAACGTGAAAAAAATAAAATTTTTGGTTAGAAATATTTTATTTTGTGTAATTTTTGAAAAAAAAAAAAATAATTTACTAATTTTTTTTTTTGAGTGTAAAATTTTTTTCGAGTGTAAGGTTTTTTTACTGTAAAAATATTTCTGAGTGAATGCACGTACGTGTGTACACAAAATATTGTCATTTTGGTAAAAAAAAAAACTTTTTGTCATTTAAAAAAAAAAATTCTGATTTTTTTTTGAGTGTAAAATTTTTTTTTAGTGTAGAATTTTTTCGAGTGCAATTTTTAAGTTACCAATGCTTTTTAAACTACACAAGTTTAAAAAGCATTGCTTCAAAACTAAACAAGTTTGAAAAGCATTGTTAAGTTACCACCAATGCTTTTAAAACTTGTTTAAACACGTGGCATTTAAGATGAAACTAATCTGAAATTCAGGGTTTTGCTTAAAACTTTTGAACCACTGGACCGACTGAGCTGAAATTTAATTCCAAACAGACCTAGGGAACCGCAAAGATACACTCAAAAAAGTATGTCGGTAAAATCTACTACAAAAGACAGTTGTTTTGACTACATTTTGTCGTTGAAAAGGCGTCCACTACATAAACGGTAAAAACAACTGAACATGTTGTTGTTTTTAACTATTGATTTTCAACTACAAAATGTAGTAAAAACTACTACAAAACTGTTTAATACAGTTGTTTTTTCTACAATTGCCTGAAATTTTATTTAAAAAATTTCTTAAACGTTTAAATGATTGATATTTATTTATTTAAAAAGCAATACATTTCAGTTGGTTGTATAGAATTTCGACATGATGACAATTTTTTGATGTATTTATCTGGAATTATAGAAGAAAAAAATTATATTAATAAAATGTTAAACAAAATAAATTGATTGTATTTACCTTTGTTTTTTTAATAGTTCATTTCAAATTTTCACCGCTACTGATCAAAATTTGTCTGGAATAAAAAAAAACGAAATGCTTTGGCAAAATTGATTTATAAAAAAAAAGAATTAATTTGAAATGTTTCAAAAATGTATGTACCTGCTCTGTTGTGTATACAAAGAAAAGAAAGATGGCGCGCTCATAAGAAAACAAAACACTGCACACATTTTATTTTGTTTTTTTCCGATTGGTTTTTACGCACGCTTATGTGAGCGCTATATTATACACACTTGTTATCTCATTTATCCACTTATTTTCTTTCGCTCAAGAATATTTTTCCAAAAACATATTTTTTGTTATAATTAAATTTAATAAATTGTAATTTAATTTATTTAGATATTATTTATTTGGTCTTAAAAATAATTCCTTCCGCATCCCGCACGACCAACTCACTCGAAACATTCGTTTGCAATAAAAATTTCTAAAAAAAAACGAGTTTTAGAAAAAAAAACTAAAAACAACTACATAAATCAACTATTGCTACAGTGTAGTATATTTTTTGTAGTTATTTTTTGAAACTACTACAAAAAAAGTTGTTTGAGATTTTTTCATACAAAAACGACCGAAATTGTAGTTAAAAACAACAGCTACTACTTACTACACAAACGACCGTCATGTAGTAACTGCAATAATTTTCTGAGTGTACATGTCAAGCTACAGCAGTCTTATTATTGTCTTTCGAAAGTTATCGTGTTTTTTATATAGTAAATTCGGAAACACCCTTGCCGAAATTTACTCTTTTCTCATAACTTTTGAACCACTGGACCGATTTGGCTGGATTGCAATACCAACCTGACCAAGTAAATCACCAACATATATGCCAAACTTCGGTGGCCTCTGTAAAGTCTTTCAAAAGTTAGCATGTTTTCACGCTAACGGACGGACGGACATCGCTAGATCGACTTAAAATCGATCGAGGATCATGAATATATATACTTTATGGGGTCCTAGACCAATTTTTCGATGTGTTACAAACGGAATGACAAACGGAATGAAAAACTTATATACACCCTCTATCACTAGAGTGGAGGGTATAAAAAATCATAAACGTGTCATATGATTTTTTGTAATAAAATGAAGAAATTGGGGCAAACTTTATAGCTCCTGAGAATGCTTTTTAAAATTTTTATTCCTTAATTTAGTTCGTCCAATGTACATATCATAAATTTTATTTCTAAAAAAAATAATGCATTTGCTTTATTCATGAAACATTTCATAAATACTATGAAACTTTTTCAGAAATATAATGAAAATTGTCATTAAAGTTCGTCCAATTTAACTGTTTCATAAATATTATGAAATATTTCATAATTACTATGAAACATTTCATAAAAATAATATTATTTTTTTTTAGTATTGCATTATAAATATGGAACTATTCCATAGTGCCAATGAAGTGTTTCAAAAATATTATGAAATAGTTTCCAACTACTATCAAATGTTTAAAAATAAATAAATTATATCTATGAAATTGCTCATCGTATTTATGAAGCATTCACAATATTTATGAAGAGTTTTATAAAAGTTTATGAAATTTTATTCATTATATTTATATAAACTGTCATAAATATAATAAAAAATTTCGTAAATATTGACCCTTTGAACAATTATGAAACTGTTTCATTGTATTTATGAAACTGTTACATTAGACGAACTTTAATGAAGATTTTCATTATATTTATAAAAGTTTTCATAAATATAATGAAGCTTTTTCTTTGAGTGTATGCCTAAAAGTTTTTGCCGGGTTCATTTTTTACCCCGGGTCAATATGGGCTAAAGATATCTTAAATAGGTAAGATTTTAGGGCTGATTTAAAGTTATCTAATAGATTGCGACAAATTAGTTTTCCATAAAAATATACATATGGGGCATTCCATGTCAAATCGGACACTTTGAAAAAACGTATTTTTAGATTTTCCCAATTTGTTTACAGTTTTTAGTACCCTTCGAAAACTCCTTCGTGGTAAATTTTCAGATTTTTTTGATGACCCGTTCAAAAGATATCGAATTTTTAAAAATTGACATTTTGTTTCTTTACCCAAACTTCTTTTACTCATAACTTCTTCAACAATGCACACTGGGTAATTTGAGCCAATTTTTAGGCCAAAAATAATTACAGCCAAAGTTTTAGACCGATATGGCTGAAATTTTAAATTTAAGAGTTTTTTGTGAACACGCACAGCTGGATTTTATGAATTTGGTAATCGTGGAAATTTTTAGGGTTGCCACCATACGAAAAAAAGGGAAAATACTGAATATCTCAAAAACGAATAGGCTAATTTTTTTGAAACTCGGCACAAAGAAAATACGCAAGAAGGCTAACAAAATGGCACATAAACCATTTTGTTTGATTTTGCTGAAAAAAGCTGTTATTTTTTGAGTGGGCCTTGTACCACCTTAACGAGAAATTTTCAAAAAAAAGTTCGTACTATTTCCTTCAATGAAGCCAAATATTGGTTTAAAACATTATTTTAATCAATTTTACTGACAACAAAATTATAAACAGCAACAGGGTTTTTTCTCTTAGTTCTTTTCCCAATCCAAACGTTAGAAAGTTCAAGATATGGCAAGATGAGGCTGTCTGAAAGAAAATTGATATCTCAAAAAGTGCAAAAAAGTGCAACGGAAAATAAAAAAAATGAATTCAGAATTATTTTCTTTAAATTTTTCATCAATCAAAAACACGGCACACCACGGCTAACATTATTAAAAGCTTATGCGAAGTTTATATTCATTGAAAAAGTCATTTATTTAAGGTTAAGTTATAATTACACGTTTTGTTAAAAAAAGCAATAACGTCCACCAAAATATTTTGCTATTTTTTTATTACTTAATATCCCCTCTCTTCTCCATATTATACACGATATCCTTCTTTATATTTAATAGCTGAAAAAATCGTTTGAATTTATATCAAAATTTGGCGTTTTATATTGCACTGTGCACTAGGGCGTTTCATCAAAAACTTTTTTTTGGATTTTTGCAACTCTTGAAGCGGGATATGAATTCCTATGGCCTAAAAGATTTTTGAGATTTTTTTCAGATTTTTGGAAGGTCGGGATCAACTCGCTCAAATCGATTTTATCCAAAAAATGAGGTTATGAAACATCATTTTATTTTATTTTTTCCCCTGGTGCCTTTTTTTTTACAAAACTGGATACATTACTTCTAAATGTTGCTAGCCTCCTAAAAAAAAATATTCGCGGTCAAAATTATAAGTTCAAGGGTCACTAAGATGACCTTAAAAGTAAAAATTCAGAATTTCCCGTGTTTTAACCTCAATAATTCGAGAAATAAGCTATGTATGAACGTCATGTTGAATCCGTTAGATAGGTCTTTAAAACACCTTTCATTTAAAACCAATCTGACTATTGTCACTTTTGTAGAAATGTTAAAAAAAAAATAAAAAACTGTGAAAAACTCATTTTCTCCCCCATTTTATCGAAAATTGAACTGGTGCATTAGGTAGTTTTTTTTTGTAAAGTTAAAATAATAACTTTTAAAGACTTTTTATAGATTGTAGTTAGTGTTTCCAAGCCGGTTAACCTAAAAACCGGTTTTTTGTCAAAAAAACCGGTTTGACAAAAACCCGGTTTTCCGGTTTGGAAACACTAATTGCAATCAAAAAAACTTCTTTTAAGTTTATTATTTCAACTTTAAAAAAAAACTACTAATGGATTCCCTTCGATTTTCTGTAAAATGGGGGAAAAAATGAGTTTATCTTAGTTTTTTAATATTTCTACTAAAGTGACAAATGTCATTTTGGTTTTAAATTAAAGGTATTAAAAAGAACTATCTAACGGATTCATCATTACGTTCATATATTGCATATTTCTCAAATTATTAAGGTTGGAACACGGGAAATTCTGAATTTCTACTTTAAAGGTCATCTTAGTGACCCTTGAACTTACTATTTTGACCGCGAATATTTTTTTTTAGGAGGCTAGCAACATTTAGAAGTATTATATCCGGGTTTGTTAAAAAAAGGCACCAGAGAACAAAAAATAAAAAAAATTATGTTTCATAACCTCATTTTTTTGATAAAATCGATTTGAGCGAGTTGATCCCGACATTCCAAAAATCTGAAAAAAATCTCAAAAATCTTTTAGGCCATAAGATTTCATATTCCGCTTCAAGAGTTGCAAAAATCCAAAAAAAAGTTTTTGATGAAACGCCCTACTGTGCACGTTGCTTGAAAATGCCGAATTCGTCAATCAGTTTATATTTGTTTTTTGGAAAAACCAAATATGCAGTTATTTGCTTTAATATTTTCTAAATCGAACGTAATTAACAAAAACATTATTATTGTTAGTTCGAAAAATGATTTTTGGCCAAGATTTCGGTTCAAATTACCTACTGTGCAATGGTCCAAATTTAAATTTTTTTTTCTTCAAAATTTTTGTTTTTTTACGTACTAAAAAAAAATCCAAAAAAATTCTTAAGAGCGCTCTAGTATGCGATTTTTAAGTTTTAAAATTTAAGTCTCATTTTTTAAAATGTTTGTACTCTTCGATTTTTTTGAAATTTTTTTGTGTAAAACTTCTGTCGATTCTACAAATTTTTTGCCGAGGAGGAGGACGATTATTACTATTTTTTAAAATTTTTTGAAAAAATTTTATTGTAATTTTCCAATCTTAAAAACATTTCTACTGCTCCAATGGTGCGTCATAGAGGTGTCATTAATAAGACCGACCCTCATTAATTTTTACGTCTTAACATTTCTTTGGAACAAACTAATACCCTATCTCCAATTTCTACGGGGGCTACCACACAAAGCGACATTTTTTGAAATTTGCTCCAACCGCTCTAACTGCCCTAATAGTGCCCTTAGACCAACAAAATGTATGACCGACCCACAATATTTTTTTAGTCCAAACATTTTTTCTGAACACACCTACCCTCTATCTCTAATTTTTAAGGCGGTTCCCATACAATATTTTTTATTTTTTGTAAATTTGTTTTATTAAATCAGCTTCTACCGGTCCAATGGTGCGTCCGAGAGGGGTTATTAGTGAGACCGACCACCATGTATTTTTACCCTACAACATTTTTTTAAAACATACCTACTTCCTATCTCCACTCCCTTGGAGAGTGTCCCATACAAAAATCCATCTCATGTTGTTAATAACCACCTTTAAAGTTGACACTGACAGTTTATCTTAACCAATCTCTACTGTATTTAAAACCTAATCACAGTTAATGCGTTGCTGTCAGCAATTTGGAATAATAAATGACCCGTGTCATATTATTTTACATATCAATATGAATATGAAACAATTGTTTAATTATGTCTTTGAATTTTCAATAGCAATAAAATTTGCCAAAAATCCGAAAAACGAAAACGAAAATAAAACTAATAATAATGAAATCAATGCATTCATATTATTACATTTTGAATTAGAGACATTGATATTTAAATTAAATAAATACATGGTCAAGGTCATAAAGCCATCATCATTCAAGAAAAGTGCTTTTTATAGGTCAGTCATAAATTAAGTCTTAACAACAAATCAAAAAAAAAAAGGTTTTTCAAAAAACTGTAGGCCCAAACACCTTAACTAACTTAACAAGATCAGACAAAACACTATAATTAACCTATCAAAAGTGTTTGTTAACAAATTATTAAATTTTTATTTTTTATTGTTGCCTTTTATTAATATTTTAATAATGCAACTTTATTAAAATAATATTTTTGAACAAAAAAATAAAAAATATTAAATAAATTTTATCTTCTTGAGAAAATATTGGGCAATATGTTTTTTTTTTTTTTAATACATTTAATTTCTATAGTCAGTCAAATTTTATGTTAATCTTTGTTACAATTTCCCAATAAAACAATATACATAATTCAAATTAACCGGACGGGCGGGCGTCTTCTCCTCTTAAAATGAAATTAATACTTCAAATTGTACTTCCGATTATCATAAACATAATTAAACTGTCGTTTTTTGTAGACTTTCTCACGCTAGTTTACCAACAAAATACTAACCACACACAACTTAACTAGTGTTAATATGGAATTAATTACTAATTAATTTCAAAATGTTAATAAACCTGTTGTATATTGAATACACTCATAGAAAAATGTCTGCGAATCTTTTAATCTTGACCAAAACGTTAAACCTTCCCCGTAAAAACTTTTTTTTTGTTTGTTTTAGTTATGAATCAGCATTACCAATGGAAACAAATTCCGAAACACGTGTCGATTACGTTTTGCAAAAATTACCAACATAAATAAATTTAAAATAGAAAAAAAAATTTCTAAAAAATTATACTATGAGAATATCATAGTTTTATTTAGTAAAGGAAATAATGACCTCGAGCTAGAAAAAACCTACTCAAAATAAAAACTTTAAATTTTGATCGAAGGTCATCATGGGTTAATTTGCCAAAATTTAAATGAAAGTTTATCTCAACCTCCACGAAAAAGTCAGTGGAAAAATTTTAAGATTAAAAAAAAAAAAAAAAATTTAACAAATTTCAAATGGCGTTATCTTGAAAACCGCTCGATCGATTTAAGAAATTTTTTGATATTCATATTCAGAATGCCAAAATTATGTATCGCAAGATATTTTTTAACAAGTAGAAAAGTTAAATTCCGCTTGACCGAATCTATGAATATCCTCCACAATGCCTTTTTAAGTGATGGAAAAATTTTTTAACGTGAAACAAATTAAAAATTTTTGTAAAAAAATAAAAACACAAATTCTTTTTTTTAGTGTAAATTGATTTTTTTTTTTAGTGTAAAAATATTTTTAGTGATAAAAATACGTTGTAAAATATTTTTGTGAGTTACCAATGTTTTTAAAACGTGTTAAACGGGTTTTCAACACGTGAATTTAAGGTGAATCCAATCTGAAATTCACCTTTTCGCTTATAACTTTTGAACCACTGGACCGATTTTGCTGAAATTCAAAACATAACAGACTAGGGAAACGACAAGCTCCATTAGTCTGAGGATTGTGTTTCAAGAGTTAGCTTGTTTTTTATCTCGTAAATTCGCGAAAAACCTTTGCCAAAACTCACTCTTTTGCTTATAACTTTTGAACCACTGCACTATAGGAAATTTTACCCTTTTTTTGGCCAAAATTATTTACAGCCAAACGGCTGGACCGATTTGACTGATTTTTTTATTTGACTTTTGGAAGACTCTTTAGAGGGAGGGAGTGACTCTTAAAGGTTTTCATACACTCAAAAAAAAAAATTAGTAAAGTTACCTAAAAAATTACCTAATAATTAGTTCCAAACAGGGTTCCCGGGTTATAAGTTGCCGCATCTAAGATTTTTTAGATCCTTGATAGATTATATGGTTTTCTAAACTGTTTTTACAATATTTTTTTTTTTTTTAGTGTACACTAACTTTCGAAGATAACAGTAGAAATTTATTTTAACAATGTTAAGAAGTGTCAAACAAATCTACTTTTTAATAATAAGGATTTTATTCAAAAATTTTATTTTTGAGTTCCAAGTCGTCAACTACATTTCAAAATGCCACTACGGGCAGCCGTAGATGATGCAAGAGCTAGGGGCTCAACTTCCCTATTTAGATCTTTAGAGATTTCTGCTGTAACTCGTATTTTTGTTCTCGCAGATTTCGACAAAAAAGTTAATTGCGGTCGCACAGGTTTCGATTTAGTGGAGGCAGGCTGCGTTTAAAGTTTTTTTTAGCCAAGTATTGCCTTTAAGCCAAACAGCATGGTGTCTTTCAAAAATTTTCAAACTCCTACAACTTTTAATCCTTTTCATATTTATATTTGAACAAAATATTCTTAATTCCTCCTTTATATATTGTTTAAAGTTTTCGAAACATTCACTCTCAGCAATGTATGAAAAGAAATGGTCAGAAATAGCGGCTCCTTATCCACCTCTGCTTTATTTCTCTCGCCATGTATTAAATAACTCTGAATTTGGCACTCAGTAGTCACCTGGAAAAATGGGTATAAAAAAAAAGTTTGCACATATCCGACCTTGAAATTTTTTAAATTCGGAAGGTAATTGATTGTCCTAGAGAACTTTTATGGTTTTATAGCTAACATATGCTATCATTTTTTTTTAAAGTCAAAATAAAATTCCAATTCATACTTCAATAAGTTCATCTTAAGGTCACTTCAATTTTTCCAATAAAATCGATCTAATAGATGAGTTCACCAACATTTCACTATTTATCATTAAAGTACTCACCTTTGACATTATTTTCCATTTTTTAGTTTTTAAAAACTATAAATTCTTAATATAAAAACTTTTGTTAGAAGCTATCACAAAATTCGCTGCTCTCAATCGTTATTTTATAACTAAGTAAGAAATTGCAAGAAAAACTACTGATAAAGTGACAGTACATCAATTCTGTCGAAAAATTGAGAAAGAATTGTTTACTTTGTTAAGTTTTTTTTATATTAATGTGAAAAAAATTATGTTTGCAAAAATTTTAATTTTGACTTTTGGTCAAAAAATGGGTAAAATTTCCTATAGTGCACTGTACCGATTTCGCTGAAATGCAATACCAACCTACCGTGGCAAATTTAAAATATATATGCCAAGCGACAGTAACCTAGGATTAGTCTTTCGAAAGTTAGCGTGTTTTCAACAGACAGACAGACGGACGGACATCGCTAGATCGACTTAAAATCGATCGAGGATAATGAATATATGGGACATTCCATGTCAAATCGGACACTTTGAAAAAAAATTTTTTTTGGTTTTTTCCCAATTTGTTAACAGTTTTTAGTACCCTTCGAAAACTCCTTCGTGGTAAATTTTCAGATTATTTTGTTGACCCGTTTAAAAGATATCGAATTTTTAAAAATTGGTAGTTTGTTCCTTTACTCAAACTTCTTTTACTCATTACTTCTTCAATAATTGTCCAAATTTCATTTTTTTTTCTTAAAAATTTTTGTTTTTTTACGTGTTTAGTCTTTCAAAAGTTAGCGTGTTTTCAACAGACAGACAGACGGACGGACGGACATCGCTAGATCGACTTAAAATCGATCCAGGATAATGAGTATATGGGACATTCCATGTCAAATCAGACACTTTGAAATTTTTTTTTTTAGATTTTCCCAATTTATTTACAGTTTTTAGTACCCTTCGAAAACTCCTTCGTGGTAAATTTTCAGATTTTTTTGATGACCCGTTCAAAAGATATCGAATTTTTAAAAATTGGTAGTTTGTTCCTTTACTCAAACTTCTTTTACTCATAACTTCTTCAATAATGGTCCAAATTTCAAATTTTTTTTCAAAATTTTTGTTTTTTACGTACTTTTTAAAAAAAGATTTAAAAAAATTCTTAAAAGCGCTATAGTATGCGATTTTAAAGTTTTAAAATTTAAATCTCATTTTTTAACATGTTTGTTCTCTTCGATTTTTTTTTAAATTTTTTTGTGTAAAACTTCTATCGATTCTACAAATTTTTTGCCCAGGAGGATCGTGGAATAACGATTATGTATTACAATTTTTTTAAATTTTTTTAAAAAATTTTATTGTAATTTCCCAATCTTAAAATCATTTCTACTGATCGAATGGTGCGTCATAGAGGGGTCCTTTATGAAACCGACCCCCATTAATTTTTTCGTCTAAACATTTCTTTGGAACATGCTAATACCCTATCTCCAATTTCTAAGGGGGCTCCCACACAAAACGACATTTTTTAAAATTTGCTCCAACCGCTCTAACTGCCCTAATAGTGCTCTTAGAGCAACAAAATGTATGACCGACCCACAATATTTTTTTAGTCCAAACATTTTCTCTGAACACACCTACCCTCTATCTCTAATTGTTAAGGCGGTCCCAATACAATTTTTTTAATTTTTTGTAAATTTGTTTTATTTAATCAGCTTCTACCGGTCCAATGGTGCGTCCGAGAGGGGTCATTAGTGAGACCGACCCCCATTTATTTTTACCCTACAACATTTTTTTAAAATATACATACGCCCTATCTCCACTCCCTAAGTAGGCTGCCATACAAAATTATATTTTTATAAAATTTGCTCCAACTGTTATTTGTATGGGACCCTACTTAGGGAGCCTCGACTTAAAATCGATCGAGGATCATGAATATATATACTTTATGGGGTCCTAGACCAATATTTCGATGTGTTACAAACGGAATCAAACTTATATATACCCTCTATCACTAAAGTGGAAGGTATAAAAAAATATGCAAATTGGGTTCAAAATTTGAAATTCTTTTGCAAAAATTTGGACTTGGTCCACAAAAAATGAAATTGCCTGTAACTCGGGAAGGAGATTTGATAAAAATTTTTTGATGTCATAATAGTGTTAAGGATATCAAAATACTTAGGAAAATGTACTCAACATGTCAATGCAAAAACCGTGTAGAGTAGTGTAATTGATATTCATTTGGAAAGGTGTTAATCTAGTTAATATGAATATTTTTATTAAATCAAAATATAATAGTAATAGTTTATAAATTTTATTAATTATGTTAATACGTATAATCATTATAAAATGATTGACTAGATTTTAATTTGCCAACCCGAGCAAAAATTTTGATATTGCACCATATCTATTTAGATCTGGAGCGATATATTTTCAGATCTTTTAAGATCTGGAAATTGACCCGATCTAATTATATCAGTTCTGATATAAGCTGATCAATTTAGATCTCTTTGGATCCGACATTTGTCCCACATATATTCTGATCTTTTCAGATCTGACTTGATCAGAATTGATATTGTGGCTTATGGGAATAATATTGATTTTTTGCAAAATTTCTATTGTTAAAAAAAAAATAATAACGTTTTTAATTAAAATTGTGATAATTCAATTTTATTCAGTGATAATAATGTTTAAACATAATATAATTACAAAAAGCCTTAGTGCAAAAAAATACATATTGAAAATATAATAAATTCCATCAACTACACACATATTTAGAAAAAAAATTTCGGACTTATTCATAACCAAAAAAACGAGTGGCTATCATCGACCTTTTAACTTTTTAATAAAGCCGTAAAGATTTCTGTGGGTAATTTTTAATAAAAGTTATGCTTTCGGTTATAAATAAATAAATACATTTTACGTGTGTTTGTAAAAATCCTATAGCTCATGTAAAGTGAGGTATGAGAAAAATAATGAGTATTGCCTAATGAAAGTATGTATAATACCATCTTTTATGAACTTTTCAAGAAACTTTACTGGGGTTTTTCTATTGAATTTCGATAATTTTAAAATTATTGTTTATAATTATCGAAATTATCATAGAAAAACCCCGATAAAGTAAAAAAATGTACTATCATTTTCACTTAAGGTAATTAGAAAATTAATAATGTTGGTACCTACAGGAGTATACTTGGCAGTTCCAATGTTGTATATAGGTACCCAAAACTCCAATTACTTCAAGACTAAATGAGTCTTTAAATTTTTACAAACACACGTAAAATGGTATTTGCATATACCCCAAAATATTTTGATGAGAAATTTTAAATTAATGTACATGGTGTTTTAAAATCCGGGATATTTTTAAATTAAAAAAAAACAACACATTAAACAAATTAAATCTAAATTAGCGTATCCTTTTGCAAATTTTGATTTCAGGAAAACTTTCTTCATTTGGTCTTTCTTCATCGTCACACAATGCAAGATATTCATGTTTATCGAGTAAACGGCATTTTAGTATTTTAAAATCCTGCAAATTCTGAGAAATTTATAATTGTTTTATTTCTAAATTTTCGTACAAAGTCATTGCAAAAAAATACTTACATCGACCTTTAATTAAATAAGAATTTGCTTAATTAAATACGAATTTCCATATTTTTATAGAAATTGCTAAATTTAAGTCTTTTCCAAAATAAATCTATTGTTTTTTTAATTTAAAATATTGTTATTTTTAATTTGACATAAAATTCGAATTATTTTTTTTGTATTTTGTGTTTACATTTTTAATTTTATTTTCATTTGGTATCAAAACAAACAAAAAAAAATTATCATGATTTTAATAATAGGGGGTGTTTATTACAAATTGAATTATAACAAGTAAGAGTGTTAAATTCGGCTGTGCCGAATCTTTTATACCCTCCAACATGCAAATAAATAAAAAAAAAAAATTGCAGGGGCGTCTTCTTTTTTTTTTTTTGGGGGGGGGGGGGGGGGGGGGTCGGTAGTGATAATTGGGGGGCACAATTCCTCTCGAATAAGTGTTAAAAAAAAAATAATTCTTATGTTTTTTGCACTAAAGGAATACAAATCTATCATTATGTAAAAAAAAAAAATATTCCACGCCCATACAAGGGGGGGGGGGGCGGACCGTAAAACGATATTTTCTAATTCTGTGGGTCCAAATGCAGGACCTTGAACTTCTTGTAGCATAAAAATGTTGGATTTGTTAAACAAAAACACAAAAAATCATGTAAAAATATGATATTTTTCAGAGGTGGGTTTAGTTCTTCAAGGGGGAATTTTTTTCCCCCTGGTCCGATTTTGCCCATCTCCGAACTTAACCAGCCTATGAACATAAGACATATATGTGCCAAATTTCAGGAGTCTATCACTTTTATTTTGGACTGTATCGTGTCTTCCACAGACGGACGGACGGACAGACGGACAGACGGACGGACGGACGGACGGACGGACGGACGGACGGACAGACGGACATCGCTAGAATGTCTTAGAATCGATCACTGATCAATAATATATATACTTTATGGGGTCCTAGACCGATATTTCGATGCGTTACACACGGAATGACAAAGTGAGTATACCCCCATACTGTAGTTGGAGGGTATAAAAACAGCTTAGTTGTTTGATTAAGTTTATAGTTAATATGGGCAAAAATCTTACATTAGCGACAGATATGATAAAAGATATAGCCAGATATGATACAAGATATAGGTATATATAGCACCAGATCTAACATATCTGGTTATGTATAATCTGATCTTGTATAAGATATAAATATATACAATCATATCTCGTTAGATATGTTTATATCTAATTATTTTTACTCGGGAATACATATTAGTAGTAGTTTTTAAGCCCCCTCTAGTTTTGCGTGTTAATATAAATTTGCATAATTATCTTTGTCTTCATTTTAATATCGGCTTTTGAAAGTGCGAATAAATATGGAACAAAAACACAACTTTTAACATATAAAATTTAATAAAGGCAATTAAATTTGTGAGGAAAGTAAAACTTGACTTTCAATAGTAGAGATTATGCGTAAAGTTTTTGTTTCAAAATAACATCCGACAAATTTCAACTTTTAGCTGTATACATGGATCAGACCAAAAAAAATCTCCCAATTTTTCTAGATCAATTCGCGTTTCGAAAAAGTTAATTTTTCCTTTAGAAAAAGTGTCAGATTCTGAGAATTTAGATTCTTAGACATTTTTCCTAAAAAAAAGTCTCAGATTCTAAGACAAACGTTTTTCCTATAGAAAACGTCTCAGATTCTGAGAAAAATTTTCCTATAGAAAAAGTTTCAGATTCTGAGAAATTTTTGTTATAGAAAAGATCTCAGTTTTTTAGATGTTTTTCAAAAAGATTCAGTTTCTGAGACAGTTTTTTTCTATAGAGAAAGTCCCAGATTCTTAGACGTTTCTCTTAAAGAAAAAGTTTATGATTCTAAAACATTTTGTTCTATAGAAAAAGTCTTAGATTCTGAGACATTTTATCCATAGAAAAAGTCTCAGATTCTGAGACATTTTTTCCATAGAAAAAGTATCACATTTTTCCAATAGAAAATGTATCAGATTCTGAGACATTTTTTCTATAGAAGAAGTCTTAGATTCTGAGACATTTTTACTGCAGAAAAAGCATCTGATTCTGAGATATTTTTTCTATAGAAAATGTCTCAGATTCTTTTTCTTCGGTAAAATTTTCGGATTCTGAAATGATTTTAATTTTTTGTTTTTAATAAGTTGGTTTTTAGTATTTTATTATTAAAATCATTTTACAAATCAGCAAGATATTTTTTTGGTTGGCACGTTATGACTTTTTCCGCTGTGGAATTGTATATTTGTATAATTTTTATTATTAATTTTTTGATACAAAATAAACACATACTATTACCACCATATCAGAGAATCTCACACAGATGTAACAAATAGAATAAATTTATAGCATACTTAAGGGTGGCTTCAAAATGTATATATCTACTGCCTAAAAATATGCTAACGTTATTTGAATTTAACACAAAATACAGTGTTTTGTGCTGTATAAAATATGGTCTCAATTCATTCCGTGTGCAATAGATCGAAATATCGGTAATCGATTAAAAACGATTCAGATTAAGATCACAAAATGTGGAAAGCAATTAAAGAATATACAAAGCTTAAACTTTTTTAAAGCCCTAAGTTGGTAAATGAACCAAATCGATTGATAGTAAACAACTGTCCTCACTGTAGTTGTACACTCAAAAAAAAAACTTGTAAACACCAAAAAACTTTACTTTACGAGGCTAGTCTCGTAAAATAGAAGGTTACTCAAATCCTCGTAAAACTACGAGGATTCCTTGTAATTTTTTGGTAAAAAAAATATGGAAATATACAATGTTATTCGTAAAAAAATTGTTTTTGACAACGAAATTTATAAAAAAGTTAAAAAAAAACAATAATTTTGCGGTTTTGAGGGTCCACTGTTACATATTCTTACGTTGCTTTCAAAAAATTGGAATTGATTTCACATAAAATGAACCTCCTGATTCCAAATCTATAAAAATCAGTTGGATATTTCGCTGAGAGGTTTTTGTTGTCGAACAGTGTAATTATTTAGCAATTACTCGAAAACAGGATCAGCTAGAGTTTTCGCGTTATACCCAATTCACACCTGAAGTAAAATCTCGTTCGAACAAGATTTCGATCATATTGTTGTGTATAAAATGATACAGACCATATCGTTACCTAAAATGCATAAGGCCCTAACTAACAATTTATTAATTTTACAGGAGAAGCAAAAAACAGTGTAGAGTAAAATTTTTAATTTGTTAATAACTTTGTTGGTTTTGATTGAATTGGGCTAAAATTTTGTGAGGACTTACGTTTTGTGAATATGTATCAAAATTAATCACAAAATTATTAAAAAATGTATTTCTAATTGCGTTCATTGGCGATTTCGCAATTCACACGTTTTTATTTTTTGGCTATAAAATCGCAAATTTTTATTATGTGATCCTAATTTTTTGTAGGGACGTGTAGGTTAATAAAATACACCATAATCTACAAAAATACCGATTTAGAATTTTTTGTTAGTTGGGGCGTTTTGCATTTTAGGTGACGATATATTAAAAATCTCGTTCGAACGAGATTTCACAGTGGCCGAAATGGCCAATCTAGCGGCGCTTAATTCGGAAATGTAAAATAATAAAGACTAATGCTTATTTGCGATTATAAAATTGAAAAAGAATTAATTTTTAAACAATATTTATTTATTTTTATGTATTTTGGGAAATTTATGTGAATATTGGGAGGTTGGTTTGTATGAGGCCTAGAAATTAAAATGGTCTGATTCCATTAAAATTTAGAGCGATTGTTTGTGAATATAAAAAACATTTATTGCTCGAATTTCAAGAGGATATCTTGAATACTATTGTTAGGGGTATTTAAGTAAAACTTGAAGGGGACATTTACATGGGGGCTATGGGTTAACATGGATTGATTTTGTCAAAATTTAATAGGTTTTGTTCTTGCGATAAAAGAAACTTAAATTTCAAATTTCAGCCAAATCGATTGAAAATTGTGGTCTGTACACTGATAGAAAAACGCTTCATATCACTAATGAATGGAATTCATTAATGTTGTTTTATTACAACAATGAAATTTTTCATATGCCGAATGAAATTTCATACATATTGTGCAACATTTTCATTAATTTTGAATCATTAGACTTCGTAGTTTCATTAAAAAATGTCATTAAGTTTTGTTTACAAAATTTGCTGTTTTTGACACCTGTCGTGTCGCGTTTGTTTAGTCCGTTAGTTTACGCGCGCAAAAACAGCTGATCAGAGCGTGATTTTTTTTTAGAATTTTTATACGAAATTAAAAATGAAATGTTGTTGATTAATTATAAATTTTATTAAACTCGCGTTGTTTTTAATAATTTTTCGTGGTTTTACTTACGTATTAAAAGTAAATGTTATAGTAAAATTTTGTGTGAGAAAACTGAGTGAAATCTATAAATCAAATAAAAAATATGTGAAAGTGTTTTTTAACTTGGTTATTTTGTGATTTTTTCAGACTTTTTTTTATGAAATTGGAAAAAAGTAAAATATTAATTTTATATTTATTAAATATGTGCTGTTTTATATTAGTTCGTAGTTTTAATTATGTATTACAATTTAAGGTTGAAGTTAAATTTTGTGTGAGAAAACTAAGTGAAACCCATTTTTTATTATTTTTAATTCTATAAAAATATCTTTACAAGTTTATACATATATTTCATTTTAAAAATAAAAGTAACATTTATTCAATGAAAGTATTTTATTAAAAAAAAAAAAAAGTAGGATTTATTCAATGAAAGTATTTCATAAGAATTAAATACTTTTTTCATTAAAGTAATGAACATTTTCATAAAATGCAATTTATATTTTGTATGAACAATTTTCATTAATTTAATGAAACTTGTTCTTGCAATTACATTTTATGATACCTATTTCATTAATTCAATGAAACCCTGCATAGGTTCCTTTTTAACGTCATTTTTCATAGCATTAATGTAGATTTTCATTATTGTCATGTACAGGCGCGGATCCAGCTCTTGGGTTTGGGGGGGGAAAATTTTTTTTTGCTCAAAAAAATTTTTTAGCAGGGAATTTCAGGTCGTATTTGAATCACTGGTTAAGGTTTTTTAGTGTTCATGTTAGTTATGATTTTTTCTATAGAAACATTTTAAAATTTTAAAAATTTATTCCTAAACTTTATAAAAAAACTTAAATGTTTGATATTTTGAAAAATGTCTCTTCAAGAAATTTTCGGGTTCTAAATCGTTTTTCTGGTACACTCAAAAAAAAAAAACTGTAAAGTTAGCAAAAAATTTAGTTAAATTTAACTAAAAAAGCACCTGATTTTGGGCCTACTAAATTTTTAGTTAATTTAACTAAAAATATTTAGCTAACTTTCGTAGAATGAATTTAGCAAAAAAAAACGCAGCTTTAACTAAAAATTTAGCTGAAATTTCGTAACGTTTTTATGTACATATATTAACAAAAAAAATAGTTGAATTCAGCTAAACTTTTTGTTACTTTTCGTAAACAAAATATCTTATAAAAAATTATAAGTTTATTTTTTCTGTTTTTTCATCAGCTTAAGTAGAACTTATGAGATTTGCATAGGAGGCTACACAAGAAATTTCACTTAACAAATTTGTTACGAAAAATCAGCAAATTAATAAGTAAAAATTCGTAAACTCAGTTTTAAAGTCAACAAAAAAAATCGTAAATTGAACTTAACTAAAAAAAGTAGTTAAAACGCTGATTTTAACTAAAAATTTGCTAAAAAGCCAGTAAACTTGAGTTAACAAAAAAAAATTTGTTAACTTTACAGTTTTATTTTTTTGAGTGTAGCAAAAGACCCAGATTTTGACATAATTTTCTAATAGAAAATAAGTCAGCTTGGAGATATGTTTATTCACAAAAAGTTTTCTGATTTGGAAATTTTTCCGAGTTATTTTCTTAAAGAGAAAGTTTATGACTCCGAGACGTTATCCCAATAGAAAAATTCTGCGGTTCTGAGGCATTTTGATACAGAAAAGCAATTAAAAATATTTTGCTTAGGTTTATTCTAGCTCGAGGTCATTATTTCCATTACTTATTAAAACTGTCATATTCTTATAGAATAATTTTCAAAAAATTATTCTATGAGAATAGCATAGTCTAAATAAGTAAATGAAATAATGACGTCGAGCTAGAATAAACCTACTAAAAGTATATAATATTTTAAAGGTCAAATGTAACGATTTTTTTTAATAAAAATTAATCAGAATTTATAGAAAAATTTTTAAATTCTGATACACCTTCATATAGAAAATTCTCAGATATTTATGCAATTCTCACACCAAAAAATTTCTATATTTAGAAAAAATTTTCGTAAAGAAATGTTCTCAGATTTGGTGATTATTTTCCCATAAAAAACTTCTTAGGTTCTGAAATATTTTTTTCTGTTCTATTTTTCTACAAAAAAGGTTTAAGATACCGAAACGATCTTTCTACACCTACATTTTTAGGGTTTGAAAAAATATTCCATAAAAAGTACCTGAGATTAGAAAAATTTAAGACTTTAATGCTTTTTAAAATTTTTGGAGACAATTTTCTAGATTCTGTAATATTTTTCTATTAAAAAAGTTTTGTTTTCTGAGAAACTTTTCCCTAGAAAAAGTCTAAGACAGTAAAGCATTTTCTGAGACATATTTTCATAAGAGAGTCTGAGAAATGTTTTAGTTTCTGAGTCATTTTTCCCATAGAAAAAGTCTCAGAGTCTGAGTCTCTGAAATTTCACCTACAAAAAATGTCTTGGATTCTGAGACATTTTTCAAATTAAAAACAAATTCGGAATCTAACACCTTTTTTAGATTCTGTGATATTTTTCTAAAATTCTCAGAATATTTTTTCAAAAACTTTCAGAATCTAAGAAATTTTTTATAGAAAAAATACTTGGATTCTGAGTTATTTTTCCTATCGAAAAAGTCATAGATTTTAGGATATTTTTTTAATATTGCAACTCAAAAGTTCTGAGATATGTTTCCTTATGAAATCTGAAATTTTTTTTCTAGGACTTTTTCCTATTAAAAAGACTAAGATTCTGAGACATCTTTTTAATAAAAATAATTTCAGATTCTGATAGATTTTACATAAGGAAAATAGTCTCAGATTCTGAGACATTTTTCCTAAGGAAAAATACTTAGATTCCGAGACAGATTCTGTATAATTTTTCCTTTAGAAAAAGTTAAAGTTCTTCTTTTCTTTCCCTTCCCTTCCTTTCTTTTTTCTTTTTTTTTTCTTTTTTCTTTTTTTTTTTTTTTCTTTTTTTCCTTTTTTCCTTTTTTCTTTTTTTTTTCTTCCGAATTCGGTTTGGGGGGGGAAATTTCCTTTTTTCCCCCCCCGTGGATCCGCGCCTGGTCATGTACAAATTTCTATCAGTGTATCGCGTTTATACTGTTTATTTGGACAGAAGATGGACCCTAAAAAACCGAGCAACTTGCGCGAACTAGCACGCCATACTGAAACGTCACAACAAAAATAACCCAAAATAATAAACAAAACAGGAATTGGACCGAATACGATCGAATTTCAAAAGTTGCAGTCCATGAAACTATAGTTAATATCACAAATGTAAACTCCTATAATGAACTAATAATAAACTAGATACACACAGGCCACAAACATTTATTTTTTGGTTAAAACATACCTTTTACTTTCAATTAAAACTTTTTGGCTCAAAATGTGTAAACAATTGACTTAAAAGTGTCAAGAAAAACTCACTGAGTAATTAGGCCCCAAATTCCTTTAATACACTTGCTGCAGAAAATGTATATTTGATAGCTTACAGCTGTGCGAATATTAAGAGAAAAACAAAAGTGAAAACGTTAATTTTCTCTGTAAAGTATAGGCAATCGATACAGTGCAAAACATTTATCAGTTTTAATTTTTTTAATTTTGACTAAAACGCCGCTAGATCAGTGATTTCGGCCACAGTGCAAAGGTGAGAATAGGCCTTTAATGAGTTTTAAAGTTCATAATGAAGAGGAATAAAATCTAATTATCCGATTTTGTCACTAATTTTACAAAACCAAAACTGGCTTGAATAGTGGTACTCTACTCTCCATACACTGTGTATGGAGAGTACACTCAAAATAATTCTACAGTAAAAGGTTTAGTAAGTCATATTTACCAAAATCTACTAATTCGTTACTAATTTTAGTATCTTCAAAGTACTAACATTAGTAATTTTTACTGGATTTGACTAATATTACACTCAAAAAAAAAAGTTTGTAAAATGACATAAAATCCCCGTGATTTTACGGGGCAGGTTTTGTAAAATATGTACTAGCAAGAATCCCCGTAAAGTTACGGGGATAATTTGTAAATTGATTTAACAAAAGAAAATGTAAATTTACAATTTTTTTTGTAAAATATCATCTTCAAGGTGAACATTTTTTTTGTAAATTTGCAAAAAATTTGGTAAATTTACAAAACAAATTTGTAAACTTACAGAAAAAGGTTGTTATTTTACAAGGAAAAATAGAAAATGAAAAAAATAAATTGTAGATTAACAAATTATTTGGTTAAACTACTGTTTTTTATGCAAAAAACGTGTATATTTACAATAAAAAGTGGTAAATTTACAATTTTTATTGTATATGTACCATTTTTCCTTATTTTTTTGCCGTAAAAACAGTAGTTTAACCATAAAATTTGTAAATTTACAATATTATTTTTGTATTTTCTATTTCATTTTTGTAAAATTACAACTTTTTTTGTAAGTATATAATTTTGTTTTTTTAAATTTTCATATTTGTTTTGTAAATTTACAAAAAAAATTGGTTTATTTACATATTGGTTTTGTAAATTTAAAGGTTTTTTCCATTGGTGCATCTTATTTTTCCTTCTTCGATAGCTGGAGTAGCACTTCAACAACCTGAAAAGATTTTTTTTCATTTGAGCACTTTTAACAAACTTTTTAATGTATAACACTGCACTTTTTTATTTTTTTTTCTACATTTCGTTTTTCTTAAGTAGAACATATGAGAATTGCGAAGGAGGCTACACAAGAAATTTCTTATATTTTCAGGAAAAATTAGTCAAAAAATAACATTTTTTTTTTTGAATTTTTAATTATTTTCACAAGTATTTTTAAAAAATCGGAAAAAAAAAATTTGGATATTGTAGATTGGATGTTTAAGTACCAGTTAAAATAAGAAAAATTTGATTTTTCATAATTGGCAGCTTTCTATTGACATTTTAGGTACCAAATTTAAAAAAAAAAATTACCAAAAAAATATGGTAAAATCACCAAAAAAAATGGTAAAAATACAAAAAAAAACTAGAACAATTATATAGTAGAAACACATAAAAATTGTGGTATTTTACTTAACGCAAATTACCAAAAAAAATGGTGTAAAAATTATTTATAAAAAATTATTTTTAACTAAATTTTTTACTCCAAAACGCAAAAAAAAAAAATCTGAACTTAGAAAATTTTTGCGTGTCCTATTGTTGAATAATTCATTTTTTTTTTTTGTAAAACTACATTAATTCTAGTAATAAAATAAGTTTGTAAAATTACTTATATTGGAATTTTGTACTTTTCAATACATACATTTCAAACTGAAAACCTTGTAAACGATCTAAAAAAAATGTTTGTAATAAAACATTTTTTTGGTAAAAAGACTAAATAACATCAAGTAAAATTATGTTGTTCAATTACAGTTTTCTTGTGTAAAAAAACTAAACACCTTGTAATATTTTTTTAATTTGTAAAATAATTCACTTTTTTGTAAATTTACCTAAAAAATTTGTAAAATAAATTTACCAACATATAATAGTAAAATTACAATGCAAACTGTAGTTTTCGTTTTATTAAATATACAACAATTTTTGTAAAAAGACAAAAATATTAGTAAAATAGAATTACAAGACCTTTTACTTGTAAATTTGCAAACTTTTTTTTTTGAGTGTAGTTAAAAATTTTAGTATTGGTTACCAATTTCTGCACTAGGTCCTTTTGGACTAAAATTAGTTAAATTTTTAGTATTGAATACCCACGTTTTTTTTTGGGTGTAGAGCACCCATAAATGCAAATACCCTAGTAAAAAAGTTTTGATATAATAATATATAATTTGATACAAGGGTGCTGTGGCTTAGTGGTTAGCGCGTTGGACTACTAGCCAGTAAGCCTGGGTTCGATTCTCAGCTCAGGCAGAACAACATTTTTTTCAGATATTTATTAGTTTCTATTTATAACTAATATCTATCGCAGCACCCTCCTTCGTTGATAAATAGCACTAAAAACGTCAACGAAGTAAAATAATAAAATAATGGCTATAAACACAGCTTCAAAAATAATTCGCCAGATCAATAACAGATGGCGATGCAACAACTGTACTCAAAATTATCAACACGCGCAATTACAGTGTTGCCATACTGAAGCCCTTCTATCTTTCAAAAATCTTTCATCTCTCTTCTATCCCCTTTCCGAAAGAAGCATCACGGTTACATTGGTAATTGATAGGCAGCATTGCCTGAGTGTTGCTTCTTTTTTAAAAAAAAAAAAAAAAAAAAAAAAAAAAACTTGATACAGCCAATTTTGAGATCAAATTAGAACTTAAAAGTTTTTTTTTTTACTCGGGTATGTTATTTTTCCGCTCACCGCGCATTTTTCGGTAAATTGGGCGTTAAAAATAATATCTGTACCAAAACTGGTACTATCGACTGCAAATAGGCCAGTCCCCCTCTACTTTTAGCCCTTAAAATGGACAAAAAATAGTATATATAACGATTTTTTACGATATAACTTTAAACTTAATCGGCCATAACAGTTTTTAAACACTGGTATGACCGATAAGCCGAGAAACCCCAACCTTAAAATTATCTTATTTATGAATATGGGGCATTCCATGTCAAATCGGACACTTTGAATATTTTTTTTTTTAGATTTTCCAAATTTGTTGACAGTTTTTAGTACCCTTCTTCGTGGTAAATTTTCAGATTTTTTTGATGACCCGTTCAAAAGATATCGAATTTTTAAAAATTGGTAGTTTGTTCCTTTACTCAAACTTTTTTTACTCATAACTTCTTCAATAATGGTCCAAATTGCAAGTTCTTTTTTTCCAAAAAAATCCAAAAAAAAATCTTAAAAGTGCTTTCTTTTAAAATTTAAATCTCATTTTTGAAAATGTATGTACTCTTTGTTATTTTGAAATTTTTTTGTGTAAAATTTCTATCGATTCTACAAATTTTTTGCTCAGTAGGATAGTGGGATAACGATTTTTACACTCAAAATAATCCTACAGTAAAAAATACAGTAAAAGTGTTATAACTCTAACTATACTACTTTTTTAGTAATTTACAGTATAAATTTAGCTTTACAGTATAAATTTAGTTATTTTTTTGAAATTGGAATACTTTGAACTTTACTGAATACTGATTTTTTACCGATTTTTTAATAATTTTTGTTAGTAATTTTAAAAAATTTGGAAAATTATTTTTGACACCTAATATGGTAAAATTTACATTTTTGAATATTTTTTTTTTTCAAACGCACATAGCAAATTTTCGTTGAAAAAAAATAAATCTATATTTTTTTAAAAAAAAAATCCGAAATAGATCATTGCCAGCTATAAAGCTCAATAATTTCCTTTTTTTTAAACAATATTTTTTGTTAAAAAATTTTTCAAAATCGATTTTGGATAGGTTTTCGCTTTTAAATTTGTTTACCGTTTTTTTATAACTGCGTTAGTAAAAATTGACTAACGCGTTGTAAGGCCCTTTAATACTAACAATTAGTAATAACTACCAACTTTTTGGTAAGGAATACTGTAGGATTTCTATGAGTGTACTATTTTTTAAAATTTTTTGAAAAAATTTGATTGTAATTTTCCAATCTCAAAATATTGGAGGGTAAAAATAAATGGGGCCGGTCTCTCTAATGAGCCTTCTCGGACGCACCATTGGGACGGTAGAAGCTGCCCAGGCAGAAAAATACATACGGGCCAGATCTGGCAAAGTACCTAATAAGGTAGTATTAATACTGGCAAAGTACCTTTTTTTTGGGTTTTTACTACTTGCTAAGATGCTAAATGATAACACCATTTAGTAGTGGCAAAGTACTTTTAAAAGCGCTTTCCCTGTACTTTAAAAAGTACTATCCGAGAATTTTTAAAATTGCTTTTTAACTAAAACAATCCATCACAAAATTAAAAATGTATTTAATAAAATATTTTTTTTATTTAATAATTTGTACATTAGAAATCTTTTTTTTTAATTTTTCTATTTTAAATAAATTATATATTAATTACAGAGCATGACAAAAGTGACCACTATTATAGAAAATAGGAGGTATGACCAACATTTCCATCTACTTGAGACATGCTGAGTCGAATGGCGTACTCCGTTTTTCGATGCATGGTACAGTTTTCTTGACTTGTAGCAATGTTTCTTATGCAAATTTGGTTTAAAGCTTTCATCTTAAGCCCTTAAATTCGCGAATTTCTTCATTTTACGAGGTTCTCGCAAAATAAACCTCTAAATTTGTATTTGATAAAAAAAACTTGCTTTTAGTGGATCATAAAGGCATCCCTAACACTACGAATAGTAAAAAAAAAACATCTATGTGATATAGACCATCATGTTAAAAATCGCGAAAAACTTTTTTTTATGGCAGAATCATTTTACAAGATGACTTAATGGTCCATCTTTATATAATGTGGTAACCTTAAACAAATAACTGACGAAAAATTTGTCCAAAAAATTAATTTTGGTCAGTAAATTCTGTAAGGTTACCACATTATTTACTTAAAGATGGACCCTTAAATTATCTCGAAAAATGGTGCTGCCATATACAACATGATGGTAAAAGCAAGTTTTTTATCAAAGACAAATTTAGTGGCTAATTTCGCAAAAAAGTCAAAAAATGAAGAGATTCGCGAATTTATTGCTACATCCTCTTAATAGAAGTACTCTCTAGGAATATAAAGAAAGCTCGGAATCGAGAGTTGTATTTTCTTTCGTAAACATTAATGGTTTTAAAATAAAACCAATTCATCCAGATAACGTATGTTTACTCGACAATGATAATGTAATTAAAGTTACTGAAATTTTAAATAGAAAGCTGTCTAAATACAAATGTGATGATATATTTTAGAAAGACAATATTTTCATTGAATGTAGCGATTTTTTTTAATTTTCAGTACCATCAAGAGAAATAGGACTCTACAATGTTAAACAAATTTGATAAAAATAACATTGAAATCAGTATCCACATAGTAGAATCAAAATGTATTCATACTAAATTTGATAATGACGCTATTGTCATAACTTTATAACATAATTAAGTGTTTTCAAATAAAACGTAAAAATTTAATTAAATTATTAAAAAATAAATAAACCGCCTTTAGTTTGGTAAAAAAGTACTAGCAAAGTACTTTACTAAAAAGAGCTTGCTATACAAAAAATAAATTGCTTTGCCAGTACTTTTGTTTTGGTACGGTTGGCAATTTCTGGCTGGGTGATTAAATAAAACAAATTTACAAAAAATAAATAAAAATTATATGGGGACCGCCTTAATAGTTAAAGATAGGTGTGTTCAGAGAAAATGTTTGGACTAAAAAAATATTGTGGGTGGGTCATACATTTGATTGCTCTAAGGGCACTCTTAGGGCAGTAAGAGCGGTTGGAGCAAATTTTGAAAAATGCCATTTTGCTTGGGAGCCCCCTTAGAAATTGGAGATGGGGTATTAGTTTGTTCCGAAGAAATGCTAAGACGTAAAAATTAATGGGGATCGGTCTTATAAATGACTCCTCTATGACGTACCATTGGAGCAGTAGAAATGATTTTAAGATTGGAAAATTACATTAACATTTTTTCAAAAAATTTAAAAAAATAGTAATAATCGTTATCCCACGATCCTCCTAGGCAAAAAATTTGTAGAATCGATAGAAGTTTTACACAAAAAATCAAAAAAATCGAAGAGTACAAACATTTTCAAAAATGAGATTTAAATTTTAAAACTTAAAAATTGCATACTAGAGCGCTTTTAAGAATTTTTTTGGATTTTTTTTTTTTTTAAGGTAATTAAAAAAACAAAAAATTTGAAAAAAAATGTAAAATTTGGACCATTATTGAAGACATTATGATTAAAAGAAGTTTGAGTAATGGAACAAACTACCAATTTTTTAAAAATTCGATATCTTTTGAACGGGTCATCAAAAAAATCTGAAAATTTTCCACGAAGGAGTTTTCGAAGGGTACTAAAAACTGTAAACAAATTTGGAATATCTAAAAAAAAATTATTCAAAGTGTCCGATTTGACATGGAATACCCCAAATATATTTTAAGTTTTAGGCAAATCGGTTTATAATCGTTGTGATACTTCCCTTGTAAGTCGAATTTAACTGTTTACTTGTTTTGCCTTAAAAAATTGCAAACACTAACACTCATTTTTGTTTTGGACATTGTGGAGAGAATTTATGAATTCGATCAAGTCAAATTTAAATTTTTAACTTTCCTTTGCAATAATTTTGTAACTTTTAGTCTAAATAGTACTACTATTTTTAATTGAAGAAAGCAAAACTCCATTTTTATAGTATTTTTTTTTTTATTTATCTTTTTTTGTAACATAAATTTTATTACATTTAATATTTTTGACTAGTTTAAAACTTATAAAATTGTCCAAAATATAAATTTTATTTAAAATCTACACACTTAATAACAAAAACGAAAATAAAAATACAATATATTAAAAATAATCGATGTAAATGAATAGTATTTGAGATAAAATAATGAAAAAAATGCAATTTTAACATAAATAATTACAAAAAGAGTAAACACAGGCAGACTAAACATGTCAAAACTTTTGAAATGTCATTGAAAATACAACTCTGATATCAAATAAGCAGAAATCAAAGTCAAAATGGTGAAATTTGTAACGGTTATTCTCTTTCTTATTAATACCCAGTTGTAATTGTCATAAGTTATGATAGTATGAGACTAAACTGTGATACTCCTTAATATAAGTATGTAAAAAAAAAGGAACAACAATGGTACACACTACACATAGAAAAATAGTAATTTTAACAAATATCTTTGGTATTTAAGAGCTATGTTTTACAAAGAGAGCTTTCGAGGGGGGTGTTTGTGATGAGCTTAATTCATAATAATGTAAATACAAACTTAATTAATGCAAATATTTAACAAATAAGCCGACTAAAACTATGGCTAACATAGATGATTGTACAGCTATGGATGTAGCACCCGAACTATTGTCATTTGAGGCAACAATAACAGCACGATTATTTCCTGGTTGAACAGCACGATAATTATTTTCCAAATTTTTGCCATGATCGTATTGTAAAGCTTTGAAAGCTTGTACCTGGAATGAAAATCAAAAAAAAAATTAACTGAATGAAAATTATATTACAATTGGTAAATGAGGAGATAATTTTTTATTAAAAGCTTTTAATTGTGGAGCTTTTATTGCTTTTATTGATTCTGTGATATCATTTCTCAGATTCTGAGACATTTTTCTTATAGAAAAAGTCTCAGATTCTGAGACATTTTTCTTACAGAAAAAGTCTCAGATTCCGAGACATTTTTCTTATAGAAAAAGTCTCAGATTCTGAGACATTTCCTTATAGAAAAAGTCTCAGATTCTGAGACATTTTTCTTATAAAAACAGTCTCAGATTCTGAGACATTTTTCTTATAGAAACAGTCTCAGATTCTGAGACATTTTTCTTATAGAAAAAGTTTCAGATTCTGCGACATTTTTTTTATAGAAAAAGTCTCAGATTCTGAGATATTTTTCTTATAGAAAAAGTCTCAGATTCTGAGACATTTTTCTTATAGAAAAAGTCTCAGATTCTGAGACATTTTTCTTATAGAAAAAGTCTCAGATTCTGAGACATTTTTCTTATAGAAAAAGTCTCAGATTCTGAGACATTTTTCTTATAGAAAAAGTCTCAGATTCTGAGACATTTTTCTTATAGAAAAAGTCTCAGATTCTGAGACATTTTTCTTATAGAAAAAGTCTCAGATTCTGAGACATTTTTCTTATAGAAAAAGTCTCAGATTCTGAGACATTTTTCTTATAGAAAAAGTCTCAGATTCTGAGACATTTTTCTTATAGAAAAAGTCTCAGATTCTGAGACATTTTTCTTATAGAAAAAGTCTCAGATTCTGAGACATTTTTCTTATAGAAAAAGTCTCAGATTCTGAGACATTTTTCTTATAGAAAAAGTCTCAGATTCTGAAACATTTTTCTTATAGAAAAAGTCTCAGATTCTGAGACATTTTTCTTATAGAAAAAGTCTCAGATTCTGAGACATTTTTCTTATAGAAAAAGTCTCAGATTCTGAGACATTTTTCTTATAGAAAAAGTCTCAGATTCTGAGACATTTTTCTTATAGAAAAAGTCTCAGATTCTGAGACATTTTTCTTATAGAAAAAGTCTCAGATTCTGAGACATTTTTCTTATAGAAAAAGTCTCAGATTCTGAGACATTTTTCTTATAGAAAAAGTCTCAGATTCTGAGACATTTTTCTTATAGAAAAAGTCTCAGATTCTGAGACATTTTTCTTATAGAAAAAGTCTCAGATTCTGAGACATTTTTCTTATAGAAAAAGTCTCAGATTCTGAGACATTTTTCTTATAGAAAAAGTCTCAGATTCTGAGACATTTTTCTTATAGAAAAAGTCTCAGATTCTGAGACATTTTTCTTATAGAAAAAGTCTCAGATTCTGAGAAATTTTTCTTATAGAAAAAGTCTCAGATTCTGAGAAATTTTTCTTATAGAAAAAGTCTCAGATTCTGAGACATTTTTCTTACATAAAAAGTCTCACATAAAGTGTGGGATTCTGAGATATTTTCCATATAGAAAAAGTCTTAGATTTTGAGACTTTTTGAGAACATTCCAAAAAATGATACAATTTACAAATTAATGAGATAATTTAGTGCAATTTTTCATCAATTTGGATGTCTCATCAATTTTTATGAAAATTTTCATCATAATGAAGAAAATTATTTTGAATGAATAAATTAAAAATAAATGAAAAAAAATGTTGCACTCAAAGTTTTTCCGAAAAAGCTTCTTTCGGAAAGCTTTGTGAAAAAAACCTTGTTTTACAATCTTAATCAAAATATTTAAATATCAATATTCATGTAAATTTCATAAAACTGACAGTTTGATGAAACGTTTTATCATTGACAGCAAGTTATCATCAATTCAGACGATTCATCAATTTTAATGAAATCTTTTATCATATTATGGAAATTGTGTTCTAAATAGTTTGATTGAAACTCACAGAAATTGTTTTGTAAAATTGATAAACCGAAATGTTCCTTAATTTTGAGTGCAGGTTAAGTTTGTACAGAAAAGTTTTTTTAGAAAGCTTTTTTTAAATCACGCTTTTATTAACAATTATCAAACAAAAAGATTGTTCTATAATTTTGCGTGCAGTCAAAGTTTTTCCAAAAAAAAAGCTTTTTTCGGAAAGCTTTGTGAAAAATAAGGCTTGTTTTACAATCCTAATTAAAATATTTAAATATTAATATTCACTTAAATTTGATAAACTGACAATTTTAACGTTTTATCATTGACAGCAATTTATCATCAATTCAGACGTTTCATCAATTTTGATAAAATGTTTTATCATTTTAAAGAAATTGTTTATTAAATGGTTAAATTGAAACTTACAGAAATTGTTTTGTAAAATTGATAAAATGAAATGTTCCGTAACTTTGCGGGCAGTTAGATTTTGTCCAGAAAAGCTTTTTAGTAAGCTTTTTTCTAAAAGCTTTTGTTAACAATCATCAAACAAAAAGTTTGTTCTATAATTCTGCGTGCAGTCAAAGTTTTTCCAAAAAAAAGATTTTTTCGGAAAGCTTTGTGAAAAATAAAGCTTTTCTTATAATCATCATCAAAACATTTTTATATCAATATTCATTTAAATTACATAAAACAGAAAATTTTTTGAAACGTTTTATCATTGACGGAAATTTATCATCAATTCAGATGTTTCATCAATGTTGATGAAATGTTTCATCATATTGAAAGAATTGTTTTTTTAATGCTTAAATTTAAACTCACAGAAATTAATTAGAAAATTGTTAAAAAAAAATGTTCCATAACTTCTCGGGCAGTTAAAGTCAAACAAAAAGTTTTTCAAAAAAAAAAAAAAAAAATTCGGAAAGCTTTGTGAAAAATAAAGCTTTTTTTATAATCATCATTAAAATATTTAAACATCAATATTCATTAAAATTTGATAGAGCTAAAAATTTTATGAAATGTTTTATCATTGACGGCAATTTATCATCAATTCAAACGTTTTATCAATTTTGATGAAATGTTTCATCATATTTATGAAATTGTTTATTAAATGAATAAATTGGAACTTACTGGAATTGTTTTGTAAAATTGACAAAAAATGTTCCATAACTTAAAGTGTATCCAAAAATAAAGCTTTTTGAAAAGATTTTTTTCTTAAATCAAGCTTTTTTAACAATCGTCAAACAAAAAGTTTCCCCTAGAGCATTTAAATTAACTTTATTTTGATTCTGAATTAAAAATTTACCTGATCAATTGTCACTGCATAAGTTTCAGCCATAACAAGCCATGTTACAGCTTCGGCACAAGTTGGTGTTGTCAGTGAACCTTCGTATATAATATAGTTATTAATTTCCGGTAATAGATCTTTAATTTCAAAAGATGTCTCAATCCTAATAGGTTTCATAATATCATTGAAATCTTTAATTTTTGCAAAATGTTCCAACATCTCATCCAATGCCTCATTTCTATCCAATGAAGCATGATATAAAACACCTACAACAGCGATGCCATCTTTATGCTGGGCTGCCACTGTCATATTTGCATAACGGACATTACGATGTACCATATGCATTTCCAAGGGATAACGTATATTATCAATGGTATGTTCAGACCACCAATGGAAATGTATCTGTTCCATGACATATTCATTTTTCAAGGGGCCACCCTTAAGTATTAGTTTAACATCAGTATTATAAATTTGAACTAAAATTTTAGGAAAAGTTAAAAATTATTTAAAAATCTTTATTGCAAACAAATATGCAAATCTTACCTGAATGTCCGGTATTGACCATGGAGGCATGTGTTATAGTTTTATCATAATTTTCTCCTTCTAATTTGTCATAAATTCCCTTAATTGCTCCTCTTAAACTTAAGTTAATAGGTGATTGCCGACTGCCCTCTTCACATATGCCACCCCATTGAGGAAATTCTAAAAATGTCATGTTTAAAAAATAAGTACATATTAATATTAATAAATTTTAATTTTAAAATTAGTATGTTTGTAGGTTAATAATTTTGTAAAATATATATGATTAGTGTAATTTAACAATTTAACTAATTTTTAACAAAGAATAAAACGAAAACGTTGAATATCTAGATGCAAACAAATTGTCACAAATTTTACAAACACAAACTTTAACTTATATTGCACAGTGTTTGCGATGTTAATAAAATTGAATACAATATCCAAAAAAAATTTTGTAGCATTTTTTACGTCCATAAAAAAAAAAATAAAAAAGTTCTGTCTGTTGTTATTCATTTTTTCTCAACACTAATAGACCAAAAATCCCAATTTAAATTACATAATTTATGTTATTTTCCTCTTCAAATGAAGTTTAAATTTTTTTGAAATTGGTCAAGTAGATCAATAAATGTGAGGAAAACGGTGAATTTGATGTTGACTTTTTCCCTATAATTCTTTTAACTTGGACTACATCGTGCTTTCCACAGACAAACATTCCTAGAACAATGAAGAATCCAAAATAATAACTTTTTATAAAAAGTACCAATATAGTATTTTTTTTACAAAGAACCAAATATATAAGTACTTCTTATAAAAAGTACCAGAATAGAATGTTTTTGAATCTATCATGGATTAATAATACGAAAATAGTAACTTTTCATAATCAAATAAGTACTGTTTATAAAAAGTACCAGAATAGTGCTCTTTATTAAAAAAAAGTTCCAAAATGTACTTTTTAATAAAAAGTACTAAAGAGTACTAAAAAAAGTACCAAGCTAGTATTTATTAATAAAAAGTACTACACAAGTTTTTTAGAGATGTTCATATGTTTTTCTACCCCCCGTCACCCCATCTCCTTACTCAGCTAACATAAAATGGTTTCATCAATCCAAAACATATAATAATACTTATTTTTAGAACAACATATTATTTTTAATAAAAGTACCAAATTAGTACTTTGTATAAAGTACCAAATTAGTCTTTTGTATAAAGTACCAAATTAGTAATTTGTATAAAATACCAAATTAGTACTTTGTATAAAGTACCAAATTAGTACTATGTATACCAAAATTTGTATTTTGGTAAAATTTGTACCAAATAAGTACTTTTTTTTTTAAAGTACCAAAAATATCATTTGGATAAAACGTACAAAGAAATCATATACTTCCTAATAAAAAGTACTTTATAGTACTAAAAAAGTACCAAATTAGAACTTCTTAATACAGAGGCGAAACATGTATCAGAAAAAAATAAATTGATTTGTTTGTTAAATACAGTTCTGTTGTCCCTTTAAGAAACATAGGACCTCAAGAAATGTCTGTAGATAAATGTTTAAAATTACAGAAAAATATTAGAAAAATTCAAAGAATTGTCAAGATTAAGAAAAAAATGGGGAAATTTTAAAAACTAACAACATAAACATAAAATTTGTGTAAAAAGTACAAAGATAATAATATTATATTATATACATATTATATAATACCCTCCACAATTTCAAAAAGATTATTGCAAAAAACTTTATTTAGATGGAAATTACTTTTGAAAAAAAAATTTTTTTTGAAAAAAAATTTCCGCGAAAAAAATTTTGGTAAAAAAAAAATCCGCGATTTTTTTCTTTTTTTGTCAAAAAATATGTTCGTACTTGTTTAAATACCATTTGGTGTTCAATTATGTTCATATATGTCAACCAGAAGCCGAATTAAAGCATTTTGTATTTCTAGGTTATGTTGAATGTACTGAAATTTCTGAGGTGTGCTTACATTTTCGTTCATAACTTTTGAACCGCTGAACCGATATCGCTCAAATGTAATACCAAACTTCTCGGGAGAACTTCCAATAAATATGTTAAGTTTCAGTCATCTCTGTGCAATATTTTGTCCGCGACAGCATTTTCCACAGACAGACAGACAGACGGACAGACGGACATCGCTAGAATGTCTTAAAATCGATCGGGCATCATGAATATATATACTTTATGGGGTCCCAGATCGATATTTCGATGAGTTACAAACGGAATGACAAACTTATATATACCCTCTATCACTAAGTGGAGGGTATAAAAATAATTGATTGTACTAAAAAAGTACCTAAATAATACTTCTTAATAAAGAGCAAAAGATTATCTTACGCTGTTCATTCATCAAGAACAAACATTTGTTTTGTTGGTTTATTTTAAACCAGCATGGTAATACTTTTTAAAAAGTACCACAATAGTACTTTTTTAAAAAGTACCAAAATAGTGCTTTTTTTAAAAAGTACCAAAATAGTACTTTTTTGTAAATAGTACCCAAATAGTAATTTTTAATAAATATCAACAACAAATAGTACTTTATAACAAAATTTAAGTAAAAAGTACAACGATAATATGTATTTCTTTAAAAAAATACTTAATAGTACTAAAATTAATAATACTAAAATTTATTTTGTTCGTTATGATAATATTTTAAAAAAGTACCAAAATAGAACTTTTTAATAAAACATATTGAATTAGTACTTTTTACTAAATAGTAACAAAATAGTACTTTATACCAAAATTTGGGGAAAAATATACATATATAGTATGTATTTCTTAATTAAAGTACTAAACTGTACTTAAAAGTATCAAAATAGTACTTTTTATTAGAATCTGTCATGGATCAATAATATACTGTAATTTTTAATAAAAAGTACCAAAATATTACTTTTTTTATAAATAGTAACAAAATAGTACATTATAAAAAAATTTGAAAAAGTACAAAGATAATATGTACCTCTTAATAAAAAACAATTAATAGTACTAAAAAAGTATCAAAATAATACTTCATAATAAAAAGCACAAGATTTTTTTACGGTGTTAAAAAATGGTTTTATTGATCAAAAACGAACTTTTTTTGTTGGCTTATTTTTAACCAGCATAGTTTTTTAAAAAGTACCAATTTAATACTTTTTCTAAAAAGTACCAAAATAGTATTTTTTGATAAATAGTACCAAAATAGTAATTTTTAAAAAAATAGCAACAAAATAATACTTTCTAACAAAGTTTGAGTAAAAAGTACAAAGATAATATGTACTTTTTTGAAAAAGTACGTCCAAAATAATACTTCTTAATAAAAAATGCAAGAAAATGGGTCTATCCATCCAAAAAAGGACTTTTAGTTTGTTGGCTATGGTAATATTAAAAAAAAAGTACCAACATAGAACTTTTTTATAAAACGTATTTAATTAGTACTTTTTACTAAATAGTACCAAAATAGTATTTTATAACAAAATTTGGATACATTGTGCTTAAAAGTATCAAAATAGTACTTCTTTTATTAAGAACTATTTTTTTTGTCGATTTTCATACGTTTTATCACCCCACTCCTTGCTTTTCTAAAAAATGGGTCCATGCATCTAAAAAATACTTTCTTATAGTATAGTATTTTTTGTTCCTTTTGCAATAGAATTTCCAAAATAGTATTTTTAGTCAAAAAAGTACTTAAAAAGTACTTTATAATAAAATTTAGCTAAAAGACCAAATATGGTCCTTTTGAATAAAATGTACAAAAATGGAACTGTTTGATAAAAACCTTGACCTGTATTTGATGCGTTACAAATTGAATGAAAAACAACACATATATAATTCTAAAAAAAAAAGTACTAAATAGTTCTAAAAAAGTACCAAGAGTACGTCTTAATTAAAAGTACTAAATTTTTTTATTGGTTTTTATACGTTCTTTTTTCTCTTTTTTTTGCTGAAAAAATGGGTACATCCATCCATCCAAAAAAGTATTTTTTTGTTGGCTTATTTTTATAAAAAAAAAGTACCAAAATAGTGCTTTTTGGTACTTTTTTTTATAAAAAGCATTAAAATACTACCTTTTGGTACTTTTAATAACATTTTCAAAACAGTACTTTATAATTAAATTTTGATAAGAAGTTCACAGATGGTACTTTAAAAAAATGTACCAACTATTTGTATAATAGTCTCAAAACAGTATATTACAAACGGAATATAAAAACAGAAAAATAAAAAAAAACGTTGAAAAATCACGAAACGTTATGAAAAAAATGAGTCAGCTTCTCAGAAGTGAAAAAAGTACCGAAATTTTTTACCACTTTTTTAACTTTCTTTTACTAATTTTTTAACCAAAATTTTTTCCGCATATTTTTTTAAGAATTTTTTTTTCACAAAAAAAAAAATTCACCAAATTCTTTTTGAAATAAAGAATTTTGGGTGGAGGTTATTAAAATATTTGATAAAGTCGAATTTAGCAATTTTTCTTGTTTACACTATTTTTAAATTAACCTAAAACACTGTGCAAATTCTTTAGATGATATTCACTTAAATTTATTCGTGTCGCTTAAGTGATCTTTTCAAACAGTTTATATGCAAACTTTTTCATAATAAATACTTCTAATAAAAAATAACAAAAAATTACCTTCATTTTTACTATAATCTGGATAGCCCCAATTGTCATCAGAGGCACTTGTGAGTGAGCCAGTTATATAAAGGAATGCTAAAATGATAAGAAAAAAAATAAATAAATTATTACTAAAGATATCATTAGAATTATTACTAAATTAACAATAAAATATTTAAGCAAAAAATAATTTAATTTTTTTTTTTATTCAAATTTTATGAAGTGTTACACACTTAAATGTATCGTTTGAATTCCTTAACGATCGCATGACATTTTTTTCATCACTACTTAAGTGTGTGTCTGTCTTATTTCTTTTGATTAAATTTTTGATTTTATTTTGATTTAGAAAAAAATAAATAATGTTCGCCAAAAAGAAAAATACATTATTTATGCATCAGTGAAAACGAAATCTTTTATTAGAAAGTAAAAATAATTTATCTAAAATAAAACATATAAGTAAATTCTTCGAATTTAAAGAGAGTGACCAATATGTGGGGAAATATTTGAATGATAGGGAAATGAGGAAATGTTAATAAAATACCTAGACTTTATACAATCCAACCATTAGCTTAACTGAATAAAGATTTTTGAGCACCAATCTTAAAACAAGTATTTTTTAATAAAAAGTACAAAAAAAAATACTTCTTAATAAAAAGTACCTAAATAGTAATTTTTAATAAAAAGTACCAAAATAGTACTTTTTTATAAAAGGTACCAAAAATAATACTTTTTATAAAAAGTACCAAAATAGTTTTTTTTTTTGATAAAAAGTACTTTTTTCATAAAAAAAATACCAAAACATTTTTTTTTTAATAAAAATAACCAAAAAAAAATTATACATTTTTTTAAAGTACCAAGATAGTACTTTTTGGTATTTTTTAATAATAAGTTTCAATATGGTACTTTACAAAACAATAATACTTTTTAATAAAATATTTATAAAAAGTACATAGAAAATACTTTTAAATTTTTAACTTTTCTGGTTTCAATCTTAAAATTAGTGAAAAGTGCTGAAATAGTACTTTTTAATAAAATGTATCAAAAAAGTTTTTTTTTAATAAACATCCCTATTAATATTATAAATCTGATTGTTGGTTTGTCTGTCTGTCTGTCTTTCTGTCTGTCTGTCTGTTCCGCAATAAGTAAAGAACGGCTTAACCGATTTTCATGAATTTTTCACCACAGATAGTACTAACCGAGGCGGGAACTATAGGCCATAAGAGACCGCGATCGGACAAAGGGGCGTAAAATGCCACGCCCCTTTGTACCATGCTGAAGCTATATCTGCCTGTCCGGCAATAACAGAAAAACGGCTTAACCGATTTTCATAAAATTTTCACCCCAGATGGTATTAACCGAGGCGGGAACTATAGGCCATAAGCGACCGCGATCGGACAAAGGGGCGTAAAATGCCACGCCCCTTTGTACCATGCTGAAGCTATATCTGCCTGTTCCATAATAAGTAAAGAACGGCTTAACCCATTTTCATGAAATTTTCACCACAGATAGTACTAACCGAGGCGGGAACTATAAGCCGTAAGCGACAGCGATCGGATAAAGGGGCGTAAAATGCCACGCCCCTTTGTACCATGCTGAAGCTATATCTGCCTGTCCGGCAATAACAGAAAAACGGCTTAACCGATTTTCATGAAATTTTCACCACAGATAGTATTAACCGAGGCGGGAACTATAGGCCATAAGCGACCGCCATCGGACAAAGGGGCGTAAAATGCCACGCCCCTTTGTACCATGCTAAGAGACCGCGACCGGACAAAGGGGCGTAAAATGCAACGCCCCTTTGTACCATGCTGAAGCTATATCTGCCTGTCCGGCAATAACAGAAAAACGGCTTAACCGATTTTCATAAAATTTTCACCCCAGATGGTATTAACCGAGGCGGGAACTATAGGCCATAAGCGACCGCGATCGGACAAAGGGGCGTAAAATGCCACGCCCCTTTGTACCATGCTGAAGCTATATCTGCCTGTTCCGCAATAAGTACAGAACGGCTTAACCCATTTTCATGAAATTTTCACCACAGATAGTACTAACCGAGGCGGGAACTATAGGCAGTAAGCGACAGCGATCGGACAAAGGGGCGTAAAATGCCACGCCCCTTTTTACCATGCTGAAGCTGTATCTGCCAGTTCCGCAATAAGTAAAGAACGGCTTCACCCATTTCCATGAAATTTTCCCCACAGATAGTACTAACCGAGGCGGGAACTATGGGCAGTAAGCGACAGCGATCGGACAAAGGGGCGTAAAATGCCACGCCCCTTTGTACCATGCTGAAGCTATATCTGCCTGTTCCGCAATAAGTAAAGAACGGCTTAACCCATTTTCATGAAATTTTCACCACAGATAGTACTAACCGAGGCGGGAGCTATAGGCCATAAGCAACCGCGATCGGACAAAGGGGCGTAAAATTCCACGCCCCTTTGTACCATGTTAAAGCTTTATCTGCCTGTCCGGCTACAACGGAAAAACGGCTGAATCGATTTTCATGAAATTTTCACCAGAGATAGAAAATTCCGCGATCGGAAAAAATGGGGGTAAAATGCCACGTCACTTTGTACCATGCTGAAGCGATATCTGGCTGTTCCGCAATAAGTAAAGAACGGCTTAACCCATTTTCATGAAATTTTCACCACAGATAGTACTAACTGAGGCCGGAACTATAGGCCATAAGCGACCGCGATTGGACAAAGGGGCTTAAAATGCCACGCCCCTTTGTACCATGTTAAAGCTATATCTGCCTGTCCGACAACAACAGAAAAACGGCTGAATCGATTTTCATGAAATTTTCACAAGAGATAGAAAAATCCGCGATCGGAAAAACTGGGGATAAAATGCCACGCCCCTTTGTTCTATACAGAAACTATGTCTGCCTGTTCCGTAATCACTGAAATCGATTTTACCGATTTCACTGAAATTTTTACCACAGATAGTACTAACCGAGGCGGAAACTATGAGCCACAATAGAGGGCGATGGAAACAAGGGGCGTAAAATGTCACGCCCCTTTTTATTACACTGCAAGTTATTTCTTGCTTTTCCGCAATTACGCTTAAACGGCTGAGCTGTTTTTCATGAAATTTTCACCACAGATAGTATTAACCGAAGCGAAAACTATGAGCCACAATAGAGGGCGATCAAAAAAGAAGGCGTAAAATGGCACGCCCCTTTGTATTACATTGAACGTTATTTCTTCCTGTTCCGTAATCACGCATAAACGGCTGAACCGATTTTAGTGAAATTTTTACCAATGAAGTACTAACCGAAGAGAAAACTATACACATAGAAAACAAATTTGCTAATTTCCAACTGAAAATCAGTTGTTGCAACGAAAATTCGATTGATGCATTTGTATTTAGGTTGTAACAACTGAATATAGACAGTTACAACTAAATATTGTTAATACAACAGTCTTTTAATTGAAACAACTACAAAATTTGTTTGCCACATCGAAATGTAGTAGGAGCAACCGAATTTTGTGTTGATACAACTGAAAAATTCAGTTGGAAATTTATTTTTCTCTGTGTAGATTATAAATAGAGCGCATTTGCACAAAGAGGCAGAAAATGTCACGCCTCTTTGACACGCCCCTTTGTTCTATACTGAACGTTTTTCGGAATGTTCCGTAATCATACTTAAACGACTATACCGATTTAAATAAATAATAATATATCACGCCCCTTTTTATTTTATTAGATTATGTCTGTTCCTTAATAACGCTTAAACTACTAAGCCGATTTTAACAAAATATTTTCCAAAGACAGTACTAACAGAGGTGGGAACTTTAGTCTGTATCAACTGCAACGTCTTTTGCAATGTACTGAAAGTTTATTCTGCCTTTACGTAATCACGATTAAACGGCGAACCCGATGTTATTATAATTTTTACCACAGCTATTTAGTACTTATTGAGGCGGAAACTATAGACAATTTATTTTTGTCTGATCCGTACTCACGCGTTAACGGTGAAACAAATTTAAAAACAATTTTCACCATAGATGGTATTTACCGTGTCGATCGGGCCAAGGGGCTTAAAATAGAGCACCCCTTTGTATTAAATTAAAAAATATTTTTTTCTGTATAATGGCACGCCACTTTGTAGGCAATATTAAACAGCGACTGATAAAAAGGCATATAATGGCACGCCCCTTTGTACTTTAGTGAGAGTTATGTCTGCCTGTTCCGCGAACGTGGAAAAACTGCTGAGCAAATTTAATTGCAATTTTTTTCACGAGCTAACCAATAGGGGAACTATAGGTCACATGAGACCAAAATTTAACTAAATGCGTTAAATGCCACTCCCACTTGAACTTCAGTGAAAGTTATGTCTTTATTGGAGTTTTCACCACATAAAGTGCTAACCGAGGAGGGAACTGTAGGTTCCTTTTAAAAGCCATTAAAGAAATACATTAATAAATATTAAAGAAATACATTAATATTAGGATTGTTCCCATGACGGAGGAACACATACATACCATGTTCCCCACGCTGAGAAAAATCGAAAAAATCTACCAAACCTCAAGTCACGAAGCAGTAATTAAACTGACTAATAAATAACTCATTGATTATATATGTTTTTCAACCCGGGCAACGCCGGGTGCAAAACAGCTAGTTATTAATAAAAAGTACCTTAATATCAATTTTTTTAATAAAAGTAACAAAATAGTACTTTTTTGTAAAAAGTACCAAAATAATATTTTTTGTAAAAAGTACCAAAATAGTACTTTTTTGAAAAAAGAACCAAAATAGTAATTTTTTTGTAAAAATTACCAAAATAGTACGTAAAAAACTTAAATAGTATTTTTTTATAAAAAAGTACCAAAACAGTTATTTTTATTAAATAGTTCCAAAATGGTGTACCAAAATAGTACATTTTTATTAGAAGTTCAAAAAATTACTTTTTCATAAGTAAAATGATCGATTTTAATTTTTAATAAAAAAGTACCAAAATAGTACTTTTTTATAAAAAGTATCAAAATAACATTTTTTTATAAAAAAAGTACCAAAATAGTATTGTTTTTATAAAAAATAGCAAAATATTTTTTTATGCCTTATTAAACCAACCAAAAATCTTATCGATTTTCATATGAACCTAAATATCAAAGTACATAAATTTACTAATAAAATTAGTTTTAGTACCAAAATAGTACCTACATTTAAAAAAAGTACCAAAATTTAAATTAAAAGAACGCTAAATTTTCTTTTATTCATTTTTATTGTTTTTCTCTTCCCCACACTCTGAAAAAAATTATCCATTTATCAAAAAAGTATATTTCTTTTAAAGTACCAAGATAGTACTTTTTGTACTTTTTATTCAATAAAAGTTTCAATATGGTACTTTACAAAAAAGTAATACTTTTTAATAAAATGTTGATAAAAAGTACATAGAAAATACTTCTGAATTTTTAATTTTTCTGTTTTCAAAGTTGTGTGACAGCAATCTTAAAACTAGTAAAAAATGCTGCAATAGTATTTTTTAACAAAATGTACCAAAAAAGTTGTTTATTATAAAAAATATTTTTATAACAAATTATTTCTTTCTTGTAAAAAGTACCAAAATAGTAATTTTTTGTAAAAAGTACCAAAATAATACTTTTTTGTAAAAAGTACAAAAACAGTACGTGTAAAAAGTACCAAAAAACTACTTTTTTCGTAAAAAGTACACAAATAATACTTTCTTGTAAAAAGTATCAAAATAGTACTTTTTTGTAAAAAGTACCAAAATAGTACTTTTTCATAAAAAGTACCAACTTATTATTTTTTTATAAAAAGTACCACCTTATTATTTTTTTTTTAAGAAAAGAACCGAAAAAAAAATTTTTTTAATCGATTTTTATACGTTTTTCTCTCCTTCTAATAACACGACGTAAAAAACTTAAATAGTATTTTGTTTTATAAAAAGTACCAAAATAGTTATTTTTAATAAATAGTACCAAAATGGTGCATTTAAGAAAATGTTTTTTTATTAATTTCATACATTTTTCACTCATTCATAACAAGATAGTACTTTTTTGTAAAAGGTACCAAAATAGTACTTTTATGTAAAAAGTTCCAAAACAGTAATTTTTTTGTAAAAATACCAAAATAATACTTTTTTGTAAAAAGGACCAAAATAGTTCTTTCTTGTTAAAAGTACCAAATAACTACTTTTTTGTAAAAAGTACCAAAATAGTACTTTTTTATAAAAAGTACCAACTTATTATTTTTTAAATAAAAAAGTACCAAAATATTATTTTAAAACACTAGATTTCTTTTATTCATTTTTATTGTTTTTGTCTTTCCACACTCTAAAAAAAATTATCCATTCATCCAAAAAGTAAATTTTTTAAAGTACCAAAATAGTACTATTGCCACTTTTTAATAAAAGTTTCAATATGGTACTTAACAAAAAAATAATACTTTTTAATAAAATGTTGATAAAAAGTACATAGAAAATACTTTTGAATTTTTTAATTTTTCTGTTTTCAAAGTTGTATGAAAGCAATCTAAAACTAGTAAAAAGTGCTGATATAGTACTTTTTAATAAAATGTACCAAAAAAGTTCTTTTAAATAAAAATTTTTAATAAAAAGAACCTTAATAGCATTTTTTTTAATAAAAGTAAAAAATAGTACTTTCTTGTAAAAAGTACCAAAATAGTATTTTTTTGTAAAAAGTACCAAAATATTACTTTTTTGTAAAAAGTACCAAAAACTACTTTTTTTGTAAAAAGTATCAAAATAGTACTTTTTTGTAAAAAGTATCAAAATAGTACGTTTTTTGTAAAAAGTACCAAAATAGTACTTTTTTATAAAAATAATAAGGTGTATTATTTTTTTTTTTTAATAAAGGAACCGAAAAAAAAAATTTTTAATCGATTTTTATACATTTTTCTCTCCTTCTAAAAACACGACGTAAAAATAGTTAAATAGTTTTTTTTTATAAAAAGTACCAAAATAGTTATTTTTAATAAATAGTACCAAAATGGTGCATTTAAGAAAATGTTTTTTATTAATTTCATACATTTTTCACTCATTTATAACAAGATACTACTTTTTTGTAAATGGTACCAAAATAGTACTTTTATGTAAAAAGTACCAAAACAGTAGTTTTTTTTTGTAAAAATACCAAAATAAAACTTTTTTGTAAAAAGAACCAAAATAGTACTTTCTTGTAAAAAGTACCAAAAACTACTTTTTTGTAAAAAGTACCAAAATAATACTTTTTTATAAAAAGCACCAACTAATTATTTTTTTTAATAAAAGAACCGAACGAATTTTTATACGTTTCTCTCTCCTTCTAAAAACAAAATTTTTTATAAAAAGTACCAAAACAGTTCTTTTTAATAAATAGTACCAAATTAGTACATTTAAAAAAAAGTTTTTTTTTTTATAAATTTTATACGCTTTTCACTCATTTCTTATTGTGGTTAAAAAAAATAGTTCCATTTATTCAAAGTTTTTTTTTTGTCTTATTTTTATAAAAAGTACCAAATAAGAACTTTTTGGTACTTTTTAATAAAAGTTTCAAAATATTAAATTTTAATAAAAACTGTTCTAAAATAGTACATTATAATGAAACGTTGATAAAAAGTACATAAGTAGTACTTTTGAATAAAATGTTCTAAATTTAAGTAGTACTTTTGAATTAAATGTACTAAATTTGCTAAATAATGTTTTTGGGATTATCGATTAAGTTCTTTGTGAATTTCATAAAATCGGTCAAGTCGAATTTAACTTTTTCAAATTGTTGATAAGTAACTTTTGACCCATTTAGGAATTTTAAAACGACCCCACCTGGCAACTCTTTTTTTTTACACAAATTAACATGATTTTACATTAAATTATACTAATGAATATGTACTTTTTTGCTGGCAAAGCATTTTTTCATTTCAAAACAAACATAAAAACCTTGCACTTGAATTTAAAATGCAACTGCAAAAAATTGCAAAGTATGACCAAATTTTAAAGTACTCGCAAGAGTAAACTATGTATACAAAAAAGAAATATTAAAAACATATAAAAACACGACCTCTTAAATTAAGAATTTTGAAAATTAAGATTTTTTTTTATAAAAAAACATTTTGTATATTTTTTACGAAATTTTATTAAAGAAAATACTAATTAAATATTGCACAAATGCCAAATAAAACAAAGATTAATGTTGACATTTACAAACGAATAATTGTGCGAGAGTGTTGGCATATAAATAAATTAATTTAAATTTCCGTAGACCACGCGTAATTTTTTGTTTTAATTTTTTCGAAACACACAGATGTTAAATTTATTATTTTTTTTATTTGAAAAAAAAGAGGGTGAATAAAATGTTGAGTATTTAATGCGAAATTATGAGTTTTTTACACTTTTTAAGGTGAAATGTTACAAAAAAATAATCTTTGATAATGGAATAAAATGGATTATTATGAAAAATTATGGTTTAGAGATGGACATTTTTTTTTAATTAATAAGTAAGAGCAGGTTAATTTTCACATAACAGTGTTGTCACTTAAAAAATCGAAATTACATAAGGATGCTGTCAAAATTACGCACAAAAACGTCTACTTTCAAATTATTGTGAATTGATTTAATCGTCAAAAACGAAAAAAAATTTCGATCAGATCTACATTAATTTTTTAGTTGTTGCGGTGATGCCATATTAAAAATTAATTTTTAACAATTTTGTGGAACTAATCTTAGAATAAGTTAAAAGTAGTAAAATAGTACTTTTTAATATGTATAAAGTCCCAAAATAGAACTTTTAAATGAAAAGTTCCAAAAATTATTTTTTTTTAATACTACCTAAAAAATGGTATTTTTGTAAAAAGTACCAAATTATTACTTTTTAATAAAAAGTACCAAAATATGTTTTTTAAATAAAAATAACCGAAAAAGTTTTTATCGTTTTTACACGTTTTCTCTACTTTGTTTTGTTTTTGTTATTAAATTAACCTATTTTGTGGCACTAATTTTAGAATAAATAATAATTAGTAATATAGTACTTTTTAATATAAAGTACCAAATTAGTAATTTTAAGTAAAAAGTACCAAAAATAGATTTTTTTATTAAATACTACCTAAAAATGGTATTTTTTACTAAAAAGTACCATAATATGTTTTTTAAGTAAAAAAAAAATTGTCGCACTAATCTTAGAATATGTAACAAATAGTAATATATTACTTTTTAATATAAAAATTGTCTTTTTTTGTAAAAAGTACCATAATAGTACATTTACATAAAAAGTACCAAAATATGTTTTTTTACTCTAAAATAACCACCCAGCAAAAAAAAATCGAGATTTTGGAAGCAGTGCATACAAGAATGCACTTGTGTAAGCGAAGGATTTTTGATGTTGTTGTTTTTTTATGACATTCGCTTACACAGCTGCATACCGTATGCAGTAGTGTAAGGGAGAGATTTTGTTGGCATACCAACCTGCATACCGGTTGCAGTAAAGTATGGCAATGCCTTAAAAAAATACTAAAAATATTTAGGAAAAGGCATGATTTCGATTCATATTCATTGCGCCGATATAAGCGCTCGAAAGAAATGCTCTAAAGTGGGACATTGCGAACAAATATCATGCCATACGTAAGCAGGTTTGTAAGCAGACAACAAAATCACTCCCTTACAAACCTGCTTATAGGCAAGCAGTATTTTTTGGTGGGCAATAAAAGTTTTTATCGTTTTTACAAGTTTTCTCTACTTCAACAAATTTGCTTAAAAAAATGGGTTCATCCATCTAAAAAAAGTAATTTTTGATACTTTTAAAGTACTAAATTCCCACCAAAAACTACTGCTTCGCCGTAAGCAGGTTTGTAAGGGAATGTTGAGTTGACATTCCCTTACAAACCTGCTTACGTATGGCATGATATTTGGTCGCAATGTCCCACTTTAGAGCATTTCATCCGAGCGCTTATTTCAGCGCAATAAAAATGTAATGAAATCATACCTTCTTAGAAGCTTACTAGGTGCATTTTTGTAAGCATATTGGATGCTCAGAAATCATTGCTCCAATAAAGCACAAAAATAATGTGTTACCATCACTAAAGTCTTCATGCCTGAAAAGTTTGTATGAAGGAAGTGCTCCTCGTAGGCACACAAATAACACTACAGTTTTAATGTCTGAATAGTGTGTAGTCGAAACTTTTGTTTTCACTTTTGCACATGCGTACACGTCCGGTCACAAAAACACAAAATATCAACTGAATTAAAATTTTATTTTTTTATTGCGTCATCCAAATTTTCGTTTTGCTGTTTGATGCTCGTAAGTCGTCGTATAATTCATAGTTTTTTCTCTCTGCCTTAAGGTAGAAACAGAACAAGCACGGCACGGGGGACGGTTGCCGTTGCCGGAGAATATAGGCCCAAAACAATGACGGGGGACGGCGACGGCAAAAAATGCCATTTGTTTGTTCAGTGGTGCCAACTTTTAATAAAATTAGAGTAATTTTACGGAAAAAAATCGCTTATCACATAGTCAATGTGATTAAGTTGGCACTACTGTACGTTTGTTATACCATTGTGAATGAAAAAATTAAAAATTGTTGTGAAAATGCGGCAACCCTGGAGTGTGAGAGGGAGGGAGATTGAGAGAACCCGGAGATAAAATAAAATAAGTTTTAATTTTTTTGTAGTGCCGGTCACGGTTTTTAACTGTCAAATCGTATGGAAAAAGTCGTGCCGGGCTTGTTCTGTTCCTACCTTTACGGTAGTGCATACTAGATGCACTACTGTAAGCGAATGTATTTAAAAATGTCTGTTTACATTCGTAATTTATCGAAAAATTTATATTTCTATCTCTGCCTTACAGTAGTGCATCTAGTATGCACTACTGTAATGCAGAAATATCTATGTGCTGAAGACGAATATCTATGTGTATGCCAGAAAAATTATGAGCTGCTTCCACAATCTCGATTATTTTTTTGCTGGGTTAGTACTTTCCAAACAATATGTAGCACAAAAACAGTGCATTTAAAAAAAGAAAACAAAAAATTACTTCTTTTTAAAAATTTTCCTTATCGATTTTTTAATCCCCCCATACTCTTCGAAAAAATATGGTAAAAAAATAGTGCATTTTTAATAAAAAGTACCAGAATAAATAGTACTTTTGTTATAAAAAGTACCAAAATACAGTACTTTTTCATAAAAAGTACCAAAATAGTACTTTATTGTAAAAAATAAAAAAGTTTTTTTATCGATTTCCATACGATTTCTCTGGCCCCTTAATTTGCTAAAAAAAATGGATCCCCTATTAAAAATATATAATACACAAAAAGTACCAAAATAATGCTTTTTCATAAAATTGAGTACCAAAATAGAACATATTATTAATGATTTGTACTTTATAATAAAGTTTGGATAAAAAATACAACGACAGAATGTATTTTTAAATAAGTACTACACATTACTAAAAAAGTAACAAAATAGGACTTTTTAATAAAAACAAGTGAGAGTGTTAAGTTCGGCTATGCCGAATCTTTTATACCCTCCAAAATGTAAACAAAATTTAAAAAAAAGAACGTCAGGGCGTTTGTTTTAGGGGGCGGGGGGGTGATGGGGGTCAGTGGGGGACATTGAGAGCACCTTCCTATCCCGATAAATATACCAAATGTTTCATTAATTTAACAAAAATACAAAAAACCCTGTAAAAAAGTGTATTTTTCAGAGGTTGGTTTAGTTCTTCAAGGGAAAACTTTTTTCCCCCTGGGCCGATTTTGCCCATTTACGAACTTAACCTGCCTAGGACCATAAGACAAATTGCAGCAGGCTAGCTCTTTTATTTTGGACTGCATCGTGCCATCTACAGACAGACGGACGGACGGACATTCACAGAATGTCTTAGAATCGATCATGGATCAATAATATATATACTTTATGGGGTCCTCGACCGATATTTCGATGCGTTACAAACGAAATGGCAAAGTGAGTATACCCCCATACTGTGGTTGGAGGGTATAAAAAGTACCAAAATAGCATTATTTTTTTTTTAAGTACCAAAATAGTACTTTATAACAAAATTTTTATAAAAAGTAAATTAATGAAAATTTTATAAAAAGTATTAAAATAGTACTTTTTTAAAAAGTACAAAAATAGTACTCTTTTACAAAAAGTACCAAAATACTACTTCATATTAAAAGTTGAATAAAAAATGTAAAAAATGTTACTTTTTAATACTTTTTAATAACAAAATTCCAATTTTTTTTTTTCATCAAAAAAATATACCAAAATAGTACTATACTTTAAATTAATATTTTGATAAAAAAAAACAAGATAGTACTTTTAAATAAAATGTACCAAAATGGAAAAATTTTATAAAAAGTATCTAAAATAGTAGTATTTTATAAAAAGTACCAAAATATTACTTATTAAGATAATTTGGATAAATATATGTATATAATAAAAAATTCCAAAATAGTTCCTTTTAATAACAAAATACATAAATGATACTTTTTTGTCAAAAAATGTACTAAAGTAATAGTTAATAATAATATTTCGATAAAAAGGTACAATACAGTAGTACTGTTACAGTACTTTTGAATAAAATGCACCAAAAAGGAAGAATTTTATAAAAAGTATCAAAAAAGTACATTTTTATAAAAGCACCAAAATAGTAGTTTTAAATAAAAAGTATGTTTCAGTACTGTAATTTTAATAAATAGTACCATAAAATTACATAAAGTACTGTACTTTTAATAAATAGTACCATAAAATTACATATTAAAACCAAAATTGTACTTTTTTATAAAAAGTATCAAAATAGTACTTTATAATGCAATTTATATAAAAAGTACATAAAGAGAATGTAATTCCTAATAAAGTAGTAATTCTTTATTAAAAAAAGAGTACCAAAAAACTTTAACCGAAAACGCATCCACGTTTAACAAAATGTACTTGGCATCACTGTTGCTGTGTCAAAATTTATTAAGGCAAACAAGATATCTATGATATAACCATAGAGTAAAGAATAATATCAGAGATTTTGATAGGCCCCAAAACAATATGTCACTTTATATAAATTGGTTCTCTTAATGTTTAAGAGAGTTTTTACATGCAATAGCATAGGCAACACTAAGAGAACCAACTTTTTGAGAGAGGAAATTAAATGGTAGCCAACCAACCAGATACCCATTGGATATAACTAGAAAAAAGGGGTTGTGTCTATGCTATTTCATTAAAAATGTGAACTTGGCTCCACTTTTTATCGAAGTTTAAAATTAACGCCGATAATTATGCACGCTTAAAATAAGCGTGGATAATTTTAAATTTGTATGGTTAAGCGTATATACGGTTATGCGAAAACTGGGCTTATATAAATAAAGTGCTTTTGGATTTTACCAAAATAGTACTTTTTTGTAAAAGTACCAAAATAATACTTTGTAAAAGTACCAAAATAGTACTTTTTAAGAGTACCAAATTAATATTTTAAATTAAAATTGTGTATTAGGAAAGTACTTTTAAATAAATAGTAGCTTAAAAATACATTTAAAGAAAAAAAATAACAAAATAGTACTTTTCTTACAAAAAGTACCAGCATATTTTTTTTAATAAAAAAAGTACCAAAACAGTTCTTTATCTTTAAAAGTACTAAAATTGTCCTTTTTCGCAAAAAGTACCAAAATAGTAGTTTTTCGCAAAAACATTAAAAATAGCAGAAACAAAATTAGATGTAAATTTACAAAAAAAAAAAAAATAAATAAAAAATTTTTTATTGTGAAAATTATATATGATAATTAAAAATCTTTAGAAATTCCGAAGATTTTTGCTATCACAATTTGTACAAGATCTTCAAAAAGTAGCAGTTTTATTCATCAGTCATTTATTTAAAAAAAAAAATGTTCAAGTGTAGTAAAGAGATTAACTAGAATTGAGCTGGTAAATTGCAAAATCTACTGAAAATTTTATGAAATTTTTATTTTCATATAATTTTTTAATTTACAATGCCGGTTCAATGTACAATTAATTCGCTTATGTCTTCATAATCTGTCTTATTATTTTGTATGATTTTAAATCTATAAAATTTAAAAAAAAAAAATTATTTAATATCCAACTTTTTTTATAATTTCTTTAACATTTCATACGTAATCATATCATTAACATAAAAATTCAATTTATATATTTTTTTTAAATTTCGCCAAAAAGTATTTGGACATTTTGATTGACAGTCGGTCGGGTCGGTTGGCCACATTTAATTCGAAATAAAAAATAATAAAATAAATATGTACCATTTATAAATCAAATTCTTTACTATTTGTTGTTTTAATAATTTGGCAGCTAACATATTTAAATAAAAATTATACAGATCAACATAATCATAAAAAATCAATTAAATTCACCAAAATGGCTTAAGTAGAACTAATAAAAAAGTCGCATAAAAAAACGAAAATGTTAAATAAATGTCAAATTTTATGACGTTTCTTTTGTTAAGTGAATTTTTTTATGTATTATATGATTTCTATTTTTTTTATAAATTTTGTTTGTTTAACAATGTTAAAGTGGTAAATAAATACTTGTACAACTGGCCATTTGCCCAAAATTAATTTTTTTTATACATCTTTGAAATAGAACAAACATGTATTTTTTTTTTTTTTTTGAACTTTCAGCATATAATATTTAAAAAGCTATAAACATTCAAATAAATAATATTAATCTTTAGATATATTTTACATATTTTGACAAAAAAAATTTGTTAAAAAATATAAAGAAATTTCTCAAATATAATATATTTTTTAACGAAAAACATATATTATGGATCAATAAATCACTCAGAATTTTTGAAAGAGAAACTAACTAAATTTAGAAGAATTATTATAGTTTATGGTGACTTTTCAATACAATATTTTGAAAACATGTGAAAAGGCGCTAAGTCCATTGGAAATATACAACAAGTAGAAAAGTTAAATTCTACTTTGCCGAATCTATGAATACCCTCCACAATGCTATTTTTAAAGGATAGTACATTTTTTAACGTGAAAAAATTAACAATTTTGATTAGAAATATTTTATTTTGAGTAAAAAACTCTTTTTTTGTCATTTAAAAAAATAAAAATTACTAATTTTTTTTTTGAGTGTAAAATTTTTTTCGAGTGTAATGTTTTTTTTACTGTAAAAATATTTCTGAGTGAATGCACGTACGTGTGCATAGTGACATAGTAATCCATCGACCGTTTTGTAGATCTGGCATCACCAAACTTAATTGGAAAATTCTGGCAATGCCAAACTAAAGTTCAAACGCAAAGCAAAGAGAGACAAAAAAAAATCTGCATTCTCACTGTAAAACTGGTATCTTTCATCTCGCTCGAATTTCGGTTTGTGATAAAATTTCGTAAACAATACCATATGGTTTTTGTTTACTACTTTTTCAAACGCCATTTGTTGGACTACTCTATGACTCTGTACGTGTGTACACAAAGTATTGTCATTTTTGTAAAAAAAAACTAATTTTTTTTTTGAATGTAAAATTTTTTTGAGTGTAAAATTTTTTTTGAGTGTAAAATTTTTTTTCGAGTGTAATTTTTAAGTTACCAATGCTTTTAAAACTAAACAAGTTTAAAAAGCATGGCTTTAAAACTAAACAAGTTTGAAAAGCATTGTTAAGTTACCACCAATGCTTTTAAAACTTGTTTAAACACGTGGCATTTAAGGTGAAACTAATCTGAAATTCAGGGTTTTGCATATAACTTTTGAACCACTGGACCGATTGAGCTGAAATTGAATACCAAACAGACCTAGGGAACGGCAAAGATACGTGTCAAGCTTCAGTAGTCTTATTGTTGTCTTTCGAAAGTTATCGTGTTTTTGATCTAGTAAATTCGGAAAACACCCTTGCCGAAATTTACTCTTTTGCTCATAACTTTTGAACCACTGGGCCGATTTGGCTGGATTGCAATACAAACCTGACCTGAAAACTAGAATTTTATAATAAAAATTTAGATCAACTAAACAAAATAAAAAATAGTAGTGAATGGTGGAAGTTGTCAAACTCTATGAAGTCACGTACGCGTGCGACAAAAGGTAATTTAACAGCAGATGATTTTCTGTCACATTTTTCTACTTTGTTGAGTAACCACGAAAATGCTCCTACAATGAGCTGGTCAATGCCGTATTTCACTGATGCCTTTTTAGACTCACCTATCGAATTTTGTGAAATTTCTGCAGTAGTAAAATCTTTAAAACTTCACAAAGCCCCTGGCCAAGATGGTATTATTTATGAATTTTACAAAAATGCACCTGATTGTTTTATAAATGAAATATTATCTGTTTTCAACAAAATATTTTTACAAGAAAAAATACCTTCGAGTTTTCGCCAATCTATTTTGATACCGCTATTCAAGAAGGGAGATGCAAACCAGCCATCTAATTACCGTGGGCTTTCACTAATCGACACTTTATGCAAAGTTTTTAATACTATTTTGTTAAATAGGATAACAGAATGGACCGAAAACAACAATATTCTAAATGAATTCCAAGCCGGGTTTAGAAAGCAGTACTCAACTGTAGACAATATTTTTAATCTTGTTAACATCGTCAATTTAAACAAATTGAATGGCAATAACACGTTTGCATTTTTCGTAGATTTTTCTTGTGCCTTTGACATGATACCTAGAAACTCCTTGTTCTACAAACTTTCCTGTTTGGGACTATCATCTAAAATGATAAGATTAATTCAATACGCATATGAAAACAACAAAAGTCGAATCTGGGATGGAAGTACTTTTTCCGAACCTTTCTCTGTCGAGCTTGGGGTAAAACAAGGATGCATTTTAAGTCCTTTACTATTCTCGTTGTACGTTAATGACCTAGCTGATGAATTACCACATGGTGTAAATGTTGCTGAAACAAATGTAAAAATACTGCTTTATGCTGACGATATTGTCATACTTTCTGATTCAAAAGCTAAATTACAACAAATGATTGATGCTCTGTTTACTTACTGTACGCTGTGGTGTTTAAAAGCTAACCTGAATAAATCAAAGATTGTTATATTTCGTACTGGTTCTAGAATATCTTCTAATCTTAGCTGGCAATTTGGAGATGACAACATCGAGATTGTCAATAGCTACAAATATCTTGGCGTTGACATTGCTTATAACTTGTCTTTTAACAAACACCTTAATAATAAATTGGCTGCCTCAAAACTTGCTATAAACTCCACTTGGTCTAAATATATTAATCACCCAAAAATTTCTAAAGATAATAAACTAAAAATATTTCATGCCGCATCTAGATCGATAATGTTATACGCTGCTCAAGTATGGGGTTACCAGAGATATGATGCAGTAGAGAAGCTATTTAGATTTTTCATAAAAAAGATGTTATACCTACCAGCAGCAACACCTAACTACATGTTATACCTTGAAACTGGCTTAGACTCCTTGTACGTATCCACTCTGAGACTACACCTCTCCTATATAAACAAAGTTTTAAACATGAGTCACAACCGACTACCACGTATACTTGCAGAAGCAATAATCGCCAAAAATGAGTTCTGGGCAAAGGAATGGACAAATCTACAACAAGTACTTCAATTTACTCCCACAAATTTAAACCTCCCACTTTGCACAAACTGGAAATCCATGATAAACCTACTTATTGCGAAAGAACGTGAACATAATTTACTTAAGGCATCAAACTCACAACACCACGACCTTTATTGCCAACTAAACCACAACGTTACGCCTGTTCTTGCTGGAAGTTACTCATCTCGCATTACTAGCTTAATAGTCAAAGCGAGGGGAGGTTTGCTTGACATAAACGCCAGGTCCTTTAGAAACAACTGTGCATCCGCATGCACAATATGCAACCTGGGAATAGCGGAAAACACTTACCACTTCTTAGGAGTCTGTCCAATATATAATGGAGTTAGACTTCAACTTTTTGGAAAATCCCAACTTGAACTAATCGAAGTAATAAATATTTTAAATGGTTCCAACTTTTACAATTTATATAAATACTTAGAAATTTGTTTAAAATATAGAAAATTAATTATTAATGAATTTAATTTGTAATTTTTTCAATTTTACTCACTTAAACTTGTACATATATACATATATATAAAAATTAGCTAAATGAATTGTATTAAAAATACTAGCAATCTGCCAATCTGGCTCACAACAAATATGTTATGCCAAATATAGATATTAATATTGTTATAAACAAAAAAATGAATATGTAAATACAAATAAATACATCTATTAATAAATAATAATAATAATAATAATAATAATAATAATAATAATAAATACCAACCTGACCAGGTAAATGACCAACATATATGCCAAACTTCAGTAGCCTCTGTAAAGTCTTTCAAAAGCTAGCGTGTTTTCTACGGACGGACAGACGGATGGACGGACATCGCTAGATCGACTTAAAATCGATCGAGGATCATGAATATATATACTTTATGTGGTCCTAGACCAATATTTCGATGTGTTACAAACGGAATGACAAACTTATATATACCCTCTATCATTACAGTGGAGGGTATAAAAATATGTTACAGAGTGTTTTTGTAAATCATAAAAAAAAAAATTAAGAAAAAAAAATTTTTTTACTCTAAAAAAATTTTATTCTCAAAGAAAACTTATTTATCGATTTTCTTAGGTTTCTCTTCTTTAAAAACTCTGAGCAGTACTTAAAAAAAAATATAAACATAGTACTTTTTGTAATAAGTACCAAAATAGTACTTTTTTTGTAAAAAGTGCTGACATTTTTTTAATTAAGAGAATCAAAAAAGTTATTTTTTAGATTTTAATATGTTTTTCCCTTACTTAAAGTACCAAATCAGTAATTTCTTATAAAAAGTACCAAAATAGTGGATTTTAAAAAAAGTACCAAAATAGTACTTTTTAATAAAAAGTGTTTTCATCGATTTTCTGTTCTCCCCACTTATTTTGGTCCAAAAAATAATTTTCAAAAATAAGTAAACTCGATTTCTAAATTTTTCTTGTCTTGTTTTACTTTTTAAAAATTTACAATTACCTTAAAAACTTTTTTGAATTCAAATTCATTTGAATTTCAAATTTTTGGGGATTGTGGAACTTAATTGTGAAATTTATGCAATATATAATGTCTGGTTTGTTGCTTGATTGGCCAACAATGATTTTCTAAAATCTGCTGATGATTTCTTAGTAAGCGTGAAACAGGTCGTTTACTATAAGATAAGTAACTTTTTATAAGCAAAAAATAACAAATTATTTATGAGAATATCGTTAATAGAATTTTTGGACCTAGAACTAGAGTAATACTTTAATCGAAATGGAAATTCTGAAGTAAAATTGAAAATTTCTGAAATTTATTAAGAAATTTTTAAAATATAATTGAAAAATTTTCAAATATATTTGAAAATTTCTGCAATAAATTTATTATGAAAATATAATAAAAAGATTTTTTGGGCCTCGAACTAGAATAATACTTTAATCGAATTTCAAAAAAATATATGAAAATTCTGAAATAAAATTGAAAATTTCTGAAATTTGTTAAGAAACTTTTGAAATATAATTTTAAATTTTTCAAATATATTTGAAAATTTTTGAAAAAATTAGAAATGGGTTGTCTATAGAGTTTTTCTTTTCCCGGACTTTTTCATTTCCCGGGAAGCGGGATTCATTTTAAATTTCCCGGGATCCCGGGAATTCCCGCAAAAACTAAAAACCCAAATTTTTTGTCAAAAAAATGTATAAAAACCTTATGAATGCGATTACAGTATTTATAATATTTATAACCACCACAAAAAATCTTATTTAGTACCTCTAAAAAAACAAAAAATAATAAGTTTCGAGAAAAAAATAACAATTTTTGTTACATTTTTCAAAATATGTCGAAGTCTTTTTAAAAGTATTTTTAAGGGAATATGTTCCTTCACCTCACTTTATCTGTTTTAATAATAAAAATTAATCATTTATTCTTAATTATCTCAGTTAATTATTACAATTGGTTCTCAAAGTTTGCCTCTAAAACACAATAGAGGCAAAACTGGCACTGGTCGTAAAAGACACTGTTGCCAAGTTGGAGGTTTTTTTTTGGTTTTAGCGGGAACGGTGCTTTAGCGGGAAAATCAAGCGCTTTTTGTTGAGATTTAGTGGGAAAAATTTAGAGATTTTTTTCCAATTTTTCTTTTTTTTTAATCAAAAACGCCAAGTTTGTCGAATTTTAGCGCTTTTTTTGTAACTTAGCGGGAGAATTTTATATTTTCCCGCTAAATTTTTTTCGGCAGTTTCTTGCGCGTTTTTAGTGAAAAGACAATTTTCGTAGAAAAAATAATTTGGAGGTTTTTTTAAATTTTTCTTTTTTTTGTCAATTAAAAATGCCAAGTTTTTCGGTTTTTAGCGCTTTTTTTTGTAATTTAGCGGGAGAATTTTAAATTTTCCCCGCTAAATTTATTTTTGGCGGTTTCTAGTGCTTTTTTAGTGAAATTTAGAGGTTTTTGGTTAAAAATAGTTGGCAACAGTGGTAAAAGAGCACTTTTTAAAATTACCTTTCAAAATACATGTATTTTTTGAAAGAAATACATGTATTCCTGATTCCTGATTCAGAGGAATTTCTCAAGTATGTCTCTGAAACTGAATGTAACTGTTTCAGAGAAATGAAAGTATAAGAAAATTTACCTCAAAAAGTTATTAAAAAAATTTAAAAATTCTGCTTTCTAAAAGAAAAACTTGTTAATTTCAGAGTCATTCCTTGCACTAATTTTATATCAATTTATCGATTTAAAAAGAATCATGTCCAGAGATATAAATATTTTCTATAGAAACAAAAAGAAAATTTTTCAGTTCTAAAAAAAGGATCAGGTTCTGATAATTATATCCTATCGAAGATTTAGATCTAATTTAGAAGGGGTCTCTTGGAATACTTTTTAAGCCCTCCTGCTCCATGCGTACGTTTCTGCCATCAATTATCAAGAATTTTAATAAAATCTCTAAAAAATCACATACAAAATAGTCAATAGAAGTCGAAAAAACAACAATTTCAAAGAAATTAAAATTCCCGGGAATTCCCGCTCTATTTCCCGGGATTTCGGGATCGAAAATTTACGGGAATTCCCGGGAATTCCCGTCCCGGGAATTCCCGTGAAAAACTCTAGTTGTCTATCTACCGTGTTTACTACCGTAGTTAAAGAAAAATCTGTTATACACATTTCCAATTAAACTTCAGTAAATACAAAAAGTTATTCAGAAAAATTCATAGAAGTCGACTTGGAGTTCAGAAATCCTAGTTAAAATTCAGAAAAAAACGCAATTTACATTAAGAATTCCGAATGGTTTTGTTGAGCTTTTCTAAATTTCATTTGCATTTGCTGAATTTTATTTAATTTCTTAATTTGTTACACAAAATACGACAAACTGTTAGCCCACCCAAATTATTTTTGGTATTTTTTTTTTTTAGTTTTTGCATTTTCAAAATCATTTGTCAAACATGTCATTACATCTATTACACTTGTCATGTGTGTAAATTTACTCAGTGTAGACACTTACAACATCAAAAACAATTATTTTGTAAAAATGTATTAAATGATTATTTAATTTATTTATATTTCCATAGCGTATGACCGTTTATTTTTTATTATTAAAAAAAAAATAAATTGTTTACATTATCATAGTTGCAACTATTATGGCAGCCTGTCTACAAAAACAAAAATAATCATATGCAATGATGCATTTCATTTCACTCTCATCTGAAACAGATTAATGATCCTCATTTTTATTTTTATTTTTTTCATTAAGAAATTATTAATTTATAATTGCATAAATATGTAAAAAAAAAAACAGTGATAATTGTAAATCACATGAACTTTATTATAATAAAATGTAAATAATAGGGGAATTTACTTTAGAAATTTCAAATTTAAAAGTTAAAAGCAAAACCGTGTTTTTCGAGAATTTACAAGTTTAAAATCTCGATAAACACTCTTTAAAATACATTGGTAAACAACAAAAATATTTAACAAAATGTTTTTGTCACTCAAAAAATTTTTACGCTCAAAAAAAATTTTAAATTTAAAAAAAAAATTTTTTTACAAAAATTATAAAAAACTGTTTTTACTCAAAATAAAACTGTTATATTAAAAAGTTGACATAATTCTGCACACCAGCTAAGAGCTTTCAACTCACAAAAAAAGCATTTAGTTTTTTTAAGATCCCTGATGATGGTCAACGATGATTGACCGAAATATTGGAAATAAAACAAACTTTAAGTTAAAAAATTAAAAACAGTGTATTTATTTAACAATATCTTTCTAAAATTCATAACCTTAAGCCAAATTAAATCAACAACATACAATAACACAGGTCAACAATATCTTATTTTTAACATTTAAAATTTTTATAATTTTTTTTTTCATTAAAAAAAAATACAATCACTAAAAAAGTGTTTTTTTTTTTGTATTCAAAATAGTTTGGTCATTATGAAGTTTATTCATGGATTCGGCCTAGTCGAATTAAATTTTTTTAGTTGTCACTTTTCATGGGGAATGCCTTAATTGTTTTCACAGTTAAGTATACAGTATAAAATGCCTACAAGTTATTGTAAAATTTATACAATTAGATATTGATAAAAAAATAAATAATTTAATTATAACATGCTACATGTATTATAGTTTTAGAGATGGTATCAAAAACTACATTACATTTAATGACTAATAAAAAAAAAAAAAAAAAGGAAGCCCCTAAGCAATAATATTAATACGAGTACTTGTATGTACTCCAAATTAAATAAATTCATTAGATATTGTATTAAATTTCAATTTGTTACATATGTGTGTTTGATATTTTATTTAGCACTTTTTGAGTGGTATTAGTTTCATAAATGTTTGATGTAATTAAATTAAAGTTCAAAGATTTAAAACATTTTCTTGAGGAAGAAATCAGCAAGTGTGAAAATATTACATTATTTAAATTATTTTTTACCCACGCCCACAAAAAGGGGCTGACTTACAAAAATGATTTTTTTTCAGAATTAAATTTTCTTTAAGAACACGTTTATAAATATAAAGGTTGTTGAACGAACAATAGCAGAAAAAAATTAATAAACTCGAAAAATTTTCAAAGCAACAACAAAAAAATTAGATATTATTGAAAAAATTAATAGATATCTTTCGGGTATGTATAGAGCAATTCACACACATGGAAAGCCCTATTTTTCTTCTATCCATAACAGTTCAAAAATCGACAATCGGTTGAAAAGTTTTTCAGTTACACATGGTTTAGTGAAAAAAGTCCCAAAAAACGTTTTTTGACAATAACTCATGAAAAACAAGTAGAAAAGTTAAATTCGAACTTTCCGAATCTATAAATACCCTCCACAATGCCTTTTTTAAAGGATAGTACATTTTTCAACGTGAACAAAATTAAAAATTTTGATTAGAAATATTTTATTTTGAGTAAAAAATCTTTTTTTTTTGTCATTTTAAAAAGAAAAATTACTAATTTTTTTTTTTAGTGTTAAACTTTTTTCGAGTGTAATGTTATTTGTTACTGTAAAATTATTTTTGAGTGAATGCACGTACGTATGTACACAAAATATTGTCATTTTTGTAAAAAAAAAAAAAAATTTTGAGTGTAAAATTTTTTTTGAGTGTAAAATTTTTTTTCGAGTGTAATTTTTAAGCTACCAATGCACAAGTTTAAAAAGCATTGCTTTAAAACTGAACACGTTTGAAAAGCATTGTTAAGTTACCATTAATGTCATTTAACACGTGGTCTTTACGATGAAACCAATCTGAAAGTCGGGTTTTGCTTATAACTTTTGAACCACTGCACAGTGCCACATTTTGCCAATCTAGCACGACAAAAATCAAAAAAAAAAAGTTCCCGATTTTTATGATTTGTTTGTATGTATTGTAAAACATTCCTAATAACACGGAAATACTCATATAAGAACTATAATTCTATTCGTTATTAAGATGTGGGTGCCTAAAGTTGCATCTTGTAAAATCCTGAAAGTAGTGTTCATTATTTCTCATTAATTAAGTCGATTTTAAACGGTTGTAACTTTTTAACAAAAAAAGATATTTATGCACTCTTTTGTGGTAATTTTAAAGGATATTTAAAGGCTTTAAGTCATATCTTTTCTTCTTTTTTTAAACAATTTTTTCTATTTTTTATTAAATTTTTAACATAATAAAAATTTTTGAAAAGAAAATTATACATTTATTTTTTTTGATGGAATAGAACTTTTGTGTTTGGTCTCTATTGGTCGCCGGACTTTTTCAGATATATTGACCAATATCCATAGTACTTATTTCAATGGCTAACTTTTGCGACCGTCTGCGACGCCGACTACAGTGGGACGATATGAAAACCTTGTTTTTACATATTTTTTAAACATATTTTTAAAAAGTGGGCGTGGCAGTTGTCTGACCGCCCCTTTTTTTTGTGATATTATTTCTTCAGTCCTTGAGAGTATATATACCAAGTTTAAAGAAATTACAACCAAAATTAAAAATGTTTTAAAAAGTGGGCGTGGCCGTTAACTGGCCTCCCATATTTTTCATAATGTTGTTTTTGAAGTCAAAACGAACATTTACACCGAATTTCTAGTCAATATAAATAAAATTGGATTTTTGTCGTCCTAGATTGGCCAAATGTGGCACTGTGCACTGGACCGATTGAGCTGAAATTCAATACCAAACAGACCTGTGGAACGGCAAATATACATGCCAAGTTTCAGTAGTCTCATTATTGTCTTTCGAAAGTTATCGTATTTTTGCCCTTGCCGAAATTTACTCTTTTGATCATAACTTTTGAATAACTGACCCGGTAAATGACCAACATATATGCCAAACTTCAGTAGCCTCTGTAAAGTCTTTTAAAAGTTAGCGTGTTTTCAACGAACAGACAGACGGACGAACGAACATCGCTAGATCGATTTAAATTCGATCGAGGATCATGAATATATATACTTTATGGGGTCCTACACCAATATTTCGATGCGTTACAAACGGAATGACAAACTTATATATACCCTCTATCACTAGAGTGGAGGGTATAAAAATATTAATAAAAAAAAAATTGGATGAAAAAAAAAAATATATATTGATGAAAAAAAATATTGATGAAAAAAAAATATTGATAGAAAAAAAAATTTAAAAAAAAATATTGAAAAAAAATATTGATAAAAAAAATTTATGATGAAAAAAAAATATTGATGAAAAAAAATATTGATGAAAAGAAAATATTGATGAAAAAAAATATTGATTAAAAAAATATTGATGAAAAAAAATGATGAAAAATAATTATATTACGTTTTATTCACTAGCTGGTGAATATTTTTTTATTCCCCATGAGGTGAATTATTTTCAAAGTTACAAACCCAAGTTGCTTTTTGGTTTTAAGAAAATAAAAACAGTAATTATTTTTTTCTATTTTGTTAATCGTTAGCTTATATGGCCAAACTGAGGTGGCGTCATCCAACTTTTTTAAAATTAGACTCTAGCCTAAAAACATTATTATGACGTTTTCCGATTCAGAGACACATTTGTTATAGAAAAATTCTTAGAATCTTCCTACAGAAAAATTTTCAGATTCTGAGAGATATTTTTCATAAAAAATATCTCAGGCTCTGATATAGATTTTTTTAAAGAAAAGTTAAAAACAAAATATAACAAACAACAAAATATAACCTATAACAAATAAAATCATGATCAAAATCAACTTTTCCTATAGAAAAATTCTCAGATTTTAAAGGAATTTTCAAACAGAAAAATTCTCATATTCTTAAAGATTTTTCCACACTCAAAAAAATAAAACTGTAAAGTTAACAATTTTTTTTTAGTTAAGTTGAGTTAACTGGCTTTTTAGCAAATTTTTAGTTAAAATCAGCGTTTTAACTACTTTTTTAGTTAAGTTCAATTTACAAAAATACTATTTTTGTATAAATTTTGAATTAATTTTTTTTGTTGACTTTAAAACTGAGTTAACGAATTTTTACTAATTAATTTGCTGATTTTTCGTAACATGTTTGTAAAGTGAAAAGAGTGATTACTATTTAAGAAATTTCTTGTGTAGCCTCCTATGCAAATCTCATAAGTTCTACTTAAGCTGAACTTAATGCTGTGAAAAAATAGAAAAAAAGTGCAGTATTAGAATTTCTAGTGTTTGGTGAAATAAAAAAAATGTCGACCTAAAAATGTAAAAAAAAAATATTTTGTTAATTTTAGTTTACGAAAAGTAACTAAAAGTTTAGCTGAATTGAACTAATTTTTTTGTAAATATGTACAGAAAAATGTTACTAAATTTTTAGTTAAAGTTACGGTTTTTTTCTACATTTATTCTACGAAAAATCAGCTAAATATTTTTAGTTAAATTAACTAGAAATTTAGTAGGCTCAAAATCAGGTGCTTTTTTAGTTAAATTTAACTAAATTTTTTGCTAACTTTACAGTTTTCTTTTTTTGAGTGCACAACAGTAATTCTAAGATTTATAAATATATTTCAAATCTATAAAAAACTCAGATTCTGCCAAGATTAGCCAATTCTGAGAAAATGACAAATTCTTGGCAGATTCTGAAACATTTAAAAAAAAAAAAAATCTCAGCACCTTGGCTTAAATCTCCTTCGAACGAGATTTCGACCAAACGGTGTTGTATAAAATGGTACAGTACCATATATTCGAAATATCGTTCGAACGAGATTTCACCACAGATGTAAATAGGCCCTTACGATAAAAAAAGTTATAGACATTTTTCACATAGAAAATTTCTTAAAATTTTATATAATTTTTCTATCATGAAATTCTTATATTCTGAGACAAATAAGTATCAAAATATTTTTTAAAGATAATATCTGGAATTCTAAGACATTTTTTTTTTAAATGTTCTCTTAGAATATTTCAAGACAAGTTGTTCGGTTACCGATTTAAGTTTTTCATATTGAGGGCCTATATTTAGGGTGACCATTTTTTTCTGAGCTCAAATTAGTACGCCAAAATTTTTATGTTTATTTTCTAGAAATAACTCTCTAAATTTTTTCTTCTACGGGAAAACAACACTGCTGTTTTTTCACTCAAAAAACTCGGTTACACTAACTAACTTGACCCCAAGTATTTTAAGTAAAAAAACTGTCAAAAACGACTCCAAAAAAACTGTTAAAAAACAACCGCAAAAAAAAACAACTGTTATCGTAATTTTTCAGAAAATTTAGTTGACTTTAAACGACTTCATTTGAAAGTTTTGATCGTTTCACTGCAGAAAATATAACAAAATTCCACAGGTTTTAAGAATAAGAAAACCCCTCAGATTTTGAGAATTTTTTTTTCGTAAGTTTTGACATCTTTTCGTTTAAGAAAACTTCCCAGCTTTTATGCACGTGTTTTTTTTAACGGCCCTGATTTTCTAAGCGCTTTTTGAAATAATCTCTGATGACATTACCTCATCTAAGATCTCAGAATGATTTGAATTCATGCAATTAACGTAATTTTTCTAAAAATATAAAAAATCCATCTTTATAGAAAACGTCAAAGATTTTGTTCGCTATTTTATATAAATTTAGAAAGATCAAAATAACCCCATGCTCAGATACATTTTTGCTTTAAGAAACCTCTTGATTCACTAACTCCAATCTCCTTAGAATTAATTAATTTTAAATTGTCTCATGGTCAGCAGACTTAAGTTATAAAAACAAATTGGACTATGTAAAAATGTTCAAAAATCGGTACAATCAGTACATATTTCAAAAAATCAGTACAAATCAGTACAACGTTTTTTGATCAGTACACGTGATCAAAAATCAGTACATGTACTGATCAAATCAGTACGAATGGTCAGTAGAGCACCCACAAAATGTATGGAATGTGCAAAATTGTATTTTTTATCGCTCCCCGCTCATTTTCGGTTGAGTTGGGATTAAAAAATAATATCTATCCAGAAATTGGAATTCTAGGTTGCAAACAGGCCAAGCAGTTTGAACTTTTGACCTCAAAAATGGGCTAAAAAACCTTTATAGATTAATTTGGCTGTAACTCTTAAAATAAAAGTTTTTCGCAATTAATTTTCATAACAATTTTTTTGTAGAATCAAAATGCAAAGATTTTTCTCTCATACTGTTTTGACCTAAATATGTCCGATCGCGGTGTTTTAAGCGGTTAAAGTCAAAATTTGGGTCTGAACTTTTTTTAAAAAAATTTTCGTAAATTTTTAAATTGGGGAAAATTTGAGCTCCTTGCATAATTCACTAGGGTATTGAATGTAGTTTTCCAAAAAAATTTTTTTTCCAAAAATATATCGACTGTTCCATGAAAAAATCCCAAAGTTCTACTCTGAATCTCATTTTTTACAATTCATCCTCAATATAGGCGAATACTCACTTTGTAATTCCGTGAGTTTCGCACCAAAACATCTGTCTAGGATTTCCCTAAATATATATGGGGTATTCAGTGCCAAATTGGACACTTTGAAAAATTTTTTTTTTACATTTTTTAATTATTTTTAAATTTTTTTAAAACCCATTAAAACCCCCATCCAAGTTTGTTTTCAAATTTTTTTAAATTACCCGTTTCAAAGATATGGAATTTTCAAAAATAAACTATCGTTTTCCGTATTTTTATCATAACAAATTCAAAAATGGTCAACATTTTTTTTTTTTTTTTTTAATTTTTGTTTTTTTATTAAATATTTCTTAAAGTGTTCTAATATGCAATTTTTAAATGATTGCTCTCTTTGTTTTGTTGTTTTCAATCTTTTCTTAAAATTTTTTATTTGATTTTTTTTATTTTTTTTTTTTTTAATTTTTCGTGGTAAACTTAATATTTTGGTAATTAATATATTCAGCGGTTTTTGAATTTTTTTTTTTTTGTTTTCCAATCTTTATTAAAACACTTTAAAGAAAATACTAAAATTTCAACAAATTATTTCGAATTTGGACCATTTTTAAAGAAGTGAAGACAGAAAAAATCGTGTTTTTTTTTTTTAATTCGATATTTTTTGAACGGATTGTCAAAAAAGATGTCAAAATTTATTTGGAATGGGTTTTTAAAGGGTACTAAAAAATTGAAAAAACATAAAATTAAAAATTTTCCAAGCGTCCGATTTGGCATGGAATACCCCATATATACTATGTGAAATCCTAGACTCATCTTTCGATGCGTAAAACAAGCAATGACAAAGTGAGTACACCCTCATAACGTAGTTGGAGGTCAAAAAATTGTGGTTCAGGGTATGATTTTGGCAATTTTTCATGGAAGGGTCGATATATTTTTGCAAAAAAAAATTTTTTGGAAAACTGCATTCAATACCCTATTAAATTATGCAAAGAGCTCAAATTTTCCCCAATTTAAAAATTTACGAGAATTTTTGTAAAAAAAGTTCTGACCCAAATTTCGACTTTAACCGCTTAAAACACCGCGATCGGGCATATTTAGGTCAAAACAGTATGAGAGAAAAATCTTTGCATTTTGATTCTACAAAAAAATTGTTATAAAAGTTAATTGCGAAAAACTTTTATTTTAAGAGTTACAGACAAATTAATCTATAAAGGTTTTTTAGCCCATTTTTGAGGTCAAAAGTTCAAACTGCTTGGCCTGTTTGAAACCTAGAAGTCCAATTTCTGGATAGATATTATTTTTTACTCCCAACTCAACCGAAAATGAGCGGGGAGCGATAAAAAAAAACAATTATGCACATATGGGTGCTCTAATGGTCAGCCTACCTATATTCAAAACCCTCTATCTAAAAAAACACAACTTTTCAGGAGAGCCAAAAAACTGTTTATTTCGCGTATTTTAGAGTAATTAAAATTCGATATTCGACAATATTTTTTTAAATCAACTACTGAATCTGACATATAATTAGTTTTTAAAATTTTGCACTATTGGGGATTTTATGATCGATAGCGGATTTTGTTTCTCAAAAATAGTATATGAATGAAAATTATCAGATAGAGGGTTTTGCATTTTAATAAAAATTAATTATTATGATTTCATTAACGACATGGGTAAATTTTTAACGTGATTTATTAATGATAACGGATTAAAAAAAATTCTTAAATCGCGGTTTTAGTCCACAGGTGCTCATTTTTAAGACAAAAAATTTTTTTTTACCGAATTCATCTCAAAAGTTGACAAACTGTTGAGTATGTTATGTAAAAAATAGTAAAAAAATTAAAAACGCGATTTTGGTCCACAGATGCTAATCAGCATCGCGATTTTTAAGATTAAAATTTTCGTTTCATAATGTACACAAGACATTCAAATTTTGAGAATATTTTTCAAAAAAGTCAAACAAGATTTTTCAGAAAAAATTAGCATCAGTGGACCAAAATCGTGGTTCTGGAATTTTGTGGACAAATTTATGTTCAACATGAAAAATTTAATGCATAATGAAAGTACTCAAAAAAAATATTTATAAATTAATTATTTGGAAAGATAGAGGGTTATGTATTTATGCATTTAGAAAACCTGAAATGCAAATAAAATAGCAAAAAAAAATTTTTTTTGCTCTGAATTTGACAACATAGATGAGGGCCGTTTTACTGAATATTTTTCTATCAAAAAGTCATTTTCGTGAAAATGGAAGATAGAGGGTTTTGAATATAGGCCCTCAATATACAATTTCTTTGATTCTGGAAAGTAAGTATCAAAAAGTATTCAAAATGGCATCAGCACAAAGGTGGACCTTATTTTGATTTTTTTTTTTTTTTTGATTTTTCAAAATCGTATCCCAATTTTGTGTAAGGTTAGGGTTAAAAAAATCACATAAGTTCGATCGGTTGAAAAACGAAATTGGTGCAAAATGGAAAGAAAAAATTCATATGTCTTGGGATACATCATATTTATTAATTTTAATGCTCTGAACGCGAACATCAAAAAAAAATATTAAAATTGGTCTAACGGTTTTCGAGATATTGCTATTTGAAATTTGTAAAAATGGCAGTTTTTTCCTACGTTTCAGAATTGTTTAAAAAATGTAAAATTTATATTCTTTGACACTTTCATAGAGCTTGAGATGAATTTTTATTTAAACTTAATTTGAGCCAAATCAGATAATTTTAACCGGTGGCGTCTTTCAGACAAAATCAATCAAAATCGCAAAATCCGGAAATTTATTCGAAGGCGATACGACTTAAAAATATCGCTTTTGGCTCAAATTATGTTAAAATGAAAGTTCGTCTCAAGCTCTATGAAAGTGTCAAAGAACCTTTTTTGAGCTTGAGTCTTGACCGACTTTAATTTTTTAGTTAAATTGAACTAGTTCATTTATGAATGGCACAACTCTAGACTGCAGTGTAGTTTAACCAAATACAACTACATTTTAAGTTTCTTAAATTGAAAAAAAAAATCATATAATAACTGATTCGATTTCAATATTTTTTAATTATAAATAGCAAAACTCATTTCTACAATCGCTAAAGAATTGCAACCAACATAATTATGTATTTGCTAAAACACATTTTTATTTTGCCCCACTGTAAGTTAGTTAATTTTTTATAACTTTTTTATACCCTCCACTCTAGTGATATATATAAGTTTGTCATTCCGTTTGTAACACATCGAAATATTGGTCTACGACCCCATAAAGTATATATATTCATGATCCTTGATCGATTTTAAGTCGATCTAGCGATGTCCGTCCGTCCGTATGTCTGTAGAAAACACGCTCACTTTTGAAAGGCTTTACAGAGGCTACTGAAGTTTGGCATATATGTTTGTCATTTACCTGGTCAGGTTGGTATTGCAATCCAGCCAAATCGGTCCAGTGGTTCAAAAGTTATGAGCAAAAGAGTAAATTTCGGACAGGGTTTTTCACGAATTTACGAGATAAAAAACACTATAACTTTTGAAAGACAATAATGAGACTGCTGAAACGTGACATGTATCTTTGCCGTTCCCCGGGTCTGTTCGGTGTTGAATTTCAGCTCAATCGGTCAAGTGGTTCAAAAGTTATAAGCAAAACCCCGAATTTCAGATTGGGTTCATCTTAAATCCCACATGTTAAACAAGTTTAAAAAGCATTGGTGGTTACTTAGCAATGCTTTTAAAACTTGTTTAGTTTTAAAGCAATGCTTTTTAAACTTGTTTAGATTAAAAAGCATTGGTAACTTAAAAATTACACTCGAAAAAAATTTTACACTCAAAAAAAATTTTACACTCAAAAAAAATTGAGTTTTTTTTTTTTTTTAAATTTCTATATTTTGTGTACTTACGTACGAGCATTCACTCAGAAATATTTTTAAAGTAAAAAAAAACATTACACTCGAAAAAGTTTTACAATAAAAAAATTAGTAATTTTTCTTTTTTTTTTTAATGACAAAAATAGAGTTTTTTACTCAAAATAAAGTATTTCTTTTAAAATTGTTAATTCTTTCACGTTAAAAATGTACTATCTATTAAAAAAGGCATTGTGGAGGGTATTCATAGATTCGGCAAAGTCGAATTTAACTTTTCTACTTGTTTTTCTTCTAATAAGTTCTATAAACATTAAATCAATTTATATATTAATTTTTCAAGGTTTATTTACCTTTAAAAAGAAAGGTAATGGCCTTGCTTCCTTATCAATAAAACTATATGGATTTAGAATATTACCATAAATTTTTGTTAAATTAACTAAAAAAATTTGTAGATTAGGTTTCACAAAAATACTTAAAAACATAATCTTATATTACCTAATCAAAATGTGATCTATGAATAAGATTGTGAGGATTTTCTTTTTTTATTCATAGTTCATATGAATGCATTTTTGAAGATCATTTTTAAAATCTCTTATATTTTTTTAAAACATCTCTTATATTCTTAATAACCGTAAACTGTTTACGTGTAATATTCACTAACTTGCTTCATTTGTTTCTACAAATTCTGTTTTTTTTAGAGGTTCACAACTTTGATTTGGTAATACTGCTTTATTTGACAACCGATTTAACAGCTGATGATTGGTTTTTGTTAAGTATGGTTTGACATTTTATCCTGCAAAGACTTACTGAAGAGCAACGTACGCAAATTGTTGAAATTTTCTATCAAAAAATGGTTCTGTTTATCAAACTTGAACTTTATTCAAAGATCCTGTTAATTGGCTACAAAAATAATTTGATTTAACCCCATTGAACTATTTTCTTTGGGGATATGTAAAGTCACTCGTCTATTCCGATAAATTAGAGATAATTAAACACCTGGAAATCAACATTCGGCGAGTTATTGGTGAAATTCAAAATTTGGCTGCAAATTCAGTGAAAATTGTGTGAAAATAGAGGTTCAGATTACTCCATGTACGAGCCATTCGAGGTGGCGATATGGCCCCAAATCATTTTTAAACATAAATGTCATAAAATTATCTATCCAATAAAGTCAGTTTGATTGATATTGAAAATATTTTTCCTTTCTTTATTTTAATTTAAAGTTCGGTAACACTAAAAAAAACACCCTATATAAACTATTTAAATTTATTTTATTCAAATTTAATTAGTTTTTATTTTGCTTTTAATGATTTTTTTTTATTTTCACATGATTTTGAAAACAAAATGTTAATAAATTGTTTAATGTCTTACACTATTTGCAAACACGAAACGTTATAAATTCAAATGAAAATTTAATTATTTTTTAGTTAAATTGTAGTTATAATTAGGCAATAAAAAGCTGAGTAACAAACCAAATAACGATTGTTGGGTAATAAATTTTTTATACAAAAATAATATTTTGATTAAAAATATTTTTTTTTAACTCATATCTAAACAGCCCATATAAATCAGATTGTTTTTCAAGTATGAGGAAGTAAACTTAATCCTATTATTTGTAGTAGGGAATTAAATAGAAAATGTGATAGGCATTTTTTAAAATTAAAACATAATAAATCTTAAATGGTATTATGCGATCATACAAACTACTTTTATAAATATTATGCGATAATCTATAGAAAGTATTAACACTAGTTTACAAAGGTTTTTTTGAATGGGCTTCTCAGAACATGAGTCTTTTTTAGTTTTTGCAGTCTCAATTATATGTCCGGAATCCGGATCCATTAAAACTCTCTACAACAAAAATTTACTTCGATGTTTTTTTGTTCAAGGTTGGGTGCTAATAGCTTTTGAATACAAATACCCGTTAAGTACTTAATTCCAATTCAATTTAAAACCCAACTCCAGTTAAAAACAAGTAAGAAAATTATAGTCGGTCAAGACCGACCATATAATACCCTACACCAGAGTTTCCCGGAAAATGGGTCCCAAGTTCAAACATGGACTGATTAAATCTTTATTTTGCAAAATCTTTAATAAGTGTAAAAAGCACTCACAAATCAAATTTGAGTGGAATAGGCTTCTTTTTGTTGACAATAAACCGCTTCAACTGAATATCAGGAGAAATTTTCACATAGGACCTAAGTCCAAAAATGGTCCGATGATAATCAGATTTGATACGGTTATTAAAGTACGCGTTTAACATACACAAACAGAATTTTAACTAAATATTTTCTATTTTCATGAAATTTGAGAGATTTATGTGAAAATCGGGAAGGTGGTTTGTGTGGGAGCTACAAGAAGAACTGGTCCGATTTCTTTAAAATTCGGAATGGTGATTTGTGTGGATGAAACATGATTACCTGTCAAATTTCAAAAATATACCTATTAAAATGCAGCTATTAGAGTCATTTGAGCCAAAACTAAAAAGGACCTTTGTATGGGGGCTAGGTCTAAATATGGACCGATTTTTTCCAATTTCAATTGGCTTCGTCCTTGGGACAAAAGAGGCTTAAATTTTTAAATTTCAAGTGGATATGGACAGACAGTCGGACGTACAGACGGACGGACGGACGGACATCGCTAAATCGACTCAAAAAGTGATTCTTAGTCGATCGGTATACTTAAAAGTGGGTTTAGGACCAATATTTCGGGTTGTTACAAACATCAGCACAAACTCATTATACCCTGTACCACAGTGTGGTGTAGGGTATAACAAGTAAGAAAATTATAGTCGGTCAAGACCGACCATATAATACCCTACACCAGTTTTTTCCGGAAAATGGGTCCCAAGTCCAAACATGGACCAACTAGATCTATATTTCGTTAGATTTTTAATTACTATTGAAAACATACACAAACGAAGTTTGAGTGAAATTTTCTTAATTTTATTGCCAATAGACCGATTATACTGAATATCGGGCTAAATTTTTATGTGGGTCTAAGTTCAAAAATGGTACAATTATATTCAGAATTGATAATACCACTAAGCACACGTTTAACACCTACAAACAAAATTTTGATGAAATATTTACAATTTTCATGAATTTTGAGAGATTTATGTGAATATCGGGAGGGTGGTTTGTATGGGGACTACAAAAAGAACTGGTCCGATTTCTATAAAATTAAAAACATCAGCACAAACTCATTATACCCTGTACCACATAGTGGTGTATCGCAAGATAATTTTTTTATGGAAAAACTTGAGATTTTTTTTTTAAATATTGTATTTATTCGGCCTTTAAGGGTACTTTCCACTATCACACCTTTCCATTATACACATCAAAATTTACCAACTTCCTAAAGATTTTTAAATTCTTTTTTGATTGAAACCTAGTCGTATCTAATAAGTAGGGATGAGATTTTCATGCACTAAAAAAACGAAAATATGCGCTTAAAATATGCACTAAAAAATTCAAAATATGCGCTAAAAAACCTAAAAATATGCACTAAAAAATAAAATGTGAGCAATAAAAGTCTTGTTTTCATTCGAAAAACTTCTTTAAAAAGCAAAAAGTAACACCGGGCTTAAATATTAACATTTAAAACTTTATATAACCAGAATTTTTTTGGAAATTATGACAATCTATAAAAAAATTAAAAAGAAAAAAATTATTTTTGTTATTTTCATAATAAATTTTTAAAATTTAAAATATTTTTTGAAACAAATAAATTTCAATTTGTGTTTTTGCTAATTTATATCAAAATATGCAAAAATATGCACTTAAAAGTTGGGAATATGCACAATATATGTACTTAAAACCGAAATATGCAAAAATATGCATTTTAACCAAAATATGCAAAAATATGCAAAAACAAATCGATGCCATTTTAAAGTAAATTTCTTGATTCGGAAAGATAATTGGTCAACATCGTTTTTAGACTATCGACAAAAAACATGCATTTGCATGGAAATCTCATCCCTACTAATAAGTGAACAATTTCTGGCCAAATTTTTTAAAAAAATATTTCGCTAAATTGGTGAAATTACGCTTGTATAATGGAAATGTGTGATAGTGAAAAGTAGCCTTTATATATGTGTATATATTCGATTAGAGTTTTATTCTAGCTCGGGGCCCAAAAATATTTCTATTTATGATATTGTCATAATAGAGTATTTTTAATTTATTGCTTTAAAAAAGTTACTCATCTCAAAGTATATCTGTACTGATCAGTTTCATCCCCACTAAGGAATCTTCAGCAGATTTTAGAGAATCATTGTTGGTCAATCAAATATCAAACCAGACATAATATTTCATATATTTCACAAGTTAAATGAGAAATACTATTATGAAGGTCCAAAATCTGTTTACCAACAAATTTTTTTTTTTTTAATTTCTTGAACGTATGAAAATCCCGTCATTTTTGGAAGTTATTGACAAATTTAAAATTGCGATATCTTGAAAACCACTCGGCGGATTTCTGAATTTTTTTGATATTCATATTAAGCATGCCAAAGTTAATAAAAATAATGTATCGCAAGATAATTTTTTATTTTTGAAAATCTAAAAATTTTTTTTTAAATCAAAAATGTTGCCCGAAGGGGGGAGCAATAGGTAGAAATGATCGGATTTGGCTTAAATTATGAAAGACTGTATCAAGCTCTAACAAAGAGTAAAGGGAAAGAAATTTTTAATTTGTTTTTCAAATTTCAGGTCATATGGCCCCTCATCGGGGTCAAAGTTAGACGTAAAAGGGTAAAAATCCCCAAAAAGCCTTAAAACTACTCTAGAAACGCCCTTGACGGGGTGCAATGTGAGACTGACCTCCACCGATTTTCAGCCCCAAACATTTTTTCTGAACTAAACCTAACCTCTATCTCCATTTCCTAAGGGGTCCGATTTGACAAAAAAGTCAACAAAGTTTTTTATTTAAAAAAAAAAGTCAAAAAGTTTTTGATTTTTAAAAAATTATCAAAAAAAAAATTTTTTATATTTTTTTGTCGAAAGATTGAAGATTAGCTATCTAACACTCTTCAGACAAATTTTGCTAACAACAACCCGTTCAAAAGATATCGAATTTTTAAAAATTGGTAGCTTGCAAAAAATTTTAAAAAATAGTAATAATCGTTATCCCACGATCCTACTGGGCTAAAAATTTGTAGAATCGATAGAAGTTTTACACAAAAAAATCGAAGAGTACATACATTTTCAAAAATGAGATTTAAATTTTAAAATTTAAAAATCGAATACTAGAGGACTTTTAAGATTTTTTTTAATTTTTTTTTTTTGAAAGTAAAAAAACAAAAATTTTGAAAAAAAATTGCAATTTAGACCATTATTGAAGAAGTTACGAGTAAAAGAAGTTTGAGTAAAGGAGCAAACTACCAATTTTTAAAAATTCGATTTCTTTTGAACGAGTCATTAAAAAAAATCTGAAAATTTACCACGAAGGAGCTTTCGAAGGGTACTAAAAACTGTCAGCAATTTGGGAAAATCTAAAAAAAAAAATATTCAAAGTGTCCGATTTGACATGGAATGCCCCATATTCAAATGTTATGAACGAAAATGTAAAGACGCCTCGAACATTTTCGTACATTCAACATAACCTAAAAAAAAAAAAAATCGCGGACTTTTTTTTACTTCTACTTTTTTTCTCAAATGTAATTTTGTTTTTAAATAAAGTTTTTTGCAAGATTATTTAGATTGCGAGGAGTATCAATATATTTTGCAATACAGTTGTTTTTATACCCTCCACTTAGTGATAGAGGGTATATATAAGTTTGTCATTCCGTTTGTAACTCATCGAAATATTGGTCTGGGACCCCATTAAGTATATATATTCATGATCCCCGATCGATTTTACCACATTCTAGCGATGTTCGTCTGTCCGTCTGTCTGTGGAAATGGTGATCACGACCAAAATACTACACGGATATGGCTGAAACTTAACACATTTATTCTCCTGAGAAGTTTGGTATTGCATTTGAGCGATATCGGTTCAGCGGTTTAAAAGTTATGAACGAAAATGTAAGGACACCTCCAAAAATTTTGTACATTCAACATAACCTAAAAATACAAAATGCTTTAATTCGGCTGCTGGTTGACATATGTGAACATAATTGAACACCAAATGGTATTTAAACACGTACGAACATATTTTTTGACAAAAAAAGAAAAAAATCGCGGATTTTTTTTTTACCAAAAATTTTTTTTCGCGGAAATTTTTTTTAAATTTTTTTTTTTTTCCTTTTAAAAAAAGTTTTATGCAATAATCTTTTTGAAATTGTGGAGGGTATCACTACATTCGGCAAAGCCGAATTTAACTTTTTTACTTGTTTTAGTATTTTTTTTGTTTCTTTCATTTTTCGAAAATTCAAACAAAACTTTGATCTTCGGACTCCACGGGTTCATTTAATCATATTGGCCTCAAATTTTTACGACATCATTTTTAGGCATAGTAGAATAATCATTTGGAAATCTACACCTTTTCCAATTGAAATTCAGAAAAGATCAATTGTAATTCAGAAATCTCAATTGAAATTCAGAAAAGCACAATTGAAATTCAGAAATCGTAATTGAAATTCAGAAAAGCCCAATTGAAATTCAGAAATCACAATTGAAATTCAGAAAAGCCCAATTGAAATTCAGAAATCACAATTGAAATTCAGAAAAGCCCAATTGAAATTCAGAAATCACAATTGAAATTCAGAAAAGCACAATTGAAATTCAGAAAAGATCAATTGAAATTCAGAAAAGCCCAATTGAAATTCAGAAAAGCACAATTGAAATTCAGAAAAGCCCAATTGAAATTCAGAAAAGCACAATTGAAATTCAGAAAACCCCAATTGAAATTCAGAAAAGCACAATTGAAATTCAGAAAAGCACAATTGAAATTCAGAAATCGTAATTGAAATTCAGAAAAGCCCAATTGAAATTCAGAAAAGCACAATTGAAATTCAGAAATGCCCAATTGAAATTCAGAAAAGCATAATTGAAATTCAGAAATCGTAATTGAAATTCAGAAATCGTAATTGAAATTCAGAAAAGCCCAATTGAAATTCAGAAAATCACAATTGAAATTCAGAAAATCACAATTGAAATTCAGAAAAGCCCAATTGAAATTCAGAAAAGCACAATTGAAATTCAGAAAAGCACAATTGAAATTCAGAAAATCACAATTGAAATTCAGAAAATCACAATTGAAATTCAGAAAAGCACAATTGAAATTCAGAAAATCACAATTGAAATTCAGAATAGCCCAATTGAAATTCAGAAAATCACAATTGAAATTCAGAAAAGCCCAATTGAAATTCAGAAAATCACAATTGAAATTCAGAAAAGCCCAATTGAAATTCAGAAATCGTAATTGAAATTCAGAAAAGCCCAATTGAAATTCAGAAAAGCACAATTGAAATTCAGAAAAGCACAATTGAAATTCAGAAAAGCCCAATTGAAATTCAGAAAAGACCAATTGAAATTCAGAAATCGTAATTGAAATTCAGAAAAGCCCAATTGAAATTCAGAAAATCACAATTGAAATTCAGAAAATCACAATTGAAATTCAGAAAAGCACAATTGAAATTCAGAAAAGCACAATTGAAATTCAGAAAAGCACAATTGAAATTCAGAAAATCACAATTGAAATTCAGAAAATCACAATTGAAATTCAGAAAAGCCCAATTGAAATTCAGAAAAACACAATTGAAATTCAGAAAAGATCAATTGAAATTCAGAATATCACAATTGAAATTCAGAAAAGCCCAATTGAAATTCAGAAATCACAATTGAAATTCAGAAATCACAATTGAAATTCAGAAAATGTAAACAAACCAATTATTAGTCACCACTACAAACATAGACACATTATGCAAATGCAGTACAGAAATGTGTATATGAGAGTATCTAACTTTATTCTCTTGCTACGTATTGTAGAGAGCAGACAGACAATACACTCATAAAATGCTTAAGGTAACATTAAGTGAAACTGACTTTTTATTATTTTTCTTTAAAACTAATTTTTCATTAATGCATTTGTCAAGGTAGAGTAAATATTTTTGTTCACTATATTAATTAATTTACAAAAAATAATAAAAATTCAGTTAAACTAAATTTTAACTACAACATTCTATGAGTGTATTATTGTCTGTCTGCTCTCTACAATACGTAGCAAGAGAATAAATTTAATTACTCTCATAGTTGTACAGCATTTGTTTAATGTGTCTATGTAGTGGTGACTCATAATTGGTTTGTTTACATTTTCTGAATTTCAATTGTGATTTCTGAATTTCAATTGGTCTTTTCTGAATTTCAATTATGATTTCTGAATTTCAATTGGGCTTTTCTGAATTTCAATTGTGATTTTCTGAATTTCAATTGGGCTTTTCTGAATTTCAATTGTGATTTTCTGAATTTCAATTGTGATTTTCTGAATTTCAATTGTGCTTTTCTGAATTTCAATTGTGCTTTTCTGAATTTCAATTGGGCTTTTCTGAATTTCAATTGTGATTTTCTGAATTTCAATTGTGATTTTCTGAATTTCAATTGGGCTTTTCTGAATTTCAATTACGATTTCTGAATTTCAATTGGTCTTTTCTGAATTTCAATTGGGCTTTTCTGAATTTCAATTGTGCTTTTCTGAATTTCAATTGTGCTTTTCTGAATTTCAATTGGGCTTTTCTGAATTTCAATTACGATTTCTGAATTTCAATTGGGCTTTTCTGAATTTCAATTGTGATTTTCTGAATTTCAATTGGGCTTTTCTGAATTTCAATTGTGATTTTCTGAATTTCAATTGGGCTATTCTGAATTTCAATTGTGATTTTCTGAATTTCAATTGGGCTTTTCTGAATTTCAATTGTGATTTTCTGAATTTCAATTGTGATTTTCTGAATTTCAATTGTGCTTTTCTGAATTTCAATTGTGCTTTTCTGAATTTCAATTGGGCTTTTCTGAATTTCAATTGTGCTTTTCTGAATTTCAATTGGGCTTTTCTGAATTTCAATTGTGATTTTCTGAATTTCAATTGTGATTTTCTGAATTTCAATTGGGCTTTTCTGAATTTCAATTACGATTTCTGAATTTCAATTACGATTTCTGAATTTCAATTATGCTTTTCTGAATTTCAATTGGACATTTCTGAATTTCAATTGTGCTTTTCTGAATTTCAATTGGGCTTTTCTGAATTTCAATTACGATTTCTGAATTTCAATTGTGCTTTTCTGAATTTCAATTGTGCTTTTCTGAATTTCAATTGGGGTTTTCTGAATTTCAATTGTGCTTTTCTGAATTTCAATTGGGCTTTTCTGAATTTCAATTGTGCTTTTCTGAATTTCAATTGGGCTTTTCTGAATTTCAATTGATCTTTTCTGAATTTCAATTGTGCTTTTCTGAATTTCAATTGTGATTTCTGAATTTCAATTGGGCTTTTCTGAATTTCAATTGTGATTTCTGAATTTCAATTGGGCTTTTCTGAATTTCAATTATGATTTCTGAATTTCAATTGGGCTATTCTGAATTTCAATTGGGATTTCTGAATTTCAATTGTGATTTCTGAATTACAATTGATCTTTTCTGAATTTCAATTGGAAAAGGTGTAGTGCGACATGTCAGGTGACCTATCAAATACCGATCACTTTTCCTGCAGGGATTTCGTTAAGGTTTGTGTAGGTACTTTTTAAAGCATTTCGCTCAGAAGTGGTTCGTTTGCACTTTTTATACCCTACGCCACTCTGTGGTACAGGGTATAATGAGTTTGTGCTGATGTTTGTAATTACCCGAAATATTGGTCCTAGACCTACCTTCAAGTATACCGATCGCATCAGAATTACTTTTTGAGTCGATTTAGCGATTCCGTCCGTCCGTCCATTTATCGGTTTAAGTACGATACAGGTCGCAATTGTTCATCAATTGACTTGAAATTTGAAACTTAAGCATCTTTTGGTCCAAGGACGAAGCCTATTGAAATTGGGGAAAATTGGTCCATGTTAAGACCTAGCCCCCATACAAACGCCCCCTTTGGATTCGGCTTAAATGACTCTTATAACCGTATTAAAATAGATATCGCGTTTAAATTCACCAGGTAATCAAATTTTGTATGCACAAATCACCATTCCAAATTTCAAAGGAATCGGGTTAGTCCTTCTGGTAGTCCCCATACAAACCACCTTCCCGATATTCACATAATTCCCTCAAAATTCATAAAAATGGAAATATTTTATAAAAATTTTATTTTTAGGTGTTAAACGTGTACTTCGGTAACCAAGTCCAATCGGAATATAATTGGACCATTTTTGGACTTAGTCCCCCATATAAAAATTTCGACCGATATTCAGTTAAATTGGTTTATTGACAAAAAAATAAACCAATTCCACTAAAATTTGATCTGTGTGTGTTTTCTGCACTAAATAAAGATCTAACAAAAGACAGATACAATTGGTCCATGTTTGGACTTGGGACCCATTTTCCGGAAAACACTGGTGTAGGGTATCATATGGTCGGTCTTGACCGACTATAACTTTCTTACTTGTTTTTTGCTGGGAATTTAAATTAATATAGCACACAATTTAGTTAAACTTTAGCGCCATTAAGTGGAAATAATAGTTAATTAATTAACTGTCACCAGATGATGTTCTTATATATTTAACTACACCTGCTTATATTAAAAAAAATAGATTAATTTAACAACTTTTTATGAATAAAAACTTGTTTATATGCAAAAACCTTTCTATTTAGATTAATAAAATTGTTTGAATTTTTGTTTATTAAACACAAATTTATGCAGATATATTTTTAAAAAAATATTTTCTATCAATTTATAAAGTTAAAAAATATTGATTATCTTAATATTTGCTTGTTTGTTTCGTTACCTTAGCCATTATGATTTATTCTTATTTGGAAAATTTGTATTTTCTATATATTTTTTTGATAAGAAAAATTTACAACTAACTAGAAAATACTGTAACTGTAGAATCATAAACAATGGGAAATATGAATAAAAATGTTGGTGTAGGGTATAAATATTATTTAATAATAAACAAAATTCGGGGATTTTTGATTAAGTTTTTTTGGCAAAATTTTGTCTGTAGACTAAAAATACTTTAAAAAATAATAATAATATTTACAACATAAATAAATTGTCGCGCGACACTGGCAAAATAATCGCGCCATATCTTTATTATTCAAACCTTATGATGCCTTAAATTATGCGTGTGATGAAATTTGAAACATACACTGAAAGAATTTTTTTTTTCTTATCATTAATATAATGAAATGATTCATTAGAATTAGCAAGGACAATTGATGATTCATTTCGTATTTTTAATAACTATCGTTATAAATGTTATGAAATGTTTTATTATTAATATCTAACGATATAAAGTGATGAAACTGTTTCATCAATTTGATAAAACTTGTTGTTATCAGTTTAAGTTTGTCTAAACAATATGTCAATTGTTTGAACATGGAGTTAATGTCATTGATATGTAATATTTATATTATTATTCTTTTGCATCGCCGCAGAAAATTATCATTATGGAAAATTTTACAATGGAATAATTTTAAACTTGCATTCATACTTATCGCTATGTACTATTTAATTATATATTTATTATTACTTTACAAAACAAAGACATAAGAGATTCTATTTTAAAGTTTCAACAGTTTCTAGAAAATAATATACAGTGGATGGAACGTAGACGTACCAGCAATAATCTTTGTCTACACCCTTCGATCAAAGTGTTGGGTTTTCGGAAAATTTGCACCAAAAAATTTTGATTTTTGAAAAATAAATATATACATTTTTTTTTTTTTTAGATTTTCCCAATTTGTTTACAGTTTTTAGTACCCTTCGAAAAGTCCTTCGTGGTAAATTTTCAGATTTTTTTGAATCTGAAAATTGGTAGTTTGTTCCTTTACTCAAACTTCTTTTACTCATAACTTCTTCAATAATGGTACAAATTTCAATTTTTTTTTTTCAAAATTTTTGTTTTTTTACGTACTTTTAAAAAAAATCTAAAAAAATTCTTAAAAGCGCTCTAGTATGCGATTTTTAATTTTTAAAATTTAAATCTCATTTTTGAAAATGTTTGTACTCTTCGATTTTTTTGAAATTTTTTTGTGTAAAACTTCTATCGATTCTACAAATTTTTTGCCCAGGAGGATCGTGGGATAACGATTATTACTATTTTTTTAAATTTTTTGAAAAAAATTTATTGTAATTTTCCAAACTTAAAATCATTTCTACTGCTCCAATGGTGCGTCTTAGAGGGGTCATATTTAAGACCGACCCCCAATAATTTTTACGTCTTAACATTTCTTTGGAACAAACTAATACCCTATTTCCAATTTCTAAGGAAGCTCCCACACAAAACGACATTTTTTAAAATTTGCTCCAACCGCTCTAACTGCCCTAATAATGCCCTTAGAGCAAAAAAAATCTATGACCGACCCACAATATTTTTTTTATCCAAACATTTTCTCAGAACACACCTACCCTCTATCTTTAACTGTTAAGTCGGTCCCCATACAATTTTATTTTTTGTAAATTTGTTTTATTTAATCAGCTTCTACTGGTTCTAATGGTTCGTCCGAAAGGGGTCATTGGTGAGACCGACCCCCATTTATTTTTACCCTATAACATTTTTTTAAAACATACCTACGCCCTATCTCTACTCCCTAAGTAGGCTCCCATACAAATAACAGTTGGAACAAATTTTATAAAAATGTAATTTTGTATGGGATCCTACTTAGGGAGTGGAGATAGGGCGTAGGTATGTTTTAAAAAAATGCGCTTTTAAGAATTTTTTGGGATTTTTTTTAGAAAGTACGTAAAAAAGCAAAAATTTTGAAAAAAAAAATTTGAAATTTGGACCATTATTGAAGAAGTTATGATTAAAAGAAGTTTGAGTAAAGAAACAAATTGATATCTTTTGAACGGGTCATCAAAAAAATCTGAAAATTTACCACGAAGGAGTTTTCGAAGGGTACTAAAAACTGTAAACAAATTGGGAAAATCTAAAAAAAAGTTTTTCAAAGTGTCCGATTTGAAAATGGAATGCCCCATATACTTTATGGGGTCCCAGACCGGTATTTCGATTAGTTACAAACGGAATGACAAACGTATATATGAGGCATTCCACACCAAATGTCCCGTTACAGAAAAAAAATGTGTCCCGTAAATTTCTGAATAGGTTGTTTGCGTTTTTGGTTTTGCAAATTTTCAAAAACTGGGCTTAGGCGTGGTCAAATATTGGAAAAATGGTAAAATTTGTGGCGAGTTGCCTTGATTAAATATTTATCACATTACAACGGAATGCACCACAATCTCAAAAATTTACATTCTTATACAGAGGCGTATGAGAAATATTTATGCAATTAATATTACTCATTCGCAACGTTACAACAAGAAAATTGACTTTTTAAAAAATGGAAAATTTCAGAACGGGTTCTCAAAATTTTCCAAAAAAAAAAATTTAATCGATAGCCCATACAAAACTATATAAGAATGTAAAATTTTGAGATTGTGGTGCATTCCGTTTTAATGCGATAAATATTTAATCAAGGCAACTCGCCACAAATTTGACCATTTTTCCAATATTTGATCATGCCTCCTAAGCCCAGTTTTTGAAAAATTGAAAAACCATACAACCTATTCAGAAGTTTACGGTACACGTGTTTTTTTTATCGCTGGACATTTGGTGTGGAATGCCTCATACGCATTATCACCAAAATAAGCTTAAATATGCCATTTTAATGCAAATTTCTTGATTCGTAAAAATAATTGGTTGTGGTTTTTAGACTATTAACAAAAAACATGCATTAACATGGAAATCACATCCTTATTACGAAAAATTAATTTTGTTGGGATAAACCAATCCGCTTTAAAATTGACTTCGGAAAAAATTTAGGGCCGTTGGGTTTCTACTCTAAAATTTTTAATTTTTTGTTTTGACAAGCAAGGATTTTAGTTGAGATGTTACTTTTAAAATACTTATTCACAAAAAATATTATTACTTTTTGTGACATCCTTATCGTGTTCTAAAATGTATCAAAAATCAGCAAAAAATGCGTTTTATACCTTTTTCCCAAATTTTATTTAGTATCACAAAATATTACTTTTGTCGAATTTCGTCGATTGCCTGGCAAATTATAGTTCGTTTTGGTCTAAAAACTCTATGTTTAAATTTTTAGTCAAATCAAACAATTTAAACCAGTGCCGACATGGAGGGTTAAAGTTTGGGCATAAAAAAAAAATTTGGTTTGTACGAAACACTTTAACTCTCCAGCGGCACGGGTTAAAATTGTCCGATTTGGCTAAAAATTTAGACAGAGTTTTTAGATCAAAACGAGCAACAAACTAATAAAAAAAATATTAATAATTATTTTTTCGAAGTCAGTTTTTAGTGTTCATCCCACCAAAATGATTTCATTAGTCGTTAATAAGCTAAATCAAGTAAAATAATAAAAACAAAAAATTAAAAAATCTAAAAAAAATTTGGTTTGTATGGTAAAAAAACTATGGGTAAAACCTTAAACCCCCCACTCAGAAAATTATGTAAGTTACTACATGTTAGTTGTTTGTATATTTTACAGTAGTTAGTTGTTTTCAACTACAAAGTCAGTTGTTTTTGTATGAAAAATATCAAACAACTATTTCAGTTAGTTATTTTAAGTCGTTTTTTTGAATAACTAACAAAAAAGTACTGTAATGTAGTAACAGTTATTTAAAGTAGTTAATTTTATTTTTTTATCTCTGAAAAATTTTCAAAATTTTTTCCAAAAAAATAAAAATTAATTTTCGTTTTTTTTTTATTTTTCACAACTTTAAAAAAAAACTGAAAAAATTTGGTCTTAAATTTTTTTTTCTGAAAAATTTTTTGAAAAAAAATTATATATTGTTTATTTTTACTACATTTTAGTTGTTTTGACTACAAATGTAAGTAATTTTTACTACATAAGTCAGTTGTTTTTGTCAGTTAAAATAACTAACATTGTTAGTTGATTTAACTGAAAAAGTAGTTGACCCCAAAACAACTTACAAAGTAGTTATTTTAACTGACATTTTCAGTTGATTTTACTAACATAATTTTTTGAGTGCCCTTCCCCCTAAGACACTTGTTAATTTTGTCCGATTTGGCTAAAAATTTAAATAGAGAGTTTTTAGACCAAAACGAACCATACTAATAATGGGACAAATTTAGCTTCTTGAAAATGGGAAAGTTCCGAACAAAGTAAAATAATTTTTTAACTTAAAATATTAGTAAATATTTGGACATTACTGAAAACGTATTTTTATAATAAAAAAACCTTTTTTTTTTGTTCTTCCAAAATTTAAAAAAAAAAATCGAACTTTTCGAATCGGAATGGGATGAAACCAAAAGCAAATGAAAGTTGACATAACAACAGTCAAGGTATTTTTTTAGTTTATTGCTAAATTTTTTAAAACGCATTTGAAGTTGGTGGTTTTAAGACATTTAGAATTTTTGTATACTAAATATGTCCTACTTTAGGGGCCCCTGGTGGTGCAACAAGCACATGTGGGGTCCAGCGTCGAAATTACGTTAGCTATAACCGGTATGAATTTCGCTGCAATCGGTCCAGTACTTACTGAATGGCCGTATTATTAAAAAAGCTACAGTGCAACGTTGCGTATGATTTTTATTTAAAGGCAATTACAAAATGAAGTATACGCCTCTTATACTGTTTTCAAGCAATTATAATTATGTATGTATAATAATAGTTTACTAACTTCAAACGCGTGTAAAAGAAATCTAGCACTAACTAAAAAAATGCTTGGAGGGTTTTGTTATGGAAAATGTCAACTTTCATTTACTTTTGGTTTCATCCCATTCCGATTTTAGTTGTTGCACTGTGATATTAACTAATATTTTAAGCAAAAACAAAATTAGTCAAAAAAGGAACCTAAAGATATTGCCCTAAAGGTACAATATTTGTTTTAAAATAATACAAACCCTAAAAAAATGAGTCCAGTTTCCTACTATAAATTGGGTAAATTTCAACAAATTCAAAAAATTTACTACTATAAATTGAGTAAATTTCCAATATTTTAAAGTAGAATTACGCATTTTGTGTAAATTTACCCAATTTATAGTAGGAAACTGAAATCATTTTAATTATAGTGTACAATACAACTTTCCTGACCCCGGCCTTTTCGAAATTCGAAAAAAAAAAGATTGAAAGACCTCCCTTGTAAGTGAATTCCCTTAATATTTATACGTTAATGTTAATAGTGAAAATCGTGATACTGTAAGTGTTAGTTTAAAGCATGTGTTAATCAAGTTATGGGGGTGAAAAATTTAATTTATGCTAATTTTAAAATTTTTTATTTTTGTTTTAAAATATATACAAGAAAATAAAAAACAAATATGTATTGTTATCATTGGCAAGCATTTAAGCAAGTTACTTCTTCAATAATTTTGTTGGTTTTTTTGAAAATTAATGGAGATATGTATTAAGAATTTTAATAAAATATCAATTAACTTGTGCCTTTCTCAAATGAGAAAGTATTTAAAACCCATTGACGGTAAAAAGTACCAAACCTTAATGACCAAACAGAGCAAATGCATATTTTTTTCTCTTTAGTCTTAGAACTGCATAAAACATGCATTTTTACAAGTCAAAGAATTTGTTTTAAAATTGCATCGATTAGTTCATATTTTAGAATATTTTGCTAATTTTTCATATTTTTGGATATTTTGCTAAAAATGTATATTTAGCATATTTTGCTATAAATGCATATTTTTGCATTTTTTGCTATAAATGCATATTTTTGGGTTATATTTTGTATAAGTATTTGTTTTTTGCTTATTTTTTATGAACTTTACTTTTGAAACATCGTTATTTAGTTGCTCAACTGTCCTAAAAATTATTTTGAGGTCAATTTTTTAACCGAAATAATTTTGTTTTCGTTAAAAAACTTACTATTTTCTAACACCAAAAGTATTTTTCAATATTTTTTTAAAAAACTTATCTCATTTCCGTTGTTAAAAATGTAATAAATTTAGCAATTAGTAAAACAATTAAAATATTACTATGTATTTTATATACAAGTTTTATTGAAATCTTCGTGGGACAAATATTTAGTATGTATTTCGGAAAATTTTACGGCATTTAACAGGTTTTTTTAATATTTGCATCGATAGACAACGTCATTCATTAATTGTATGAAAACAAATATTTTAATATGGGAAACTTTTAGAAACAAAATTGGGAATTTCCTTTTAATATGAGATTTTGTTTGTTATTTAATTTTTATTTTAATTACATTTATGTTTTGTTTGTTATTATTTTTTTAAAATTAGGTTTGTTTTATTAAATCACGCTTCGACGGAACTGACTTAAAGCTCAAGTTGTGAACACTGTAAATGCCTTTCCTGATTATGTATCTGGGATACTCCACTACTATGTTTCGACGGAAATCAAAATCTTCGACGAACCGTTTTAAAAAATAAAAAAAAAATTGTCTTGAGTCATTGCAAAAAGTGAAGTGAAAAGTTAATTTTTTGACGTTTGAACGCGATTTTTTCAAAAAACGGCTGTGGCGAAAATTTTAATTTTTTGGAAAAGGGCACCCCATTTTCATAATCAAGAAAGACCTTTGCAGTATTCGTTACTTGAGGTTAAAGTTTTTTCCAACAAAGCGTGCAATATTTTCATTTTTTTGGTTTTCAACTTTGTAATTTGTTCTTTTAGTTTAGTTTTCATCCATTCATTAATAAATTATTTTCTTTGTTTTATAAATCATCATGATCATGATCTTTTGTATTGAGTGTTTGACCTTGATACCATTTCATAATTTTTAATTAAAAAGTTCTTTAATTAGTTTAGAAAACTATAACATGTCTTAATATTAGTGCAAAATTAATATTAATCGTTATAAGGGAACCCCTTTCACATAATTTCCCAGCAAAAAAGTTGCTTATGAATGAACAAATCGTCACCTAAAATGCAAAAGGCACTAACATAAGTAACAAAATATTCAACATCAGTTTTTTGATTGGTTCTGCACAGAAAATAATATCGTATATTTTATTTTAATTAAAATTTTAATTGTTTTTTAATTTAATATTAATTAAACTTTTAATTAATATAATTAATTGTTTAATTAAATTTTTAACTTTATTTTAATTAATATTTTAATTGTTTTCAAATTTAATATTAATTAAGTATTTAATTTATATAATTAAATGTTCAATAAAATTTCTAGCTTTACTTATTTTTTTTGTTTTGCTTTCCGCGTGTGTGCGAGTGTGTGTTTTTCTCTTGCATTGTATTACATACAAAAAAAATACATAAGTATAAAAAGTTAGTTGAAAGTTTTTTTAATTTTCACATAGGTTTTTGAATTCTCATTTTGTTTATAGTTTTATGTGTATGTATATGAAAGGTTTATAATCAACTTTATAAAATCATCTCACTGACTATGTCTTTACGGCATAAATAAATTTGGTAAAGTTTGAAGAAATATTTTTTTTTAAACTATTTTGTTAAAAAAAGAATGTTTTTACAAATTATTTTTTTTTTAATATAATATTTTTAATTAATTTTTTTAATTTATACAATTAAAATTTTAATTATTTTTTTTTTAAATTTTAATTAAATTTTTTAATTTATAGTATTAAGTTTTTAATTAAATAAATATCCATTTATTTTTAATTAACGACATACAAATATTTTTAATTTATTTGCGCATTTTAGTGATTGGTCCGGATTTAATTAATTTTTTAATTAAATCTACGAATTTTTTAATTAAATATTTTTTTTATTTTTTTCTGTGTGGATTATTTCATCAGCATTCACGTCTCCACAAAAAATTAGGGCTGCATTATAAAAATTAGCGATTTTATAGCCAAAATTAAAAAAAACATGTGATTTGGGAAATCGCCAATGGACATAACTACACAAAAAAGTTTTTAATATTTTTTGATTTATTTTGATTCATTTTTATTAAAAGAATTTTCTCACAAAATTTTAGCCAAATTCATTAAAAAATAACAAAGTTATTAACAAATTTAAAATACCATTCAATACTGGTTTTTGCTTCTCCTGTAAAATTAATAAAATGTTAGTTAGGGCCTTTTACATTTTAGGTGACGAAATTATTTTACTAATTACAAAAATTCAAAAATGTTGGTATAAAATACTACAAAAAACAATTAAAACAACTACATTTATTCGTTGAAATGACATTTTCGGTAAAATAAACTAAAAATGTTCCCCCATGTGATAAAAACCGTTCGATTTCAAAACGATCGTTTTTGAATTTTCAATCTCGATGATTTTCAAATATTTATAAGTAAAATGAGATTAAATTGTATGAATTCATTTATTTGAGTACGCAAGCCTTAAAAAACCATTTCAAGTTATTTTGGCTTTTCTGTTCACTTTTAAAAATTCGATTTTTAATAAAATCTATCGAAATTAAAATCGTTCGATTTCCATCACATACCAGATTGTTGGTTTTAATTACACAGTGATACCAAATCGTACTTTTCGAATCCGAATATGAGGAAACCAAAAGCAAATGAAAGTTGACATTTTACATAACAAAACCCTGAAAGTTTTTTTAGTTCAGCGCTAGATTTTTTTTACACGCACTTAAAGTTAGTGATTTTAAAGCACTTAGAGTCTTTGTATAATACATATGTCTTGCTTTAGGGGCCCATGGTGCTGCCTTTGTTGGAGATGTGGGGTCCAACTTCCAAACTTAAGCTCAAATTTACATTAGCTCTAACCGGTATAAATTTCGCTGCAATCGGTCCAGTAACAACTACTCACTAAATAGCCAAATTATTAAAAATAAAGCACTGTGCAACGTTGCGTATGATTGTTATTTAAGGGCAATTACAATATTAAGCATACGCCACGTATATAGTTTTCAAGCAATTATTATTATAATTATAATAAAAATTCACCAACTTCAAATGCGTGTAAAAAATATCTACCGCTGATCTTGAAAAAAAGCCTTGAGGGGTTTGTTGTGGAAAATGTCAACTTTCATTTGCTTTTGGTTTCATCCCATTCCGATTTTGGTTGTTGCACTGTGTAATTAATTAACATCTAACTAATATAATAGAAACCACTACAAAAACGGTAAAAAAACAACTACAGATACTGCATAAACAACCGTTTATTTACAGTTATTTTTACTGCTACTCAATGTGCTACAAAATTTTTTGAAATTTTTAACTTTTTTTGTATAAGGCTTTTAAATAATTACACTGTGCTACAAAAACACAAAATCGAATATACTTTTAAAATGAGGTAGCTCAGATTGTAGGTCTCGTCGAAAAGATCACAAAAATGCCCATCAAACTTAAACATTCTTCAACCGATTTTAAATTTTTAAACTGTTTTAGATAGAAGAAGGATAGGTCCATACATTAACAAAGATATGTATGGATTTTTTCAACAATAAATAATTTTTTGTTATTGTTTGAAAATTTTTTGAGTTTATTGATTTTTTTCTGCTACACTCAAAAAAAATCTTGTAAAATTACAAGAAAAACTTGTAACTTTTTTGTTTGCTACCTTCTATTTGACAAAAATTCCTAGTAATTTTACAAACTTTTTACCAATAATTTTGTAATTTTACAAGGTTTTTACCAATAAAATTGTAAATTACAAATTTTTTGACACGATAAAATTTACAAAGAGGTTTCGTAATTTTACTAGATTTTTTACTACCTCCCATTTTACGAGAATTTCTAGTAATTTTACAAACTTTTTACCAATATTTTTGTAATTTTACAAGCTTTTTACCAATAAAATTGTAAATTTACAGTTTTTTGGCGCAATTAAAACTACAAGGAATTCTCGTGAATTTATTAGATTTTTTTTGTAAAATTATCTTGGAAATTTGTAAAATTTCAAAAAAAAATTGTAAAATTACAAAAAAAAAATGTAAATTTCGATTTGTTAAAAAACAAGGAAAACTGTCAAATATTGGTAAAATCGGATTTCGAAACTTTTCCTAGTAATTTGACAAAGTTTTTTTTGTGTGTATAGTTCGTTCAACAACATTTATATTTATAAACGTATTCTTAAAGAAAATTTAATTGTAAATACGATGAGCTTTATGCCGAAAAAACCGGATAACAATCGACAGAGTTGTGATAATTTTTCTAAAAATAAAATTAATGTCCAGTTTCTCTATTACGAATTTTCATTTTCGTTCGTCCAAATGACATAAGAAAATCAATTTGAGGTTCTGTATTGCGGATGTCATTTTAGTCGAACGAAAACGTAAGAGTTGTCATTTTTCTTCATATTTTTCTGTTTCTACAACACGAATTGAAATGTCAAAAACACCAATACCACACGAATGAAAAATACCATTCGTTAAGGAGTTTTTTGTGAAATATTTAACAAAATAAGTGAAAAATGTGAATTTATAACAAAAATAAGTAATATTAATTTATAAAATTAAAAAATGTGAATGTTTTATAACTAAATGCTTTGAAAAAAATGTGTATTAAAACAAATCAGTGAAAAAAAAGTGAAAAAAAGACGGTTTTGACCAATTTATATTAACAATTTAAAAGCCACGGGTCATCATACAAATTATTGTTTTCATTTGTTATACCCTCCAACTACAGTATGAGGGTATACTCACTTTGTCATTCCGTGTGTAACGCATCAAAATATCGGTCTAGGACCCCATAAAGTATATATATTTATGATCAGTGATCGATTCTAAGACATTCTAGCGATGTCCGTCCGTCCGTCCGTCTGTCCGTCTGTCCGTCTGTCCGTCTGTCCGTCTGTAGTTAACACGATGCAGTCCAAAATAAAAGAGCTAGACTCCCGACATTGGGCACGAATATGTCTAATGTTCCTAAGCAGGTTAAGTTCGTAAAGGAGCAAAATCGGTCCAGGGGGAAAAAAGTTCCCCCTTGAGGAACTAAACCAACCTCTGAAAAATACCATATTTTTACATGATTTTCTTTGTTTTTGTTTAACAAATGCAACATTTTTATGCTACAAGAAGTTCAAAGTCCTGCATTTGGACCCACAGAATTAAAAAATGTCGTTTTTTGGTCCGCCCCCCCCCCCCTTTATGGGCGAGGAATATATTTTTTTTTTTAAATAGTGATAAACTTGTATTTTTTTAGAGCAAAAAGTATACGAATGAATTCTTAAATACATATTCGAGAAAAAATGCCCCCCCCCCCCCAATTACCACTACCAACCCCCCCCAAAAAAAATAAAACGCCCCTGCAATTTTTTTTTTATTTGCATGTTGGAGGGTATAACAGATTCGGCACGGCCGAATTTAACACTCTCACTTGTTTTTTATTAAAATTGTGTTAGCTTTTTAGCTATAATAAATAAAAATAACTCTGATTTGATTAAAATTGTGTTTTTTTTATAAACATGAAATTTGATCAGCTGTTTTCTTTAGCTGATGTGTTGATGTTGCCACTTCGTTTAGTTTAGATAATTTTTGTATGAAAAAAATAAACAAAAACTAAAAAAAAAACTTTCTGGCAATACTGTAATTTGACAAATGGTCAAGACAAACGTAACTAACGAAAAAAAATAACGTAATCAAACGAAAATGTTATGGAAACTGATATCATTACGAATTCGTACGGGTAGCGTTCGTTCGTGTATTGTTTCGTCCGTTTAACAGAAACACCATATTATTAGATTTTGCATGAAATTGCCGTTCGGATAACCCAGGCATATAAATAAACGAACATACTGAGAGTTCGCGTATTATTATTTTAAAGGTTTTTGACCTCCTGAATTCGAATTTGACCTTGAAATTATGCTATCTTATAGTGCATTTACACTGGTCCTCTAAGCTAGCTTAAAGTAGATTGTGGCTCCAATCCAGTTTCAATCTATTAGATTGCCCATATAAATTTATTTTTTTCAATCTAGTAGTTTAGACTCTAATCGGCAAACGCAATCTGGTAAAGTTAGATACAACTCTGTATTTCTATTATTTGCATTTTCCAACACTGAAAAACACCGACACAAAGCCTGCCGTTTTGATGACGCCGGCAAGTATGTTTATGTCGCCGTCATTGTTATTTGTAAACGCCGTCACTGTCCTTGTTAATCATACGTGAACTAATTACCGTCGCTGTCTTTTGACGCAGTCACACACATTTATTACCAACTTGTTGTTATAAATGCCAATCTTAATCTTCTCAAGTGTAAAAAATGCCAATGTAAACGGTATTTTCTTTTGCCTGGGTTATCTGAACGGCGATTTCCTGCAAAATCTTAATTTTCTTTTTTAGAAAAACTACACACAAAAAAAAATATAAAAAAATTGTGTACGTTTTGGAGATAATACAACCTTTAAACTGGTTTCGGATAATTTACCTAAGTTTTTTAGAGCAAAAACTTTGGTAAGTTATCCAAAACCACTTTATAGGTTGTAATTAAACCAAAAACTGGCACATTTTTTTTTTTTTAATTTTTTTGTGTGTATCACAACTTTGTCAATTGTTATCCGATATTTTTAAGATAAAGCTTATTGTATTCAGAATTAAATTTTCTTTAAAATACGTTTATAAATATAAAGGTTGTTAAACGAACTATAGCAGAAAAAAAATCATTAACTCAAAAAATTTTCAAAAAATAACAAAAAAAAATTAGATTGTATAGAAAAAATCAGTAGATATCTTTCTTATATGTATAGACCAATTCACACACATGGAAAGCCCTATCCTTCTTCAATCCAAAACAGTTTAAAAATTAAGAATCGGTTGCAAATTTTCTGAACTACACAAAGTTTAGTGAGAAAACTCTAAAATTTGGGAGTGTCTGGCAATTTTAATGGGCATTTTTGTTATCTACTCGACAAGACCAACAACCTATACTATGTCACATCAGCAGTATTTTTTCACTGTAGCACAGTGTTATTAATTTATTTATTTTTCTTTAAATTTGTTCTTGTTAATTTTGGTTCAGTTCAAAATTATCCTGAAATAACTAATAAAAAAACTATTATTAGAATTTAGTATTTTTTTACAGTTGCTTATTAAAAAAAAAAAAACAAAGTAACATCATAAAACAACTGTTACTATATCGTAGTATTTTTTATATTTTTTCGTTATTATTTTTTTAAACATCTAGGAAAAAAGTTGTTTGATATTGTTCATAGAAAAGCACCTAAAACTGTCATGTAGCAACTGAAATAATTTTTTAAGTGTATTTGTAGGTCATTTAACTTGATATCATAATGTCAATTGATTTTAAAGCCATATAAAACATTTTAAAAACTAATGTCATCTGGCGTGAGAAAAATTTAAGTTCCAAGAATTTGATTAAAAAACACAGCTAATAAATACTTTCAGTAGTTTTCGCTTATATTAATTTATGCTTTTATTACTTATTGCCACATTTATGTGTGCACTAACATTTAATGTAGGCCCAAAATTTTTTAACTTACAAATGTGAAAATGTAATCACTTTTAATAACAATGCAATGCACATTAACTATTATTTTAGCATTTTTCCATCACTTGACGTGTTATTAAAAATATAAGATAAAAATCTTTTTTCGTGTTAAATTTCATTCATCCGTTTTCTACTACAATTTATTAACAGTATCTGGTTAATTTATGTGAAGCATTTCAGTATAAAACTTAATATAGGGGTAATATTTTTTTTTAAATAGATTCAAAATTGAAATTTGAAAACTACGGCCCTTACCACAAGAAAACAAAAAGTCTATTTTAACAAAAGTTTTATTTTAAATTTAAAATTTTCAATACATTTTTTGAAAGTCGATTTTAAAAACAAAAACAATTTGTATGTAAATAAAATTAAAAGCTCATTTTAAATTTATTTTATTTTCTTGTGGTAAAGCTGTACATTTGTAATTTAAAAATTTTATTTAAAATTTAAAAATTTTATTTAAAATTTGAAATTGGTCAGTTAAAATAGATGTTTTTAAAACAGATCTATTGAATTCCTCCATGAGATGTCAATTGAATTATGCTTTTTTTAGGACAAAATCAGCTGCAGTTCTACAGCAAAAACTACAGAACCGATTTTGATGAATTTTTTTTTGGTTGGTAGATTATTAAATTCTCTAGTACTTATCGTGGCCATTTTTTGAACTTTTGACCTAATTATGTTTTTAATGGAAGAAGAAAAAAAATTTCAATTTTTCAAGTTTACATCAGCATAATTTCAATAAAAATCAATATTTAAAAAAAAAACGGCCACGGTAAGTACTAGAGAATTTAAAAATCTACAAATCAAAAAAAATTCATCAAAATTGGTTCCATAGTTTTTGCTGTACAACTGCAGCCGATTATGTCTGCACTCAAAATAATTCTACAGTAAAATGTTAAGTAAGTGATTTTGTACTTAAATCTACTAATAAGTTACTAATTACACAGTGATACAAAATCGAACTTTCGGAATCGGAATGGGATGAAACCAAAAGCAAATGAAAGCTGACGTTCTCCATATCAAAACCCTCAAGGCCTTTTTTTAGGTCAGAGCTAGATTTTATTTTACACGCATTTAAAGTTGGTGATTTTAAAGCATTTAAAGTTTTTGTGTACTAAACATGTCCTACTTTAAAGGCCCCTGGTGGTGCCCTTATTGGACATGTAGGGTCCAGTTTCCAAACTTAAGCTCAAAATTGCTTCAGCTATGACTGGTATGAATTTTGCTGCAAACGGTCCAGTACCTATTTACTGAATAGCCAAATTATTAAAATAAACCACTGTACACCGTTGCGTATGATTGTTATTTAAAGGCAATTATTAATATAAATCATGGGACACGGTTGCGTATGATTGTTATTTAAAGGCAATTACAATATTAATCATTCGCCACTGATACAGTTTTCAAGCATTTATTATTATAATTATAATAAAAGTGCACTAACTTCAAATGCCTGTAAAACAAAATCTAGCTCTGAACTAGAAAAAAGCCTTGAGGGGTTTGTTATGGAATATGTCAACTTTCATTTGCTTTTGGTTTCATCCCATTCCGATTTTGGGTGTTGCACTGTGTTACCAGTAGTTTTTTAGTATCTTCAAAGTACCAAATTAGTAATTTTTACTGGTTTTGAATAATATTAGTAAAAAATATAACTGAATTTTTATTTAGTTCGGTTTGAGTCCATATTAATTATTTCTGAGAAATAATAATTGTTGTTCAATGAGAAAATCTGAAAAAATCAAGTGACAAGACAGGCTAAGTGGAGATGTCGACAGCTTTCGGAATATGTCACCGTTCCATCATCAGCACTCCTTCGACTGCCACACACTTAATGTGTGTCAAATTAAAATTAGCCATTTAAATGAAACTTTTGAACAAATAGAATATAAAAAGAATATCGGAATCACTTTTATGTTGAATAACATTTTCTTTTTTTACAAAAAAAAATTCTCCTTAAAATTTTTTTTTTAAATTTTTTTTTTCTCAAAATTAATTTCTTTTAACCAATTGTTTTAACAAATTTTTTCACAATTTTTTTTTTTATTAGTATTGTTTTTTACTAAAATTTTTTGTGCACAAGACATCTTAAAGTTATATCAAACCGATTCCCTTAAAATCTGCAGATTTTTCACATGGCTTAAACTCGATAAAACTCAGTACCGTTTTAACCATTAGGTTACACTGGGCACGTGCCCAGGACTCTGACCTAAGGCACCTCGAAATGCCAATAAATATGCTTTTATTGAAATGAGGCAAACTTTTTTTTAATTTGTTTTTCACATTTTCTTATAGTAGAAAAATCTTCCGAATCTAACAGATTTTTCGTATACATCTGAGACTTTTTCTATAGGAGAAATTTGTCCCATATCATAAGTCTCAAATTCATAGAAATTTTGACTACATAAAAAGTTTCAAATAAATATTATTATTCGTACAGAAAAAGTTTCAGATTCCGAGCTTTTAAAAGTCTTAAGTTTATAGAAGTTTTTTTCAAAATAAAAAGTCTCAGATATTTTACAACACTTATCGTATGCAAAAGATTAGACTCTGAGACGTTTTTCGTATAGAAAAAGTCTCACATTCTGAGATATTTAATTCTGAGACATTTTTCGTATAGAAAAAGTCTCGGATTCTAAGACACTTTTCCTAAAGAAAAAGTCTCGTATTCTGAGACATTTTTCGTATTGGAAAATTCTCAGATTCCGACATACATTTAATGAAATTCAGATATAATTAGATGCCTGCATTTTAAACAATCCCGAGTAAAAAAGATCTGATATAATCATATATGCTATTATATAGTTATTTATATTTATATATGAACTTTGATATGGACATACAAGTTTATATATAGCATTGTATTTTTCCTGGTTTTTTAAGCATACATATTCATATCTATTTATATACTGATCTATATGAAATTTGATATGACATATAAGGTTGGGAATTTTTAGATATGGCAGATAAAAAGATATATGATTTTATTTATAATTATATCCCAAAAAAATTTTCAAAATTTTCTAAGTCCCGGACAATAAAAAAAAAATCAAGTCCTAAAAAATTTTATGAAAATTTTCCAAAGTCCCGGACACAAAATTTTTTTGGCAATTTTTTTGAAGTAAAAAAATCATTGAAAATGTTGTTTTTATGAGAAATTTAATTTTTTTGAAAAGTTTTTTAGTTCCGAAAAAATGTTTTTAAATTTTCTAAAATTTTTTTGAAAAGTTTTTTAGTTCCGAAAAAATGTTTTTAAATTTTCTAAAAATTTATCTAATTTATCTAAAACAGATAAGATATGATTTAATACAATTAGATAGACCCATTTTTGGGATCAAACTTAATCAAATTTGATATTATTTTATTAAAAATAATAGAATTTGATATAATCGTATAATATTCGATCCGCCAATTTTCGGATCAAAATTAATATGGATTTACATAAAAGCATATCTGTTCATATATAATTAAACTAGCTTACCATCCCGGTACTTCGTTACCGGTTGTGTTGAATACTGGATAATAAAAGGATCAGGATTACTCTATCGATTTCCAAATAATTACCCTACGCAGTCTTTGTTTTATTTACTTGTGGACGTTTAAGTCTTCCATAAAAAAATATTTCAATGAATAATTTAAACAATAAAATTTGAATAACTTCGCTGGTATGTTATCATGTTCGTTCCGGGGGAAAAATATATTGACAATTTTGGAGCCCTTATGTCGGGATTTTGGATTTTGAGTGAATAAATATTTCAGTGAAAAAAGAAATTCGAATAAAAAAAATAAGTTTGAGTAAAAAAATATATAGAGGGAAAAAATATGCAGAAAAAAGATACACACTAAAAATTTGAGTAAAAAATATCATTCCATATTGTTCCCTGCTCTATTCCATTTTGTTCCCCGTTCTTCTCTATTTCATTTCCAATTCCATCTCCTTCTTCTAAGGTCATTATTAGGGGAATAAAAAAAGTACCAAAGGTACACTTTATTACCCCCATTAGAAACGGAATTTCCAAAAAGTACCTCATCCAGAATGTTTTTCTTCACCGAAGTATGCTATACTCCATATTTCAATTATATACGATCATTGTTTCAGCAAATATTAAAAGTACTTTTTTTCCCCGTTAAGAAACGGAATTTCCAAAAGTACTTTTCCACATCTTTTTTTTCACCGAAGGATTTTATATTCCAAATTTTAAGTTTCTGTGACCATTATATTTTTTGGAACCTTTTCCAATTTCAAGTTTCTATGATTATTATTTCAGGAAATAAAAAAGTACCAAAAAGTGTGCTTTCAGTACTTTTAACAAAACGTACTTTTTAAAGAAGGTACTTTTTACAAAAGATACTTTTTATAAAAGGTACTTTTTATTAAAGGTACTTTTTATAAAAGGTACTTTTTATAAAAGGTACTTTTTATAAAAGGTACTTTTTATAAAAGGTACTTTTTATAAAAGGTATTTTTTATAAAAGGTAATTTTTATAAAAGGTACTTTTTATAAAGGGTACTTTTTATAAATGGTACTTTTTATAAAAGGTACTTTTTATAAATGGTACTTTATATAAAAGTTACTTTTTGTAAAATTTACTTTTTGTAAAGGTACTTTATATAAAAGGTACTTTTTGTAAAAGGTACTTTTTTTTAAAGATACTTTTTATAAAAAGTACTTTTTATAAAAGGTTTTTTTATAAAAGGTACTTTTTATAAAAGGTACTTTTCCAAAAGGTACTTTTTATACAAGGTAGTTTGTATAAAAAACACTTTTTATAAACGATACTTTTTATAAAGGGTACTTTTTATAAAAGGTACTTTTATAAAAGGTACTTTTAATAAAAGGTATTTTTATAAAAGGCACTTTTTATAAAAAGTACTTTTTATAAAAGGTACTTTTTATAAAAGGTACTTTTTATAAAAGGTCCTTTTTATAAAAGGTACTTTTTATAAAAGGTACTTTTTATAAAAGGTACTTTTGATAAAAGGTACTTTTTATAAAAGGTACTTTTTATAAAAGGTACTTTTTATAAAAGGTACTTTTTATAAAAGGTACTTTTTATAAAAGGTACTTTTTATAAAAGGTACTTTTTATAAATGGTACTTTTTATAAAAGGTACTTTTTATAAAAGGTACTTTTTATAAAACGTACTTTTTATAAAAGGTACTTTTTATAAAAGGTACTTTTTATAAAAGGTACTTTTTATAAAAGGTACTTTTTATAAAAGGTACTTTTTATAAAAGGTACTTTTTATAAAAGGTACTTTTTACTTTTTATAAAAGGTACTTTTAATAAAAAGAACTTTTTGTAAAAGGTACTTTTTATAAAAGGTACTTTTTATAAAAGGTACTTTTTATAAAAGGTACTTTTTATAAAAGGTACTTTTTATAAAAGGTACTTTTTATAAAAGGTACTTTTTATAAAAGGTACTTTTTATAAAAGGTACTTTTTATAAAAGGTACTCTTTATAAAAGGTACTTTTTATAAAAGGTACTATTTATAAAAGGTACTTTTTATAAAAGGTACTTTTTATTAAAGGTACTTTTTATAAAAGGTACTTTTTATAAAAGGTCCTTTTTATAAAAGGTACTTTTTATAAAGGGTGCCATTATTTCAGTAAATAAATAAAAGTACCAAAAGTACACTTTTTTCCATTTTACCCCCGTAGAGTCAACATTTGCAAAACCCTGCCTTGGTGAATATCTTTTCCGGGAGGTGAACCTACATTGCAAATTTTAAGTTTCTAGTACCATTATTTAAGAAAATATAAAAGGTACCAAAAGTACAGTTTTTTACCCTTTTTAACACTTAGAATCAACATTGGCATTATCCAGCCTTAGTGGATTTATATTCCGGGATCTGAACCTACATTCAAAATTTCAAGTGTCTAGGACCATTATTTAAAGAAATATAAAAGGTACCAAAGGTAAATTTTTTTACCCTTTTTACCCCCTTAGAATCAACATTGACAAAAATCCAGCCTTACTGGATCTATATTCCGGGAGGTGAACATACAGTCCAAATTTCAAGTTTCTGTGACCATTATTTCAGGAGATATAAAAAGTACCAAAAGTACAGATTTTTGACCTTTTTTCCCCCTTAGAATCAACATTAGCAAAAATCCAGCCTTACTGGATCTATATTCCGGGAGGTGAACATACAGTCCAAATTTCAAGTTTCTGTGACCATTATTTCAGGAGATATAAAAAGTTCCAAAAGTACAGTTTTTTACCCTTTTTACCCCCTTTGAATCAACATTGGCAAAAATCCGGCCTTACTGGATCTATATTCCGGGAGGTGAACATACAGTCCAAATTTCAAGTCTCTATGACCATTATTTCAGGAGATATAAAAAGTACCAAAAGTACAGTTTTTTTACCCCATTTACCCCCTTAGAATCAACATTGGCAAAAATCCAGCCTTAGTGGATCTATATTCCAGGAGGTGGACATACAGTCCAAATTTCAAGTCTCTAGCTTCAGCGGTTTGGGCTGGGCGATGATGAATGAGTATGTCAGTCAGTCAGTCAGTCAGTCAGTCAGTCAGTCAGTCACATTACTCTTTTATATATATATATAGATATTGCGTCATATAACTTTTTTTTACTCGGGATTTAATAAATATTTGTAAATATTTTAGAAAAAGACGCATGTAATCCTTGCCGTTTAATACTTCATTAACTTCTCCAAGTGATAGAAATCTTTTAACGAGAAAGTTTAAACGGTAACTGACAGAAATTGGGCAGCTGCCGTATAGGAAAAGTCTCAGATTCTGAAGTAGAAAATATCTCATTTAAACCAAATTGTTCCATACGATTATCATGGTTTTAATTAGTAAAGAAAAATGGCCTCGAGCTAGAATATCTCTACTCAAAATATTTTTTTTTAGTTTTTAACATGAATTTAATTTGTACAAAAATAATGTTTTTTTTTTACTTTCCAGCGGGGTCCCAAATTCTTTTGTGCCCAGGGGCCCCGCCATACCTTAAAGCGGCCCTGATAAAATTGTTTATCTAAAATCAGCAGATTTTTCTGTTAAAATCAGCAGATGTTTCATCTGAAATCAGCTAATTTTTCTGCTGTCTTGTAAGTTTTTCCTGCTGATTTCACCATTATCCAGCAGATTTCTCATATAGCTCGATATAGGTGCATATTCAGCTGATTTTTCTTAAAGATATATTTGAAATCCTTATATATATATAAAAATGACATGTTAGTTTGTTTGTTTGTATGTTTGTTTGTTTGTGTCGCTTTCAGAAAAAAACTACTGAACCGATTCAAATGAAATTTGGCATGTAGATAGAGAATTTTCTGGAATGAAAAATGCGACCAATGGCATCTCGATTGGATGCCCCGCCCCCTTTTACGCCCACTTTTTGTGAATTTCAGATTTTTTAATATATTTGGATGTTTGTTACTGTATTTGGATGTTTGTTACTATATTTGAATGTTTCTTACCGATTACCATGAAATTTGCCATCCCGCATCTTGATTGGAAGCCACGCCTCTTTTACGCCCACTTTTGTAAATTCAAGGCTTTTCAATACATTTGCCTGTTTGTTACAATATTTGGTTGATTGTTACCAATTCACATGGGATACATATAGCAATTTTTGTGGAAGTGAATATAGGCCTTACCGCATTCGGATTCGATGCCCCGCCTTTTTTACGCCCACTTTTTGTTAGTTTGTGCCGTTTTCACGCCAAAACGATGTAACGAATTCAAAAGGAATTTGGCATACAGTGAGTTTTCTGGAATGCAATAGTGGCTTTACGCCCACCTTTTTTATAAATTCGACATTTTACAATATATTGGTTGAATGTTTTCTTTAACATTCCACTTTATATATTTAAAATATCTTTCTTGAATTATCCTTATCCTTATCCTTATATATATATATAAATGACATGTTAGTTTGTTTGTTTGTGTCGCTTTCAGAAAAAAACTACTGAACCGATTCAAATGAAATTTGGCATGTAGATAGTACGTTTCCTGGAATGAAAACTGGCACCAATGGCATCTCGATTGGATGCCCCGCCTCCTTTTACGCCCACTTTTTGTGAATTTCCGATTTTTCAATATATTTGGTTGTTGTACTATATTTGGATGTTTGTTACCGATAAACATGCAATTTGGCATACTAATAGGGCGTTTTTGCAAGGAAATATATGCCATCCCGCATCTTGATTGAAAGCCACGCCTCTTTTTACACCCACTTTTTGTAAATATATGATCCTTACAAAGGGGCGTGGCATTCTTTGGTTTTTCTGTCTGTCTGTACCGATTTACATCAAATCTTCACCACAGATAGTACTAACCGAGACGGGAACTATAGGCCATAAGAGAGACCGATCTGCCAAGTGGGCGTAAAATGCCACGCCCCTTTGTATTATATTGAACATTATTTCTGCCTTTTCAGCAATTACACTTAAACGCCTGAACCGATTTTAAAAAATTTTCACCACATACTACTAATCCAAGCGGGAAATATAGTTCATAATAGGGCGGCGATCACACAAAGAGGCGAAAATGCCCCTTTGTACTAATGCTGTTTTGCACCCGGCGTTGCCCGGGTTGAAAAAATATTATACAATGAATGATAGTTAGTAATGCCCTATGGTTCCATCCTCGGTTAGCACTACATCTGGTGAACATTTTAATTTCGCATCATTTTACAACATCTCTGTCCGATCGCGCGCTGATATGGCCCATTGTTCCCGCCTCGGTTAGTACTCGACTTTTAAGCGTGATTACCCAATAGGCAGAAATAACTTTCAATATATTACAGAGGCGTGTGGTAATTTACGTCCCTTTGTTCAATCGCATGCTGATATGGCCCCGCATCGGTTAGTCAGTTGTAAAAATTGGCTCAGCCATTTTTGCGTGATTGCGGAACTGTCAAAAAATAATTTTCAAATAGTGCAAGGGGGTGCAGCATTCTACAACGCCTTTGCACAATCACGCGCTAATATGGCATACTGTTACCGCCTCGGTTAGTACTATATGTTGTAGAAGTTTTGTTAAAATCAGTTTAGGCGCTTAAGCGTTATTACGGAACAGACAGAAAAAACTTTTAGTGTGGTGCAAAGAAGCGTGGCGTGTATTTCTATCTGTTCCGTAATCACGCTTAAACGTCTGAACCGATTTTAATGAAAATTTCACCACACATAGTACTAACCCAGACGGGCACTATAGGTTATAATAGGAGAGCGCTCTGACGGATGGGCGTAAAAGTCCACGCCCCTTTGTATTAAATTGAAAGTTATTTCTGCCAGTTCCGTAATTACTCTTAAACGTCTGAACAGATTTTATTGCAATTTTCAAGACAGATAGTACTAACCGAAGCGGGAACAATATGCCATATCAGCACGTTATTGGGCAAACGCGTTTTAAAATGCCGCTCCTTGTATTAATTTCAAATTATTTTTGACTGCCATAATAAAGCGCGTTTGGACAAAGAGGCATTAGTTGCATCGCTCTTTTGTACTATACTAAAAGTTGTTTCTGTTAGTTCCGAAATTACGCATCAACGGCTGAATCAATTAAGATGAAATTTTCGTCACAGATAGTACTAAACGAGGCGGGAACTATAGAACATAAAATGAGCGATCGGACAAAGGGGCATAAAATAACACGCCCTGTTAAATTTATTGCACCTCCTTTCTGCCTTTTTCGCAATCACGCTTATTCGGCTTAACTGATTTTGAAGAAATTTCCACAGCAGATTGTACTAACCGAGGCAGGAACTATAGGCCACAAAAGAGTGTGGTTTGACAAAGGGGACCCACGCTATTTTGTATTACATTGAAAGTTATTTCTGCCTGTCCCACAATCAAGCTTAAACGGCTTAACCAATTTTAATGGATTTTTCACCACATATAGTACTTTCGAAACGGGAATAATAAACCATAATAGAGCGTGTTTAGACCACGGGGCGTAAGTTGTCACGCCCCTTTGCACCACACTGAAAGTTATTTTCTGTCTGTTCCGTAATTACGCTTAATCGCCTTAACTGATTTTAACAAAATTTCAACACATATAGTACTTACTAACCGAGGCGGGAACAATATGCCATATTAGCGCGTGATTGGGCAAAGGCGTGTATTTTTGCCAGTTCCGCAATCACGCAAAAACGGCTGAGCCAATTTTTAATAAATGACTAACAGATGCGGGCCCATATCAGTGTGCGATCGAACAAAGTGACGTAAATTTCCACACCCATTTATAATATATTGAAATATATTTCTGCCTATTCGTTTATCACGCTTAAACGTCGAGTACTAAACAAGGCGGGAATAAAGGGTCATATCAGCGCGCGATCGGACAGAGGTGGTGTAAAGTAATGCGAAATTGAAATTTTCACCAGATGGAGTGCTAACCGAGAATGCAACCATAGGGCATTACAAACTGTTATTCATTATATAATATTTTTTTCAACCCGGGCAACGCCGGGTGCGAAACAGCTAGTTTGTCAAAAATTTCTAGAAATTACGTTTTTTCCTACGTTGAAAAAATTAATAAAATTCTTTTTTTTCCTACGTTGAAAAAATTAATAATAAAAATCAAAAAGCGAGATCTCGAAAACCTTACGACCGATTTTATTATTTTTTTTGATATTCGTATTCATCAAAGTTAATAAATATGATTTAGCAAGCAAGGTTGGCAATCGAAACGAATAACGGTATCGACATTGGTATTGGTATTGTTTTTTATTTATTTCGGTATCGGTATCGGTTACGGTATTTGAGTTAAATCGGTTACGGTATTACCGATACCGAAACGTGCGTACCGGTATTATCGAAAAAAAAATGCTAATAATATAAAAAACGTATGAAAACTTAAAAAAAAATATTTTTTTTCAATTTTAATACTAAACACGTATTTACTTATTTATTTTTAGCATTTTTGCTAAAATGCCCTCTACAATGTGAAGAAAAATTTAAAAGAGCGTTTTTACCGGCTCGGCGGGAAACGTTTCCGAACCACACCTACAAAAAGGTGCAGGCCGAGCAAACTGTAATTTTCTTATCCCCCTATGCAACAACAAGTAGAAAAATTAAATTCTACTTGCCCGAATCCATGAATACCCTCCACAATGTCCTTTTAAAGTGATAGTTAATTTTCTAGCGTGAACAAAATTAACAATTTTGATTAAAAAGATTTCATTTTTGAAAAAAAAAATAAAAATTAAAAAGTTTTTTGAGTGTAAAATTTTTTCGAGTGTAAGTTTTTTTGTTTTAGTGTAAAAATATTTGTGAGTGACAAAAAACTTTCTAAAATATTTTCTGACTCCTCAATGTTTTTAAATCTGGTTTAACGGTTTTTTTAACACGTGAATGTAAGGTGAAACCAATCTGAAATTTACGGTTTTCTTAATAACTTTTGAGCCACTGGACCGATTTTGCTATTCAATAGCAACCAAGTTTTTTTGTTGGTGTTATTTATTTGGAAAAATAGTTTTTTTTTGTCTAGACAAGATCACATTAAAAAATTTTCCAAAAAATTTTTTTCGCGAATTATGGGACTTTAGTAATAAAAAATAACCAAATCGTTACTTCATTAGCGATTTCTAAGAATTAAGCCACTTCAAAAAATTATAATATGGTGAAAAACCTCCTGCTAGTAATTCAAATGCCTCCCCCGAAGTCCTATAAATATCAAAAAAAATCCTTGGGTACCCACATCTCGGATTAAATAAAAAAAACTATAGTCAAAATGACTCCATAAAAATTTCGTGAAAATGAAAAATTGTCTTCTGTTCTTTTTTTTTGGAAATTTTTACTTAATCTACGATGTGGGTGCCCAAAGATTTTTTTGATTTTTATGAGACTTCGGGGAGGCATTTGGAGTACGATTTTTTATTTACAAAAACCAAAAAAAAATACAAACTTTGTATTAATTTTTTTTTTTTGTAAAAAAGACATGGTTTTTTAGGAAAAACCGTTTCAATACCGGTACCGAAGGAAACATTTTTTTGATACCGGTATCCCATACCAAAACTAAGTTTCGGTATTGGTATTGGTACCTGTATTCAATTTAAAGGGTTTTGAAACGGATAACGGTATTGAAAAGGTATCGATTGCCAACATTGATCGCAAGACATATTTTTTTTGTATTTTCAATTTTCAAAAATTCAAACCTTTGATCGCCGGGCGGCACTGGTTGATTTAATCTGATTGGCCTCAAATTTATACCACATAAATTTTAGGCCTAGAAGAATAAAAATTTGTTCAGATACTTGGGAAAATCAAAAGTTTAAAATTTCCTAATTTTAAATAATATTTTGTGCAAAATAAATCAAAAATAATTTTTTCACTTTATATTGACCTTAAAAAGCAACTGTTACGACCCTGACTTTAAGCGACGTTTAAAAAAAAACCCCTCTTCTTTATACTTTCTGCACCACCCTAATGAACATCTTCTAATTCACAATAATTTAAATATTAATATTCATCATACGCTCCGATGCAGCATCTTTATTAATATTTTCAAAAAGCTTTTTTTTTTTAATTTACAGAAAATGAATAATAATTTGATAATATTTATATTTACCGGCAATAATTGTAACATATGAAATCATGTTGGAAAATTTTAAATAATCTTTTTTCCACTACTTTATAATTATCCTTCTTTTTAAAGCAAATATTTAACTAGCAAAATTTAAGTATTTAAATGCAATTTAATATTTTTCTTTTTTTTTCTGAAACACACACGCTTAAAAACGCGGTAAAATTACAAACACGCGATTTTATTTACAAAAATAAATTTTTAAAAAATTAATGTATATTTTGTTTACTTTAAAGAATTTTAAATTAATTTAAAAAAAAAATCAAAAACCGTTACAATTTTTTTTTAACTTCCGGTTGGTCACTACTCAATGTTTTGTCCACTTTTCAAAAGGTTTTTAACAATTTAGTGTGAGGGTTTGATTTTTTTTTTCTTTTTTAAATTTTTTTAAACTGTTTCGGTCAAAATCTGAACGATAACTAAAAAAAAAGTTTTCATTTCAAAATCATCGAGCAGTCCGAGAATCGTCAAATGAATTGAATACAACACAGCGGCAACAACAATACAAAAAAAACAAAAACAAAAAAGAAACACAGCAAGAATATTTATTAACAAACGCTTTACAGAAACGACAGCAAATAAATATAAAAAAACAACAACAAAATAGCAAACAGAAAAGAATTCACATACACATACGACATCCACGACAAGTAGCAACAGCAACAATAGCAACTACAATACTAAAATCAACAATAACAACTCGTCTATACTACTACTTCTCATGTACGAGCATTAAAAACTTTAAAACCAAAAACCGCTACTGTAGAGAAATGAAAATTTAGTGTTGTTGTTGTTGTACCCACTACAAAACTCACATCATACAAAAGAACCAAACAAAAAAAAAACAACAAATGGATCAATGAATGCATGCATGAATGAGTGAATGAATGACTGACTGATTGAATTGACTGACAAGAACTGAATTAAATTGAATGATTATAAAATATTCACCACTACAAAGAAACAAATGATTGAGCATTAAAATTATACCGACAAACACACACACATACAGGCACACATATGCACACCTTCTGTTATCAAAGCAATTGCAGCAATTGTCACCAAAAACAAAAATTTAGAAAATTTAGTGCTAAATCATAATATGAACGAATAATATGAAAAGCATTTCATTTTCATTCATTTAATTTCTGTGGCTTTGTTACATATTTACCGGTTTGTTACATATTTACTACAACTATGATTTTTTTTCTTCATTATTTTTAATGAGCAAGTGACAGTGATGCTAACACTTTACTAGATAATAAAACGCTACAGGGGGCAATTGCAAAAACAAGCGATAACCACATCACAGACTAAATACAGACTCGACAGTAGAGTTTTATAAGAAAAAAATGGGGAAAAACTTAGCGATTTTAGGAGAAAACACAGCGGTTTTTAGTCCGTTTTACGCTAACATGGCAACACTTTCTACGACTTAGGAGTGAGTGAAACAACAAAAACCGATCTGGCATCCATTTTTCTTATGGCGCGTTATATCAGTTTTCTCTTTCTAACCTAATTCGTAGAATAATTTGAAAATATTAACCATATGGTTAAAGAATACTTTTTTGACACCTGTCACTTATGTCGAGTCTGTATTAGTCTGTGACCACATGTTTTTATCACAGTACAGACTAGTATGCAAACAATGGTGCTAATTTCGTACTTTCCAATATGGTGGTATGGTTTTTAGTACAGAATTATCATCGCTGCCTAGTGTACGTGTGAGCTTTTGTGCATGTATTTATGTTGTTTGTTTACGTTTTGTATGAAACGTCAAAAGTTACACCGTGTGCTGTCACTAATACTTACACACACCAAATGCACCTCTGTGAACCTACTACTCATGTACTGTGGTTTTTATAAATTAAATTGTTTTATTTTAATATGCCGGCTTTGATTAAGGGCATTAACACATATGGGACATTCCATGTCAATCGGACACTTTGATATTTTTTTTTTTAGATTTTCCTAATTTGTTTACAGTTTTTAGAACCCTTCGAAAACTCCTTCATGGTAAATTTTCAGATTTTTTTGATGACCCGTTCAAAAGATATCGAATTTTTAAAAATTGGTAGTTTGTTCCTTTACTAGAGTTGTCAGTCGATTAAGAATAATTCGATTAATCGATCAAACAAAACCCAACTCTTGTTCGAATAATTCAAAAATGACGATTTTCGAATAACGAATAAATCGATTAATTAATGTCGATTAATCGAACATTTTTTTTTAATTAAAAAATTAAATAAATGCTTAGAATTTGATTTATTCTCATAAATTTTGAAAGATTTTATACAAAATGTAGGAAAGTTAAAATATATTGTAGCCATAGCCCTGGATAGCACATCCATTATAGAATTAGAGGGAGTTATCAAGTTTTTATTAAATAATTTAGAAAAAATTGATAATTCTTTTGCATCAGACTTACTAAAACGTATTAAAATAAGAATTAATGAGAGACGTATAAAAGTGTTAAATATGTTAATAATTTTTCTAAATTCTGGAAATTTTTGGAGCAATGAAAGTTTCTTAAAATATTCTCCTAAAAGCGAAACAAAAGAATATGCAAATGAATTATACTCCAGATTATTTTATGTTGAAAGTAATCACAATAATTCAGATAAAAGTATTGAAATAGAGGAAGTTATTAGTAATGAAAATAATAATCTTTTATGCGAGTTAAATAATTCAATTCAATGTATTAAAAATTCAGAAAATAAAAAGGACTTCAGCGATATATCAGACGATATGGTATATTTGGGAAAATCTGAAAAAAGAACAGAAAAATTAGATAAACTTTTGTATGCTCTTCTTACTATATCACCTACTTCAACAATTAGCGAAAGAGTGTTTTCAAAATCTAATTTAATAAAAACAAAAAACAAAAATCGCTTGAAAGCAAAAAAATTGAGTCAACTTTTATTTTTTAAAAGATTAAGAACAACTTAAATTGTCTTATTTGACAAAAATTAAAAACAATTATGTCTGAATACTTCAAATTATAATTTGTATTTGAATTATTTCTCAACAAGTATTAAAATCGGCATCCATTAATTAAAAGTGATCTCAGTTATTCAATTTTTAAGTTTTTTTAACTTTTAACTATCCTATTTTTAAGTTTTTTATGCATTTTTTCGTTAATAAAAATTTTAACTTTCTTATTTTAAGTTTTTATATATGAATTGTTTATTTTTTTGTTAATAAAAATATTTTTTAAAATAATTTGTTTATTCGTTATTCTCTTCGATTAATCGAATGAATTTTGATCTTTAATCGTTTGATCGAACGAGGAAAAACAATTATTTGAATTATTCGAACAAAGTTGAAAGTCGAATAATTGACAACTCTATCCTTTACTCAAAATTCTTTTACTCATAACTTCTTCAATAATGGTCCAAATTTCAATTTTTTTTTTCAAAATTTTTGTTTTTTACGTACTTTTAAAAGAAAAATCCCAAAAAATTCTTGAAAGCGCTTTAGTATGCGATTTTTAAGTTTTAAAATTTAAATCTCATTTTTGAAAATGTTTGTACTCTTCGATTTTTTTTAAATTTTTTTGTGCTCGAATCGTGCGTCGTAGAGGGGTTCTTTATAAGAGCGACCCCCATTAATTTTTTTGTCTTCACATTTTTTTGTAACAAACTAATACCCTATCTCCAATTTCTAAGGGGGCTCCCACACAAAACGACACTTTTTAAAATTTGCTCCAACCGCTCTAACTGCCCTAATAGTGCCCTTAGAGCAACAAAATGTATGACCGACCCACAATATTTTTTTAGTTCAAACATTTTCTCTGAACATACCTACTCTCTATTTTTAACTGTTAAGGCGGTCCCCATACAATTTTTTTTATTTTTTGTAAATTTGTTTTATTTAATCAGCTTCTACCGGTCCAATGGTGCGTCCGAGAGGGGTCATTAGTGAGACCGACCCCCATTTATTTTTACCCCAAAAACATTTTTTTAAAACATACCTACGGCCTATCTCCACTCCCTAAGTACGCTCCCATACAAATAACAGTTGGAGCAAATTTTATAAAAATGTAATTTTGTATGGGAGCCTACTTAGGGAAAATGTTGTAGGGTAAAAATAAATGGTGATCGGTCTTACTAATGACCCCTCTCGAACGCACCATTGGACCGGTAGAAGCTGATTAAATAAAACAAATTTACAAAAAAAAAATAAAAAAATTGTATGAGGACCGCCTTACCTACCTTAGAGGGTAGTTGTGTTTGGACTAAAAAAATATTGTGGGTCGTTCATACATTTTGTTGCTTTAAGGGCACTATTAGGGCAATTAGAGCGGTTGGAGCAAATTTTAAAAAAAATGTCGTTTTGTGTGGGAGCCCCCTTATAAATTAGAGATAGGGTATTAGTTTGTTCCAAAGAAATGTTAAGACGTAAAAGTTAATGGGAGTCGGTCTCATAAAGGACCCCTCTATGACGCACCATTGGAGCAGTAGAAATGATTTTAAGATTTGAAAATTACAATAACATTTTTTCAAAAAATTTTAAAAAACAGTAATAATCGTTATCCCACGATCCTCCCGGGCAAAAAATTTGTAGAATCGATAGATGTTTTACACAAAAAATTTCAAAAAAATCGAAGAGTACAAACATTTTCAAAAATGAGATTTAAATTTTAAAACTTAAAAATCGCATACTAATGCGCTTTCAAGAATTTTTTGGGTTTTTTTTTTTAAAGTACGTAAAAAAACAAAAATTTTGAAAAAAAAAAAATTGAAATTTGGACCGTTATTGAAGAAGTTATGCGTAAAAGAAGTTTTAGTAAAGGAACAAACTACCAATTTTTAAAAATTCGATATCTTTTGAAAATTTACCACGAAGGAGTTTTCAAAGGGTACTTAAAACTGTTAACAACTTGGGAAAGTCTAAAAAAAAAAATTTCAAAATTTCCGATTTGACATGGAATGCCCCATATGTTTTCGCAAATCATGTCACTCTGCTTTTTATGCTATTACAATCGAGCAATACTTCTGTTACATGTTTTGCAAAAACTTGTATTTTTAAATGCAAAGGAAACATAACATAAGCATCTGAGTATTTTTCTATAAGGAAATGTGTAAGAGTCTGAGAATTTTTCTATAGGAAAAATTTCTCAGAATCTCAGACTTTTTCTATCGGAAAAATGTTTCAGAATTTGAGAATTTTTCTATAGAAAAAATGTCTTAGAACCTGAGACTTTCTCAATAGGAAAAATGTCTCAGAATCTGAGACTTTTTCTATAAGAAAAATGTCTCAGAATCTGAGACTTTTTCTATAAGAAAAATGTCTCAGAATCTGAGACTTTTTCTATAGGAAAAATGTCTCAGAATCTGAGACTTTTTCTATAGGAAAAATATTTCAGAATCTTAGACTTTTTCTATAGGGAAAGTGTATCAGAATCTGAGACTTTTTATAGGAAAAATGTTTCAGAATCCGAGACTTTTTTAATGGAAAAATATCTCAGAATCTTAGACTTTTTCTATAGGGAAAGTGTCTCAGAATCTGAGACTTTTTATAGAAAAAATGTCTCAAAATCTGAGACTTTTTCTATAGGAAAAATGTCTCAGTATCTGAGATTTTTTCTATAGAAAAATGTTTCAGAATCTGAGACTTTTTCTATAGAAAAATGTTTCAGAATCTGGGACTTTTTCTATAGGAAAAATGTCTTAGAATCTGAGACTTTTTTTAGGAAAAATGTCCCGGCATTTTAATATAGAAAAGGTCTCATATTCTTAAATATATTTTTCCTATAGAAAATCTCTCAGATTATGAGACATTTTTCCTACATTAACAGCCACAGATTCTAATAGATTGTTTTATCGAAAAGTTTCAATTTCGTCAAGAAAAATTTTAAGAATCTAATACTGTATACAGACTGGCGTGATTTTAGAATCACTATTATAATTTTGTTTTTCGTGAAAAAAAATATTTTCCATTTTTATTACAAAAACTACTTTTTCACCAAGTCTAAACTTTTGACATAAAAATGTTCCACTTGTCTAACAAATGTACAAAAAACAAGTGGGAGTGTTAAATTCTTCGGTGCCGAATCTTTTATACTCTCCACAATGTAAAAGTATTTGTTTGCACTTAATTAATACACTCATTTACAAAATTTACAGTTCTTCTGGCTTGGACTTCATCTTGCTTTATACAGATGGCCGGATCAATAATATATAAACTTAATGGGGTCCTCGACCAATATTTCAATTCGTTTTGCTTGGAATGGCAAATGAATAGAACATTATTTTTTCTAAAAAAAAAAAAATCTTCTGCAAAAACATTATCATGATTTAATATGATTTAATTTTTTTATCGAAAACGTCTCAGATTATGAGACATTTTTCCTTCAGATATAGTCTCAGATTCTGATTGTAAGTGAGAATTGTTCGGACCCAAAAATAAAAAAATATTTTATAAAAAGTAGACAAATTTGTATAGTTTTTGCTATTTAAAAAAAAAAAATCGTCATTTTTAGGGGCAACGATCAGCAAATTATCATTTTGCTATTTTGAAAATAAAAATCGTGAAAATGCAGAGAAATCAGCATCAGCGATCGCTCAGTTAACATTGCTGATCGTTGATATTAATTTTTTTATTAAGAATAGGTGTAATTTTAAGTATGTGTGTGAGTGCTTGTATATGTGTAAAAAGAGAATGTTTGTTTTGTAATGATTTTAATGCGAGAATTACTTTTTTTTTGTAGATAAATTGTTTTGTGATGTGATGCAGGGATGGAAAAGTTAGTACTTTAGTACTTTTTTCAGTACTTTTTCATTATCAAAAATACCGTAGTACCCCCGCGACTGATTTAGTACCTTTTCTATACCAGACGATTTCATAAATTTTTCAACCAAATCTAAAAAAATCCAATAAATCGACCGATTTTCATTGGAAAAATATTTCAAAAGCTTCAAATAAACGAAGATTTTGATTTTAGCCAACCTTTATTGAAGTTTTCTCTAAAAAATAAATAAATGAATAAGGTTGTCCTCAATTTAAGAACTTTTATATTGAATTATGCTTAGTTTCTTCTTATTCGTCGCAGACGAAATGCGTTTGTCGTACCGAAACTTTTTTTAGTACCGTCGAGGGCGAAAAAGTACTTTTTTGTTTGAGCTCCAGTACCATTTCAAAATTCCGATTTTCCATCCCTGATGTGATGTCTAGTTCAATTTTTGTCAATTAAATTGTTTTAGTGTTTTAATTAGATTAAACTAGAGTATACACCTTTATTTTGTTATTGTTTTACTAATACAATTTTTTTTATTTATAATTGTAACAATTAATTAATTGTGTTATGTTGTTATAACTCGGTGTTGTTGTTGTTGCTGCTGCTGTCAATGATCTTGTGAGAAAAAACGTGACCGTTGTTGGATGGAAGTAATTTGTATTTTTTTTTTAAATAAATAAATATTTTTAAAGTTTTTGTTATTAAACATGACCTGCACATGTTTACTTTACTTAAATGGATTATAAATTTTAAAATAATTTATTGCATTTTTTTTCATAGTTTTTTAATGCATATTAATTATAAAATATGTTTGATTAACACTTGAGATTATACACTCAAGAAATGAGGTTAGTAAAAAAATGTGATTTTATTTATTTTACATTTTTTTTTTGGAAATAATTTAGTTTGCTTTTAACATTTCAGTTATAAATAACGTTATTTCGAGCTTGTGCCCCACATTTCCAATAGGAGCACCACAAGGGGCCCTTAAAGTACACTCAAAAGAAAAGTGAACTAAAATCTGGGAAAATTAACTTAAAAGTTATTTTAAGATTTTTTTTCTTGGTTTTAGTTCATAATTTTCCCAAAAATAATAAAAACAAAGTTAATTAATTTTAAGCCAATTTTAACTAGAAAATGGGAAAAATTAAATTACACTTTAGTTCATTCACATTTTAAAATTGGATTGAGTCTAGACCCTGGACCCATGGGTTCGGACCCCACGGGTCCAGCCCCTTGTTAACTCAAGACCCCGGCCAGGGTCCCCATAGATTTTGACCCAAAATTTGTGTCTGTTTCGCTCTAACTTGCTTAGTTTTTGAGATACGGTAATAAGGGGTCTGATAGGGTCTTGAGAATCTTAAAAACTGGATATCTAAAAACTATTAATCGGAGGGCTTTCGGGTAGTTTGCGGAAGTGTTCTACGAGTCAAGAGCTACAAAAATGCCGTTGGACCTTTTCTCGTGTTGGCAGTATTTACCGAGATATGGGCATATATAAAATCTGGGGAATTTCAAATTTTAGATCTAAAATTAGGGTCTTGAGACCCCGACAAATATACAGAGCTAGGCTATTCCATATTTTTCTTTGTAGTCTTTCTTTTAAAAATTTCGTCCGTTTCGCTCAATCTCGCTTAGTTTTCGAGATATCGCCATTTTGAATACGCTTTCTCAATTCAAAGAAGAGAAATACGATGATGTTTTTTTAGTAAATTTTAACTAAACTTGAACTAAATTGCTTTTTAAGAAATATGTCTTAAAAATAAAGATACGTTTCTTAGATTTGTGGAAAATTTCTTTGGCAATAAGAATTTTTTTCCAAATATTTAAAAATTCCATTTAAAGAAAACTATGAACTACTTATATAAGTAAATGAACTAAACTTTTTTCCTCATAGTTAAGAAAATTTCTCATTTTTTAGTTAAATTTTACTAAATTTTAGGAAAATTCATAATAAATTTTCAAAGACATTTTTTCCTTAATTTTAGTTATGTATTTTTTTTTTCAGTGTAGGACACCTTTAAAATACAAAACTTTAAATGCATGTCCCACTTCCTAAGGGGGCTCCCATATATTTTTTTTTTTTTTTTAAATGTAAATTTTCAATATCGAGGGCCTATATTCAAAACCCTCTATCTAAAAAAACAAAATTTTTCAGGAGACCCAAAAAACAGTTTTTTTCGCGTATTGTTAGTGTAATAAAAATTCGATATTCGATAATATTTTTTATATCAACTACTGAATCTCGTTTTTAAAATTTTGCACTATTGGGGATTTTATGATAGATAGAGGGTTTTGTTTAAAAATATTTAGAGTACATGATGGAAAATGATCAGATAGAGGGTTTTGCATTTTAATAAAAATTAATTATTATGATTTCATTGACGACATTGGTAAATTTTTTACATGATTTATTAATGATAACGGCTTATAAAAAAAACCCGAAATCACGGTTTTGGTCCAGAGGCTCTGATTTTTAAGACAGAAATATTTTTTTTACCAAATTCATCTCAAAAGTTGACAAACTGTTTAGTATGTTATGTAAAAAATAGTAAAAAAATTAAAAACGCGATTTTAGTCCACAGTTGCTGATTAGCATCGCGATTTTTAAGATTAAATTTTTTTTATAATCTACACAAGACATCCAAATTTTGAGACATATTTTTCAAAAAGAATTTTCAGTAAAAATTAGCACCAGTGCACTGTGGGCCAGGATTTCCATTTTTTGGCCAATAAGGTCTATAAGGCAACACATGTTTAAAAACATTTTTTCGAAATGTCGACATCTTGAATTTTGTCCACCTTTAATATCTTTTTATTATATGTAGCTTAAAGTTTTTTTTTTGAATGAGGTTAAAGTCAATGTTTGAGTTTTTTTTTTTATTTTTTATTTATGAAACAAATAATTTTTTTTTGTACTTCGACACAATATTTTTTCAAGTTTTCGGTGAAGTTCTCCTAAAGACATACCTGTTTGTTCAACACATGATATAAACTGCCAAAAAGTAAGCTATAAGCATATTTTTTTTGAATAAATTATGGAAATTCATACTTTTGTTGAAATCCGCCTTTTTTCAACACCAAAGTCCAAACGATATTGACAAACCTCGAACTACGATCTGCCTCTGTCAATGTATTCTATTCATATATTTGCGACCCTGTGCGACCGTTCATAAACTTTTGATCTAGAGGCAATAAACCAAAATATGACGTTTAGAATGCCCGAAAATGAAACTTCAACATTTTTCGATATTTTTGTTTCTATTGATTTCTAATAAAAAATGGCTCACTTTAACAACATTGGCGTGATAACTGCTGATGGGCACGTGAGTGAATTTTGACTCACGTTGACTCACGCTCACGAAAAAAACCATAATTTACTCAACCGTTTTTTTCTCACACTTACTCACTATTTACGTGAGTAAACAAAACACCACTCACGTGTGACTCACGCTCACTCGTAACTCACGCTAAACATTTAAAAAACGAAAAAAATTGTAAAAACTGAATCAATACAATTAAATAGTTTTGACTCACGCAAAAAAATTGCACTCACTACGAATCACTCACGCAAAAAATTGTCTCACTCACTTATCACTCACGAACAAAAAATTTTAATCACGCTAACTTTCGATCACGAGTAACTCACGTGACCAGCGTCTATCTCTAGTGCTAAACATTAAAGCTGATAACGCATTTAAGCGGGCATATTTTGGCAATAGCATTTTTAATATTTTTTACGAAATTGTAAATTAAAGCTGGTAACGCATTTAAGCGGGCATATTTTGGCAATAGCATTTTTAATATTTTTTACGAAATTGTAAGCTTGTAGCATTATTTGTACATTTAGGATGGCAAATGCTTATTGGAAATAAAAAAGCTCTCTCTTAAATGAGCCACTGAATATATGAACTTTTTGACGCATTTAAAAGAGAAAAATTTTATTAAAATCTTCTGATAAAAGCAAAAAGAGGGATTTATAAAAACTTAGAAATTTAAACATTGTACATTTTTTTAAAAAGCTATGTCCTAAGTTTTGGATCCGCCATTTTGATTTCAAAAAATCTGAGTTCGTATTCGTGTTGTGCAATCATTTCCTAGTGATATTTTGAAACATTAATCAATAATTTAAATATCTTGTCCGCCATATTGGATCCGCTATTTTGAATATTTGATTCTTAAATCAGATTTGGCATTCAAAAAACCATCAAAATCAGACAACATAGAAAAAAACTTAATATTTTATTTGACGCCAAATTGGATCCGCCATTTTGAATTTAAAAAATCGGAGCTCATATTCGTAATTACCAGGGAAACCAAAAATATGCTCTAAAAAACACGTTTTATGCGCTTAAAAAATGCCCTTAAAAACGGAAAATATGCTCTAAAAACAATAAAAATATGCTCTTAAAAAAATTATGTCTCTTTTTTGTTGTGTTTTTTACAATCTGTTAGAGAATAGACCCTCCAAATACCGTTATGTGCGATAGTAAGAGGGTTAAATATGTTCTACAAAAATATTTTCCTTAATGTTTTCTGCCAAGTTGCTGAATCTAAAGAAAGAATAGTTTCATATACCGATATGAAGCAAGAACAGACCAAATGGGAATCAATCGTCACAATTCCGTAGTTGTTGAAAAAAAACATTCTCGTTGGATAAAAAATTTAAAAATACATGTTGTTCAAAAAAAAATTGGAAAATAATGCTCTAAAAACTTAAAAAAAAAATGCTCTAAAAATGTAAAAATATGCTCTAAAAAGTGGAAAAATGCTCTTAAAATTGAAAATATGCTCTAAAAATATGCTCTTATTCTAAAATATGCTCTTAAACCTAAAATATGCAAAAATATGCTCTTAAGACTAAAATATGCAAAAATATGCTCTAACAAATCGATGCCAGATTTCTTAAAAACTTCTGAAACGGATAAATACCTTACCCATTTATCAATAAAATGCACAGGAAAAAACATGATACTGCATATTTTTGGTTTCCCTGGTAATTACTGACCCTAAATACATCAAAAATTACTAATTTAAGTACAATTAGCTAAAAATTACAAAAGCATATTCGCCATATTGGATCCGCCATTTTGAATTTCAAATCTTTAATTCTACATCAGTTTTAACATCCGAAAAACCATTAAAATCGAAGTTTTTGGCCAAAAGAGACAACATATAAAAAATTTTAAATTTAAATTTGTCGCCATATTGGATCCGCCATTTTGAATTTTAAAAGTCTGAGCTCATATTCGTTATTAACGACCCCAAATACATCGATAATGATTATATTAAGCACAATAAACAAAAAAAAAAATTCAAAATGGCGGATCCAAAATGGCGGACATGATTTTGTAATTCATGTCCGCCATTTTGGATATTCGAAATTTTCAGAACTGTTAGAAAAACTCTTGTTTAAAAATACGATACGATTTTTTTAAACAAACTCCTCGTTTACTATAAATAAAGAATTTATAATCTCGATTTACCCACCTCTTTTATTAATTTATTTATATAAATTAATTGTTTTAACTTTTGACTTTTACTTTTGTTAATCTTCTCATGGGTTTGTGCACTTTTTTTTCTTCTCATACAATTTATACCCTTGGCATTGACAGTGGTTGTAAATTACATTTAATCAATTATTTTAATATAATTTAAAATTAAAATTCATTAAAATAAATTTGAATTTGTACTGTAGCAGTTTAATGTCAACTTTTTTTTTTGTATGATTAACAACAGACAACATACAACAATAACACAGTGCTACAAAAAAAAAAAAACAAAGGTTCTGGCCCAGAAACCAGACCAACAAATCTTTTTTTTTTGACCTCCTGAACTCTAATCTGCTCTGCAAAAAAATTATTGTTTGGGTTTTCTGTAATCTTACAAGGAAGTTCCCCAAGGATAGAGACAAAAAAAAACTAAATCGAATCTTTATGTTTTTTGACCTCCTGAACTCGATTTTGCTCAGTCAGGTCGATCTTAATTTTTTTTCTCTTTCTTGTGTATCAATTTTAAAGAAATCTGGTAGTTACACTTTGCGGACTTTCCCTGTAAGATTACAAGAAACTCTAACGATATAATTCCATTCTGATGGCGGATTTGAGTTCAAGAGGTCAAAATACATAAAGATTCGATTTAGATTTTTTTTATTTGCTTGTAAATTTCAAAGAAATCTGGAATGGTACCTTTGGGGGCTTTCCTTGTAAGATTACAGGAAAAGTCAACGATCGATTTTTTACGACAGATTCCAGTTCCGGGGGTTAAAATACATTAAATACACTAAATACACTTTTTCGTGGGACTGTGTAATCATACATACATTTAATATAAGCATTTTAACAACAATTTATTTGGTTTATGCACTTTCAAAAATACGTACAATAAATTGCATGTGGGTGCAATTAAATTTTTTTACTGCACGGAAATGTAATTTTGTTACAATTCTTTTGTAAATTAAAACAAAAAAATAAAAAAAAAAAAAATTATTATAGTTCCCATAAAATATTTTTAAAGACAGAAAGGGTATTCGTTGTAAAGAAAACATAGTTTTAGTTGTTGAAAGAACAGGCCAAATCTGGGAAACTTTAACCGTTTTTCAAATAAAATTCCGATGTGATCTGCTTTGTTTAAATATTTATCAAATTAAAACGGAATGCACCACAATCTCAAAAATTTACATTGTTGTATAATTTTGTATTAAAAATCGATTAATTTTTTTTTTTTTTTTGGAAAATTTTCAGACCTTGTTCTGAAATTTTCCATTTAAAAAAAATCAATTTATCAACAATCCGGCCACTTTTGTTTTTTTTTTTTTAACGCAATTTTCTTAGTTACACAAAGGACTATTCATTAGGGATGTCGCGAATATTCGTCACTATTCGGTATTCGGCATATTCGGTAGTTTTTTTGAATATTCGGTTAAATAAATATTCGTCAACAGTTTACCGAATATTCGGCAAAATTTTAATTTGTTAAAAACACACTTTTTATTAACGTTTGAAATTTTTTTGTAGTCATTTCAGTTTGTTTTTTATGCAAAAAAATTTGAGCACTTGATTAAAATTCGAATTGTTAAGGTAACAGAAAAAGTAGTGTCAGCGACAGCGTTGCTGTTTGTTAGTCTGGTACTTTTTTTTTATTTTTCACACGGATAGAATACAGGATATAATTGTACATATATAATTCCATCAAATTTCGTAAAATCCCAGCAAAAACTAGGTAATGAGTACCGATTCCCATTAGTACTCATTACCAGGATTACCTGGTAATGAGTACTAATTGCTCGCTGCGTTACTTTATACCCCCAAAAAAGGCCTTACTTTTAACTTACGATGTAAATGATTTGTAATTGAATTTTAAAAACCAGTTAAGTTTCATAAAAATATATAAAAAAACAAGTTTACTCTTAATTTATTTTCTCTCATTTAATAAGAGCAACTAAACAAACAATGCAGTTACTTTTTCAACTTTTTGTAAGCGAGCTAGGTATGGGCTATTATTTGTTAGCTTTTTCGTAAGCGAACAAAGAAGGCCTTGCCTCCAATGACATCGCCTTATTAAAGTAATTAACAAAGAAATTGGCACGTAACTACACCCAAAAAAAAACGTGGGTATTCAATACTAAAAATTTAACTAATTTTAGTCCAAAAGGACCTAGTGCAGAAATTGGTAACCAATACTAAAATTTTTAACTAATATTAGTCAAAATCAGTAAAAATTACTAATGTTAGTACTTTGAAGATACTAAAATTAGTAACCAATTAGTAGATTTTGGTACAATATCACTTACTAAACCTTTTAATGTAGAATTATTTTGAGTGTAGTTACTTATTTTCGTTATAAATCCCAAAGTTAATTACTTGGTAATGGAAGTTTTTGCTGGGATTGTTTCAAACCAGATATGACTTGATCCAATTTTAAAAAAATTTATATAAAAAAAATCGAATATATTTAAATATCGAGGGCCTATATTCAAAACCCACTATCTAAAAAAACACAACTTTTCAGGAGAGACAAAAAACTGTTTATTTCGCGTATTGTTAGAGTAATTAAAATTCGATATTCTACAATATTTTTTTAAATCAACTACTGAATCTCACATATAATTAGTTTTTAAAATTTTGCATTATTGGAGATTTTATGATAGATAGAGGGGTTTGTTTCTCAAAAATATTAAGTACAATAATAAAAATGATCAGATAGAGGGTTTTGCATTTTATTAAAAATCAATTATTATGATTTCATTTACGACATCGGTAAATTTTTAACGTGATTTAATAATGATAACGGCCGAAATCGCGGTTTTGGTCCACAGGTGCTGATTTTTAAGACAAAAATTAGTTTTTTTACCGAATTCATCTCAAAAGTTGACAAACTGTTGGGTATGTTATGTAAAAAATAGTAAAAAAATTAAAAACGCGATTTTGGTCCACAGATGCTGATCAGCATCGCGATTTTTAATATTAAAATTTTTCTTTCATAATGTACACAAGACATCCAAATTTTGAGCCATATTTTTCAAAAAATTTAAACAAGAATTTTCAGAAAAAATTAGCATCAGTGGACCAAAATCGTGGTTCTAGAATTTTGTTGACAAATTCATGCTCAGCGTGCAAAAATTAGTATGAAATCATGTAAAGCATGATGAAATTATTAAAAACAAGTAAGAGTGTTAAATTCGGATGTGCCGAATCTTTTATACCCTCCAACACGTTTAAAATTAAAAAAAAAAATCGCAGGGGCATCTTTTTTTTGGGGGGGGGTTCGGCGAAGTTGGTGGAGGGCACCTGTACCACCGCTATATATGTTTACAAATTATTTGTTTATGATATTTACGCTTAAATAATAAATTTTTATCGTTATTTTTAATTAATTTCTATAACCACGCCCCCAAAGGGCGAATTTTCTAACCCCCTTGGTCCAAGCGCATGTCTATGAACATAATATGGCATACAAATGTTAAATTTTTTGAGCAAAAATTAAAAAAAAACTCGTAAAAATATCGTATTTTTTAGGGGTCGTTTTAGTTCTTCAAGGGGGAACTTTTCCCCCTGGTCCGAGTTTGCCCATCTTCGAACTTAACCTTACCAGTAAAATAAGAGATATTCTTGCCCAATTTCAGGGGTCTAGCTCTTTTGGTTTGGACTGCATCGTTATTTCTACAGACGGACGGACGGACATCGCAAGAATGTCTAAGATTCTATCATGGATCAATATTATATATATATTAGAGTGTCCCTTATTTTGGAAATGTTGGAAATGTTGAGACGGTACCCCCTCATTTTTTTCCTTTTGACTAAAAAAATAACTCAGCAAAAATTTTACGCCCCTACGACCACGCCTTCCCTACGCGACGGGGCCGTAAAGAGCGGGGCCTTAAAAATCATTTTCCATACAAAGCAGGCTTTCAGTTTTAAAAAATTTTTCGAAAAAAAAAATTTAGAGCTTTTGGGGTCCTACAGTAAAAATTTTTTAAAAATTTTTTTTTTTAGTTTTGACAAGCAACGGTTTTAGTTGTAATGTTGCTTTTAATGATATATATTCATAAAAAAATATTACTCATATCTGTGACATCTTGATCGTGTATCGAAAAACATCAAAAATGCATTTTTTACCCTTCTTTAGATCACGATCAAGATGTCACAGATAGGAATAATATTTTTTATGAAAATATATCATTAAAAGCAACAATTCAACTAAAACGGTTGCTTGTCAAAACTAAAAAAAATATTTTTTAAAAAATTTTTACTGTAGGACCCCAAAAGCTCTAAATTTTTTTTTTCGAAAAATTTTTTAGAACTGAAAGCCTCATCCCACCAAAATCAAATTTTTTGTTTTGTATGGAAAAATGATTTTTAAGGCCCCGCTCTTTACGGCCCCGTCGCGTAGGAAAGGCGTGGTCGTAGGGGCGTAAAATTTTTCCTGAGTTATTTTTTAGTCAAAAGGAAAAAAATGAGGGGGTACCGTCTCAACATTTCCAACATTTCCAAAATAAGGGACACTCTAATATATATATATACTTTTTGGGGTCCCCGACCGATATTTCGATGTGTTACATACGGAATGACAATGTGAGTATACCTCCATACTGTGGTTGGAGGGTATAAAAATATTTACAAATTAATTATTTGAAGAGACAGAAAAATTAATTACACAGTGCAACACCAAAAATCGGAATGGGATGAAACCAAAAGCAAATGAGATTTGACATATTCCATAACCAAACTCCTCAAGGCTTTTTTCTAGTTCAGAGCTAGATTTTTTTTACACTCATTTGAAGTTAGTATACTTTTATTATAATTATAATAATAAATGTTTGAAAACCGTATTAGTGGCGTATGATTAATATTGTAATTGCCTTTAAATAACAATCATACGCAACGGTGTACAGTGGTTGATTTTAATAATTTGGCTATTCAGTAAATAGGTACTGAACCGATTGAAGCAAAATTCATACCAGTTATAGCTAAATTAATTTTGAGCTTAAGTTTGGAAACTGGACCCTATATGACCAACAAGGGCACCACTAGGGGCCCTTAAAGTAGAACATGTTTAGTACACAAAAACTTTAAATGCTTTAAAATCACCAACTTTAAATACGTGTAAGAAAAAATCTAGCTCTGACCTAAAAAAAGGCCTTAAGGGTTTTGTTTTGGAACACGTCAGCTTTCATTTGCTTTTGGTTTCATCCCATTCCGATTCCGAAAGTTCGATTTTGTATCACTGTGTTATGAAAGAGATAGAGAAAACCATTCAGAAAATTTAATTATATAAGAGAGAGTGAAAACCAAAAATGCAAATAAAATAGCAAAAACAAATATTTTTGTTCTGAATTTTACACCATAGATGAGGGCCGTTTTACTGAATATTTTGCCATAAAAAGTAATTTTCGTGAAAATGGAAGATAGAGGGTTTTGAATATAGGCCCTCGATATAATTTTATTAAATTTTTATATAGTTTTATCTAATTTTATCCAATTTTCACAAAACTGAAAACCATGTAGATTATCTTATATAATTACACTCAAAAAATTATGACGGTAGATTCCACTACAAAAGACAGTTGAAACTACTACATTTGTTGTTGTTTAGGCGTCCACTACATTTTACGGTAAAATCAACCAAAAATTGTTGGTGTTTTTAACTATCAATTAACAACTACAAAAAACGGTAAAAACTACTTCAAATTACAGTTATTTTTACTGTAACTCAAATTGTCTGAATTTTCTTCTAAACTTAAAAAGGGTTAAAATTATTTGGAAATAATTCCTGCTGCATCTAACTCGTTCAACACATCCGTTTTTCTAAAAATTTCTAGAAAATTATAAATTTTGTTATTGACTAAAAACAACTACATAAAACAACTGTTACTACAATGTAGTAATTTTTTGTATTTATGTTTTAAAACGACTACAAAATACAGTTGTTTGAGATTTTTCACCCAAAAACAACTGAAGTTGTAGTTAAAAACAACAACTACTGCTTACTACACAAATGACCAGCATGTACACTGAAAGAATTATTGTTCATAATATCTATGAACATAAAACCAAATTCATAGAATCTATGAAACAATTCATTGGCTGAATGAATATTCATTAGTATTTTGAAATATTTCATAGAATTTTATTCATAGATTTCGTAAGATTCATAGAAAAAATTCATAGAAAAAAAATTTTTATTAATAATTTTTTAAAAATTAAACTAATGTTACAATAATTAAATAATTTGAATAAATATATTAAAAAAATATAAAAAATATAAAAAAAAACATAAAAAACGTAAAAAAAAAAAAAATATTGCTGCCCAGGCGGGGATCGAACCCAAGACCTACCGGCTGGGAAATTTATAATCGACGCCTTAGCTACACTGAAAAAAAAAGCTTCGTGAAAGTAATGAAAATTGACATTAGATTAATGAAAAATGACTCACGTTTTCAACCGAAGCCATGTTTCATTTGATCAATGAAACTGGTGTCATAAAATTTCTGTCAATGGTATCAATGAAAACATACATGGAAATTATGAAAATGTTCATAGAATGTATTTTTAAAATTTCACACGTTTTATGAAGTATTTCATAAAATGAATGAAAGTATTTATTGATTTAAGGTTCAATAGCAGTGGGTAGGTTGATTTACATGGTAAATTTACATGATCACCCTTATCTACTATTTCCCAGTATTGGGTATAACAATCGACAAATTAAAATAATTGTTCATAGAAAATTATTTAAACCCGGCAAATCGTATCCCCTTAATTGGGAAAGAGTAGATAAGAGTGGTAAAGGGTAGTTAACATGTAAATCAACCTTGAAGGAAAATCGCCACCTTAATTTTAAGTTGCGACCATAACAAATAGTTGTCTATAATATTACATGTATCACCATTTTTTGATAAGTGTAATCTTCACTGAAGGTAACAATCACTGGGATAGAAAAATGCACTTCCAAATTTTTTTTTTTATGAATAAGTCAAGTTTACGTCCACAAAAAAATTAGGGATTACAAACTCCATGCATGAAACCCATCCTCTCTGCCTTATAAAGTTTTTCAGCGTAAAAAGTTTTCGGTCCTATGTTTTTCAGTGCAAAACTTAAAACTTTAAAGTCGCACCCACTCCTATGCTGGCTTTTGCCCCCGATAAAAGTGGTACCACTGGACTCAGGAGGAGGTCCTTAGTCGATGCACAATGTTTTATCAGATTTGGAGGGGTGGACGTAAACTTGACTTAAGCCACAATATTTGATACATTAGTAAAAACACGAAACAACACGAATTTTAGTATACATGTATGTAATTAATAATTTATGTTTCACTTTAAGTTTCGTAAAAGTCTAAAAAAAACTAAAAAAATACACTCTCACATTTTCATTTATATATTTCATTTAGTTCACAAAAAGTTTTACTTAATCCTTAAATGTTAATATGAACACATAAAAAAACGAAATAATATGAAACAACACAAATTTTATTAAATATTTAATTAATCAAATAAATTTAATATAAAAAGTCTAAAAAATCACAAAAAAAAATCGTGCCGATATGAACAGCTGTTTTGTTTTTTTCTTTATTTGGCGCGTTTTACTAAAATAAACAAATGACACTTGTGACAGGTGTCAAAAAACGACATGTTTATAAACAAAATTTAATGAAAATTTTGAATGAAACTACGAAATCTAATGAAACAAATTTCATTAAATTTGTTCACAATTTGCATGATTTTTTTATAACCTTATGAATTCCTTCATTGATTAAATGAAAACAAAATAATGAATCTGTTTCATTTATATCACGAAGGTTTTTTTTTTCAGTGTAGCTGCGCCACCAAAGGAGGAAAACCTCGCCGACTAACACTTAGTTTTGTAATGTTCGTTATTTTTTTTTTTGCAAATACACAAACATCTTGTTTTCTACAAACATACACACAGATTTTGGCAGAGCATTGTGGCAGAGCATAATATTTTAAAGCAGAATATTTAACAAAATGGATTTTAAGTGTTATAACTTGTTTATTTACTTTAGCTCAGTGGTTAGAGACTAAGCTTCACGAACAACTGGTATTGTGTTCGAATCTCGGTGGGATCAGTTAAAAATAAATAAATTTTTAAAAATAGAATATGGTAAATAAAAAAAAATAAAATAATAAAGTAAATAAAAATTAAATAATAAAAAAAAAAAATAGAATTGAACAATAAATTTTTTTTCCATAGCCTATGAACTTTTTCATAGGTATCTGGTTTCTATGAATTTGTTTCATAGATTCTATGAAGGGCATAATTGGCTCACTTCTAATGATTTTTTTCATAGAATCAATGTACGTTTTCATAGCCGTAATGAACAAAATTCTTTCAGTGTAGTAACTGCAATAATTTTCTAAGTGTATATGAACTTTTTTCAAATTATATATGCACTTTTTTACTCGGATATATATTTTTTTGTTTTTTCAATTAATAAAAATTCCTTAATTTTTTAGAAATATCGTCTATTTTTTTATGAATGTAGTCCCGAGTAAAAATGTTTATATATATTGTTATATATCACATCTGACCAGAGATTTGAAATATCAGTACTGATCCGAGATTTGAAAGATAAGTACTGATCCGAAAAATGGATCGCTAAGATAAGGTCAGTTTTAATCGGATGTATAGAATTTCTTCCGAAAAATGGATTTATCTAATTAGATCAGTTTGAATCGATCTTATTAGTTCAGGACAAAAAAAAAGTCTTAAGCTGGATTAAAATAGATAAAATTTTATACAAAAAAATTTATATTTTTTTCAATATTATTGAATACCCTTTCTACACAATACAAAAGATATAAACTTGTTAATTTGAATTGTTTAAAAACATGTTTATTTTATTATATTTTCTATATCATAATCATGACCAACAATTTTTTTTTTTTTAAATGCTGAAATCTTAAACTTTCTCATTAAAGTAAAACAAATTCTTTAAAAATTATTTTTTTTTTTTAATTTATGAAGTACTTAATACGCTTAATGACGCGTTGTAATCATGTATAATTGCAAATGTGTATAAAATTTTATAGACCATGAGTCGATTGTTTTCTATTGCGAATTGTAATAAAAATACTTACGAGTTCATTCTTTATTAACAACAGTCGTCATGTACGCGTAATACAATTTATTGGTAATAATGACCAGTACAAGTATCCAAACACCACTCGATTGTAGTTTATGATCGATTATATATATTGTTTTAATGTTTATTTTCTTCTATTATTATTAATAAAAAAAATCGTAACTACTTTAAAAAATCAGAAATGTACTTTTTTTTGACATTTATGAGTACTATCATAAATTGTTGATTCATATAAAAATGTTAAGAAAATAACATGAGTTGTATTTTTACCCTTTTTTTATATGCGCTAAATAGGTATGTGAGTCAAGTTAGACTTTTAATTAGGTGATCTCTAATTTTAAATTAAAATTGAAACTTTCATATACACTTACAAAAAAAATTTAAAGTTCATTTTCAGTGTTTTGTTCTATTCCCCCCATCTATGCTAAAATCTCGTTCAAACAAAATTCGATAATCTTGTTCGAATAAGATTTTGATAATCTCGTTTGTACAAGATGTCGATCATCTCGATCGAACAAGATTTTGATCATCTCGCTCGAATAAAATTTCGATCATCTCGTTTGAACAAGATTTGGATCCTCTCTTTTGAAAATTTCGTTTTTGGTTTTTCAATTTTTCAAAAACGTGGCTTAGGAGACGTGGTCAAATATTGTAAAACATGGAAAAATTTGTGTCGAGTTGCTTTGATTAAATATTTATCAAACTAAAACGGAATGCACCACAATCTCAAAAATTTACATTCTTGTATATGGGGCATTCCATGTCAAGTCGGACACTTTGAAAAAATTTTTTTTTAGATTTTCCCAATTAGTTTACAGTTTTTAGTACCCTTCGAAAACTCCTTCGTGGTAAATTTTCAGATTTTTTTGATGACCCGTTCAAAAGATATCGAATTTTTAAAAATTGGTAGTTTGTTCCTTTACCCAAACTTCTTTTACTCATAACTTCTTCAATAATGGTCCAAATTTCAATTTTTTTTTCAAAATTTTTGTTTTTTTTTTTACTTTTTAAAAAAACAAAATCCCAAAAAATTCTTTAAAGCGTTCTAGTATGTTATTTTTAAGTTTTAAAATTTAAATCTCATTTTTGAAAATGTTTCGTACTCTTCGATTTTTTTGAAATTTTTTTGTGTAAAACTTCTATCGATTCTACTAATTTTTTGCCCAGGAGGATCGTGGGTAGAGTTTTTCTTTTCCCGGACTTTTTCATTTCCCGGGAAAGCGGGATTCATTTTTAAATTTCCCGGGATCCCGGGAATTCCCGCAATAACTAAAAACCCAATTTTTTTGTTAAAAAAATATATAAAAACCTTATGAATGCGATTACACTATTTATAATGTTTATTAACACCATAAAAATATTATTAAGTACCTTTAAAACAAAAAAAAATTAGTTTCGAGAAAAAAATTACTTTTTGTTACCAAGTTTTTATAAAAAAAACGGCCCAAATATATCAAAGTCATTTAAAAGTATTTTTAAAAGAATATGTTATTTAACATCGCTTTATTTGTTTTAATAATAAAAATTCATCATTTATTCTAATTCATCTCAGTTCATTTTTACAATTGGTTCTCAACGCTTTGCCTCTAAAACACAATGAAACTGATTCACAGGAATTTCTCTATCACGTTTTTAAAACTGAATGTAACTGTTCCAGAGAAATTAAATTATAAGAAAATTTACCCCAAAAATTATTAAAAAAAAAAAAAATAAAAATCCTGGTTTCTGGTTTGCAAATTTTTATAATGCAGTTCTCAAAAAGAAAATTTCTTAGCTTCTGAAAAAAAAGTATCAGAATGAAACAAAAAAACCTCCACACTTTTTTTTGGTTTAGCGCTAGATTTTTTTACACGTATTTGAAGTTGTTGAACTTTTGTTATAACTATAATAATAATTGCTTAAAAATTGTATAAGGCGTATGATTAATTTTGTAATTGCCTTTAAATAACAATCATACGCAATGGTGAATAGTGGAATATTTTTATTAATTTGGCTATTCAGTAAATAGGCACGGAACCGATTGCAGCGAAATTGATACCGGTGTAGCTAACGTAATTTCGAGCTTATGTTTAGACCAGGGGCCCCTAATGTAGGACACGTTTAGTACAGAAAAGCTTTAATTGCTTTAAAATGCGTGTAAAAAATAATCTAGCGCTGAATTAAAAAAACGTCTTGATGGCTTTGCTATGTAAAATGTAAACTTTAACTTTTGGTTTCATTCTATTCCGATTCGGAAATTTAGATTTTTTTATCACTGTGTGATTATATCCTATCGAAATTTAGATATTGTGAGACTTTTTCATTTCGTAAGTCTCAGATTTCATGACATTTTTTAGTTAGAACGTTTCTCTTTTTGGGCCCTCATGGTCCCTGCGTACGTTTCTGTCATCAAATCTCAAGAATTTTAATAAAATCTCTAAAAAATCACATACTAAATAATCAATAGAAGTCGAAAAATCAACAATTTCAAAGAAACTAAAATTCCCGGGAATTCCCGCTCTATTTCCCGGGATTTCGGGATCGAAAATTTACGGGAATTCCCGGGAATTCCCGTCCCGGGAATTCCCGTGAAAAACTCTAATCGTGGGATAACGATTATTACTATTTTTTTTAATTTTTTGGAAAAAATTTGTTGTAATTTTCCAATCTTAAAATCATTTTTACTGCTCGAACGGTGCGTCATAGAGGGGTCATTTATGAGACTGACCCCCATTAATTTTTACGTCTTAACATTTCTTTGGAACAAACTAATATCCTATCTCCAATTTCTAAGGGGGCTCCCACACAAAACACGACATTTTTTAAAATTTGCTCCAACCGCTCTAACTGCCCTAATAGTGCCCTTAGAGCAACAAAATGTATGACCGATGTAATTTTTTAGTCCAAATTCTCCATTTCTCTGAACACACCTACCCTCTATCTTTAACTGTTAAGGCGGTCCCCATACAATTTTTTTATTTTTTGCAATTTTTTTTTATTTATTCAGTTTCTACCGGTCCAATGGTGCGTCCGAGAGGGGTCATTAGTGAGACCGACCCCCATTTATTTAAACCCTACAACATTTTTTTAAAACATACCTACGCGCTATCTCCACTCCCTAAGTAGGCTCCCATACAAATAACAGTTGGAGCAAATTTTATAAAAATTTAATTTTGAATGGAAGCCTACTTAGTTAGTGGAGATAGGGCATAGGAATGTTTTAAAGAAATGTTGTAGAGTAAAAATAATTGGGGGTCGGTCTCAAAAATGACCACTCTCGGACGCACCATTGGACCGGTAGAAGCTGATAAAATAAAAAAAAATTTATAAAAAATAAAAAAAAAAAATTATGGGGACCGCCTTAACAATTAGAGATAGAGGGTAGGTTTGTTCAGAGAAAATGTTTGGAATAAAAAAATATTGTGGGTCGGTCATACATTTTGTTGCTCTAAGGGCACTATTAGGGCAGTTAGAGCGGTTGGAGCAAATTTTAAAAAAATGTCGTTTTGTGTGGGAGCCCCCTTAGAATTTGGAGATAGGGTATTAGTTTGTTCCAAAGAAATGTTAAGACGTAAAAATTAATGGGGGTCGGTCTTATTAATGACCCCTCTATGATGCACCATTGGAGCAGCGGAAATGATTTTAAGATTGGAAAATTACAATAAATTTTTTTCAAAAAATTTTAAAAAATAGTAATAATCGTTATCCCACGATCCTCCTGGGCAAAAAATTTGTAGAATCGATAGAGGTTTTACACAAAAAAATACAAAAAAATCGAAGAGTACTAACATTTTCAAAAATGAGATTTAAATTTTAAAACTTAAAAATCGCATACTAGAGCGCTTTTAAGAATTTTTTGGGATTTTTTTTTAAAAAGTACGTAAAAAACAAAAATTTTTAAAAACAAATTTGAAATTTGGACCATTATTGAAGAAGTTATGAGTAAAAGAAGTTTGGGTAAAGGAACAAACTACCAATTTTTAAAAATTCGATATCTTTTGAACGGGTCATCAAAAAAATCTCAAAATTTACAACGAAGGAGTTTTCGAAGGGTACTAAAAACTGTAAGGAAATTGGGAAAATCTAAAAAAAAAATTTTAAAGTGTCCGATTTGACATGGAATGCCCCATATTTTTGTAAGGGCTATCGATTAAACATTTTTTTTTAATTTGCAGAACCCGTTCTGAAATTTTAAATTTTCTTAAAAAAGTCAATTTATAAAAAACCAGGCCACATTTATTTTTTTTTTTAACTTTTATGTTTGTCTGTCCACACAAAAAAATTCAGACATGTGTTTTTCGCTTTTTTTGGAGAAAATTGCATTTGAATATTAATTTTTGTAATTTGCTTGTATTTTTTTGTTTCAACGTACATGGGAAGTCTCCCTAGTGTCATCCGCGGATCTTTATGGAATTGGTTTTATTTTGTAGAGCAGAAAAAATAAAGGGACACGTATTTTTTTTTAGCGGCCCAAATTCGTATTTAGGGGGTAAAAAGGAAGGGGGAAAACAAGACCATTTTTCAGTTTTTTTCGTTTATCTCCTATACTATGCAAAGAAACCTAGTCATGTTACATACCAAATGAAAGGTCTTTGGAAAACCTATCTACGTGTGCTAAGAACGTGTCCAAACATGCACAACTTTTCGTCATATTGAGTAAAATACCAAAATTTTAAGACATTTTTGTTAATAAGTCGAAAAATAATAACTTCTTTGGCCCGTTGTTAGCACCACGAGATAGGTATTTTTAATACCTTTAATCTGATACCACACATGCCAATATTAGTTTTGTTTAAATAGGCGTAAATCGTAAAAAACTGAAAAAGGTCAATTTCCCCCCATACAAATCGACCCCCCTAAAAAATGAGTTTGGCCGCTAAAAAAAAATACGTGTCGAATTAATTTTCGTTCTTACCAACATATCCAAATTTCATGAAGATCGGAGGGTGACACCAGGGAGACTTTCATTGTTAGTGGACATGTTTAAACAAGAAAATACAAGCAAATTACAAAATTGTTATGAAATTTAAAATTCAAATGCGATTTTCTCGAAAAAAAAACGAGTAACTCATGTCTAAATTTTATGTGTGGATAGACAAACATCTAAACTTAAAAAAAAACATAAAAAAAGTGGCCGGAATTTTGATAAATTGACTTTCTTAAAAAATGGAAAATTTCAGAACGGGTTCTGAAAATTTTCCAAAAAAAAAATTAAAACCCTGGCGATGGTAAGAAAGTTTGATATCAAGTTTGCCCCTTCAAAAAATTTAAACTTCGTCTGACAACAAAAATAATACTACTACAAGTTTTGGTATTTAAATCGTTTAAATCGGTTCAGTATTTTCCAAGTAAACAGGATTTCAACAGACAGACACACGCCACTTTCGTGTTATTGAAACTTAGGTTTAATATTTTATGGGTATAATTTTATTTAAATTTCACGCTACTTATTTATTTTAATATGTACCTACTTACACTAATCAAAATAAAATTATTATTTTATTAAAAAATTATTAAATTATTAAAGTAATAACTAAAATTAATAGCTTAATATGAATAAACATGAAATGGCAGGATAACAATAAAAATTAAAAAAAATATTTTGTGTAAATATGTCAATCATAAACAAATAAATTAACAATGCATTCTAACAGACTCTAAAAGAATTAATTCCTTTACCAAAGAAAGCTAAAAATTTCTTGGATAGTTTTTCTATGCGTTAAAGGACAATAAAATTTATTAAAAATTTCTTTAGATTTAGAAAACACTTTAGTAAAAATCAGAAAATCCATTGTCAAAAATTTTCACTTTCCCAAAAAAAATCACCCCTGTCGAAAAAAGATTATTGAAAAAACTTTAATTGCACTGAAAAAAAAAGCTTCGTGAAAATAATGAAAATTGACATAAGCTTAATGAAAAATGACTCACGTTTTCAACCGAAGACAGGTTTCATTTGATCAATGAAACTGGTGTCATTAAAGTTCCATTCAATGAAAACTTACATGGAAATAATGAAAATATTCGTAGCGCTTTTTTGAAACGTTTAATGAAGTTTTTCATTAAATTTATGAAAGTATGCATTGATTAAATGTGGAATAGCTGAAGGTAATACCATATTCGCGTTTATTTAAGCTGGTTTAATTATTCTTTTTCCCCACACAATTCATCTGTCAAAATTAAACGCCGTTTAAATTTGACATTTAGATTGTATGGGTAAAACGAAAAATTAAACTAGTTTAAGAGAATGCGAATATGGTATTAGTAAGAAAAATTACAACACAAATTTTAAATTAATGAAGAATGATTATAAAAACACACTCACAGTATCAGCCTTACCACAGAACGTTTTTGTTTTTTAAAGTCGACTTTTACCTAAAATAAAACTTCATTTTATCCGTACCATAAAAAAATATATTTAAAATAAAGTTTTTGGAAGGCGTTTTTTTCAAATAGCCAATCAGAACAAAATAAATAAAAATAAAGAAAAACAAAAATAATAAAACAACCAATCAGAATTTGAAAATAAAAAAATAAACACCCAGAAACAAAGACTACTGCGACTCAAAATTTTAAATTTAAAGTCGATTATCAAAATTGTATTTTAAAAGTCGATTTTATTTATTTTTTGGGGACTTGTGGTACGGGCCTATATTTATAGTTTTCACTTACAATTAGTTTTCTTACACAAAAATTTACTACAATTGTAATACATTATTAAAACCACGAAGTAATATAAAACAGCGCGAATTTTTGTAAATGCGAAATTAATAATTTATGTTTCATTTTAAATTTCGTATAAAAAGTCCGGGCTTAAGTCAAGTTTACATCCACCCCTCCATTTGCAACTTTAAAAACGCACCCAAAGTGGTACCACTGGACTCCGTATTAGGCCCTTAGTCGATACACAAATTTTCATCTGATTTAAAGGGGTGAAGAAAAACTTGACTTATACCAAATTCGCATTCATTTTTTTAAACACGTTTAACCACTTAAACATGTTTAAATTAAAACTTGTTAAGGAACATAAACATGTTTAAGTGCTTAAACATGTTTAAAAAAATGAATGCGAATTTGGTATTAAGCCACAAAATAAACCACAAAATTAACAACACACTTTCACATTTTTTTTTATATTTCAGCTTTCTTACACTATTTCCATGAATTTTAAATTTTAATAAGTAAAACCACGAAAAATATAATACTACTCGAATTTTAGTAAATATATAATTAATTAATTAATTAATTATGTACATTTTATATAAAGTTTCGTACAAAAAGTCTAAAAAACTTGCAAAAACACTTGATCAGCTGTTTTTTATTTGTCTCATTTTTCGCGCCAAAATCAGACTCTAGTGTCTCTTCACAATACAGCAGCAAGCAGCAGACAGCGAAATTTCCCCACGTATTTTGTTGTTTGCTGCAGACATGTGCACGGATGGTGTTAAAATGCGTTTAGAGACATTCTAAAAAATTTAGAATGTGGACAATATTCTATTCTTATCGTTCAACACGAATGAGTTTTTCATTCTATGCTCACAGTGCAAGAGAAAGCTACACACACTAGTGTAACGACATTCGTAACACGAATGAACCAATTAGGGAGTACATAGACAGCCAATGATTTGAAAATACTGTACTCTGAAGCGTGTAAATAGAATGATTTTTATAAAAAAAAAAAAAATATTGTTTGGCTATTTGGGGGAATTATTTTATAAAAAAAATATATGTATATATGCAAGTGCGAATTAAAATAAACATTTTGTTATGTAGCATAAATGAAGAGGTAAATAAAAAATAAGTATGGGGAAAATTAATTTATAAATAAGAGTGGATAAAAAAAATTTTAATACATAAAAATAAATATTAGGGTGGATTGAAAAATTCTTTTTCTATTTCGAAAAATAATGTTCATTGTGGGAAAAAAAATGTTTTGCTTTATGGCAGAAAATGTTAGTACCTATAATGATGAAATATGTAGTGTGTGACCAAATACATTTTTTTTTACAAAATTTTCAACTGTTCTGCTTATACCGAAAGTTTGTCTATTTTTTTGTATGTGCATTAGGGTGAAGCAAATTATGCTTTTTTCGAATTTCGAAAACGTCGGTGAAAAAAAATTATTTAATTTTTTTTTAAATATTTAGGCTAATAAAATATTATGCACCCTCAACCGTAAACTAGCGTAGAGAGATTTTCGTTATATAAGAACAAATGAGTGCAATTATTCTTCTTTGCAGACTGTGATTTTCTATTTGATTTTGATCACTACTCTACGTAGGGGGACAGTTACGGGTAGCTAACCCAGCCTTTAGTTTATATTCGGACATAACTGAAATGTGTTTTTATGGTAAACATTTTTTTTTTCTGTAAAGAAATTTAAAAAATGTTCTTTAAAAACAACTTATTTTTTTAAAATTAATTTCAAATTGCATTAAAGGCCAAATTAAACAAAACGACAAATAAAAATAAACATCTTCTCAAAACTGAGTCAACATGACGTTATATTTTCAGCAAAAAACGAATTAAAAATATTTTTTGCAAAAATAATTTTTTGCAAAACAAGAAAAAAAATTTACAGACAAAAACAAATTTTTACAGACAAAAAAAAAATTACCATAAAAACACTTTTAATTAATGTCCGAATATTAAATAATTTAAGAAAAAAAATATATTTTTTTACTTTGTTCGGAACTCTCCGATTTTGAAGCCAAGGCCATTGTCTCACAGGATCAATATTTTAATGTGTTAATGTCAACCCTAAAAGGCAACTTTACCGACCCGACGTTTTCGAAATAGATCTAATTAGCTCCACCCTAATGTAAAAAACTTTAAAGCGGTACTTATTGTTGTTGGGAATACTTTTAGTTAAAAAAAAAAAAAAAAACACAATGTTTATGATTTGTTTCAACGACACAATAAGATTGTGCGTGTGCGTGTACGAGCAAGTGTAAAAAGACAAACAAAAAACTAACAGCATTATTTTGCATATTTTTCTTATACATACATACATCCTAATACATTTTTTCACAATGCATAATTTACTTTTTCATCAAAACGTTTTTTTTACTACCCCCATATTTATAATAAGTTTTCCAACAATTTTTTTTAAACATTTTTTTACAAAAACATTCTAAGCGATCAGTGTATGTTAAAAATATTCTATAACACGGTGTTATTTTTATAATCTCTACTATGTTTGTTATTCTAAAAACGAACGTTTGTTTCATTCTAATCGTTCAAACACGACATTTTTCGTGTTCGTTTAAACAAGCACAGCAAATTTTTTAATTTGTTGTTTAGCATCATAGTAAACATTCTCATTCGCAAACACTGTACTCTAAAAATAGTGTACTCTGAAGCGAATGATTTGGTGTAAGCGAAGAAGGGAATACATTTGAGCTCATGTCTGGTTTGCTGTATGAAAAATTTTGCGGTCTGCTGCTTTCTGCTGTATTGTAAAGAGACACGAATCAGACTCGACTCCACATGCGTCAAAAAACAAAAAGTTTTATAAACAAAATTTAATGACATTTTTTAATGAAATTATGAAATCTAATGAAGCAAATTTTACGAAATTTGTTCCCAATATGCATGATATTTAATTAAGCTTATGAATTCCTTCATTGGTTAAATGAAAACAAAATAATGAATCCATTTCATTTATATCACGAAGGTTTTTTTTTTTTCAGTGTGAAAAAATTGTTGAATAAAAATATTTGTGAAAAAATGTTGTTAATGAAATTGATAAAAAGATTAATTTTAGGAAAAAAAAAATTTTGAAAAAAAATATCCGCAAAAAAATATTTTGGTTAACCCAAAAAAAATTTCGCGAACATTTTTTTTGGAATTTGACTTTTTTACTTGGATAATTACATTTTGGTTCTTGTAGAAATCAAGAGAATTTTCTGAAGGTAAATATTTTTGGGATAACTTTTTTCTTTGTTATTTAAACAATTTTTTTAACAATAATTAGTAAATCCACAAAAAATTCGACATGCGATTATTTTCTATTTATGCCAACAAATAAAAAAATTCTTTTAAAAAAGAATTAATTTATTTTAAGCTCTGATCTGTCTAACTCATTGTTGTCTTTTTATTAAAATCTGTCAACTCTTTCAATAATAAGGGCTTTCACTTTATTTGCACTGCACATCACTCTGGCAATTTTTTTGTATGGCAAAACAGTTTTTCTTCCGATTTTGAACGTCCGGACGTTCAAAATCGGAAGAAAAAAAATAAGTCTGTACAAATCTGGAAAGAGAAATGCAGCCCAATTATTAGATGAAACTGAAAAACACCAAAAAGAGCTACAAATATGAAAAAAGCTCTATTTTGCCCCTCTGAAGCACCGACATCATATACACCAGAAGAGGCATTGGCGCTAGGCGTTGACGGAAGGTTAACTAAAAATTCGTATATGCTTATGCAATCAGGTGCTAAGGCTCTCAATGCCAACATTTACCCCCCTTATTACATTATTCGAAAGGCAAAAGAAAAGTGTTATCCTAGAGAGACCTCGATATTAGTAACTGATGAATTTGGTGAAGTTGGACTACAGGCTCTGGTCGATTACACAGTGCAGAGGATTGTCGAATGTGACAAAGAAAATATTGTTAAAACTTTAACTAAATCATCTATAAAAAAGATACTATGACTTATAAATGGGGATGTGATGGAAGTGGCGGACACTCTACTTACAAACAGAGATATTCTTATACTTATAAACAGAGATATTTTAGCTATATGCCGAATGTAGGGTATATGTCCAAATGTTATCAGATTCACTAACAATATTTGATTACCCCTTTTACTTTTCAAAAAGTATAAAATACTTATTTTAAACATAATTTTCCATAGCTAACAGGTAAAAAAATACGCTTGAGGTAGTCGTATATAACACTTTTTGGAGCCCCCAGTATTGAAAAAAAGTTTCTTGTAATTCATTATACAAAAAGCTCATATCCTTAGCTACAAAATCTCCAAACATTGTTTTCGGATCGGACCAATAATTTAGAAGATATGATTTTTTCCTGCCAGAAACATGGCGAATGAGTATTAAATATTTGCATAAATTTTATTCATACGCTACGTTGAAACAAGGAAATACAAGCAAATTACTAAATTGCTAATGAAATTCAAAATTCAAATTCGATTTTCTCGAAAAAAAAAACGAAAAACACATGTCTGAATTTTTTTGTGTGGATAGATTAACATCTCAACTTTCAAAAAAAAATAAAGAAAGTGTCCGGATTTTTAATAAATGGATTTTTTTAAAAAATGGAAAATTTCAGAACTGCTTCTGAAAATTTTCCAAAAATTTTGTCGATAGCCCATACAAAACTATACAAGAATGTAAATTTTTGAGATTGTGGTGCATCCGTTTTAATTTGATGAATATTTAAACAAAGCAACTCGGCATAAATTTGACCATTTTTTTAATATTTGCACGCCTCCTAAGCCCAGTTTTTGAAAAATTTAAAAACCCAAAAACGCAATTTTCTTAGTTCCATATAGGGCGACCATAGAACCTATTCAGAAAAGTACGGTACACATGTTTTTTATTGCGCTGGACATTTGCTGTGGAATGCCTCATATGTCTTATGTTCCTAAGCAGTTAAATTCATAAACAGAAAAAAGCGGGCCAGGGAAAACTTGACGCTTATTAAACTAACAAGGGAAGTATCTCAACCCTTATGAACCGATTTGCCTGAAACTTAAAATAAATATAAATGAGACGATTTTAAGGTTGGGGTGTCTCGGCTTTTCGGCCATATCAGTGTTTCAAAATTTCGTTGTCCCCTTACGAAATCATATGGACCTCCGGGAAAATTTCGATAACTCACGAACTAACAGGAATATCCTCTAGAGCAAAAATACGTGCCGACTTAAAATTAATAAAGATTATTTCGTATTCATATGAACATCGTAGCTCTATGTCTTCATATAAATACCCCCCAAAATTTTCACATTTTTATGAAAAAAGTATTTAACGAAGCCAAAATTTTACAAGGTTATGCCACCGTTGGATAGGCATTAAAAAAACCTTTCTTCTCATATCTAAACATCATATAGTTTCTTAAAAAGAAATGGCTGAAAAATCCAAAAAACGATTTTTTCTCAATTTTTTGACCCATGTTTTGAACCCCTAAATCCCCGATATGGCCGATAATCCGAGACACCCCAACCTTAGAATTGTCTCTTTTATATATATTTTACGTTTCATGCAAATCGGTTCATAAGGGTTGAGATACTTCCCTTGTAAGAAGCCGAATCGTAAAATCCCCTATTTTAAATACTAATACTAAACGTAAGTTTACATGCAACAAAAATACACTCAAAAAAAAAAATGTAATGTTAGCAAAAAAAGCTTGTAAACCTACAAGAAAATTTGCTGATTTTGAACCCACAATTTTTTTGCTAAAGTTAGCAAAAATGTTTTGCCAATAATTAGTTAACTAAATTTTTTTTTTTTTTTGAACTTACAATTAGTTCATACACATCTGAGAACCCCATTGGCTTCGGACCCGATAGGTCCAGACCCCGATGGGCCTAGACCTAGTTGGGTTCCTTTAAAATCGTCATAGTTTTTGATCCAAAATTTGTGTCCGTTTCGCTCTACCTTGCTTAGTTTTTGAGATACGTGATTATAGGGGACCACTGGGGTCTTAAGAATTAAAAAACTCGATAACTTCAAAAATATTACTCGGAGAGCTTTTGACTATTTTGCGGCCTTGTTCTACGCGTTGAGAGCTACGAAAATGCTTTTTGTCTTTTTGTTGTGTCGGCAATATTTACCGAGATATGAGCATTTTAAAATTTTCGGGCATGCTAACTTTTTTGGATCCAAAGTTAGGACCCATTAGGGTCCACACATGTGAAGAGGACCGGCGATACTATGGAGTGCCCGAGAACCAAAAATGGCCTCCATTTTGCTCTATCTGGCTTAGTTTCCGAGATTTCCCCATTTTAAGTTTTCTGAAAATAAAAAAAAATTTACCATTTATTTTGCTAATATTAGCAAAAAATCTTGTAAAAATATTGTCAACTCAATTTCAAATTTAGCAAAAGAAATTAGTTCAAAGTTTGTTTAAAATTGCTAATGTGCTAAATCAAGTTTACAAGGATTTTTTGCTAACGTGCTAATCTCAACTAAAAATTTTCTCAAATTTAGCTAACTGGCGTTAGCAAAAAAAAATAGTAAATCTACTAACGTATTTTTTTGAGTGTAAAGTGCATTAGTTACTTTTAACAGGTTTATTTGTTAATTGTACATACATATTTATGAATGTCTATGTGAATGCGAGTAAAGGAAAGAATGCCATTTGTCAAATTATTTCCTTTAGCTGTCATAAAAGACATTTGACACACTTCTAGCGCATTAAAATAACACAGCAATGTTTATGCATGTCATAAAATTTATAGTGTAAAATTTATTTTGTTTACAAAAAAAAAATCAAATCAAATGGTCATTTGTGGAAAAATGTCATTATGTTTCAAGGCCGATAAAGTGCATGCATATATACATTTATTTTGACAATACTGACAAGTGATGACAACCATTTGTTAAAGCTTGAATTGAAAAAAAAAAAATATTTTCAGAATTTAATGGTTATGTAATATTAAATTAAATTTGTTTTAAAATTCCAATAAAATATAAGAGGCATTCCACACCAAATGTCCCGCTACTGAAAAACATGTGTTTAGTGAATTTTTGAATAGGTTCTATGGAGAGCCCTATATGAAACTAAGAAAATTTTGTTTTTTCAATTTTTCAAAAACTGGGCTTAGCAGGCGTGGTCAAAGATTGCAAAATGGTCAAATTTGTGTCGAGTTGCCTTGTTTAAAAATTAAAACGGAATGCACCATAAGCTCAAAAATTAGCATTCTTGTATAGGTACTTTTTTATGGGCTTTCGATTAAAAAAATATTTTTTTTTCCTTTTTATTTTTATACCCTCCATTCTAGTGATAGAGGGTATATATAAGTTTGTCATTCCGTTTGTAACACCTCGAAATATTGGTCTAGGACCCCATAAAGTATATATATTCATGATCCTCGATCGATTTTTAGACGATCTAGCGACGTCCGTCTGTCCGTCTGCCTGTCTGTCTGTTATATATATATATATATAATCCTTGAAATTCCTATAAGGAACATAGGGCCTCAATAATTGATCTCCATCGATTCCTATCTTGTGCTGCACTTTTGGCTTCATTCCACGTTAAACCAGCGGTTTGAAGTTCGGCTTGAACTTGGCGCCTCCATGTATTTTTAGGGCGACCCCTTCTTCTTGCTCCCTGTGGGTTATAGTCAAGGGATTTCTTATTGATGTCATCGGCTGGCTTACGCAGGGTATGACCCAACCATCTGTATTTACGAATTTTGATCTCATGATCAATTGGGGGTTGTTGCGTTTTAAACCATAGCTCTGAATTTGTTATAGTTTGGGGCCAGAATATTTTTAGTATGCGGCGAAGGCATTTATTTACGAAGACCTGAAGTTTTTGTATATCAAGGCTCGTTAAATTCCAGGTCTCCGAGCCATAGAGCAGTACGGACTTCACATTGCTATTAAACACTTTAATTTTTGTGGATACTGAGATGTTAGCTGACCTCCAGAACTTATTCAAGATTCCAAATGCTTGTTTAGCCTTAGTCAGTCTGTTTTGGATATCTTCGTTGCAGCCACCGGAAGTGGCAATAATGCTGCCCAGGTAACAAAAAGTTGTGACATCTTCAATTGGTTTCCCCATTAGTGAAAAACGATAGTTACTTGTAACATTAAAACGCATTGATTTCGTTTTTGAAATGTTAATTATCAGACCTGCGTTCAATGCTTTATCTGTGATGTTATTTAACATTTGTTGCATGCCTTGATGGTTGTGTGACAATAAGCAGATGTCATCAGCATAATCCAGGTCTGTCAGTCTTCCAGTCATGCCAAAAGTGATCCCATGTATGGTATTCACAGATTGGCTCATGATAACATCAAGCACGATATTGAAAAGTAAGGGGGATAAAACGCACCCTTGTCTTACACCTGCTTTAACGTTTACGTTGTCGCTAACTTGGCCTTCGTGTAGCACAGAGCAAGTTGCATTTGCATACAGGCATTTTACAAGCCTGATAATTTTATCTGGGATCCCTTTACATTGCATGGCTTTCCATATGGCAGAATGATGAAGCGAGTCAAATGCACGTTGAAAATCAATAAAAATTAAATACAAATTCGATTGCCACTCTGCTGTCTGCTCAGTTATTATGCGTAGACTGTTGATGTGGTCAATACACGATTTATTGGGCCTGAATCCTGCCTGTTCTTTTCTTAATTCAGGCTCCGACGCTGCAGACATGCGATTAAATAAGATGCGGGATATAATCTTGTTGAGCATATTTAAGAGGGTAATGCCCCTCCAGTTCTTGCAATCCATCTGGTTTCCTTTTTTTGGGATATTGATGATTAACCCTTCATTTAGGGCGCTGGGGAGTGATTCAGTCTGCCAGAAATGTTCAACTAATGGTTGAATTATACTTGTTGAAAGGGATTTATCAGCTTTGCATAATTCTGGGGGAATATTATCAGGCCCGGCAGCCTTGTGGTCTTTTAGCGATATTATTGCTTCAGTTATTTCAACGTAACTAGGTGGCTGGGTGTTTATGTCATTTCTTTGAGTGTGTTGGGTGTGATGACAGAATTCATTTAACTCATTTTCGTTTACGCTATCAAGTATGTTTCGGTAGTGATCTACCCATACTCGCAGTTGACCCTCCTTCGTATATTCCAATTCACCATTTACATTTCGCAGGGGCCTCATGTTGGCGTGATTATGACCAGCGAGTAACTTCGTGATTCTATACATATCTTTTGACCTGTTCGTTTCATTTGCCTTTTGCGCCTCAGCAGCCAGATTTTCTGCCCACTTTCTCTTATCATTCCTAGCACTTCGTTTGACCTTTCGATTTACGATGTTATACTGCTGCTGAAGGTCCAATTTGGCTTGTCGGGTTTTGGTGTTGTTGATACATAGTTTAACCTCCCGTCTATTTTCAATGAGATTCCAGGTTTGATCTGATATCCACGGTTTCACTTTTTTAACTGAATTGCCGAGACAATTTTTGGCGGATTCAAGAAAAGCATTTCCAACCTGCTTCCAGTACGTGTCAAGACTTGACATATTATTTTTCAACGGTTCAGTTTTTAATTTGAGGGTGTTTGAGAAATGGAGTAGTGTTTCTCTGTTCTTCTGTCTGTTGAAAACACGATAACTTTTGAAAGACTTTACGGAGGCTCCTGAAGTTTGGCATATATGTTGGGCATCTACCTGGTCAGGTTGTTATTGTAATATAATAACAAAAAAAGTTTTACACTCAAAAAAAATTTTACACTCAAAAAAAATTTTACACTCAAAAAAAAATTTAGTCAATTTTTTTTTTCAAAAATTAGTTAAAAAAGTGTTTTTTCACAAAATTAAATATTTCTAATCAAAAATTTTATTTTTTTCACGTTAGAAAATTTACTATCACTTAAAAAGGGCATTGTTGAGGGTATTCATAGATTCGACCAAGTCGAATTTAACTCTTCTACTTGTTTTGAGTTTAGATGTTTGTCTATCCACACAAAAAAAATTTCAGACGCGTCTTTTTCGTTTTTTTTTTTTTTCGAGAAAATCGTAACAAATATTTGCATAAATAATACTCATACGCTATGTTGAAACAACATTCTTATGAAATTTAATATTCAAATGCGATTTTCTCAAAAAGAACGAAAAACACGCGTCTGAATTGTTATTCAAGATGAAATTGATCGTATACCACAAGAAACACTTAACAAAGTTATGGGAAAAGCTAAAAAGATCACATTTTTGCTTTAGGCATAGTACTCTGTTTCTTACGGTGAAAATTTCACTTAAACTTTAATCGCCTTAAATCGCAATAAAACATATAAAAATTAACAACTTTTGACAATTATGAGAATAATCACAATTGGAGCGGGAAGCGTTTTTCCGCAACTGTTTACACACGTTTTGTATTAAAACAAAAAACCGCCGCGTTTTTCCGCCAAACTAGATTCAATTCTATTTGTATGAGGACAATTGCGGAAAACCGCTTGCCGCTCCAATTGTGATTATTGTCTATAAGAAAGAAACGATCATAACAAAACTGAAATGTCACTTTTTCACGGCAATTTAAATTGTCTTGTATAATAAAATTGCGTGAAAACTTTTTTAACGATTTCCCTACAATTCCTCGCGTTGCCAAAATTTATTTTTTTTATATGGAGTTTGACAGATTTTTTCCCGTGAAATCGAACAGAGTACTATGCTTTAAGCTAAGTACTCTGTTTCTTACGGTGAAAATTTCACTTAAACTTTAAACGCCTCAAATTGCAATAAAACATTTAAAAATCAAGAACTTTTGACAATAATAAGAAAGAAACGATCATAACAAAACTGAAATGTCACTTTTTCACGGCAATTTAAATTGTCTTGTATAATAAAAATGAGTGAAAACTTTTTTAACAATTTCCCCTTAATTCCTCGCGTTGCCAATTTTTTTTTTTTTTATATGGAGTTTGACAGATTTTTTCCCGTGAAACCGAACAGAGTACTTAGCTTTAGAGAAAACGGTTCCCAACACTGACATTATTTTTCATTATTAATGTGAAAAAAATAATGTTTTTTTGTTTTTCATTCCATTCAATATTTATTTAAAAAAACAAATCATATAGTTTCTTTATCCGCACCTTGTATGCATTTTATTTTTAATTTTTAAATATAACGTATTTTTTGACTGTGCCACTCATCATGAATGGCTAACCCAGCGTTGCTTTTTTATATTTGAACATAAAAAAACAGAGTTGCACTGACCAATGCAGGTGGTGAAATTTTATACTCACCACATTTTGTACCCAAAAAATACCCAATGCCAAGCAGAAACCTGCGCCGAACGGATTAAAGCCGACTTAAAAGAGCCGCCGAATAGTAAATGTGATTGCCGCCAAACAACTTTTTGTAAAGTTGTTTGTGACAGTGGTTTTTAAAAGCCGATTTACAATCAACTCACAAGGTCTTTTACAGGTAGGGTTGCCAGATACCAAAAGTCAAATAACTGGAAAATGGAAAAAATTCAGCTGGATTTTGAAAACATAACTGGATTTTTTTTGAATAACTTAAAACAAATCGACCGATTTTCAAAAGTAATGCTATGTTCAGATTGGCCTCGAAACCCCGTTGAAAGCTCGTATTTTCAATTTAAAAACTTACCTGTTCACACACAACAATTTTGACACTTATGTAGGTTTCGGAAAATAGCACACTAAAAATATATTTATTTAACTAATTTAATTATGTGTAAATTATTTTTTGCACGTTTTAATTTTATTTTTATTTCAAATTAATAAATATTTTAAAGAAATTTTGTAAATAAATTGATTTATTTATTTTTTTTATTTTTGTCATTTTCCCATTTTCTCTATTTCTTATTGTCGCACAGTGGCAAAAATATGAAATTTATAAGGTTTCGATCGTACTTTCGTTGAAACCTCACTACAAAGAGGTTTAAATTTGTGAGAGAAAATACGTATTTTCAAATGAGGTTTGGCTCGAAACATCGTTAAACAGGGTTTCAAGGCCAATCTGAACGTACTATAAGATATTTTGGACTACTTTTCGAATATAACATCAATAAAATGACTGCATTTATTGGCCATGGCAAAATGTGCCCCTTTTTAAGCATTTCCATTACATATTCCATCATCTCGAAATGTTGAGCTCGTCAATGGTATAATGACTGTTAATATTGGTCCTAGACCCACTTTCAAGTATACCGATAGACTTAGAATCATTTTTTGAGTCGATTTAGCGATTTCCGTCCGTCCGTCTGTCCATGTAAACGGTGTAAACACGATACAGGTCGCAATTTTTAATCAATTGACTTGAAATTTGAAACTTAAGCCTCTTTTGGCCCAAGGACGAAGCCTATTGAAATTGAAAAAAATCGGTCCATATTTAGACCTAGCCCCCATACAAAGTTGTGGCTCAAATGACTTTAGTTGTGGCTCAAATGACTCTAATAGCCGCATTTTAATAGGTATATTTTCGAAATTTGGCAGGTAATCATGTTTCATACACACAAATCACCATTCCGATTTTAAAGAAATCGGACCAGTTCTTCTTATAGCCCCCATACAAACCACCTTTTTCACATAAATCTCTCAAATTTCATGAAAATAGAAAATATTTAATTAAAATTCTGTTTGTGTATGTTAAACACGTACTTTAATAACCTTATCAAATCTGATTATCATCGGACCATTTTTGGACCTAGGTCCCATGTGAAAATTTCGCCCGATATTCAGTTGAAGCGGTTTATTGTCAACAAAGAGAAGACTATTCCACTCAAATTTGATTTGTGAGTGCTTTTTACACTTATTAAAGATTTGCCAAAATATAGATCTAATCAGTCCATGTTTGAACTTGGGACCCATTTTCCGGGAAACTCTGGTGTAGGGTATTATATGGTCGGTCTTGACTGACTATAATTTTCTTACTTGTTTTTTTTTTGTGTAGGTTCCGTTTCTTAAAACAGTTAATAACATGAATTGAATTTGTACCAATTAACTATAATAAATATAAATTTAAAAACTTTTTCTTGTCATTCGATTTTAATTTTTTTTTTCCAGTGGGGCCCCCAAATACTTGTGTGCCCAGGGCCCCCGGCATACCTTAACCTGGCCCTGTCTAGGACCCCATAAAGTATATATATTCATGATCCTCGATCGATTTTTAGACGATCTAGCGACGTCCGTCTGTCCGTCTGCCTGTCTGTCTGTTGAAAACACGATAACTTTTGAAAGACTTTACGAAGGCTCCTGAAGTTTGGCATATATGTTGGGCATCTACCTGGTCAGGTTGTTATTGTAATCTAGCGAAATCGGTCCAGTGGTTCAAAAGTTATGAGCAAATGACTGAATTTCGTGAATTTACGAGATAAAAAACAATATAACTTTCAAAAAGCAATTCTGAGGATGCTGAAGCCCGATATATACATTTGTTATTCCCCTGGCCTGGTTCGTTTTAAATTTCAGCCAAATCGGTCCAGTGGTTCAAAAGTTATTAGCAAATCCGTGAATTTCAGATTAGCTCACCTTAAATTCACGTGTTGAAAACCCGTTAAACATGTTTTAAAAACATTGGTAAGTCACAAAAATATTTTAAATCGTATTTTTGTCACTCAAAAATATTTTTGCAATTAAAAAAAAATAATAATACTCTCAAAAAAAGTTTTACACTCAAAAAAAATTTTACACTCAAAAAAAATTTTACACTCAAAAAAAAAAATTTAGTCAATTTTTTTTTTCAAAAATTAGTTAAAAAAGTGTTTTTTCACAAAATGAAATATTTCTAATCAAAAATTTTATTTTTTTCACGTTAGAAAATTTACTATCACTTAAAAAGGGCATTGTTGAGGGTATTCATAGATTCGACCAAGTCGAATTTAACTCTTCTACTTGTTTTGAGTTTAGATGTTTGTCTATCCACACAAAAAAAATTTCAGACGCGTCTTTTTCGTTTTTTTTTTCGAGAAAATCGCATTTGAATAATTAATTTCAAAATAATTTTGTAATTTGCTTGTATTTTCTTGTTTCAGCATAGCGGATGAGTAACAAATATTTGCATAAATAATACTCATACGCTATGTTGAAACAACATTCTTATGAAATTTAATATTCAAATGCGATTTTCTCAAAAAGAACGAAAAACACGCGTCTGAATTGTTATTCAAGATGAAATTGATCGTATACCACAAGAAACACTTAACAAAGTTATGGGAAAAGCTAAAAAGATCACATTTTTGCTTTAAGCTAAGTACTCTGTTTCTTACGGTGAAAATTTCACTTAAACTTTAAACGCCTCAAATTGCAATAAAACATTTAAAAATCAAGAACTTTTGACAATAATAAGAAAGAAACGATCATAACAAAACTGAAATGTCACTTTTTCACGGCAATTTAAATTGTCTTGTATAATAAAAATGAATGAAAACTTTTTTAACAATTTCCCCTTAATTCCTCGCGTTGCCAATTTTTTTATACCCTCCAACTACAGTATGGGGGTATACTCACTTTGTCATTCCGTGTGTAACGCATCAAAATATCGGTCTAGGACCCCTTAAAGTATATATATTTATGATCAGTGATCGATTCTAAGACATTCTAGCGATGTCTGTCCGTCCGTCTGTCCGTCCGTCCGTCCGTCTGTCCGTCTGTAGTTAACACGATGCAGTCCAAAATAAAAGAGCTAGACTCCCGACATTTGGCACGAATATGTCTTATGTTCATAGGCAGGTTAAGTTCGGAAATGAGCAAAATCGGACCAGGGGGAAAAAAGTTCCCCTTGAAGAACTAAACCAACCTCTGAAAAATACCATATTTTTACATGATTTTTTGTGTTTTTGTTTGTTGTTTGCCAACCCTCAATTACTACAAGCGACCCCCTGACCCCCCCCCCCCCCCCCCCCCCGAAAAAAGTAAAACGCCCCTGCATTTTTTTTTCTTTTGCATGTTGGAGGGTATACAAGATTCGGCACAGCCGAATTTAACACTCTTACTTGTTTTTTTTTATATGGAGTTTGACAGATTTTTTCCCGTGAAACCGAACAGAGTACTTAGCTTTAGAGAAAACGGTTCCCAACACTGACATTATTTTTCATTATTAATGTGAAAAAAATAATGTTTTTTTGTTTTTCATTACATTCAATATTTATTTAAAAAAACAAATCATATAGTTTCTTTATCCGCACCTTGTATGCATTTTATTTTTAATTTTTAAATATAACGTATTTTTTGACTGTGCCACTCATCATGAATGGCTAACCCAGCGTTGCTTTTTTATATTTGAACATAAAAAAAAACAGAGTTGCACTGGCCAATGCAGGTGGTGAAATTTTATACTCACCACATTTTGTACCCAAAAAATACCCAATGCCATGCAGAAACCTGCGCCGAACGGATTAAAGCCGACTTAAAAGAGCCGCCGAATAGTAAATGTGATCGCCGCCAAACAACTTTTTGTAAAGTTGTTTGTGACAGTGGTTTTTAAAAGCCGATTTACAATCAACTCACAAGGTCTTTTACAGGTAGGGTTGCCAGATACCAAAAGTCAAATAACTGGAAAATGGAAAAAATTCAGCTGGATTTTGAAAACATAACTGGATTTTTTTTGAATAACTTAAAACAAATCGACCGATTTTCAATACTAATGCTATGTTCAGATTGGCCTCGAAACCCCGTTGAAAGCTCGTATTTTCAATTTAAAAACTTACCTGTTCACACACAACAATTTTGACACTTATGTAGGTTTCGGAAAATAGCACACTAAAAATATATTTATTTAACTAATTTAATTATGTGTAAATTATTTTTTGCACGTTTTAATTTTATTTTTATTTCAAATTAATAAATATTTTAAAGAAATTTTGTAAATAAATTGATTTATTTATTTTTTTTATTTTTGTCATTTTCCCATTTTCTCTATTTCTTATTGTCGCACAGTGGCAAAAATATGAAATTTATAAGGTTTCGATCGTACTTTCGTTGAAACCTCACTACAAAGAGGTTTAAATTTGTGAGAGAAAATACGTATTTTCAAATGAGGTTTGGCTCAAAACCTCTTTAAACGGGGTTTCAAGGCCAATCTGAACGTACTATAAGATATTTTGGACTACTTTTCGAATATAACATCAATAAAATGACTGCATTTATTGGCCATGGCAAAATGTGCCCCTTTTTAAGCATTTCCATTACATATTCTATCATCTCGAAATGTTGAGCTCGTCAATGGTATAATGACTGTTAGCTTAGATTTTTCTTTTCAAATAACCCCACAAAAATAAATCCCAAGTGGTCAAATGGGTTGCCACCCCAACGTTTATAGTTTTTTGACAATAACGAACTTAAGGAAGCCGAATTTGGACACGACCGATACGCTATTGGATGTGCCTTCAAAAAATCTTTCGATCTGTATTAAATGTTCATATAGTTTCTTTTGAAGAAATGGGAAAAATCCTCAAAAAATTTGGCAGATTAAAAAAAACAGGTAACTCTTATTGGCCAAACTGCAGCTTACGGGGCACACAAAAATTCCAAAAAAAAAAAAAATATGTCACCCCGTTTAGAATAAAAAAAAAAACAAATTAAAATTTAAGGGGGCTGAGCACATGAAATTTTAACCATTTTAACACTTAAAAAATTTAACGCGTAAATCCTGTTACCCAAAAAAAAAAATTATTTAGCGAAGGCACTAAATTAATTTATGGAGTCTGTAATCCCTATGCCCGCCCGAAGGCCGGCTACGCAGAAAAACTTTTTATTTGTGTAATTATCTTCAAATTAAATGCCCACACATACCAGGAAAACCTGGCCTAGGAGCACCAGCCACTTAAAATTTAATTTCGTTTTTTTTTTCTTTTTTCATTCATTTTTTTTTTAATTTTTGTGTGCCCCATAAACTGCAGTTTTGCCCTCTTATTTTGCTCCCCTCTTCCCTTCATGCAAGTTTCAGGACAATCGGTGGGTGCCCTGTAAAAGACTTTCATTTTAATTTTGTAGCCGCCACTATTTTTTTTTTTTATTTTGAAGCCGCCATTGTCATTATTTTTCAAAGTGGCAATATTCGCCTCCGCCGATAACATTGGTCGGCGCAGGTCTCTGATACCAAGTACGTGAATTTTTCAAGCAGGAAAGTAAAAAAAACTGCAACTCGATTAAAAATCGTTTTTTACACAAATTCTAATTAAATAATTTGAGAAAAATTAACGAAATACTGTAGCCAAAATAACAATAAATAGTGAGTGTATAAAATTTTAAACGAAATCACGATATTTTAAACAAATTAAATGAAAAGAAAATTTTTGCAATAAGAATAGAAAAAAAAATTTTGGCCAATGGGAAAAAAGACGATTGAAAAAGAAGAAGAACCCGCATTAGCAAAAAAAAAATTAAGCTAGGCGGCGAATGGAGGAATGGATAAAAATTTAAAAGAAAATGAAAAGAATTATAAAAGAGTTAAAGACTTTTCCCTAAAATAAAACCTAAAAAAAAAAAATATCAAAAAAATTCATATAATTATTGTGTGTGTGTTTTTCTTTTAACATAAAAATCAAAGTGGAAGTGAAAAATTATACATATTTTTGCATATTTTGACGTAAATGCCGAAAGAGTGGATATTAAAATTTAAAAAAGAACATAAAAAAAAAACTCGTGAAATTGTAGCGGCGTTTTTTTTCTGAAAAAAGAAAAGAATTTGCAAAAAACGACAAGAATTTGACTAAAAAAACTAAAGAAACCAATTGGAATGAAGTAATACAAAAAAGTGGAAGTAGAATAAAAAAAAATAGTAAAGTTTGAGAATACACGAAAAGAGAGTGCAAAAAATACTAGACACAAACGTCAACGTTGGCAGAGCAGTGAATGCAAAAAAAGCCTTTTGCAAAATTAAAGTAGATTTTTTGTTGTTTCTTTTTAAAAAAAGGGAAATTGGGCGTAATGTTTTTTTAATAGGTTTTCAGCAAAAATAAACTAAATATTTATATTAATTAATTAACAAAATTATAATAAAAAAATTTGTTTTAACTAATTTTATTTTGTTTTTCTCTCTTTTTTTTTTATCATTTTAGAAACAGTAAATGTAGAATTTACAACAAAAACAAAACCTTTTAGTGAGAAAAAAAAAATATAAAAGGAAAGCGAAATAAAAAGGAATTAACAAAAAAATTCATATATCAAAAAACAATACAGCAGCAAACCAGCCAGCAGCAGCATCATCTCAAAAGCAGACGATAAAGCAAATTTTTAAATTTTTTCATCTACGACTACGACCACAAAAAAAGACTGAACCCAATCTTACAACAATAAACAAAACTCAACTCTTCAACTACTCCAAACAGAAAATACGCAAATTTCATACAAAATCGGATCAATCCATAACCAACAATTCTTAAATCAGCCATAAATAACTTGAAACTATTTTTATCATCCATCGTTAAGAAGAAGGATTAAATTTTGCTTCATTTGCTGTTTTTTTTTCGTTCGTTGATTTCCTAACCTCAACATTCTGTTTTTGGTGTTTTATACGATCATCCTCCATCCATCTTCAGCACATTTGTTTAAATTTTAGCAAAAAAAAACCTTTTCTACCTCTTTATTTTCATTATTGAAAATCATCTTTATCCGTCAGAGTCAGTTTATTATAATTCATCAGTAGCGAGTTCCTTATAGTTTTGTTGTTTAATCCTCTTCAATATGGATGATTTATTGGTCGAAGTTCGACTCGATAATGGCGCCTACTACAAGGTAAGTTAATGCAGCCAAAATTTAATTTTCATATTTTTTCACGATGTTTAGTTTTTCTAAATATGTATTTTTTACATTTTTTATTTTAATTTGTTTTTCTTGTGGGGTGGTGTTTTATTGTTGTCTATAAACTTTAACGTCAATGTCGGCGTTTACGTCGCATGCCTTAGAAGCAGAGGTGTAGGTGTAAAATAAGTTTAAACATTAAAAGAGATTTTTTTTTCTGATGTACTAGTATTTCAATGCCGAATTTATTTTTTTTAAATGCTGAATTCAAAATCACAAAAAAATACTTGTAGTTAAGTTTATTAGCTTACTTTTGAGACCAAATACAAAATACCAAGGATGTGAGGTCATGCATATTTGATAGTGAAAGCAACTAATTAATCATTGTTGCCACAACCAATTGTTCAAAATTTTGAGAATCATTCCCCCATGTGATGAAAGCCGCTCGATTTCAAATAGATCGTTTTTGAATTTTTAATCTAGATTATTTTGAAATACAGTCGAACCCGGTTATAACGAACTCCGAGGGACCAGTAAAAATAGTTCGTTATAAGCGAAGTTTGCTATAAGCGGGGTAAATTTTTTATTAACCCAATTTTTTCCAAAAAAATAGATCTAATTTTGTTTTATTTGATGTTTTTTCCGTAAATAAACTACTTATTGAGAAGAAATCATTAAAAATATTAATACATTTTATCAGAATTATAATAAAAACCAAAAAAATTGCAACCTTTTGTTAGTTTGATAAACATTATTGCCACTCATTTAAAAATATTTATGGAAGTTCGTTATAAAAAGGTAAATACACATGAAATTGTGTTCGTGGGACCATAATAAGCAGTTTGTTTTAACCGAGGATTCGTTATAACCGAGTTCGTTATAAAAGAAGTATTTCGTGTGAAAATTGATGACAAAACGTCGGGACTTTAGAATTAGTTCGTTATAACCGAGAATTCGTTATAACCGAGAATTCGTTATAACCGAGTTTGACTGTATTTATAATTAAAATGAGATAAAATTGTATAAATTCATGTATTTGATTCAACTCAAGCCTTTAAAAACAATTTTAAGATAGTTTAGCTTTTCTTTTACTTTTCAAATTTCGATTTTTAATGAAATCGATCGAAATTGAAATCGTTTGAATTCCATCACATACCAGATTAATATTATCCAAAAAATGTTTTACCACAATTTAAGTTTTACTTAAAGGGCCGATGTGCATGTTTACTACCCATGACCAGACTTATCAATAATTTCCTAGTACTGGGGATAGAAAGTTGTTGACATGGGTAGTCAGCACAATTAAAAATCCAAAAGACAATTAAAAATTTAAGTCGGTAAAGACCACCAAGAAATACATAATAATAATAATAGTTTGAACACATGATCAATTATTTTATTTATTATTTCTATTTATTTACAACTCATTTTTAATAATTTTAACATAACCGAGAACTGGTAACAATGACCGTCGAATCGAACCCACGACCCCCACGTTCAAAGGCTAGCACGCTATGTAAGGCTTAACCCTTTTGATCAGGGCTTTTTACTAACTTTCCTTGCACCAACCTCTTTTGATGATTTCAAATTTCTCCTAAAGACATACATAAAAAAAATCAGAAATTTGGATAAATAACGCAAAAAATATTTCAAAATCGACTGGCAGCTGCCCCTTCAAAGGGCCAAAAAAGCCGTGCAAAAAAGTCATTACCACTTCCCAGTGGAGTGCTATAAAACTATAACAAATGTAATGAAATACAACAAAAAAAAAAACAAGACAAAAATACACAAATATTTTTTTCTACTCCAGAATACATAGATATTCAGGTCTTAACTCATTACCTTCCGCGACACCTTCATACAAATGTAAGTAGATATTCAATAGATAAGAACTACTCCAGGGAAGTAGTTGGAAGTTGTTTGAAAGCTCGGAGTACTTCTTATCTACTGAATATCTACTTACTTTTGTATGGGAGTGTCGCGGAAGGTAATGAGTTAAGTGCTGAATAACCACTTTTTATGGAGTAGAAAAGAATGCCTTTGCATATTTTTCTTGTGTTTTTTTTTTACTTTTGTTGTATTTTATTACATTTGTTATCAGAGATGCCAACTATCTGAGAGCAAAACGCGCACAAAAATTTTATAAACGGGTAAAAACGCGTAAATTTGCTTGAAAAAAAGGGTAAAAACGCACTGAACTGTTTTTGTAAATAGATAAAAAAGGTAAAAAAAAATTATGTTTTTATTCAAAAAAAATTTTTGATTCCAACAAACCAACCAACAAACTGGTTAAAATTTTGAGAAACCGATATAAATCGTTGTACAATTTTATATGGTCTTCATTTTCCGCTTTAAAAGCCAAATTTAGTCTTTGAACTTCACCCAAAATACAATTCAAATATTAAACCAAAATACAAAAAACCTACAAGAAATGGCGTTTTTTTAGAGGTTGGTTTGCCCATTTTTTAATAGGCCAAAAATTTTCGCGTTTTGACACATCAAAAGGCACTAAATCTAGCGCGAAAAGCACTAAGTTGGCATCCCTGTTTGTTATAGTTTTAAAGCACTCCAAAAAGAAGTACTCCGCACTTTTTTTGCTGGGAGGGAACAAATTCAAAACCATTATGTAACAGCAGACATTTTTATAGTGGATAAATAATGCAAAAATATTTCAAAATCGATACGAAACCAAAGAATTAAGATTATATCAATTATTTTAGCTTTTGTGGAGGCACAATAGTAGCAATAGGAGCTGATTAAAAAAAAAACAAATTTATAAAAAGTAAACAATACCCAATTAGAAATGTCGTTAAGACATCTCAAAGACTTCCTTATGACAATGTCAGTGTACCTGCTGACTGAAAAATCTCTGAACATACAAAAAACATCATGACACCTCCTAACTTTTTCAAGTATTTTGTCAAAATTCCTCGCCGACAAGTATGCAGGTAGTCAATAGTGCTGACTACATTATGACATGTACATAGTACGTCTGAGATCGTCCAAAAATTTAAAATTTATTAATCACGTCTTTTAATTTACACTACTTACTATTTTTATCTGTCTATTTCTTAAATTTTATTTTTTAAAACTTACTATTTTGATCTGCCTCACTTGGTCCGCGAACTCAGAACCTTCTGCTCACTGGTCTAGCACCTTACCCCTTTAGCCAAACTTTGATAATAAATGTGTTTATTTAAAAACAAATTTAAATTAATTTATTATTTGAATTGTCCTGTTATATATATTTCGTCACCTGAATTGAAAAATGCTACAATATGAATTTTTCTTCCTCAAATATAACATTTTTTTAAATATTAATTGGAATTTGATTTTATCCTATTTAACAAGATTTTGTAAGAGTTTTTTAGGCGTATCTTAGTTGTTTTTAATATTATTTATACAAAACAAAAAAAATTATTTACAAAAATAATATTGCAGGAGCCCTTTACAATTAAGGTGACGATATATTCAATTTATTTTGGTTTTGACAAATTTGAAAATATTATGATTTCAAATTATATTTTATTACAAACAATTTTAATGCCTGAATTACTTTAAACGTGCATAAAACGTAGGCTCTTAAACAAAATTCAATAAGTCAAAATAGTACAGAACATTTTTATTTATGTTTTGTTTGTGTCTAACGCATTGTATTTTTTGTCACATCAAAACGTAGAGAAATTCTGTTGAAAATAGAATTTCTCTACGTTTCAACGTGACAAAAAATACAATGCGTTCGAAAAAAACAAAACATAAAAAAAATGTTCTGTACTATTTTGACTTACTGAATTTTGTTTAAGAGTCTACGTTTCATGCACGTTTAAAGTAATCCAGCCTTAAGTTGTGATTGGCCTAGTTGTCTAGTAGGTTCGACAGCTTACGTGTTGTAGATTTTTGGCCTCGGTTCAATCCCCGGTTGCGGATTTTTTTTTTTATTTTTTTTTTATTGTTTTAAGACCAATTCAATTTTATTTTTTTAATTACAAAGCAAACTAAAAGAGTTTTAAAGGATTATACAAAATTACATCGGGAAAAAAATTTTTAGTGATTGGTCGGATTTGCTATATAATTGTCAGCATTAAAGACATGATTTTTCTAAATTGATAAGACAACATATATGACAAGTCAGTACATTTATAGAACTTGGGGAGCTCCGACAAAAATTATGACATGTCCTTAAGTTGTCTTAAGTAAAATGTATTCACTTGCTGACTTCTACCTGATGAATCATTACTGACATTGTCTTAAAGACAAAATTTCTAATTGGGTATAAGTTACGAGAATTTAAAACAACTGTGTTTTAAATAATAAATTTACCTTATTATGGGTACCAGAGCACGAAGGATTAGAAGGAAACGAGAATGCAGATGAACTAGCGCAACTTGTAGCAGATGGCATAAGTACCACCATTATTGTTTTCACCGCCACTCCAGCATTACGAAATAAAACGAAACTCAATTACTGTTGCCAAGGCAAATCGAAAATGGAGGGAATTTGGGACAAGTTGCATAAGCAGCATTTTGTGGCCATGCTATGATTTGATAAGGACAAAAATCTTACTTTCCCTCACGAGAATAGAATGTCGTATGATGACAGGTTTAATAATGGGACACTGCCTTGTCGCTAAGGAGACCATTATAGACATCCTGTGTCACTGCCCGTCTTCGGCACAAAGTCGACAATCAATTACAGGGAGTTCACAATTCGAGACTTTGGAAGAAATAACGAGTATAGACTTGAAAAGTTTAAATCAATTCGCAATGAAGGTCAATGTGTTTAGTTTTTGCCGATAAACGGAAAAAATTTTGTGATATCGCTATGGATCAATTGTGGAGTGCCGTTCCGACACCGTAATTCAGAAATAGTCAATTGTATTTTAGAAAAAGTCAATTTTGTTTCGGAAATTTTTAATTGTACTTCAGAATTTTGAACTTAAACAGAAATAATCAAATGTAATTTCAGAAACTTCCAAAAATAATAAAATTGTTTTTATCTGAAATAAAATTGGAAATTTCTAATATACAATTGACTATTTGAAGGGCTTACTGCAAGAACTTGATAAGCAACATTTTATTTCTTCGTAGATGTGATTTTTAGATGTCTTGCTTTAACCCTGCGTAAGAGTATATTGAGAATAAAAGATCTGCACTGCTTTTGAAATACAATTAACTATATCTGAAATACCATTGATTAATTTCTGAAATACAATTGGAAATCCTGAAATAAAATTTACAATTTCTGAAATACATTTGGAAAATCTAAAATACACATGACTATTAATAAAATTAAATTGGAAAATCTGAAATTCATTTGACTATTTCTGAAAAACAATAGAAAAATATGATATACAATTGAATTTTTCTCAAAGTAACTTGACTATTTTTGAAATACATTTAAAAATAGTGTATTTCTGTAAAATAATTAAAAAATTTGAAATACAATTGACTAAAAAGAAAATCTGAAATACAATTGACTACTTGTGATATGTGTTATCACGGGATAGGTAATTTCTTATCGACTGACACCGTTTTTCCTGCAGGGGGTTAACACTTTCTTTTTCCTGTTATAATTCAGTTTAGAAGTGATTTAACTACTCCATTCCAAATCGTTAATACTGTTATATTTAAATTGTATCCTCCCTCTGAAACGAATTGCGGATTTTTACTTTATCCTGCGCAAATAGTCTAATCGGTTGTATAAACCCAATATCTAATGATTCAATTTTTTTCTGGTCTGATTTTCTTACTCCCCCTCATGTTTATCCACCTCTGTAACTTTATGTCATCATCGCTAGAACTATGTTGCTGCGCTGCATTGTTCTGCTAATAGTCTATGTATGCGATTGTGAACTTTGCGTATTCTGTTTGTAACCTTTCAGCTGTTTTTCTTTTATTTTTTTTTTAAATTTTAAATTCTCTCATTTTATTTTTTCAGATTTACCAATTGCGGTTTTGTTTATCATAGTTTATGTCTTTTTAGCTGTCTGTCCGTGCTGCCTTTATGCCTTTTTTTAGAATCTAAATTAATTTACATTTTTTAGGCTACACTAGACGACATTACACCAGCCACACTTTACAATTTCCAATTTATTGTTTTTTTGTTGTTTATTTTTAATTACTATACTACACTTTTTTGTTGTTCACTTATTTATTCGCATTGATTTTCGCTTTCAATGGATACAAATACAAAAAATACCAAAAAATAAAGAGAGAATAGAAAAACAACAAACAAAAAAAAAATATTGTAAAAAATGAAATGATTATGTGATTATGTATGTCTGATGGGAATTCGATAATGTGACTTGTTGTTATAAGATCTTATTTTTAGATCATAACATAAATTTTAATTTGAAAGAATAATTATTTTTATATTTTTAATTGTGTCATGTATGTATCTTGTTGAACATCCAATGCAAAATCTTTATTTTTTTTGTAATTAAAGAAACCTAAAAATAATGGGCTTCTGTTTATATGTATATTTATGCATTTTGAATTATTTTTTTATTCAATAAATTAACATTTTTATTTAAATAATTATTCTTATGCTAAAATCTTAATTCTTTACTTTTTATTCTATTCTATTCCAGGGTATGGTTACAGCTGTTTACGATGATGGAGTTTGTTGTGAAGTTGACGGGTAAGTCTATGTATAATAACCACTTTGTAATACAGGTGCAATCCAGGATGCGGGGACATTTTTATTACAGAAAAAGTATAAAAATATGTATTGCTGATACAATTTTTTGTTTATTGAATACATACCTGATTTTTAGACGATTTTTAAATGTAATAATTTTTAATTTTTGGCCCATTTCCGTACTGTAACATTTATAGATTCGGAAACATTTTCCTTAAAAAAATATTCAGATTCTGAAATGTTTTTCTATATTTTTTATAACTTCATTTTTACTTTTACATCCCAGCAAAAAATAAACAAAGTGGTTCAAAAAGAATTAGTGGTTTCACTACATACAAAGTAGCGATATGTGCCGAACTTCATATTCCGCAGGAAGTACTTTTAAAATCACTTTCAAAAATGCTACAAAATAACAATAAAAACATCTTTCATCAGTTCTTTACTTAATGCTATTGAAGCACCTTTTTCATATTTTCTTAGAAATTAAATTAAATCAAAACACCACAACATATGAACTTACTTTTCAACTGAAACACTTAGAATGGGTGTGATACACGAAGTATGCAATTTTTTCTATGTCCAGCTTCGAATAGATTTACGTTTTGCAAAATGACAAAATTTGGTAATGGCATTTCATTTCTCTTTATTTAGAGCCATGTTACAATGATTTAGAGCTTAAAAATCGAAAGGACGAAAATCGATTATTGATAAATTTTTCAAATTTCATACAAGCAATTTGACGTGTAACTACCATTCGATGTCTTATAACGAAAAAAGTTGGTCCTAAATTAAATAAATACATTTACGAACTAAAGCGGATGTTGCTGCATCACATTATTAAAGATTGCTTAAGCTTTTTAGAAAATTGAGGTTTATGCTAGTGGTCAGAACAAACTGGTGAATCAATTCGCTGTGAATTTTTATAGTTTTGTTATCTTTATAATTACTCCTTTTTTTATAAGTTTGATTATCAATGAAATTAATTTTTTATCACCTAAGGTTTTTAAGATATTCGCGTTTGAATATTGAAATATTTGGGTCTCCTCTGTAACGTATTCTTAAGTTGCTCAAACACAATAGTACTCGATTTAGTAAAAATAAGACATCTTTATTCCAATATGGTATCCAAATTTTTCTATCGCGTACTGTTTTTGAATTATTGGCGTTTGAAAAACCTAAACTCCGAATATCTCAAAAACAAAAAATGCTTGAAAAATTTTTATTGCAGTTTTGGAATCAGGAGGTCCATTTTATATGAAATCAAGTCCTATTTGGTGGAAGCAACGTAAGAATACGTAACAGTGGAGTGCTTAAATATTGTTTTTTACTTTTTAACAGCGAATATCTCAAAAACGGTACGGGCTAGAAAAATTTGGAAGGTATGCGACCAAAATGCGAAGAAATATGTACTTCTAAAGAAGTGACGAAAAAAACGCTTCCAAAAGGTCAAGTTATATTAACATCCAGATCACTACTTCAGAAGTTGTGATAAAAATGTTAATATATATATAAAGTACTGCTCAAAATTATAGCGCACTTTAAATTATTTTTTACAACTTATTGTTTCTATTCAAAATATCAAAAAAATTTCAAGTTTTTTTGTGTCAATTAAACATTTTTATTCAAATTTATTTAATTAAAGTCACAATTCAGTTTTAAATAACACAATAAAAATATCAGAGGTGGTTTTATAAAAAAAGTCTTAAATAGACTGTTCATAATTATAGCGCACTTAAAAAAATTAATGCATTAAATGAAAAGTTGATCAAAATTTAAACACAGCCTGATAAAAAACTTATTCCTTTAGCTTTTAAAAATACATTTATTTCTATTTGAAATCGATTTGACCGATTTGGAGCAGTCATTTATGGTTGCTTTCGATTAGATATCCTTCATAGCGCTGATCAATTCACTTTTATAGTTATTTGGTAGGTTTAAGGGGCACGATCGGTAGTAGACCCAATGTTTTCAATTCGGTTAATGTCTGGTGACTATTTTAATATCATTTGGCCAATATAATTGGGGAAAATTGTTGTTTCCGAACCAGTCCATCCAGAATTTCGCCTTATGACAGGGGGCATTATCACTTTGAATGCAGGCCTGGGTCGATTCAGACCCAAATATTTGATCAAAATATGATGGAAATTCTTCGGAAATTGAATTAATATAGCTGCTAGCATTTAAAAGTCCTTCTCAAAAGAGTAATAAGGCGGTACAATGGGCTGTAAAACATTTTCATGCGCTAACAGAACCACCACCACGTTGTGTGATTGGCTGGAACCATTATAATTGATCCTTATCTTGCATTGTACATTGAAAAAATGAAAAAAGATCAACTAATCAATTATTCGTCATGAATAAATTATTATAATGAAGTAATAAATGGTTAAAATCCATCATTTGTTCGATGTACAATGCCGGATAAGGATCAACATATTGGTTCCAGCCAAGCGCACAAAGTGGTGGTGGTTCTGTTAGCGTATGCAAATGTTTTACAGCCCATGGTACCGGCTTATTACTCTTTTAAGAAGGACTTTCAACTGCTAAAAGATATATCGATTCAATTTCTGAAGTATTTTCTTCATATTTTGATCAAATATTTGGGTCTAAATCGACCCAGGCCTGCATTCAAAGTGATAATGCCCCCTGTCATAAGGCGAAATTCTGGATGGACTGGTTCGGAAACAACAATTTTCCCCAATTATATTGGCCAAATGATATTAAAATAGTCACCAGACATTAACCCAATTGAAAACATTGGGTCTACTACCGATCGTGCCCCTTAAATCTACCAAATAAATATAAAAGTGAATTGATCAGCGCTATGAAGGATATGTAATCGAAAGCAACCATAAATGACTGCTCCAAATCGGTTAAATCGATTTCAAATAGGAATAAATGTATTTTTAAAAGCTAAAGGAGTAAGTTTTTCATCAGGCTGTGTTTAAATTTTGATCAAATTTTAACTTAATGCATTAATTTTTTTTAGTGCGCTATAATTATGAACAGTCTATTTAAGACTTTTTTTTATAAAACCACCTCTGATATTTTTATTGTGTTATTTAAAACTGAATTGTGACTTAAATTAAATAAATTTGAATAAAAATGTTTAATTGCCACAAAAAAACTTGACATTTTTTTGATATTTTGAATAGAAACAATAAGTTGTAAAAAATAATTTAAAGTGCGCTATAATTTTGAGCAGTACTTTATGTACATAATACACACTAGTACATAATAAACACTAGTGATATATGTTATACATAAGTGTCAATCATTCGCCACTGAAAAGTGGCGAAAAAAAGAACATACTTTGTGTGTCACGCCCATATTAGATTCATCAATGTTTCACATGAAGAAGAAGTACATCTGGTTCATAAGTTGTGGTGAATTTTGTAGTGAATGGTAAGCTCTTTTTTTGCTGGGATGTTAAGTTATACTAAATCCTGAAATTTTTAAAATCATTTCGAGGGAATCTGCCCCGGGCCCCCTCCTTTATTCATCTCTGCTGGAGACCATGGCACATATCATTTCTAATACCTACTTTACACTATTATACTTTTCCATTATACAAGCGTAATTTCACCATGTAAGGGAAATATTTTATAATTTTTTTTTGCCAGAAATTGTTTACTTATTAGATACGACCAGGTTTCAATCAAAAAGGAATACAAAAATCTCTTGGACGTTGGTGATTTTCGACGTATATAATGGAAAAGTGCGATAGTCTAAAATAGGTATAAGAAACAACAATTTTTTTTAAGATTTTTTTTATTTTTGAAATTATTTTTCATGTTAAACAAAAATATATAAATTTTCCGTGACCGGAAACTATGGATAACGGTTCTTAACCCATTTCTTACCAGCGTGTGTTTGAACACAAGCTTATAATTTCTTAAAAAAATACAAAACACGAAAAAATATTAAAAAATAATAAATTTGTTGGAAGTTTTTGTTATGGTTTTGTCTATTAGTAAAGAAAGAAGATATTTTTGGAGAAATTTCACAAGCCCGACCTTCACAGGGGGAGAGGGAGCGGTTCCTAAAAAAACTTTAAACGTTTAAATGTGCATTTATTATTCATAAGGGGACGAAAAGGAGTCGTTCCTGAAAGTTTTGTCAAAAAATTCTAGCGTTTAAATTTCTGGTAAGAAATGAGTTACACATATGACGTATTGGGTCGCAAACAGTTTAGTAAACATCATAAAAAAACTTTAAAATCTGTAAAATATAAAAATTTTTGTTTAATAATTGCTGAGTTATTAAAGTATAATGTTAAAATTCATAAAAAATAAAAGCGTTTAATAACAGGTTTATTAATCGAATTTCCATACAAAATTTGTTCTATAAACCTCTTATAAAGCCTCTTTTAATTTTTATGAATTTGAAGGTTACCTACATAAAGCTACGTTAAGATATAACCCAGGTGTTACTATATCTGTGGCAAAAAGGAATAAGTGCATAAGTGTTTTTATACTACTTTTCAGGAGAGCATTTTTAAGTTTTAATTTCAAATACCAAATCTGGGTTTACAAATTTGGACATTTTGGGCATGTAAATATCTCAAGCATTATTATCGACACAATCTTCGCTACTTTAAAAGTTGATATATAGAAAGACTATGGAGATATCGGGTGAAAACCATTGATGTTGTTATTGCGTTTTTCAAAATTACATTTTAATCTAAGCATATGTCGAGATATGCAGTTATGTATCCCTGTAAAATACATTTTAGCATCTTCAACGATTGCTGATTTTAAAATAAGGAATAAAAACATAACTCAGATATGCTGTTACGATTTTTATTTTTCCTTTAAGAAAAAATGAGTTGTGGAGTTCTGAAATCAATATCTCAGAAAGTTTTAGTCCGATTTTCATAAAAATTTGATACAATACGAAAATATATAAGGAGATTCCGAAAATGCGAAAACACGTTTTGGACATAACTCGACTTATGTTGTTATGGGTTTTTGCCACAGATATGTCTGTCAATTTTCAGTTTTTTAGCTGAGCCTCAAAAAGCTGTGGATAAACAAAAAAGTGTACACAAATAAGGAAATATGTCTGTGGCAAAAAGGAATAAGTGCATAAGTGTTTTTATACTACTTTTCAGGAGAGCTTTAAACACAAATAGCAATACTTTAAAAGTTGATATATATTAGGACAACGGAGATATCGGGTTAAAACCATTGATGTTGTTATTGCATTTCCAAAATTATATTTAAATCTAAGCATATATCGAGGATATTACCTTGAGGTATCGATCGACGATATAGCGAACCCCACACGATGCAACCATGCTTTAGCGGTGTTCGCCTACTTTCCTGAGACGTACTTTCGACCATTCAGGATACATGGTTGTAGCGCCTTCTAACTCTGGCTAGCCTTAAAGCGAATGCTACAAAGCCATTGCCCGGGGGTACTTGGTCTAAGGCCGGAAGTAGTTAGTTGCTTGGTCAGTTCACCAAAGGAATCGTCCTGACCACTCCCAAGTGAGTGGCAAATCAGAAACTTTCCACCTCTGCGAAAAGTATAGAAAAATAATAATAAAAATTGTATTATTTAAGCGTAAATACTAAAATAATTGACTTTGTAAAGCTTTATAAGAACAAACAAAAAACACCTCGAAACATTCCTGTCTATTTTTTTGTCACATGTTTGAGGGTGTAAAAGATTCGGCACAGCCAAATTTATTTAAATTTGATTTATTTTTTAAATAATTTTTCTAAACTTTTCCTTTAATTTTTATAACAAATTGAAATTCTATTAAACCAAGTGTTAACTTAAATTTGAAAGCAAAAAAATCTCATTAATTTTCATAATGTCCACTTGTCACTTGCCATGCCTAATTTCCATTTTCTTCATTAATGTTTTTTCTTAGTCGTCATATTTTTGAATATCGTCACCTAAAATGCAAAAGGCCCTAACTAACACAAAATCCAAAATCGTGTTTTTTATTGATTCGGATGTATTGCATCAAAATACATGTCCAAAAAAAAATTTAGCCTCATTGGATCAAAAATCACAATTTTATTTACAAAATTAAAAACGCCCTAACTGCATGATCAATTATAAGTAAAACGCAAAAAGCCCTAACTAACAGCTTGTGTGTACAATAGGGTGGTTCTTAAAAACAAAAAGTTGGATTTCTGCACGGGACGCCCCCTCAGTTTATTAAGATTCATGAAAAAGTTATACTAAAATATTTTTAAAATTTTCGAAAATGTTCTTAAGGTCGAACCGGGCTCTTGAAGTTCGGGCCCTGGAGCAAAATATACTTTAAAAAAAAAAATTTGTAAAAAAAATTAAATAAATCATTATGAAGCCGGTTTTGTTTAACAATTGACCCTAAGTATTTAATTAAAAATGTATAGATTTTTCGAACATAGGTAACCCTTTACTACGTAAGGTCAAAAAAAATTTTCTTTTTTTTAAGATCATGCCCAAAGACACAATTTCATGGTTTTAAAAATTTTATTCCCATAAACTTAAAAATCTCCAAGTTTTATTGCTCAATTTTATTAAATACATCTTGGAGAATCAATGTTCAATTTTGGGTATTTTTCGCTCTTTCCATTTAGCACATGTAGCGATTTAATTTTAGCGATTTTCAAGAAAATGCGTTTTTTCAACCATTATTGATTATTTTTTTGCTTTGACCAACATTTTGGGGGAAAAAAACTAAAGTTCAATTGAATATTGTGCCATTTGACCTGTATTACAAATGTTACTAGTCCAGGACGTTTTTAAGACATGTTGACCGACAAAATGGCAGCATCTCCAAGATTTAAAACCATTGCTGCCAGCAGATTGTCATGATTTTTATGACAACATCCCCTTCGAAAATTAGTTTCTATTTTTAATAAATATTCTCATTTATAATTCTATATCCCAAAATTAACTATTTTTATCTTGAATTAATCAAATATATTATTTGTTTTTTTTTCCATAAAATATCAATAAAACTAATTAACTAATGTGATATTAATAATAATTTAAATAAAAATAAACTTTAAATAAATAAAACCAAAAAATAATAACAAAACATTAATTTTACAGTTCTACTGTATGTATGTTAGAGTGTCCCTTATTTTGGAAATGTTGAAAATGTTGAGACGGTACCCGCTCATTTTTTTCCATTTGACTTAAAAATAACTCAGGAAAAATTTTACGCCCCTAGACCAATATATTATTCATATCTGTGACATCTTTATCGTGTATCGAAAAAAAATAACAATGCATTTTTTACCCTTTTTTAGAACACCATAAAGATGTCACAGATACAAAAAATATTTTTTTATGAATATACATCATTTAAAGCAACATAGCAGCTAAAACCGTTGCTTGTCAAAACTAAAAAAAATATTTTTTAAAAATTTTTTACCGTAGGACCCCTGCGGCTGAAAAATTTTTTTTTTTGAAAAATTTTTTAGAGCTGAAAGCCTAATCCCACCAAAATCAAATTTTTTGTCGTGAATAAGCTAACCAAGAAATATAATAATTAATAACAAAAAAAATAAAAATACAAAAATAAATTTTTGGTTTGTATGGGAAAATTATTTTTGCGGCCCCGCTCTTTAAGGCCCCGTCGCGTAGGGTAGGCGTGGTCGTAGGGGCGTACAATTTTTTTTCAGTTATTTTTAAGTCAAAAGGAAAAAAATTAGTGGGTACCGTCTCAACATTTCCAAAATAAGGGACACTCTAATGTATGTCAATTGATATTTGATGCAGTTAGGGCTTTTTTTGTTTCAGAAATATACGAGACAAAAGGGCGTAACTGACATAACTCTTTAAATAATAAAAATAATTACTTTTTTTTACCAGAAATCAATTTGTCCGTGTTTTTTTAATAATATATGAAGATTTTGTGATTAACACTTTTATACTTTTTCTTTAAACATGTTTTTTGCTTCTCCTGTAAAATTAATAAAATGTTAGTTAGGGCGTTTTGCATTTTAGGTGACGATATGCACTGTAAAATATAGGATGACCAGATTAATAGTAATGCCCAGATATTAGTGTGGCTCACCAACGCATGGAAAAATAACAAGTAGCTTTTCAAACTTTAAGCCCGGGAGGTTTTTAAACTTTAAGCCCGTTGAAGCATTTTTGTGAGACATATTTTTACAACCAAACGAACATTTCCAGGAAGAGTTACGGTCAATATTTATATCTTGCCAAAGTTACATAGAACCTCTTTAATCTAATCTGTTCCTAGTTATAAAAATTTTGAAATAACTACTGCTGCCAACCTTAAATAAACACCTAGCCCTCTTCCAACATCAACATGGTTTTAGGAACTGTCATTGCACGACGACACCACTAAATATAGTAACGTCCCAAATCAGCAATGGTCTAAAACTGGATAATCCATTTGTAAGAACTATAGTGGTTGCTCCTAATCTCTCAATGTGGTTCATACCGTTACCATTGCTTACGACATTACTATCGGATAAACACAACTTAACTGCCCCAAGGCTGTAGGCAAAATCGCCCAAAAAAGAAAATTAAAATTCGCCCAAAAATGTTTCATAAATTTGGGCCATATTTCATATGAAAAGTTACTCAAAATTTTTCGGCACATTTTCATTGTTTTTGGGCAAAATTTCGAAATAAAAAATAGAAAAAGCCAATAGAAAAATTAATACCCTACATAGTGGAACAACCTTAAACAAATAGTTTATTATTTTGTAAGAAAAAATACAGCAAACTATTTTGTTTTTTTATAAATTATATACTTAACTAACAAAGAAAAAGCTGATGAACAACCTTCCCGTTGTGAAGTAACAGACAAAGGTTCTGTTGGGAATCGAACTGACAACTCCTTCACTTCCAGATTATCATACTTCATACTAATCTACCAGTAGAAAATCAAAAGTAATGGATTAAAAAACAGCATGGAGGTGCGATGAAAGCGCCGAAGGCGAAAAATTTTAATAAAAATTACGCGATTTTTTGTTAAAATTTTTCGCCGGCGGCATTTTTATCGTTAATTTTAGGCGAAGTATCGTATTTTTCTTTTTGGGAAATTTTTCATATTTTTTGAGCGATTTGGGCGATTTTTCATAAAATTTTTTGTGCGATTTTGTCTACAGCCCTGCCCCAAACCCCATTAAACGCTGGATTTCAATTTACACTCACTCACCATCGCTGAATAAAATTGAATTCAGTCACACTCACGCGTAAATCACGTGACAGAGGGTTGAAATGTACCAAAAATGAGGATTGATGTTTGGTACCGGGTGAAAGGTAATTGAATTCTAAATCACTTTTTGCTAAGGTTGACAATCGATTACCCAACCTATTTGCCAAGGTTGGCAATCGATACCAGCAGATTTTATAAAAATTTCATTTTGTATGGGAGCTCCATTATCGCGTTGATACAAGTATGTTCCGAAGAAATGTTGGAGAGTAAAAATTAATAGGGGTTGGTGTTATTTGTTACCACTCTAAGAGGCACCATAGGTTATAAAAAATAAAAAAAGTGTATGGGGACCACCTTAAGAGTTAAAGATAGAGAGTAGGTATATTCTAAGAAAATATTGGGGTTGAAAAAATATTTAGAGTCGGTCACACACTTCTCTAGGGGCACTCTTGGATCAGTTATAGCGGTAGGAGCAGATTTTTATAAAAATTGCATTTTGTAAGGGAGCCCCATTCGTTATATTTCAACCCACTGCGCGTCGTATGTTTCATAGTAGCTTTTTGTCTGGAATGATTCCTACATACTTGGCACTGTCTGACATACTTGCCACTATCTGACACTATCAATACTGCCTAATCTCGGCGGGCTGAATGGGGAATCTTTTTCTTGTTGGAAAATAGAACAAGATCAGTCTTGCTTTCATTTACCCCCAGAAGGCACTCTGCACTCCATTCAGATAAAAGTCCAAGAGTTAATTCCAGTCTCGGATGCACTATGGTATGCTATAAAATGGTGCTGTGTTGCCAAAATCTCGTTTCATTTTTTTCAACACCCGATTCTCAAATTTAAAGAGCTGACTGAATTTAAAACCTTTTTAGCGTAACCAAAATTATTTTTACATCAATTTACAAATTTTCACCCTACCATTTTTAGAAATAAAAAAACATAAAATCGATCCACCCTAATGCACATATCGAGGGCCTATATTCAAAACCCTCTATCTTCCATTTTCACGAAAACGACTTTGATGGCAAAATATTCAGTAAAACATCTATGGTGTAAAATTCAGAACAAAAACATTTTTTTAGCTATTTTATTTGTATTTTTGGTTTTCTCTATCTCTTACACAATTAATTTTTCTGAATGCAAAACCCTCTATCTTTTTAATTTATAAATATTTTTTTTGAATAATTTCATCATGCATTACATGTTTTCATACTAAATTTTGCATGCTGAACATGAATTTGTCAACAAAATTTCAGAACCACGATTTTGGTCCACTGATACAAATTTTTTCTAAAAATTCTTTTTTGAAAAATATGGCTTAAAATTTGGATGTCTTGTGTACATTATGAAACAAAAATTTTAATCTTAAAAATCGCGATGCTGATTAGCATCTGTGGACCAAAATCGCGTTTTTAATTTTTTTTACTATTTTTTACATAACATACTCAACAGTTTGTCAACTTTTGAGATGAATTCGGTAAAAAAATAATGTTTGTCTTAAAAATAAGCACCTATGGACCAAAACCGCGATTTCGGATTTTTTTTTATAAGCCGTTATCATTAGTGAACGACCGAATACACCTTTTTGGCCGAAGCCGAATATTACAAAAAAAATATTTATGTAGTAAAACCAAGAAAAAAAGTAAAACTCGACTTGGCGGAATACACAAATGTATAAAAATTTTTGTTTTTAGACATTTTTGTAAATAAATTTTTTTTTGAGTGTAATTTTTTTTGATTGAAAAATTGTTTTGAGTGTAAAATCTTGTTTTAGCTGCAAAAACACTTAAAAAAATGTTTTTGTGGCTTACTTATGTGATTCAAAGTGTGTTTAGTTTTTTTTTTCAACACGTAAGTACAAATTTTATACAATTATTCGGTATTCGGCCATATTCGGCCAAAAATGTGGCCGAAGCCGAATAGTGCTTTTTGGTCGAAGCCGAATATTCGGTCGGACACTAGTTATCATTAATAAATCATGTTAAAAATTTACCGATGTCGTAAATGAAATCACAATAGGTGTGTTCCAGAACTTTCCGGGTAAAGTCCGGTAAAATGAGAGAAAATCAAAAAACCTCTCACGATACCACAAAAATGCACAAAAGTACGGGAACTCTAAAAACCACATTTCAAGCCCAAAATAATAGAAAATGTAAACAAACCAATAACGCTAAAATATTTTCGTAAGAAAAATTACTTTAAACAAGAAAACAAATTGTAAAAGCTTATTTTAATAACAAATTATCTTTTTTTTTTGTATTGAAATAACACATTTCCTTGGTTTAGTTCTTTATTTTATTTAAATTTCCAATTTAGCTTCACAAAAAAAATCAGCTGTTTTTTTAACATCTGACTGTTACCAATTTACCCGAAAAAAAGTACGGGTAAGTTCGGTAAAATGAGAAACTAATTTATTCTCTCAAAAACTCTCTCATTTACCCAATTTTTGTGTACGGGAACGCTTTTCGGGCTGGTTTGGGTATTCGCGGGCACCCGCGGTAACGTTCTGGAACACACCTTATAATTCATTTTTATTAAAATGCAAAACCCTCTATCTGATCATTTTCATTCATGTACTTAATATTTTTGAGAAACAAAACGCTCTATCATAAAATCCCCAATATTGCAACATTTTAAAAACGAATTATATGTGAGATTTAGTAGTTGTTTAAAAAAATAGTATAAAATATCGAATTTTAATTACTCTAACAATACGCGAAATAGTTTTTTGGCTCTCCTGAAAAGTTGTGTTTTTTAAGATAGAGGGTTTTGAATATAGGCCATCGATATGTACTTATAACCTCATTAATGATATCTGGTTTCGTTTTATGCTTAAATGTAGCAATGTAGAATGGAAGAATAAAGCAATAAGAAAAGAAATTTCAATTCGGGGAAACCCCCAAAATCTTATCCAAACAATTTCATCTGGTCACCCATCACACTTGTAGGTATTTTTAAAAATTCTATAAGTATATTTTATCTGTTATTTTTAAATAATTTTTGTTTTTAAATTAGATTGTATGTGTAGAGAAGCGTACAATAATATTTCCACACAAACCTAATAATGCAATATCGAAAATGTGTGTTGCGGATGTGTTTGGCGGCTAATGAGTGTTATAAAAACGTTTAACATTTATATTGTCACCATTGTAAAGCAATTTATTTATAAATGAGATAATTTAATTGTAGAAAAGTTTTCTAAAATTCAACTTTATTTTAATAATACGAAAGATTTAAAAATAAAACAATTGAATTTCAAATACATATCAAACACATTATAATGCAACTAAAAGTACTTTTAAGTACTTAAGTTTTAAAACAAATTGATAGACAAACTAAATTTAATATTTTCTCAGTGGTCTTATTTTCCTTTCTTACTTTTTTTTAATTTAAAGATTTCCGCATATTATTCCTCTGCGTATAGGCTGATTTTTTTATTTTATATATTTTAACCCGCTATTAAAAAGTTGTTGATATTCTTTAAACAAAAAAAAAAAAAAAAACGTTTTGGCTCTAAGCCAATTACGACTACCCCACCAGATCTTCACTACCGACAGCTATACCATTACCAATCGAAAATTAGAAAGTATTCGCAGTAATAAACCGTTTTTTTTTTTCAATTCGTGTACTTGAAAAAATTCGATCCAAAACTAAATAGGTCACTTAACGTCTCTATAGCAGTATCGGTAATAGGAAGTATTAAGTGTCTCTTTCTGACTCATAAATTTCGCTTTGTCGTTTTTTGCTTCACATTAGAGTTACCAGACGTCCCGCATTTGGCGAGATTGTCCCGCTTTAGAATTACTTTTTGCTAGATTTAGCGATGTCCGTCCTTCTGTCCATCTATGGATTTAAGCACGATACAGGTCGCAATGTTCAATCAACTGACTTGAAATTTGAAACTTTTGGCCCAAGGACGAAGCCTATTGAAATTGGAGAAAATCGGTCCATGTTAAGACCTAGCCCCCATATAAACGCCCCTACGGATTCGGCTTAAATGACTCTAATAACCGTATTATAATAGATAAATTTAGCAGGTAATCAAATTTTGTATGCACGAATCAAAGGAATCGGAACGCCAATAGCTTCCGCTGTCATTTGAGTCTTTTCGGATGTTTTTTTTGCAGAAAAAATATTTTTTTTTTTAAAAAGTCGATAGCAAAAGTAGACGACTTTTCGATAGCAAAAGTCCACTTTTCAAATCTCATAATTCGAAAAAGATCAATTGTAATTCGAAATAGGTTAATTGTAATTCGAAAAAGATCAATTGTAATTCGGAGATTCCAATTGTAATTCGAATTACATAGATCAATTTTAATTAGAAAAAGATCAATTGTGATTTTAAATAGATCAATTTGCATTCGAAAAATGTCACTGTAATTCTAAAGATGTCAATTGTAATTCAAAATAAATCAATGGAAATTCAGTTGGTATTTTTCGAATAACAATTGGAATCTTCGAATTACATTTGCTCTTTTTCGAATTACAATTTATATTTTTCGAACTAAAATTTATCTTTTTCGAATTTCAATTGATCTATTTCGAATTATAACACAGTGATACAAAATCGAACTTTCGGAATCGGAATGGGATGAAAACAAAAGCAAATGAAAGCTGACGTTTTCCATAATAAAACCCTCAAGGCCTTTTTTTTAGGTCAGAGCTAGATTTTATTTTACACGCATTTAAAGTTGGTGATTTTAAAGCATTTAAAGTTTTTGTGAACTAAACATGTCCTACTTTAAAGGCCCCTGGTGGTGCCCTTATTGGGCATGTAGGGTCCAGTTTCCAAACTTAAGCTCAAAATTACTACAGCTATGACTGGTATGAATTTTGCTGCAATCGGTCCAGTACCTATTTACTGAATAGCCAAATTATTAAAATAAACCACTGTACAACGTTGCGTATGATTGTTATTTAAAGGCAATTATTAATATAAACCACTGGACACCGTTGCGTATGATTGTTATTTAAAGGCAATTACAATATTAATCATTCGCCACTAATACAGTTTTCAAGCATTTATTATTATAATTATAATAAAAGTGCACTAACTTCAAATGCGTGTAAAACAAAATCTAGCTCTGAACTAGAAAAACGCCTTGATGGGTTTGTTATGGAATATGCCAAATTTCATTTGCTTTTGGTTTCATCCCATTCCGATTTTGGGTGTTGCACTGTGTAATTGGTCTTTTTATACCCTCCAACCACAGTATGGGGGTATACTCACTTTATCATTCCGTGTGTAACGCATCGAAATATCGGTCTAGGACCCCATAAAGTATATATTTTATTGATCAGTGATCGATTCTAAGACATTCTAGCGATGTCGGTCTGTCTGTCTGTAGAGGACACGATACAGTCCAAAATAAAAGAAGAACCGTGATATTAGCGATAGGATAATTACTGTGATATTTTATTTTAATTATTTTGCATTTATATTTTTATTAGTTAATTCTGTGTTTGTATCGTATGTTAAATGTTGTACAAAAACGGTGTAATATATTTTAAAGTAATGTAAAATTGACGAAAAGACTATATATTCAATAAAATTAATCCCTGAAGAGGTCGGAAAAATACCGACGAAACGTAGGATTGGAGAAAATGAAATAAACTAGTCTTTTATTTATTTTTAAAAATACCTGACCTTGAAAGCCCAATTTAGAAAATTCTAAAAAACATTTAACAAAATCAAAATATAAAAAGGTCGATAAAAATTAAACATTTCAAAATAAAAGAGCTAGACTTCCGAAGTTTGGCACGAATATGTCTTATATTCCTAGACAGGTTAAGTTCGGAAATTGGCAAAATCGGACCAAGGGGAAAAGTTCCCCTTTGGAGAACTAAACCATCCTAAGAAAAACCGCATTTTTTTTTTTTCTACTTTTGCTAAGCAAATGCAACATTCTTATCTCAGAAGAAGTTCAAAATCGCAAAGGGAAGGTGCCCCTTAATGTCTCCCACCAAACACCCCCCCCCCCCAAAAATAAAAGACGCCCCTGGATTTTTTATATTGTTCTTTTTTACATTTTGGAGGGTAGAAAAGATTCGGCAATGCCGAATGTAACACTCACTTGTTTGAATTACAATTGATATTTTTCAAATTACACACGGTCATTTTCGAATTGCAATAAGTTTATTTCAAATTACAATTGATCTTTTTCGAATAACAATTGGAATCATCTAATTACAATTGGTCTTTTTCGAATTGCAATTGGGGTTTTTCGAATTTCAATTAATTTATTTCGAATTACAATTGATATTTTTCTTATTTCAATCGGAATCTTCGAATTACAAATCATCTTTTCGAATTAAAATTGTATTCTTCGAATAAAAATTGTAATCTTCTACATACAAATGATCTATTTCGAATAACAATTGATCTTTTTCGAGTTACAATTTATTTTTTTCGAATTACAATTGGTCTTTTTCAAATTACAATTAATCTATTTTGAATTACAATTGATGTTATTCGAACTACAATTATAATCTTCGAATAACAAATTGAATTTTTGAATTACAAATGGAATCTTCGAATTACAAATGGAATTTTCAAATTACAATTGATCTTTTTCGAATTACATCTGGAAATGGTGTGAAACACCAAAAAAACTTGGAAATTTTCATTTTCCAGTTTTTTATGTTGATTTATTTGCATTCCCTGGAATATGTGGATTCGGTAAAGGATTTACATTTTCTGAATTTCGATTCAGATTTGTATCACCTTGTCATTTCGTGTAATTTGTAATTGCCCTACTGGAATCGCTAGGTTTGCCACAAATGGTCTTATGGTCAAAGCAGATTTAGTTCACAAATGGGCAAAATCTGATCAGGGAAAAATTTCCCCTAAAGAACAAACCGAACCTGTGAAGAATCCCAAATTTTCATGTTTTTTAACATAAAAATAAAACATTTTTATGTCAGAAGAAGTTCAAAGTAGAGATGGGCGCGTGAGTGGAATTTGACTCACACTCACTCACGCTCACGCAAAAAATAATCGAATCACTCACGCAATTTTTTTTTACTCACGCTCACTCACATTGACGTGAATAATAAAAAAACTTACTCACGCGTGACTAACGACAGATTCAATCACGCAAAATTTACTCACGCAATAAAATTTTCTTACCAAAAAGAAAAAAAATACAAAAAATTAAAAAAAAATTGGGCAAATCAAAAAATCTGATCACGCAAAAAATAAATGACTCACTCACTAATCACTCACTCAGATTTTTTCAACTCACACTTACTTACAATCACGTGATTGAAATGAAAATCACTCACGCGTGATTCACTTGACCAGCGCCCATCTCTAGTTCAAAGTCTCTCACTTGGACCCAGCGGATTAAAAAATGCCGTTTATTCGACCCGCCCCATTTTGTGGGAGTGGATAAAAAAATTTATTTAAATGATTAAAATTGTATTAATTAAGAACAAAACAGCATAATACATGAATTTGAAAACATTTTCAACGCGAGGGCGAAGATGTACAATTCAATTTTAAAAATCTTCAATTTTTTCAAAACTTCAAAGGCAATGTTTTCATCTCAATTCTTAAGACTTATCAAATAAAAATTTCTAAATTTCAATTTAAAATGGTGTAATAATATTCGACGAAAAATTCTCATCTATATTCACACGAGTAGAATAATGTATTTTTACAAAGAAATCTATGATGAGCATGTACGAAATATAGGCCCACATAATAATGACGCCAACTGAGTTTTCTTTTCCGACGTGTTTGTAGGAATGTCCAAACACCTGTCTTTAAGATGTATGTTTTGTTTTTTTTTTTTGTTCTCTCATACACATCTTGTTATCTGTTTCTTTTTTTGTTGTAATAACAGACAGATCTCGTCAAGTTCTTTAACTTTCTTAATAAATTAATTTTAATTAAAACTATTTTGGTTATTTTTCTGCAATGACACTAATTTATTATTGTTGATTCTTTTTCTTTTCTAGCTGTCCTGAGGTACAAAAATATCCCTTTGCAAATGTACGTTTTCCACCAGATGATCAACCAGAGCCACCAGTTTTTGAAGAAGGCATGGAAGTCGAAGTATTTACACGTTCTACGGAACGTGAATCCTGTGGCTGGTGGATTGCTTCGATTAAAATGTTAAAGGCTGAAATTTGTGCTGTGGCTTATATTGGCTTTGAGACACCCTACACTGAAATTGTCGAACTTAAACGTTTACGTGCAAAAAATCTCAATCTGCCAATAACGCCAAAAACATTTTTTCAATTTACGATACCCGTACCAGAGGAATTGCGTGCGGAGTAAGTATTTTTTTCTACGACAAACTCAGAATATTTGTCCAATTTATGGTTGATTGATTTTGTTTTGTTTTACAGAGCACAAAAAGATGGCATTCATAAGGAATTTCAACGTACCATAAGCGCTGGCGTTTGTGTTTATAGTCCTGATTTGAATGCATTAGTTGTGATTTCCAAATGGGAACTGACTCATAAACGCGCCAGTATGCTTAAAGATATGCATTTTCGTAATTTATCACAAAAGGTGAGTTAGATAAAAAATTTTCTCGTTATTTACAATATTATTCGCAAACATTTGTTTATAAAGACCTGGAGCTTCTGAGCTATACTATTTGACATTAGCCAGGTTTCGCTTCCGTAAAGCAGTGTGGATTTTACGCAAGCATTAAATATATGGATCTTTGTCTTTTGTGATATCTGCGGTGACCGCCACGTTTTATTAAGACGACCAAATGCAGACCTGACCTTTTTAAGCCTACTGGAAACATCTTCCTCAACCCCACTTCTTATAATTAGCACTTAAATATTTTTTGGGTGTCTTAAAAACCAATCAGCTGTTTTCGTGGACCCAGTACCGGTAATTAAATTGAAATTAATTCCGGCAACGGTATTTTAAAAATATTTGTAACGGTATTTTAAAAATATTTGTAAGAGCACGGATTAAGCAGACGCGAAAGTAGAATTTTTTATAAAAATAAACTTAGAAACAACGTTATTTTCGGGAAAACAGAGCGCTTTTCTGTTAACTTTAAAGATGAAAACTCTTTCTTTTATGATTGAGTGAAACCAAAGAAGACACGGAAAGAAGATCCAGCCAGGCTGGGTTTTTGGAAATTTCGATTCTAAGGGTCTAAAAAGTGGTGAAAAGTGTATTTTTAGTACCTTTTTTATATATCCTGAAATAATGGTCATAGAAACTTTAAGTTTGAAATTTGAGGTCCGAGCAGGGCTACCAGACTTGGGGATTTATCCCCAAAGTTGGGGATTTCACTAGAGAAAAAAGGACAAGAAATCTCATTTGGGGATTGGGGGTTTTTATGGGGATTTCAAAAATTATTTTGGGGATTTTTTTAGGGATATTCAAAATTGTATCTATTTGATACAACAGCTAAATTTAATATAATCTACGATTTTTAACAACATTTTTAGTGAAAATAACTCTTTAGTACGATATTACGCATTCAGTAAAACGTAAAATGTATATTAACATTGTCAAAACCCGGTACTTAACTCGTTTGGGGATTTTTGGGGATTTTTTAAATTTAAATCTACAAAATAAAATTAAAAAATTACCATCCATAAATTTTTTTAAAAATTAACTAAAAAATGTTTGTGTGATTAACCAAAAACGTATTTTTTTGTGCTTGGGGATTTTTGGGGATATTTTGTTTTATTTTTGGGGACAACGGAAAAAAGTACTTGGCAACGCTGGTCCGGGGGCAGAAAAAACATTGTAATAAAAGTGCTTTTTGAGAATTCCAATTCTATGGGGGGAAAGGGATAAAATAGTGTACTTTGGTACTTTTTTATCACCTCAAATAATGGTCATTGAAACTGGGTTTTTGGAAACTCCAATTCTAAGGGGTTAAAAAGTGGTAAAAAAGTGTACTTTGGTACTTTTTATATTTTCCGAAATAATGGTCCTAGAAACTTGAAATTTGGTACTTTTTTTATTACATCAAATAATGGTCATAGAAACTTAACTTGGTAATGTCGGATATTTCTGTCAAATTTAAAAACATTCTGGAAAATGAACTTCTGGTATCTCTGATTTTAAAGTCGCAAAAAGGGTAAAGATTCAACTTGAGTACTTTTTATACCCTACACCACTCTGTGGTACACGGTATAATGAGTTTGTGCTGATGTTTGTAACTACCCGAAATATTGGTCCTAGACCCACCTTCAAGTATACCGATCGACCCAGAATCACTTTTTGAGTCGAGTTAACAATGCCCGTCTGTCCGTCCGTCTGTCTGTCCGTCTGTTCATGTAACGGTGTAAACACAATACATGTCGCAATTATCAACCGATTTGACTGAAATTTTAAACTTAAGCTTCTTTTGGCCCAAGGACGAAGCCCTCATACAAACGACCCCTTTTAATTTGCCTCAAATGTCTCTTACAACGGTTTTATAAAAGGTATCCTATCGAAATGTGGCAGGTAATCGTGTTTTGTATACACAAATCACCATGCCGAATTTTAAAGCAATCGGACCAGTTATTCTTGTAGCCCCCATACAAACCATCTTCCCGATATTCACAAAAATCTATCAAATTTCACGAAAATCCAAAATATTTTATTAAAATTAAGTTTGTATGTATTAAACGCGTTCTTTGATAACCTTATCAAATCTGATTATTATCGGTCCATTTCTGGACCTAGACCCATATTTAAATTTCGCCCGATATTCAGTTAAAGCGGCATATTTGCAACAAATAGAAACCTAATTCGCTAAAACTTGGTTTTTGGGTGTTTTTTAAACTTATTAAAGATTTAACAAAAGATAGATCTCATCGGTCCATGTTTAAACTTAAGACCCATTTTCCGGGAAACACCGGTGAAGGATATTATATGGCCGGTCTTGACCGACTATTATTTTCTTAATTGTTTTAAATTCTGTTAATGGTTCTAGATACTTAAAATTTAGAATGTAGGATCATCCAGCGAAAAAAAATAAATTAAAAAAACATTCTGACCAAAGAAATTTTCTGTTGGCTGTGGGGGACACCTTTAGCTTCGCAATAAGTGTTTACTAAATCATTTATTATGCATTTTGCATATTTTTTTTTTCGAAGATGGGCAAAATCGGACCAGGGATAAAAAAGTTCCCCCTTGAGGAACTAAGCCAACTTCTGAAAATTTTGTTAAGCAAATGAAACATTTTAATCTCGGAAGAAGTTTCAAGTCCTGCACTTAGACCCCAAGGATTATAAAATGTGTTTTTGGGCCCGCCCCTTTTTGTGGGCGTGGATATTAAAAAAATATTTAAATAATGATAAAATTGTATTACTGAAGTGCAAAAATCATAATAAATGAATTTGTACACATAAACCGCGAGGGGGAAAGTGAACCCCAATGACCTCCGCCAATCCCCCTCTTCCACAAAAAAATGCCCCTGGTATTTTTTTTTTAACTTTTTTACAGGTTGGAAGGTATCAAATATTCGGCACAGACGAATTTAAGACTATTTCAATAAGTAAATTCAAAATGTCACTTGATATTTTATGAATACCAGGGTTTCTAAATTTTAATAGCAAATTTCTGTTAATATTTTCTTATTTTCCATTAATAAGTTCTTAAAAATATTTATATTTACAGGTTATGCTTTTAAAACGTACTGAAGAGGCCGCTCGTCAATTGGAATCAACTAAACTACTTAACCGTGGGTGAGTGTATCAAAAGTCGGTGTATTCTGCAACATTATTACACATACTCTCTAAAAGTTAATTTTTAATTAACACAAACAAAAAACAATTATTTATTTCGGATAATGTTTAAACATTTTAAATGATTCATTTCGATTCTTTGCCCATACCACCAGATATACTGATGAATTTCATGTACGTGAAGATTTAATGGGTTTAGCAATTGGTTCACATGGTGCCAACATACAAGCGGCCCGTTTACTGGATGGTGTCACCAACATTGAATTGGAAGAAAAATCGTGTACTTTTAAAATAACCGGCGAATCAGAAGAGGCGGTACAGAGAGCACGAGCTATGCTGGAATATGCTGAGGAATTCTTTCAGGTTCCTAGAGAATTGGTTGGTAAGGTTATTGGCAAAAATGGTCGTATAATACAAGAGATTGTCGATAAAAGTGGTGTATTTCGAATTAAGGTGGTAATTATTCAAAACTATCGAATGGAATTGTTTTGAAAAATATTCAATGTCTGACATAAATTATTTTAGATCGCTGGCGATGATGAACCGGACGTGAGTATACGACGTGAGCCAGGGCATGTGCCATTTGTGTTCATTGGTACCGTTGAAAGTATTTCAAATGCCAAAGTATTATTGGAATATCATTTGGCTCACTTAAAGGTAAGAGAATTTGTTTTTTTGAATTGTATCACGAAGAAAGTAAATGTGTTTGTTGTGGTGTATTATTTAGGAAGTTGAACAATTACGTCAAGAAAAACTAGAAATCGATCAACAACTGCGAGCCATACAAGAATCATCTATGGGTTCTGTACAAAATTTCCCTACCTCGCGTCGTTCTGAACGTGGCTATAGCAGTGATATTGAATCGGTACGCTCAAGTCGTGGCGGTCCTCGGGGTCGAGGACGAGGTCGTGGTGGCGGCGGCGGTGGTGGTGGTGGTAATAATGGTGGTGGCGGTGGTAATCAACGTTATAATCAAGGTTTGTTTGTTGAATTATTATAAATTTCAATGTAATTATTTTATTATTTTTTGTATTTATTTAGGTCGTCGTGGGGATGATGATGATTATAATACCCGCGGTGATCATCGTTACAATGATCGCAATAGTGGCAGTGGCGCAGCTGGTGGTAGTGGAGGCGGCGGCGGTGGTGGCTACCGTGGTGGTGATCGTCGTGGCGGCCAAAGACGTAACAATCGTAATGGCGAACAAAATGGCAGGGATCATCAGTACTATAATCATAATGATAATGTACAGGAAGTTCGTGAACAAAGCAGTGTTGAAAGGGGTAAATATTCTAAAAATTCAAACGGCGCCATGAAGTAGCTCCCAATGAAATAAGTCCCAATGAAATAACTCCCAATGAAATAAATCCCAAATAAAATGAAATATCTCCCAAACCAAAAAAATTAAATAAGTCCCAAGAAAAATGAAATAAGTCCCTAACAAAAAATGAAAGAAGCCCCAACGAAATAACTCCCAATAGAAATGAAAAAAATCCCATTTTTTTAATACTAAATTTTTAACTGCTTAAATCACAAAAACACTTTAATTGTATCTCTTTAAAAAACAAATCTCTGAAGTGCCTACAATCACTTCTCAACTTTTTTGGAATGCAGCTTACTGACACATTGATTGAATTTCTTTAAATAATTGAATATCAGTGTAATATTTCATGCAATATCTAACTTAGCGCAGGTAAAGCTGGCGCCTGCGAAAAGAACAGAGAATAAACTCCATAAAAATATGAACTAAAATTAAAAAAAAATATAAATCATCTTGGTTAAAACAGTTAACAAGCCACGCATAAAACTTGAAAGCAGATTCCTGGAAGCCTTTTAGAGCTTCCAGCATAAATGTGGTAACAAAACGATTATTTCGCGCGATTTTTTTTTTAATTTTTTGTTAAAATCTCTTGTAAAAATTTTTAGCCTGCGGCGCTTTCTTCACACCCGTATGCATTCAAATCTTGTCAAACATATAATCGTATTCCAACAACATATATTTCAAAATAAAGATAATAGTGAGTGGGTTGTAAAAGACCGAAAGTCCATTTCGCCTACACTTTAAATAATCTAATGTGCCCGCCAAACCAACATGATCCTAAAACTTCTTATTACACCGGTTGAGGATCTTCAGTTTGTCATTCAATACCTCTTAATTTTCATAAATTTAAACCATTGTCAGAAGGACTCGAAATTTTTCACAATTACTCTCAGCGTGCATTTCGCCTTAAAGCAAACGTATTATTTTTTTTTTGGATTTTGATTGACATTGATGTACTTCTGAGTGAATGGTTTTCTGAATGTATTTCCAAGATAATTCAAAAAGCATTGAAAAAGAGTTTATTCTAGTTCGAGGTCATTTACTTCCCCCGTTATAAATTAACTTTTCCTGAAAATAACTAATTTTTATTATTTTTAATAAAAATTAAAGAAACTTGAAAATTCAATAAGTTTAATTTTAATTTTCATAATTTTCTCTCAAACTGTTGGGAGTTATTTCATTAAAATAATTTGGGAGTTATTGCATGATGAAAAAATTCCCAAACTTGAAAATGAAATAATTTCCAAAAAAAAAATGAAATAATCCCCGCTGATTTGGGAGTTATTTCATTATGAAATAACTCCCAAATCGTATGGAAATTTTTGGGACTTATTGCATTATTTTTCTTGGGACTTGTTTCATTGGGAGTTATTTCATGGCGCCAATTCAAACATTTAAATTAGAAAAAGTAAAATTTTTGTAACCTCCACTTACAAAGGAGGTCTTTCAATGGGTACCAAACGATTTGTCCTAGAAAATTAAAAATAAAGGTAGAAGTATTTTTTAAGATTTCCAATCTAATGTAGGGAGAGGAAAATAAGTGCATTTTTTCGGATCTTAGAAAATATTAAAACATATTTTTATACCCTCCACTTACAATTAGTGGTACATATAAGATTGTCATTCCGTTTATAAATCATCGAAATATCTGTCTCGGACCCCATAAAGTATATGGGACATTCCAGGCCAAATCACTCACTTTTAGACCCGACCCCTTTCGATTTATTTTATTTTTGAACATGTTTTAGTACTTATTAAATGCAACTTGGACACCAATTTTCAGCCTTTTATTCCAAGATGGTGCTGAGTAATCAATTTTTCAAAATGGCGGTTTTTTCAAAAAAATGGAAAAGTTAAAAATTTCAATTAATTTTGACCAGTTAAAAATATAGATATCTTAAAAAAATTTGGACAACGTTTTGTTGGTATTTAAATGTAGTTTTAGAAAAAAATATTAAAAAAATTATTCGAAGTAATTATCACTTATTTTTTAAAGTTTAAAAATTAAAATCGACTTTTTGATAAAGTCCGAAACCTTCGATTTTTTTTACAAATGTCTAAAAGTTCTACTCTTAATTACGCAACTTTTAAGCCATAATTCGAGATGTGATCGCAATTGTTCTATTTTTTTCAAATTTTGAAAATTGCACCTTTTATTTTTTGACTCTGATTTATTTTGTATGGTGCTCCAAAAAAATTGCATTGGTAGATACTGACCCTAACTTACCCTAGATATATTCATTTCGAGGCAAAAATACGCCTCACAAAAATTAAGAACGATCGGACATGTATAAGGTGTACCGCATGGGCCTTGAAGTTTAGAAAACGGATTGCAAGGAAAAATATGATTTTTTTTCTGTTTTCTCAATTTTTTTGGTATTTTAAGTTAAGTTTTAATTCAAGTGGTTACAGAATTATAATACGGAGTAAAATGCCTCTCTTATAAGGTACCAAAGACTGAAATCGGTTGAAAATCAGCCAAGTTAATACAACTTCCCCAGGCATCTAACGTATGGCAGAACACTTGATTAAGCAATATAATACGATTTTGGAAATTCATTGAAATTTTCTACTGTAATAACATTTTTTTATTCTTCAAGTTCAAATGTAATTAGATGACAAGTATTTTTTATATTGTGTTTTGCTAACATTTTTTAAATTAGTGCTAAAAATGCCTGCATTTTCAACACCCTTTTGAAATCTCTATTTAAAAAAAAAAATCTTTTTTTTGTTTTAAAATTTGGAAAAACCAAAAAAATATTACACTGAAACATGAATAATGAAAAAATGTTATTACAGTAGAAAATTTCAATAAATTTAAAAAAAGGGACACGTATTTTTTAATCAAGTGGTATGGCTCACGCTAGATGCCTGGGGCAGTTGTAATAACTTGGCTGATTTTTAGCCGATTTTAGTTTTTAGTACCTTATTAGAAAGGCATTTTACTCCACATCATAATTCTGTAATCACTTGAATTAAAACTTAACTTAAAATACCAAAAAATTTGCGAAAACAGAAAAAAATTCATATTTTTCCTTGTAATCCGTTTTTTAAACTTCAAGGACCATGCTAAACGCCTTACCCATGTCCGATCATCCTAAATTTTTGTGAGACGTATATTTACCTCCAAATGAATATATTTAGGGTAAGTTAGGGTCAGTATCTACCATTTTTTTTTTTTGGAGCTCCATATAAAATAAATCAGAGCCAAAACATAAAAGGTGCAATTTTAAAAATTAAAAAAAAAAAATAGAAAGAATTGTGATCACATCTCGAGTTATGGCTTAAAAGTTGCGTAATTTAGAGTAGAATTTTTATAGTTTTTTACAAAAAAATCGAAGGTTTCGGACTTTTTCAAAAAGTCGATTTTAATTTTTAAACGTCAAAAAATAAGTGATAATTACTTCGAATAATTTTTTCATAATTTTTTTCTAAAACTACATTTAAATACCAACAAAACGTTGTCCAACTTTTTTTTAAATATTTATATTTTTTAATGGTCAAAAATTAATTAAAAATTTCAATTTTTTAATTTTTTGGAGAAAATCGCCATTTTGAAAAATTGATTACTCAACACCATCTTGGAATAAAAGGCTGAAAATTGGTGTCCAAGTTGCATTTAATAAGTACTAAAACATATCCAAAAATAAAATAAATCGAAAGGGGTCGGGTCTAAAAGTGAGTGATTTGGCTTGGAATGCCCCATATATTATTGATCAGTGATCGATTCTAAGACATTCTAGCGATGTCCGTATGTCTGTTGAAATGGCGATCACGGCCAAAATATTACACAGATATAACTGAAACTTAACATATTTACATGTTGTTGTCCTGAGCAGTTTGGTATTGTATTTGAGCAAAATCGGTTTAGCAGTTCAAAAGTTATAAACGAAAATGTAAGGACACCTCGAAAATTCTGGTACATTCCACATAACCTAAGAATACAAAATGCTTTAATTCGACTGCTGGTTATATGTGAACAGAATTTAATGCCGAATGATATTCAAAGAAGATCTAACATATTAAAAAAAAAATATGGCGGATTTTTTTTTTTGCGGAGCAGTAACAGTTTTTCTTTAGCAAAACGATTTATATTAGCAAAACGATTTATATTATTTTTAATTTTTTAGTGCATGAAAATCGGAGACCTACCGATAATAAATAGACCATTGTTCGACTTACAAGAAAGGTATCCCATAGCTTATACTCCGATTGCTCTGAAATTTATATATGTTAATAAGTACCGAAAACTAAGTTTAACCTGCTATTATGTCAGAAGAAGATCAAGGTTCTGCACTTTGACCCGGAAATAAAAAAATAAAATTTTTTCTTACTAGCCTCCTTTTGTAGGCGTAGAAATAAAAAATCTTTAAAATAATGATAAAATCGTATGTCTTTTCCGCCTCCTCCTACAAAACGATCCTATATTTTTTTTACATGTTTTATAAGGATTGTAAAGGATTCGGCAATGCCGAATTTAACACTCTCTTTTGTTTTAATATGAAATGTGTAAGCTGAACACTCAAATTAATTTCGGTCCTTCCAACCGCACTCTAAGAAATTTCGCTTTCAAGTTATTTAAAGTAATAAATGCTCAAATTGGTATGTTTTTCAATTGTATAGTTCAATCGCTTTATTTATAACTAGTTAATTGAGTTATTTAGATATATATGGAAAATATAGGTCCTTCGAACCGAAACGTTCATTATTAAATTATTGTTAATTATCATTAATCTTGATTTAACAAGTTATTTTCGCTTATTTGTGCACAAGTTTGTTTTTGAAAACAGTTCTTTTACGGTTTTATCCGTAATTTTTTTAAGGATCTTATTAATCTGAATCGATTAATGATAATTCCAATTTCTCATACTTGGGATTCTGCACATTATTAAAAGATTCTATGTAACTAGCATCCTTTCATTAAATATTTTCTATTTTAATTTTTCAGCTGAAAGTAACTCATCATATGAAGGCAGTTCCCGAAGACGCAGACGGCAAAAAAGCAACGCTCCCCATAATAGTGAGTATGATGTCATAACTATAATTATGTTTAGGGAGACCTTTTTTATAAAATCTTAACTTACAAGGGAAGTATCTCAACCCTTATGAACCGATTTGTTTGAAACTTAAAATATATATAAAATAGACCATTTTAAAATTGGGGTGTCTCGTCTTATCGGCCATATCAGTGTTTCAAAATTTCGTTGTCCCCTTATGAAACAATGTGGAGCTCCGGGAAAATTTCAATAACTCCCGAACTAACCGGAATATCCTCTAGAGCAAAAATACGTGTCGATTTAAATTTAATAAAGATTATTTCGTATTTACACATTTTCATGAAAAAAGTATTTAACGAAGCCAAACTTTTACAAGTTTATGCCACCGTTGGATAGGCATTAAAAAAACCTCTCTTCTCATATGCAAACATCATATAGTTTCTTAGAAAGAAATGTCTGAAAAATCCAAAACCGATTTTTTCGCCATTTTTTGACCCATGTTTTGAACCCCTAAATCCCTGATATGGCCGATAAGCCGAGACACCACAACCTTAGAATTGTCTCCTTTATATACATATATTTTACGTTTTATACAAATCGGTTCATAAGGGTTGAGATACTTCCCTTGTTAGTGGTTGAGGGTTTTTATAAGTTTGTCATTTCCCTAAAAATATCGAATGTAACAATGTTGAACTTTCCTATAATCGTAAAAATATTGAAAAGTTAAGAAAAAATATAAAGGATGAAAAAAAAAAATTAAGGACCAGTAAGCAGTAAAGGCGTGTCTCCTTTTTTTCGCAATCGCGTTTTCTGACGTTTTGGAGATATCACACTCAAATATTACTCTAGTTTAGTTCTTAAAGGGGAACATTTTCCCCCTGATCCGATTTGCCCAAAAAAAAAACATTTTTAAAATCATTTTTGATGATTTTTTTTTAAAAAAAATGTGTCTGGACTTAGAAAAATTTTAAATTTTGATTGGGATTTGGTAAAAATGAGAAAATTTGGGTTTGTCCTATTGTCTCCGGTCACGGGATAAGTTATTTGAATCAGTTTTGTGATAAGTCTAATTTTCTTCTGTCACGTGATAGGCATTTTAGTGATATGTCCCGTTTTCACCACACTTGAAAATTATTACAGTTACTACATGACGGTAGTTTGTGTAGTAGGTAGTAGTTGTTGTTTTCTGCTACAATTTCAGTTGTTTTTGTATGAAAAATCTCAAACAATTTTTTTTTGTAGTTAATAAATACAAAAAATTACTACATTGTAGTAACAGTTGTTTGTAGAAAAGGGGATTTTTTGAACTAGTGGGAAGTGTGGGTGCAGGAGGAACTATTACCATATAAATAACACCTAAATTAATTTAATTACAATTTATGAAATGTATTAAAAATTTTGTTTAGATATTTTTTGTTAATAAAAAAATCAGACAATTTCAGTTACAGTAAAATCAACTGTAATTTGAAGTTGTTTTTACCGTTTTCTGTAATCAATAGTTAAAAACAACAACATTTTTTGGTTGATTTTACCGTAAAATGTAGTAAAAGCCTAAACAACAACAAAAAATGTAGTTGTTTTAACTGTCTTTTGTAGTGGAATCTACTGCCATAATTTTTTTAATGCAGTCACGGGATAGGTGATTTCGGATCGAGGGACAGACTTTTCCTGCTGGGTAATGTGTAATCATCTTAGTAAATGTATACGCTAACATTTATCGCGAGTGGGGCGTGCATTACTCACTTATTTTTACTTTCTTTGAACTATCATGACTACAATTTTTTTTTTAAGAGTTCAGAAAATAATTTATAAAAATCTATTCTTTTTTTTTCAATATTTCCAGCAAATGGTGGTGTGGCCAATAACAAATCCCAACAAAATAGTAAACCACCACAACATAATGCAGACAAAAATGCGAGCGGCAGTGCTGCAGGTGGTAGTGGTGCGGCTACTAGCAATGCAACGGAAAGATCAAAAGCAAGTGTCAACAGCATTAACAACAGCAACAACACGAGCACTAGCAAAGAAGCCAATATTGTTACACAAAATAAAGGTGAACAACAGCAGCCACTACAGCAAGGTTATGTGGGAAATCAACAGCAACAGCCACAAAATCAACCGCCAAAAGGTAGACGTAACAATAAAAGTCGTAATCAACAAAATCATGCAAACGATCATCAGCAAAAACCACCACCAACACAGCAGCAACAACAACCACAGCAGCCGCAGCCACATACACAGGATAAAAAGGAAACTTTAGTGAATGGAACTTCCTAATTTACCGTAGGGTAAAGAAGAATATAATTAAAAGAAAAAAAAAACATCCTCTCTCCACACACATACACACACACACACTCACTCAAACATCAAATACATACAAATAAAAAGAAAACATCCTCTCTCATTACAACAACAACATAATGGAATAAATATTATTTAACCTTCCGTTCCTTCGTAGCTCCAAATCCTTGTTAAAGCCACTTAAAAAATATTAATTTGTAGAGGAGAATAAAGCAGAAGATGAATAAAAACAAAAAAAACACGAAGAAATTTTTAAAATTACTTGATTAAAATATGTAATGAAAATTAAATACAAAAATAGAATACTACACTCTCTGTTTTATTTAGAGAGCAAATTTCGTTTTAAATTTGCTCTAAAAAGAATAAAAAAAATATGAAATAATATTTAAAAATAATAAAAATATGAAAATAAAAATAAAAAAAAAAAACAAAATTTAATGAAGAATTTTATAAAATCCTTATACATACATAATAATTTTATGAAAAACATCAAATAAAATTTATATAATAAAGAAATATTATTAAATAATAATAAAAAAATAATATAATAATAATATAAATAACTTACAAGTAATTATAATATTAATTTAAAAAACAAGAAAAAATAAAATAAAAAACAGGAAATGAATGCAACTGAAATAAGAACAACAAATTATTATTATTAATTGATAAAACAATATAAAAAAGAAAGAAATTTTACTAGTAATTAAAAAAATAAAACAAAAGAATCAGCACTTAATTTGATAAAAAAAGGATTAATTAAAAATAATTTAAAAAACAATGTTAACTAACATTACTAATTTAAGTTTTATGTAAAAAAAAAATATATATATAAACTTTCATCTCTTTATTTTTTCATTTTCAAGCATGAAATAAAACAACAACAAAATTCCTTAAAGGAAGTTTTTTTTTATTAAAAAAAATAAAATAAAAAAACAACTCTAAATTTCAAATACATACTTAAATATTCAAATCAAATTTTGGGTTTTTTAAGTTAAAAAAATAAACTTTTTGTTTTAATCCGGTAATTACAAAATTACCTTTTTCAACCAAGGAAGGACTTTCAATGGGAAACCAGCGATTTCGTGAAATTTGAAAATGTTCCGAACCAAAATTGATTAGATGTATTTTTTTCTCAGAGTACCAATCTACTTTTTAAAGCGTCGTTTTGATTTAAGCACTCGTTTTTCATTTTGAATACGGCTGTGAGACTTTTTCCTATACAAAAAATTTCTCTGAATCTGAGACTTTCTTTACGAAAAATGTTTTAGAATCTTATTCACATGAAAATTTCCGAATCACATGAAATCAAGTTAAGTGTTTTGTTGATCACGTTTTCATTCGAAGTTGAAATCGAATAATTAAAATTTAAAATAATATAAGGAATAAAGTGCATTCGTTTTACTTCCACCAAATTTAATTTATGTGAAACAAAACGAAATAGAAATTTGGATGGAAAATCTAGAACACCAAAAAAATTCGGAAGTTGTCATTTTCACATTTTTTATGTGGATTACATTTTTTGGAACAGCGGCCTGAGACTTTTCTATACGAAAAATATTTTAGAATCTGAGACTTGTTCTATACGAAAAATTTCTTTGATTCTAAGACTTTCTACACGAAAAACGTCCCAGAATCTTATACTTTTTTATATGAAAAATGTCTCAAAATATACGAAAAATATCTCAGAAACTAAGACTTTTCTATACAAAAAAATTTCTTAAATTCGAAAAATGTCTCAGAATCTGAGACTTTCTATACGGAAAATGTGTCAGAATCTGAGAATTCTTCTATACGAAAAATGTCTCAGATTCTGAGACTTTTTTATAGGAAAAATGTTTCAGAATCTGAGACTTTTTCTATACGAAAAATATCTCAGAAACTTAGACTTTTCTATACAAAAAATTCTTAAAATCTAACACTTTTCTATACGAAAAATCTAAGACTTTTTCTATACGAAAAATGTCTCAGAATCTGAGACTTTTTCTGTACGAAAAATGTCTCATAATCTGAGACATTTTCTATACGAAAAATGTCTCAGAATCTGAGACTTTTTCTATACGAAAAATGTCTCAGAATCTGAGACTTTTTCTATACGAAAAATGTCTCAGAATCTGAGACTTTTTCTATACGAAAAATGTCTCAGAATCTGAGACTTTTTCTATACGAAAAATGTCTCAGAATCTGAGACTTTTTCTATACGAAAAATGTCTCAGAATCTGAGACTTTTTCTATACGAAAAATGTCTCAGAATCTGAGACTTTTTCTATACGAAAAATGTCTCAGAATCTGAGACTTTTTCTATACGAAAAATGTCTCAGAATCTGAGACTTTTTCTATATTAAAAATGTCTCAGAATCTGAGACTTTTTCCTATACGAAACATTTCTTTGAATTTGAGACTTTTTCTTATACGAAAAATTTTCTCTGAATCTGAGACTTTCTACACGAAAAACGTACCAGAATTTTATTCTTTTTTATATGAAAAATGTCTCAGAAACTTAGACTTTTCTATACAAAAAATTTCTTAAAATCTAACACTTTTCTATACGAAAAATGTCTCAGAATCTGAGATTTTTTCTATACGAAAAATATCTCAGAATCTGAAATTTTTTTCTATACGAAAAATGTCTCAGAATCTTTTCTTTTTCTATACGAAAAATTTCTCAGAATTTGAAACTTTTTCTACACGAAAAATGTCTCAGAATCTGAGACTATACGAAAAATGTCTCAGAATCGGACTTTTTTTATACGAAAAATGTATCGGAATCGAAGACATTTTCTTAACGAAAAATTTTACAGATTCTGAGACTTTAGCGAAAAATATACGAAAACTGTCTCAGAATCTCAAACTTTTTTATACGAAAAATGTCTCAGAATCAGAGACTTTTTATACCAAAAATGTCTCATAACCTGAGACCTTTCTATACGAAAAATTTCGCAAAATCTGAGATTTTTTCTGTAAGAAAAAAGTAGGTAAAAAAACAAGTAAAAAAGTTAAATTCGGCCTTGCTGAATGTAGTGATACCCTCCACAATAAAAAGGTTATTGCCAAAAACTTTACTAAAAAAGAAATTACTTTTGAAAAAAAAATTTTTTTTGAAAAAAAAAATTTCTGCGAAAAAAAAAAAATTGGTAAAAAAAATCCGCGATTTTTTTACTTTTTTTGTCAAAAAATATGTTCGTTCTTGTTTAAATACCATTTGGTGTTCAATTATGTTCACATATGTCAACCAGCAACCGAATTAAAGCATTTTGTACCCAGTTGGCAACGTCCTCGAGCCATCCTCAGTGACGGAGCGGTGACATGTCAGAGTCACACCTGACATACACAAGACATCTCTATGTACTGGCTTGAGGACAGTTTCATACAAATTCACCTAAGACTTCTTTGGGGAAATGTCTGGCATATGCCATGCAAAAATACAAAAAATTTCGTATTTCCTTTAGTTTTTACTTTTATCCATTTTCCTTTATAAATTATCTTTCTTATATTTAGAAAAAACTTTTCGCATTTTTTAGTCCCAACTGGATTTGAACCTGAAACCTCCAGTTTATAAGTTCCACACCTAACCACTAGTTCCAAACTTTATTTTTAAAATTGTTTGTCTATTTAATACTTTTATTCTATTTGTTAGATTTTGATTTTATTTTAATTAAATCGATAATATTGCCATCTTTTTCTTGGAAATTGAAGAGTTGCCCAGATTTAAAATTCTAATTTAATATACTGCTATTCTGAAGACATTTCCTTTTGGACGGCTTAGAGGAATTGTCCACACTCTTAATGCAAACATTCAGTGCTGACAATGTTATGACATGTCATCAAGGATTACCTATGATTTGTCAGAACCTGAAGACATTTCCTCAAGGAATCACTGTGGAAATTTCCTCAGTGACACATTTTCCAACTGGGTATTTTTAGGTTATATTGAATGTACTAAAATTTTTGAGGTGTCCTTACATTTTCGTTCATAACTTTTGAACCGATATCGCTCAAATGCAATACCAAACTTCTCCAATAAATATGTTAAGTTTCAGTCATCTCCGTGCAATATTTTGGTCGTGATCACCATTTCCACAGACAGACGGACATCGCGATATTTCGATGAGTTACAAACGGAATGACAAACTCATTATACCCTCTATCACTAAGTGGAGGGTATAACAAGTAGAAGAGCTAAATTCGACTTGGCCGAATCCATTAATATGCCCTTTTTAAGTGATAGTAAATTTTCTAAGGTGAAAGAAAAAAACAACAATTTTGATTATAAATATTTTATTGTGAGTAAAAAACTTTTGTAGTCAATTTTGTAAAAAAAAAAAATCAAAAATTTTTTTGGAGTGTAAATTTTTTTTTAGCTTGTAATTTATTTTTTTTAGTGCTCATACATTTTTGAGCTACAGAAATATTTTGCAACATATTTTTGTGACTTACCGTTGTTTTAAAAGCTTGTTTGAGGTTGTTTTAGCGCGTCAATTTAAGGTGAAACCAATCTGAAATTTCAGAAATCTAGCACTGAACTACAAAAGCCTTGAGAGGTTTGTTGTGGAAAATGTCAACTTTTATTTGCTTTTCGTTTCATCCCATTCCGATTTTGATTGGTGCATTGTGTAATTACTTAAAAACTGTGTGAGTTGCGTATACTTAATTTTGTAATTGCCTTTTAATAACAGTCATACGCAACGGTGCACTGTGGTTTATTTTTAATAATTTGGCTATTTAATAAGTAGGTACTGGACCAAATGCAGCGAAATTCATACCTATTATAGCTAACGTCATTTCGGACTTAAGTTTGAACGCTGCACACCACGATGCATGTCACAGACTCAATTCCGTTCAGATTTGGAAAAGGTGGTTTACTTGTAAAACGCAAAGCGAACATTTTTATTTCGGAATGAAACCACGTTTATGCAATTCAATTCCACTTTGATTTTTCAAAGCGATTTCATTCCGAAAATTATAATATTCGTTTTGTGTTTTACAAACACAAACACGTTTAGAAAATGTCTTAGATTCCGAGACATTTTTCCTATAAAAAAGTCTCAGAATCTGAGACATTTTTCGTATAGAAGAAGTCTCAGATTCTGACACATTTTTCGTATAGAAAGTCTCAGACTTTTTCTATACGAAAAATGTTTCGGAATCTAAGACATTTTCTAAACGAAAAATTTTACAGATTCTGAGACATTTTCTAACGCAAAATGTCAGAGACAATGTCTCAGAATCTGAGACATTTTCTGTACGAAAAATGTCGTAGAATCTGAAACTTTTTTATACGAAAAATGTCTCAGAATCACAGACTTTTTTTACCAAAAATGTCTCGGAATCGGAGACCTTTCTATACGAAAAATATCTCAAAATCTGAGACTTTTTCTGTAAGAAAAAAGTAGGTTAAAAACAAGTAGAAGAGCTAAATTCGACTTGGCCGAATCCATTAATACTCTCTACAATGCCCTTTTTAAGCGATAGTAAATTTTCTAAGGTAAAAGAAAAAACAACAATTTTGATTAGAAATATTTTATTGTGAGTATTGGATTTGGAATTTTTATTTCGGAATGAAACCACGTTTATGCAATTCAATTCCACTTTGATTTTTCAAAGTGATTTCATTCCGAAAATTATAATATTCGTTTTGTGTTTTATACCCTATTTACACGTACAGTTTTAAATCGTTTTTAGCAGCAATATTTTTAGCACTTTCTTTATTCTATTACAGTATACTGACAGAAAATGCTAAAAATATTTGCTAAAAACGGTTTAAAACTGTAAGTGTGAATAGGGTATTACGAGCAAACCACATTTTTCAAATCCGAACGGAATAGAATCTGTGACATGCCCCCACCTATCTACGTAGAGGGGTCTAATGTGAGACCAACCCCCAATAATTTTTGCCCCTTAAAATTTTTCCCAAACATTCCTAAGATATATCTACACTCCCTAATACCCTATTCACACGTACAGTTTTAAATCGTTTTTAGAAGCAATATTTTTAGCACTTTCTTTATTCTATTACAGTATATTGACAGAAAATGCTAAAAACGGTTTAAAACTGTAAGTGTGAATAGGGTATAATACCCTATTCAAACGTACAGTTTTAAATCGTTTTTAGCAGCAATCTTTTTAGCACTTTATTTTACTACAGTATATTGACAGAAAATGCTAAAAATAGTTGCAAAAAACGGTTTAAAACTGTAAGTGTGCATAGGGTATAAGGGGGCTTCCACATAAATGTTAAATATTTGCTCCCACCGATCAAGCATCCTAAAATATTTTCTTAGACCATCTATCTTCAATCCTTATGGTGGTCCCCATGGGGACATACATTTTTTATTTTTTCTTAATTTGTTTTATTGAATCAGCACCTACCGGTCTCATAGTGCCTCCTAGAAGGGTCATTAGCAAGACTGACCCCCAATAATTTTCAGTCCACAACATTTGTTTTAAAAATAGGACGTTGAAAAAAATAATTTAATTTAACTGAATATTTTAGAATTTATTTTCTTTCTACATTTTTAGGGGTAAAGTATTTACGAAAAATACAACTATGTGGGATATCAACCCTAAGTGAATGTCGTTAATAAGAAAAAAAGTTTAGTACATTTTTCTTTCGCGGCTTTCAACTGTTTTTGTGTCCGTAATTGTTTTCAAAAGTTTAAAAAAATTATAAATTTGTTAAAAAAATCTTTAAAAATGTATATATTTTAAATAAAAAGTGTAAAAAATGTGTTTTTAATAGGAACATTAAGTAAAAATCAATAATTGACTGTAGATTTGTAAATTTTTAGTGTAGTGAAAATTTACCGTTTTTTATTGGTGTCTGGAATGATCGTTCGCTACAATGTTAACAGGTAAGAGTGCAAGTTATCCCTTTAATAAAAACTAGTAAAATTTTAAACCAATTGGAAACACAAATTGTAAATTATATGGAAATCACTGCAGAAATATAATTTGAGTAACAATACTTGTAGTTCTGGAGGAGAGGATACTTGTAGTTCTTTATCCTCTTTGGTTCTGGCATAAGTCAAGATAACCTCCACGCCATTTATTTATCCTCTTTGCTCCACCCCTGCAAATATTATAAAACTGTGTGTGTCGACTAAGGACCTCATTCTGAGTCGAGTGGTACCACTCCCATAAGATGGTGCTAGGACTTTAAAGTATCAAATTTTGAAAATACATAAGACCAAAAACTTACTCTAAAAATCTACACAATACACAATTTCTTTTAGGGTGAACGTAAAATTGACGTGTTCCGTAGTCCTAGATGATCCCTCGTAATTTTATTTTTAAGTTTTAGGAAATGTGACAATTTTAGTTTTTCATTTTGAACAGTCCGAACTTTTAACATAGGCTATAGAACACGTTATTTACAATCGGAGGAGTTTTTTATTGTGTGGAATTTTTCAAACTTGTTAGGATTTTTTATTATACAAAAGGGAATCATTTTGCCTTTGGACTGCTTTGGCACTTTTACAAACTTTACCACCTGAAAACCATAAAACATACGTTAGCCAAGTTTCAACTTTTGAATATAACTTGTATGTATACACAGTAAAAAGTTTTGGGTTAAATTTAAAACCTATCGGAACATATTTTAAACGACCTTGGAATTAAATTGAAAGTTAAATCCGAAATGTTTTATTTTAATACCAAAAAATAATTAAATTTCTCTCTTAAAAAACTAATAAAAAATAAACGTCAAACGTCATCAACAATTGTATTTCATCAAGTTTAAAATAAACACTGAACAAGGAATTGAAAACAACTGTTGTATTGAGTGAGCAAAAAAAAAATTATTCATTCAATGAAAGTGTGGCAAAATGTTTGCAATGTGCGGAAAAATAAAAATTTATAGACAATTTTATGTTATCAAAATTTGGGATCCAGAAAGTAAAGTTTTGATTCCGACCGGAATATAATTATCAAGTAAGTATTGACTACAAACGTTTTGCAATCGTTTTTAATTAATTTTTGTTTAACCTTACTTTTAGACCAGCTGAATCTTAAAGCAGAAGGCAGAGACTGGAATTTTTGATCGGGCAGTACATTCATTAACTTTGAAAACCTTCCATAAATACTTAATTACACAATACTGATCCAGCAGCTGCTTTTGTTTCTTTTTGATGGAACGACATCAACAAACCGTGCCGAAATTGATTTGGAAGACCCCCAGGAATGATTTCGTAATATAGAAGAATTATCACTTATCCATGTAGTTTTACTGAGTTTGGGTGAAAAATGCATCAACATTCCTCTTCATTTTAACTTTGTTCAGGTATTTGATCTGTATTTTAAGTCTTCTTATTTATTCAATACACAAAAATATTAAAAAAAAAAAAACATAACCTTTTGTTTTATTTATTTTTGGGTAAATTTTATGAAAGGGGTACTAATTTTAGTCCTGCCTAGATTAAAATTAACACCCTTTTAGGTATACAATTGTTTACATTAATAAGACTATTTGGGAATTATTTTAACACCAAAAATAAGGTTAAAAAGCCACTCTCTCTCACTCTCTTTTTATCTCTTTAAAAATACACTTTTAACAGTGTTGCCAGTTTAGGGGTTTTGTCCCCAAATAGGGGATTTTTTTTGGAAATTGGGGATGAAAAATTTGATTTGGGGATCCGGGGATTTCCTGGGGATGACACTGATTTTTTCGGGGATTTTTAGGGGATGAAATATTTTAGATAAACAAGTGTTTTTTAAATACATTAATCATAAAATAATGCTAAAATCGGTAAAATTAACTCTACTTTATTTTTGATAAATCGTGGACATTAAAGCATACAAAAAAAAACCTCAAACGTAGGAATAATGTGACATTTACATTTTATATGGTTTCTGTCAAAACCTGGATCGTAGTGGTATCATGTTATCATGCTTTTATTTTTCTTTAAACCAAATTGTAAATTTTCATACATTTTCTATAGTAGGTATTAGAGTTGTCAATTATTCGACTTTTAACTTTGTTCGAATAATTCAAATAATTGTTTTTTCTCGTTCGATCAAACGATTAAAGATCAAAATTTATTCGATTAATCGAAGAGAATAACGAATAAAAAATTATTTTAAAAAAGTACATATTTTTATTAACAAAAAAAAATAAACAATTCATATTTTTATAATCTTAAAATAAGAAAGTTAAACTTTTTATTAACGAAAAAATGCATACAAAACTTAAAAATAAAATAGTTAAAAGTTAAAAAAACTTAAAAATTGAATAACTGAGATCACTTTTAAATAATGGATGTCGATTTTAATACTTGTTGAGAAATAATTCAAATAAAAATTATTATTTGAAGTATTCAGACAAAATATATCATAAATGATTTTTGTCAAATAAGACAATTTAAGTTGTTCTTAAGAAATAATCTTTTAAAAATAAAAGTTGACTCAATTTTTTTGCTTTCAAACGATTTTTGTTTTTATTAAATTAGTTTTTGAAAACACTCTTACGCTAATTGTTGAAGTAGCTGATATAGTAAGAAGAGCATAAAAAAGTTTTTCTATTTTTTCTGTTCTTTTTCAGATTTTTCCAAATATACCATATCGTCTGATATATCGCTGAAGTCCTATTTATTTTCTAAATTTTTAATACTTTGAATTGAAATATTTAACTCGCATAAAAGATTATTATTTTCATTAATAATAACTTCCTCTATTTCAATACTTTTATCTGAATTATTGTGATTACTTTCAACATAAAATAATCTGGAGTATAATTCATTTGCATATTCTTTTGTTTCGCTTTTTGGAGAATATTTTAAGAAACTTTCATTGCTCCGAAAATTTCCAGAATTTAGAAAAATGTTTAACGTATTTAACACTTTTATACGTCTCTCATTAATTATTATTTTAATACGTTTTAGTAAGTCTGATGCAAAAGAATTATTAAATTATTTATTAAAAACTTGAAAACTCCCTCTAATTCTATAATGGATGTGCTATCCAGGGCTATGGCTACAATATATTTTAACTTTCCTACATTTTGTATAAAATCTTTCAAAATTTATGAAAATAAATCAAATTCTAAGCATTTATTTAATTAAAAAAAAATGTTCGATTAATCGACAATAATTAATCGATTTATTCGTTATTCGAAAATCGTCATTTTTGAATTATTCGAACAAGAGTTGGGTTTTGTTTGATCGATTAATCGAATTATTCTTAATCGACTGACAACTCTAGTAGGTATATCCTTTAAATCTATTAAAGAAAATTTCCAAAATTCACTAGTTTTTTCTGTAGAAAAAAGTCTAAAAGTACATCAATTGAAAATGCTGGTCTTTTACAACTTCTTAAAAAGCAATACAACGTTTTAGATACCTATTCCGGAGTTAGTATTTATAAAAATTTAAGGGGTTTTACGGCAATATGTATATCAAACCTTAAAAGAATTTTCGTTGTTTTTTTTTAAAGGGTACAAACAATTTCTTAGGGTTGATGACTTACGTTTGCTGAGAAAACTTTTGAGGGAATTCAAGATATAAAACAAGATTAAATTAAATTTGGGCCAATAAAGTACTCTATCGCTGGTGTGTAAATTAAAAATTCGTGAGTTATCCATCCGTGATAAAACATTTCCGTTGCTTTTGAATTTTATCATAATACTTATCGAAAAATTGGCGGCTTCAAACGATGTGCTAATCGCTCAACACGCAAAATACACTTACACTTTTTAGCCAAGTTTCTGTGTAAAATACCAACAAGTGTTTGTACGTAAGTTAACCAAGTTTTTGTTCTAAAAAATTGGCTAAATTACTCAAAAGCACTTAATGGGTTGCAAGTGTTTTTTGCGTTTAGTAAATTTTAAAAAAAAATTTTTTTGGGGATTTTTGGGGATGAGAAATTTTAATTTGGGGATGGCATCCAAAAAAAACTGGCGACCCTGACTTTTAAAGGAATAAATTTAATTCTTTTTGTCTTTGATATATAAACACCACGGTTGGGAAATGTGGCACAATAGTGCCATTTTTGGCACTATTGAATGGTCAATGGCACCACAAATAATAGTTTTGGCCCTTTTTCATTCTCTCCAAATATTGTCAAAATTTATTAAAAATAATTAAAAAAAAAAATAAATTTTAAAATTTAATTATTACAAAAATGAAAAAAGTATCATTTGTTTCCATTTTAAGAATCTACCATTTTTTGCAACAGTGTAAGTTTTTATTTTCTTTAAATTGATCCGAAAAACCTTTCCTATGACTGGTTTGAAGCGGACTGGTCATAGAATATTATTAGTACAACTAGTAAAAATGTGTTAAGTGATTTAAAAGATCAGTTCGCTACTAGTCCATATCACAAAGTTAATTAACCCCGTCGTAAGATCTTCCCATATTAAAGTTAAAGGCCCCTTTCGTACAAAAGTACTCCTCTATAGCCGGTCCTCGTGTAGGCACTTTCCCGCAGGGATGATTTTACTGTCAAAAATGACAATTATAATAAAAAGTTGACAATTATAATGACAATTATAATAAAAAGTGTGCACTCAAAAAATTATGTAAGTTACTACATGTTAGTTGTTTGTATATTTGTCAGTAGTTCGTTGTTTTCAACTACAAAGTCAGTTGTTTTTGTATGAAAAATATCAAACAACTATATCTGTTAGTAATTTTGAGTAGTTTTTTTGAATAACTAACAAAAAAGTACTGTAAAGTAGTTACAGTAATTTAAAGTAGTTAATTTTATGTTTTCTATCTTTGAAAAATTTTCAAAGTTTTTTTTCCAAAAAATAAAAATAAATTTTCGTTTTTTTTATTTTTCAAAACTTTAAAAAAAAAAAAAAACTTGGAAAAAATTTGGTCTTCAATTTTTTTTTTCTGAAAAATTTTTTGAAAAAAAAATTATATATTGATTATTTTTTTTTTTACTACATGTTAGTTGTTTTGACTACAAATGTAAGTAGTTTTTACTACATAAGTCAGTTGTTTTTTGTCAGTTAAAATAACTAACATTGTTAGTTGATTTAACTGAAAAAGTAGTTGACCCCAAAACTACTTACAAAGTAGTTATTTTAACTGACATTTTCAGTTGATTTTACTAACATTATTTTTTGAGTGTGGATTTTAATAAGAGAATTATTAATTGCTGTTGTAAAAAGTAGTAAAAACTAAAAAATATTTAAAAACAAATTTTTTGGCCCTTTCCAACCTATTTTGGCACTTTTTAGCCTTCAACTTGGCACTAAGCCTTCAACTTGGCACACCAGCTAGGAATTAAAATTAACCCAAAACTTTTTACTGTGTATAAGTATGAGCAGAGGATTTAGAGTTTGAAACTTCTGCACGGTGTTCAAAAAACGGATGCGGCGGAGGGTTTCCAACTCCATGTAGAGGACCTACAAAACTCCTAGTATATCGATCTTCTCTGAAAAACTTTTTAAATTGATTTAGGGATGTCCGTTGTTTGTCCATTTTAAAGGCAAACGTAATACAAGGCGAATTACACTAGTTTACAGAGATTTTGAACCACGATATGTTGCATATATTTTCCATGCAAAATCTTACGCTGAATCCGGAAAATCAACTCCAAAATTTCAAAAGTAGAACAGTTTTCGAGATATTGATCACTTTTTAAATTTTTATCTTTTTAAAAAAGTGGTTTAACTTTAATTAAAGGGGCATGCCACAGACTCAATTCCGTTTGGATTTAAAAAAGTGGTTTACTCGTAAAACGCAAAACGAATATTATTTTCTTCGAAAAGAAATCACTTTCAAAAATCAAAGTGGAATTGAAGGGCATGTCACAGACTCAATTCCGTTCGGAAGTGGAATAAGTGGTTTACTCGTAAAATGCAAAGCATTAATTTTTTTCGGAATGAACCCACTTTTATGCAATTCCATTTTTCAATTCCACTTTGATTTTTGAAAGTGATTTCATTCCGAAAAAAATATTCGGTTTGCTTTCTACGAGCAAACCACTTTTTTCAAATCCGAACGGAATTGAGTCTGTGATATGCCCCAAAATATCTTCGTAACAAATTGACGGATTTCATTGTTTTTGGTTTTAAATTCAAGGTATTTTAATGATCTATCAGCCCTGCATACAACATTATTCAATTTAATTATCGCCTTAGAAGTTGCACACAAAAAAATAAAAAATGAGTTTCCATCACTAAAATGATTATATCAATTACTATTTTAATTGATTTTGCACCTATTACGAAAGCAATGGTATCAATTACTAAAATTTGTAAAAGTTTAACAAGAAAAAATTGCATTTATTCTCAATTCACGGAAATTTGCGAAATCAATTAAATTTAATTATATCAATTAAAAAAATTATTATAAACGAACTTTCTTTTAACAATTTCTTCGTATTAGATCAGTCTTGAACTGCAAGCAGAAAAACGATTTTAATTTTTTTTCTTTGTAAAATTTACAATAATTTTTTGCCAATCTTTTTTAAAATTGAAGCAAAATTTTCAATATATCGATTAATAGCTTCTAAAGGAAATTTTGAATAGTGGGCAATATCTCGAAAACTGTTCTACTATTGAATTTGGAGTGGATTTTTAGATTCAGCGTAAGATTTTATATTGAAAAAAAATGCAAAATATCGTGGGTTGTATTTTTTTTTTTTTTTTAATTTGTAAACTATTGTTATTAAAGGGTCGTATTTTTTTTTAATTTCTGAACTAGAGTTATTAATAAACATATTTGGCTGAAATTTAAAATTTAGGCTTCTCTTCAAGGATGAAATTAAAATTGGGAAAATCTGCCGATGTTAAGGAATAGCCGACACACAAACTTTCAGTTCAAGTTCGGGCCAAATGATCCTGATAAACGTGATACAATAGGATTTTTTTACTAAATTTTACTGGTTAATCTAATTTGTATTCGTAAATGAGATATTTAAATGACGAGTAAACGTGTTATACTAGAAATCTTGTTAAAATTTTACTGATTTATACCTCGTCCACAACTGATAAAAAATACCGTCAATAACGTCAAAATTGATATAACGCCAATATATATATAGCAATAATTGCTCGGCAATTTGTCTGAGCAACTATTGCTGGCAGTAAAACATCAAAACCGAAAGTCATCTTTGTTTGAAATTTATCAAAATAGACGAAAAGTGTTTTATTTTGTTAATTCTGCCGACGTTATTGCCACCGAAAAAAAATAAGTGGAGACCTGGTGTTATGTAGTTTATGTTCGTAAATCTTCATTTTAAATTAAACGGAATCAGAGGATTGGAATTTGTACCCATTCCTATTAATACAGTAAAACTTGCTTTTAACGAATTCTCGGTTATAACGTTCTAATTATAAAGTCCAGACATTTTGCCAACAATTCTCATACAAAATACCTCGTTTAACGAACTCTGTTGTAATTTCATATATTTGTATTTTTTTTTCAAACGAACCCCTAACACTGTGTCTCGATTAGCAACTGCCACTACTATCACGATGGCAATTCAAAGTCACATTTGACATTTACAAACTCGATGGTAAGCAATGATTGACAATTTCATTTTGACACTTTATTGTTAACTATAATACAGCAGGTGCTCTACCACCAAATGTATACCATCATTGTTTACAACTACAAAAAACTGTCCACACTAGCAATGTAAGCAATTTCAATCGATTTTGATGCATGATGGTAGTGGTAGTTGCTAATTTAGACGCGGTGAAACAATATATATTTATGTGTGGCAATTAAACTGTGGTTTTTATGTTTATCATACTTACCATACTTACCATGAATTTCATACTTAGAAAAACTTTGTAAACTTTTGGTTTATGTTATAACTTTAATAACATTTATTTATATTTTAATGTTTTCTTCCGAAAAAGTAGTTTATTTGCAAAAAAACAAATACATATCAATAAAATCAACTAAAATGTAGTTTTGAACTTTGTTTTGTAAATAAAATTTGGTTAATTAAAAATCCAACAAAGCTGCTACAACAACATTCCAAATAATCGGTTCCAGAACGCATCATATAGCCCTGCAACCAAGTCTACTTAACATTCCACAATCAATGATTTTTTTTGGACATTGTACCGAAAGCGATCGTTTTTTAAAACAAGTAGTTTGTTTGAAAAATAATTTCACATAGAAAATTTTTTTTTATTACCGTAGAATATAATCAAGAATCTATTGTAATAGGAATCTCTTCCAAAAAATTTTCCTTGGAATATGGTTAGCTTATAGTGAACTTCGCCCATAACGAAATATTTCGCACAAAGTGCGTAATAACCGGGTTTTACTGTATTATAAATAAAAACAAGTGTTATTTTTTCGTCTGTTCCGCAATCAGGGGAAAACGACCGAACCGTATAAGTACGTCATTTAAGACATCGATCGGAACAAGCAGAGAAAAATGCCACGCCACTTTTCATTGTATTGAACGTTTTTCTGCCTTCACCAATCACGCTTAAATGGTTGAAACGATTTTTATTAAAATTTTACCACAGATATTATTAATCGAAGCTAAAACAATAGGCGAGATCTGAAACGTCCTTTGTAATATATTGAAAGTTATTGCTGCCTGCTCCGTAATCAGGCTTTAACGGCAAACCTAGTTTTAATCAAATTAAAATTTTTACCTCAGATAGTTCTAACAGAGGCGGTAACTAGGGGCAATATTAGCTCGATATCGGGATATGGGACATAAAATGTGTCACCCCTTAGGTTTTGCTCGAGTTATTTTTTATGGTATGAGTTTAAAATAAGTCACAAAAATTTATTTAATCTAATTCTGATAATAATGTTAATAGATTTCTTAAGTGAAATTTAATGGCGGCTCTATTCATAGAACGCAATAACATTTAAATGTTTAACAAAAACTTTGCATCAAATTTCACTAGGGTTGTAAAAGATCAAAAGTTCGTGTGTTCCGATTTCAAATCCGATAACTGTTTTTCTGAGTCAGCTGTAACTTTCGAGACATGGCCTCAGAAAACTTTAATGGGCTAATTTGACATATTTGTAAAACAAAATGGAACTCATCTTTGGTTTTTGAGATATCGCTAAAATTACATTTTAAAATTGTCATTTAGGCCCTTTTTAGAAATTTTCACTGAGCATCACTTTGTTAGAGATTGAGGACGCGATTTAGACTTAATATTTTCAAAAAAAGCTACAAGATATATCGTTTCGGCTTTAGTTTAAGAGTTACACAGCAATAAAATAACATATATTTTATCATAAAATTGATAGTTTTTACATTTTTACCACATTTGCTTTGAAACTTTAGACATTTTCAAAGGGGTTTAAACTCATATTGACTATGGCAAGACCCGTTTTTTAGAATTGCTGTATTTTACAACAAAACATCGAACCATACGCAGCAACAATTTTCCAAAAATTTCGTTCGTTATAACTCGAAAACTTAATCTTTCAGAAAAAAGTCTTCACTTTTTTACAGCGATTTGCTCTCGAACGAGAGCTGATGCAAAAAAATTGGAAAACAGATTCGTAATTAGCACACTAAACTCTTTATAAAAAAGCCATAAAAGGTCAGGCAGATCTTTATTAAAAAAGTTTCAACACTAATTAGAAATTTTAAGATATATGGATAAAACTAGCCAACTCCCTTCACTGGAAGTCTGATGACGCTATTTATTTATTAATTGCAATTCTGAAATTATATTGGAAATTCTTTTAAATACATTTTATTACAATTAATTATTTATGAAATACATTTTTAAAAATATGTAATAGGATCTTAATTTTTTTATCTAGATTTTTATAATGCTTACCTTTGTAACAATAATCCTTAATCCTGGACTTGAATTTTCACTTTGATTCTAATATATTTCATATATGTTGTCACAGCTTATCGCGGCGGCAGTGAAGATAGTGGCTGTGAAGTTTTTTACCACACAACCAGCTAACCACACTGCCAAAGCGCTTAGCCGATGATTTTTTTTCAAGATTTTTAAAAAACACTTATTTATATACACATTTTTTTTTATTTTAAATTTTAACGTAATTGCAAAAAAAAAAACAAAAGCTTTATGTATAGCTATCGCACTATTCATTCATTCATGCATTCACTCACTCATTTGTTCACTGACTTACTTTCGTAGGCGCCATCTGACGTATATTTGTTTTGTTTGCTTTATGCTTATGCTCTATGTTATGCTTTACATAAGTGCGTAAGACATAAGCTTTTTTTATGCTAGAAAATATGCAATAGAAAATTTGTTAAAAAGAAATTTTATACAAAAAAAAATTATGTAGGTTTTTTATGGCTTGATAGCAAAAATATCTACAGAAAATTTCAAAACTTGTGTGGCTGAAAAAAATGGGTAAATTTTCTTTGCAAAAAAATTGAGTTCAAGGTCATTTTAGGGTTATATGCAAGGTTAAAGAATTAGAGAAAAGTTCAACATAAGTAGTAAATGCAACCTCGAACAAATGATAATGACCTACTTTCTCATGAAAAAATGCAATACAACAAAAATAGTGGAAAAAAGAGTTGAATAACAGTAAATTTCATATATAGAATCTTTAAATTATACAAGTTGAAAATATAGATGACTCAAATTGAAAATTTTTAAGAAGTTTTTTTTTAATTAAAAAAAAAAACTGATTTCAAGCATTACTGCAAAGGTTTAATTGAATCTGAACTTATTTTCACAATTCTTTTTAGTAAGAAAAAAAAAAACAGGAAGTAATGTTGATTTTTTTTTTTTTTTAATTATTTTTGCTTGAATATAAATTATTCGAATATTTCATTTAAAAAAAAATTTAATCACACACAGAAAAAAAATATTGAATAGTCTATTAACTTTTGCTATTGAAAATAAAAAATAACCATGTACTTTTTAATTGAATAAATGTAAACCTTTTTTAATACTACAAATTTGAAAATATTTCTCTATCAAATTTTTAATTAACTTCTATTGAGCAATATTTTCAAAAGTTGTAGTGCTAACAAATGTTTTTATTGTTTCAATTACAAATGTATTTGACTATTATTTCATTGTCAATAACTCTTTTTTTATTGACCGATTTTTTTTCTGTGCAAATTTAAATCAAGAGGCATGTGAAAAGACATGTTTGAAAGTAGAATAAGTTAAACGCAAAACGAATATTTTTTATTGGAATGAAATCATTTTCAAAAATTCAAGTGAAATCGAATTGCAAGGAAGTGGTTTCATTCTGAGAAATTATTTCGTTGTACTTTTTAAGAGAAAAACCCTAAAATCACTCCGAACGAAATTGACTCTGTGATAGGCCCTGTAATGAGAATGTTATCCAATGAGTCTGAAGTATTCTTTTTAAGCAGAGAACAAAGGCCATTTAATGATAAAGATACATCCATATTTTTATGATAATTTTTGGCATATCGTCATGTCATCTTTTATTAAATCTTCCTTAAAAAATTTAAAGTATAATATTAAAAACTAAAAAATAAAACAACAAATTATAGTTTTTATTTAAAATATTCTTTATTTCTTTAAAAATCAGTCTTAAAAATAATTAAAAATATATATTTAAACATACCTTAAAATACTTAAAAAATAAATACCTTAAATTTCTTTCAACACTAACACTTTCCTTTAGAAAAATTGCATATTTTTGTTGGTTGTATTTTAATTGGTTGGGAAATAAAATTTTTGTGTATTTAAATCAAACCAGAAGATTGATCGTAATGGCGTGTCGTACCAGATAGTGCATTTACAAGCTACTTAAAAACCCAGTGCAAATGTCACCCCTGATACGAACTCCAGAACAAAGGATAATAAAATATTTATTATAAAACAAAACTAAAGTTATCCAAAACTCATAGACACAGGGTTTACTTTTGCACTTAACGAAAAAAAAAAACTAGAACAAAAAAAAAATAAATTACCACCAGGACAACTGAATTGAAAAAACTGAAACAGCAACAGCTTAACAAAATCAATTGAAAAACAAAAATATTGGAAAAAGTGTAAATATTTTACCAGTCTGTGGTATAGTTAAGTGACGCATTGTTTAAAAGAAAATTTTAAATAGATATAATGCTAAAATATTAAAAAAAAAATATGTTTGATTTTCTGGTAGTGGGTAACGATTTTTGTAGTATAAATGATTTGACTTGTGATAAATATAATGTTTGAAAGTCTAAAGGTTAATATGAGGTAAAAGAAAATTTGTGAACAGCCTAAAAAAGATAACATAACTAATATTAATTGTTACGAAGCTAATTCCGAACCATGTGTTTTTAATAATCTAAAACAAAAAATCCAATTCCTCACCTATTTAAAGTTTTTAATACTACAAAAAATAACTATCGCTAGGTTTTTTATTTGTTTTTCAGACTACTAATCTATAAAATATTTTTATATCAATTTGTCTACGATAAGCTTTAATTTTTAACATTTAATAATTTGTTGACATAATTTATTACAAACAAACTAAATTTTTTTTTAAGAAAATAGAAACCCAAGTAAAATAGTTTTACCTATAGTAATAGTGACGAAAAATGCTACCCCTCGTATATATCTTCATAAAATGGTCATTTCTTTACACATATTTAATTCTCAATAATTTCTTTAATACGCTGTTAACAATACATGTTTAAACATATTGATAATTTATTACTTCTTTTTTCATTTTTTGTTATTTTATTTGTTTAACAAGGTGTTTAATAAATTGTTGAAATATTTTTTGATTAACTTTTAAAAGAAAAGTTTCTATCATACGCTTGAGTGAATTTTGTGGTTTTTAGATTATGACTATTATAACAATTTTTTTTTTATATTTTTAAATTGGTGTAAAAATTAATTTATATGATACACTATTTAAAAGCACGCTAGATTTCAAAGCAAAATACTTTTAAAAGTTTTCTTTATTTAAATTTATAATGAAAATAATTGTTTAAAAAAAAATTTAACTATGACATCATTTTTAATTTCAGTATGCATTTAAAAAATTTAAATGAGTTAGAAACTAGTTTTTTTTGTTATTAAAAAATTAAACCCTCATCAAAGTCTATAAGTTAAAAAACCAAAATAAGAAAATCTTCGAAAAACCTTTTTAAAATCTTTTTTTGTTAAAAAAAAACTCCCAAAACTATCGATTAGTTTTTGTTCTCAATAAAGACACCAAAATTAAAAAAAATGCCCCTACTAAAAATATAATAAAACACCAATCTATTTTTGTTCTCAATAAAACTGCGGAAAATTAAATTGAAATATTTTAGTATTATATATTGCATTATTCCACACTTATATTAATTTCAAAACATTCATTGCTATTTAATGAAAATGCAATTTTTGGCATTAAATATATAAGCAACATTTCATTTTATGGTGGTTTTTGCCTTAAAACTTTTAAAATAATGTAGAAAATAGAACTTTTGCAGAACTTTTATGCTCAATATACTTGTACGAAGGGTTAACACAAGACTTCTGCCCAAAATCTGACAATGGAACATCAGCAGAAGGCGAAAAACACAAAAAATAAAATGTTGCTTATGAAGTTCTTGCAGTAAGCCCTTCATATGTTCCTTTATCTCCCTTTGGAGCATAGGGCGCCAATTCTCACAAAAAAATGTAAAAATGTGTCAATTTTTGGTTTAATTACAACTAAGGATGTCTAAATGTGGCTACATTTTTAACTTTCATTTATAAAAGTAATAATAGGCTAAATAACTGGAAAATAACACCGCTCAACACTCATTTTCCGGTTTGAATTCTGATGATCAATTTTATTAGACTTTGATCTCCTGATTCCAAATCTATTCTCCAAATTTTCCTATCACGTCCAGATTTTTAGTTATTCACGGTTGAAAATGTGAAAAATTACGATTTTATTTGAAAGCCTGCACAGCAGCCATTCAGTGGAATACAAATCTGGTATTATGCGCAAAAGTATAATTTGTCTATGGTCTCCAACATAGAACACAATTTTTTTAAATTATTACGTTTGGTTGGGCTTTACTTGCGTTTTAAAATGATACTGTTAAAATTACCATTTTTGTAAAATTTACCTTAGTTTTTTGATATTTTTCAAAGAAAAACTACAAAAAAATAAATATTTTACAAAATTAAGCTTTCTGTGTTATTTTTTGTATAAACCGGAAGATATCTTGAAAGTCTATAAGAAAGAATGAACTTTTGCCTAAATTTTGAGCTCATCGCAGTAAAGATTGATCATTTGGTTTTTGTTTTAGAGCTTTTTAAAAATGGTGCTTTTTCTAATTTTTTTAAAATGCATGTTTGGCCAATAATAGTGCAAGAACTTAAATTTTTTTTATCATATTTTTGAGATCATAGTTCAATTCAACTCTCACGCTTTAAACCAGATTTTTATTCCACCCAGCGGCTGCTGTGCATGCTTTCAAAAAAGGCAAAAATCGCGTTTTTTCGCATTTTCAACCACGAATAATTAAAATTCTAGACGTGATGGAAAAATTTGGAGCACGGATTTGAAATCAGCGAGTCAAAATCTTTAAAAATTTTATATAAAACTTCAAACCGGAGCCAAAAACCTTCGATTTGTTGAGCGGTGTAATTGAAAGTTTTTGCTGGATTGTTAAAAAAATTGAAAAAAACATGGCTACACAACTAATCAAAATTGAGGGAAAAATAGAGATGTATGTTAAGTAATGAATATGAATTATGTAAGTAATATATGTAATGTAAACTATGTAAGTTAAGTGTGTAGAGAATGTAAAGTATGTATATAAAGTAAATAATGTAAACTATGTAACGGTTAGCATGTAATGTAAGCATTAATGTAAGTAGTATATGTACGTTTTGATAACAATGTATGTTAATTAAGTACTAAAGTTTGTATCAAATTATTGATTAATTCATTGGCATTAAATTGAAACGAATGTGTATAGTTTAGTTTGCATTAGCATTAGTTCAAATGCCAAATATTTTATTATCATTCGTTTTAATTAAATGTCAATTTTGTTAAAAAAAATTATTTGTCTAATGTATTAGGTAATTGAACCTGCATTTTAATTAAATTTATTGCAATCCATTTTTATTCTCAATAAAACTAAATTCCTGCTTAACCCTTTAACGACCACAGGCAAGTATACTTGCCAAATCGTTTTTGGCGATTATTTTGGTTCAGGTAAAAGATAGGGCAAATGTGCTAAAAGGTGAATTGTAGAGGAGTGTAATGGCAATAAAAGTCTAGTTTTCAGGTATTCTCTAACTTTATCCACTTACTCACTGTAAGTCCCCAAAGTTTGTAAAATAAAAATCTCTATTTTAGGGACAAAAGGATCTATGTATACTTGTCAAGCAAAATTGGGGCCAAGAAGGGGGGTTATAGGTCCAAATTCTTGTAGAATAACTACAATAGAGTTGCAGATCTTAAAAATCACAGCGAATAGCAAATAGCTTTGGCCAGAACTGCGTATTCGTCGAAGAGCAAAATTTTTTCTCATGAAAAATCAAGGGTAAGGAGAGTGGTTAGGGGTCCAATTTTTTTTTTAGTTACTTTTATTAGGTCAAAGATTAAGACAATGAACAGAAAATCAAAATCGCCTCGGCAGAAAATGTATGGTCGTCAAAGGGTTAATCAAAATATTTAAATCAAATTTTAGGCAAAAATCGCTGTATTCAAAATCTTCAAAGAGTTAAGATTTTAAAATTCTTCTTAACAAATTAAAAACAAATATATGTTTAAATTACCGGTAATCAAGTCAGCTACAATGTTAATATTAAAAAAAAATCGGTAATTTTATTCCTAACAAATTACTAATACGCCTCAGTGAATATTGAACAAGGACATTGGTTAATACCACGCATTATACAAATAATTAATGCATTAACTGTTCATGACATTGTATATGTATTAAAAATGTTTATATGAATTATTAAAACAATTTTTTTTTATTTATAAATAAACATGTTACCCCCGATTAAAGCGATTAAATGGTACTACAAAATATTCCATTAGAATTCGTATAAAATTGTTAATTTTCTGTACTGCATTACCAATTTTCTGAAAATTTATGCGATTTGTTTTAAACAAAGTAAAATCTATTTTTCATAGTTTTAGTTTGTGTATTTCTAGTTAATTTTCTCATTTATTTCAGAAATTCTCTATATTTTTTCAAGTTCTAATAATTCTATTGAAAAATAAAATAAAAAAAAAACATCAGAAATAGCAAACAACAATTAAGTTAATTATCACGTGTGTATTTTAGTTTGAAACAACATTCAAAATAAATACAAATAAAGTTTGTTTTAAAGTTTTTAATCTCTAACTGCCAGAGGTTAGAAATTCTACAAAATGTAATTTAAAATGTGGTTTTCTGATATCAATTAAAAAATAAAAAGTTGTGAAAATATGCACTTTAAGCTTTGCTTAAAAAAAAGTTACACTACTAAACACTGCTTTAAGTTTTGATTAAAGCAACGTTAGGGGAGAGCTTCCCGCTCATGATAAATATTAACATACTAATACAATTTTGACATAATTGTTTATATCCACGCCCACAAAAAGTGGGCGGGTCGAAAAAATTTGATGGTTCTGATCCCCTATGCAAATGGCTTTCAAATACCGAATTCTGATCAAATATAGTTTTTAGCCGAATTTTTTTGGTTTTGTGGGTTTTATTCAATTTGTTTTTAATTAAAAAATTTAGTTTGATGATTTTGATTTTTTGTCCCTTTGGATTTGAGATAACAGTATCTCGATTCAACCTTTGTGGTTTAAAGTTTGTAAACAATATTTCTTCAATCTGTTACATAGTGTAGTTTAAAATATTAAAAATAAATTCTGTTTGTATGCGTGTTACATATGGGCCAAATTTACTTTGTTTAATTCATAAAACTTGTACATTTGTAAATTAATTATTATACTCTATATATAAAAAGTATTTACAACACTTGTGTATACAACACGTAAATAATTGTTTCATATCTACTTATTTTGTTCTACATATCTCTATCACAGACTAAACAGACGCGACACTTATGATAGGTCTCAAAACGTAATCTTGAACCATATGTTAAATTTTGTATATTTTTTTCTTATGATTTGTGATAGAAAGAGTAATCTACTTGACATATTTGATATTTATGTTCCACTCGTTCATAAACTGTATAAAATTGTTGCCATGTTTAGTGAAAACTATTGGGAAATGTCTAAAAATCTCAAAGAAATAAATATTCGAGCTCGAGGTCATAAGTTCCTTAAATGAAACTTATGACCTCGTGTTTAAATATTTAGTTCTTTTAAATTCTATAAAGAAAAGGTGGAATAAAAACCACTTTTATCATGTCTAAAAATTTTTCTTTTTCGCTCCAATTCACTTTGTTTTTAACCCGTGTTTTGTTAAAAAAAAACCCCTACTGTCGCATCTGTTTAGTCTGTGTCTCTTATGTTTTATATGATTTGTCATTTAGTTTTCTAAATTACATTCTTGCCGCCTTTTTTAAGTTTATTTGTATTATTTTGTTGTTTTCTACTTGAGAGTTATAATTTCATTAGCACCATGCCATCGTCTATGACCAGTTCATTAGTATAAGTTGCCTAATTTTTCCAAATAGAAAAACTTGTTTTTTTTTTCTTTTTTGTTTTTATGTTTAATTTCAATTTTAGTTTTAAGATTTAGGTCAACATTTTTTTGGTTAACAATTTTTATTTTTTTGTTCATTTGTTGAGTGCTAACGGGAAAAAGGCGGAAATATTTTACTAGTTTAATTATGTTTTAGTTAACATTTAAGAAAAGTTTTATTATTAAATTATTTAAAGGTTAAACTTTTTCTTATTAAGAAATTAGATGGAAATTGTTCATTCAATGCCGTTGGCGTATTTAAGTCAGTTAGTGCAAAGACGAAATAAAAATAGGACGGAACAAAATTAATGCTGGCTGCAGAATATTAAAAGAAATTATACTTTTAAGTAAATTTCTCAGAAACTTTATACACTAAGCAATTAATTTGGAATTCATTCGATTTGGACATAATTTCACTATATAAGGGAAAAACTTCCACACTTTATCAGAGAAAAACTTCCACATGTAAAATTTCATTGCAATAACGAAAATGTTCATACATTGAATGAAAAAGTTTCATATGAAGAAAATTAATAAAATAAATAATTATTTACATAAACGCACTGAAATTTTTCATAAATTTTATGAAAAAAATCATAGTCATTCTGGTATGTGATGGAAATCGAATGTTTTTGTTACAAATATTTCAAAATCATCGAAATTAAAAATTCAAAAACGATCGATAGATCGAACGATTTTCATCACATGGGGGATTATGAAAAAATCATTGATTTCGGGAGGGTTTTATTAAGATTCAGCTGGTTAGGAGCCCAGTCGGCAAAAAAAACCTCTCACCCTCCCTTTATAAAATTGCTGACATCTTCACACAATTTTTCCAAATGTCTCCAATGATAAGACAGCAGTTCGTCAGCGGTTGTCTGAAACCATTGTTGGAGGCCACCGATGCTGGTAGGCACTGCTGACCAACTGCTGACTTGTCTTTGGGAACATTGCGAAAAATTGTATGAAGATGTCAGCAATTTTAAAAAGGGAGGGTCAGCAGTATGTCAGCGGTGATTTTTTTTGCTGACTGGGCTTCTAACCAGCTTAATCTTCTTGAAATCCTCCCAACTCAGAACAAATTTTTGTTCATAACGAGCCAATGGATTTTTCATTAAATCAATGAAATGGTACATCACATTTTTTATTCTTTTTGTTATGATGTTAAATATTTTAAAAAATATATTTTGCGTTCAAGTCTATTTTTAAAAATATATAAAATCATACAAAATGTTTCATAACGATCGACATTTTGAAAATTAAACAAATAAAGCACATTTCAATATAAAAAAGCAGCCACTCACGCACCCATATTAAAATTTGCTAATTACTTTTTTTTCAAACTATTTAGATAATTTCAATTATTTTAAAAAAATTGCCTCTAAACATTTAAAAACAAAATCCACTAACAAACAAAGAAGATCATATTCCAAATAAAGTTTACGCATTCATTACTTGTTGCCTAGCAAACACTAAACACACGCAGACAACTTTTTTTTTTGTGGAATTCCAAAAAAAAACAAGATATTTTCATTCATAAAAAATTTTGTATTCAAGTCTATGTTTATACACATGGAATATATACAAATATGACGTTGTTCTTTGTAAACTAATTATTTAAGGTATGTACGTAGGAACGTTTATCGTGATATGAAATACAAATGGACGTAAGTAATTCAAAAACCAAAATCGTCAAACTTGGCGAGTTTTTGAGTTGTCGATAACACACACTATATACAGAGTTTTATAAGAAAAAACGAGGAAGAACTAAGCGATTTTAGGAGAAAACAGTGCGGTTTTTAGCTAGTTTTAAGCTAACATGGCAACACTTTCTACGACTTAGGAGTGAGTGAAACAATAAAAACCGATCTGGCATCTACAATATTTCTTATGGCGCGTTATATTAGTTTTCTCTTTCTAACCTAATTCGTAGAATAATTTGAAAAAAAGTAACCAAATGGTTCAAAACTACTTTTTTGACACCTGTCACTTATGCCGAGTTTGTGTTAGTCTATGTCTATAATTTATATATTTTAGATGAGGGTATTTTTTTAATTTTAACTCATCAACGTTGGTAATTTTAGCTAGAGTACAAAAACGTAAACAAAAAACAGCTGATTTTTAAATATCCTCGTTAGTATTGCCATGTTTTGACATTTTCTCGGAAAAAAATCTACAATGGTGCCAATTTTGAAAATCAGAATGTTTGATTAAACTTGGTTTTAAATGCCATTCAAACTAAGTTTCCATTAAAAATTTTATGTAAAAAAATCGAATTTATTAAAAAAATACTTGTTTTTAGTTTTGACGTCCCTTTACATTTTAGGTAACAATATGCGTTTGTTGTTTAGTATTGTAGATATGTATAAACATCATGTGATAAAGAGTTTAGTATCAAAAATAACAGCATTAAATACGTCATAGCGGAAGCGTTAAAAATAACGTAATTCTTGTGAATAAGATAAAATATATTTGCAAAAAACTATTCAAAAAGTTTTAATTATGGAAATGTTTTGAAAACTAAATGTGATCTCATATCAGCACTAGAATCAATGTTTTTAGCAGGCGCGGATCCACGGGGAAAAAATTAAATTCCCCCCCCTCCCACCAAACCAAATTCGAAAGAAAAAAGGGGAAGAGTAAAAAAGGGAATTAAAAAGGGTAAAAAGGAAAACGGAAAAGAACAGGAAATAATCGGAGAATTTTTTTCTATGAAAAATTTCTAAAATTAAGCATATTACATTTTTCTAAAGGAAAAATGTGTCGGAATTTTAGAATTTTTCTATAGCAAAAAATTAAGAATTTTTCAATAGGAATAATTTGCGAATTTTTCTATAGGAAATATCTGGAAATTTTTCTATAGAAGAAATGTTTTTATAAAAATTCTTCAATGCAAAATTTCTAAGAATCTTGAAATTTTTCTAAAGGAAAACTGTCTCGGAATGTTAGAATTTTCTATATGAAAAAAGTCTCGGAAAAATTTTCTTTAAGATGTGTTCACACGAGAAAGAAATCTCGATAGAAAAATCGAAAATTTGTCAACTCTAGCATTTTTAAATATTATCTCTAAAAAAAATAAATTTTGTTTACGTTGTAATTTTTTTATTAAACAAAATACAGACTTTAAATCAAAAATAATATCAATATCTTTCAAAAATCTGTAACATTATCAAAAAAAAGGTAAGAAAAAATACGTTTTAGAGGAATTTGATTTGACACAATTATTGAAAAAGTCAAATTCACAGGTACACAGAGTCGTTTTTGGGTCTTTGTCTAGCAGTTTTCTCTCCCGTGTAAACGCGCCTTTAGAAAAAATACAAGAACTTTTCTAGACGAAAAATTTGGGAATTTTTTTATAGGAAAAATTTGAGAATTTTTCTATAGGAAACATTTGGGAATTTTTCTATAGGAATAATTTGCGATTTTTTTTTTTGAATTTTTCTATTGGAAATGTCTGTGAATTTTATATATGAATTTTTATAGAAAAAATGTGCCAATAAGAATTTTTTATAGGAAAAATCTAAAAATCTAATCTAAATAATAACTCTTCATTGAAAAAACCTGAAAAGAAGATTGATTAAAAGTAAAGAGAAAGAAAAGGAAATAATAGAAGAATTTTTTTTTTAGGAAAAATGTTTAAGAATCTCAAAATCTTAGAATCCTAGAAAAAAATTTCAGATTTTATCGATAGAAAAATTTGTCAGAATTTGTTAAAAGTTGTAAGTTTTAATGTAGAGCATTTTTCTAAAATCTGAGTCATTCTTTAAAAAGACTGACTCACAATCAGAACCTAAAACTTTTTGGTAAAATGTCCCAGAATCTGAGGAAATTTATTGTAATCTCAGGTACTTTCTGTTTTTCAAAACCAACAAATTTTGGTTTAGAAAGTTCGTTTTGGTATCTTAGACTTTTTCTGAAGAAAATTTTAATAGAAAAAATATTTCAGAACCTAAGAAGTTTTTAATTGTGAAAAAGTCACTTAATCAGAGAATTATATAGGATTTTTTGCTGAAAAAAATTGCTATTTTAGAAAATTTGCTTGTTTTAAAATCTGGGATTTTGCTGTCCAAAAAATGCTTTAGAACCTGATAATTTCTTGAGGATACATATTTCAAAATATCAATCAGTTTCTTTAGTTCTAAAACTTCCCAGTTGGCAACGTCCTCGAGCCATCCTCACTGACGTCGCGGTGACATGTCAGAGTCACTGCTGACATCCACAAGACATCTCTATGTACAGAGTTGAGGACAGTTTCCTAAAAATTTTCAAAATTTCCTCACTCAAAGTCAGCAGTATTCAGGGCATACTGACTTTCTGCACTCAAAAAAAAGTGAACTAAAATCTGGGAAAATACACTAAATTTTTTAAAAAAAAAGAGGGAATGATTTGGCACCAAAGATTTTTTTTCTTGGTTTTAGTTCATAATTTTCCTAAAAATAAGGAAAACAAAGTTATTTAATTTTAAGCCAATTTTAACTAGAAAATGGGAAAAATTATATTACACTTTAGTACATTCACATTTTAGAACTAGATTGGGTCTAGACCCTGGACCCATGGGTTTGGACCCCATGGGTCCAGCCCCTGTTAACTCGAGACCCCGTTGGGTCCTTTAAAGGTTCCCATAGATTTTGACCCAAAACTTGTGTCCGTGTTGCTGTACCTTGCTTAGTTTTTGAGATACGGTAATAAGGGGTCAATTCTAAGAAGTACACCTCCTCAATTCAAAGAAGAGAAATACGATGATGTTTTTTTTTAGTAAATTTTAACTAAACTTGAACTAAATTGTTTTTTAAGAGATATGTTTTAAAAATAAAGATACGTTTCTCAGATTTGTGGAAAATTTCTTTGGCAGTAAGAATTTTTTTCCTAATATTAAAAAATTTTATTAAAAGAAAACTATGAACTAATTATAAGTAAATGAACCAAACTTTTTTCCTCATAGTTAAGAAATTTTCTAATTTTTTACAATTTTACTAAATTTTAGGAAAACTCATGATAAATTTTCAAAGACATGTTTTCCTTAAATTTATTTATGTCTTTTTTTCAGTGTGAGGACATGTCACCTAAGACTTCTTTGGGGAAATGTTTGATATAGGTTATATGAAAATACAACAAAATTTCGTATTTCCTTTAGATTTTACTTTTATCCGTTGTCCTTTATAAATTATCTTTTTCATATTAAGAAAAACTTTTCGCCTTGTTTTGGTCCCGACTGGCTTTGAACCTGGAACCCCCAGTTTCACTATGTGAATTTCATCAGTGACACATTTTCAAACTAGTAATTCTCCTTAATTTGTTTTCTCATTTTCAAATTTGTATTTGTGTTATGTCACAGATTCAATTCCTTTCAGATTTGGAATAAGTGGTTTACTCTTAAAACACAAAACAAATCTTTTTTTTCGGAATGAATACACTTTTAAAAATCAAAGTAGAATTGAATTGCGTAAAAGTGGTTTTATTCCGAAAAAATTTTCGTTTTGCGTTTTACAATTAAACCACTTATGCCACTTTCGAACAGTATTAAGTCTGTGACATGCCTCTAAGAGTTAGATTTGCGTATGATTGATATTGAATTTACAAAAAACTCTCATACGTCTCCATTTATTTTTGAATGTTTTAAGAACCTGGCTTCTCTTTTTCACTTGATTTTTTATTTTTGCTTGTTTAATAGAAAGTCATCTATGTTTACTTTTCCGTTATTCACTAAAATTTTTCCTGATTTGATTCCAGGACCTTAAGAAAACTTCTTCGCAACTTAGCCATCAGTATTTCAAAAATCAATTTTTTTTTTTTAATTTAGTTTAAAAGTATTTCAAGTTCTTGTGTAAACTTCGAAAATATAAAAATAATCTCACCTTCAACAATCTAAAGTTGCTTAAAATAAAGCTAAGTTTTGTTGTTAAAAATTTATATTGAAATTTTCATATTTTAAAAATCTTTCCCATCCTGAGCAAAGAATCCTTTTTTGATAAATAAACTTATTACTTTAAACACTTTTTAAAAAAAAAAAATCTTGTAAAAGATTTAACCTTTTTTACCTAATTTGGTATATTTTAAACTAAACACTTTTAATTAAATAAACTATTTAACAACTAGATTTAATATGGCCCACCTTAAATTTGTTTTTGTTTGGCAACATTTTCTAATTAAGTTGGGGAGGAAAACATCAACATCAACAAAAACAACACATGTCTATTTAACTGTGTAAACACTTACTAACACATTTAAAATTAACAACCAAGGACGTTCTATTTAATTGTGAAAAATCATTGAAAATCTTTTTTTTTTATTTCATTTCATTTTATTCTATTTGTTTTGTCTTTGTATGTGTTTTTTCGAAAACAAAGACATTTTTTCATACATAATTGAAAGTGAAATGTTGTTTATTAAAATTGCTCATACCACATTTTTTTTCTTCTAAAATGCATATATGCATGATGCACATATTTACCATATACATACGTCTATGTATGTAAAATTGTTTGCCAGTGTATGTGTGTTAATGTCTATTAGTTATTGGTTGTTTGTGTTGGTAATCTAACATTTTTCCCATTGATTTTTTTTTATAATTTTTACTACACTACTACTATTGCAGTCTTCATATTTATATATGACATTAGTTTTTATATGCATTATTGTTGTAGTCTCTTTGAATTTAGTTTAGAATATGCAAAAAAAACTAGAAAAATTTCTGAAAAAAATGCTCTTTTTCCCCAACTATATCTTGTGTTTTTAGTAGCAACGTTGCCAGATGTTTTTCTGTTATTTCTATAAACATAAAAATGCATATCTTTTTGAGAAAGTCTACTCCAGCTCGAGGTCACATTTCTTTACTAATCATTATGATGATATTGTCAACAAAAACATAACCCTAAAAATCTTCAACAAATTTTGAAAAATATTTTTTTTTTTTTTTAAAATTTGTATTAAAATTTTGTAAATTCTTTAACAGGGCTACCAGACTTGGTGATTTATCCCTTAAATTGGGGATTTCATGAGAAATCTTATTCCCTTTTCCCCAATAGGGGCTTGTTTTTTTCTTTTCAGTGTTGTCTTTTTAGCGATTTTTATGTGTTTTTTTTTTATATTAAAAAAACGAAAATTGTTTAATATTTTTCTTTTTTAAAAATAACAATTAAACAAAAACTACAGTTTTTAGATCAAACAAGTAAAAAAGTTAAATTCGGCCTTGCCGAATGTAGTGATACCCTCCACAATTTCTTAAAGGTTATTGCAAAAAACTTTATTTAAAAGGAAATTATTTTTGAAAAAAAATTTTGTTTTTGAAAACTATTTCCGCGAAAAAAAAATTGGTAAAAAAAATCCGCGATTTTTTTTCTTTTTTTGCCAAAAAATATGTTCATACTTGTTTAAATACCATTTAGTGTTCAATTATGTTGACATATGTCAACCAGCAGCCGAATTAAAGCATTTTGTATTTTTAGGTTATGTTGAATGTACTAAAATTTTTGAGGTGTCCTTTTGTTCATAACTTTTGCACCGCTAAACCGATATCGTTCAAATGCAATGCCAAACTTCTTGGGAGAACTTCCAATAAATATATTAAGTTTCAGTCATCTGCGTGTAATATTTTGGCCGTTATCATTATTTCCAAAGACAGACAGACGGACATCGCTAGAATGTCTTAAAATCGATCGGGGATTATGAATTTATATACTTAATGGGGTCCCAGACCGATATTTCGATGAGTTACAAATGGAATGACAAACTTATATATACCCTTTATCACTGGAGTGGAGGGTATTAAAACTGCAGCTTGTAAAAAAAAACTGCAGCTTGTAGATCAACAACGATTTTTGGCCCGAATCCCCATCTGTTAGTATTTTCACTGTTAATGTGACTTGTACCTATTACACAGTTATGAATATACCGAAAATTTCTTTCTAAATCCTTAAACATTTCCTTTCTCCTACTGAAATTGTTTTTGCTCTCCAGTGTTGCCTTCTTAGCGATTTTTTTAACACACAAAAAACGTTAAAATGACAATTGTGGTTAATTTGGCTCTCGTGTAATCCCCTAAAGCCCATCTGGCAACCCTTCTATTAGTGTTTTCATTTTCATTGTCTATGTAGTGTAAGTTGGTTCGTCTTTAACACGTTCTTGTATGTCTGTAAAAAATAAATTGTTATGGTTTTTAGTGCCAAGTTTGTTTGAAAATTGGTTTTACATATACATAAGGGTGCATCAAATTTAGTTTTTTTTTAATTTCAAAAACGTCGGTGTCGGAAAAGTTGCCTTTTGTGGTCAATATAACCACAACAAATATTGGACCTGTAGGGCAATGTCACAGACTATATACAGACTCGACAGTAGAGCTTTACATCAAAAAATGGGGAAACACTAAGCGATTTTAGGAGAAAACAACGGTTTTAGCTGGTTTTAAGCTAACATGGCAACACTTTTTACTAATTAGGAGTGAGGAAAACAATAAAAACCGATCTGGCATATATTTTTCTTATTTTTAGCTTTCTGAAAATTTTTTTTTATTATTTTTTGTTTCTGTTTTTGCACAAAAAAATATTTTTAATCATTATTTTTGGAATTATTGTACTATTTTTTTTGCCTTTAATGAATTTGAAATTAATAAAAAAAAAGTTATTTTAAAAGAAAAATGTTTTAATAAAAGTTGTATGCACCAAAATTTTTTTTATCATAAAAACACTTTTTTCACTTTGTTCGGAACTTTCTGAATTTTAATTTAAAAAAAGTTGCCTACACGTCCAATATTGGATTGTGTTAATATTGTACCCAAAAGGCAACTTTTGAAATTCGGAAAAAAAAACTAAATTTGCTCCACCCTATTTAGGGCTGTCAATCCCGAAATCCCGAATCCCGAAATCCCGGGATTTTTGTCATAAAATGAATCCCGAATCCCGGGATTTTTAAGCTCAAATCCCGGGATTTTTGAAATATTAAAAATGTATGAGAATTTATTTTTAAAAATACAACTTTGTTCAATTATTTTTACATTTACACAAACAAATTAAAACTAAAACTGTTTTTTTAATTTTATCGTAGCTAATTTGTCTGAGCTGAAAATTCTACCGAGGCTTGCTGAATAATAGTCCAAAGCACTAACCATTAAGCCACAGGCACGGAGCCCTTTGACCAACGTTTGCAGGTTTTGGCGAAAATATTCCAAAAAACCGACTGGCCACTAATTTGTACCACATAAGTTTTAGGCGTAGGAGAATACAAATTTTTCCAGTCGTTCATAATTGGAAGAAAAACTTTTTTATACAAAAAAAGTCTGATGTATTATATTATTACTTTTCTTCTTTAAATGTTTTTATTATTTTAAATTTTCTTTAAATTAGTTTTAAAATTATACAGTGCAACAACCAAAATCGGAATGGGATGAAACCAAAAGCAAATAAAAGTTGTCATTTTCCATAACAAACCCCTCAAGGCCTTTCTAAGTTCATTGCTAAATATTTAATAATTACTTGAAAACTGCATAAGTTGCGTATACTTAATTTTTTAATTGCCTTTAAATAACAATCAGAATAATTAGAAATAATTTTTTAATAATTTCGTTGTAGCGAAATCGACCCAAGGGGTTTCGTGGGAATCAAACCTACGACTCCCTGCTTAATATGCTAGCACGCTACCAACTAACCCACAGTAGCCCCGTTAATATGTACAATAAAATTTAAACATAAAGAGTCTACTATTTTTTTACTTTTATAATCAAAGAAATTTAATCACGAAAAATCCCGGAATCCCGAAAAATCCCGCGATCCCGTAAAATCCCGGGATCCCGGGATTTCGATTTTCAAATCCCGAATCCCGGGATTTTAAAAAACCGATCCCGTTTGACAGCCCTAACCCTATTACACATATATACTACAATTCCATATACATGTGTATATGTTTGCATGTGCATGTATTTAATATTGCGCAATAGAATATTGTATAGAAAATTTCGATGACATTATTCACACATGCATTCAACAACACTTGATGGCATTTCATTTGGCAATATGTCCTTATTTTCACTTTTTACTACAAAGTTTTTCATTCTTTCTTTTTGTCAGAGCTTTAAAAGAGACTAATCGATATGATTTTGAAATATCAATTTTTCATTATACATCGAATTTCCGTTTCTCATTAGAAACTGCGTATTTTTCCACACAAAGTGAAACTTTTTCGTAATGAGGTTTTAACGATAGTATGATTGAATCCTTTTAAATTTACTAGTTCTAAGCTTTTGAACAACTCTTACAACAAGAGAAAATGAATTAACGAAAGTGTCAAAAATAAAAAAAAAAAATATTTCAATATTTCCGTAAAAAATAACAATTAAACAATAATTTTCGGTTATTTATTGTTAACAAACGCGTAAATAAAATGTGCCCTTTTTAATCCGTAAAACTAAACAGTTTTCAAAATGTCGAAGTGCTTTAAAAATTGGAAAAAAATTTTAATAACTGAATATGAACTATTGGATAATTTTTTAAATTTTTGAATGTTTGAGCTTGAAAAAAATCGACCTCTAAAAAGGTATTTATTTCAATATTTTCCATTTCGACCCTCGTAGCACAATTAATAGTTACTCAATCTGGACACCATTAAGCTTAAATTAAAGCTTGATAAAGTACCTACACAGCACTTTTTACAAAAATATGTGTTCGATAATAATAAGGTCTATTAATTTTAACTTTGTCGTTAACGAATTACATTTACTTGTCGACGTACGTAGACTTTTGGAGGCCACTGTATATAGGGTTTCTTCGTTTTGTATTCTTTATTGTGTCAGATCCTTAAAAGAAGCAATTCAAAATATAAGAATTAACGTTAAAACTACTGGATCATTAGAAAATGATTAATTTTTACTAACATGAAACTTTTGAAATTTTTTTGAAATAAATTTTGGCATTTTTTAAATTTGGAATATTTAAGAACGAACTCTACACTCAAATTAATATCTCTGATAAATTAATAGAAATACCGTTGAAACCACAGAAAATGAAATCAGATTTAAAAAAAAAAATCAACCTTGCTCAAAATAAGTTTATTTAAATAAGATTTCAGTCTTTGACATTAACTGTTATCTATCTGATGCATACGTATGCAAGTATATACTTTTCTTTTTTACATATATATTGCTTACGTTTTATTGTAATACATATGTATTGTAAAAAAAAAAAAAAAAATATTTGCTTTTAACAAACACTATAATCAATAAATTTTATTTGCTACTAGCTGGCCCGGTCCGCGTTGCTGGCCCAAATATAAGATCAGTGTTATATTTCGTCTCGCTTCAAATATATAGCCCTGCAAAAAATGTAATAAATTTCTTGGCTTAGAAAAATTTGTGGGCGTGGTATTAAAAAACCGATTAGGCAGATAATCATCTTAAAATTATATTTTAGGAACTAAAAAATACAATGTCTTCGACTTTGCGAACTGAACAAATTTAAAACTTCTTTAGTATCATTACGAACAACACAAAAATAAATTACGCATATCCTTCGTTGTTATCGTGAGCTCTTGTTGAGTTCAAAAACAATTTTTTTTCCCGAATTTTTCCATTTTTCCGGGACACTTTTAATAAAGTTTTCCCGAATTTTCCATTTTTCAGGGGCACTTTTCTCTATTTCTTTTCTATTTTCTTAAATAGCTAATTAGAACTATAATTAACATAAAAAATCGGTCTGGTCATTAATAGTCGACATATTTAGACAAAAGAGGCCGTTAAATTTGTGTGGTAAGTTAAACTTGTACATATGTTAACAAATCCCAAAGGTTTAAATCGTTTGTACCAAGTTTAAGCGGAATCTTTAAATGCTGGATTACTCAATGCTCCGTTATAAAATTACTATCCGTTAAATTTAACTTTTTCATACAAATTTTGACATAAGGCTTTGTTAAATCGGCAGTTAGCAGCTAACTTTTCATTAAGTAATCCGCCCTAAAAATATATTTTTTAATATAGCGAATTAGAGTAAAAATTAATTTTAGATACATTGAAAAAAGTGGGCGAGGACAGTTTTTCTTTCCGAACAATTATATGGACTAATACGAACACTTAAAACAAAAAAATTGCCAAATCGGTCCAGGCGTACTCAAGTGTTGCAAGTTTTAAGGATATTGATAAATGTGGGCTTTGAAGTGGGGGAGGACAATAATTATTTCCGTAAAAGCCTTACTTGGACTATAATGATCGTCCACTTGGTCGTTCTCCGATTTTAGATGTATTGAAAAAAGTGGGAGTGGACAATTTTTCTTTCCGTAAAAACCTTAGTTGTACTATCACGAACATCAGCAAATACTACTATCTTACCGTTCTTCTATTATAGATATATCGAAATAAAAGCGGGCGTGAAAAATTGTTATTTCCGTTTAAACCTATGACGAACATTTAAAAAAAAATAGTCAAATCGATCCAGCCGTTCTCCGATTTTTTATATACGGAAAAAGGGGCACAAAAGTGGGCGTGATTAATTTGTTTTCCAAAACAAAAAACCAAAGACGAACATTTAAAAAACATATTATCCAAATCGGTCAGTTCGCAATTGATGCGAACATTTGATTTTTATTTATATTTTATTATTCTATATTTTATTTACTTTTCTTACCGTAAACACGTTATTTGAATTTAACCAACTCGGTCCATCCATTCAAAAGTGAGCGTAGAAATGGAAAATTGTTCTTTCCGAAAAACCTTAGTTGGACTATAACGAACATTAAAAACAAAATTAGTTAAATTTATCTAGCCATTCCATGATTTAAAATATATATATCGGGAAAAGTGAGCGTCAAAGAAGGCATGGAAATTTTTTTTTCTTAAAAATCGGTATAGCCCTTATAGTTCCTTCCATACATAGAAAAAAGTGGGCGTGGTAAATTTTACTATCCGTAAAAACCTTAGTTAAATTATGAGGAACATTTTCAACAAAAGTTAGTGGCAGTGGTCAATTTCTTTTTTCGAAAAACCAAAGTTGGAATATGATGAATATTCATTAAAAAAAATAGTCTAATCGGTCCAGCCCTTTTCAGATTTTACATAAATTGAAAAAAGTGGGCGTAAAAGTTGGCGTGGTCGATTTTTCTTTTAGTAAAAACTGAAATTGGATTACTACGATCATTTTAATAAAAAATTGCACAAATCGGTGCAGCCGTTTTCTGATTTTAGATAAATTGAAAAAAGTGGGCGTAAAAGTGGGTGTGGTCAAATTTTCTTTACGTAAAAACCTAAGTTGGACTATGACGAACATTTCAAAAAAAAAATTGTCCAAATCGGTCTAGCCGTTCTCAACTGATGCTGTTACCAACGAACGACAATTGATTTTTATTTATATAGATAAATATTTATAGCACCATGTTTTTGTTAAAAATTTCTACTATAGTTTTTATTTTTTTAAATTCTATTTTACTTTCCTATTGCATTTAAAACAAAAATGCATTTTTGTTCATCACTTTTTTTTTTAAAAAATGTTTTTTTGAATGTGTCATTTGGCTTTTAGCCAATTGTGTTTGTGCTCTTATTTTTGACATTATTTCTTTATTGCCATTTTGTTGTCTATTTTTTGTTTTTCCTGAAGTGCTTGAAATATTTTTTTTTTTGTGTTTAAGAATAAAATTTTGCAAAAACAAACATGCATTTGGCACCATTATTTCTTACATTTAGTGGATTTGCAATTTAAATGTTACTGCAGTATAGTTAAATATTTATACGAAAAAAAAAATAAATAAACACATAATAATCAATAATCATTTATAATGTATAAATATCAAAATATGTAAGAATCACAAAAAATATACAGAATTGTATAAAATTTCCAATAGCAACAAACGAGGCTAAGAATTTTTTTTATGTACTTGTCAATTAAGAAAGTGAGAAAATTTTTGGGTCAATATTTTTTTTTTTTCATATAACTTATAAGTTTTATATTTCAATATACGGTCTAAATCAGTCTATATAATAGATTATATAATAAAATATTTTATATAAATTGATTAGTAGACAGAAGTTACTTTATTAGATTAGAAACTCATAATTTAGTCGTTGTACTTAAGATTACATCAACATTTTTAAGGGACGATTACTCAATATCTCGGTTTGCCAAAATTTGTGTGGAGAAGTTAAATTTAACGAATAGTTATTTTTTAACGGAGTGCTTAGTAATCAGCCCTACGATTTTTTTTGGTAATAATTTAAAAAGTCTGATTTATTATGCCAGATTTTTAAAGAACTTAGAAGAGAATAGAAGAAAAAAAGTGTTATAAGTTATAAAAAATTTAACAAGTTCTTATAAAAAATATAGTAGCAAAATTCCATGTAAAATTAACAGGCATTCTTGTAATTTTCATCACGTCCAGAACTATAAAAAAAATTTTAAAGTTACCAAAAAAAAAAAATTAAATTTGCACAAAATGGCTATATTGCATGTACTTTTTACAAAAAAAGTACTTTTTTTGGTAATTTTTATAAAAAGTACCGTTTTTGGTATTTTTTTATAAAAAAGTACTTTTTTGGTACTTTTTTGTTAAAAAGTGCCATTTTAGTACTTTTTATTAAAAAGTGTCATTTTAATACTTTTTATTAAAAAATATTATTTTAGTAGTTTTCAATAAAAAGTCCTTTTTAGAAATTTTTATACTCTCCAAACCACATTATATACAGTGGGCGACAATACATTGGAAACTTTTTTATAGTAGATGCAATTTGTTAAGACAAAGTTTACAATACTAAACGTTATTATTATCAAACGAGAATTATTATAAAAAAATTTATGTAGGTAATTTATCAAGCTTTAATTTAAGCTTGATAGCGTTCAGATTGAATAAATAATAAATGTGCTACGAGGGTCGATCTGGAAAATGAAATTATTTATAGACATTTTTCCGAACATTTTTTAAAAATATTTCCAAGTCGATTTTTCCAAATTCAAACATTAAAAATTTAAAACGAGGTCCAATAGTTCTTATTCAGAGCTCAAATAATTTTTTCAACAACCCAAACCGACAGTGAATTTTTTTTTAAGTACAGTGGAAAAAATCCACATTTTTTGACCTCCAATTCTTTTGACCACCATTTTTTTGTAAACAAAGAAAATATGCCATTGTTTATTAAATTAAGAACATCTAAGTGTATAGTAATGAAATATTGAAATAATTAAAATTTTTCTTTGTTTACCAAAAATTGGTGTTCAAAAGAATTGGAGGTCAAAAAATGTGGATTTTTTCCAATATACTTAAAAAATTTCACTGTTTGTTTAGGTTGTTTAAATAATTATTTAAGCACTGAGTAAAAACTATTGGATCTTTTTTTTTAATTTTTAATGTTTCAACTTGGAAAAAATCGACTTGAAAATATTTTTAAAAAATATTCTGAAAAATGTCTATAAATAATTTCATTTTCCAGTCACCCCCTTATTTTATGTTATTTGCTGCTTTGCCGGATTTTTTGAGATTTAAAAATGGGTCCCCAGTCCAAACATGGACCGATTGGATCTGTCGTTGTTAGATCTTTATTTAGTGTAGAAAACACACACGTCAAATTTTAGTGGAATTGGTTTATTTTTTTATCAATTGACCGATTTAACTGAATATCGGTCCAAATTTTTATATGGGGGACTAAGTCCAAAAATGGTCCAATTATATTCCGATTTGATAAGGTTACTTAAGTAAGTACACATTTAAAACCTTAAAATAAAATTTTTATGAAATATTACCATTTTTATGAGTTTTGAGGGAATTATGTGAATATCGGGAGGGTGGTTTGTATGGGGACTACCAGAAGGACTGACCCGATTCCTTTGAAATTTAGAATGGTTATTTTTGCGTACAAAATTTGATTACCTGCTAAATTTCAAAGCGATATCTGTTATAATACGGTTATTAGAGTCATTTTAGCCGAATCCAAAGGGGGCGTTTGTATAGGGGCTAGGTCTTAACATGGACCGATTTTCTCTAATTTCAATAGGCCAAATATGCTTAAGTTTTAAGTCAATTGATTGAAAATTGCTACCTGTATCGTGCTTAAGCCGATAGATGGACAGACTGACGGACATCGCTAAATCGACTCAAAAAGTAATTCTGAGTCGATCGGTATACTTGAAGGTAGGTCTAGGACCGATATTTCGGGTAGTTACAAACATCAGCACAAGCTCATTATACCCTGTACCACAGAGTGGTGTAGGGTATAATTAGAGGAATTTGGGGGATGCTTGAAACACTTCTAAACATTTTTTAAAAATCGCAAAAAATCAGGCAAAGCTTTTTGCATCAAATAACATAAAATGGGGCCTGAGGTGAGACCGAAAAAAATCATTTTAGTAACACAGAAAAAAATATGAAGGAAAAAAATTTGAGTAATCACTTGTTTAAATTTAAAAACAAAAATTGAGTAATTTTTTTAATTGACGCAATTAAAAATTTACTCAAAAATTTTAAAAACAATTTAAGTAAATAATTTAATAAAAATTTAATAGCTTTTTTATTTTGTTTTTAAACTTTCATAGTTTTTTGAATTCTCGTTTAGTTTATAGTTTTTTGTGTATGTATATGAAAGTTTGTAATCGTCTTTATAAAATTTTCCTTTGTTTTTGAGACATAAATATGTTTGGTAAAGTTTGAAAAAACAAGTTTTTTGTTTTTTGTAAAAAAATTTAAAACTTTTTTAAACTTTTAAAAAAATGAGTAGATAAATTTTGAGTAAATTTTTAATTGACACAATTAAAATTTTTCTTAAACATTTAATAAATTTTTATTAAAAATTTACTCAATACTATTAAATCGTTTACTGGTGCAAAATTGAGTAATTTTTTACTCAATAGTATTAAAAATTTACTCAAATATTTTTTTAATTTTTTTCTGTGTAACAATAACAAAGTTCGCCTATGTCATTCGTCTTATGAAAACCACTAGTCAGTTAAATAATGGACTTGTACTCTTTTTTTCTGCACGCTTAAGTTTCAGTTAAGCCGCTAGAGAGCATACTTATTGAGAGGGCAAATTGACAAACTGTGCCTTCTCTCTGGGATAAGATCTATTGTCACATTAATTTTAAAAGTTTCTTATAAGTCTTCAGTTCGATTCTTAGCATAATTTCAATATCAGATGGTTTTGACAAATTGTAAAATTAAATCACTTAAACTCATTCTTTTAACTACATTCCTCATTTCTTTAAATTTAGTTTGTATTTCTACTGCAGTTATTTTATTTTTTTTTTAATTTTCTTTTATATATTTACTAGCTCGCCCGCCGGAACTTCGTTACCGGTTATGTTAAATACCGGATAATAGAAGTATCAGGATTAGCCTACCGATTTCAAAAAACGACTCATATGTAGTCTTTGTTTTATTTAATTGTGGACGTTTAAGTCTTCCATAAAATAATATTTCATTGAATAACTTAAACAATAAAATTTAAATAATTTCGGTGGTACGTTGTCATGTACGTTCCGGTAAAAAAGATTTTGACAATTTTTGAGCCCTTATATCGAGATTTTGGATCTTGAGTGAATAAATATTTCAGTGAAAAATGAAATCGGAATAAAAAAAAAAATTGTGTAAAAAAACATATAGAGAGAAAAAATATGGAGTTAAAAAGATTAATACGAAAAATTCAAGTAAAAAGTATCATTCTATATTGTTCCCCGCTCTATTCCATTTCGTTCCCCGTTCTACTCCATTTCATTTCCAATTCAATATCCATGCAAGTTTCATTCCTGTCCATATAATATGCATTACAGAAATAAAAAGTGCTATTGTATTTATCTTAAGATATAAGTATAGATATAAAAATAACATTTTACACCACTTGTACCAACTTTTTACCCTTGTACCACTTGTACCCCTTTTTTCCCTGTCCATCTCTTGGGTGTTATTTCGGCTGGAGGATACTGCACGTCAAATTTTGAGTTTCTAGGATTTAATAGTTAGATAGGTACAAATAACCATTTGCACCTTTTCCACTTAAAATTAAATTTTCCAAAAACCTTATTTTCTGAACCGTTATTTCAAGAAATATAAGAAGTACCAAACTTATACTTTTTTATGCCCTTTACGACTCTTAGAAACAGAATTTCCAAAAAGTACTTTTTCCAAAATATTTTTTCACTAAAGAATACAGCATTCAAATTTGCACTGCCAAGGATCATTATTTCAAGAAAAATAAGAAGTATAAAAAAAAAAACACTTTTCTACACCTCTGGAAACGGAATCATTTAAAAATACTTTAGCATAGCAGATTGCTTTTTTTTCACCGAAGGACCCCCCCCCAAATTCCAAAATTCAAGCTTCTACGACAGTTATTATAGGAACAAAATAAAATTAGTACCAAAATTACACTTTATTACTCCCGTTAGAAACGGAATTTCCAAAAAGTACTTTTTCCAGTATGTTTTTTCTTCACCGAAGGATCCTACATTACAAATTGCAATTATCTAGGAATATTATTTCAGCAAATATTAAAAGTACAAAAAGTATACTGTTTAACCCCGTTAAGAAATGGAATTTCCAAAAAGTACTTTCCCAAAATTTAGGTTTTCACCGAAGAATTTTACATCCAAAATTTTAAGTTTCTAGAACCATTACGTCAGAAAATATCAAAATTACCGGTAGTACACTTTTTTAGCCATTTTACCCTACTAAGAAGCGGAATTTCCTAAAAGTATTTTTTCCAGAATGTTTTTTGACCGAATGATCTTACATTACAAATTTAAAGATTCCACGGCCATTACTACCGGAAATTAGAACGTACCTAAAGTTTAAATTTTAACCCGTTCAACCCCCTATGAGAAGGAAATTTCAAAAATTACTTTTTTCAAGAATTTGTTTTCACTTATGGATCCTACATTCCAAATATCAAGTTTCTATGATCATTATTTCAGGATATATAAAAAGTACCATAAGTACTATTTTTACCCCTTAAGAAAAGGAATTTTCAAAAAGTACTTTTCCTAGAATGTTTTTTTTTTGCAAAAGGTTATTTTTACAAAAGTTAATTTTTATAAAAGGTACTTTTTATTAAAGACACATTTATTAAAAGGTACTTTTTGTAGAATGTGCTTTTGTAAAAAGTACTAAAAAATACTTTTCATAAAAGGTTTTTTTTATAAAAGGTTCTTTTTACAAAAGGTACTGTTTATAAAAGGTACTTTATATAAAAGGTACTTTTTATAAAAGGTAGTTTTTATAAAAGGTACTTTTTATAAAAGGTAATTTTTACAAAAGGTAATTTTTATAAAAGGTACTTTTTATTAAAGGCACTTTTATTAAAAGACTTTTTGTAAAAGGTACTTTTTATAAATCGTACTTTTTAAAAAAGGTACTTTTTATAAAAAGTACTTTTTATAAAATGTACTTTTTATAAAAGGTACTTTTCATAAAAGGTAATTTTTATAAAAGGTAATTTTTATAAAAGGTAATTTTTATAAAAGGTACTTTTTATGAAAGGTACTTTTTATAAAAGGTACTTTTTATAAAAGGTAGTTTTTATAAAAGGTACTTTTTATAAAAGGTACTTTTTATAAAAGGTACTTTTTATAAAAGGTACTTTTTATAAAAGGTACTTTTTATAAAAGGTACTTTTTATAAAACGTACTTTTTATAAAAGGTACTTTTTATAAAAGGTACTTTTTATAAAAGGTACTTTTTATAAAAGGTACTTTTTATAAAAGGTACTTTTTATAAAAGGTACTTTTTATAAAAGGTACTTTTTATAAAAGGTACTTTTTATAAAAGGTACTTTTTATAAAAGGTACTTTTTATAAAAGGTACTTTTTATAAAAGGTACTTTTTATAAAAGGTACTTTTTATAAAAGGTACTTTTTATAAAAGGTACTTTTTATAAAAGGTACTTTTTATAAAAGGTACTTTTTATAAAAGGTACTTTTTATAAAAGGTACTTTTTATACAAGGTTCCCCGTAAGAAACGCATTTTCCAAAAAGAACTTTTTCCAGAATGTTTTTTTCACCGAAGGATCCTACATTCCAAATTTTAAGTTTCTATGACCATAATTTTAAGAAATAAGAAAAAGTACCAAAAGTACACTTTTTACCTCTTTTATCCCCCTTAGAATCAAAATTTTTAAAAAGTAGCTATCCATATTGTTTTTTTAGAAAAGGATCCTACATTTCAAATTTAAAGTTTGTGTGACTATTATTTCAGTAAATAAAAAAAAGTACCAAAAGTACACTTTTTTACCCATTTTACGCCCGTGAAATCAACGTTGGCCAAAAACCCAGCCTTAGTGGATCTACAATGAACCTACATTCCAAATTTCAAGTTTCTAGGACCATTACTTAAAGAAATATAAAAGGTACCAAAAGTACAATTTTTTACCCTTTTTACCCCCTTAGAATCAACATTGGTAAAATTCCAGCCTTAGTGGATCTATATTCCAGGCTGTGAACATACAGTCCAAATTTCAAGTCTCTATGACCATTATTTCTGGAGATATATAAAGTACCAAAAGTACAGTTTTTTACCCTTTTTACCCCCTTAGAATCAACATTGGCAAAAGTCCAGCCTTAGTGGATCTATGTTCCGGGAGGTGAACATACAGTCCAAATTTCAAGTCTCTATGATCATTATTTCGGGAGATATAAAAAGTACCAAAAGTACAGTTTTTTACCCTTTTTACCCCCTTAGAATCAACACTGGCAAAAATCCAGCCTTAGTGGATCTATATTCCGGGAGGTTAACCTACAGTCCAAATTTCAAGTCTCTAGCTTCAGCGGTTTGGGCTGGGCGGTGATGAATCAGTCAGTCAGTCAGTCATTCACTCACTCACTCACCCAACTCTTTTATATATATAGATTTTGCCTCCATTACTTTTACAACTACTTTATAGTAAATAAACTTCGTATTACTCGGTCACCCCTTTTACTACCACCAAGAATATAATGTAGGTCGTAACACTGACCCACATTACACGATATTCTCATATATATTACTGTGATGACGCATACACAAAAGTAGAATAGGAGTTTTAAAGCTTTTTAAAGTAATTATTTTTTTTTCTTTAATAAAACAACTCTTTAAAATCTGTTTTTTTTTTAAATATTTTTGGCTGACCTTTAATTTTGCTAACCAAGGTCATCCGAGAATCTAACATTTTGAAATACCTGCAGAAAAATACCATAATTAATTGGCAAAAACTCAAAAGTTTAGCAACAAAAAATATTTGATTGTAGATTTTTTTTTATGTTTGATGTTCATGATTCATATTTTTTTTGTGTTTGAAAGTTAAAAAAAAAAAAATGATTTTTACCACCGCCAACAAAAGTTTTTTAACAGTTTCTTTTTTTACATGTTTAATATTTTTATGTTGACATTTGAATTCCCTAACGAATTCCGCTGGCCATTTTGTAAACGTTCATATGTTCTGGGGGGAATTTTATCATATAAAGTGGTAGACACTGGTTATATGAAGTTAATGAATGTCATATATTTCAACAGTTTTGTGGTTATAACCTATTATAGGCAAAGGGGTGAAATAATATTGAACAAAATTTTCTTTAAATTTAACTTGAAACAAACAAATTGGCATCATTGTGTAGCTTAAGAGCTAAGTGTGCTTAGTCTCTCACAAAAAACACAGTGTTGCATTCAATGCAGAGTTGCATTATGATTTAAAAATTTTTAGCAAAATTTCATACTTAAAATTTGAAAAAACCTATTTTAAAACAGTTACAGTGTCAGCCAAAAGTCTACGTACGTCTACATAGTAGAATATGTAATTCGTTAACAGCAAAGGTAACAACAATATACCCAATTATTATGAAACAAGTATTTTTGTAAAAATTGCTGTGTAGGTAATTTTGAAAGCTTTAATTAAAGCTTAATGGCGTCTAGATTGAGTAAATATTAAATGTGCTACGATAGTTGAAATGGAAGTTAAAATTTATTAAAAGACCTTTTTTAAAAATATTTTTAAAAATATTTTTAAGTCGATTTTTTCAAGCTCAAACATTAAAAATTTAAAAGAGTTATCCAATAGTTTTTATTCAGTTATCACCAAAATGTTCCAACGACTTAAACAAAAATGAAAATTTTTTAAAACCAGGGAAAGAAATCCGCATTTTTTGACCTCCAGTTCTTTTGACCATAAATTGTTTGTAAACAAAGAAAGTGTTTAATGTTTTTCATATCTCATTACTAGTTTTTCTTATTTAAAATAATTATACCCTACACCACTCTGTGGTACAGGGTATAATAAGTTTGTGCTGATGTTTGTAACTACCCGAAATATTGGTCATAGACCTACCTTCAAGTATACCGATCGACTCAGAATTACTTTTTGAGTTGATTTAGCGATGTCCGTCCGTCCGTCCGTATGTCCATCTATCGGTTTAAGCACGATACAGGTCGCAATTTTCAATTGACTTGAAATTTGAAACTTAAGCTTCTTTTGGTCCAAGAACGAAGCCTATTGAAATTGGAAAATGTTAACATGTTAAAATGTTAATCGGTCCATGTTAAGACCTAGCCCCCATACAAACGCCTCCTTTGGATTAGGCTTAAATGACTCTAATAACCATATTATAATAGATATCACTTTGAAATTAAGCAGGTAATCAAATTTTGTATGCACAAATCACCATTCCAAAATTCAAAGGAATCGGTTCAGTTCTTCTGGTAGTCTGCATACAAACCGCCCTCCCGATATTCACATAATTCCCTCAAAATTCATAAAAATGGAAATATTTGATGAAAATTTTATTTTTCGGTGTTAAACGTGTACTTTGGTAACCTAATAAAATCGGAATATAATTGGACCAATTTTGGACTTACAAGGGAAGTCTCCCTGGTGTCACCCTCCGATCTTCATGAAATTTGGATATGTTGTTAAAAACGAAAATTAATTCGACACGTATTTTTTTTTAGCGGCCCAAACTCATTTTTAGGGGGTCGATTTGTATGGGGGAAATTGACCTTTTTCAGTTTTTTACGATTTACGCCTATTTAAACAAAATTAATATAGGCATGTGTGGTATTAGATTAAAGATATTAAAAATACCTATCTCGTGGTGCTAACAACGGGGCAAAGAAGTTAATATTTTAAGACTTATTAACAAAAATGTCCTAAAATTTTGGTATTTTTCTCAATATGACGAAAAGTTGTGCATGTTTGAACACTTTCTTAGCACATAGGTTTTTCAAAGACCTTTCATTTGGTATGTAACATGACTAGGTTTCTTTGCATTATATAGGTGATAAACGAAAAAACTGAAAAATGGCATTGTCTTCCCCCCTCCTTTTTACCCCCTAAATATGAATTTGGGCCGCGAAAAAAACACGTGTCCCTTTATTTATTTCTGATCTACAAAATAAAACCAATTCCATAAAGACCTGCGGGTGACACTAGGGAGTCTTCCCTTGCTAGTCCCCCATATAAAAATTTCGACCGACATTCAGTTAAATCGGTCTATTGACAAAAAATAAACTGATTCCACTAAAATTTGATCTGTATGTGTTTTCTACACTAAATAAAGATCTAACAAAAGACAGATCCAATCGGTCCATGTTTGAACCTGGGACCCATTTTTCGGAAAACACTGGTGTAGGGTATCATATGGTCGGTCTTGACCGACTATAACTTTCTTACTTGTTTTTATTTGTTTTTATGTCAAAATAATTTTTAAAATTTAAAAAAGTTTTTGAAACAAATAAATTTCAATTTGTGTTTTTGCACTTAACCCTTTCACTACCGACTTTTTTTTGGCTAGTAATTTCTTGACCAAAATTTGTGAAAATGTAGATCTATGCAAAGTAAAAACTTTTTGTTGATTTCGTTGGTCTACCGCGTCCTCTAGCGGAGATATATCCAACCAAACTTGAAGCTTTCACATGCAATATCTCCCGAACGAGTAAACATTTTTCCAAAATTCGAATTTTGTATTTTTCGTATCGAAAAGTTCTACAAAATTCGCTTTTAAGAAAGCTTGTACGATTATTATTCGATTTTTGAGAACTTTTTAACGTTTATTTTGTTTTGCATTTTTTTTACGTTATTTGAAAAATTTCCAGTTTGCCACCAAATATTGCGTGTAGAGTCCACCGGAATGCAAATTTATTTTTCCGAGCACATCTGTCGTAAAGATAACCCATCAATGATCAATCTTGTCAAAACAAAACACAAAAATGTTGTACGGTTTATTTTTAATGAATTTTTAAAGATGTGTACACTGTAGTGTACAAGGGGAGTGAAAGGGTTAATAGTTGGAAATATGCACAAAACATGCATTTAAAACCAAAATATGCACAAATTTGCATTTTCACCAAAATATGCAAAAACAAATCTACTGTAATTAAAAAATTTAATTTTTTTGTTTGCGTTGTTGAAAAAACTAGGTGATAACTTAATAAAAATTACTACACCATTTACAGATGTAATTCGAAAAAGATCAATTGTAATTCGAAGATTCTATTTGTAATTCGAAGATTCCATTTGTAATTCGAAGATTCCATTTGTAATTCGAAGATTCCATTTGTAATTCGAATACTCCAATTGTAATTCGAAGATTCCATTTGTAATTCGAAGATTCCAATTGTAATTCGTAAAAGATCAATTGTAATTCGTAAAAGATCAATTGAAATTCGTAAAAGATCAATTGTAATTCGTAAAAGATCAATTGTAATTCGAAAAACATCAATTGTAATTCGTAAAAGATCAATTGTAATTCGAAAAAGATCAATTGTAATTCGTAAAAGATCAATTGTAATTCGTAAAAGATCAATTGTAATTCGAAGATTCCATTTGTAATTCGTAAAAGATCAATTGTAATTCGTAAAAGATCAATTGTAATTCGAAAAACATCAATTGTAATTCGAAAAAGATCAATTGTAATTCGAAAAAGATCAATTGTAATTCGTAAAAGATCAATTGTAATTCGTAAAAGATCAATTGTAATTCGTAAAAGATCAATTGTAATTCGAAAAAGATCAATTGTAATTCGTAAAAGATCAATTGTAATTCGAAAAAGATCAATTGTAATTCGTAAAAGATCAATTGTAATTCGAAAAAGATCAATTGTAATTCGTAAAAGATCAATTGTAATTCGCAAAAGATCAATTGTAATTCGAAGATTCCAATTGTAATTCGTAAATTATCAATGTAAATTCAGTTGATGTTTTTCGAATTACAATTGGAATCTTCGAATTACAATTGATCTTTTACGAATTACAATTGATCTTTTTCGAATTACAATTGATCTTTTACGAATTACAATTGATCTTTTTCGAATTACAATTGATCTTTTACGAATTACAATTGATCTTTTTCGAATTACAATTGATCTTTTACGAATTACAATTGATCTTTTACGAATTACAATTGATCTTTTACGAATTACAATTGATCTTTTTCGAATTACAATTGATCTTTTACGAATTACAATTGATCTTTTACGAATTACAAATGGAATCTTCGAATTACAATTGATCTTTTACGAATTACAATTGATCTTTTACGAATTACAATTGATCTTTTTCGAATTACAATTGATCTTTTACGAATTACAATTGATCTTTTTCGAATTACAATTGATCTTTTTCGAATTACAATTGATCTTTTACGAATTACAATTGATCTTTTACGAATTACAATTGATCTTTTACGAATTACAACTGGAGTATTCGAATTACAATTGGAATCTTCGAATTACAATTGGAGTATTCGAATTACAAATGGAATCTTCGAATTACAAATGGAATCTTCGAATTACAAATAGAATCTTCGAATTACAAATAGAATCTTCGAATTACAATTGATCTTTTTCGAATTACATCTGTAAATGGTGTAGATCATTTTTTAAATTTTTTGTACTTGAACTTGGAAAAAATCGACTTGTAAATATAAAAAAAAATCGAAAAAATATCTATAATTTCATTTTTCAGCGCGACCCTCTTATCGTTTTTAATATTTGCTCAATCTGTACGCTATCAAGCTTAAATTAAAGCTTTTAAAATTTTTTATATAGCATTTTTTTTTTTTCAAAAATAGTCGATTGGTAATAATCTGGTTTAGAATTGATAACTTTTTCTTTAAAGAGCTGCTATCAAATATATGCAGTTCCATTATTAGTTGGAGTCACTGTATATCAAAACTTTTATTTTTTAAATTTATTTCGATGCATATATTAATATACTAAATTCATGTTTGTCTGGATTCTTAACAAAATTAAAATTTAGGTTACTAAAGAAAAATGTGTTAAAACAATAAAGATGCTTCTTAAAATATTCAAAAATAAAATGGAAACTTATTCGTATACAACAAATGAAAGTAAAAATTTATTTAAACAAAAGGCCTATTAATTTTTTTGGTTTTTATTTTTTTTTCTAGTTAAAATATGCATATTAAATTTGAAAATTTATTATACATATCTGAAAGAATGTATAAATAAACAATTTTATGTTTGTTATTTTAAAGTCTACAAAAAAATGTATATGAATTTTGGCAAAAAGAAAATAACAACAAAATTTTGCAGACACTAAAAAAAATATATTATTATCAGTTTTATGGATTTTTTTGTTGTATTTTGTGACCATAAAAAATTAGAATACAATATTTTGTTATATGAAATACAGTGACTCACAACTTTTTTCGTTTAGTAGATAGCAATTTGTTTAACACTAAGTTAACAATAAACTTTATTATTATAAAACGAGTGCTGTGTAGATAATTTATTGAGCTTAAATTTAAGCTTGATTGTCTCCAGATTGAATAAATAATAAATGTGCTAGATTTTTTTTTTTCAAATTTGCAATTGAAATTATTGAACGCCATTTTTAGGCAATTTATTAAGCTTCAATTTGAGTAAATTAAAAATGTGCTATAAGGTCTATTAAATAATTTTTCCAACGAAATAAAAATCAAGAAACAATAAAGTAGGGAAACCCCGTACACTCCGCATCATAACTATAGCCGCATTGCATTTTTCGGTTTATTTAATGTTCAAGAAGTATTTTTATGAAACCTATTATGGTATACTAAAGTGTTATAACAGTTCCCTTGTTTTTGTAAATTTGAGCCATCAGCTGTTTGAATTGAGAAAACGGCGACCTATAACTGTATTTCTCAGTGTTTCATAACTATAGCCGCATTTCAATAAAATCAGTTCAAATGAGTTCAAGTCAAAGTTTCGTGGCCAAATTAATTTTTTTTTTGGTAAAATTCGTTCCTCTATTAATTTTTAAATAAAATGCCACATGGTAAATTTTTAAATGAAGTCGAAAAAGGCAAAATTTTAGCCTTTTTAGAAAGTGGTTTAATTTATCGCGAAATTAGGCGAAAAATTAAGCGATCTGACAAAGTTATCCGAAATTTTGTAAAAAATAAAAGTCTTGTTATCGTTCCAGACTCCTTTAAGACTCTACTTTTTGTAGAATTGGACACATTCAAGCCGCATTCATTACCAATCTGCGAAAGAGTTTTCATTGAATTGCTAGCAGCGTTAATAATACGGCGTTGATCTCTCTCAGATAGCTTTTTTTTCGACCCCCTGTTTTGTTCATCCCGTATCCACTTTTATTTTTTACAAAATTTCGGATAACTTTGTCAGATCGCTTAATATTTCGTCCAATTTCGCGATAACTTAAACCACTTTCTAAAAAGGCTAAAATTTTGACTTTTTATACCCTCCAATCACAGTATGGGGGTACACTCACTTTGTCATTCCGTATGTAACGCATCGAAATATCGGTCTAGGCCCCATAAAGTATATATTTTATTGATCAGTGATCGATTCTAAGACATTCCAGCGACGTCCGTCCGTCCGTCTGTCCGTCTTTCCGTCTGTCCGTGTGTAGAGGACACGATACAGTCCAAAATAAAAGAGCTAGACTTCCGAAGTTTGGCACGAATATGACTTATATTCCTAGGCAAGTTAAGTTCGGAAATGGGCAAAATCGGACCAAGGGGAAAAAAGTTCCCCCTTGGAGAACTAAACCAACCCAAGAAAAAACGCATTTTTTGCAGAGTTTTTTGTACTTTTGGTAAGCAAATGCAACATTCTTATCTCAGAAGAAGTTCAAAATCGCAAGGGGAAGGTGCCCCCTAACGTCTCCCACGAACCCCCCCCAAAAAAAAAACGCCCCTGGATTTTTTTTTTACATTTCGGAGGGTATAAAAGATTCGGCACAGCCGAATGTAACACTCTCACTTGTTCTACTTCATTTTAAAATTTACCACGTGGCATTTTGTTTAAAAATTAATAGAGGAACGAATTTTACCAAAAAAGGCCACGAAACTTTGACTTGAACTCATTTCAACTGATTTTATTGAAATGCGGCTATAGTTATGAAACACTGACAAATACAGTTATTGGTCGCCGTTTTCTCAATTCAGACAGCTGATGGCTCAAATTTACAAAAACAAGAGAACTGTTATAACACTGTAATATACCATAATAGGTTTCATAAAAATACTTCTTGAACATTAAACAAACCGAAAAATGCAATGCGGCTATAGTTATGATGCGGAGTGTATTACCACCAATTTATGTATTGTTATTAATTTTTTTGTGGTTTTTTGAAAAATTATTTGATAACTGAATTAGATTAAGTAGAGCATTAATAAAACTAAAAAATTGCGAATTCTATAAAAATAGACTTAAAAATAGTTAAACAAATTCTAAAAACCCTTGTAGCACATTTATTGTTATACCAATCTGGACGTCATAAAGCTTAAAATAATGCTTGATAAATTTTCCAACAAATGTCATCCAATAATTTTAATTTCCAGTCCAAATCTCGCTGCGCATTTATTTTTTACTCAATCTGGACGACATCAAGCTTAAATTAAAGTTTGATAAATTGCCTACACTTCATATTTTAAATAATATTTGTTTGCTAATAAGCTTCAGTATTATTAACTTTATCTTTCCCAAATTATAATCTTATATCTACCACACGAAATTAGCTGTGTGTCACTGTATATGATCACTCAGACAAAAATGGCAAAGTCCAAATATATAAAAAAAAAAAAAAAAAAAAATAAGACCGAAATTCATTGGAATGAAGTAGATAAAATATACAAAATATTATTTCTACAGACAGAAAGAAAGCTTATCATAATATACAGTCATTGAACTTGTAGAGACATTTGTATATTAACTCAAATTGCTGGTATAATTATTATATTTATTTTTTTTTTAATTATTTATAGAATTAAATAGAAATAAAAAATAAATAATATACGTTAATTTTATATACGTTTTCTCTCTGCAACCTGTATTTTTGTATGCGTCAGTTAATATAAATGTTAATAATGATGCAATTTTAACAGCAAATAAAGTAATTTTCAAGTTTTAATAAACAATTTTTGAAATTGCTAAATGATTAGTCTTTTTTTGAAATTTATAGCTTTGCAAAAATTTACAATTATTTTAACTATTGTATATATTTTTTTGAAAAAAATTTATGTATTGAAGTTTTTTTAAACACATTTTAAATACAGTTAGGATTAAAAAATAGCAGAGTATTTATTTGATTTAATTCTAAAAATTTTTCCAGGGCTTACTTTTGGCCTCCTTACTAAGATCAATTTTTTTTTGCTATTTTTACTACAGCTGGAAAATTTTTATGCAAAACAATAAACAAAATTATTCAATAATTACCATATACAACAACTTTTTGACAGCAAAATTTCTGAGTAAATGGTTATTTTAATGAAAAAAAAAAAAAAAAACATTTCATGTAGTTCCCTGTTCCATTACAGTCCGTTCCCTGTTCTTAAACATTCCGTTTCCTTTTTCATTTCGTGTGTTATAGGTTTTATTCCTTAACGTATAAAATGAGTTATAAAAATTAAAAAGCCCCTTATCTCAATAGATATAAAAAGTACCAGTTAGCTTTTCTTTTACCCATTGTTTACCCCTTTTTACATCTGAATATTTCGTTCTCTTGAATGAGAAGGAGGATCCCACATGTCAAATTTCGAGATTCTGGGATATTTAGTTCAATAGTTACTAAAAGGTACCAAATTTCCAATTGTACCTAATTTTTGAGGTACAATTCTTTTACCCATTGTTTACCCCATTTTACATCTGAATATTTCGTTCTCTTGAATGAGAATGAGGATCCCACATGTGAAATTTCGAGATTCTGTGATATTTAGTTCAATAGTTACTAAAAGGTACCAAATTTCTTATTCTACCTCATTTTTGACACCTTAGAATAAAAATTATCAAAAACCTTTTTTTTTAGTATCAGAAATTTCTTAAATTCTTTTTCTATTTTATTTTGCTTCGATGGAATATCCTACATTTCAATAATTTTTTTCAGAATATTTTTTTTTTGATTCAAAATTTATTTGACCATTATGTGAGGACATTTTAAAAAGTACCAAAGCACATTTTTACCCCCTTTTACCCTTTTAGTATTAGAAATTCCTAAAAGTATTTTTTTCATAATGTCTCGTTTTGATGCTACATTTCTAAAATCAAGTTTTTACGACCATTCTTTCAAGAAATCAAAAAAGTACACTTTTTAGCCTCTTAGAATCGAAACTTTCTAAAAAGTACTTTTGTCAACAAAATTTTTTTTCGCTGAATGAGAGTGATATTAAATTCGGAATTCTTCTTAAGAATGTTTTATTTAGATTCCTATATATTAAATTTGAAGTTTTTATCAATATTTCCATCAAAAATGTTGCTGAACTGGAAGCAGCTTTTGATCACGAGTTTGGGTTGTTCGAAAAATTATTTGATCACTGAACAAAATCTATTGGAAATTTTTTAAATTTTAAATGTTTGAACTTGGAAAAAATCGATTTAGAAATATTTTTAAAAATGTTCTAAAAAAAGTCTATAAATAATTTCATTTTGCAGATCGACCCTCGTAGCACATTTATTATTTACTCAATCTGGACGCCATTAAGCTTAAATTAAAGCTTTATAAATTACCTACATAATATTTTTTAAAATAATACTCATTTGATAATAATAAAGTTATTGTTAACTTTGTTTTTAACAAATTACATCTACTATAAAAAAAGTTTCCAATGTATTGTCACCCACTGTATATAAATAAAAATACCTGAAACTTTTGTAAGAAAATGTCTCTACCCCGAATACATCACTTGTGACCTGTAACTGGACCAGTCGATTAGGTACACATTGTGTACTACAGAACCATCGCCAGTTAAATTGCGACATGTCACAGAACATATCACAGGTTTTTTTCGGGACTCAGAAAATTTGTGCTTTTTTTTTTCCTAAAACTGCTTTTAATGATCTTCTTTATTACAAAATGCAAAAAAAAAAAGTAACAAAATTATAGTCCATCAATACCGACCATATAATACCTTACACCAGTGTTTCCCGGAAAATGGACCGATTGGATCTGTAATTTGTCAAATCTTTAAGAAGTGCAAAAACACTGAAAACCCAAATTTGAGTGAAATATGCTGCCTATTTGCTGCCAATACCGCTTTAACTAAATATCGGGCCAAATTTTTATATGTGGCCTAAGTTCAAAAATGGTCCGACTATAATCAGAGTTGATTAGGTTATTAAAGTTATAAAATATTTGTTATTTTCATTAAATTTGAGAGATTTATATGAATATCGGGAAGGTGGCTTGTATGGCGGCTACAAGAAGAACTGGTACGATTCCTTTAAAATTCCGAATGGTGATTATTGAATACAAAACACGTTTACCTGTCATCCTGATAATACCTGATATCTATCATAATACCGTTGTTAGAGTCATTTGAACCAAAATTAAAGCAAACCTTTCTAAAAACGTTATTCTGAGTCGATCGGTATAATTCAAAGTGGCCTTTTTTCAAAATTTGTAATGTTTTTTTTTTTAAATCATTTTTAAAAAACTCTTCAATCTAAAACACAAGAAAACGTGTCTGCGACGTAGATTTTTTTTAGAACTTTGAAAATTTTGATATGTCGTTTTGGCTCCGGTCACGGAATAAGTAGTATTTTTGAGACAGCTTACAAGGGAAGTCTCCCTAGTGTCACCCGCGGACCTTTATGGAATTGGTTTTATTTTGTAGATCAGAAAAAATAAAGGGACACGTATTTTTTTTAGCGACCCAAATTCATATTTAGGGGGTAAAAAGGAGGGGGGAAGACAAGGTCATTTTTCAGTTTTTTTTCGTTTACCTCCTATATTATGCAAAGAAACCTAGTCATGTTACATATTAAATGAAAGGTCTTTGGAAAACCTAAATACGTGTGCTAAGAACGTGTCCAAACATGCACAACTTTTCGTCATATTGAGTAAAATACCAAAATTTTAGAACATTTTTGTTAATAAGTAGAAAAATATTAACTTCTTTGGGCCGTTGTTAGCACCACGAGATAGGTATTTTTAATACCTTTAATCTGATACCATACATGCCTATATTAATTTTATTTAAATAGGCGTAAATCGTAAAAAACTGAAAAAGGTCATTTTCCCCCCATACAAATCGACCCCCCTAAAAATGAGTTTGGGCCGCTAAAAAAAATACGTGTCGAATTAATTTTCGTTTTTAACAACATATCCAAATTTCATGAAGATCGGAGGGTGACACCAGGGATACTTCCCTTGTGAGACGTAAAAAATTTTTTTCGGGACTTTTCCTGCAGGGTATAAATATATCGCAATATTTTTACTGTTTTAAAACTTTAAATTGCTACACACAAAACAAATTTGCTTTTTTCCAACTGAAATTCAGTGGATGCAAGAAAAAATTGGTTGATACATTTCCATTAAGGTTACCACATCTAAATATCGATAGCTACAACTGAATTCGCTTTACATAAATTGATTGTAGTGGAATCAAACACAAAATTCGGTAGTCGCAGTCTAATATAGTAGCAGCAACTAAATTTTGACTAAATTTATTTTGCTGCCTGTACTAACAAATAAATTCGAAAATTTATCGTTTTTTTTTAAACATTGCTTTGTGATCTATTATTATACCCACGTCTGTTTCGATGGTGGTGGAGGTGTGTGAATGCACATTTGGCCTTTTAAGAATTTTCTATACACCATTAGCGAACCGCCCATGTTTTAGTTTTTATTTTTTTTTTTATATATTGGTCATGTAACATATTTATTGTTGTTTATATAATAATTTTCTTGTCATTGTTTCTATTTTTTTTTTTTCGTTTCTACAAGGTCAAGTCATTAGTTTAACTTTATTTTATATGCTGTGTATTTTTTGTCGTATTATATCATTTTAGTTTGTTTTAATATATATTATGATGCCTTGTTTTATTATTTTTTTCTATTCTAAAGAGTATGACTTGATTGTTTTTATTTAAAAGTGCATGTATTTGAAAAAAAAGCTCATATATCTCAAAAATATAATAATGGAAGAGAGTAGATTTTGTGTTGTTTTTTTTTTTCAAAATCCATTTACAAGCAATGTGCATAAAAGTGAGATTTATTTATTTGTTGTCACAAAGTTTTAATGACGAATTTAGCAAATAGGGAAATAATTTAATAGTTTGTAGCAAGGTTTTTTTGTTTTTTTAAGTTGTTTGAAATTTCAAACAAAACCGCTATATATTTTTCTCATTTCAATTATATTTCTTATCTTTTTTTACATGTTTGTTAAATTGCAATGCATTTATTTAATTTTTAAGAAAAAAAAAAATATTTCGATTTTTAACTAACACGTATTCTTTTTTTCTCTTTTTGCAGGTTAATTTTATCTTTCAATTTGCTGTTAATTTCTTCAAACTTTAAATTTGCTGTCAATTTTTAAAAATTCCCAATCAATTTTTGTATTCAATAAATCATGTGTCTAAAAAATATTTCCTCCCTTAAGGGAAGAAGTATTTTTGTAAAACTCACAGGTAAATTTTTTGGAATCATTATAAGTTTATAAACAAAAATATTCATTCAGACTCAGAAAATTCTGAGAAAATTGGACCGCAAGTTGCTTAAAATATCTTTAAGGCGATTTTGAATCCAATTTTATTAAAATTATGTGTGTTTAAAGAATACCCTGATTAGTATATTTCCTGAGGGAGGAATTATTTTTGTAAAACTCGCAGGTAAAATTTAAGGAATAAAGAAATCGCTAATTTTTTTTAACAACAAAAATATTCAGGCTCACATATTTTCGAGAAAATTGGATTGAAAAGCTGCTTGAATAATTAGGAACCTAAAAATATCTTTAAGGCGAATTTAATCGAAATTATCTGTGCTTGAAGAACACCCTGATTAGTATTAATTGATTTTTCTAAAATAAATCTCTTAAGAAAATTTATATTTCTAAAAATGAAAACACATCAAAGCCTATAAGAAATATAATGATTATTTAAAAAACCAAACCCCTTACAAGTTGCATTTGAACAACAAAACTATATATTTTTCTTTAGCAATAGTGCGGGGGGTTAGATGGGTTTGTTGAAAAATTGTACAAGCAAAATACATGATGGTGATATAATCTGTTGCAAAAAAAAAATAATGCATCATCAGATAGTGCATAAAAAAAAGCTTAATTAGCCACAAACAGCAGATAAAATAATAATGTAAAAACCTCTAAAAACGAATGATGTGATGTGTCATGGGTAGTCTTTAAATTGATAGTGTTGTGTTATTTAAAGTAGGGTAAAGAGAGATTTTTTGTATAAAAAAATACTATATTTTCAATCAAAGTTTAGTGTTATTTTTTTGTTGTTTAGATATTAACCTCTTCAGGGCCTTGTAAACAGAAGTGGACTTTTAATTTTATATAAATCTTAAAACAGATCTGGAAACTGCAAATTTTCTGATAAAAAATGTTAAGGGCGATGGAATAACTCTGCCAAAAATATTGAGAAATACCTTAAATTGGATTGTTTCAGAACTATAAAAAATTTCATCAAATATTACAAAAATAACAGAAGCAATTCGGCTGTATCGAATCTTTTAAACCCTTCAATATTTAAAAAAAATATAAATTTTTACAAATTCAATTTGAATGCTTTTTGCACTAAAGTAATATAATATTTTTATCCACGCCTACAAAAGGGTTCGGCCAGAAAAAACCTTTTCCAATCCCCTGGGTCAAAGTGCAGGATTTCAAACTTTTTCTAGCATAATATTTTTTTATTTTTTAAACAAAAGTACAAAAAAACTAAAAAAAATATTTTTTTTGGAGGTTGGCTTAGTTCTTTAAGGGGAAAATTTTTCCTCCTAGCCCGATTTGAGAGTTTTGGGATTACTTTTTCGAAAACTAATTGTTAGATCATTTAAAATTTAAATAAAATATTCTTTTTAAAATGCCAAACAACACGTTTTTTGATAAAATTTTCTCAAAAACCTTACGTGATGGTCAAATTTTGAAACCAGATTTGGTTTCATAAATTTAATAAAATCTAGATTTTTGGTAAAATTTTGCCTCATTTTTTTCAAAAATTTAGGTCAAGGGAAATTTCGAAAACCAGATTCTCTATCAGCATTTAAAGGTTAATCGAAAATTAATGGTCAGATTTCAAAAATGTTGAACAGTGTAATCAATGTATGTAATTGTTATGTTTTTATACCCTCGGACCAGAAGGACCAAAGTTTCCTTGAAGAACTAAACAAACTTCTGAAAAACCAAGTTTTTAAAGTTTTTTTGTTTTGTTGTTAAACAAATGAAATATTTTTATGTTAGAGGATGATCAAGATCTTGCACTTGAACCCAGGGAATTGAAAAATTACGTTTTTTTTGTCCGCCCCTTTTGTGGGCGTATTTTTATTAAATTTTATTCCTTTAGTGGAAAAGCATAATAAATTTCTAAACATTTTTCACGAGGCAAAAGGTGTCCCCCAATGACCCCCCCTAAAAAAATCGCCCCTGCATTTTTTTTTATATGTTTACATGCTGAAGGGTATAAAAGATTCGACACAGCCGGATTTAACACTCTCAGAAAATAATCACAATTGGAGCGGGAAGTGTTTTTCCGCAACTGTTCACACACGTTTTGTATTTTTATGAGGACAATTGCGGAAAACCGCTTGCCGCCCCAATTGTGATTATTGTCTCACTTGTTTTGTTTGTTTTAGTTTTAGATCAATCAATAAGTGAAAGTTCTAAAGGAATTCTGAAGAGATGTGTCAAATTGAATTTTTAGTTTAATGTTGCAAATATTATTGTATAATATTTTTGTTTTTTAAATCTTTGGATAGGCAATAAATTTGCACAAATTAGGGGCTTTGTCAAATCACAACGCCCTGTTTTTGATTATTTTTTATTCCAAAAGAACTCGGAAAACTTAAGAGGTTTTTATACCCTCCACTTAGTGATAGAGGGTATATATAAGTTTGTCATTCCGTTTGTAACTCATCGAAATATCGGTCTAGGACCCCATAAAGTATATATATTATTGATAAGTGATCGATTTTAAGACATTTTAGCGATGTCCGTCTGTCTGTGGAAATGGTGATCACGACCAAAATATTACACGGAAATAACTGAAACTTAACATATTTATTGGAAGTTCTCCTGAGCAGTTTGGTATTGCATTTGAGCGATATCGGTTCAAAAGTTATGAACGAAAATTTAAGGACACCTCAAAAATTTTGGTACATTCAACATAACCTAAAAATACAAAATGCTTTAATTCGGCTACTGGTTGACATATGTGAACATAATTGAACACCGAAGGTACTTAAACAAGTACGAACACATTTTTTGACAAAACAAGAAAAAAATCGCGGATTTTTTTTCCGAAATTTTTTTTTCGCCGAAATTTTTTTTTCAAATTTTTTTTTTTTTAAAGTTTTTTGCAATAATCTTTTTGAAATTGTGGAGGGTATTAATACATTCGGCAAGGCCGAATTTAACTTTTTTACTTGTTTCTCCTTAATAAGGTTTTTAAAGCATTTTTCCTACGTTTCCCAATTGTAGTTTTACCACATTTTGTAGTTATTTATATAAAAAATGTAGTTTATTCCAAAATGCCTGCATTCTGCTTGGTTTACCGACCAAACAGTTTGAGAGTAGACAAATATTTCACAACTAAAATATACGCAGGTATGGAAATAAGATTCTAAAAATGAGGCCTTCCTGTGTAATCCGAATATAAGTTTCATAAAATATAAAAATTTTACTTTTTAGAAAAACTATCACGACTTTGTTAATTTTTTACTGATTTCAGGATTAAGCTCATCATATTCAGAATTAAATTGTCTTTAACCCTCTAATGCATAGCGCTGGTTTTTAGCAGCCTATTTTTGCGAGCTTTATTTTTAAATTTGAACTTTTTAATGGCATAAGCTTTTTAGAATCAGCAGAAACCCCTTTGGGATACCATATTCTTCCTCTGCAAGCATTGGAGCCAAAAACAAGGTTATAAATTATTCACAAGAAATATCTTACGTATTTAGGGTTAACAATTTATTTATAAATATGTAGGTTGTTGAATAAACTATTGCAAAAACTGCAGAAAAAAATCGATTAACTCGAAAAGTAAAAAAAAACAAAAATTAATATATTTAGCAGTTGGAAAATTTGAAATCCGTTGAAAAGTTTCCGAGTATTTTGAAAATTTGATGGTTTGGCACTGTTTGTTCGACAAATCAGTATGTGCTTGGAATGATTTTTATAAATATGTACATAGGTTGTTAAATGAACTATTGCAGAAAAAATCGATTAAACAATTTGAAAATTTTAAATTGGTTGAAATGACAACGTTTCCTCGACAAATCAGTACATTTTTGAAAAAATCAGTAAAAAACAGTACATAGCTTTTTTTATTTTTACACGTGACTAAAAATATTTATTTAAATACTAAACAGTTTAAAAATTTTAAATTGGTTGAAAAGTTTCGAAGTGTTTGGAAAATTCGAAGGTCTCAGTCTACGTTTGTTCTACAAATCAGACAATTTCTGAAAAAATCAGTAAAAATTAGCATATAGCTTTTTTATTTCCACACGTGACTAAAAATAAGTACATGTACTACTTAAAAACTCACTTCTGACTATAAAATCTAAAGTTTTTTGGCCTAATTTGATTTGTGTAATGGTTTTCAATAATTTATATAATTTAAATTTGAAAAGTCGTGCCTGAAGAGGTTAAGAGGTGTCTGCCTAGCTACCTGCGTTTGCATTTAAAATGATTTCATAATTTTTGTATTGGAAAAATTTCAATAGTTTCGGTTGAGCTTCTTCTTTTTTTTATTGTTTTTCATAAAATCCGTCTTCTTTTTGTTGTTGTTGTAAAATTGTTATTCATAGACTTTTTGATGTTGCAGCAGCAACACAAAAAAAAGTTAATTTTAGCTTTTTTTCGTTGGCTGCTATTATAATAAGGTAATATGTAAATGTATGTGTTGTTTTTTTACATATTAAGCATGTATAAGTTATTTGTGTTGTTGCTAAACAAGTGCAACATTAGGTATAGATGTATAATTGGCAAAAGCAAGAAAATTTACAAAAACAACAACAAAAAAGACACACACTCAACACGAAAATAATCGCATTTAGAAATAAGGTGAATTATGCCATTGCATAATCGATGGAAAACAAACAAAAAAAAAAAATTACACAAAAGTTGTGAAAATTTTTCAATTTTTCCCCATCATTATAAGAAATATTATTGTTGATAACTTTGTAAAGAGAGAGAGGTGTATGATTAAAACTTTAAAGATGATGTGTTGGTATAAAAAAAAATGAAGAATGTGTATGAATTATTTGAAATGTTAACGATAAGATGGGCTATTTTTGTTATTTTTCTGTATTCAAATATTTGTGCATTATAATAAATGTGTTTGTTATTAACCACATTTATAAATTTATATAAGTTTAACTACTGTATTTTTTTTGTTGTTCCAATATATTCTTTAAACAATGCGTCACTTTTGTAATCACTTTTTTATTTTGTCTTTTAACAGACACGTGTTCAAATAAAGTTCTTAATTTTTGTTTCTTTATGAAAGTCCTGTTTTTTTTTAAATAATTTACACTTAATCCTTAATATTTTTCTGATTTTGTTCAATATAATCCGTTATTATTACAAAACAGCTGATGTTTTCATTTTTGCAGTTATGTTCTTCAAATTATCGTATTGATTTTGGGATCAATAGCTATTGTTGTTGATATATCATCGTCATCGTTAGGTCATTATTTGTTAATAAAAATAATTTGTTTTATTATTTAATTATTTTATTTAATTTATGTTGTTGTTGGTTCCTCTTCTTTTAAGCTTGGTAGTGTAGCAGTTGTAGTAGATCCCACTCATTTTTAAAATATATATTTATTTTATATTTTGGTTTTTTTTTTTTGTTGAGCTGTATGTAGTAAATGCTGTTGCTGTTTCGATGTATAACTTAACACTGATGGTCGAATTTTTTTCTAAAATTGCAACTGTCGTAGCAGCACTAGTCATCATATCACAGTCGTTATAGGGGAGTCGTTGTTGCCTTCGTCGTCGCAGTATTATTCGTGTTTGTCGTTTCATAGTTGTTTTTTTTTTGTCATCACTGCACTCTTCTACTTTTTTTTCTATTATATTTTTCATATGAAAATAGTTTTTGTTTTTTTATGAAAAACTTTTACTATAGAAGTTTTCTTTTTTGTTGTTGTTGCTTGTTTTTGTTGTTAAATGCATTCTCTTTTAAAAAGCTTTTAATTTTTAAATGGCTTATACTACTGGCTAACTTTCTTTACACAATTGTTAGTGCATTTGATTTTCTGTCAGTTCTCAAAGTTACACAAAGGTGAAATATACTACATGTTTTCTTTGTCGTTTAGGTGTTTAGGGGGAAATTTTTACAAATAAAAAGAGTAAATTTCCACAAATTTCTGTTTACTCTTTAGAAACGAAATGCACTTTTTTTATTTTTTTTTTTCAACAAAATTTATGAATATAAAAGAAAAATTTCCGTCCTGTATTGTTTATAGTCAATTTAATACTACTGTAATAAAATAAAACTAAAATTTTGGTAAATTTCTTAAGTAAATGAGTAAAATTAACTAAAAGCTTTTATGTGAAAATGAAAGCTTTTTTCTCTTAATTTACCAACACAAAAAACTCTTAAATTTTTGTTTAAAAAAAGCTTTTTTTATCTTATTTTATGAATCAAAAAAAGTCTCTTGTTTTCTAGTAATGAAAATATTAGGAAGTAACTTGTTTTTTTTTTTTTTTTTCAGTTTCAGTACAAATTCATCATTTCATAGCCTTAAGCTTTTGTAAAGTTTTCAATATTCTGTGTATTTTATTTAAAAGCTTTTATAATTGTTTTGTAAAAAAAAAAAAAAATTCTTCCCTCTCTTAATAGTTTTGTAAATGTCTCCGTTGTTCTAGCCAGTTGCATTGGGCGTTGATGTTCAAGGTGATTTGCAATAGTTTTGAAAAAAAAAATAAACTTTTAGAAAATTCAATAACTATGTATGTATTTTTGTTTGTTGCGCTATATGCATTTGTATTTTTTTTGTATTTATACTATATATTATTTGTCTTTTTATCTCACACAATTATGTGAAATTATCGATCAATTTTGAGGTTAAGGTTAGAAAATAAAATACAACGATATGCAATTTGAAGTATAAACAGATTTAAATAGTATAGTTTTAAATAGTTTTTTTCAATATTTAACTAATTTTTTAATTAGTGAAAAAACAGTGTTAAAAATTTCCTTTCAAGCAATTTTCAGTATCTGTTTTACAATGCTATGTAACATTTTCATAAATACAATGAAGCAGTTTCATAATTGTTCATAGGGTAAATTTTAATGAAATATTTGATTATTTTTATGAAAGGTTTCATAAATTTAATAAATAAAATTATATAAATTTTCATAAATATTTCATTATATTTATGAAACTATTTTATAGTATTTATAAAATACTATAAATGTTTCAAAAAGTTATGGATATGATTCATTGCATTTCTTAGTTTTTATGAAACACTTCAGTGATACTATGAAACGGTTTAATAAATTTGTTGAAATACTTAACAAAAAAATTATTTTTATGGAATGTGTAATAGTTTTTATGAAACATTTCTTAATATTTATGAAACAGTTACATTGGACTAGAGTCGCCATCCGTCCTCTTTTCCTCTGACTCCGTCCTCTTTTTTAAGGGCGTCCGAGGCAGTCCTACTTCTTTCTTATGTTTCAAACTTTTCTAAACGATTTTCAGAAAATTTCAATTAATTTTATCGCAAAAATTTCCATTTGTATTTCAAAAATTTTTAAATGATTTTCAGAAAATTTTTTCAAAAGCATATAGAAAATTTTAAATAAAATTGGAAAATTTTTAAATATAATTGAAATATCTGAATTTATTTAAATTCAAAAGTAATTTTCTTAAAATCATTTAAAAGTATGAAGTCGAAATGGAAATTTTTAAAAAACAAATGAAATTTTCTAAAAAGCATTTAGAAAATTTTGAAATAAAAATTGAAAATGAAAACTCTGGTATAGAATTAAACATTTTTTAATTTTATTTAGTAATTTTTTAATATAACTTGAAATTGATTACAAATGGATTTTTCTAAAATATAATTGAAAATTGTTGATATACATATAATTGGAAATATAGTTTTTTTTTATACCCTCCACTAGTGTTGTAAAAGTATCGAGTATTTGAGTACCGAGTACTCAATACTGCATATTTTTTCGAGTACTCAATACTCAAAAGTAACTACTCAATACTTTCAGGGTTGTATTTTTCACTTAAAATGCATAATTAAACCAATAAAATATAACCATTAAATACAACTCTGTGTGAAAAAAAAAGAATAAAACATTTTTTGTAGAAAAATAATTTTTAAATTGGTTAAATATAATCTAAATTTAATAGAGAAAGTCTTTTTATGCAAACACAAATTAGAAGAAAAAATAATTATTCTATAATTTAGAAGACTCTATTTTTGATTTTTCAATTTAATAAAAAGTATTGAGTAGTATCGAGTACTCAGTTAAAAAAGTATCGAGTAGTATTGAGTAGTCAAAAGTAACCACAATTTACAACACTACCCTCCACTTACAAGGGAAGTCTCCCTAGTGTCACCCGCGGATCTTTTTTGGATTGGTTTTATTTTGTAGAGCAGAAGTGATCAAGTGATCAAACAAGGCCATTTTTCAGTTTTTTCGTTTATCTCCTATATTATGCTAAGAAACCTAGTCATCTTACATATCAAATGAAAGGTCTTTGGAAAACCTATCTACGTGTGCTAAGAACGTGTCCCAACATGCACAACTTTTCGTCATATTGAGTAAAATACAAAAATTTTAGTACATTTTTGTTAATAAGTCGAAAAATATTAACTTCATTGGCCCGTTGTTAGCACCACGAGATAGGTATTTTTAATACCTTTAATCTGATACCACACATGCCAATATTAATTTTGTTTCAATAGGCGGAAATCGTAAAAAACAAAAAAAGGTCAATTTCCCCCCATACAAATCGACCCCCCTCAAAAATAAGTTTGGGGCGCTAAAAAAAATATGTGTCGAATTCATTTTCGTTCTTAACAACATATCCAAATTTCATGAAGATCGGAGGGTGACACCAGGGAGACTTCCCTTGTTAGTAATATAGGGTGTATATAAGTTTGTCATTCCGTTTGTAACTCATCGAAGTAATTTCTATACATAAAATTGATCAGTGATCGATTTAAAGACATTCTAGCGATATCCGTCTATCTGTCTGTGGAAATAATGATCACGGCCAAAATATTACACGGAGATGACTGAAACTTAATATATTTATTGGAAGTTCTCCCGAGCAGTTTGGTATTGGATTTGAGCGATATCGGTACAGTGGTTCAAAAGTTATGAATAAAAATGTAAGGACACCTCAAAAATTTTACTACATTCAACATAACCTAAAAATACAAAATGCTACAATTCGGCTGCTGGTTGATATATGTGAACATAATTGGGCACCGAATGGTATTTAAACAAGTACGAACATATTTTTTTGAAAAAAAAAGGAGAAAAATCGCGGATTTTTTTTCGCGGAATTTTTTTTTTAAAGTAATTTCTTTTTAAAAAAATCTTTTTAAATCTTTTTGAAATTGTGGAGGGTATCAATACATTCGGCAAGGCCGAATTTAACTTTTTAGTGGAAATAAAATTGTTTTCTTAATAAAAATGTTTTTTTTTCAAAAGGTATCGCGTTGTTGATTTTTTTTAAATTAATTTATTAAAAAAAATTGTCCCATTTTTGGGACAAATGCCCTCCTTTTTCGAGGTTGACGTCCTTTTTTCTCCAAATGCAAATGGCAACCCTACACCAAAAAAAAAACGTGGGTATTCAATACTAAAAATTTAACTAATTTTAGTCCAAAAGGACCTAGTGCAGAAATTGGTAACCAATACTAAAATTTTTAACTAATATTAGTCGAAATCAGTAAAAATTACTAATGTTAGTACTTTGAAGATACTAAAATTAGTAACCAATTAGTAGATTTTGCTACAATATCACTTACTAAACCTTTTACTGTAGAATTATTTTGAGTGTACATTTGACTAACTTTAATGTCAAGTTTCATTATATTTATGAAAAGGTTTTATTGTATTTAAGAAATGTTTAATTAATGTTAACAAGTGCATTATTTTTTTTAGAAATTAAATTTACGATACTTACATGGGAAGAGCTATAATAAGGAATTACAAAAAAAAAATGATTTTCCCCCTAGTCATTTGGCATTGTCTTCAGGAGTTGAAATTGTTTTTTTCCCCAATTTTTTAATCATTTTATAAAAATAAATGATATGTTTATAAAATCATGAAATTTTATGAAGTACATTTCATAGATTTTTTTCATAAAACTTCATTATATTTATGAAGATTTCATAAATATAATGAAATACAAATGTATACAAACGGCCCCTTTATACATATTTCGTTATCGCAAATCATTCTAAATTAAAAAAATTCGGACCAGTCCTTCTTGTAGTCCCCATACAAACCACCCTCCAATATTCACGAGAATCTCTCAAAATTCCTGAAAATTGGAAATGTTTTGTTAAAATTTCGTTTGTAGCTGTTAAACGTGTATATTTGGTGTGCTAATCCAATCTGATTGTAATTGTACCATTTCTGGACTTACAATTAGTCCCCATATAAAAATTCGGTTTAATTGCAACAAAAAGGAGTCTATTTCACTCAAATTTCGTTTGTATGTTTTTTTACACCTATTAAAAATCTACACTCAAAAAAAAAAAAAACTGTAAAGTTAACAAAAAATTTAGTTAAATTTAACTAAAAAAGCACCTGATTTTGGGCCTACTAAATTTTTAGTTAATTTAACTAAAAATATTTAGCTAACTTTTCGTAGAATGAATGTAGCAAAAAAACCGTAACTTTAACTAAAAATTTAGCTGAAATTTCGTAACGTTTTTATGTACATATATTAACAAAAAAATTAGTTGAATTCAGCTAAACTTTTTGTTACTTTTCGTAAACTAAAATTTACAAAATATTTTGTAAAATATTGTATGTTTATTTTTTCTGTTTTTTCATCAGCTTAAGTAGAACTTATGAGATTCGCATAGGAGGCTACACAAGAAATTTCACTTAACAAATTTGTTACGAAAAATCAGCAAATTAATAAGTAAAAATTCGTAAAATCAGTTTTGAAGTCAACAAAAAAAATTAATTCAAAATTTGTTCAAAACTAGTATTTTCGTAAATTGAACTTAACTAAAAACAGTAGTTAAAACGCTGATTTTAACTAAAAAATTGCTAAAAAGCCAGTAAACTCGAGTTAACAAAAAAAAATTTGTTAACTTTACAGTTTTATTTTTTTGAGTGTAAAAAGAGATAGATCCAATCGGATCCATGTTTAAACTTGGGATCATTTTTCGGAAAGTAGGGTATTAAAGGGTCGGTCTTGAATGTTGTTTTTCAATAGTTAATGACTTTTAGCCTTGCATTCTCAAAATAACATTATTTTTATTGTGAAATTTGATTAGATAATATTTTATGTAAAAGTTAAGCTTAATTCCTAGAATCGATAAAACTGTCTTTAATTTACAGCTTTTATTTTATAATGACCCAAAAAAAAACTTTGCAAACGTGTGTTTCTGTCTGTTTAAACAATTTAATTTTTTTTTTTTTTGCAAACCCAACGTTAATGATATTTAATGACGTTAAGTAGATAGACTGATGGATGGATAGGTAATTTACAAGCTTACTCGTGTACTTAACGCTCTAAAAGTAAAGAAAAATAAACAGCTTTTAATGTTCATTTAGAAAATTAAATAGACCTCTTCTTAATATAGTAATTAATGTAAAAAAATATATATACAGTCGGTTTAATAAGAAATGGACAGTAATCTTATAAAGCCAAGAAAGAAATTTTTTCTCAAAAAGTTTTAAGACCTGATTTTGATTTCGTTATAGAAATATTTTCAGATAATGATACATTTTTGGGTACCTGTCTTGTAAGAAACTGTTATATCTATAACAACGTCCGACAAAAATGAAAAAAGTCGTTTAACACAAACTGGATAATGTACGTTTAAAACAAGAAACTAAATGTAGTAAAACTGCATTTACAGTTTTTCTTTTCGCGATCCTGTTTCCTTGTAAAAGGACTTCAAAGTTTTAGAAGATTAAATTTTGTAAAATATTTTTTTAATACTTGTACTTGTCCTAGGATGCAACTAGTTATAGCAAATGAAAGAGGAGGATCTCCACTAATTTTTCTATTTTATTATTTTTTCATATCAGGAAAAAGGAGGTAAGTTACGTCCTTTCAATAATGTAACCCTCAATATCTTTTAAAATTTTCAACAAAATATTTTTATAAAGTTTTTAAATGACTTTATTCACATCCTTTTATCCTGATATGGCAAAATAAAAAAGGAAAAATTAGGTTAGATCCTTTTTGCCATCACCAATGTCATCCTGGAACAAGTACAAATATTTCAAAAATATTTTACCAAAAGGAAACAGGATCTCGAAATGAAAAACTGTAAATGCAGTTTTACTCCATGTGATATCTACTTTCAGACGTATATCTTCCGGTTCATGATTAATATTGGCTGTCGGACGATGTAATCCATATAATCATAATAAAATATCTGTAAAATCTGTTAAAAGTAATAAATTTTCAAGCTCGAGGCCTTAGTTGTTTAAATGTTTTTTTATGTATTTAAAAATCTTCCGATATTTCGCAATTCTTTGAATTGCATCTTCAGGGACGGTCTAATGTATGACAGAAATACAAAAAATAATAATAAGAAAAACAATATAAGCAAGAGAACAATATAAATCAAAACATCAATACCACACAATAATTACAAAAAACTCAAAACATTTTGATTTATATTGTTCTCTTGCTTATATTGTTTTTCTTATTATTATTTTTTGTATTTCTGTCATACATTAGACCGTCCCTGAAGATGCAATTCAAAGAATTGCGAAATATCGGAAGATTTTTAAATAAATAAAAAAACATTTAAACAACTAAGGCCTCGAGCTTGAAAATTTATTACTTTTAACATATATTAAAAGAAGGTCGAATAAAAACAAAATTTATTATCTGTAAAATCAGCAGAAAAATCTGCTGAAAATACATCGGTTTTATGTCATATGTAGGGTGACCATTTTTTTCTGAACTCAAATCAGTACGCCCAAGTTTTTGTGATTTTTTTATAGAAAAAAAAAATATGATGAATATTTTCAACAAAAAAAAAATATCGGTTTTATTAACAATTACACCGCTCAACACACATTTTCCGGTTTGAATTCTGATGATCAATTTTAGTAGACTTTGATCTCCTGATTCCAAATCTGTTCTCCAAAATTTCCCATCACGTCCAGATATTTAGTTATTCATGGTTAAAAAATGCGAAAAATTACGATTTTTGCATTATTTGAAAGCCTGCACAGCAGCCATTCAGTGGAATACAAATCTGGGATAAAGCGCAAAAGTATAATTTGTATATGGACTCCAATATAGAACACAGTTTTTTTCAAATTTTAAAATGATACTGTTAAAATTATCATTTTTGTAAAATTTACCTTAGTTTTTTGATATTTTTCAAAGAAAAACTAAAAAAAAATAAATATTTTACAAAATTAAGCGTTCTGTGTTATTTTTTGTATAAACCGCAAGATATCTTGAATGACTTTAAAAGTCTATAAGAAAGAATGAACTGTTGCCTAAATTTTGAGCTCATCGCAGTAAAGACTGATCATCTGGTTTTTGTTTTTGAACCTTTTAAAAATGGTGCCTTTTCTAATTTTTTTGACAGTGATTTTTTAAAATGTATGTTTGGCCAATAATAGTGCAACAACTTTAAATTTTTTTGATCATATTTTTGAGATCATAGTTCAATTCTACTTTCACGCTTTATACCAGATTTTTACCCAGCGGCTGCCGTGAAGGCTTTCAAAAAAGGCAAAAATCACGTTTTTTTTTCGCATTTTCAACCGCGAATAATTAAACTTCTAGACGTGATGGAAAAATTTGGAGCACGGAGTTGGAATCAGCGTGTCAAAATCTTTAAAAATGTTGTATGAAACTTCAAAACGGAGTCAAAAACCTTCGATTTGTTGAGCGGTGTTATAGTTTTTTTTTAAGTCAAAAAGTAGGTCAGTAAAAATAAATAGTCGATAGTCTTAACAAACCTTTTGAGTGTAAAAAACAATAAAAACACACAATTTTAAAGAATGCGATTCTAGAACTTATTTGCTTAAAAAATCTTTCAGATTTTAAGTTCTGAAATCATTGAAAAACTTATCAGATAATAAGCACATATTTCTTAAAAAACAGGACGTTAAATTTTGGGTCCATATTTCGGGAATAAAAATCCTTAGATTCTGATGAATTTACGTAATCAAAGTTTCATTTTGGTTAAGATATCCATCATCCCGTGAAATTTTCCTTAAAAAACACTTCATGATTTTGTAAGCATCAGCTGAATCTAAAATTATTTTTCTTTTTAAATAGTCAGAAATCAGTACAATTTTCAAAAATCAGTACATGGATTTTTGATCAGTACACGTGACTAAAAATCAGTGCATGTACTGATCAAATCAGTACGAATGGTCAGCCTAGTCATATGAGAAATCAGCTGATCTCAAATGAAGCGGTTTGACAGTATTTGTACTACGAAAATATCTCTACAATCATTAAAAAAAATCTACAGATTTCAGCAGTGACAATTTGGTAACCAATGTCGAATCACAAAAAAATATGTAAAAATTACATCTGGGTTGAGTCATATGAGAACTTTGTAGATTTCAGCAGATACTGTTTGTTGCAGTTTAAAATGAAAATCTTGTCCGAGCATCAGAAAAATCTATATTACACTCAAAAGAATAACTGACGAGGTCTTTTGTACATTTTCTTTTCAAGGAAATTTTGTAAAATATAACTTTTCAGTTCTTGTGAAACAGACTGTATTAACTAAACAAGAAACATATGCTTCAAAAAGTTATTAAAGTGTATCGGAAACATCAAACATGCCATTGTTGTGCTGAAAAGCGCATCAATTTATTATTACTACATAAGAGAAAAGTTTTTTTAATATTATTTCTGTATTAAAAATATTGTTTATGGCTTAAAATATAAAATATATATATTTTTATTTCCTACTCTATTAAATTTTTTTAAATGAAAAATAATAGTGCAACTTTCTTCAATACTTTTGCATTTTAATTACAAATTTAGTTCTTTTGCTAATAAATTATACTGTTTGTTGCTTTTTGATTGTACATTATTATTATACTCGAAAGACATTTTGGTGACATTATTTGTCATTTGCGCCAATGCTAAATTACATTACATTTGATTTCGATTTTTTTTTTTTTTTTGTTCTTCTTGTTTTAAACTATTTATATTTTGGCATTTGATTTATTTTTGGTATGACCGTCAATTATCCTTTAGTGTTTGTCATTGTGTTTTTTTTTTTAATTTTTTTTAAATATTTCTATTGTATTTTAAACAAAACGAAAAATGTGCCAATGTTACAAATAAAACGATTTTTAAACTTTCCCTTTTAATTTACGATAGCACATAGACAACCGAAATTTATGAGGGAAAGGAAGTGCATTTAAACGTGCCAAGATAAACTATGGTTTAGTTTTGAGGGTGGAAATTTGGGGTAACACGTGGCATTTTGATGTGTTAACCCTTTTATGGTATTTAGGTCAAAATGACTCAGTTTTGATATAAATAAAGTACATTATTTATATCTAAAATTTTGCAAAACAGATTGAGTAAATAATAAATGTGCTACCAGGCTAGAACTGGAAAATGACGTTATTATAGACATGTTTTCCATTTGTATCAACTTTTTCCCATCTTAGAATCGAAATTTTTGAATTTTTATTTTTTTTCTGGATGATCCTTCAAAAATTTCATCTTCAAAAATTTTTGTTTGCTAAACCATTTTTTTAAAAAATCGAAAAGACTACCATTTTTAAACCATTTTTATTCTTTTAGTCTCAGAAATTCCTTAATTTTTCAGAATGTTTTTCTTTTATCGTAGGAACACTTTTTTATTTTTGAATTTTTTTTTATTTTTTAATTTCAACTTAGATCATACACATTTGAGGATCCCATTGGGTTCGGACCCGATAGGTCCAGACCCCGATGGACCTAGACCTAGTTGGGTTCTTTGAAAATCGTCACAGTTTTTGATCCAAAAATTGTGTCCTTTTCGCTCTACCTTGCTTAGTTTTTGAGATACGTTAAAAAACTCGATAACTTCAAAAATATTACACGGAGACCTTGTTTTTGTTCTACGTGTTGAGAGCTACAAAAATGCTTTTGGATTTTTTGTTGTGTCGGCAATATTTACCGAGATATGAGCATTTTAAAATTTTCGGGAATGCTAACTTTTTTGGATCCAAAATTAGAACCCATTAGGGTCCACACATCTGAAGAGGACCGGCGATACTATCGAGAGCCCGAGAACCAAGAATGGCCTCCATTTTGCTCCATCTGGCTTAGTTTCCGAGATAGCGCCATTTTAAGTTTTCTTAAAAAAATACAATTTATTTTTGCTAATATATATTAGCAAAAAAGCTTGTAAAAATTTGGTCAAATGAATTTTAAATTTAGCAAAAAAAATTAGTTCAAATTTTGTTTAAATTTGCTAATGCGATAAATGAAGTTTACAAGATATTTTTGCTAACATGCTAATCTCAACTAAAAAATTGCTAAGGGTTAGCTTACTAGCATTAGTAAAAAAAATTAGTAAATCTACTTATGTATTATTTTGAGTGTATTACCATTATTTCAGGAGATAATAAAGTAAAAAGGTACACCTTTTGCCCTCTTAGAATCAGAATTTCCAAAAAGTACTTTTTCAAAATGTTTTTTTTTTGCCGGAGGGTACTACATTCCAAATTTTTGAAAACTAACTTTTAAAAGTTTTTATGGAGGCTCCTGAAGTTTGGAATATATGTTGAGCATTTAACTGGTCAGGTTGGTGTTGCAATCCAGCGAAATCGGTCCAGTGGTTCAAAAGTTATGAGCAAAAGAGTGAATTTCGGCAAGGGTTTTTTTGCGAATTTACGAGATAAAAAACACGAGAACTTTCGAAAGGCAATTCTGAGGATACTGACGCTAAGCATATATATTTTTCGCTCCCCTGGCCTGGCTCATATTGAATTTCAGCCAAGTCGGTCCAGTGGTTCAAAAGTTATTAGCAAAACCGTAAACTTCAGATTCGCTTCACTTTAAATTCACGTGCAGAAATAACCGAGCCTTAAAAAAAACAAGCTTTAAAAACATTAGAAAGCCACAAAATTAAAAATATTATTGTCACTCAGAAATATTTTTAGACTAAAAAAATTTACACTCGAAAAAAATATTACACTCAAAAAAAAATTAGTAATTTTTCTTTTTTTTTATAAAAATTACAAAAAACGTATTTTACTCAAAATAAAATATTTCTAATCACGTTCTTTAACATTCTTTAAAAAGAGCATTGTGAAGGGTATTCATAGATTCGGCCAAGTCGAATTTAACTTTTCTACTTGTTTTTTAATGGGTCTGCATTCAAAAATTTGAGATGCCCGGAAATGCCGTAACATGTTTTTAAATCATTTGTCTTTGCCTATAGGTTTGGGTTTTCTGAATTTATATTGGTCTACCATAAACTTCAATTGCGATTTCAGAATTTGGTTAAGTAGGAAGCTTGACTTCCCGTATTCTCAGTTGTTTTATTTTTTTAACCCCCGTCCCAAAAGTGTTAACAATTGGTAATATTAAAACTAAAATTTTAATAATAAATTTACAAAGTTTTCAAATCATTTCGATTGCCTGGATCCGCTGAATTTCAATTAGAATTTCGGAATATCAACTGGTCTTCTACAAACTTGTATTACGATTTCTGAACTTATTTTGGTGATGGCGCTGGGCTCCCCCTCCATATATCGATTGGGTTTTCTAAATTTTAGTTAGGATTTTGAATTTCAATATGTCTTTTTATACCCTCCACTCTGGTGATAGAGGGTATATATAAGTTTGTCATTCCGTATGTAACACATTGAAATATTGGTTTAGGACCCCATAAAGTATATATATTCATGATCCTTGATCGATTTTAAGTCGATCTAGCGATGTCCGTCTGTCTGTCTGTTGAAATCACGTTTTTGGCAACAATCCGAGACCGATTTAAACGCTTGGGGTACCAGTTGCGCAATTCTCCTAGGCAGAAACTGATGTATTTCTTTTTTTAATCGGTTAAGTATTTTAAAAGTTATGAGTGAAAATGTAAAGGTACCACTAAAATTATGGTGAATTTTACACAAAAAAAATTATATAACTTGACACCTGTTGAATGAATGTGAACGAAACTTGGAATTTAATGTAATTTTATCATTCCTAACACTCACAAAAAATTTGGACGGAATTGCACTATGGGGCGAGGCACCAGAAATTTAACCCAAAATTTTAAAATGATTTATCTTGGCTTATGGTTAACATATTCAAATAAAATTTTAAAAAGGTTCATATTTTATTGTTCTCAACGTTTTTCTGGTTATTTTGGTACCAATTATGGCAAAATTGGTCAAGGGGTTAAGAAGCTATGAGCAATTGAAATGAGTTTCAATATAAACCTCCTTGATATGGCGTGGCAGGGCGCCATTTTGTAGTTGTTGATGTTTTTTGGCTTGTTAGTTGTTATTTGTATTAATAGAAGTAAAAAATACGTAGTATGTGTCATACACGTGGTTGCTTTTATATAATTTTCATAATTTTTATATAATTTTCATACATACTTATAAAATATTTTTTTTTTTTGTTTTTTAAATATTTACATTGCACTATGGTCTGATCATCACTTTTCTTGGCCAAAATTACAAAAATGGAAAAATTTTTGGTTTGAAATAGGTTTTGTGCTAAAAATTGTTATATTTTTTTTTTCCATGAATAATATTATAAGAACTTTTTTGTACTTAAACTCAAAAAACTAATTGAAAAAATTTAAAAAAATACTTTTTTTTTATTTTAAGCTAAATTTGTTTTTGAACGGTAAATGAGTGTACACAAAAACAAAATATGTTTTCTGTTGTTTGTAAGTGTTCACCATTTTCTATAAAATCAATTTATTGGTTTTGGTTAACATTTTGGAGGGTATTAAAAGATTCGGCACAGCCGAATATAACTTTCTTACTTGTTGAAATTCCAATTGAGATTTCTGAATTTTAATTGTAGTTTTCTGAATTTCTGTAAAATCCTGTTTTTTATCTAAACTTTTTCAAGTTAAAACAACTCCTAAAATCACTAAATATTATTATTTTTTAACCTCGACAAAAAAATCACTTTTCTTCAATAATCTAGTAACTAAATAATGTAATAACAAATTAAAATTTATGGTCTTGTTTTGAAATTATATATTTTGTTTGAAAGCTTTAATAATGTGCTATGATGGGCAGAGTAGTAGGACCAATTAGATTTATGATAAAATTATATTTACAATACGATCAATCAATTAATTTGATTTATGTTTTTGTTTTTTTTTGTCAAATAAGAGACCAATCTTTTTTTAAAAATTAAAACCATAAAATGCTAAAAATATGCAATTTTTCTAAAAGTTTTTGCGCTTTAAAAATAAAAAACTTAATTATTTTTTTTTTGTCGTTTAACTTTTAAAATTGTTCTAAAATGTACTTAAATCATGAAATATTTAAATAATAATAAATAAAAAATTAAAACAAAAAACTTAAAAGCTTATGCTATTTTGAAAACATATTTAAATAATAAAAACAAATAAATAATTTTGAAAATTAAATAAAAAATTTAAAGAAAAACAAACTTACCTCAATTAAAATGCATTGACATTGATGTTTTAAAGCTTTTTGCATTTATTTAATTTTTTTCTCTCTAATGAAATATATTTTTTTCTTGCTGTAAATGTAATCAATTGTTTTAAAAAATGTTGTTGCATTTCATGTAATTTATTACTGAGATACCACCAGCTGTGTTCACTGATATCATATTGTTAGCTTTAAACTTCAAAGCGAGCACAGGGTGTATCCCGGCAATAAATACATTTAATTTTTCTACATGTCAAAAAAGCTCTTTTTCACATTTATTTATTTTTTATTTTTAATTAGTTTAGACAATCACCACCACAATACAAAAATATTTTTAATTGTTTTTTTTTTCATTTTTCTGTTTTTGTATTAGCTGTTGCTTTTCATTCTTGTTGGCTTTATAGAAATAAAGCTTTTTATAATAATATTGTTATTGTTGTAGTATTGGGGCAATTGGGATATGTGTATGAATTACAATAGTTGCCATATGATTTGAGACAGGTAAACTTTTTGTTTAATTTGAATTTAAAATTTACAAACCTATCCAAGCAAACTTTTAAGTGTTAAAAAATTAATTAAATTTTTTTGGTTTAAGATCTTGGAGATGTTCGGAAAATTAAATTTTCTGAACGATAATTTTTTAATCGGAATATTTAACGACCTACAGTGGGCGATAATACATTGGAAACTTTTCTATAGTAGATGATATTTGTAAAAGACAAATTTAACAATACTCAAAGTTTTTATTATCAATCGACTATTTTTTAAAAAAAATGCTATATAGGAAATTTCCCAAGCTTTAATTAAAGCTGGATAGTGTAAAGATTGAAGAAATATTAAATGAGTAACGAAAGTTGCCCTGGAAAATAAAATTATTTACAGACATTTTTTTTGAAATTTGTTTTTAAATATTTATAAGTCGAATCTTTTCCAAGTTCAAACATTAGAATTTTTTAAAATAGTTTTATTCAGTGATCAATGATTTTTTCCAACAACCCAAATGAACAATGAAATTTTTTAAGTGCAGTAGAAAAAATACGCATTTTTTGACCTCCGATTTGTTTCACCACCATTTTTTTGTAAACAAAGAAGAGATTTTATTTTTTTAAATTTTTTTTTTGTTTACAAAAAATTGGTGGTAAACAAATTTGGATTTCTTTTACTGCACTTAAAAAATTTCATTGATCGTTTCGGTTGTTAAAAAAATGCGCTAAGCACTGAATAAAAACTATTGGACTACTTTTAAAATTTATAATGTTTAAACTTGGAAAAAATCTACTTACAAATATTGGGGGACACCTTTATCCTCGCTATATATGTTTACAAATTATTTGTTTATGATATTTACGCTTAAATAATAAATTTTTATCGTTATTTTCTTTAATTTCTATAACCACGCTCCCAAAGGGGGGCGGCCTGAAAAAAGCGCAGGTCTATTAACAAAAATGTTTAAAAAACTAGTAAAAATATCGTATTTTTTAGGGGTCGTTTTAGTTTTTCAAGGGGGAACTTTTTTCCCCCTGGTCCGATTTTGCCCATCTTCGAACTTAACCTTACCAGTAAAATAAGAGAGGTTCTAGCTCTTTTGGTTTGGACTGCATCTTTATTTCTACAGACGGACGGACATCGCTAGAATGTCTTAGATTCTATCATGGATCAATATTATATATACTTTGTGGGGTCCCCGACCGATATTTCGATGTGTTACACACGGAATGACAAAGTGATTATACCCCCATACTGTGGTTGGAGGGTATAAAAAAGTGTTTTGAAAAATTTATAGGGATGATCACCTATTTCAGCTGTTTTTGCTGTAGCATCTCTAGTTAAGCCAAAAAATGCATTAAAAGATTAAAACAAATAACAGATAAAAATAAATTCCGGCTGATTTACCTTTAGCTGGTTTTTCTCTATCCCCTCAATTTAAGCCAAAAATTGCAATTGTAAAATTCATATAAAAATGAATTTTTTGGTCTTTGTAAAGATGATCCCCAATTTCTGCTATTTTTGCTTTAGCTCCACTAGTTAGGCCAAAAAATGGAAATACATTTGTTTAAATAAACATAGATCTGATTTTAAATCATCGACCAAACCATATTTTATTTACATTTGATCAAATCTGACATGTAAAAATATTTTGAAAAGTTTCGGAATATTTTTTGACGGGAGAAGACAACTTTAAAAGCTCCTATCTGCGAAACTAACTTATAGTACGTTCAGATTGGCGTCGAAACCCCGTTTAACGAGGTTTCGTGCTAAACCTCATTTGAAAATACGTATTTCCAATACAAATTGAAACCTTTTAAATATGAGGTTTCAACGAATATACAATTGAAACCTTTAAAATTTCATAGTTCTACTCTTTTTTACAACTGTAAGAAGAGAAGAAAATAAATTAAAGAAAGTGTCAAAAATAAAAAAAATAAAAATATTTACAAATTTAAACAAAAACAACAATTAAACAATATTTTTCGATAAATTATTGTAAAAAAACGTGTATTTATTATTAATGTGCCTGTTTCAACGCGTAAAATTGGAGAATTTTGTTCAACAAATTTATGAAAACTCAATACACTTGAAAAACTTGTGGTGTGAACGGCTAAGTTTTGAAAATAAAAATATGAGGTTTCAACGTGGTTTCGAGGTCAGTATGAATGTGCTATTAGGTAAATTAGCATTCTTAGTATACCATGAAAGCATTATTTGAAATAAAAATCGAGTTCGATTTCGAGGTACGGCAAATAAGGCACCAAAACATGATTTTTTTATTAAATTTCTTTCAGTGTACAGTAAAACTTCTTTTAAAAACCCAAAAATGGTAAAACGTATATAATGTATGTAACACATTCCAATTTTTTTTTTCATTATTTTAGTTTTCCTCTCCGTATTTTGAAATTATATATAAATAAAAAAAATATTTTGGAAAATTTATAGGGATGATCACCAATTTCAGCTGTTTTTGCTGTAGCATTTCTAGTTAGGCCAAAAAATGCGTTAAAAGATAAAAAAAAAACAGGTAACAATAAATTTTGGAAAATATAAATATAAGGGCTGGTTTACCTTAAGCTGGGTTTTCTCTAGCCCCTCAATTTAAGCCAAAAATTGCAATTGCAAAATTCATATAAAAATTAATTTTTTGATCTTTGTGGGGATGATCTTGAATTTCAGCTATTTTTGCCTTAGCTCCACTAGTTAGCCAAAAAATGGAAATACATTTGTTTAGATAAACATAGTTCTGATTTGAAATCATCGACCAAACCATATATTATACACATTTGATCAAATCTGAAAAGTTTCGGAATATTTTTTTGACGGGAGAAGCCAACTTTAAAAGCTCCTATCTGCGAAACTAACTTACAAGGGAAGTATCTTAACCCTTATGAACCGATTTGCCTGAAACTTAAAATATATATAAAAGAGACTATTTTAAGGTTGGGGTGTCTCGGCTTATCGGCCATATCAGTGTTTAAAAATTTCGATGTTTACACATTTTCATGGAAAAAGTATTTAACGAAGCCGAATTTTTACAAGGTTATGTCACCTTTGGATACGCATTGAAAAAAACCTTTCTTTTAATATGTAAACATCATATAGTTTCTTAGAATGAAATCCAAAAAAAGATTTTTTCGCCATTTTTTGACTCATGGCCTAAATTCCCGATATGGCCGATAAGCCGAGACACCCCAACCTTGGCATTGTCTCTTTTATATATATTTTAAGTTTCATGCAAATCGGTTCATAAGGATTGAGATACTTCCCTTGTTAGATAAATTAGCATTCTTAGTACACCATGAAAGCATTATTTGAAATTAAAATCGAGTTAGATTTCGAGGTACGGCAAATAAGGCACCAAAACAAGATTTTTTTATCACATTTCTTTCAGTATACATTAAAACTTCTTTTTAAAACCCAAATATGGTAAAACATAAATAATGTATGTAACACATTCCCATTTTTTTTCAATATTTTGTTTTCCACTCCGTATTTTGAAATATCCTTAAAAATACAAAAAAAATATTTTGGAAAATTTATAGGGATGATCACCAATTTCTAGTTAAGCCAAAAAATGCGTTAAAAGATAAAAAACAGGTAACAATAAATTTTGGAAAATATAAATATAAAGGCTGGTTTACCTTAAGCTGGTTTTTCTCTAGCCTCTCAATTTAAGCCAAAAATTGCAATTGCAAAATTCATATAAAAGTTAATTTTTTTATCTTTGTAGGGATGATCCCCAATTTCAGCTATTTGCTTTATCTCCCCTAGTTAAGACAAAAAATGGAAATAAATTGTTTAGAAAAACATTGTTTGGATTTATAATCATGGAGTAAACCATATATTAATCACATTTGATCAAAATCTGACATGTATAAATCTTATAAAAAGTTTCTGAATATTTTTTGGCGGGATAAGCAAAATTTAAAAGCTACTAACTACGAAAGTAACTTACAAGGGAAGTCTCCCTAGTGTCACCCGCGGATCTTTATGGAATTGGTTTTATTTTGTAGATCAGAAAAAAATAAAGGGACACGTATCTTGTTTTAGCGGCCAAATTAATTTTTAAGGGGTAAAAGGAGGGGGAAGACAAGGCCATTTTTCAGTTTTTTTTCGTTTAATTCCAATATTATGCAAAGAAACCTAGTCATGTTACATACCAAATGAAAGGTCTTTGGAAAACCTATCTACGTATGCTAAGAACGTGTCCAAACAGGCACAACTTTTCATCATATTGAGTAAAATACCAAAATTTTAGGACATTTTTGTTAATAAGTCGAAAAATAATAACTTCTTTGACCCGTTGTTAGCACCACGAGATAGGTATTTTTAATACCTTTAATCTGATACCACACATGCCTATAGTAATTTTGTATAAATAGGCGTAAATCGCAAAAAACTGAAAAAGGGGAATTTCCTCCCATACAAATCGACCACCGCTATAAATGAGTTTGGCCCGCTAAAAAAATACGTGTCTAATTAATTTTCGTTCTTAACATATCCAAATTTCATGAAGATCGGAGGGTGACACCAGGGAGACTTGTTAGATAATTTAGCATTTCTAAGTATCCCTTGAAAGAATTATTTGTAATAAAAATTGTGTTCGATTTCAAGGTATGGAAAATGAGAAACCAAAACATGATTTTTTAATAAATTTCTTTCAGTGTTTATAAAACTTTTCTTTAAAACCCAAATATGATAAAACGTAAATAAAATACATACACATTCCCGATTTTTTTTTTCAATATTTTTGTTTTCCTCTCCGTATTTTGAAATATCCTTAACATTTTTTTAGTTGAGAAAAATATTTCTATTTAATTTTTATCTATTTATTTTTTCTTCTTTAAACACATTAACCGAAGCATAGGAAAAGGGGCAACAAGTGTGATGATTACACAAATCAAAAAAAAAAAGTACTAGAATTTTTGGGCGATTTCGTTAAAAATATTTCAATATTATACAAATAGTTTTAGAATTTTCACTTTTTGAATTTCATAATTTTTGTTACACGTCTTATATTTTTGCTTTTTTTTGTATAATATTCAATTTGACCTTGAAAAGTTATTAATGATACACAAGTACATTAGCAAATAAATACAACACGGAAGCTGGTTCGGTATATTTTTTTTTATAAATATATTGTATTTGTGGCAAATGCCCTAAAATGTTTTATTTTTATTAATTTTTAAATTTCACTAATTGATTTTTTTTTTTAATATTTTAGGAGTTTTTTTGAAAATATTTTTTTAAATACTTTGTTATTATTTTTACACTTTTTTTTTACTTATTTAACTTTTTTTATTGTAATTTTGTCAAAGCGTTCAACAGCATCAACACCTGTATGTGTTGATGGATGCTACAAAGGCTTTGTTCTGGATACTTGGAGTTTAGGCACCAAAAGATAGGCAACGAAAAATTTCCTTTTTTTTTTGTAAGCAAAAGATACAGATATTAAACTTTCTATGATTAAATGCCACCTACACAAAAAGATTGGAAAACAAAATTGATTTCCACAAATAATGAAACTGTTTGAAAAAAAGCTTTGAGTATGAAAAAACAAAACTTCAAGAGAGCTTTAATAAATAAAACAACTCTCTTTAATGAAATTTAATTATTATAATATAATCAATATATTAAATTTGTTTTAAATCTGTATCTTTTGTTATTTCTAACAAAAAAAATTTATAAAAAAATCTTTCGTTTTTCAAAGTTTTACAATAACTTTTCTTTTGTAATAAAAACTTTTTACTTAAAATTTCCTTTTTTTTGTATCTACTCACATTTTTGTGACTCCCTTTAAACTCTTACTCTCTCTTGTTAAGTATTTTCCTCGCTATGCTCCTCTATATTCCAAAATTATTCCCTTCTTTTTTTGGACTCCATGTTAATTGAGTTGTTTGTTGTGTGCTTTTCACTTGCACTTTTATTCCAAACTTTCTATTTCATTTTTATATACCCGGCCACCCAGCCATTGGCAAACATTTTCAGGTTCAAGTGCAGTTGCGCATGTCAAAGTCATTCTTCCATGTATTTTTTTTGTACTTTGACATTAAAATTGCATCCCGGGTATGATAAGATGTGCACCATACACCCATCATCATCATCGTCGTCATTTTCACATAGTTTGTAACCTATATTGCCCAATATCCGCAAGTTGTTTTTTTTTTTTTTTGCATACATTCATTTTATACTTGGCCTAATGATTTGCTGTCGTCACCTTTTTCTATTATATTCTTTTCATTTTATTGTTTTATAATGTTTTAAGATGTTGATTTGTTGGTAAGCTGATTTTTTTCGCTATATCCGTGTATAATACAATATGCATTAGCTGCTTTAGTATTAATTTGCTGACGTTGTTTGTAGATTTTGTCCCCTGTAAAGATATTGAAAGATAATCTCGTTAAAACGGTTGGAAGTATATATTTTTTTAAATTAAATATTGTTGTAACAAATTTTTACAAAAATTAAGTTGGAGTGCTATATTCAGATGGGCCGACTCTAAAATTATTCTAATTCCAAATTCTGATGTTTGTAACTACCGGAAAAATTGTATCTGGACTAACTATAAAGTATACCGATCGGCACAGGATTAAAATCAGAAAAATTCCAAATTATTCAGAGAACATGAGAAACTAAGGGCGACACGAAATAACTCCCACATGAAATAACTCCCACGAAATAACTCCCAATGAAATAAATCCCACCAAAAATTAATTTTGTCCCAATGGAGAAGAAAATGAAATAAGTCCCAAACCAAAATGAAATAACATCCACCTACAAAATGAAATAAGTGCCAATGAAATAACTCCCATTAATAATGAAAGAAGTCCCAATAAAAAAATTTAGAAAATAGATCCTGATGTTACTTTCGGTACAATACAAACAAGTTATAATAACTGCCAAATGCGAAACTTGACGGCTGATTTGTTTTTTTTTCAGAATTTTTCGAAAACATGCAAAAATATATTGAGTGTTCTATTTGACTTGCATCGGTTACATTCAAACATCGCGGCGATGTTTTGCACCATTTTTTGGTACCAATTTTTCGCGTGCGGTCCGTTTTGCGACAAAATTTGTATGTTACCGAACATTTAAAAGATTTAATTACAACCTGTTGTAAAAAGCGCCGCAGGGAAAAATTTGGTACCAAAAATCGCGGCGATTTTTGGTACCAAATTTTTGCCTGCGCCGCATATTGCGACAAATTTGTATGTTACCGAAAATTTAAAGTTTTAATCAGAACTTGTTGTAAAAAGCGTTAAATTTTCACCCGCGGTTCTTTTTTCAACAATCTTGTATGTAATCGAAAAACTTTCCATGTTATCGAAAACACAACATGTTAGATAACTTTCGCGTTCTCCATTTTTTTATAACAATTTTGTATTCTAACGAAAATATTTTCGGATGCAGTGCGCTCTTACCTCAAAAATCCTTGCCAGTTTTGGTATCAAAATTTCCAAAACATACAAATTTGTTCAAAAAGCACTTCGTCCTAAAATTTGGTACCAAAATCACAACGAATTTTAATTTAATAATAATAATATTCTATAAGTCAAAATGTTCCAGATACTTCCACCAACAATGAAACAATAGTGGGAGTTATTTCATCGCTATTGTAGTGGGAGTTCTTTCGTATGAAAGAACTCCCACCTAAAAAATTATGAAATAACTCCCAACAAAAATGATAAAAGTCCCACTAAATTGGGAGTTATTTCATATGAAATAACTCCCAACTTTGTATGGAGTTTTTTTGGGACTTATTTCATTTTTTAGGTGGGAGTTATTTCATGTGGGAGTTATTTCGTGTCGCCGAAACTAAGAACCTCCCAATTGTTTGTTTGTCCTGTTCTCTGAACAATTTAAATTTTTTCAGATTTTTAAATATTCCAGAAATGTTTGAATTTTTCTGAGTTTTCTATTATTCCTGATTTTTATTTTTCTGAAATTTTCTTATTTTTTCTTTATTTTTATACCCTTCACTTACAAGGAAGGTCTTTTACAGGGCACCTACCGATTGTCCTGAAACTTGAATATCAAAATGAGGGGGAAAAATAAGAGTTACCTGTTTTTTTAGCTGCCCAATCTCAAATTTAAAACAAGTAAAAAAGTTAAATTCGGCCTTGCCGAATGTAGTGATACCCTCCACAATTTCAAAAAGATTATTGCAAAAAACTTTATTTAAAAGGAAATTACTTTTGAAAAAAAAAAAAAAAATGTTGAAAAAAAAATTTCCGCGAAAAAAAATTTTGGTAAAAAAAATCCGCGATTTTTTACTTTTTTTTGTCAAAAAATAAAAAACTTGTTTAAATACCATTTGGTGTTCAATTATGTTCACATATGCCAACCAGAAGCCGAATTAAAGCATTTTGTATTTTTAGGTTATGTTGAATGTACTGAAATTTTTGAGGTGTGCTTACATTTTCGTTCATAACTTTTGAACCGCTGAACCGATATCGTTCAAATGCAATACCAAACTTCTCGGGAGAACTTCCAATAAATATGTTAAGTTTCAGTCATCTCTGTGCAATATTTTGTCCGCGACAGCATTTTCCACAGACGGACAGACGGACATCGCTAGAATGTCTTAAAATCGATCGGTCATCATGAATATATATACTTTATGGGGTCCCAGATCGATATTTCGATGAGTTACAAACAGAATGACAAACTTATATATACCCTCTATCACTAAGTGGAGGGTATAAAAAATGGTTGCCACTTTATGAAAAAATAAGGGCTTTCGGGAAATTCCGTATAAAAGCCAAATTTCGCCAAACGAAAAAATACGGGTCAACTTAATTTTGATAGAGATTATTATATAGGATTTTGGCGGTCGTACGTGTATACATCTCCATATAAACTACCCCAACGATTACACATTTTTGACAATAACGAACTTAACAAAGCCGAATTTGGATACGACCGATACACCATTGGATAGGTGTATAAAATGTTCATGTAGTTTCTTTTCAAGAAATGGGAAAAATCCTTAAAAAACAAAAAAAAAAACGGGTTTTCCCTCCCCTTTGACCCGCTAAATGCGAGATTGGGCAGCTATAAAAAGCAGGTAACTCTTATTTTGGTTAAATACTCTTATAAATATTTTCTAATCTTTTATCAGAAACAAGCAAAAACTTGGTAAAATTATGCTATTTTTTTCATAATATATGCAAAAAACTTTAAAAACCTATTTCCTCCCAAGTAATTGGTAAACATTTTTGTGTGTATGTTTACATTATAACACTGACAAGGGAAGTCTCCCTAGTGTCACCCGCGGATCTTTATGGAATTGGTTTTATTTTGTAGAGCAGAAAAAATAAATGAACACGTATTTTTTTTAGCGGCCCAAATTTATATTTAGGTGGTAAAAAGGAGGGGGGAAGGAAGACAAGGTCATTTTTCAGTTTTTTTCGTTTATCTCCTATATTATGCAAAGAAACCTAGTCATGTTACATACCAAATAAAAGGTCTTTGAAAAACCCATCTACGTGTGCTAAGAACTTGTCCAAACATGCACAACTTTTCGTCATATTGAGTAAAATACCAAAATTTTAGGACATTTTTGTTAATAAGCCGAAAAACATTAACTTCTTGGGCCGGTTGTTAGCACCACGAGATAGATATTTTTAATACCTTTAATCTGATACCACACATGCCTATATTAATTTTATTTAAATAGGCGTAAATCGTAAAAAAGTGAAAAAGGTCAATTTCCCCCCATACAAATCGACCCAACCTAAAAATGAGTTTAGGCCGCTAAAAAAAATACGTGTCGAATTAATTTGACACCAGGGAGACTTCCCTTGTAAGTCGTATGATTTTTATGAAAAGCAAGATTTTGTATAGCATAATTTTAGGCTGGTAGTAAATATATGATGGTTTAAATAAAATAACCGAGCTCGAGGTCTGTTGTTGTTGTAAATAATCTTTATTTTACTTCTCTAATATTTTGAAATTCATCGAATTTCATTATCAGGGGACAGTGTTAAAAAATTACACAAACACAAATAAAAATTTTTCTTTTAATTGCAAAAAAGGCAAAAGTCATAAGCTTTTAAAAGTAAAATATATAATTTGCCCTCTGGATAAATATACATATGCATTAAAAACATCTTATTTTTTTACAAATAATTTTAAAAATAATATGGAAAATGTTATCGTGACAATTGGCCTTATGTTTTTCTAAGTATTTGAGATTTTCATGTTGCGTTACCTACGCTTTTTCTACAATTTTTTAATGAATTTCGGAAAATTTTGCTGCTGTTTGTCAAAAAGAAATTTTAACTTGCGTATGCCTCGTGTAAAACAGCCCTGTATAATGAATGCTACACAAAAAAAAATATTGGCTAACAATTTTCAATTAAATCTATTGATCAACAAAATTTAAATGAGTCAATCAATGTTTTGATTAAAATTTTTGTTATTTTCTTTAACTGTCGAATAACAAATTTTCAACATACCAGATTTTTTCCGCTTTAATTTATTTGAATAGATTAATTCAAAAATATACAAAATAATCGAATTTTACTTTCTTTTTATTGTTGGCAACATATTAGGAAGCAAAAAATATGCATTTGTTGATAATTTTGTCATAAGCTTTCAATTTATTTGTTAAATCAATCATTATTTTGATTGACTATAAATCAAAAATTTATCAAATTTTTAATCAAAACCGAAGAATGTTTGATTGAAAAAATTTTCAATCAATCACCTACAATTTGATGATTGGTATAACAATTTTTTAATTGGAGTAATTTCAATCAAAAAATTGATTAAATCCATATTTTTGTTGATTGAAATTCGTTTCAAGTTTTTTCTGTGTGTTCTATCGATTTTTTCTCATAAATTGTTTTTAATAGTCTATAAAGATTAGAAAAAACATTCCTATTGAATGCAAATTTCATGAATATTAAAAAAAAATGCAAGCATTTAAGTGTGAACGTGCTTTTCATTAATTCAAACAATGTTTTCTAATTATACATACATTATTTGCATATTGTTTTACAAAGTGTAGTAAACTATTTAGAGGTCAATAACATTGATACATTTTAAGAATAATTTTACTGGCATAGAACAACAAACTTATTTATTTTCATGAAAATTTAAACCAAATTTTATTTTGGAAGAATTTAATAGAGAAAATTTTAAAATTTTCTGAGATTGCAAAATTTTTTATTATTAATTTGACGGGATTTTTAAAATTTTAGGGTCGTAAAGGTCAAAATTCAGTTTAATTAACATACAAATCCTTACAAACCCGCTGCTTTCGCCTTCGAGAGATAATATTTTGACTGTTATGCAAAGTTTTAAACAGTGGGAACACGCCAAACGTGTACACTAAAAAAAACTTTGTAAAATGACAAGAAAAACTTGTAGCTTTTATTTTTTGTTACCTCCTATTTGACAAGAATTTCTTGTAATTATACAAGCTTTTTACTAATAATTTTGTAATTTTACAAGATTTTTACCAATAACGTTGTAAATTTGCAATTTTTTTGACGCGATAAAACTTACAAGGAGGTCTTGTGACTTTACTAGATTTTTAGCTACCTCCTACTTTACGAGAATTTCTAGTAAAAACTACGAGCTTTTTTTTGTAATTTTTCAAGCTTTTTACTTTTAAAATTGTAAATTTACAATTTTTTTTGGAGAAATAAAACTTACAAGGAATTCTCGTGAATTAACTAAATTTTTTTGTAAAAAACCCTTGAAAATTTGTAAAATTACAAAAAAAAAAAAAAAAATTTAAAATTACCCAAAAAAAATGTAAATTTTAATTGAAAATTTTTTGTTAAAAAACAAGAAAAACTGCCAAATCTTGGTAAAATGGGATATCTAGACTTTTTTTAGTAGTTTGACAAGGTTTTTTTGTGTCTATCTCCCATTTTTAAGGGTCATTTTGGTCCTTTTTTAAATATCCTCATAAAATGCGTACAAACATTTTCTGAATCGAATTTAAAATTTTCAAAACCCTTCGTAGCTTTTGGTATTCTATGGGCATTCTTTAATTTTTTTTGTCCCATTCAAAATACACTCGTTGACCGCAAATTTGTTGCACAGTGTTGTTGCCATCCATCAATAATTTAATTGTTTACACAAGAATTCCTCCACTTTATAAAACAAAAAAATAATAATATAAAAAAAATACGATTAAGCAGAAACTAACTAATAAAAACATGTACAAAAGTATAAAAAAATGAAAGAGTATCAAAACTTAACTTTATCGATACAGGGAATTCGTACAAATGTTATTTTTTTGTTTCGGTTTTTGTTACTCATTACTTTGTATCTATCAAATCACACTCTTTTTTGTGATTTTTTTTTTACCATCACATTTAGATACTTAAAATATCTCTCAGATACCAACTAACATTTGTTGTATTTGTAGACAAATACACTCTTAAAAAAGAGAGATGTTTTTTAAAAAGATTTGGTTATTGTCTAGAAAAGGTATAATGGGTACAAATGTACCTTATTTGGAGTATTTTGCACTTTTAAAGCACCAAACAAATATGTCGGCATCTGAGATTTTGACAAATCAGGCATTTTGGGCGTTACGTGCGACATAGGTTAACAAATGGTGTAAAATTCGGCCTTTCAGAATGTATTAATGCCCTCCACAATGTAAAGAAGTAAAAAAGTAAAATTCGGCCTTGCCGAATGTATTGATACCGTCCACAATGCAAAAAGATTATTGCAAAAAACTGTATTTAAAAAGAAATTGCTTTTGAAAAAAAAAAATTTAAAAAAATTTCCGCGAAAAAAAATTTTGGTAAAAAATAAATTCGCGATTTTGTCTATTTTTGTAAAAAAAATATTTTCGTTCTTGTTCGAACACCATTCGGTGTTCAATTCTGTTCACATATGTCAAGAAGCAGCCGAATTAAAGCTTTTTGTATTTATAGGTTATGTTGAATGTATTAAAACTTTCGAGGTGTCCTTACATTTTCGTTCATAACTTTTGAACCACTGAACCGATATTATTTAAATGCAATACCAAACTTATCGGGGCAACTACAAGTAAATGTGGTAAGTTCTAGTCATCTTCGTGTAATATTTTGGTCGTGATCGCCATTTCCACAGACAGATACTATATATCGTCACCTAAAATGCAAAAGGCCCTAACTAACAAAAAATTCAAAATCACTTTTGATTGGTTCTGGATTATTTTATCAACATACACGTCTCCACAAAAAATTAGGGCTGCATAATAAAAATTAACGATTTTATAGCCAAAATTAAAAAAACATGTGATTTGCGCAATCGCCAATGGACGTAACTAAAAAAAACTTTTTTAATATTTTTTTGATTTATTTTGATTCGTATTTATTAAAAGAACGTCCTCACAAAATTTTACCCAAATTCATTAAAAAATAACGAAGTTATTAACAAATTTAAAATATCATTCAATACGGTTTTTTGCTTCTCCTGTAAAATTAATAAAATGTTAGTTAGGGCCTTTTGCATTTTAGGTAACGATATATACACACAAAAAATTATTGGCTAACAATTTTCAATTAAATCTGTTGATCAACAAAATTCAAATGAGTCAATGTTTTGATTAACATTTTTGTTATTTTCTTTAGCTGTCGAATTACAAATTTTCAATATATCCGATTTTTTTTTTCGCTTTAATTTATTGGAATAGATTAATTCAAAAATATACAAAATAATCGGGTTTTACTTTTTTTGTTGTTAGCAACATAATGGAAAGCAAAAAATATCAATTTTTGATAATTTTGTCATAAGCTTACAATTCATTTGTTAAATCAATCAATATTTTGATTGACTATAAATAAAAAATTGATCAATCTTTTGATCAAAATCGAAAAAATGCTTGATTGAAAAAATGTTCAATAAATTTGATGATTGGTATAACAATTTTTTTAATTGGAGGAATTTCAATCAAAATATTGATTGAATCCGCGTTTTTGTTGATTGAAATTCGTTTCAAATTTTTTCTGTGTACTGTATAGTGTTCCGGAATGATTTTTTAATGAGCTACAAACGGAATGACAAACTTATATATGAGGCATTCCACACCAAATGTCCAGCGAAAAAAAAACATGTAAACCATAAACTTCTCAATAGGTTGTATGGATAGCCCTATATAGAACTTAAAAAATTGCGTTTTTGGTTTTTCAATTTTTCAAAAACTGGGCTTAGGAGACGTGGTCAAATATTGGAAAAATTGTCAAATTTGTGGCGAGTTGCCTTGATTAAATATTTATCACATTAAAACGGAATGCACCACATTGTCAAAAAAATTAACATTCTTATATAGTTTTGTATGGGCTATCGATTAAATTTTTTTTTTTTTTGGAAAATTTCAGAGCCCGTTCTGAAATTTTCCATTTTTAAAAAAGTCAATTTATCAAAAGTCCGGCCACATTTCTTAATTTGTTTTTTTAAGTTTAGATGTTTGTCCATCCACACAAAAAAATTCAGAAACACATTTTTCGTTTTTTTTCGAGAAAATCGCATTTGAATTTTAAATTTCATAACAATTTAGTAATTTGCTTGTATTTTCTTGTTTCAAAAGAGCGTATGAGGAATATTTATGCAATTCATATTACTCATTCGCAACGTTAAATCAAGAAAATACAAACAAAATACAAAATTGTTATGAAATTAAAAGTTCAAATGCGATTTTCTCGAAAAAAACGAAGATCGTGTTTCTGAATTTTTTTGTGTGGATGGACAAACATCTAAACTTTTAAAAAAAATTTTAAAAAAGAAAAAAAGTCTCCGGATTTTTTGAAAAATTTACTTTTTTAAAAATGGAAAATTTCAGAACGGGTTCTGAATATTTTCCAAAAAAAAAAATTTTTAATTGATAGCCCATACAAAACAATATAAGAATGTAAATTTTTGACATTGTGGTGCATTCCGTTTTAATATGATAAATATTTAATCAAGGCAACTTGCCACAAATTTTACCATTTTTCCAATATTTGACTAAGCCCAGTTTTTGAAAACTTTGAGAAAACAAAAACGCAATTTTTTTAGTTACATATAGGGCTATCCAAACAACCTATTCAGAAATTTACGGGACACATGTTTTTCTGTAGCGGGACATTTGGTGTGGAATGCCTCATATAAACATTTTTACTCGGGTTGTTAAAAAAACAACCCGAGTAAAATTGTTGTATGGGGTTTGGCAGGACGCATTGAAAGACTGCTTCGCTCTCGCAAAAAATGTTAGAAAATTTATTAGTTATTTATTAGTTATTTATTTGCACTTATTTAATAAAATTTTATCATAACATAAATATTTATACCCCACACCACTCTGTGGTACAGGGTATAATGAGTTTGTGCTGATGTTTGTAACTACCCGAAATATTGGTCCTAGACATACCTTCAAGTATACCGATCGACTCAGAATTACTTTTTGAGTCGATTTAGCGATGTCCGTCCGTCTGTCCATCTATCGGTTTAAGCACGATATAGGTCGCAATTTTCAATCAATAGACTTGCAATTTGAAACTTAAGCATCTTTTAGGCCAAGGACGAATCCTATTGAAATTGCAGAAAATCGGCCCAGGTTAAGACCTAGTCCCCACACAAACGCCCTCTTTGGATTCGGCTTATATGACTCTAATAACCGTATTATAATAGATATCACTTTTAAATTTGGCAGGTAATCATATTTTGTATACATGAATCACCATTCCAAATTTCAAAGGAATCGGGCTAGTCCTTCTGGTAGTCCCCATACAAACCACCTTCCTGATATTCACACAATTCCCTCAAAATTCATAAAAATGGAAATAGTTGATAAAAATTTTATTTTTAGGTGTTAGACGTGTACTTTAGTAACCTTATCAAATCGGAATATAATTGGACCATTTTTGGTCAATTCCACTAAAATTTGATCTGTGTGTGTTTTCTACACTAAATAAAGATCTAACAAACGACAGACCCAAGCGGTCCATGTTTGGACTTGGAAAAACTGGTGTAGGGTATCATATGGTCGGTCTTGACCGACTATAACTTTCTTACTTGTTTCTTTTATAGCCATGCTCACAAAAGGAGAATGAAAATTTTTAGTGCAAGTGCAGGTTTTTGATATAAAACTGTTTAATTTTTTTTAACAAAAGTACAATTTTTTTTTAAATTGCGTCTCAGAGAATGAAATGATAAAACAAGTAAGAAAATTATAGTCGGTCAAGACCGACCATATAATACCCTACACCAAAGTTTCCCGGAAACTGGGTCCAAGTTCAAACATGGACTGATTAGATCTATGTTTTGTCAAATCTTTAATTTGTTTAACAATCACTCACAAATCAAATTTGAGTGGAATGGGCTTCTTTTTGTTGACAATAAACCGCTTCAACTGACTATCGAGCAAAATTTTCACATGGGACCTAAGTCCAAAAATGGTCCGATGATAATCAGATTTGATAAGGTTATTAAAGTACGCGTTTAACATAAACTAACAGAATTTTAATTAAATATTTTCTATTTTCATGAAATTTGAGAGATTTATGTGAAAATCGGGAAGGTGGTTTGTATGGGGGCTACAAGAAGAACTGGTACGATTTCTTTTAAATTCGGAATGGTGATTTGTGATGAAACATGATTACCTGCCAAATTTCGAAAAGATACCTATTAAAATGCGGCTATTAGAGTCCTTTAAGCCAAAACTAAAGAGGACCTTTGTATGGGGGCTAGGTCTAAATATAGACCGATGTTTTCCAATTTCAATAGGCTTCGTCCTAAGGCCAAAAGAGGCTTAAGTTTCAAATTTCAAGTCAATTGATAAAAAATTGCGACCTGTATCGTGTTTACACCGTTTACATGGACAGACAGACAGACGAACGGACAGACAGACAATAATCGTTTCCGATTGATATTTTTTGCATTGATATTTTTTTATTTTTATACCCTCCACTTATTGTAAGTGATATAGGGTATAAATCATTCCGTTTGTAACTCGTCGAAATATCGGTCTGGGACCCCATAAAGTATATGGGGCATTCCAGGCCAAATCACTCACTTTTAGACCCGACCCCTTTCGATTTATTTTCTTTTTGGATATGTTTTAGTAATTAATAAATGCAACTTGGACACCAATTTTTAGCCTTTTATTCCAAGATGGTGGTGAGTAATCAATTTTTCAAAATGGCGATTTTTTCAAAAAAATGGAAAAATTAAAATTTTCAATTAATTTTGACCAGTTAAAAATATAGATATCTTAAAAAAACTTGGACAACGTTTTGTTGGTATTTAAATGTAGTTTTAGAAAAAAATATTAAAAAAATTATTCGAAGTAATTATCACTTATTTTTTAACGTTTAAAAATTAAAATCGACTTTTTGAAAAAGTCCGAAACCTTCGATTTTTTTTTACAAACGTCTAAAAGTTCTACTCTTAATTACGCAACTTTTAAGCCATAACTCGAGATGTGATCGCAATTTGTTCTATTTTCTTTCAAATTTTGAAAATTGCACCTTTTATTTTTTGACTCCGATTTATTTTATATTTTGCTCCAAAAAAATTAAATTGGTAGATACTGACCCTAACTTACCCTAGATATATTCATTTCGAGGCAAAAATACGCCTCACAAAAATTAAGAACGATCGGACATGGATAAGGTGTTCCGCATGGGCCTTGAAGTTTAGAAAACGGATTACAAGGAAAAATATGAGTTTTTTTCTGTTTTCTCAATTTTTTTGGTATTTTAAGTTAAGTTTTAATTCAAGTGGTTACGGAATTACAATACGGAGTAAAATGCCTCTCTAATAAGGTACCAAAGACTGAAATCGGTTGAAAATCAGCCAAGTTATTACAACTTCCCCAGGCATCTAACGTATGGCAGAACACTTGATTAAGCAATATAATACGATTTTGGAAATTCATTGAAATTTTCTACTGTAATAACATTTTTTTATTCTTCAAGTTCAAATGTAATTAGATGACAAGTATTTTTCATATTGTGTTTTGCTAACAATTTTTAAATTAGTGCTAAAAATGCCTGCATTTTCAACACCCTTTTGAAATCTCTATTTTTAAAAAAAAATTCTTTTTTTTGTTTTAAAATTTGGAAAAACCAAAAAAATATTACACTGAAACATGAATAATAAAAAATTGTTATTACAGTAGAAAATTTCAATAAATTTAAAAAAAGGGACTCGTATTTTTTAATCAAGTGGTATGGCACACGCTAGATGCCTGGGGAAGTTGTAATAACTTGGCTGATTTTCAACCGATTTTAGTTTTTAGTACCTTATTAGAAAGGAATTTTAGTCCACATCATAATTCTGTAATCACTTGAATTAAAACTTAACCTAAAATACCAAAAAAATTGCGAAAACAGAAAAAAATTCATATTTTTCCTTGTAATCCGTTTTTTAAACTTCAAGGACCATGCCAAACGCCTTACCCATGTCCGATCGTCCTAAATTTTTGTGAGACGTATATTTACCTCCAAATGAATATATTTAGGGTAAGTTAGGGTCGGTATCTACCAATTTTTTTTTTTTTTTGGAGCTCCATATAAAATAAATCAGAGCCAAAACATAAAAGGTGCAATTTTAAAAATTAAAAAAAAAAATAGAAAGAATTGTGATCACATCTCGAGTTATGGCTTAAAAGTTGCGTAATTTAGAGTAGAATTCTTATAGTTTTTTACAAAAAAATCGAAGGTTTCGGACTTTTTCAAAAAGTCGATTTTAATTTTCAAACGTCAAAAAATAAGTGATAATTACTTCGAATAATTTTTTCATATTTTTTTTCTAAAACTACATTTACATACCAACAAAACGTTGTCCAACTTTTTTTAAAATATCTATATTTTTTAATGGTCAAAATTAATTAAAAATTTAAATTTTTTAATTTTTTGGAGAAAATCACCATTTTGTAAAATTGATTACTCAACACCATCTTGGAATAAAAGGCTGAAAATTGGTGTCCAACTTGCATTAATTAAGGACTAAAACATATCCAAAAATAAAATAAATCGAAAGGGGTCGGGTCTAAAAGTGAGTGATTTGGCTTGGAATGCCCCATATATATTATTGATCAGTGATCGATTTTAAAACATAGCGATGTCCGTCTGTCTGTCTGTGGAAATGGCGATCACGACCAAAACATTACACGAATATGACTGAAACGTAACATAATACCGAATGGTATTTAAGCAAGTACGCACATATTTTTTTCTTTTTCACTAAAAATTTTTTTCGCTCAAATTTTTTAAAAATTTTTTTTTTGTCAGAAGTAATTACTTTTTTGAATAAAGTTTTTTGCAATAATCAGTTTTGCATTCTGGAGGGTATCAATACATTCGGCAAGGCCGAATTTAACTTTTTTACTTTTTTACTTGTTTTTTTTTTTAATTTTTTCAAAAACAATATAAAAGACTAGAGGACACCGAGTGTATGATTAATAAATTAAGTTAATTTGCAATAAGTATACGCCTACATGGATTTTTTGAGAGTAATAGGAGTTACATTCATAGCCAGCTATTTCTAACAAAATATTGTGAGTGACACAATTCAAGATTGTGAAAAAAATTACATAAACATTATCTTACGCTCGAAAAAATATATTAGTAATTTTGTATTTTTTTTTTTGCCTTTGTCCCGAAAAACTTGCAAAATATCATAGGAGTTTTTTGTTTATCCGCTGAGAAAATTTTTCATAATGTCCACAAAATTAAACAAATCCTCAAAGAAGAGATATTGTTGTGGTAACCATAACTCATAGATGGGAATTTTTCATCACCATTGAAATTTAATTACCATTGGTTGATAAAAAATTTTCATTACCATTTAATGGTAATTACTTTTTTTTAATTGAAAAAAATAATTACTAATGGTAATGAAATGCACCAATTGTTGAAAAACACCAATTATAATTCGTTTCAAAACCATTTGCATATTTTTGTTTTTTTGAAAAGTTGAAAATTTAAACATCAAAGTATGTTTTTCAAAAAAAATATGAAAATATTAAAGAAATGCGTGATTAAAATTTTTCTTTGTGAGAGTGTGTGATCGTCAAAAAAACTAACTCACGATCCCATCTCTATTTTAAATTCTTATTGAGATTAATATTACTCATACGCATACATAATATATCCCTTTATAAATATTAATATTTATGCAATTAATAATACTCATTCGCAACGTTAAATCAAGAAAATACAAGCAAATTACAAAATTATTATGAAATTTAAAGTTCAAATGCGATTTTCTCGAAAAAAAAACGAATAACGTGTTTCTGAATTTTTTTGTGTGGATGGACAAACATCTAAACTTAAAAAAAAAAAATTAAAAAAGAAAAAAAGTGGCATGTTTTTTAATAAATTGACATTTTTAAAAAAAAAAATTAATCGATAGCCCATACACACAAAGAAAAAGCTTCATTAATATAATGAAACTCATCATAAAAGTTCGTCCAATGAAACTGTTTCATTATATTTATGAAATATTTCATAAATATTCATAGTATTTATGAATCATTTCATTATATTTATGAAAATTTTCATGATATTTATGAAAACTTCATTAAAAAGTTTCATTGGACGAACTTTTATGACAAATTGTTTTACAGTTCTTTGAGTGTACAAAACTATATTTGTAAATTTTTTAGATTGTGGAGCATTCCGTTTTAATGTGATAAATATTTAATCAAGGCAACTCGCCACAAATTTGACCATTTTTTCAATATTTGACCACACCTCCTAAGCCCAGTTTTTGAATAATTGAAAAACCAAAAACGCAATTTTCTAAGTTCCATATAGGGCTATCCATACAACCTATTCACAAGTTTACGGTACACGTGCTTTTTTTCGCTGGACATTTGGTGTGGAATGCCTCATATATATATATTTTTTTCAATATTGGGTTAAATCACCCACTGTGCTGGGATACGAATAAGTACCTTTTTTTTAAAAGCTAGTTAGCACAGCTTTGAGAACATTTTTTTATCATCCCTGTAAAAATTGTATACACAAATTGTTTTGTCACGTACTTACTTACGAGTACTCTTTGAGCATTTACTTGTCTGTGCTCTTTTATAAAAAAAATAATTTATAAATGTGTAGGTATTGGTGTATTTGTAAGTTTTCAAATGTGCTCACTTAAGTGAGTAATTACTCTTTACAAGTTTAAGTTTTTGTTGTTGTTTTCATATACGTATAGTATCTTTACTGGAACAACAGCAGTTGGCAATAAAAAATTAAAAAAAAAAAATTATAGCGAGTTTGTATCTACAACTAGTATCTTAACCTTGAACTTGAAATACATTCTGTTGTTGTTTGTTGTAGTGTTGGGTTGTGTTTGGCTAAATGTGCTCGCTGAGAATAAACAGACACACGCAAACAAACACACCTCTGCCTGCCACCTCATGTTAGTTGTGCATCATTATTTTTTTTTACTTTTTCCCTTTTAATTTTTATTTTCTGTTTTTTGTTGCTTTTTAATTTCTTCTTTTCAAATCAGTTTAACACAAAAAGGGGGTTTTGCGAATGGATGGCTAAAGATATAAAAGTATAGTTTACTGTGATTTTTATTCGCTTTACACACAGATTTTTTTCCTGTGTTTAAAATGTTTGACAAGTGCAAAAGATTTAGGGCTTTATTCATAAATTTATAAAGATCAATTGAAATTGGGAACAGATTACTTAAAATTTAAAGAAGATCCTTTAACATTTTAAATTGAATGAAATCTGTATACCCTTACGAGTTTCTGACAATGTTTGTAACTACCCGAGATTTTGTTCCTAGACCCACTTTAAAGTGTACCGATTTACACAGAATCACTTTTCGATAGATTGCCCCTTTTAAAGTTGCCATAAATTACTGTAAAACCACATTTAATAGGTACCCTTGGGAAATTCGACTGGTAAAAGTTTTTTATTCCAAACTATAATTATACCCTTCATTCAGGGCGTCAATCCAGGGTGGGATAACGGAATATATCCCCCCAAAAGCGAATTTAAAAAAAGAAAATAAGTAAAAAATTTAGTTCGACGTGACCGACTCTGTCTGTTCAATATCCATTTTAAATTACTACCCAGCAAAACTTTGGTAATGGGTGGTGATGTAACACATTGCCAGGTAATGCATATTCCTTATTTGTAGCATTATTTCTTATTTGTAGCATTATTCCTTATTTGTAGCAATATTACTAAACATTTGTTCAACAACAAAATTTGAAATAATGCATTATTTGTAATTGAATACATAATGCATTATAATAATATAAAAAATAAATATTTTATATAAAAATGCATTATTTTAAACTAGAGATGGGCTTACGACAGGAATTTTTAAATCACTCGCGAGCATATTTTTTCTACTAACTTGCATTCACGTGAGTAAATTTATTACATCGTTATTTGTTCACCACTCGTAATATTATGCATTACTTTGAATCTCATCCCATGTTAAAATTATCAATGCAGCATGGTATAAAATAAGCAATCCTATACCTTATTTTATACCATATTACACAGATATGAATGTAGCTTAACATATTTCGTTTGTTGTTGATTCAAGAAGTTTGGTATTATATTTAAGAGATATCGGTTTTGGTGCATTCGACATAACCTAAAAATAAAAAAATGCTTTGCTTTAATGCGGCTGCTGGTTGATATATGTGCACTAAACTGTATACTAGGAGGTGCCGTTTCTACACTTTTTTCTCTAATTGGAAAGGCAAGATGAACAACATGAATATCACAAACTTAAAAGTCTGGACATCCTTACATACGTTAGGTTATCTAGTAAGTGGCTGCTGACGTTTGACGTCAGCTCATATATGAGGCATTCCACACCAAATGTCCAGCGAAAAAAACATGTGTACCATAAACTTCTGAATAGGTTGTATGGATAGCCCTATATGGAACTTAGAAAATTGCGTTTTTGGTTTTTCAATTTTTCAAAAACTGGGCTTAGGAGGCGTGGTCAAATATTGGAAAAATGGTCAAATTTGTGGCGAGTTGCTTTGATTAAATATTTATCACATTAAAACGGAATGCATCACAATCTCAAAAATTTACATTCCCGAGTAAAAATAATCATATATAACAATATACAACTTGATGCAAACATAATAAATCATATATGAATATTAGAGTGTCCCTTATTTTGGAAATGTTGGAAATCTTGAGACGGTACCCGCTCATTTTTTTCCTTTTGACTTAAAAATAACTCAGGAAAAATTTTACGCCCCTAGGACCACGCCTTCCCTACGCGACGGGGCCTTAAAGAGCGGGGCCTAAAAAATCATTTTTCCATACAAACCAAAAAATTTTTTTTTTTATTTTTAATTTTTTTGTTATTAATTATTATATTACTTGGTTTGCTTATTCACGACAAAAAATTTGATTTTGGAGGGATAAGTCTTTCAGCGCTAAAAAATTTTTCGCAAAAAAAAAATTTGGGCGGCCGGGGTCCTACAGTAAAAAATTTTTAAAAAATATTTTTTTTTAGTTTTGACCAGCAACGGTTTTAGTTGCTATGTTGCTTTAAATGATATATATTCCAAAAAAAAAATTATTCATATCTGTGACATCTTTATCTTTTTCGAAAAAAAAAATTTTGAGCCGTAGGAATCCTACGGTAAAAAATTTTTAAAAAATATTTTTTTTTAGTTTTGAAAAGCAATGGTTTTAGTTTTTATGTTGTTTTTAATGATATATATTCCAAAAAAAATATTATTCATATTTGTGACATTTTTATCGTGTATCGAAAAAAATCATCAATGCATTTTTTACCCTTTTTTAGAACACGATTAAGATGTCACAGATACAAAAAATATTTTTTTATGAATATATATCATTTAAAGCAACATAGCAGCTAAAACCGTTGCTGGTCAAAACTAAAAAAAAATATTTTTTAAAAATTTTTTACTGTAGGACCCCGGCGGCTCAAAATTTTTTTTTGCGAAAAATTTTTTAGCGCTGAAAGACTTATCCCACCAAAATCAAATTTTTTGTTGTGAATAAGCAAACCAAGTAATATAATAAATAATAACAAAAAAATTAAAAATCAAAAAAAAAATTTTTTGGTTTGTATGGAAAAATGATTTTTTAGGACCCGCTCTTTAAGGGCCCGTCGCGTAGGGAAGGCGTGGTCCTAGGGGCGTAAAATTTTTCCTGAGTTATTTTTAAGTCAAAAGGAAAAAAATGAGCGGGTACCGTCTCAAGATTTCCAACATTTCCAAAATAAGGGACACTCTAATGAATATACATCGCGTGAGATATTTTCTAAATTTCTTAAATGCAGTCATATGTTGTTATATATAATTTAATCATGATTCGGATTAAAAGGTGTACGGTTGATACAATTATATAAAATTATATGAGGGTCAATACAAAATTTGATTTTCTGTAAAATTTAACATAAAATTATATATAGCTTATTCTGTTCCATATAAAACTATATATGTTTCCAATTAACCAACAATTTTCTACGTTTTTTAGGCAAAGTATAAGAAACTTTTTAAAATGTTTCTAAACATTTCTTGGTAGGGTTATGTATATCACCTATCTGGTTCGAAGCGTACCCAAACATATGTTTGGTGAATGTATCGTTGACCTGTGGTGTATCTCAACCAAAACCAAAAAACACCAGGATTTTATATGTTTTTATGCAATTAGATCTAATTAGATCAACCAATATATGGCAATGTCTGGTCAAAACTCGGATGAAATCAAATCATATTTTATACAAGTTGATCTTTTTTAATGCAAAAACAATATATATATTGTGTTACATATCATTATATATTGCATCATATAAAAATGTTTACCCGGGTTGTTATATAGTTTTGTATGGGCTATCGATCAAATTTTTTTTTTTTGAAAATTTTCAGAACGCGTTCTGAAATTTTTCATTTTTTAAAAAAGTCAATTTATCAAAAATCCGGCCACTTTTTTATTTTTTTTAAGTTTAGATGTTTGTCCATCCACACAAAAAAATTCAGAAACACGTTCGTCGTTTTTTTTTTCGAGAAAATCGCATTTGAGTTATAAATTTCATAACAATTTTGTAATTTGCTTGTATTTTCTTGTTTCAACAGATCGTATGAGTAATATTTATGCAATTGATAATACTCATTCGCAACGTTAAAACAAGAAAATACAAGCAAATAACAAAATTGCTATGAAATTTAAAATTCAAGTGCGATTTTCTCGAAAAAAACGACGAACGTGTTTCTGAATTTTTTTGTGTGGATGGACTAACATCTAAACTTAAAAAAAAAATTAAAAAAAAGTGGCCGGATTTTTGATAAATTGACTTTTTTTAATAAATGGAAAATTTCAGAACTGGTTCTGAAAATTAAAAAAAAAAAAATAAAAATTATCGATAGCCCATACAAAACTATATAAGAATGTAAATTTTTGAGATTTTGGTGCATTCCGTTTTAATGTGATAAATATTTAATCAAGGCAACTCGTCACAAATTTGACAATTTTTCCAATATTTGACCACGCCTCCTAAGCCCAGTTTTTGAAAATTTTAAAAACCAAAAACGCAATTTTCTTAGCTTCATATAGGGCTATCCAAACAACCTATTTACAAATTTACGTTACACATGTTTTTCTGTAGCGGGACATTTGGTGTGGAATGCCTCATATATGTAAGTATTCTGAGGTCCCTAGTTATACCATGGGACGGTAATGAGGTTTCCCTACTAGCTCCTGCCGTTACACCAATTTAAGCTCCTTATGAAACTTCAAAGATATTGAATTTTGACATCCGACAAATCAGAAAGATCGTGCAGCTCCTAGTGGCAAATAGTTTCCAACTCCTCCTCATCCATACAACTCCTGCAGAAGTACTTTGACGGCACCGCTCTGCGTGCTTTCCTATAAGACAGTTCCCGGTTATCACAGCAACCATTGCCAAAATCTCTCCTCTTCGCAACGATATCAGCTCACTTGCGCACTTCTGATCAGCGTTGCTCCTTTATTTCCGTGTGCTATTAAGTCGAATTGCCGACGTATGTATGTATCAGGTAAAGCAGGATTTCTACGAAAAGCACCAGTGATGCATATCGACGCCATTCTCTGCACCTTCGTGATAACGATAGAGTTCCCCATTGTCTCCAAAGCAGGCCACCAGACAATTATTCCGTACAGCAGAATTGGGCGCACCACTGCTGTATAAATCCAGTGAACGACTATAGGGCTAAGGCGCATCGTTTTCCAATGCCCCTATTTTTCTCACCCATTCCTCAATATTAGGTCTGAAATTTAACTTTCTATCTAGAAATAGTTCAAGATACTTGGCTCCATCTGTGAAGGCGATTTCAGTGCTGTCCAGAGAAATAGATCAAATGCAGGAATCTTATTTTTCCTAGTAAACAAGATAATCTCTGTTTTACTTGGATTAACTTCCAACTTTTTTCTCATTTAGACAGATCTTTCAGATATCCCTGAATAATGTCTCTTAATGTTAGCAGGTGCCTTCGTCAGCATATGTGACAACATGACAACCACGTGCTTCTAGAGAGAGCTACATTAAATTCAGTGCCAGGTTCCAAAGAAATCGAGATACGACAGACGCTCCCATTTCAGACATCTGTGGGCAAGTCAATTTTCTATCATTGAAACGATCCCACGCTTCACTTCTAGAGCAGACAATACCTTTCTGTATCAAGAAAGGCCACTATAATGTAATTTTTTAAAGAAAGCGATCTCTCGGTGCCAACGCAATCATGAAAATGTGTTTTCGTTGATCTAACCGTGCAGTATTCATTTTTCCTAGTCAAAATGTTTATGTCAAAGCAATGTCCTGCACGTGGATAAGAAAATGTTCTTTTTTGGCCTTTCCCTCTTGTGGGCGTGTATATAAAAAAAAGTCGGCGTCCAGCGCCGACCACCCGAAATTGCACATGCCAATTTATGTTCTGTTTTTACATTATGGTCGGTATAAAAGATTCGGCACAGTCAATTTAACACTTTGACTTGGTTTCTCGTTTATAAGCTTTCTTTTTTCGGAACTAACGGACAATGGGCCATGTCACCCTTGAGTGTGCTCGATGTTAGCATGCTAGTCGTTCCATTGGTTACTGGCAATAAAATGTGAATAAAGATTTAAAATATGAGATTGAGCTGATAATGTTAAACACGTGTTAAACAACTTTTTTCCCTCTATACGAAAATTTAAGTCTTCTAGCTAAGGGTCCTCATATTCCACTGGATCAATCCATAAATTTCCGTATAAGTTGAATGAAATATCAGCTTTTACTGTATTTTTTGCATGTTTTAAAGGCCATTGTCAAAAGCCACTTATAACAAAAGAAAATAGTTTAAATTGTCATTTTAATTATTAAATCTTAATTGATGATCTTCAACCATATGGATTGATTGCATCAACAAAAGTAATTGATGATTTATAATTATTCCTCCCTGCTAATTGGCTTGTTATATAATTTTAACGTAAAACGTAAAACAACAGTGTTTTAAATACTACATACGTAGTTGTTTAATTCTCATATACTTCGTAAACATTTATGGTCACCCCCCTTAAAATAATATAAATAGTAGGTGACGATAAGTCTTCGAAAAGCTATAACATGCATGTTAGAGTGTACCGTAATTTTGAAATTTAGGATTTTTTTAATGTTATTTCTCTAAAACTAGGCGTGTTGGATAAATCGTTACGGCGGAAAATAAAAAGTTTGGTCGTTTTTAGGACGCAACTAGCGCGTAAAGTGCTAGTGCGTTTTGAAATTTTTAAAGAAAATTTTTTTAAAATATTATATTTGCCATTTTGTATGTAAACGCGAACAGTCGTTGTGTGTTTGATAATTGTAACTCGTTTTTATTATTCCTGAAGATGCTATCCAAAGGTTGAAGAAATATTGAAAAGAAATATAATGTAAGAGACAAAAAAGTTGAAAGAAAGTATGACATGAGCTTGAAATTGCTAGAAAAGAATTGTAGTGTTGGAAACTGTCAGAATTTAGTCTGTAGAAACTATAAATATTCACATTTATTAAAAACAATTTCCATTAACAAGACAAACCGACATTTAAAATCCTACTGATGATAACACTACGTGGAGTGTTTGAAACCGGTGTGGGAATACCATAAATGTGTATAATTTTTAGAAATTCAATTTTTCTTCTGCATTTTTTCAACTTGAACCCTTAGAGAAAAATAATTAAGATTACATTTTTATTAAAAAACCACTGTAGCCTCGAGCTTCTTAATTAATATAGGATGGAAATATATATTTTTTCCACATCAGTTCTTAAATACGCACTGTTTTAGGGATGTGTATTAAGACAGTAGTTTTTTTTAACATATGGTAGTTGACCGGAGCAGTGTTAAGTTTTAGTAGGCTACGAGGGAAGTTCAAAAAGTCACGGAGTTTTCGAACCTCCCTCGTTTATTATTTTTTTGTTATTTTCGCGATACTCTAACACACGTATTTATTTTGAATGAAAAAAAAAATCGATAAAGCAATTATTATTTATTTATACTACACATATGCATTTGTTTTGTTTATACACAAATATGATAACAAAATAAAATATACTTTAACAATATAAACAATGATTTATTATTGATGAATTACTATTTCATTATATTTTTTTTATTCATATATAATATAAATAATATATTTATACTTAATGATTTTTTTTTCTTTTGTGACAAATACAAATTGTAAAATTAAATATTTTTAAATAAGTTCTCACAAAAGAATGTTGAATGAAGGAAATATGTATATAAAAACAAAATTTAATTTGAGAAAAAACTACAAATTATAAGAAAAATAAATTCTAACAAGTAGAAAAGTTAAATTCGACTTGGCCGAATCTATGAATACCCTCCACAATGCCCTTTTTAAGTGATAGTAAATTTTCTAACGTGAAAAAAATAACATTTTTGGTTAGAAATATTTTATTTTCTGTAAAAAAACTTTTTTTTATTAATTTTTGAAAAAAAAAAAAAAAAATTACTAATTTTTTTTTTGAGTGTAAAATTTTTTTTGAGTGTATTTTTTTTTTTGTTTTAGTGTAAAAAAACTTTTTTTGTTAATTTTTGAAAAATAAAAAAAATAATTTACCAATTTTTTTTTTTTTGAGTGGAAAATTTTTTTTTAAGTGTAAACTTTTTTTTGGTTAGAAATATTTTATTTTCTGTAAAAAAACTTTTTTTTATTAATTTTTGAAAAAAAAAAAAAAAATACTAATTTTTTTTTTTGAGTGTAAAATTTTTTTTGAGTGTATTTTTTTTTTTGTTTTAGTGTAAAAATGTTAATTTTTGAAAAAAAAAAAATAATTTACCAATTTTTTTTTTGAGTGTAAAATTTTTTTTGAGTGTAAGCTTTTTTTTTAAGTGTATTTTTTTTTTTGGTTTAGTGTAAAAATATTTTTGTGTGACAAAAATACCTTTTAAAAACCCGTTAAACATGTTTTAATGTTTTTAAAATATGTTTAACGGGTTTTCAACACGTGAATTTAAGGTGAACTAATCTGAAATTTACGGTTTTGCTAATAACTTTTGAACCGCCGGACCGATTTGGCTGAAATTTAAAACGAACCGGACGAGTGGAACGGTAAATATATATGCCACACTTCAGCACCCTCAGAATTGCCGTTCGAAAGTTACAGTGTGTTTTATCTCGTAAATTCCAGAAAATCCCTTGCCGAAATTCACTCACTTGCTTATAACTTTTGAACCACTGGACCGATTTCGCTGGATTGCAATACCAACCTGACCAGGTAAATGTCCAACATATATGCCAAACTTCAGGAGCCTCCGTAAAGTCTTTCAAAAGTTAGCGTGTTTTCAACAGACAGACAGACAGACAGACAGACAGACAGACGGACAGACGGACGGACGGACGGACGGACGGACGGACGGACGGACGGACGGACATCGCTAGATCGTCTTAAAATCGATCGAGGATCATGAATATATATACTTTATGGGGTCCTAGACCAATATTTCGATGTGTTACAAACGGAATGACAAACTTATATATACCCTCTATCACTAGAGTGGAGGGTATAAAAATGATTTAATAAAAATCTACTTGTCATATTTTAATGCAATAAAGTATTATATTAATTGTACATGGCAGTGTTGTCAGCTGTCCGGAGAAACTAAACAGTTGGTGAATTTTATCAGATGAACGTTCGTTATTTTTGATTATTATAATAGAATTTGTCATTAAAATTGTTTCATCCAAAAAATACTTGACCTACCTTACCCCAACTTCGTTCATACCTAGGGTGACCATTTTTTTCTAAACTTAAATCAGTACGCCCGAGTTATAATAATTTTTTTCCTGTCAATTTTATTTAAGTTAACAATTGCAGTTGTTTGGTGTCAATTGGTAATGCAGTATAAACAACTGATGGAAAACAACTGCTTGAAAACAACTGACATAAAGTGTAAGATTTTTCCGTTTACGTGACTATTATACCTGTGCTGTTTTTTTAGTATTTTTGAAGTCGTTTTCAGATTCCCAATAAGTTAGAAGATCTTTTCAATTTACAAAACCTCCCAGATAATCACCACATATTATTATTATTAATAACCGTTATTTTGTCGCAGTTTTGAGATATTTTTCTTCTTAAAACCGATTATGGGCACATATTTCCTAAAAAATAACCCTTATAATCTAAGACCTTTTCCAAAAGAAAACCCTCAGATCTCGTGTATTATTTTTAAGGATAAAACCTCTTAAATTCTGATGACTTTACCGCATTGAAAAATCTTAGTTACATTTGGAAATAGAAATAAAGATGGAAATAAAAATTATAAACTCCACTTATCTTATGTAAGTACAATTTTTTCCCCTTTTTACCCTCACACAAAAAATTATTGGCTAAAAATATTCAATTAAATCTATTGATCAACAAAATTTAAATTAGTCAATTAATGTTTTGATTAAAATTTTTGTTATTTTCTTTAACTGTCGAATTACAAATTTTCAACATACCAGATTTTTTTCGCTTTAATTTATTTGAATAGATTTATTCAAAAATATACAAATTAATCGGGTTTTACTTATTTTATGGTTGGCACTAGAGTTTGCAAAACGATTAAAATCGTAATCGCACCAATTAATCGTAATCGACAATAAATATCGCACGATTACGATTAATCATTTCCTTTGATAAAACCTGTTTTTATGAGGGCTCCGACCAGTGTTACCATATATTTTTTTGAAAAATCTTATTTTTTCTGAAAAAAAATCTTTTTTTTGTAAAAAAAAACTTTTTTTTGAAAAAAGTATTAAAATCATTACAAAAACTCACAAAGTGTATTTTAAATTCAATTTTAACATAAAAAACAAGTTACAGCATAGCGTAGAATGAAAAAATAATACTAAATTTATAAAAAAAAATATATTTCTGAGGTAATTTGAGCTTATTTAGAAATTAAATTTTTGTTTTTACCTTTCCAAAAATCTTTTTTTCAGAAAAAAAATCTTTTTAGCACCTCAAAAAACTTGCAAAAAAAGATAAATCTTGATATATGGCAACACTGGCTCCGACACAATGTCGGAGTACTCTGTACTACAGAGTACCATCTCTAAAAATAGAGACGACAACATAAAAAAAAATGGTTAAGTGCGAAAGAGAAAGGAACAAAATCCACTCTCTGGCATAGAGTACTCTGTCGTTGTGAATTCAGCTTAAAGATTTTTTAATAGAAAGTTCCTTAAATTCTCTATAAAACTTTGTTATGTCTGTCTGTCCGTCCATCTGTCTGTTGAAAGCACGATATACCCTAAACAAAAGGAGATGGAGGGCTGACCCTTGTCAGTAATATGTGGTAGAGTACTGAGCAGGTTTTTTTGTAAACAAGCAAAATCGGTCCTGGGAAAAATTTCCCCCTTGTAGAACCGACATCTCTTATTTTTTGACTTTCTGTCAAACATAAAAAAAATTGATGCCAGAGGCAGCTCATGAGGTAAAAATTATGAAAGTAGTATAAGAAAAAGCATTCGTTTTTTTCACCGTTCCTTTTGGTGGGAGAAGTCACCAAAAAATTTTAAGAAAGAAGATTTTCCTCTGATTTCCGAAGTTAAAACAGTTAAAGCTGACGTTTTTGTTAACCCTAAAATCAAAAAATTATAATAAAGTTTTTGCAGGAAAGTTAAGTTTTTTAATGTTTTTTCGGTAAAAATAAATGAAAAATAATGTTTTCTACCCAGACTCAAAAATCGTGTTACATAGTATAATTTAATAATGTTTTATGATGCATTGATTTTTATGTCAAAGGCTCTATTCATAAAAATTAGTTACAACTCAATCATTAGTCAATTTTTTCCATATGATTGTTTTAGAACAATCATAAAAAATTCAAATAAAATAAAGCGATGTCATGCAAAAATTGCTCAATGTAACCATGTTTGACCATACTTACTCGCCCTTTTCTCTGAAAAAAAAAAACTTTTGTTCCACGATTTGTTTGTTCAATGAGCCTAGAAACAAGTTCGACTTTAATCCAAGAAAATTAGTTTGTTCGTGGTACGTTTGAAATAAAAATCTCCATAAATATGTATGAAGTTATAATAAAAAATAATTTTATTTCTTCAAAATATTAATTTTTGTATTTTCGTACGATCTAAAATGTAAATTTTAAAAGAATTTTTCAATAAAATTTAATTTATTTATTAATCGCGATTATGAAATATCTCGATTATTTGCAAACTCTAGTTGGCACCATATTGAAAAGCAAAAAGATAAAATTTTTGATAATTGTGATTCGTTAAATCAATCATTATTTTGATTGACTATAAATAAAAAATTAATCAAATTTTTGATCACAATTGAAAAAATGTTTGATTGAAAAAATGTACAATCAATAACCTACAATTTGATGGTTGGTATAACAATTTTCTTAATTGGAGGACATCAAAGCATTGATTGAATCCGCGTTTTTGTTGATTGATATTCGTTTCAAATTCTTTCTGTGCTCTTACAATCAGAAATTCCTTAAGGTATTTTTTAGAATGTGTTGTTTCGAGGAACACTTTAAACCTCATAGTATCAAAACTTTACAAAAGTTTTTCAGAATATTTTTTTTCGCTGTACTACATTTTATTCCATTTCAAGTTTCTAGAACTATTATTTAGGAGATAAAAACAAAGTATAATTTTTTACCTTTCTTTTACCAACAAACCAGTATGGGGGTATACTCACTTTGTCATTCCGTTTGTAACGCATAAAAATATCAAACCCCATAAAGTACATTGATCCTTGTTCGATTCAAGGTCATTTTATGAATGTCCGTCCTTCCGTCTGTATAAAACACTATTCAGCCCAAAATAAAAGACCTAGACTGCTGAAAAAATTACTAGACTCCGAATATGTCTCATGGTCATAGGCCGGTTAAGTTCTGAAATGGGCAAATTGGGATCAGGGGCAAAAAAGGTTCCCCCAAAAGAACTAAACAAAACTCTATACACACAAAAAAATTTTTTAAAAAATTGTGTACGTTTTGGTGATAATACAACCCCAAATACAACCGCATAAAGTGATTTTTTTAGAGCAAAAACTTTGCTAAGTTATCCAAAACCGCTTTATAGGTTGTAATTAAACCAAAAACTGGAACAATTTTTAAATTTTTTTTTTTTTTGTGTACAGTTTTTTACACATTTTGTTGCATTTTTGTAAAACAAATGAAACCTTTTATGTCAGAAGGAGTTCAAAGTCCTGTACTTAAATCCAGGGGTTCTAGAAAATTTTGTTTTTTGGCCCGCCTTTTTTTGTGGGAGTGGGTTTCAAAAAAATCATTAAAATAATGAGAACATGGTATTATTAAAGTTCAAAAAAGATAAAATAATAAATTAGTAAACATTATCGCGATGGGGAAGGTATCCCCTATCACCCCTATCACACCTGCCCAAAAATACGAACCTGGAAATTTTCTTTTTCTTTTATTTTTTAACATGTGGAGGGTGCCAAAGATTCGGAAAAGCCGAATTTACCATTTGTTCGGATTGTTTTAGTTTTTTTTTTTTGTCAGCTGGAAGATCTAACATTTCAAGTTTCTATGCACACAGTCCCATAATAAATAAAAAAGGTTCTTACCCAGAAAAAAAACCCACTAATCCTTGTGTATTTTTACCTTATGAATTCGATTCCGTCATCAGAATTGAATTCTATCGTTGGGATTTCCTATAATTTACAAGAAAAGTTCTCAAAGTGAACATACCTGATTTCTTTGTAAATTTGACCATAGGCTTGTTTTCGCATAAGCGTATATAAGTTATCACTATAAAGCTAATGCAATTTTAATATATTAATCATTTTAAAAGCAAATTATTAATATGTTGTCCTTTGAATTCAAACATGTTTTTGTAATTTTTTTTTTTATTTTCCGTGAACATTTCAGAGCCAAAATACTGAATTATATGGTCTAAAATTTTGTATTGGCAATAACGTGGATAATTATACTCGCTTAAATTGAGCGTTAAGTGATAATTAACAAATCGATTATATTTCACGTGAAACGCAAAAGTATATTACAACAATTATTTTTTGAGTTAACGTTTATAAGGCATTCCACACCAAATGTCCAGCCGAAAAAAACATGTGTGCCATGAATTTCTGAATAGGTTGTATTGATAGCCCTATATGGAACTAAAAAATTGGGTTTTTGGTTTTTCAAAACCTGGACTTAAGAGGCGTGAAGAAAATGGTAAAATTTGTATTGAGTTGCCTTGATTAAATATTTATAAATTTAAAACGGAATGCACCAAAATTTTAAAAATTTACATTCTTGTATACTTTTTTAGGAGCTTTCGATTAAAAATTTTTATTTTGAAAAATTTTGAGAATCCGTTTTGAAATTTTCCATTTTTTAAAAATTTCATACGAATGTTGTAATTTTCTTGTATTTTCTTGTTTCAACATAGCGTATGAGTAATATTTATGCAAATATTTAATAATCATTCGCTACGTCGAAACAAGAGAATACAAGAAAATTACAAAATTGTTATGAAATTTAATATTCAAATGCGATTTTCTCGAAAAAAAAACGAAAAACAAATAAATAAAAAAAAACAAAAATGGCCGGATTTTTGATAAATTGACTTTTTTAAAAAATGAAAATTTCAGAACGGGTTCTGAAAATTTTCCAAAAAGAAAAATTTAGTCGATAGATTGTGGTGCATTCGGTTTTAATTTGATAAATATTTAACCAGGGCAACTCGACACAAATTTGACAATGTTTCCAATATTTGACCACGCATACTAAGCCCAGTTTTTGAAATCCATACAACCTATTCCGAAATTTACGATACACATGCTTTTATCGCCGAACATTTGGTGTGGAATGCCTCATAGTGCTTTTATCAAAAATTTAAATTGATATGTATTTCTTATGCGCGATTTTTCTTTGCTTTTTTATAGTTAGCATCACTGGAGCACGGCATTTTTTGTGTATTATTCGTTTCTAACAAAATGCATCGTTTGTGTATTCCGTGTATAACGTCAACAAACTATTTTTGCTTCCAATCTGCTTGATAAATGAGTACATGTACTTTGTTGCTGCTGTTGTTGTTGTTATTATTGCAAATGTATTTGTTTTTTAATGTTGTTGTTGTTATATTTGATGTCAATTAAATTTATTATATCGTTGGCTTGGTCGAATGCACTTTGCTCACGTAACTAACATTAGATTTAAGTAAACGCGAATACACGAGCAGTGGATCTTCTCCTCCTTTGTGTCCAAAAACAAATACCTCCTCCCTGTTTTTTTTGTTGTTTTGTTGCTACGATTTTAGTATATTTGCTTTCATTTACGTAATTTAATGTGAATTTGTGTACGTACATAAAGAATGTGTACGAAAGAATGTTTTTTAGAGATTTAGTTTAACTTTTTATTAATATTTTTTGGATTTTTTTTTAAAAAACAAAGAATCGCCATTTTTAAGCAGATTTTTTGAACCTTTAAGCCCCGATATGTCCGATAAGCCGAGACATCCCCAACCTTAAAATCGTCTCTTATATGAGGCATTCCACACCAAAACATGTGTCCCATGAATTTCTAAATGGGTTGTATAGATAGTCCTGCATTCCCTCTCACGATAAATTTTTACTAATTCATTTATTATGCATTTTGCACTACAGTAATACAATTTACTCGTCATTTTAATGATTTTTTTACATCCACGCCCTGGGGCGGTCATTTTCAAACCCCCTGGGTCCAACTACTTAACAAAAATACAAAGAAACCTGTAAAAAAATTAAGTTCTTAAGTTGGTTTAATTTTTCAAGGGGAAACTTTTTCCCACTGATCCGATTTTGGCCGTCTACGAACTTCCTATGACCATAAGAGTGGCCGGATTTTTGATAAATTGACTTTTTTAAAAAACGGAATGCACAATAATCTCAAAAATTTGCATTCTTGTATAATTATGTATTTTCAGAACCCGTTTTGAAATCTCCCATTTTTTTTTAAAGTCAATTTATCCAAAAAAAAAAAAAAATATCTCAGACACGTGTTGTTTGTTTTTTTAGAGAAACTCGCATTTGAATATCAAATTTCATAACAATTTTGTAATTTTCTTGTTTGAAAATAGCGTATGAGTATTAAATATTTTATAAATATAAATGTTACTCATACGCACTGTTGGAACAAGAAAGTACAAGAAAATTACAAAATTGTTATGAAGTTTAATATTCAAATGCTATTTTCTTGAAAAAAATAACGAAAATCATGTGTCTGAATTTTTTTCTGTGGATAGACAAACATCTAAACTTAAAAAAAAAAATTAGAAAGAAAAAAAAGTGGCCGGATTTTTAATAAATTGACTTTTTTTAAAAAATGGGAAATTTCAGAACGGGTTCTGAAAATTTTCCAAAAAAGTGGCCGGATTTTTGATAAATTGACTTATGGAAAATTTCAGAACGGGTTCTGAAAATTAAAAAAAAAAAATAAAAAATTATCGATAGCCCATACAAAACTATACAAGTATGTTAATTTTTGAGATTGTGGTGCATTCCGTTTTAATGTGATAAATATTTAAACAAGGGAACTCTACACAAATTTGACCATTTTTCCAATATTTAACCACGCCTCCTAAGCCCAGTTTTTGTTAATCCGAAAATAAAAGCCAAAATGTGTCAAAAGTAGAAAAGTTTTTAAGGTATTGATTGCGACATCCATATTATTGTTAGTCACTTAAGAATAATTCACTTGGATTTTTTAAATTTTCTACAGAATAAGGTCTAGTTTATTTTGTAAAAAATATTTCGCGTTAACACTTTAAGTTCATACCCAATAATTGTAATGTGTTTTTGTTTTTTGTGTTTTTTTCTTATATTCTATTTCAAACATACTGGAGAATAGCGTCATCATGAATTAACGAAGCATTTCTATTATCGAGATTAAATATCATCAAGCACTTAGAAAATAAAATACAATACGTTTGCGATTCGATATTATATTCTAAATATATTATTATTATTATTACATCTACAAATGTATAGTGACCGTAGTTATAATTTACAAAATGAAACAATATTGTATTATATAACAAAAATATACTATTAACAATATTTAAAAAAAAAAAGTAATTGTAATTTTTTTAAAATTAAAATACAGTATCAGGTTTTCAAATAAAAATGCCGCCTTCACACAAAAAATTATTGGCTACCAATTTTCAATTAAATATATTGATCAACAAAATTTAAATGAGTCAATCAATGTTTTGATTAAAATTATTTTTATTTTCTTTAACTGTTGAATTACAAATTTTCAACATACCAGATTTTTTTTTCGCTTTAATTTATTTGAATAGATTAATTCAAAAATATACAAAATAATCGGGTTTTTCTTTTTTTATTGTTGGCAACATATTGGAAAGCAAAAAAGATGCATTTTTTGATAATTTTGCCATAAGCTTACAATTTATTTGTTAAATCAACCATTACTTTGATTGACTATAAATAGAAAATTGATCAAATTTTTGATCAAATCGAAAAAATATTTGATTGAAAAAATTTTCAATCAATCACCTACAAATTGATGATTGGTATAACAATTTTTTTAATTGGAGGAATTTTAATCAAAAAATTGATTGAATCCTCGTTTTTGTTGATTGAAATTCGTTTTAAATTTTTTCTGTGCACACAAAAAATTATTGTCTAAAAATGTTCAATTAAATCTATTGATCAACAAAATGTAAATGAGTCAATCAATGTTTTGAGTAAAATTATTTGTATATTCTTTAACTGTCGAATTACAAATTTTAAACATAACAGTTTTTTTTTTGCTTTAATTTATTTAAATACATTAATTCAAACATATGAGGCATTCCACACCAAATGTCCCGCTACAGAAAAACATGTGTCCAATAAATTTCTAAATAGGTTGTTTCGATAGCCCTATATGAAACTAAGAAAATTGCGTTTTTGGTTTTTCAAATTTCCAAAAACTGGGCTTAGGAGGCGTGGTCAAATATTGGAAAAATTGTAAAACTTGTGGCAAGTTGCCTTGAATAAATATTTATCACATTAAAACGGAATGCACCACAATGTCAAAAATTTTCATTCTTATATAGTTTTGTATGCATTAAATTTTTTTTTTTTGGGAAATTTTCAGAACCCATTCTGAAATTTTCCATTTTTTAAAAAAGCCAATTTATCAAAAATCCGGCCACATTTTTTTTTCTTTTTTAATTTTTTTTTTAAAGTTTAGATGTTTGTCCATCCACACAAAAAAATTCAGAAACACGTTCTTCGTTTTTTTCGGGAAAATCGCATTTGAATTTTAAATTTCATAACAATTTAGTAATTTGCTTGTATTTTCTTGTTTCAATAGAGCGTATGAGGAATATTAATTGCATAAATATTCCTCATACGCATTGTTGAAACAAGAAAATACAAGCAAATTACTAAATTGTTATTAAATTTAAAATTCAAATGCAATTTTCTCGAAAAAAACGAAAAATGTGTTTCTGAATTTTTTTGTGTGGATGGACAAACATCTAAACTTAAAAAAAAAAAATTAAAAAAGAAAAAAAAAGTGGCCGGATTTTTGATAAATTGATTTTTTTAAAAAATGGAAAGTTTTCTGAAAATTCTCCAAAAAAAAATTTAATCGATTGCCCATACAAAACTACACAAGAATGTAAATTTTTGAGATTGTGGTGCATTCGGTTTTAATTTGATAAATATTCAAACAAGGCAACTCGACACAAATTTGACAGTTTTTCCAATATTTGACCACGCCTCCTAAGCCCAGTTTTTGAAAAATTGAAAAACCAAAAACTCAATTTTCTTAGCTACATATAGGGCTATACATATAACCTATTCAGAAATTCACGGGACATATGTTTTCTGTAGCGGGACATTTGGTGTGAAATGCCTCATATATATAACTTCTAGCACTACACTATTTACAGTAGTTATTCGAAAAGAATCAATTGTAATTTGAAAATGATACTAGTAGTTAGAAGATTTAATTTTTAATTCGAAGATTCTAATTGTAATTCGAAGATTCCATTTGTAATTCGAAAAAGATCAATTGTAGTTCGAAAAAGATTAATTGTAATTTAAAATACATAGATCAATTTTAATTCGAAATAGATAAATTTTAAATTAACATAGATCAATTGTAATTCTTAAAAAAACAATTGTAATTCGAAGATTCCAAATGTAATTCGACAAAGATCAATTGCAATTCGAAAAAGATCAACTGTAACTCAAAAAAATCAATTGTAATTCGAAGAAGGTCAAATGTATTTCGAAATGATCAATTGTAATTCGAAAAAGATCAGTGGAAATTCAGTTAATATTTTTCGAACTTGAATTGTATTCTTCGAATTACAGTTCATCTTTTTCGAATTGCAGTTGATCTATTTCGAATTACAATTGATATTTTTTGAATTACAATTGATATTTTTACAATTGATTTTTTTCTAATTACAATTGATCTTTTTTTAAATAACAATTGATGTTTGTCGAATTAAACTTGATCTTCTTCGAATTACAATTATTCTTTTTGGAATTACAATTATTCTTTTTGGAATTACAATTGATCATTTTCGAATTACAATTGGAATCTTCGAATTACAACTGGTCTTTTTTAAGCAATTACAATTGATATTTTTTTCGAATTACAATTGATCCTTTTCAAATAACAATTGATCTACTTCGAATAACAATTGATCTTGATGAATTTTCGAATTAAAAATAGAATTTTCGAATAACAAGTAGAATCTTCGAATTACAAATGGAATCTTTGAATTACATGTAGAATTATCGAATTACAAAGGGAATATTTGAACTACAAACAAAATTTTCGATTTACAATTAATCTTTTTCGAATTACGTCTGTAAATGGTGTAAAGTGAAGGGTATAAAAAATGAGGGCAAAAGGGTTAAATATCATTTATATTTGTTTATATCTTTCAATAAAAAGAATGCATAATATTTAAATTATATTTCTAGCTTGGGAATTTTTTTCTTTTCCCCACATTTTGAATATTTTTTTTTTTATTTATTTGTTAAATAAATAAACAAATTCAAATATAAACAATAAAATTAATAAAAATTTCTACTGAGAACGTCAAGAAGAAGAATCAGTAGCGTAAAAGACAATAAACAAAATGTGTGTTTTTTTATAATTATATAAAGCACATCCGGTAGTGATGGCATAAACTGGGTACACTGGGATTTGATGTTTGTGATTGTGACAGATAACTTCTTCTTCTTCTTGAAAAACAAATCTATAATTTACAAATTCAGCAAATCTTATGAATTGCTATATTTTGTTGTTTATATACAAATCAATTTGCCGATGGAAGAAAAAAAATTAAAATTTTTTAACCCTAGAAAGATACAGTATGGTATTTTTAGCCTATTAATAAGTACAGTCAAACTCGGTTATAACGCATTCTCAATTATAAGGAACTAATTCCAAAGTGAATGACATTTACGAGAAAAAGAAGAAAAATTGCAATGAAGTTAAATGCATCATGAACCAAGATTTTAAAAATTTTAAATTCGTTGCAAAAAGCGTGTATTTCATTGAAAATGATAAATAGTAATCGCATGATATTTTTTGCCGATTATGATTACGATTAATTGGTGCGATTGATTACGATTTTAATCGTTTTGCAAACTCCAATAAAATCCTTATGTTTCAAATTTCACGCAAAAAAGTTTATATTTGCAAAAGTTTCTTAACAAAAACCCTAGAGTGTCCCTTATTTTGGAAATGTTGGAAATCTTGAGACGGTACCCGCTCATTTTTTTCCTTTTGACTTAAAAATAACTCAGGAAAAATTTTACGCCCCTAGGACCACGCCTTCCCTACGCGACGGGCCCTTAAAGAGCGGGGCCTAAAAAATCATTTTTCCATACAAACCAAAAAATTTTTTTTTTGATTTTTAATTTTTTTGTTATTATTTATTATATTACTTGGTTTGCTTATTCACAACAAAAAATTTGATTTTGGTGGGATAAGTCTTTCAGCGCTAAAAAATTTTTCGCAAAAAAAAATTTTGAGCCGCCGGGGTCCTACAGTAAAAAATTTTTAAAAAATATTTTTTTTTAGTTTTGACCAGCAACGGTTTTAGCTGCTATGTTGCTTTAAATGATATATATTCATAAAAAAATATTTTTTGTATCTGTGACATCTTAATCGTGTTCTAAAAAAGGGTAAAAAATGCATTGATGATTTTTTTCGATACACGATAAAAATGTCACAAATATGAATAATATTTTTTTTGGAATATATATCATTAAAAACAACATAAAAACTAAAACCATTGCTTTTCAAAACTAAAAAAAAATATTTTTTAAAAATTTTTTACCGTAGGATTCCTACGGCTCAAAATTTTTTTTTTCGAAAAAGATAAAGATGTCACAGATATGAATAATTTTTTTTTTGGAATATATATCATTTAAAGCAACATAGCAACTAAAACCGTTGCTGGTCAAAACTAAAAAAAAATATTTTTTAAAAATTTTTTACTGTAGGACCCCGGCCGCCCAAATTTTTTTTTTGCGAAAAATTTTTTAGCGCTGAAAGACTTATCCCTCCAAAATCAAATTTTTTGTCGTGAATAAGCAAACCAAGTAATATAATAATTAATAACAAAAAAATTAAAAATAAAAAAAAAATTTTTTTGGTTTGTATGGAAAAATGATTTTTTAGGCCCCGCTCTTTAAGGCCCCGTCGCGTAGGGAAGGCGTGGTCCTAGGGGCGTAAAATTTTTCCTGAGTTATTTTTAAGTCAAAAGGAAAAAAATGAGCGGGTACCGTCTCAAGATTTCCAACATTTCCAAAATAAGGGACACTCTAAAAAACCCGGTTTCATAATGTTTTTTTTTCAATTTTCTTTTATATATATATTTTTTTTGTACACGTCAATTTTGCTCCAGGCACTGAACTTCAGACCTTAAGAAAATTTTTGAAAATTTTAGAATTACTTTTTTAAGAATCTTAATAAACTGAGGCAATAAATATATAAACTCTGGCAATATCGCCAGAGAATCGTATAAACGAAAAACAATAGATTTGTATGTATCGCCGGAATATCACCAAAACGATAATCTGGCGATACAGCTATATCGATTCCCTGAAGCTGAAAAGAGAATTTTTTTTTTAATTCATATTTTGGTCATGATAACAGGACTAAAACCATTTAAATTCACATGAAAAATATATCCGCAACATTCGCTGAATTTTTTATTTTATCTTTGAACGCAAAGTTATGGTTTTCGGACAAATTTATATTCTTTCAAAGATTTTTTGTTGACAAAGAAATAAAAATTTTCAATATTTATACCCTACACCACTCTTTGGTAGAGGGTATGTTGAGTTTGTGCTGATATTTGTAACTGATATTTGTAACCGAAATATTGGTCCTAGACCAACCTTCAAGTATACCGATCGACCTATACAACTTTCAATCAATTGACTTGAAATTTGAAACTTAAGCATCTTTTGGCCCAAAGATGAAATTGGAAAAAATTGGTCCATGTTTAGATCTGGTTATTCTGGTATTTACATAATTTCCTCAAAATTCATAAGAATGGAAATATTTGGTAAAAATTTGATTATTCGATTTCACGGGAAAAAATCTGTCAAACTCCATATAAAAAAAAAATAAATTTTGACAACGCGAGGGAAATTGTTAAAAATGTTTTCACACATTTTTATAGACAATTTAAATTGCCGTAAAAAAGTGATACTTCAGTTTTGTTATGATCGTTTCTTTCTTATAATTGTAAAAGTTGGTGATTTTTAAATGTTTTATTGCGATTTGAGGCGTTAAAAGCAATTTTGGCAATCGATACCTTTTCAATACCGTTATCCGTTTCAAAACCCTTTAAATTGAATACCGGTACCAACACCAATACCGAAACTCAGTTTTGGTATCGCATACCGGTATCTAAAAACCTTTTCCTTCGGTATCGGTACGTACCGGTATTGAAACGGTTTTTCTTAAAAACCATATTTTTTACAAAAAAAAAATAATAGACAGTTTGTAAATTTTTTGGTTTTTGTAAATGAAAAATCGTACCTTACCGAAGTCTCATAAAAATCAAAAAAACCATACTTCAACCGCGATGCGGGAGCAAAAGAAAATTATTGATTTTCACGAAATTTTGTGGAGTCACTTTGACTCCCAATAGAAACTTTTTGGACCCCTTTCGTATAGTATAGTTTTTTGGGGATTTTTATTTAATCCGTGATGCGGGTGTCCAAGGATGTTTTTGATAATTATAGGACTTCGGGGAAGGCATATGCAATACTAGCAGGAGGTTTTCCAGCATAGTATAATTTTTAAAAATGGCTTAACTCGTAGAAATCGTCCATAAAAGTCCCATAATTCGCGAAAAAAAATTGTTTGCAATATTTTTGAATGTGATCTTGTCTTGGGAAGACCTATTTTTTCAATAGATAACACCAACAAAAAAAACTTGGTTGTTTAGAAATAAGATGAAATATGTAATATGTTGGGGTTTTAACTTTAACCGTGATGCGGGAGAGAAATATATTTTATGGAGTCATTTTGACACCCAATGGAAACTTATTGGACCCCTTTCAGCTCAAACATAAAAGAAAGGTAAAAATCGATACGGCCTTATATTTATGTCCTAAAGACATAGGAAAATTTCCAGCAAAAGCGGTCCAGTGCTTCAAAAGTTATGAGCAAAAGACTGAATTTAGGCAAGGGTTTTTCGTGACTTTTCGAGATAAAAAACACACTAACTTTCGAAAGGCAATCCTGAGGATGCTGAAGCTTGGCATGTATATTTTCCGTTCCCCTGGCCGGGTTCGTATTGAATTTCAGCCAAAGCGGTCAAGTGGTTCAAAAGTTATTAAGAAAACCGTGAATTTCAGATTGTTTTCACCTTAAATTTACTTATTAAAAAACCGTTTAACCAGCTTTAAAAATTGATGATTCAGGAAAATGTTTTACAAAGTATTTTTGTCACTCACAAAATTTTTTATACTAAAACAAAAAAAAAACTTACACTCGAAAAAAAATTTACACTAAAAAAAATGTCAATTTTTTTTTTTTTTTTTCAAAAATGACTAAAAAAAGTTTTTTACCCAAAATAAAATATTTCTAAACAAAATTGTTAATTTTGATTCACGTTAGAAAATTAACTATCACTTTAGAAGGGCATTGTGGAGGGTATTGATGGATTCGTTCAAGTCGAATTTAACTTTTCTACTTGTTTTTACAAATTTGTTTAAAGTTTTTATACGTTTTTTTTATATTTTTAGCATTTTTTCGATAATACCGGTACGTACCGGTATTGACGTTTCGGTATCGGTAATACCGTAACCGATTCAACTCAAATACCGTAACCGATACCGAAATAAATAAAAACAAGTGAGAGTGCTACATTCGGCTGTGCCGAATCTTTTATACCCTCCAAAATGTAAAAAAACAATATAAAAAAAAAAATCCAGGGGCGTCTTTTTTTTTTTTTGGGGGGGGGGGGGGGTTGGTGGGAGACGTTAGGGGCACCTTCCCCTTGCGATTTTGAACTTCTTTTGAGATAAGAATGTTGCATTTGCTTAGCAAAAGTACAAAAAACCCTTCAAAAAATGCTGTTTTTCTTAGGTTGGTTTAGTTCTCCAAGGGGGAACTTTTTTCCCCATGGTCCGATTTTGCCCATTTGCGAACTTAACCTGCCTAGGAATATAAGACATATTCGTGCCAAACTTCGGAAGTCTAGCTCTTTTATTTTGGACTGTATCGTGTCTTCTACAGACGGACAGACGGACGGACGGACGGACGGACGGACGGACGGACGGACGGACATCGCTAGAATGTCTTAGAATCGATCACTGATCAATAAAATATATACTTTATGGGGTCCTAGACCGATATTTCGATGCGTTACACACGGAATGACAAAGTGAGTATACCCCCATACTGTGGTTGGAGGGTATAAAAAACGATACCAATACCGATATCGATACCGTTATTCGTTTCGATTGCCAACCTTGGTTAAAAGTTTAAGTGCAATTTTCACCGCAAAAAACCGAGTACTTAGCTTTAGGTGTTAAACGTGTACTTTAGTAACCATATCAAATTGGAATATAATTGGACAATTTTTGAACTAACAAGGGAAGTCTCCCTGGTGTCACCCTCCGATCTTCATGAAATTTGGATATGTTGTTAAGAACGAAAATTTATTCGACACGTATTTTTTTTTAGCGGCCCAAACTAATTTTTAGGGGGGGGGGTCGATTTGTATGGGGGGAAATTGACCTTTTTCAGTTTTTTACAATTTACGCCTATTTACACAAAATTAATATAGGCATGTGTGGTATCAGATTAAAGGTATTAAAAATACCTATCTCGTGGTGCTAACAACGGGCCAAAGAAGTTTATATTTTTCGACTTATTAACAAAAATGTTTAAAAAATTTGGAATTTTACTCAATATGACGAAAAGTTGTGCATGTTTGGACACGTTCTTAGCACACGTAGATAGGTTTTCCAAAGACCTTTCATTTGGTATGTAACATGGGCTTCTTAGCATAGTATAGGAGATAAACGAAAAAAACTTAAAAATGGCCTTGTCTTCCTCCCTCCTTTTTACCCCCTAAATATAAATTTGGGACGCTAAAAAAAAAAAAAAGTGTCCCTTTGTTTTTTCTGATCTACAAAATAAAACCAATTCCATAAAGATCCGCGGGTGACACTAGGGAGACTTCCATTGTAAGTTGCCCATATAAAAATTTCGACCGATATTCAGTTAAATCGGTCTATTGACAAAAAAAATAAACCAATTCCACTAAAATTTGATCTGTGTGTGTTTCTACACTAAATAAAGATGTAACAAAACATAAATCCAATCGGTCCATGGTTGAACTTGGGACCCATTTTTCGGAAAACACAGTGTAGGGTATCATATGGTCGGTCTTGTTTTGTTTATCGCCAAAATATCATTCGTATGAGAAAACGGCGATAAAATAAAAATACTATTTTGATATTTTATTCAAATGATAAATTTTCATATTGCCGCAGTATCTTTCCGGCGATATATCGCCCTATTGTTTGCAGGGTATTTACTCGTATATTGTTGTTGTGTATTGTTGCTAAGATAATTTTAGGAGAATAAGGAAAACACCACAAGGCAGAAAAATTTGGTAAAAATTTTAAAAACTGAAATGCCACTCAAAATAATATATTAGTAGATTTACTAAACCCTAAAAAAATGAGTCTAGTTTCCTAATATAAATTGGGTAAATTTCAACAAATTCAAAAAATATACTACCATAAGTTGTGTAAATTTCCAATATTTTTATGTAGAATTACGCAATTTGTGTAAATTTACCCAATTTATAGTAGGAAACTGAAATCATTTTAATTAGAGTGTAGAGTTGACCAAATTTTTACAAGCTTTTTTGATAAAGCTTGTAAAAATTACAATTTTTTTTTGAAAACTTAAAATGGCGATATCTCGGAAACTAAGCCAGATAGAGCAAAACGATTCTCGGGCTCTCCATAGTGTCGCCGGTCCTCTTCACATGTGTGGACCCTAATGGGTCCTAACTTTGGATCCAAAAAAGTTAGCATTCCCGAAAATTTTAAAATGCTCATATCTCGGTAAATATTGCCAACACGATAAAAAGTACAAACGCATTTTTGTAGCTCTCAAACCGTAGAACAAGTCCACAAATAACCAAAAGCTCTGCGAGTAATATTTTTGAAGTTATCGAGTTTTTTAATTCTCAATACCCCAAAAATCACGTATCTCAAAAACTTAGCAAGATAGAGCGAAATGGACAAAAATTTTGGATTAAAAACTATGACGGTTTTTAAGGAACCCAACTAGGGGTAGGCCCATCGGGGTCTGGACCTATCGGGTCCGAACCCAATGGGGTCCTCAAATGTGTATGAACTAAGTCGAAATAAAAAAAATTCACTTAACTAATTTTTTGCAAAAAATTTTTGCTAACTTTACCAAAAAAATTGTGGGTTCAAAATCAGTAAATTTTCTTGTAGGTTTACAAGCTTTTCTTGCTAACATTACAGTTTTTTTTTTGAGTGTAGGGAAAAAAAAAATTAGAAAAACTCAAAAATTTAGGAAAACAAAGAAAAATCAAAAAAATTCAGAAAAACTTAAAAATAATATTAAAATTAAGAAAATTTTAATTAAAACAAAATTTTCTAAATAAATCAGAAAAAAACCTTAAATTTTATTTATTTTTATTTTTAGGGTCCTAACTGTAACTCAAATGTCAAACAAATAATTTGTTCAAAATCAAAATCATTCGTGAAATGGTTAATACCCTAGGTCAGGTTTGGGTTAATACCCTAGTATATAGAAATGTCAATTTATTTTATCTAGAATAAATTTTTTTAAATCCCTAAATTCTGAAATTATAATAAACCCTTTAGATTAGAAATAATCGGTATTGCATTTGAAAAAAAATATATATTTCCTGCATCACTATCTACAAATATTTGATTATTTTTTTTGTCATATTTTGTTGATTACAATGAATTTCAACACACTGTAGTTTGTTTTAGTTTACGACGCAATAAGATTTTTTTTTTTTCATACTCACTTGAAAAATATTCTTCAAATAAGGGTTTTTTATTTGTTGGTTGTTAGGAATTTGTGTGTTTTTTTATAAATTTTTGTTTTTACACTTTTTTAACATTACAATTTTAATTAATTTAATAAAAAATTTATAAATTATTTTTTGTTTTGTTTTTCAAAAGAATTTATTAAAAATTTTCTTAAAATTATCAAACACTGTTTTGTTTAAATATTGCAAAAAAAGAAAATTATTTAAATAAATCACTTTAAAATTCCAGTATTTTCAATATAAATTTTCTCCATTTTGTTTTTTTCTTATTTATTAGTTTTAAATATTTTTTCTAACTATCATTTCTTATTAATTTTTTTTTGTATTGTTTAAATTTTGGAGGCCGCTGTATCCGTTTCGTACGATCACACAAAGGTTTCAGTTCTCAATGCCACTGTCATCACCAGCAGACCATATGGAAAGTTTAGTTTAGTTCTCTACCTTCGTTTTGCAAAAAAAAAAAAAAAATATATAACAACAAGCGACGTTGTTGTTGATTCGTTTAAAATCGTTTCTAGCACTCATTTCTACGTTTATTTTTTTTTTTTGTGATTTTTATCTACAAAATCAGTTTTTAATATTTTTGTAAAAATTTTCCAAAAAAATAATAATTTTTTTCTAAATTAAAATAATTAAAAAAAAACTTTCAAAAAATTTTCTTCTTATTTCTTGTTTTTTTTTTATAAATATTCCTACACATACAAATGATTATTCTATCCTCTTTCATTTCTTTATACTCTTCCTCTAAAAAAAAGGGGTTGTATGTATTTGGCATCGGGGCCCTTATTTTTATACTAGCGACGACCCTCTGACCCAAACTTTTTTTTTATCGTTTTGTTATTCTATTCGCTCTGCTCTCTAATATCAAAAATCCTAACACAACAACAATCATTCTTGTCATTCTCAATTTATTTCTCTTTAAGTTTCGTTTATATTTTATTTTATTTTTTTGTTTATATCTGTATATTCTGCTGTTTTTACACCATATTTTTTGCATTATTTTGTTGTTTTTGGTGTTGTATAAATCTCTATGTATAAGTTTATACTCATCACTCGCTCTGTGTTGTTGTTGTTGCTACTGTAGTTGTTATTACATGTGTATTAGTATTACTTTTGCTTTCCTTGTATGCCTTTTCTACTATCTTTATGAAACTACTACATACATTCATATATATTTTTTTTCGTTATTACTTTTTCTTTTTTTTGTAATTTTTTTTCGAGTGTGTTCTCCTAACCCAGACTCAAACCCTTTGTTGTACTTTAGTATGAATGTGTTTAAAACAACAACAAAATTTCGTTAAAAAAATCTTATATTAACGAAAATAGAAATTCACTTGACGCAAGCACAGTGTGTTGTTTTGTTTGATTTTTGGAAGCAAAAATATTTTTTCTTGCAATCCAAAAAAATTTTTTGGGCATCATTAACTAAATACGACAGGTGAAACATCTAAAAAATGTTGTTGTTTTGGGGGTAAACTACACTGAGAGAAAAATCTTATATGAAGAAATATTTTATAAATTTCTAGTCAATTATCTAGTCATTATTTGATAAAGCGTTGGACAGTGGGTTAGACTCAAAATACTTTAATAAAATATTAAAAGTGATGCAGGATGCCACTTTTGTTTGACTATATGTTCTACTTTAGGGACCTCTGGTGGTGCCCCTATTGGACATGTGGGGGTACAGCGTCCAAACTTAAGCTCGAAATTACGTTAGCTATAGCTGGTATGAGTTTTGCTGCAATCGGTCTAGTACCTACTTAATGAATAGTAGGGTGATTAGACCGGTTTTTCGAAACCGGTTTTTTGTTAGACCGGTTTTTTTTTAAATTAACCTTTTAAAAGCAGTTAAACTCGATATATTTCCTTTAATTGTAATTCTAAAAAAATTTTCAAAAAAAAATCCAACTGAATGCAAAACAAGCAATTAATAATTTTGACTTTGCCCTTGACCCCTTACATTTCCAACCAGTTGGAATAACTTTTAATTTGAGTAGAATTATTTTTGGAAGTTTCAAATTTTTACGTATGAAAAAATTAGTGAACATTTTAGTCGACGATCAAAATTTTTTTTTTTTTTAGGAATAAAAAAGTTGATGTAGAACATGTTCCATTTAAATTTAAAAATTTTCTAACAAGGGAAGTCTCCCTGGTGTCACCCGCCGATCTTTATGGAATTGGTTTTGTTTTGTAGAGCAGGACAAATAAAGGGACCCGTGTTTTTTTATAGCGGCCCAAATTCACATTTAGGGGGTGCAAATGAGGGGGGAAGAAACTGCCAATTTTCAGTTTTTTTCGTTTATCTCCCATATTATGCACAGAAACCTAGTCATGTTACATACCAAATAAAAGGTCTTTGGAAAACCTATCTACGTGTGTAAAGCACATGTCTAAACATGCACAACTTTTCGCCATATTGAGTAAAATACCAAAATTTTATGACATTTTCGTTAATAAGTCTAAAAATATAAATTTGTTTTGGCACGTTGTTAGCACCAAAATATAGGTATTATTAATACCTTTAATCTGATACCACATATGAGGCATTCCACACCAAATGTCCAGCGAAAAAAAACACGTGTACCACAAACTTCTGAATAGCTTGTATGGATAGCCCTTTATGGAACTTAGAAAATTGCGTTTTCGGTTTTTCAATTTTTCAAAAACTGGGCTTAGGAGGCGTGGTCAAATATTGGAAAAATGATGAAATTTGTGGCGAGTTGCCTTGATTAAATATTTATCACATTAAAACGAAATGCACCACAATCTTAAAAATTTACATTCTTATATAGTTTCGTATGGGCTATCGAATAAAATTTTTTTCAAAGAAAAATTTTCAGAACCCGTTCTGAAATTTTCCAATTTTTAAAAAAGTCAATTTATCAAAAATCCGGCCACTTTTTTTTTCTTTTTTTAAATTTTTTTTTTAAAGTTAAGATGTTTGTCCATCCACACAAAAAAAATCAGAAATGTATTTTTCGTTTTTTTCGAGAAAATCGCATTTGAATTTTAAATTTCATAACAATTTTGTAATTTGCTTGTATTTTCTTGTGTCAACAGAGCGTATGACGAATATTTATGCAATTAATATTACTCATTCGCAACTTTAAAACAAAGAAATACAAGCAAATAGCAAAATTGTTATGAAATTTAAAGTTCAAATGCGATTTTCTCGAAAAAAAAGATGAACGTGTTTCTGATTTTTTTTGTGTGGATGGACAAACATCTAAACTTTTAAAAAAATAAATAAAAAAGAAAAAAAAGTGGCCGGATTTTTGATAAATTAACTTTTTTAAAAAATGGAAAATTTCAGAACGGGTTCTGAAAATTTTCCAAAGCAAAAAATTTTAATCGATAGCCCATACAAAACTATATAAGAACGTAAATTTTTGGCATTGTGGTGCATTCCGTATTAATGTGATAAATATTTAATCAAAGCAACTCGCCACAAATTTTACCATTTTTCCAATATTTGACCACGCCTCCTAAGCCCAGTTTTCGAAAATTTGAAAAACCAAAAACGCAATTTTCTTAGTTACATATAGGGCTATCCAAACAACCTATTCAGAAATTTACGGGACACATATTTTTCTGTAGCGGGACATTTGGTGTGGAATGCCTCATATACAAGTTTTTTGCATAAAAAACAGTAGTTTAACCAAATAATTTGTTAATCTACAATTTATTTTTTTCATTTTCTATTTTTCCTTGTAAAATAACAACCTTTTTCTGTAAGTTTACAATTTTGTTTTGTAAATTTACCAAATTTTTTGCAAATTTACAAAAAAAATGTTCACCTCGAAGATGATATTTTACAAAAAAAATTGTAAATTTGCATTTTCTTTTGTTAAATCAATTTACAAATTATCCCCGTAACTTTACGGGGATTCTTGCTAGTACATATTTTACAAAACCTGCCCCGTAAAATCACGGGGATTTTATGTCATTTTACAAACTTTTTTTTTGAGTGTAGAAGCGCAACCCAGATTCATAATCCAGAGAGACATTTACAGTGTTCGCAACTTGAGGTTAAAGTCGGTTCGGCCGAAGCGTGTAAGAGGGGTTATTAATCTATTTATGATACACTTAAAATAAATTCTCAGTCCAATCAGCAGAAAAATCTGCTGAAAATACACCCATTGTAAGCCATATGAGAAATCTGCAGACATGGAATTCGATTATTTTTTTGCCAATAGACCGATTTAACTGAATATCGGTCGAAATTTTTATATGGGGGACTAAATCTAAAAATGGTCCAATTATATTCCGATTTGATTAGGTTACTAAAGTACACGTTTAACACCTTAAAATAAAATTGTTATCAAATATTCGGGAAGGTGGTTTGTATTAGGACTACCAGAAGGACTGACCCGATTCCTTTGAAATTTGGAATGATGATTCGTTCGTACATAATTTGATTACCTGTTTAATTTCAAAGCTATATCTATTACTAGCTTACCATCCCGGTACTTCGTTACCGGTTGTATTGAATACCGGATAATAAAAGGATCAGGATTACTCTTTTATAAAATAATATTTTAATGAATAATTTAAACAATAAAATTTGAATAACTTCGCTGGTACGTCATCATGCTCGTTTCGATGAAAAAATATATTGACAATTTTCGAGCCCTTATATCGGGTTTTAAGATTTTGAGTGAATAAATATTTCAGTGAAAAAAAAAATTTGGGAAAAAAATATAAGTTTGAGTGGAAAAACATATAGAGAGAAAAAATATGGAGTCAAAAAAACTAAATATGTAAAATTTAAGTAAAAAGTATCATTCCATATTGTTCCCAGCTCTATTCCACTTCGCTCCCCGTTCTATTCCATTTCACTTCCAAGTCCATCTCCTTTCGTTCCATGTAAGTTTCATTCCTCTCCGTATAATATGCGTTAAAAAAATAAAAAGTTCTATTGTCTTTATATTGTAGATATGAAAAGTACCATTTTACACCACTGTTACCAGGTACACCTTTTTACCCTAAAATTTTAAAATATGTCCTTGTCTTGGGTGTTATTTCTGCGGCTTTTAGTTCAATAGTTAGATATCTCAAAATAACCATTTGCCCCCTTTTCCCCGTAAAATTATATTTTCCAAATACTGTTTTTTGTGCTAGGTGATCTTTTATTTAAAACATCAAGTTTCTGAACCATTATTTTTATAAAAGGTACTTTTTATAAAAGGTACTTTTTATAAAAGGTACTTTTTATAGAAGGTACTTTTTATAAAAGGTACTTTTTATAAAAGGTTCTTTTTATAAACGGTACTTTTTATAAAAGGTACTTTTTATAAAAGGTACTTTTTACAAAGGTACTTTTTATGAAAGGTACTTTTTATAAAAGGTACTTTTTATGAAAGGTTCTTTTTATAAAAGGTACTTTTTATAAAAGGTACTTTTTATAAAAGGTACTTTTTATAAAAGGTACTTTTTATAAAAGGTACTTTTTATAAAAGGCACTTTTTATAAAAGTACTTTTTTTAAAAGGTACTTTTTATAAAACGTACTTTTTTACCCTTCTTACCCCCGTAGAATCAACATTGGCAAAAACCCAGCCTTATTGAATCTTTTTTCCGGAAGGTGAACCTACATTACAAATTTCAAGTTTCTAGTACCATTATTCAAGTAAATGTAAAAGGTACCAAAAGTACAGTTTTTTACCCTTTTTACCCCTTTAGAATCATCATTGGCAAAAAATCCAGTCTAAATGGATCTTTATTCCGAGAGGTGAACATACAGTCCAATTTTCAATTCTCTATGACTATTATTTCAGGAGATATAAAAAGTACCAAAAGTACACTTTTTTACCCCCGTAGAATCAACATTGGCAAAAACCCAGCCTTAGTGATTTTTTTTCCGGGAGGTAAACCTACATTGCAAATTTCAAGTTTCTAATACCAATATTTAAGGAAATAAAAAAGGTACCAAAAGTACAGTTTTTTACCCTTTTTACCCCCTTAGAATCATCATTGGCGAAAATCCAGCCTTAGTGAATCTATAGTCCGGGAGGTGAACATACAGTCCAAATTTCAAGTCTCTGTAACAATTATTTGCGAAAATATAAAATGTACCAAAAGTACAGTTTTTACCCTTTTACCCCCTTAGAATCAACATTGGCAAAAATCCAGCCTTACAGGATCTACATTCCGGGAGGTGAACATACAGTCCAAATTTCAAGTCTCTATGACCATTATTTCATGAGATATAAAAAGTACCAAAAGTACAGTTTTTTACCCTTTTTACCCCCTTAGAATCAACACTGGCAAAAATCTGGCCTTAGTGTATCTATGTTCCGGGAGGTGAACATACAGTCCAAATTTCAAGTCTCTATGACCATTATTTCAGGAGATATAAAAAGTACCAAAAGTACTGTTTTTTACCCTTTTTACCCCCTTAGAATCAACACTGGCAAAAATCCAGCCTTAGTGGATCTATATTCCGGGAGGTGAACCTACAGTCCAAATTTCAAGTCTCTTGCTTCAGCGGTTTGGGCTGGGCGATGATGAGTCAGTCAGTCAGTCAGTCAGTCACGTTACTCTTTTATATATATAGATAGATATTATGGTTATTAGAGTCATTTAAGCCTAATCCAAAGGGGGCGTTTGTATGGGTGCTAGGTCTTAACATGGACCGATTTTCTCCAATTTCAATAGGCTTCGTCCTTGGGCCAAAAGATGATTTAGTTTCAAATTTCAAGCCAATTGATTGAAAATCGTGCTTAAACTGATAGACGGACAGACGGACGGACATCGCTAAATAGACTCAAAAGTAATTCTAAGTCTATCGGTATACTTGAGGGTAGGTCTAGGACCAATATTTGGGGTAGTTACAAACATCAGCACAAACTCATTATACCCTGTACCTAGGGTGATTATTCGACTTTTTTCAAAAACCGGTTTTCGAATAGTTCGAAAATCAGCATTTAAAAAAAAAACCGGTTTCGGGTTTTTAAATTGACAAAAAACCGGTTGAACCGTTTTTTCGGTTTTTTGCAAAATAAGGCAAAAAATAACGATCACGGCCAATATAAAGCTGATATTGTCAGTGTTTTGAAAAATTTGGTACTGTACATCACCATTTCCAATTTTATTTCAGAAAATACAATTTGTATTTAAGAAATTTCCTATTATATTTCAGAAATTTTAAAATACGTTTTAGAAATGTTCAATTTCATTTATGCATTTGTCATAAATGTTTATTTATATTTCAGAAATTCTTTTACGTTTCAGAAATTTCCAATTGTATTTTAGAGGTTTCCATTTCTACAAATTCTAATGCAAATGAAAATTTCTTAAAAGCATTCAGAAAATTTTGAAATATCAATGAAAAATTTTGAAAAACAAATGGAATTTTCTGAAAAGCATTTAGAAATTTTGGAAATACAAATAAAAACTTTAAAAAATCAATGGAAATTTTGAAATACAAAGGGATTTTTTTTTAAAATACAATTGGGATTTTATGAAAAGCATTTAAAAAATTTTTAAATTTCATTGGAAAATTTTTTTACTTCAAACATTTTTTTATTTTTAAACAAAAATAACTAGCAAACATTAAAAAATTACTTAAAATAAAATTTTGATTGTTAACAAAAATGTTCTCTAACATTTTTTTATACGTAAAAATTTGCCACTTCCAAAAATGATTTGCACTCAAATTTATGGATTTGGCCAAGGCGAAATTATTTTTTTACTTGTTTTGCATTCAGTTGGGATTTTTTTTAACACCTTTTTACTTTTTTTTAACACACTTTTTTAATAATCGAATTACACTAAAAAAATCGAGTTTAACTGCTTTAAAGGTTGATTTAAAAAAACCGGGTTTCGACGGTAAAAAAACCGGTCTATCCGGTTTTCGAATGGTTAAGATTTAAAAAAAACCGACCGTTGCAATTGCCAAAAAACCTTTTAACATGATATGACAAAACATGTTTAAAAAACCGAGGAGACCTTACTCTTTCATTTGCTTCTTGTTTCAGCATCGTAGTATAAGTAGAAATATTTTTTTTTTTACTTTTTTTACTTTAAAGGCCCTTTAAATCTTTACACGGTGAGCCTCAGCGATGTTCAGGTTGAACTTTAGTGTCGACGAAAAGTGTAAATGCAGTTCGATTTCTACATGATTAGTTGTCACAAAACTGTTTTCAGCGAAATCGTAGCTGATCGCATTCGCAAGATATCGCGAAATTAGTGATTTTATATTTTAAAAAATTTTGATATTGAAGTTATTTAAATATTTTCAAAAACTGAGTATACAGTTTTCATTGTACTTATTTTAAGGTCACAAAACAGTAAACATCGAAATCCTATCTTCTTTAGTTCGCGAGAAATCGCGAAATAACTTTTTTGTCAATTTTTGTTTTTCAACTTTTTCTAGGTTTTTTTCAAATGTTGTGGAAAGCTGATATGCACTTTAATGTGTACGTGATCGAAGGTCATAAGGGTGTTGACATCAAAGTTGTAGGTGTACACTGGCGCAAGATATCGCGGAATTATTTATATATTTTTTATTTTTTTTTTATTTTTCAATTTTGCATGGTCTTTTGAAATGGTGTAAAAACGTGGTATGCATTTTTATTTGTACATGATAAAAAGACATTAAACTGCTAACACAAAAGTCCTATGTGATCAATTCTTTAAGGAATCGCAAAGTTAATATTAAATCTATTATTTATAAATCTATTAAGAATAAATGAAAAAAAAAAATTGAAAAATTTTTCGCGATTTTTCGCGAAAATTAGCGTCAATATATAGATTTCAGCAGTTTTACCACCTTCAGTTACGGGCAATTTAAACTGCAAACCATATACTTGTCGTTACTTAAATTTTTTTTTTTGATACCAAAAAAAAAAAGTAATTTATTATAAAAGCTCGTACAGTAATTTTGCGATTTCTCGGCAAATTGATCGTCTATAATTTTTATGCTTGCAGTTTTGTCACCTCTAATAACCTCGAATTCAAACTGCATACCACATTTTTGTCGTTAATTGAAGTATATGTTTTTACAGACCACAAATAACAAAAATGAATGAATAAATAGTAGATAAGCGAGTTTTTTTGCGATATCTCGAAGAATTAAGCAGCTAGAATTTAAATGTTAACAGCCTTATGACCTTTGATCAATAGCAAGTCAAACTGCATTTCGTGTTTTTCAACAATGTTAAAGAAACTTCTTTTATTAATCAAAACAAGAAATACCCCCAAAAAGCTGTTTTTCGCTATTTCTCGCGAAAGTGAGCAGCTATAATTTTTTTGGGGGCAGTTTTAATTTCTTCCAGCATGTTCAAATCAAACTGCTTACCACTTTTTTTTATCATTTCTAAAGAACCGGGTTTAAAATATAATAAAAAAAAAATATATATATATATAATTACGCGATATCTCGCGAAATTTAGCACCTACAATTTTGATGTCAACAGCTGTGTGACCTTTGATCAACCACAAGTAAAACTGCATACCATGTTTTTATGAAATTTTAAAAAATCATATATGAAGATAAAAACAAAAATAAAAACAGCAAAAAAGTTATTTCTCGATTTCTCGCGAAATTGAGAAGATACGATTTCGCTGTTAACTGTGTTGTGACATGTAAATAAATACAATTAAAACTGCATACCCAGTTTTTGAAGATATTTAAAAAACTTCATTGTCAAAATTTTAGAAAATACAAAAACACTAATTTCGCGATATCTCGCGAATGCGATCAGCTACGATTTCGCTGTTAACAGTTTTGTGACATTTATTCATGTAGAAATCGAACTGCGCTTACACTTTTCGTCGACACTAAAGTTCAACCTGAACATCGCTGAGGCTCACCGTGTTTAAAGTCCTCTAAGAAGGACAAATGATCACCGAATGAAAAACTGTAAATGCAGTTTTACTCCAGAGGAGCTCTGCTATCAAGTGTATAATGTCTACTTCTGGTGTAAAAAGTAGTGTTGTACGGTGTAATCTACGGTTTTTCTTTTAGTTTTGTCAATTACACTGTTAAACAAATTTATTGAAATTCGTAATACATGAATTATATAAATCGTAATATATGAATTAAATATATTTTTACCTCCTGATTCCAAATCTGCCTTCCAAATTTTTCTATTACTTAAGGTTTTTAAGATATTCGCGTTTTAATATTGAAAAGCAAATTTAGCAATTTTTGGGTCTCCCCTGTAACGTATTCTTAAGTTGCTTACATAAAATATGACTAGATTTAGTATAAATACGCGTGTCGTTTTTAAAATATTGGCGTTTGAAAAACTCAAACTCCACTGTCACACACTTTTATTCTTTATAAATCACACTAAAATTTTCAAACGCAAATGTCTCGAAAATGGAAAATCCTAGAAAAATTTGGATTGCAGTTTTGTAATCAGGAGGTCCATGCTAGTTAAAATTAAGTCCTATTTGGTGGAAACCACTTAAGAATACGTAACAGTGGACCCCCAAAAGTGCTAAAATATTGATTTTTTAAATTTTACTTAGAAAGTTTTCTAGAAAAAAAGAATGACAGAAAACTATTTCTGTATAATTAAAAAATTATTTGCTAAAAATATGTTCAAATATATTTTGATATTCACCAAACAGAATCATTAAAATTTCTGTGTAATCAAAAATAATCTGCTAAAAATTTGTTCAAAAATATTTTGAAATTCAGCAAACAGAATCAATAAAAACGCATTAAAATTTCCGTTATTTTGTAAAACTGAATGATAGAGATTTTAGTTAAAAGATTAATTTTAGCAGAAACGTGAAAGTTTGCTTAATCAAATTGAAAGTAGTTTTAACGATTTTTTGACAGAGTTTTTTTTTAAGTGTAATGATGAAGATAGGGAAGTATCTCAACTAGGGTTGCCAGACGGCCTGGAATGGCCTGGATTTTCCAGTTATTTGAGGTCTGGTCCAGTTTCCAGTTAAAACATAATTTATCCAGTTGAAAAAGGAGTTCTTTTATTTTAACAATTATTTTTTTTTTTATTAAATATTTTTTACAATTTTTTGGGACTACTTTTTTAATAAAACATTACATGCGGAAAATGTGCCCTTTTTGCAGCATTTTCCCTAGTTTTTTTACAAATTTTTCGAGCATTTCGGCCAGTCTACACTTGAAAAAAAACTTGTAAAACAACAAGATAAGTTTGTAACTTTTTTTTTGCTACCTCCTATTTTACCACAATTTCTTGTAATTTTACAAGTTTTTTACCAATAATTTTGTAATTTTACAAGCTTTTTACCAATAAAATTGTAAATTTTCAATTAGGTTTCGTGATTATACAAGATTTTTTGCTACCTCCTATTTTACGAGAATTCCTAGTACAAATTACGAGGTTTTTCGTAATTTTACGAGATTTTAACAAATAAAATTGTAAATTTACAAAGAAACCTCTTGAATTTACTAGATTTTTTTGTAAAAAAACGTTGGAAATTTGTAAAGTTACAAAAAAAAATTGTAAAATTAGAAAACAAATGTAAATTTCGATCGAAAATTTTTTGTTAAGAAACAATGAAAACTGTCAAATATTAGTAAAATGGGATTACGAGAATTTTTCTAGAAATTTGACAAGTTTTTTTTGTGTGTAGCGTTGATTTCGGCACGAATGTTTTCGTCGATGATTTAAGAATTCTTGGCGTACATTTTGCTTTAAAAATAACCCCACAAAAATATGTCTGTTTGGGTCAAATCTGCAAATGATGGTCAGTTTTTGTCGCTCTTTTTTTGACTTCACCCGGAAAATTTAACTGTCCTTCTAGATTTCCAGATTTGACTACCTTGGACTTCATTTTGTGGGGTTATTTAAACAAGAAAAATATACTCTAACAATCCTCAGGCCGATGACGAAAAACTAATAGAAATGCTTAAAAAAAGTCACATTTTGCCGTGGCAAAAAGAGACGGCCATTTAGTCCAGAATAAAAATATGTGTCTCACATATGAAAATCGGTTGATTTTTTTTTCAAATTATTAAAAAAAAAAATATGTATGGGTCCAGTTACTTTTTCAAAATCCAGCTGAAAATTTTCCGTTATCCAGTTATTTGACTTCTAGTATCTGGCAACCCTAATCTCAACCCTTATGAACTGATTTGCCTGAAACTTAAAGTATATATAAAAGAGACGATTTTAAAGTTGGGGTGTCTCGGCTTATCGGCCATATCGGTGTTTAAAAATGTTGTAACCTTATGAAACAATGAGGACCTTCGTGAAAATTTCGATAACTCACGAACTAACAGTAATATCATCTAGAGCAAAAATACGTGTCGACTTAAATTTAATAAAGATTATTTCGTATTCATATTGATATCGTAGGTCTATGTCTTCACATAATTACCCCCCAAAATTTACACATTTTTATGAAAAAAGTATTTAGAGAAGCCGATTTTTTACAAGGTCTTGTCGCGGTTGGAAACACAAATATTTCTTGTCATTTAAATTTTTTTTTCGTCAAAAATTTACTTTTCATTAAAAACTTTTTTTTCTTACATAATTTCTTTTTTTATAATTTGTTTTTTTTTTTTTACATTTTTTCACCAAAATTGTGTTTTTTTACAAGGATTTATCGCAAGAGAGAAGGTGTCATCCGAATCCACTCTTAGATGCTAAAATTTATAAAAAAATTTCATTCAGAATCTGCCTAGACGTATACATAATGTTAATTATGGATTTTTTATTAATCATAATCGGTGTATTTTAATAGACAATTTTGAAATGTTAACGTTTCTGAACATTTTAAGACAATTATTAGGGGGGGAGAAAATTTTCCTTTTATATACCTAAGACAAATAATTATATGTGCACTGTATTATATTGAGTTATAGGAAAGAAAACAAAATATTTTTTCAAGTTTGGTTAATATTTTGATATGTTTTTAAGTAAGCTTTAAAATCATAAAAACATTTATTTTAAACTTTATTTTTTAATACAGAAAATAAGGAATAAAAATATACTTCATAGAAAATAATTATATGTGCAAAAAGGAAAATTCATATATTTTCTTTATGATATACAATATAATTAGGTTATATGAATATTTAATGAATATTTATACTTGTTTTAGACTACGAGGCATAAAATCAATCAAGTTTTTTAATGTGCCAATACCATTTTTCCATCGATTCGTCAATATCGCAAATTTAAGTCCTTAGCGCATAGTGTACCGCTTTGACTTTGAAATTACCTTGGCAGAAAGGGTCCTATGGAAGAATTTAGTTAGGTTTATGTCAGGACTATTGGCTGGCCACTTCAATACTGGTATGCTGAGCGCATTAAACAAGTCTTTTGTCAAACCAGTGACATAGATTGGAGCGTTTTCTTGGTGGAATGTCCAATTATCTCCACACAGTTCGGTAGCAAAGTCTATTAAATGTTCCCGAACAAGTAAAAATATATTATTGCATTGTTTTTAGTATGGGCAAATCATATTCGGAACCGTCCTCCTGATCCAAATGCATCCCATACCATAACGGATTCGCAACCGTGATTTTACAATTAGCACGTTTGGCGCGGCTGTCTTAAATCTCTCCAATATTGGTGTTGACGATCATTGCCATCCAAATTAAACTTTTTTTATCACTAAATATGACGAAAAAAGTTAAACTAAGACGGTGCTGATGGTCACCACTTCTCTTGTAGAAATTTAACACATTTCCGCCAAACGTGCTATTTTCGAAAGCACAGTTTCGAATCCGTCATGGTATAGGATGCATTTGGATCATGAGGAAGGGTTTGAATATGATTTTTTTCCAATAAAAATAATGCAAAAATATATTCTTACTTGTTGGAGACCATTTAATAGACTTTGGTACCGAACTGTATGGATATAATTGGACATTCTCACAAGATAACGCTGTAATCCATGTCACTCGTTTGACAAAAACTTTCTATATGCGCACAACATACCAGTATTGAAGTGGCCAGCCATTAGTCCGGACTTACACCGAATTAAATTCCTCCTTAGGACCTTTTCTGCCAAGGTCATTTCAAAGTCAAAGCCGTACAAGACCATTAAAGGACTTTAAATTTAAATACTGACAAAACGGGGGACAAGGGGTATTGTTACATTACAAAGCTTGGCGGGTTTTATGCCTCCTAGGTTTAAAAAAGTTTAAATACACAAGGCGAACACAAATTTTCACAAAATACTCAATTATATTGCAAATCAAAAAGAATATATAGGAATTTTCATTTATGCACATATAATTATTTTCTATAGAAAATATATGAAGTATTTCCTTTTTCGTTATTTTCAGTATTAAAAAATAAGGTATAAAATTAAAATGTTTATGATTTTAATGCTTATATATAAACATAATAAAATATTAACCAAACATGAAAAAATAATTTCTTTTCTTTCCTATAACCCAGAATAAAATAATGCACATATAATTATTTGTCTTAGGTATTAGGGGGGAAAATTTTTCCTTTTTTCGCATTTTAAAATTGTTAAGGTCGAGAAAGTTGCCTTTTAGGGTCAATATTAACAAAAAAAAAATATTCTATATCCTATTTTGACTTTGAAATCGGAAACTTCCAAACAAAGTGAAAAAAATCTGATTTTTTTAGCTTAAAATATTAGTTATTTTTATAACTATATATATATTTTTCTATTTTCACCTCTCACTGTCAGAATCGACCTTCCTTTTGCTAACCTGAATTTGTTCCATAGTGTTGTTCTGGTGGTCGAAAATCCGGTCTCCAAACTTTTCCATCATATCAGGATTTTGAGAAAATTGAGGTTAAAGTTCATTTTTGGGAACTCATAGCGAATAAAACCGATTGATGGCGATTTAAAAATAACTCGAGGGCAAAAATTAAGCATTACTCTTTAAGATTCAGAACTCATTTGGTCAGTCGCATTAACCCTTTGGGCAGCAATTGTTTTTCAATGATGTCTCATTACCCAGTATCGAAAAAACGTTTATGGGGGAAAAATAGTATTAAAAGACAATTGGTGCTCATACGGTTAAAGCGACTGATCAAATGAGTTATGCATGTTAGAGAGCAATGTTTGAAATTCACCCTTAACTTGTTTTTATGTCGTCTGCATATCGGGTTAATCCGATAGTAGTTGCCAAAAATGTCCAAAACAGCGATTTTTTTTAACTTTGACCTCAATTTTCTCAAAAACCTGATGTGATGGAATATTTTGGAGATCGGCTTTCATACAAAATGATATTAAAATTTTATGAAATTAACTCCCACCGCTCTAACTGTCCCAAGAGTGCCCCTTGAGTTGTCAAATGTATTACCGACCCCAATAGTTTTTTAACCTTAACATTTTTCAGAAAATATCTGCCCTCTATCTTTAACAGTTAAAGGGGTCCCATATAATATTTTAAAAAGAATTTAGTAACAAATTATAAAAATAAAAAAATATATATATGAACCACTTTAAGGGTTAAAGATAGAGGGTAGATATGTTGAGGTGTAAAAATTAATAGGGGTCGATCTCATTTTTGGCCACTCTAGGAGGCACCATGGAAGCATTAGGAGCTGATTTCATAAAATAAATTTAAAAAAAAAAAATTGTATGGGGACCACCTTAAGGGTTATAGATAGAGCGGTGTTATGTTCTGCGAAGATGTTGAGATGGACAAAATATTAAGGGTGATCATCAAGGCGAGGACTTTCATGCAAATGTATGTTTTTTCCCTTTGGTCATAGAACAGCATAAACAAGATATATTTGCGAATCAAAGAATTTGCTTAAAAATGGCATCGATTCGTTAGTGCATAATTTAGCATATTTTGCTTAAAACGCATATTTGTGCATATTTTGTTGTTTTTCGCTATAAATGCATATTTTTAGGTCATATTTTGTTTAATTTTTTTTTTTAAGTTATTTTTTAGTATTTTTAGCTATTTTTAAGATTATTTATGATACATATTGTTTTTATACCCTCCACTCTAGTGATAGAGGGTATATATAAGTTTGTCATTCCGTTTGTAACACCTCGAAATATTGGTCTAGGACCCCATAAAGTATATATATTCATGATCCTTGATCGATTTTAAGACGCTCTAGCGATGTCCGTCCGTCCGTCTGTCCGTCTGTCCGTCCGTCCGTCCGTCCGTCCGTCTGTCCGTCTGTCTGTCTGTCTGTTGAAAACACGCTAACTTTTGAAAGACTTTACGGAGGCTCCTGAAGTTTGGCATATATGTTGGACATTTACCTGGTCAGGTTGGTATTGCAATCCAGCGAAATCGGTCCAGTGGTTCAAAAGTTATAAGCAAATGAGTGAATTTCGGCAAGGGGTTTTCTGGAATTTACGAGATAAAACACACGGTAACTTTCGAACGGCAATTCTGAGGGTGCTGAAGTGTGGCATATATATTAACCGTTCCTCTGGTCCCGTTCGTTTTAAATTTCAGCCAAAGCGGTCTGGCGGTTCAAAAGTTATTAGCAAAACCGTAAATTTCAGATTAGTTCACCTTAAATTCACGTGTTGAAAACCCGTTAAACATGTTTTAAAAACATTTGTAAGTCAGAAAAATATTTTAAAAGGTATTTTTGTCACACAAAAATATTTTTACACTAAACCAAAAAAAAAAAAATACACTTAAAAAAAAAAGTTTAAACTCAAAAAAAATTTTACACTCAAAAAAAAAATTGGTAAATTATTTTTTTTTTTTCCAAAAATTAACAAAAAAAAAGTTTTTTTACACTAAAAAAAAAAAAAATACACTCAAAAAAAATTTTACACTCAAAAAAAAAAATTTGTAATTTTTTTTTTCAAAAATTAATAAAAAAAAGTTTTTTTACAGAAAATAAAATATTTCTAACCAAAAAAAGTTTACACTCAAAAAAAATTTTACACTCAAAAAAAAAATTGGTAAATTATTTTTTTCAAAAATTAACAAAAAAAAGTTTTTACACTAAAACAAAAAAAAAATACACTCCAAAAAAAATTTACACTCAAAAAAAAAAAAATAGTATTTTTTTTTTTTTTTTTTCAAAAATTAATAAAAAAAAGTTTTTTTACAGAAAATAAAATATTTCTAACCAAAAATGTTATTTTTTTCACGTTAGAAAATTTACTATCACTTAAAAAGGGCATTGTGGAGGGTATTCATAGATTCGGCCAAGTCGAATTTAACTTTTCTACTTGTTTTTGACTCCTATAGGGGCACTTTTGAGGCAGTTAGAGCTGTTGGAGCAGTTTTATAAAAATGTAATCTTTGTATGGGAGCCCCCTTAAGGAGTGGAGACAGAGCTTTGATATGTTTGTGTTTTAGGGAGGAGAAACTAATGGGGGCCGGTGTTGTATATTATGCCTCTATAAACAATTTTGAGGCGGTTTTGGTGCTATTTGTGGGTTTTTTTTTTAGTAAAAATCGGCAAATTTTAAGGTACACAGAAAGAAATAAAAAAAAAATTTGAGTAAATTTTTAATACTATTGAGTAAAAAATTACTCAATTTTCCACCAGTAAACGATTTAATAGTATTGAGTAAATTTTTAATAAAAATTTATTAAATGTTTGCCAAAAAAATTTGAGTAAATTTTTAATTGACACTATTAAGTGCAGGAACAGAACAAGAAGCACCACCTTTTAAAAACAGAACAAGTTTTATTTCACATCGGCGCCGGCCACCGGTTTAATCTGCCAAACCGTATGGAAAAAGTCGTGCCGGGCTTATTCTGTTTCTACTCTAAAAAAAACAAAGTTTAAAAAAATTTCATATTTTTTTACAAAGAAAAAAACATGTTTTTTCAAACTTTACCAAATATATTTTTGTCTTAAAGACATAAAAAAATTTTATAAATATGATTACAAACTTTCATGTATATATACAAAAAACTATAAACTAAGCGAGAATTAAAAAAACTAAGAAAATTCCAAAAAAAAATTAAAAAAGCTATTAAATTCTTATTAAATTATTTACTCCATTTGTTGTTAAATTTTTGAGTAAATTTTTAATTGCGTCAATTAAAAAATTACTCAAAAGTTTTTTTAAATTTAAACAAGTGATTACTCAAATTGTTTTTCCCCATATTTTTTTCTGTGTACGGAGTGGTCTTTATTAGCTAATTAGGTGCTTGGTATCTTCATAAGAGTTGTCCGTTTGACCGTGTTTACAATTTCTAATATTGTTAGAGAAAAATCAATAGTTATGCTAGTGAAAAGCGAAAAATCTATATTTTTTTAAAAAATTTTCAGAAAAAAAAATCATTTTTATACCCTCCACTTAGTGATAGAGGGTATATATAAGTAGTCATTCCGTTTTTAACTCATGGAAATATCGGTCTGGGACCCCATAAAGTATATATATTATTGATCAGTAGTCGATTCTAAGACATGCTATCGATGTCCGTCTGTCTCTCCGTCTGTGGAAATGGTGATCACGGCCAAAGTATTTAACATATATGACTGAGACTTAGCAAATTTACTTGCTGTTGTCATAAGTAGTTTGGTATTGCTTTTGAGCAAAATCGGTTCAGCGGTTCAAAAGTTATGAACGAAAATGTAAGAACATCTAGAAAATTTTGGTATATTCTACATAACCTAAAAATACAAATTGCTTTAAATTGGCTGCTGGTTGGCATATGTGAAAAGAATTGGACACAGAATAGAATTTTTACAAGTACAAACCAATTTTTTTACAAAAAAAAAAAAAAAACGAGGATTTTTTTTTCACCAAAAATTTTTTTAGCGGAATTTTTCTTTTCAAAAATTTTTTTTTTACAATTTTTTTTTTTTACATTGTGGAGGGTATCAATACAATCGGCAAAGCCGAATTTAACTTTTTTACTTGTTTTATCATAAAATGTTAACAGAATTTGTTCAGCGGACTATTACAAATTTTTGCCAAATATACTTAAGCGATAGTACCAACTTTAATTAAGCAGTTGGGCCAAAACTGATGATACCATATTTTGGGGGTCCCAGTGCTTTTTTAAATCTTTGGAGGCCCATTAAAAGGAATTGGTCACCAAACTGGACAATCTGAGTACAGGGTTTTTTTACTACCTTTTGGTAATAAAAACGAACTTATATAGTCAAGTTCTTGTGTTTTTTGTTCACTGTTGCACAGTGTAATTTGTATACATTTTGTCGGAAAGTTCAAAGTTTTGTAAAACATGTGCTAAATTAATTGTTCATACTGAGCTACTTAAATTTTTAGAAATTGAAATAAATTTTAATTAAAAATGAATTAAGAAGAATTTACCTTGAGACATAAATTTTGATGAATGCTTGAATTCTGTTATTTTTATGCATTGTGTTGAACATAGATAGATTTAGCCGGTAGAATTTAAATATCATAGAAAATCTAAAAATAATTTTAGATTGTTTTTTGTTTTTAGTATCTTTTTTTTGTTAAATTGTAGTAATAATATTAATACAATATTGTGTTTGAAACAAAGATTTTATCAGGTGTTTGATTTGATTTTTTTTTTTGTAGATTTGTTTTTTTGTCATTTTTAATTTGACACAAGTAATATACTATTCATTATTTAATTAATTATTTATGGGTTTTTTGTACTTTTTTTTGTACATTGTTGTATTTTTTGTTTGTATTGTGTTGTTGTTGTTATTATTATTAATGCTCACTAAATTTGTTTAAACTTTTATGTCATCATTTTTGATTGATTTGTTTAATTTTTTTTCCTTTTTGTTTTTTGTCGAAAAAAAATTTTGTTGATGTCATTTTTTTTCAATTCTTATTTCAAAACATTTTTTTTATAAAACAACTGTACTTTTTGGAAATTTAAAAAAAAAAAAAAAAATTTTTTTTTTTTTTTTAATTCAATAATTCCTTCTTCTGCCACTTCTTAAAGCTCGATTTAGTCGAAAAGTAGCAAAGGAGGTTACAAAAATTTAGCAGTTGGTTGGTTTAGTTGGTTGGTGATGGTAGAAGTAGTTGTTTTCTTTTTTTCATTTTATGACAGTCTAAAGATTGCGTTTGTGTTGCTTACAGTTTGCTCGTTGAGCTTTCAATGACAACTAGGAATATGGCAAACATCCAGCAAACCCAAAATATTACTCTACTACACTTTAGTTGTGATAATATATATTCTTGAACACCCAACAACAGCAACAACAACAATCTAACCAACCAACAGCAAAAAAAAAAGTCATCAACATAACGAACTAGCAGTAAGCAGAGTTTTAAAAGAGCAAGTTCTCTAATTAGATTTGCAAAATACATTTTCATAATTTAAAACAGTTTTACTAACCCCTCAGCTCCACCTTCCATAATTATGTAGACATAAAGCAACAAATACACACAAAACAATAACAAATTTTTGTTTGTTGTTATTGTATTCTGTGTTTATGTTGTTTTATGTTTACATAATTATAGACAGCACCAGCGACGTATCCAGGAATTTGAAAAGGGGGGGGCCCAACTAAAAATTTTTTTTTGTCCATCATAACATTACTTTCTAGGACTACCCTCCTCCCCCCCCCCCCCCCCCCCGTACAAAAAAAAGTGAATTTGTCCAGAGAAAGAATATCTCTTAAAAATTAAAAACATCTCATCTCTCGTTAAAAACACTTACACACATATTAGCCAAGTTTTTGGTTAATAAAAACAACTCACCAATTGCTTTTGCGTAATTTAGCCAATTTTTTAAAACAAAAACTTGGTTAAATTACGCAAAAAATGGTTAATTTACCAAAAACTTAATTAAATTACGCAAAAAACTTGGTTTTTACCAAAAACTTGTCTCATAAGTGCAAGTTTTTATGCATTTGAGAATTTTTTTATAAAAAAATTTCTTAGAATTTGAGAATTCTTCTATAGTAAATACTTCCTCAGAATCTGAGATTTTTTATTGAAAAAATGTATCAAAATCTGAGAAGTTTGCTATAGAAAATATTCTTGAGATATTCACATTTGAAAATTACAAAAAAAAAGTCTTATTTAGTGATTATTGCTATGTATACTCACGTAAGAGCCATAATAAAGGACCTGATTCCAAACCAGCCATCCAAATTTTCGTATAACATTCCGTTATTAAGATATTACGACTTGAAAAATTTGTTAATGCCTTAGCGATTTTTACGGCTGTTAGGCTGACCATCCATACTGATTTGATCAGTACATGTACTGATTATTGATCACGTGTACTGATCAAAAAACGTTGTACTGATTTGTACTGATTTTTTAAAATATGTACTGATTTTTGAACATTTCAAAATAAAAAATTATTTTATTTGAAAATTCTATACAAAAACTTGAATTTCCATAAAAAAAGTTGTCAGAACAGTTTTTATAACTTAAGTCTGCAATGAGATAATTTATAATGAATTAATAATAATGAGATTAAAGTTCGTGAATCAAGAGCTTCCCCAACGCAAAAATGTATCTGAGCATGAGGTTGTTTTGATCTTCATAAAATCTTATATGAAAAGGCTCACAGAATCTTTAAAGTTTTCTGTAATGAAAAGTTCATTTTTTCTGTAATGAAAAAGCGCTCAGACCATCAGGGCTCCCGGGTAAAAATGAAATATATATGATCATATATGAAGATATATGGATCATATATGGATTTATATAACCATATATTATCATATATGCCTCCATATATGATAATATATGGTTATATAAATCCATATATGATCCATATATCTTCATATATGATCATATATATTTCATTTTTACCCGGGCTATTTAAAGAAACATGTGCGTATTATTTTGGAAGTCTTTTAAAAGATAAAGTTAAAAAAACTTTATCAAATTACTAGGAAAAGTCTCGCAATCCCATTTTACCAATATTTTACAGTTTTCATTGTTTTTTAACAAATCGAAATTTACATTGTTTTTTGTAATTTTACAATTTTTTTGTAATTTTACAAATTTCCAAGATAATTTTACAAAAAAAAAAAAATAGTAAATTCAGGAGAATTTCTTGTAATTTTAATTGCGCCAAAAAAATTGCAAATTTACAATTTTATTGGCAAAAAGCTTGTAAAATTACAAAATTATTAGCAAAAAGCTTGTAAAATTACTAGGAATTCTCGTAAAATAGGAGGTAGAAAAATCTAGTAAAATTACGAAACCTCTTTATAAAGTTTATCTTGTCAAAACATTTGTAAATTTTCAATTTTATTGGTAAAAACCTTGTAAAATTACAAAATTAATGGTAAAAATCTTCTAAAATTACTAGGAAATTTTGTCAAATAGGAGGTAACAAACAAAAAAAAGTTACAAGTTTTCTTGTAATTTTACAAGGTTTTTTTTGAGTGTGTGAGAAAAAGTTCCCAGAATCTGAGGGCCATTCTTATTCGCAATACCTGTGTGTTTTTGTTTCATTGTCTCAGCTGAAACGATCAAATATGTAGTTCGAATGAAGTTGTTTGAAGTCAACTAATTTTTTTGCAAAATATGGCAGCAGTTTTTTAGCAGTTGTTTTTACTGAAATATGAATTGACCCCAAGTTTGTTAGTTTAACAGAAATTGTTTGAATGTTGAAAAAATCATCAGTGTTTTCCCATAGAAAGAGGTTTTAGAGAGTTAATTCTTAAAAAAAAATTGGGCGTACTGATTTGATTTCAGAAAAAAAATGGTCACCCTATCTACTGTTACATATTATTGCGTTAGCGCAATATTTAAAAAAAATCGTTTTTTTTTCCAGTTTGAATATTGTCCTAAGTCGTTTTTTAATATTTAAAACTGCAGCTTTTTAATTCAAACCCCATTTTTTAAAAAAAGTGCTAAATTAAAAATTATATATGAGAATTTTCTTTAGAAATTTTTTTCAAAATCTGAGAATTTTGTTGGAAATAATATCTCAGAACCTGATAGGTTAGGTTAGGTTGTAAGTGGCTGCTGACGTTTTACGTCAACACACGTAGACTCTGAGGTCCATTGTGATACCACGGGATCGTAATAGGTTTCCCTACTAGTCCCTGTCGTTAAACCAGTTTGAGCTTCTTATGAAACTCCTTAGAACCTGATACTTTGAATAAAGAAAAAGGCTCTTAGAACCTCAGAGTTTGAAATTTTGTACAGAAAACAGTTTTCATGATCCTGATGCATAAATTTCATTAAATAAACCCAATATAATGTGTTTTCGGCATATATTTTACAGATCACTTTTTGAAAACGAAAATTTAATAAAATCAAGAGTTTTTATAAAAAGATATTAAAAATTTTCTTCAAAAACCAAAATATTTGCAATACTAAAAAATTTATGTTTGTTACTTGTGTTATGTGTTGAAGAGAATTAATTTTTTAAAAATGTTCAATCCAAAAGGGGGGGGGCCCGGGCCCCCTGGGCCCCCCCCCTGAATACGTCCATGGACAGCACAGCTAACTGGTATAGAAAAGCTTTCTGATTCAAATAATTTTTACTATAGAAAACATTTCATATTCTGAGTCATTTTTCCCAAAGAGAAATTCTCAGATTCTGAGATATTTTTCCTATAACAAGTAGAAAAGTTAAATTCGACTTAGCCGAATCTATGAATACCCTCCAAAATGCCCATTTTAAGTGATAGTAAAATTTCTAACGTAAAAAAAAAAACAGTTTTGATTAGAAATATTTTATTTTGTGTAAAAATTTTTTTTAGTAATTTTTGAAAAAAAAAAAAAAATAATTTACTAATTTTTTTTTTGAGTGTAAATTTTTTTTTGAGTGTAAAATTTTTTTCGAGAGTTTTTTTTTTTTTGTTTTGGTATAAAAATATTTTTGAGTGACAAAAATACGTTGTAAAATATTTTTGTGACTTACCAATGATTTTAAAACAGGTTTAACGGGTTTTCAACATGTGAATTTAAGGGGATGCTAATCTGAAATTCACGGTTTAGCTAATAACTTTTGAACCACTGGACCGATTTGGCTGAAATTCAATACGAACGAGGCTGGAAGAACGCAAAATATATATGCCAAGCGTCAGCATCCTCAGAATTGCTTTTCGAAAGTTATAGTACTTTTTATCTCAAAATTTCACGAAAAACCCTTGCCTAAATTCAGTCTTTTGCTCATAACTTTTGAACCACTCAACCGATATCGCTGGATTGCAATACCAACCTGACCAGGTAAATGCTCAACATATATTCCAAACTTCAGGAGCCTCCGTAAAGTCTTTCAAAAGTTAGCGTGTTTTCAACAGACAGACAGACAGACGGACAGAAGGACGGACGGACGGACATCACTAGATCGTCTTAAAATCGATCGAGGATCATGAATATATATACTTTATGGGGTCCTGGACCAATATTTCGAGGTGTTACAAACGGAATGACAAACTTATATATACCCTCTATCACTAGAGTGGAGGGTATAAAAAAGGTCTCAGATTCTAAAACATCAGATTCTTAAACATTTTTTCCATCGAAAAATTCTCAGATTCTGAGATATTTTAAAAATCTCAGATTCCTGTAGAAAAATTCTCAGATTCTAAGACATTTTTCATAAAGAAAAATACTCAGACTCTGAGACGTTTTTTCCACAGAAAAGTACTTAGATTTTGATACATTTTTCCTATAGAAAAATTCTCAGATTCTGATTGTGAGACATTTTTTCTACACTCAAAAAAAAAAAATGTAATGTTAGCAAAAAAACCTTGTAAACCTACAAGAAAATTTGCTGATTTTGAACCCACAATTTTTTTGCTAAAGTTAGCAAAAATGTTTTGCTAATAATTAGTTAACTAATTTTTTTTTTTTGAACTTAGTTCATACACATCTGAGAACCCCATTGGGTTCGGACCCGATAGGTCCAGACCCCGATGGGCCTAGACCTAGTTGGGTTCCTTTAAAATCGTCATAGATTTTGATCCAAAATTTGTGTCCATTTCGCTCCACCTTGCTTAGTTTTTGAGATACGTGATTATAGGGGACCACTGGGGTCTTGAGAATTAAAAACCCGATAACTTCAAAAATATTACTCGGAGATCTTTTGCGGTCTTGTTCTACGTGTTGAGAGCTACAAAAATGCTTTTGGACTTTTTGTTGTGTCTGCAATATTTACCGAGATATGAGCATTTTAAAATTTTCGGGAATGCTAACTTTTTTGGATCCAAAGTTAGGGCCCATTAGGGTCCACATATGTGAAGAGGACCGGCGATACTATGGAGAGCCCGAGGACCAAAAATGGCCTCCATTTTGCTCTATCTGGCTTAGTTTCCGAGATAGCGCCATATTAAGTTTTCTGAAAATAAAAAAAAATTAACCATTTATTTTGCTAATATTAGCAAAAAAGCTTGTAAAAATTTGGTCAACTCAATTTTAAATCTAGCAAAAAAAATTAGTTCAAATTTTGTTTAAAATTGCTAATGCGCTAAATGAAGTTTACAAGATATTTTTGCTAACATGCTTATCTCAACTAAAAATTTGCTAAAAGTTAGCTAACCAGCATTAGCAAAAAAAAAATAGTAAATCTACTAATGTATTATTATGAGTGTACGAAAATTGAGCAATTTTTTTTTAAATTAGTTTTTAAAGAAAATTTCACATTTTTACAATAGATTTTTCGTATACATCTGAAACCTTTTCTATAGAAGAAATTTATCGTATATCAAAGTCTCAAATTCAAAGAAATTTTTCCTACATAAAAAGTTTCAGATTGAGAAATATTTTTCGTCCAAAGAAAAGTTTCAGATTCTGAGATTTGAAAAGTCTAAAGTTTATAGAAGTTTTTCCAAAATTAAAAAAAAGACTTAGATTTTGAGCCACTTATCGTATGCAAAGTTTGAGATTCTGAGACATTTTTCGTTTAGCAATCTCACTTTTTATATAGAAAAAGTTTTAGATTCTAAGGCATTTTTCGTATAGAAAAAGTCTCAGATTCTGAGACATGTATCGTAAAGAAAAAGTCTCAGATGATGAGACTTTTTTTATAAAAGAGTCAGATTATGAGACATTTTTCGTGTAGATAGAGTCTCAGATTCTGAAACATTTTTCGCATTGAAGAAGTCTTAGATCTGATACCTTTTTCGTATAAAAACATCTCAAATACTGAGACACTTTCGTACAAAAATATTCTCAGATTCTAAAATATTTTTCGTAAAGAAATTGTCGCAGACTCTAAGACATTTTTCGTATAGAAAAGATTGCAGATTATTCTGACACATTTTTTTTATAGAAAAAGTTTCAGATTCCGAGGCATTTTTTCGTATAGAAAAAGTTTCAGATATCATGGTTTTAATAAGTAAAGAAAATGACCTCGAGCTAGTTTATCAATATATATTTTTTTTTAAGTTTCTGTGTCTTAAAACAGGTAATAAGAATGTAAAATGTTTTTTTATGTCATGCGACTTTTTACTTTCCATCGGGGCCCCAAAATCTTGTGTGCCCAGGTCCCCCGCCATACCTTAAAGCGGCCCTGGTATTGATATAGGTATTGGTATCGTTTTTTATTTAATTTCGGTATCGGTTACGGTATTTGAATGGAAACAGTTACGGTAATACCGATACCGAGACGTCAGTACCGGTACGTACCGGCCCAGCAAAACTTTTCGGAGTCATTCAAAAATAACTAGTTCTAGAAGTACTTCAAAGCTTGTCATGATAGGTTCTCAAAGAGCATCCTGGAACTAGTGATGTCACAACTAGTTCTAGAAGTGATCCAAAAGGGTAATATTTTGATTCCAAAGAGCTTTTTTGGGGTAGTTTGGGAACTAGTGATTTGGAAGTAGTCGTACATGACTTCTACACCACTTCCATGAAACAAATACTGGTTCTCAAATAACATCTTTGAAGCTGTTTCAAAAACTTATAATTTTTTTCAAAAAAGAAAAAAATATGTATTTGATTACGTATTTCTCTGTTGCATCGTCTATTTGGAAAAAGTCAAACCTTTTAGAAAAATGTACAGAGGGGCTAAAAATATTATTAAGTATTGGGTTATTTGTTTGGTATTATTAAGTATTGGGGCATTAGTGCAAATAGGTTTTTATAGATCCATTCAATTACCTTACTACAATCTGGAATAAACTTCTTTATTTACTACAGCTGGAATTTTTTATTACAAAAAGTAAACAAAACTTTCCATATTTTATATATATTTTGGTCCCTACAATATTTTTTTTTTTTTTCAAAAATCCCTTATTCTCCTTCTAGATAATTTCTAATTGCATTAATGACTAAAAAAACAAAAAAATACTACTAATTTTGTTCAGTAAAGTGCTGATATTGCGTTATATTTTCAACAAAAAATAATTCAAAAATGTTTTTTTTTTGCAAAAAAAAAATGTACAAAATGTTCCTAGACTGCTTCCCTAGAACTAGTTCTGATGGTGACAATTTTAAACAAAAATCATGGGCTAAAGAATGGGATAAAGAATAGGTTCTAGAATGACTTAAAGAACCGTTCCATACATGGGTTCCTAGACTACTTTCCTAGAACTAGTTCTGATGGTGACAATTTCAAACAAAAATCATGACTCTGAGAACGAGATAAAGAACTAGTGCCACAATAGCTTCTTGGAAGTAGTTCCTGTCGTGACAATTTCAAAGAAAAATCATAGGTTAAAGAATGGGATAAAGAACTGGTTCTAGAAGTAGTGATGGAACCGTTCCATAGGAGGGGTGATTGTTCCTAGACTACTTCCTTAGAACTAGTTCTGAGGGTGACAATTTCAAACAAAAATCATGACTCTGAGAACGAGATAGAGAACTAGTCGAGCAAAAAAGAAGTACTCCAGCACTAGTTCTGGAAGTCATGCAAGTTTTGCTGGGGGTATTATCGAAAAAATATAAAAACATAAAAACTTAAGAAAAAATATTTTTTTTAATTTTAATACTAAACACTAGGGCGTCCCGTCAAATCCAAACTTTCGAATTTTGTTTCGTAATACCTGCCTAACGATTGCCACAGAAAAGCTGATTGTGGGAAAAATTAAGAACAAATTTTGCAAGAGCATTTTCAGTCGGCAACCAGCGATCAAAATTTGAAAAAAATTCCAAAACATCGATTTTGGTTGCTGATTTTTAAAGTTGCTGATTTTTAAATATAATAAATTATTTTTTTTTGTTTAACCAAATTCGCCTCAAAAGCTGGAAAATGATGAGTATGTTTTGTAAAAAATATTAAAAAATCGCGGATTTAATAAAAATCCACAAAAAACTATACACTCAAAAAAATACGTTAGTAGATTTACTAATTTTTTTTTGCTAACGCTAGTTAGCTAACTTTTAGCAAATTTTTAGTTGAAATTAGCATGTTAGCAAAAAATTCTTGTAAACTTCATTTAGCACATTAGCAATTTTAAACAAACTTTGAACTAATTTCTTTTGCTAAATTTGAAATTGAGTTGACTACATTTTACAAGATTTTTTGCTAATATTAGCAAAATAAATGGTAAATTTTTTTTATTTTCAGAAAACTTAAAATGGCGCTATCTCGGAAACTAAGCCAGATAGAGCAAAATGGAGGCCATTTTTGGTTCTTAGAATCTCCATAGTATCGCCGGTCCTCTTCACATGTGTGGACCCTAATGGGCCCTAACTTTGGATCCAAAAAAGTTAGCATTTCCGAAAATTTTAACATGCTCATATCTCGGTAAATATTGCCGACACAACAAGAAGTCCAAAAGCGTTTTTGTAGCCCTCAACACGTAGAACAAGACCGCAAAATAGTCAAAAGCTATCCGAGTAATATTTTTGAAGTTATCGAGTTTTTTAATTCTCAAGACCCCTGTGGTCCCCTATAATCACGTATCTCAAAAACTAAACAAGGTAGAGCGAAACGGACACAAAATTTGGATCAAAAACTATGACGATTTTTAAGGAACCCAACTAGGTCTAGGCCCATCGGGGTCTGGACCTATCGGGTCCGAATCCAATGGGGTCCTCAGATGTGTATAAACTAAGTTCAAAAAAAAAATATTTAGTTAACTAATTATTAGCAAAACATTTTTGCTAACTTTAGCAAAAAAATTGTGGGTTCAAAATCAGCAAATTTTCTTGTGGGTTTACAAGCTTTCTTTTGCTAACATTACAGTTTTTTTTTTTTGAGTGTACTATACGAGTACAATGGTCGTATCGATTTTTTATTTGTTGAGCTTAAAAGGGCCCAGAAAGTTTCTATTGGGAGTCAAAATGACTCGATAAAAATTTCGTGAAAATCAATAATTTCCTTATAATCCGCGATTTGGGGCCCAAATTTTTTTTTTTTTATGAGATTTCGTGGGAGGAATTTGGAGTTCCAAAAGAAGGATTTCCACCCTAGCATAATTTTTTAAAGTGGCTTATCTCGGAGATATCGCTAATGAAGTAACGATTTCGCGATTTTTTATTACTTAAAAGTACTAAATTCGCGAAAAAAAATTTTTTTGCAATATTTTTAATTTTTCCAAATAGACACCAACAAAAAAAGCTTGGTTGCCTAGAAATAAGATGAAATATGTGATTTTTTTGGGATTTTGCTTGAACCGCGTTGCGGGAGGGTAAGGAAATTTTTGATTTTCTCAAAAATTTTGTGGAGTCATTTTGACACCCAATTGAAACATTTTGGACCCCTTTCAGCTCAAACAAAAAATAAAAGTAAAAATCGATACGGCCTACTCTACAATGCAAAGTGTACAAAATTAATTTGAGTAAAAAAAAACTTTTTAAGTTAATAAATTGAAGGGCTTATTGTAAAAACTCGATAAGCAACATTTCATTTTATGGTGGTTTTTGCCTTAAAACTTTTAAAATAATGTAGAAAATATAACTTTTGCAGAACTTGTATTCTCAATATACTTGTACGAAGGCTTAAAGCAAGACTTCTGGCAATGGAAGATAAGCAAAAGGCGAAAACACGAAAAAATAAAATGTTGCTTATCAAATTCTTGCAGTAAGCCCTTCAATTAATAAACATTTTTTCCTCAATGTACTCTACATAACTAAACTTTTGGCACCAATTCCAAAAATAATGAAATTTCTTACAAAATGCACTACGGATACAAACTTTAAGCGCTGGTTGAGCCCTGAAGATGACCCCCAATTTTTTTTTAAATTATTTTTCCGTAATCAGCTGTTCAATAAGCATCGGGGTATGCCCTAACGAAATTTGAAAATTTCCTCAATTCGGGACTATGTCGAAGATGGTCTCGTTTGTGGACGGGTTGGGTACTACATTTTAATTTTAAATATTGATAAATTTAATTGAAGAAATATATTGATAAGTCAGTTTATTATAAAGCTGAATTCACAATGACAGAGTACTCTGTGCCAGAGAGTGGAGTTTGTTCCTTTTTCTTTCACACTTAAACATTTTTTGTATGATGTCGTCTCTATTTTTGGAGATGGTACTCTGTAGTACAGGGTACTCCGACAATGTGTCGGAGCCTTAAATATTACTAATTTCAAAAAAGAATGTGTACTTTTGAAATCTGGCAGTAAGTCAACCATTCATTCAAACAGTTTTTGAGTCAGCCGGTATGTCAGTTGGTTGTTTGGACAATTGTAAAGCCACATCACACAATATCTAACTAGCCAAATGGAGACGCAAGCAGGCAGGCAGGCTGGCTAGCTGGATGGATGGTTGGATAATGGTTGGACTAGTATTTAAATGCACATACACGCACACTTATACACTTACACTTAAAAAGGCTGCTTTTGCTAATGTGGTTGGTTGGTTGATGTGATATTTTATTGTATTTCGCGTACAATCTTCTGTATTGTGTGAATGCAATTACACACACACACACAAAGCTCTGTTGTTGCATGTGTGTGAGTTGTTTCTGGTGAAATTCTATTCAGTTATGTGTGATTTTTGTTGTCGAAAAAAAAGACCTACCAACCGAGAGACCGACCGACCCAAAACACAGCTCAAGTTCAAGGATGTTATGTAATATTGGTTGGTTGTTTTATTCGTTCGTTGTTCACTCGTGTTCTTTTTTGCTTGTTTCATTCGTTTGTTTTGTTTGTTTTTTTTTTATTTTTTGCTGGTTTTTGGATTTTCTGTATACTCGATATCCACTACAATCAGCCAGCCACCAGCTGAATCAGTAGCAGCAGCAGCCACACCACAAACACTTAATATTGAATACACGTAATCTCTTTGTGTCTTGGTCTTCCCTTTTTCTCTAAAAAAAGCATTCCAGAATAGAATTGCACACCATCATCATCATCCACATCAGCAACTAACTAACTCAACCTTCCTCAACCAGTTTACTGAATTATTATACATAAACCCTGCTTCCTGTGCCCCCCGCGCCTAACGACCCAGTCTCTAATACTTTCCAACGTACGTTTCTTTTCGCTTTTCATTTCCTCTTTTTTTTTGCTTTTGCACTTTTTTTTGTTTGTTCCCTTTCTTCCCTGATATATTGCATCGCTTGAGCGCATCTCACATTTGTTTCATATACTCGTACTACTCCCTATACTGCCACTGCCATATGTTTGTTCTCAACTTGAATATATAGAAAATACATACATTGTATACTATATATTATTATATATATTTCTATATAACATTTATCTCGCACCGTAAGTCTTGCACACAAAGTTTTTTTCACATGTATGTGAAGCTTTCCTATGTATGTATAAAACTAGGTATACGTATGTAAGTAAGTTTTCTAGTACACTTTAATAGTTTTTACTAGATGACGGTACATGATTTTAAAATATATATATATAAATAATTATAATATGTACCCATAGTCGTCTAAATACCCACCTGATGATCTAAGTTTTCCAATATGGTGATATAAATTGATTGGAAAATGTAAAATTTTATTTTGGAAAATTATCAAAGTTATTTGTTTAAGTAAATATCTTAAATTTTCATAGGGGCACTCTTCAAAAAATTTAGACAAGTGAACATTTGACAGTACATATGAGGCATCACACACCAAATGTTCAGAAAAAAAGTGAAGTCGTTGGGGTAAGACACATTTAAAAATAGAGATGGGAAAATTAGTGAGTTTTTTGACGATCACGCACGCTCACGCAGGAAAAATTTTAATCACGCACCATTTTTTGTTTTTCTCGCGCTCATGCACTCTCACGTAAGTATAAAAATGAAGCACGACCACGACAAAGATCGTGCATGATAAAAAATGTTTCTTCGTGAGCGTGCGTGATCGTTAACAAAAATCATCCACGATCACATCTCAATTTTAAATGTTTCTTAAGAGTTATTATTACTTATACGCATAATTAATATACTCCATTATTGTAAAATATAAGCAAAGTGCAATGTTAACATTTTTTTTCTCGAAAACGAGACAAAATATATCTATGAAAATTTTAGAACATATAGATGTCTACCTTAATTATTTTTAATTTATTTTAATAAGTTTGTCATTCCGTTTGTAACACCTCGAAATATTGGTCTAGGACCCCATAAAGTATATATATTCATGATCCTCGATCGATTTTAAGACGATCTAGCGATGTCCCTCCGTCTGTCTGTTGAAAACACGTTAACTTTTGAAGGACTTTACGGAGGCTCCGGAAGTTCGGCATATATGTTGGGCATTTACCTGGTAGGTTGGTATATCAATCCAGCGAAATCGGTCCAGTGGTTCAAAAGTTATGAACAAAAGACTGAGTTTCGGCAAGGGGTTTTCGTGAATTTATGAGATAAAACATACGTTAACTTTCTGAAGACAATTGTGAGGATGCTGAAGCTTGGCATATATTTGGCCTGGTTCGTATTCATTTTCAGCCAAATCGGTCCAGTGGTTCGAAAGTTATTAGCAAAACACCGTGAATTTCAGATTAGTTTCACCTTAAATTCGCATGTTGAAAACCCGTTAAACATGTTGTAAAAACATTGGTAAGTCACAAAAATATTTTACGACGTATTTTTGTCACTCAAAAATATTTTTACACTAAAAAAAAAAAAAAAATACACTCCAAAAAATTTTTCACTTAAAAAGAAATAGTACACTCAAAAAATAAATTATTATTTTTTTTTTTTTTTTTAAATTACTAAAAAAAAAGTTGTTTAACACAAATCAAAATATTTCTAATCAAAAATATTATTTTTTTCACTTGAAAAGGGTATTCATAGATTCGGCCAAGTCGAATTTAACTTTTCTACTTGTTTAAAGTTCCAAACTTCTAAATTTTTTTTTTTAATCGATAGTCCATACAAAACTCTATAACAAACCAAAAAATTTTATGCAATCGGAAAGCAATGAAGTTTGGTTGGAAGAAAAAATACATAAAAACTTAAAAATAAAGGATCCAGCTTTTGGATTTCGGGGAACTTTTTAACTGAAAAGTTTTTTCACAAATGAACTCTGACGGACCGATTTACTTTATGAGCAAATCCATTGGAAATTTAACTGACGGATCACCAATTTTGTTTATTTTTGGTTATTTGTAGAGTCCGACCGAATATTCGGTTTCGGTCTCGGTTTCGGCCGAATAATGGGGTTTCGGCCTCTATTCGGTATTCGGCAAAATTTTGGCCAAATATTAGCCGAAACCGAAACTTTTTAGTATTTTAAAAACTATGTGAAAAAGTCGGTGAATTTTTTGATTTCGTATTTCATTACACTTGTTTCAGTTCAATTGAAGAAAATGTTACAAGTTTATGCAATAAATGTAAAACTGTTTCAGTTCAAAAATTATTTTCTCCTAATCTGCAAGTAAATACATATACAATTTTTTGTAAGTTTTTTAAAAAACATATTTTTTTTTTTTAAATACAACAATTCCTATGGTTTAAAAGCATTATATGCTGTATATTAATCTTTAACAACTTTTTAATAATTTTATTCATGCCAGGCGGTAATTTTTTTAAAGTTTCGGTTCGGTTTCGGCCGAATATTACTTTTTCGGCCGAATATTCGGTTCGGTTTCGGTTCGGCCTTGAAAACTGGTTTCGGTGGGACTCTAGTTATTTGATAAAGCTTCGTTAATGATTAAAACCCATATTTATACTCTACACCACTCTGTGGTACAGGGTATAATGAGTTTGTGCTGATGTTTGTACCTACCCGAAATATGGGTCCTAGACCTACCTTCAAGTATACCGATCGACTCAGAATCACTTTTTGAGTCGATTTAGCGATATCCGTCCGTCCGTCCGTCTGTCCGTCCGTCCGTCTGTCCATCTATCGGTTTAAGCATGATACAGGTCGCAATTTTCAACCAATTGACTTGAAATTTGAAACTTAAGCTTCTTTTAGCCCAAGGACGATGAAATTTTACAGGTAATCAAATTTTGTATGCACGAATTATCATTCCAAATTTCAAAGGAATCGAGTCAGTCCTTCTGGTAGTCCCCATACAAACCACCCTCCTGATATTCACATAATTCCCTCATAATTCCTAAAAATGGCAATATTTGACAAAAATTTTATTTTTAGGTATTAAAGGTGAACTTTATAAGCCCAATCAAATTGGAATATAATTGAACCATTTTTGGACTTAGTCCCCATATCAAAATTTCGACCGATATTCAGTTAAATCGGTCTATTGGCAAAAAATAAACCAATTCCACTAAAATTTGATCTGTGTGTGTTTTCTACACTAAATAAAGATCTAACAAAAGATAGATCAAATCGGTCCATGTTTAGACTTAAAACCCATTTTCCGGAAAACACTGGTGTAGGGTATCATATGGTCGGTCTTGCTCGACTATAACTTTCTTACTTGTTTTTTTTTTTTGACTCAATGCTTTGGAAGATATGCGTTTGGAAGATATGCGTTTAAAAAAGCGCTTTTTGGACAATATTGAGTTTTAGACAGTTTTTTTAAACATTTTTTGCTCAGTCGTACGAAAAAACTCATAAAAACAATATTGTTTATAAAATTATAAAGATTCAAAATTTAGATTTTTTTTTTTTAATAAAAAATTTTAATAAAAAATTTTGAAAACCATATTTTTGGAACTGAAAAACTTGTCCGATCGAAATGAACTTTTTTGCTGTTAATTAGCTAATAAAGCTCACAAACATTCAAAAATAAAAAATCGAAAAAAAAATGTTTTGCTTGTATTTTTTTTTTACGTAGTGAACTTTGACCTCAATGGGGCACGGGTTAGAGTTATCCGAATTGGGTGAAATTTTGTCCCCATCAGTTTTAGACCATGTGGCACAATATTCCGACCCGACGATATTCAATTTCAAAAAAAAAAAAATAATTCGCCCTCACATTTCGCTGCCATCCTACTATACACTAATGGGGCGTATGAATGGAATGGAATGCTAAATATTTGTAAGAAGTTCAGATGTTAATAAATGAAAAATTCTTTCGATCCCTCACAAAATAATTAAGGTCACTGAAAAAAACCCGAAAAAATTCTGCGATATCGGTTTAAAACTAATTTTCTTTGAAAAACATTGGAAGTTACAAAAATGTTTTGGAACGAGATATTTTGACTCCAAAAAAATTTTCACTACAAAAAAAAAAGAAACTATAAAAAATTTTTTACTCAAAAATATAAAAAAGATTTTACACTCAAAAAAAAAAAAATAGTTACGTTTGAATTTTTTTACCAAAATGCCTAAAAACTGTTTTTTACTCAAAACACATTTTTTCTAGTCAACATTTTAATATTTTTTTTTCGTCAAAAAATTACAAACACTTAAAAAGTGCATATAAAATATCTAGGTCATTGTGGACGATATTCATGGATGCGGTCAAGTCGAATTATTTTTTTTTACTTGTTTTAAATTTCAGTCGTATTAAACAAAATTTAATTGAAAATCTGTTAATTGACAATATGTTTGTCAGAAACAGTCAACAAAGTTTTTCACAGGGTGAAAGTGTAGAATATTTCTGCTAGTTCAGCAGAGTATTTTGGTCATTTAGCATTATGTTGGGTCCAGTAAATCTAAGGGTGCCTAAACTGTTTAAATCCTTAAGAATTTGTAACTTATCTTTTTTTTGTAAGTTTAAAAACATTTGTCAATATTCGCGCTATTAATTTATTAAAAAAAATCTAAAAATAGTATTAAATTATTCCAAAGTGTTAAAAAGTAACCATAAAACTTGCAATTTATTTTATTTAAAAGCCAATTTTAACTGCATACACATTAGGGTGGAGCAAATTTAGCTTTTTCGAATTTCGAAAACGTCGGGTTCGGGAATGTTGCCTTTTAGGGCAAAAATAGAATTACCATAAAAACACTTTTTCAGTAATGAAAAATATAAACTAATATTTTAAGTAAAAAACATTGGAACATTCCGATTTTTAAGTCGAAAAAGGAACCCAAAACCATCTTTCTACAGGTCTAATATTTTTCTGTGTTAATATCGACCCTAAAAGGCAACTTTTCCGAACCTGACGTTTTCAAAATTCAAAAAGCTAAATTTGCTCCACCCTAAGACACACATACCCACATAAAATACTAGAAATTTGTAAATGTACGACGAATATCGTGCGATATTTTACTTTTGTTTTATTGTTATTGTAAGAAATTTGCTGATAATGCAATTTTTGTTTATTTTACACCTCACTTTTACGTCTTTTGCTGCTTCTTCCAGATATAGGTTTTTTTTTATAGCCATCCACTTAGTGATAGAGGGTATATAAAGTTTGTTATTCCGTTTGTAACGCAACGAATGATCGGTCTAGCAAGGAAGATCTTTCACAGGGCACCCAACGATTGTCCTGAAACTTGCATATAGGAAGGAGGGGAGCAAAATAAGAGCTACCTGTTTTTTTATAGCTGCCTAATCTCACATTTAACGGGTCAAAGGGGAGGGGGAAAAACGGGATTTCTTTTTTGTTTTTTAAGGATTTTCCCATTTTTTCAAAAGAAACTTTTTTTCAAATTTAAGAAAATTTTTCTTTAAATTTAACAAAATTTTAGAAAAATTCATAAATTTTAGTCTGTCTATTTGGTTTGAGAGTATTTTTTACACTTATTAAAGATTTGACAAACGATCCAATCGAGGTTTGAACTTGGGACCCATTTTCCGGACACTATAGACACTATTGTAGGGTATTATATGGTCAATCTTCACCGTGTATAATTTTCTTAATTGTTTTTTTTTTTTTTTTTCAATTCGCTGTTGTTGTTGTTTATTGCCTTTTCATTATTTATTATTCTCGTGAACATTTTGTTGTTGTTTTAATTAAATTTTGTATTTTTAGTTTAAACTCTTTAATTGTTTAATTGCATTAAAAGTTACGCATACAAATTACATGTTTACAACGAAATGGAATTTAAAGAACAACAACAACAGCAGCAACACAAAATACTGCAACTGATGAAATAGTATTTATTTAAAAATAAAAAAAAAACATTTAAATTTAAAACGAATTTTTCTACACACAGAAAAATAAATTTCCAATCGAATTTTTTAGTTGTATCAACTCATAATTCGATTGTCGCTACTATTTTTTGCGTGTGGCAACCGATTTTTTTTATTGTTTTAATTAAATGTCTGTTAGATCAACCGAGTTTAGTTGAGACTACCGATATTCAATTCTGACGACCTATATGCAAATGTATCAATCGATTTGTAGTTGTTTTTACTAAATTTCAGTTGGAAATTTGCAAATTTGTTTTCTGTGTGTACTATAAATTAATTTGCATATTTGCTGCAGTTTATCTTTTGGAATTTGATTATATCAATTTAAAAAAAAAAATAATGTATTGCCTCATTCTTTCAAAAAACGAACGTCAACCGAATAAAAGGCATAAATTCATATTTAAAAATTACTTTTCCTTGTACTCCTTCTTCGTATTTCTATTGCATTTGAATAATATCCTTTTAGCCTTGTCCACAATTTAAAACTGTTTTTGAATATATTTTTTCTTTTTTTCTTTCCTAATGATTAGGGATGAGATTTTCATGCACTAAAAAATCGAAAATATGCGCTTAAAACATGCGCTAAAAAATTCAAAATATGCACTAAAAAACCTAAAAATATGCACTATAAAATAAAATGTGTGCAAGAAAAATTTTGTTTTCATAGGAAAAGCTTTTTAAAAATCAAAAAAGTAACGCCGGGTTTAAATACTAACATTTAAAACTTTATATAAGCAAGATTTTTTTAGAAATTAATACAATCTATAAACAAAATTTAAAAAAAAAATATTTTTCTTAATTTCAAAATTAATTTTTAAAATAGTTTTTAAAACAAATAAATTTTAATTTGTGTTTCTGCTAATTTATGCCAAAATATGCAAAAATATGCACTTAAAAGTGGGAAATATGCACAAAATATGCACTTTAAACCAAAATATGCAAAAATATGCATTTTCATCAAAATATGCAAAAATATGCAAAAACAAATCGATGCCATTTTAACTCAAATTTCTTGATTCGGAAAGATAATTGGTCGATATCGTTTTTAGACTATCGACAAAAAACATGCATTTGTATGGAAATCTCATCCCTACTAATGATTATTAAGGTGTCACTTAATTTCTGTATATAAAAGCGAAAGATTTTCTCTGACTGTGTTTGACGACGAAAGGAATCGACTGCACACATTGGCTAAACATTTTCAATTAAATCTATTGATCAACAAAATTTAAATGAGTCGATCAATGTTTTGATTAAAATTTTTGCTATTTTTTTTAACTCTCGAATTTCAATTGCTTTAATTTATTTGAATAGATTAATTCAAAAATATACAAAATAATCAGGTTTTACTTTTTTTATTGTTGGCAACATATTGGAAAGCAAAAATGATGAATTTTTTGATAATTTTGTCATAAGCTTACTATTCATTTGTTAAATCAATCATTATTTTGATAAACTATAAATAAAAAATTGATAAAAATAGAAAAAAAATTAGATTGAAAAAATTTAAAAATTTTAAATTTTAAAAATCAATCATCTACAATTTGATGATTGGTATAACAATTTTTTTAATTGGACGAATTTCAGTCAAAAAATTGATTGAATCCACGTTTTTGTTGATTGAAATTCGTTTCAAATTTTTTCTTTGTGGTCTTCAATCAAAAGTTCTGATGAGGAAGGTTTTTCATAAATCACAAGATCTTTACAATAGAAAATCAATTACCACGGAAACTAGAAAAGTATAGTATCCCTCGATACTATTTAACTTTCCTAGTTAAATTACTAGAAAAAGTCTCGTAATCCCATTTACCAATATATACAGTGGGCGACAATACATTGGAAACTTTTTTATAGTAGATGCAATTTGTTAAAGGTAAAGTTAACCATACTAAACTTTATTATTATCAGACGAATATTATTTTAAACAAGTAAGAAAGTCGGTCAAGACCGACCATATAATACCCTACACCAGTATTTTCCGGAAAATGGGTCCCAAGTCCTAACATGGACCGATTGGATCTATCTTTTGTTAGATCTTTATTTAGTGTAGAAAACATACACAGATAAAATTTTAGTGGAATTGACATATTTTTTTTGTCAATAAACCGATTTAACGGAATATCGGTCGAAATTTTTTTATGGGGCATCCAAAAATGCTCCAATTATATTGCAATTTTGATTAGGTTACTAAAGTTCACGTTTAACACATAAAAATAAAATTTTTATCAAATATTTCCATTTTTATGAATTTTGAGGGAATTGTGTGAATATCGGGAGAGTGGTTTTTATGGGGACTACCAGAAGGACTTACCCGATTTTTTTGAAATTTGGAATGATAAATTTCAAAGCGATACCTATCATAATACGGTTATTAGAGTCATTTAAGCCGAATCCAAAGGGGTCGTTTGTATGGGGGCTAGGGGTTAAACAGGACCGATTTTCTCCAATTTCAATAGGCTTCGTCCTTGGGTCAAAAGATGCTTAAGTTTTAAATTTCAAGTCAATTGATTGAAAATTGCGATCTGTATAGTGCTTTAACCGATAGGATAGACGGACGGACATCGCTAAATCAACTCAAAAAGTAATTCTGAGTCGATGGGTATACTTGAAGGTAGGTCTAGGACCAATATTTCGGGTAGTTACAAACATCACCACAAACTCATTATACCCTGTACCACAAAGTGGTGTAGGGTATAAAAATGTCGTAAAGGTAATTTATTAAGCTTTAATTTAAGCTTAATGGCGTCCAGATTGAGAAAATAATTAATGTTCTACGAGGGTCGATCTGAAAAATGGAATTATTTGTAGACATTTTTCAGAACATTTTTTAAAAATATTTCAAATAACTCGAGTTTTTCGAAGTTCAAAAAGAAAAAAATTAAAAAAAGGTGCAATGACTTTTATTCAATGATCAAATAATTTTTCCAATAACCCAAACAAATAGTGAAATTTTTTTAGTATCGCGATATATCGTAGAAAAAATCCAAATTTTTTGACCTCCAATTCTTTTGACAACCAATTTTTTGTAAACAAAGAAAACTTTTAATTATTTTAATATTTGATTACTATACACTTCTTAGGTGGACTTAAATTAATAAACAAGAAGTAAAAACAAGTAGAAAAGTTAAATTCGACTTGGCCGAATCTATGAATAGCCTCTACAATGCCCTTTTTAATTGATAGTAAATTTTCTAACGCGACAAAATAAAAAAAATACCAATTTTTTTTTTGAGTGTAAAATTTTTTTCCAGTGTATTTTTTAGTGTAAAAATATTTTTGAGTGACAACAATACGTTGTAAAGTATTTTTGTGACTTACCAATGTTTTTAAAACTGGTTTTCAATACGTGAATTTAAGGTGAAGCTAATCTGAAATTCACGGTTTTGCTAATTACTTTTGAACCGCTAAACCGATTTGGCTGAAATTCAATACAAACCAGGCCAGGGGAACGACAAATATATATGTCATGATTCAGCATCCTCAGAATTGCCTTTCGAAAGTTAGCGTGTTTTTTATCTCGAAAATTTACGAAAACCCCTTTCCGAAATTCAGTCTTTTGCTCATAACTTTCGGACCGATTTCGCTGGATTGCAATACCACCCTGACCAGGTAAATGCCCAACTTCAGGAGCTTCCGTAAAGTCTTTCAAAAGTTAGCGTGTTTTCAACAGACAGACGGACCGACGGACATCGCTAGATCGTCTTAAAATCGATCGAGGATCATGAATATATGAAGGGCTTATTGTAAAAACTCGATAAGCAACATTTCATTTTATGGTGGTTTTTGCCTTAAAACTTTTAAAATAATGTAGAAATAGAACTTTTGCAGAACTTTTATTTTCAATATACTTGTACGAATTTTTAAAGCAAGATTTCTGCCAAAAATCTGTCAATAGAACATCAGCAGAAGGCGAAAAACACGAAAAATAAAATGTTGCTTATCAAGTTCTTGCAGTGAGCCCTTCATATATACTTTATGGGGTCCTAGACGAATATTTCGAGGTGTTACAAACGGAATGACAAACTTATGTATACCCTCTATCACTAGAGTGAAGGATATAAAAAATATTTTATAAAATTTAATCCTCTAAAACTTCGCAAAATTTTTTTTTTTTCGCAGAAAAAAAATAAAAATTTGGCGGAAATTTTTTTTTTTGCGAAATTAATTTATTGTTTTATTGTTAACTTACCTACAAAATTGTATAAGTTTTGGCCGAAATTTACCACTGTGCAATGGCTGCTGGGCAGTTTTTCAAAAAAGACGAAAATCGCGTTTTTCGGACTTTTAACCGCGAATAATAAAAATTCTAGACTTCAGCAAAGATTTGGAATCAGCGAGTCAAAATCTGAAGTGGCAGTCCTTGATAGGAGACGATTACTCAACGAGTCGCTTTGAAGATCCGAATGTCATGGTAAAGCTTTCATAGGTAATTTGTGTTGGCGTAAAGCGTTGCAGCCTAACCCGGAGGTTATGGTTTTGGTATCTAATAAAATTAATTTTGTATTTGGTTTGATTCAATCCTGTTTAAAAACGAAATGACTCCCCCTAATAAACTAATGAACATTTCCATATGTTGGCTTTTGTTGTTGCTTTTCTTGTATTCAATTTTTTTTATGCATTATTGCATAAAAACATCTGCTTTTATAATATTTTATAATTTTATTATTTTTTTAGTTTAGTTCAGTTACCATATTGAGTAAATAAACTTTTAAGTGCAGTTTTTTGTATATATTGTTTTTTAATGCTTGTTGTGTTTGTTCCTCTGGTTGTTTGGCTCCGAGTTTGTGTTTGTTGGTGTTATGTACCGTCTTCAACACACATGTAGCGTCATGCATTTCTGTACCAATGGATGACCTTTAAAATGCGTCAGTTTAGCTTTCCATATGCGTATTTAGTTAGATATTGTAATGTTGTTCATAATTTTAATTTAATTATGATTGAACATGTATGAGACAACAAACAACACACAACAGCATGGCATTTTATTAGATTTTGTATCATTCCGAGACGGAATGTTTAATTAAATTGAAAATTATTTTATGAAGGTTTTCTAAAGATTGGAAAAACTGAAATGGACTTGTCATGAACTTTCTATCTATTTTTGGTTTTCCGAATATGTTTTCCCTACTAGTCACTGCCGCTTAACCAATTTAAGCTTCTTATAAAACTCCTAAGATATTGACTTTTGACATCAGAAAGATCGTGCAGCTCCCTATATCCCAGTGATGCAAGTCTCTTACCAGAAAGTGTCGGGCAATGGCCGATAAAGTGTTCGATAGTTTTCAACTATTTTGCATCCGTGCAATTACGCTCTGTGTGCTTTCCTATAAGACAGTGTCCGGTAATTACTGCAACTACCTCTCGAAATATCTTCTCTTTGAAGCGAGATCCGTTTACCTGTGCGTTTCTGATTAAGTGAAGGTCAAATCTGTCGTGTAGTCTCACGCGCTCATCAATGTGCCCATCTCTGTTTAGTCTCCGTCGTGGAACAAAGCCGTCGATTTTGCTTGCAAGTTACTAGAGACATACAACACATTCCAATTCTGTTGGAACCTTAAAGGTAGTTCCCAGTCTTGCAAGATCATCGATTTTACAATTCCCTGGAATATCTCTGTGCCCTGGCCCCCATATGAGTAATATGTCAAACTGATTGGCCATTAAAGACGTGCGGCAGTTAAGGGCAGATCTTATTTTCAAAAACAATAACTCCAGAGGCCTGACCGCGCCTTCACTGTCAAAATTGATGTTGACTGCGGTTGTTGACAACACATTGCAACCCAACCAGTCAGCCACTTCGATTATTTCCAACAAATCTGCCTGGTAAATGCAATGGTTCCTCTACCTGGAATGCCCCTTATCCAAGACTCCCTGGATGGTATCATAGTAATAAAGTGGCGGTAAAATAGGCTCATAGAGGGACCACAGTCTAGATTTGTTGGTATTATTATATTCTTAAAAACATATATTCTTCAACAGGGTACAATCGCTGCTCTTCCAGTGTGCTATTCAGTCGACTGTGTTCCTAATATGTTCAATAGTATAATGTTAAGAAGGATTTCTAATGCAGCCGTAGGTTTAGCATAAAGAGCACCACTGATACTCATCGCCGTCATTCTCTGTACCTTTGTGATAAAGCCACAGTTCACTTTTATTTCTAAAGCAGGCCACCAGACAATGACTTTATACAGCAGAATTGGACACACCACTGCTCTATAAATCCAATGAATGACTTTAAGGCTTAAGCCCCATCGTTTTCCAAGTGCCCATTTTCAGAAATACAAAGTAATCGTTGATTTTCTTACCCGTTCCTCCATATTTCGCCTGAAATTCAACTTTCTATATAGAAATACTCCGAGATACTTGGCTTCATCTGGGAAGGCGAGTGCCGTCCAGAGAAATAGGATCAAAATCAGAAATCTTATTTTTTCTTTTAAACAAGACAAGCTCTGTTTTACTTAGAATAACTTCCAGACCACAGTCTCTTCCCAATTTAAACAGATCTGTCAGAGAACCCTGAAGAATGTTCCTTAATGTTGGCAGGTGCCTTACCGCAATCAAGACATTGTCAGCATATGCGTTAACATGACAACCACGTGCTTCTAGAGAGAGCAGCATTGAATTCAGTGCCAGGATCCAAAGAAGTGACAAAAGAACCCCTTCCTGTGGTGTGCCCCTATTAAAAAATCTAGATATGATAGACAAAAAAAAAAAAAAAATTTTTGGGATTATGACCAACTAGTATAGTGGACATAACCCCTATAATGGGAATTATGGCCATTTGTTATATGGTCATTATTCCCAAATATCTGGGAATTATGTCCGTTTTTTATTGGGATTATGTCCAAATTATTTTCGGTCATAGTCCCCACTACCAATATGGGGATTATGACCGAAATGAATTTGGTCATAATCCCAATAACGGCAATGGGGATTATGTCCGTGGGGATTATAACATGTCACCCAATAATCACAGACCAGACAATGCCACAATAATCGAATCTGCGATGCAGGGTTGCAAAAGTTGGTACAATTGTACTTTTTTTTGGTACAATTCGCAGCTCGAAAGTACAATGGTACACCAATGACTTATTTGGTACAATTTAAGATCTTTCTTAGTTTATCCCTTTTTGTGGAATTTTCCTAGTTTAACCGATTCACGGTGGCAACTCAACTTTTGTATTATTTCTAAGTGAGCGGAACCATGTTTGGCCAGATCTGAAATTGGTGTAGAAGTACATACAAACCAAATTTGAGTTAAATAAGCATATATGGATTAATAGACAGGTTTGATTAAATATCGGGAGGACGTTTGTATGGAGACTAATTACATCGACCGACAGAGGGACGGGTAATCATAGCAAAGTCGACACAAAAAGTGATTTTGCGTCAATCGAAATATTGGTCTGGACCTTTGCCTTGTCGAAAGCAACCTCTGCTCAATTACTCTACGAAAATATGGAACTATCATTCGTTCATTTGTCCTTACCAAAAAAGAATTCAGACTAATTTGTCTGAAATCTTTCGGAACAGTGTAGGTAGTTTCCCAAACTTCGGAATAAAAACGACTCTGACATCCCTCTATTTTATAGGAACCAGTTTACGCATGCTGTGTATAGATTATACAGCCAAGAGGCTATACAGTCCGACACTTGGTCCACCTCAACCATTAGGTCCAGGGGATTTATAGCATATTTATTATTTCCGAATCAATTTCAGATGATTGGGCGTCAGAATAATTCGAAAACGGCATCAGGGAATTGCCCGAAAATGCGTGTCTTAAAGGAAATCCAGCGACTCTCCACTGGCAGAAGACCACACCCCATTAGAATCTTTCAGGTATCCCAGGGTTCAAGGAGAAGAAGCCAGAACTGTGCGCAGCCTGGATGCCACAGAAACGTCCTCTATGTTTCCACAGAAGTTTTTCCAAGAATCACATTTGGCAATTCTGATCATCTTCTTATAACTCTTAAGTTGCAGCCTGTATGCAGACCAGTCCTTGTCCGCTCTTTAAGATTAAGACTTATTAAAGAACTTTCAGCAGGAATCTCTGCTCGTCTGCAACTCATTTGACCACCATGGTGCCTTTTTTGCAGAAGGGCAAGACGCATCCAGGGAGCTATTACAAACATTTTTTATATGGGCAACCAGACAGTCCATTTGCGCCAAACAATGCGGTTCAGATAAGGGTTCTTCATCCAAAAGCAAAGAAAAAGTCCCCCTTTATTTCACCCAGTTTGTTCTCATCAGATTTCTGGAGACTGTCTTCCAAAAATCTCAAGTCATCAATTCTATCAGACAATGTATATAATGCAAGTATTACGCCAAAAACCTTTTGCCACTTACTTGTAACGAAAGTTGGTTCACTACTCCTGTTACAAATATATAGGTTAGTGCTTAACAAAAACTTCAAAAGTGACTCACCTCTATCATTTGTGTCTTTACTTCCCCATATCGAATGATGTGCATTAGCATGACAGCACACTGCTAATTGATGTCCCCTTGATTCAGACTCTTTAGTCAAACCTCTCACTTTCTCTGGCGGTATTGGCTCCGGGTAAGGAAAATAAGCACAGGAGAGCCTAATAGAATTTCCATTGAGCTCCAAGCTAGCGGCTGTAACATCAATATCATAACATTATGTCCAAGATGCAGGCTCTTGGTGAGCCTCCACCCGTGGCGATCATCAACTAAAACACAAGGGTCTTCAATCCGCAAACCGTACCACCCCGCACCCAGGGCTCTTGTATAAAAACAAAGTTAACCGCTCCTGTCTTTAGACGCAGCAAGAGTGTTACAGAGGGCTCCTTACAGTGATGGAGTTTTATTTGCAGGAACCGCAACATCTTGTACTTCCCTACACCATCCTTTCCACTACCGTGTTATTGGCCTCGTCTTCCGTGTCAACATGGAAGTCGCATTCGTCACCAGATTTAGTTTCGAATAAATCAGATGTGTATCCCATCTGACGCTGAATCGGAGGCAACAAAACTCTCCGCATTCTTTACTGTATGGGTTTTGACTTTAATGTCATCCATTGTGGCATTGGAATTGTGCTCCGTGTTATCACAGAGGTTGTTACCACCTTCGGCCTCGAGTATACCAGATGCATCTCCCATCAGCCCAGAATCGGTGGCATTAACGTCATCCACATTTACCACTGCATGGATGCCCACCCGAATATCAACCTCTTCCAGATTCTCCAGATAGTGATTAACCAAGCTCTCCAGGACGGTAATTTTCATAAGTTTGAGTGAAAAAATATTGATATTAAATTTTTTGTTGACAATTTCAAATACTATAATCTGCCAAAAGAAATTGTGTAAATAACGTTAAGTAATTGCATTTATTATTGTTATAAAAAAATGCATATTAAATAACTGCAATTTAGTTTTTTTATAAATACAATTACTAAAGATGACCTATCCCAATGTTCGCTATAGGGGGTGACAATTCCATATATTGGCCAGTGTTGCCACCAACAAAATCGTAAATTACACATGGATCATGCCAAAATTACACATGAAATCACGAATTACACATGGATTATGCCAAGATTACACATGAATTACACATACTTTTTTTAATAACGTTTTTTTTTGTAAATTTTAAAAATATAACAGTTAAGTCTGTCAATTAAGTCGATTTTGACATAAGACTCCATTAAATGAACAGTTAACAGCTAACTGGATGGACATTGTGTAATCCGCCCTATGCCTGGTTTTTACTGCTCAAAAAACCTACGATTTTTATTTTTTTGCGAAATTTCTGTCTGGATAATCTAAGTCAAATCAAAAGAAAATCTGAAAAACAGCAAAAAAAAATATATTGATTTCAGCTGAAAATCTGTTCATTTTAACCGAAAACCCTGCTGATTATACAAAAAATCTGTAGACTTGGTGAAAAAACAGGAACATATTGTTGTATTTTTTTCTTTTTTTTTCAAATCATCAATTTTTTTTAATAAATTTTTAAAAATACTAATGATAACTAAGTATTTTTGTAAAATTAGCAAAATAGTCTGCTATTTTTTAATTTTGGCAATTTTTAATCGTTAAAAATTCACAAAATAAAAAAAACAATTTCTGTAAAATTTTAAAATAATCAGCTGAAATGTTCACAAAAATATTTTTGTAAACTCTGTTATTTTTTAAAAGTGAATGACAGAGAATATCGTTAAAATATTCATTTCTGCAGAAAAATCTGCTAAAAGTCTTGTTAAAACAAATTACGAAAAAAAATGCTCCAAAAAGTAACTCCACACAACCTTTAAAACAAAAAATAAATACAGCAACAAATTTAATTACAACAGTCATGAATATAAGCAATAAACAGTTTATTCCTAAAAACATTTGTAAAATAAAAGACATACTAACCAACAACAGTTATCCCAAAAATATAATAAACAATTTATTACACAAATTTAATAACGAAGAATCAAGGGGAAATTCCGTAAACAATACATCTGGCAACACTAAATACTTCAGTTTATCCTACTTACCAAAACTAACAGAAAATCAACAACTCAAGCAAATAATAGAAGACGAACAAATCAAATTAGCGCATAGACCCAACAAAACAATTTCTTCATTATTTACAAAAACAAAAACCAAAATTGACACAAAAGAACAAAGCAACGTAGTATATGAAATTACATGTGTAGGCAAGGCAGACGAAACGTGCGGAAAAATATACATAGGGACTACTAAACGAAGCTTAGGCACGAGAATAGCAGAACATGAAGCCGATATAAACAAACAAAAATTAACTACAGCATTATCAACTCATTGTTTTGATACTGGACATCATATTGATACTGATGGAGTAAAAATATTAAACCGAGAGAGAAATCATAACAAACGATATACATTAGAAAGTTTACGAATACAAGAAAAATCTAACAACGCAATAAACAGAAAGGAAGATAAGGACGGCACCAATGCAAATTACACAATTGTAATAGTTTAGTAGTAGTTCAACTGTGATATAATTAGGATTAAATATAAAAAAAAGCTGTGATATTTAATTAAATTGTGATTTATTTTTAATTATTTTTAAACAATTTCGTGTTTTATGTTGTGTAAAACGTTTGTGTTTTTTTATTTTCAATGTAAATTTACAAAAAAGATTAAATGTAAGTTTGTTTATTTTAATTCTAAGCTTTATTATAGTTGTTGCTAATATTATTGTTCTATATGTTTTGTGTCGTTGCCAGATTTAATAAATCTAAAATCCCAGAAGAAGTTGGAAAATCCCAACGAAACGTAGGATGAAATAATGAATAAATAGTCTTTTATTTACATTTGAATGACCTTGAAAGCCTGCTTAGATTAATTCTAAAAAATAATAATATATTAAAGAAAAAGGTCGATTAATAAATAACATTGATAAGTTATCGGAGGGCCCGCCGAATATACAGATATTAAATCAACAACAGCATTATGCATTTCTTTGAGCACATGAAGGAAAAATACGATAATGCCACATGCGTATTACTTAAGAAATACTGCAGGGAAATAATGAGATTAGCAAAACAGACAGAAAGATTAAAATATCTATTAACTTGTAGAAAAAATGGACTCACACCAACACACTTGTTTAACACGACAAAAAGTACGAGAAAACTGTTTACTACAACGAAAATAACGCAGGATTTGGACAAAGTTGAACAAAAATTTCATGTTAAAGTATTAAATCTAGAAATAAAAGAAACAAATTATAACCTACAATATATACGAAAGGAAATTAATAGCTTAAAAAGAACATTGTCTTCAACATTAACTGACTATGAATACGACAATTTCATAAAAAAGCAGCAAAGCAGATATAACAATCTTATATCATCAGATAAAAAGACACATTCGTCCAAAATAACAAATTTAAAGAAAAGACAACTAGAGAAGTACAACCTTAAATTCAACACATCATGGTTTGTAAACAAGACAAACGTTGAATTTCCAGAGGAAGGTAAATGGCTTTTATCCCTTGGATCAAAATTCGCAATTCCTGTGACTAAAAACAATTTTTCAACCATAAACCTGATAGCCGACCTGGAACAATGGGTTCAAACCTTAACTGACGACAGGGAAAAAGAAGTAGTGAGAACAAAAATAGCTAACCGAATACTTACCCACAAACGAACTTGGAAGAATAATCCGAAAGATAAATTCATACTTAATGTATTTGACGAAACAAAAAGATTTTTAAAGAAACATGAAAAAGATATAGTCATCACAAAGTCTGATAAAGGCAACAAAACAGTTATAATATATAGAGAAGATTACAATAAGGGAATGGAAAAATTATTAGAAGATAAAGTCACCTACCAGAGGATTCAGATAGACCCAACACAAAAGCTACAAAGAGCTAATAATAAAATAGTCACGGATTTATACAAGCAAGAATATATTTCGAAATATGAAAAGGTCAAATTAACATCAGACGCAGCCACAGCCCCAAGGTTATACGGACTCCCAAAAATCCACAAGCCGAACATGCCCCTACGACCAATATCGTCATCTGTAGAGGTACCTTGCTACAGTCTATCCAAGTATGTAGGAAATATTTTGAAAAATATTATATTGGAAAAATATAATATAAAAAATTCAACTCAACTTAAGGACAAATTAAATGAAATATCCTTGGACGAAGACGAAATCTTAATATCTTTGGACGTGGTATCGTTATTTACTAACATACCTATACATCTAGCAATAAGTAACATAATGAATAAATGGAACACTCTTAAAAATCACACAAAAATTCCCAGAACACAGTTTTTAAAAATTCTACAATTTTGTTTAAAGGATAACAATTATTTTATTTACGGAGAAACATTATATAATCAAACATATGGCATGCCAATGGGTAACCCACTCTCCCCGACCATAGCGGACATTGTTTTAGATGCATTGTTAGAGCAAACTACAGAGGATTTAAATAAAGAAAATATCACTATAAAACTAATTGCGAAATACGTCGACGATTTATTTGCAATAATCAAAAGGGAAGATGAGGACAAAATTTTAAAAACATTCAACAACTATCACAACAAATTAAATTTTACAATAGAGAAAGAAAACAACAATTCAATTGCATATCTAGATATGAAAATATTTAGAGAAAATAACAAAATAATAACAGATTGGTATACCAAAACAATAGCTTCTGGACGCTTGATCAATTTTAACTCCACACAACCTTTAAAACAAAAAATAAATACAGCAACAAATTTAATTACAACAGTCATGAATATAAGCAATAAACAGTTTATTCCTAAAAACATTTGTAAAATAAAAGACATACTAACCAACAACAGTTATCCCAAAAATATAATAAACAATTTATTACACAAATTTAATAACGAAGAATCAAGGGGAAATTCCGTAAACAATACATCTGGCAACACTAAATACTTCAGTTTATCCTACTTACCAAAACTAACAGAAAATCAACAACTCAAGCAAATAATAGAAGACGAACAAATCAAATTAGCGCATAGACCCAACAAAACAATTTCTTCATTATTTACAAAAACAAAAACCAAAATTGACACAAAAGAACAAAGCAACGTAGTATATGAAATTACATGTGTAGGCAAGGCAGACGAAACGTGCGGAAAAATATACATAGGGACTACTAAACGAAGCTTAGGCACGAGAATAGCAGAACATGAAGCCGATATAAACAAACAAAAATTAACTACAGCATTATCAACTCATTGTTTTGATACTGGACATCATATTGATACTGATGGAGTAAAAATATTAAACCGAGAGAGAAATCATAACAAACGATATACGTTAGAAAGTTTACGAATACAAGAAAAATCTAACAACGCAATAAACAGAAAGGAAGATAAGGACGGCACCAATGCAAATTACACAATTGTAATAGTTTAGTAGTAGTTCAACTGTGATATAATTAGGATTAAATATAAAAAAAGCTGTGATATTTAATTAAATTGTGATTTATTTTTAATTATTTTTAAACAATTTCGTGTTTTATGTTGTGTAAAACGTGTGTGTTTTTTTATTTTCAATGTAAATTTACAAAAAAGATTAAATGTAAGTTTGTTTATTTTAATTCTAAGCTTTATTATAGTTGTTGCTAATATTATTGTTCTATATGTTTTGTGTCGTTGCCAGATTTAATAAATCTAAAATCCCAGAAGAAGTTGGAAAATCCCAACGAAACGTAGGATGAAATAATGAATAAATAGTCTTTTATTTACATTTGAATGACCTTGAAAGCCTGCTTAGATTAATTCTAAAAAATAATAATATATTAAAGAAAAAGGTCGATTAATAAATAACATTGGTAAAAATTTCAAATTACACATGAATTACACATGCAGACAATTACACATGGGCTACACATGAAAAAGAAAATTACACATGATATGTGTAATTACACATGAGGTGGCAACACTGATATTGGCACTTCCATTTAGAAAAAAAAATTAACAATTCAAAGTCATGTCAAGAATATAAATTAAATTTTATATTTTTTTCTAACCAATCATGTTATACTTAGAAAAAAAAGAGAGAAGAAAAATGCGAAGTTTTTTATAAAGAAAGTAGGGGGGGGGGAGGTAACATACACTGCGAATCACATCAATAAGGAATCGAGTTTTTCACTTTTTAATCGAATATATCTTTGTAACGAATAAGCGGAAAAGTATAAAAAAATGCAATGATAAAGACCATTATCTAGCCAATAATGTCAAATAATAACAATAATCAAAAGACTGAAAAAAGCGCTTTAAAAAAATATTTTTCCCCAACTTGTTAAAAAATCACTAGTATTTTTAAATCACTTGAATAAGGAATTTTGGAATACACACCAAGTAGGACCTGAATCCAATTTGGAATGAATAACAATCCCTCAAACAATATCAACAAAACAGTTTTGTTTCGAATTTCAATAAAAATGGGACTTAAAAAGCTCTTAGCTCTACCGAAAAGGAAAAAGTTCTGAAAAAGTATTAAAGGTCGTTGAAATCGCGGCAATAATAGAGAGGAAAAAACTGTTGTATGCAATTATCTAAATAACATTCAGAACTTTGGAAAAAACATGAATGGGCGAACTAAAATGGCAACAACAGAACTATATCGACAAAAATTTTAAGTATTCCCCCAAATTCTACGCCGACATCTTTCAAAATTCTCAAAGAAAATGGCGTTAATGCGAGTATTTGTACAGTCCGTCGCGTTTAAAAGTCAAGTGAGATTAGTGCTCGTCGAAAATTATGCAAAAAATTAATAGCCGAATGCCAAACATAGTTAGCAGCGCCTTAATCTCGCCAGGAATACAATGACACGGTTTCAGAATTTTTTTTAAGTAATTTATTCCGACGAAAAAAAAAAAAAATAATACCGTTGCATTAGACGGATACAATTGTTTTCGGTGATTTGAGACAATAACAAGTAAAAAAGTTAAATTCGGCCTTGCCGAATATAGTAATACCCTCCACAATTTCAAAAATATTATTGCAAAAAACTATTTAAAATGAAATTACTTTTGAAAAAAAAATTTCCGCAAAAAAAAAAATGTTGATAAAAAAAAGTCCGCGATTTTTTTTCTTTTTTTGTCAAAAAATATGTTCGTACTTGTTTAAATACCATTTGGTGTTCAATTATGTTCACATATGTCAACCAGAAGCCGATTTAAAGCATTTTGTATTTTTAGGTTATGTTGAATGTACTGAAATTTTTGAGGTGTTCTTACATTTTCGTTCATAACTTTTGAACCGCTGCACCGATATTGCTCAGATGCAATACCAAACTTCTCGGGAGAACTTCCAATAAATATGTTAAGTTTCAGTCATCTCTGTGCAATATTTTGTCCGTGACGGACATCGCTAAAATGTCTTAAAATCGATCGGGCATCATGGATATATATAAATATATACGGACCTGTCCGATAACCTAACCTACGGACCTGTCCGAAAACCTATCCTACGGACCTGTCCGAGGACCTATCCTACGGACCTATCAGAAAACCTATATACGGACCTATCCGAAAACCTATTCTACGGACCTATCCGAAAACCTATATACGGACCTATCCGAAAACCTATATAAGGACCTATCCGAAAACCTATCCTACGGACCTATCCGAAAACCTATATATGGACCTATCCGAAAACCTATCCTACGGACCTATCCGAAAACCTATCCTACTGACCTATCCGAAAACCTATATATGGACCTATCCGAAAACCTATCCTACGGACCTATCCGAAAGCCTATATACGGACCTATCCGAAAACCTATATACGGACTTATCCGAAAACCTATCCTACGGACCTATCCGAAAACCTATCCTACGGACCTATCCGAAAACCTATATACGGACCTATCCGAAAACCTATCCTACGGTCCTATCCGAAAACCTATATACGGACCTATCCGAAAACCTATATACGGACCTATCGAAAACCTATCCTACGGACCTATCCGAAAACCTATATACGGACCTATCCGAAAACCTATCCTACGGACCTATCCGAAAACCTATCCTACGGACCTATCCGAAAACCTATATACGGACCTATCCGAAAACCTATCCTACGGGCCTATCCGAAAACCTATATACGGACCTATCCGAAAACCTATATACGGACCTATCCGAAAACCTATCCTACGGACCTATCCGAAAACCTATATACGGACCTAACCGAAAACCTATATACGGACCCATCCGAAAACCAATCCTACGGACCTATCCGAAAACCTATATACGGACCTATCCGAAAACCTATCGTACGGACCTATCCGAAAACCTATATACGGACCTATCCGAAAACCAATCCTACGGACCTATCCGAAAACCTATATACGGACCTATCCGAAAACCTATATACGGACCTATCCGAAAACCTATCGTACGGACCTATCCGAAAACCTATATACGGACCTATCCGAAAACCTATCCTACGGACCTATCCGAAATCCTATATACGGACCTATCCGAAAACCTATCCTACGGACCTATCCGAAAACAGGACAGGACAGGTCCGTAGGATAGGTTTTCGGATAGGTCCGTATATAGGTTTTCGGATAGGTCCGTATATAGGTTTTCGGATAGGTCCGTAGGATAGATTTTCGGATAGGTCCGTAGGATAAGTTTTCGGATAGGTCCGTATATAGGTTTTCGGATAGGTCCGTAGGATAGGTTTTCGGATAGGTCCGTATATAGGTTTTCGGATAGGTCCGTAGGATAGGTTTTGGGATAGGTCCGTAGGATATGTTTTCGGATAGGTCCGTATATAGGTTTTCGGATAGGTCCGTAGGATAGGTTTTCGGATAGGTCCGTATATAGGTTTTCGGAAAGGTCCATAGGATAGGTTTTCGGATAGGTCCGTATATAGGTTTTCGGATAGGTCCGTAGGATAGGTCCTCGGACAGGTCCGTAGGATAGGTTTTCGGATAGGTCCGTATATAGGTTTTCGGATAGGTCCGTAGGATATGTTTTCGGATAGGTCCGTATATAGGTTTTCGGATAGGTCCGTATATAGGTTTTCGGATAGGTCCGTAGGATAGGTTTTCGGATAGGTCCGTATATAGGTTTTCGGATAGGTCCGTAGGATAGGTTTTGGGATAGGTCCGTAGGATATGTTTTCGGATAGGTCCGTATATAGGTTTTCGGATAGGTCCGTATATAGGTTTTCGGATAGGTCCGTAGGATAGGTTTTCGGATAGGTCCGTATATAGGTTTTCGGATAGGTCCGTAGGATAGGTTTTCGGATAGGTTTTCGGATAGGTCCGCATTGAGGGTGTTCTTAACAGTAAGGGAAAAATTTAAAATGTTTTAATTGCTTGGCACTGGGCAGAATTTTGTTCCTTTGTACTAAAAACTTAATAATAAAAAATTTTAAGTTAATCCGATAACTTTAAGTGGACGCGGAAACGACCTGAAGTTTGAATAACGGATTACAAGGGGAAAAAATGACTTTTTACTCATTTTCTCAATTTTTTCGATATTTAAAGTTAAGTTTGAATTCAAATGGTTACAGAATTGTGATGTGGAGTACATTACCTTTGTAATAAGGCAATAAAAACTAAAATCGGTTAAAAATCAGCCAAGTTATTACAACTGCCCCAGGCAACTAGCGTGTGGCAGACCACTTGATCAAAGATTTCGAGTTCAATTTTTGAAATTGATTGAAATTATCTACTATAGCAACATTTTTTTATTCTTTACTTCCCAATGTACTAAGGTGATAGGTATTTTTCATATTGTGTTATGCTTACTTGTTTTAAATTAATTTTAAAAAGGTCTAAATTTTTCAGCCCTGTTTTCAAATCTCCAATTTTAAATTTTAATTTTTTTAGGCAAATAAAATTTAAAAAATCGACCATTGGACAATAGGATTTTGTTAAGCACATATAAGGGAATAAAATTTACAAAATTGTAGACATTCCTTTTTTCATTCGGCTAGTTTAGTGATTTTATTTCGGCGGATTTCGAGATATTAGTGATTGTGATAACTTTTTTAGCTTTTAGTTAATTTTTTTATTTTTTTTTAACAAACTTCATATGTTTTCTACCGAATTACTACAGAATAATATAGAATACTTCAATTCCTTTAATCAGGGCAAAATTGAGATATGAAAAATTGACCCAGTTAAAGGTCAAAGGTCAAATTTGAGAACAATTTGAATTTTTAAAGATTAACAATTTTTTGAGCGGATATTTATGAAACTCCTTGATGTTATTTTAATATGACTAAACATAAATAGTTTATTATTAAAATTCGGAAAATTAACCCATAAGTGCTATTGGGGTCTATATTTTTTTTATTTAATGGAGAAAATATAAGTATATTATTTCATAGGGTCATATAGACCCCAAGAGCACTTAAGGGTTAATGTTCTGAATTTTTATAAGCCATTAATTTTTACATCTTATTAAAATAACATGTAGGAGTTTCATTAATATCCGCTCGAAAAATCTTTAAAAATTCAAATTCTTCTAAAATTTGACCTTGAACTGGGTCAATTTTTCATATCTCAATTTTGCCCTGATTAAAGGAATTGAAGTATTCTATATTTATCTGTAGTAATTCGGTAGAAAACATACGAAGTTTGTTAAAAAAATATATAAAAATTAACTAAAAGCTAAAAAAGTTACCAAAATCACTATTATCTCGAAATCCGCTGAATTAAAATCGCTAAACTAGACGAATGAAGAAAAGGAATGTCTACAATTTTTGTAATTTTTATTCCCTTATATGTGCTTAACAAAATACTATGGTCCAATGGTCGATTTTTTAAATTTTATTTGCCTAAAAAAATTAAAATTTAAAATTGGAGATTTGAAAACAGGGCCAAAAAATTTGGACCTTTTTAACATTAATTTAAAACAAGTTAGCATAACACAATATGAAAAATACCTATCACCTTAGTACATTGGGAAGTAAAGAATAAAAAAATGTTGCTATAGTAGATAATTTCAATCAATTTCAAAAATTGAACTCGAAATCTTTGATCAAGTGGTCTGCCACACGCTAGTTGCCTGGGGCAGTTGTAATAACTTGGCTGATTTTTAACCGATTTTAGTTTTTATTGCCTTATTACAAAGGTAATGTACTCCACATCACAATTCTGTAACCATTTGAATTCAAACTTAACTTTAAATATCGAAAAAATTGAGAAAATGAGTAAAAAGTCATTTTTTCCCCTTGTAATCCGTTATTCAAACTTCAGGTCGTTTCCGCGTCCACTTAAGTTTATCGGATTAACTCCAAATTTTTTATTATTAAGTTTTTAGTACAAAGGAACAAAATTCTGCCCAGTGCAACACAAAAATCCGAAATAAAAAAATAAGAACACCCTTAGTCCGCATATAGGTTTTCGGATAGGTCCGTAGGATAGGTTTTCGGATAGGTCCGTATATAGGTTTTCGGATAGGTCCGTAGGATAGGTTTTTGGATAGGGGCGTATATAGGTTTTCGGATAGGTCCGTAGGATAGGTTTTCAGATAGGTCCGTAGGATAGGTTTTCGGATAGGAGCGTATATAGGTTTTCGGACAGGTCCATAGGATAGGTCCTCGGACAGGTCCATAGGATAGGTTTTCGGATAGGTCCGCATATAAGTTTTCGGATAGGTCCGTATGATAGGTTTTCGGATAGGTCCGTAGGATAGGTTTTCGGATAGGTCCGTTGGATAGGTTTTCGGATGGGTCCGTATATAGGTTTTCGGATAGGTCCGTAGGATAGGTTTTCGGATAGGTCCGTAGGATATGTTTTCGGATAGGTCCGTATATAGGTTTTCGGATAGGTCCGTATATAGGTTTTCGGATAGGTCCGTATATAGGTTTTCGGATAGGTCCGTAGGATAGGTTTTCGGATAGGTCCTATTTACGGACCTATCCGAAAACCTATATACGGACCTATCCGAAAACCTATATACGGACCTATCCGAAAACCTATATACGGACCTATCCGAAAACCTATCCTACGGACCTATCCGAAAACCTATATACGGACCTATCTGAAAACCTATCCTATGGACCTGTCCGAGGACCTATCCTATGGACCTGTCCGAAAACCTATATACGGACCTATCCGAAAACCTATCCTACGGACCTATCCGAAAACCTATATACGGACCTATTTGAAAACCTATCCTACGGACCTATCCGAAAACCTATCCTACGGACCTATCCGAAAACCTATATACGGACCTATCCGAAAACCTATCCTACGACCTATCCGAAAACCTATCCTACGGACCTGTCCGAAAATCTTTCCTACGGACCTGTCCGAAAATACAAGCAAATTACAAAATTGTTATGAAATTTAAAATTCAAATGCGATTTTCTCGAAAAAAACGAAAAATGTTTTTCTGATTTTTTTTGTGTGGATGGACATTGTCCATCCGAAAACCTATCCTACGGACCTATCCGTACCATAAAAACACCCTCTATGCATAGCAGACAGATCATAGAGGGTGTTTTTATGGTATGGGGTCCATTGGACAAACATCTAAACTTAAAAAAAAAAAAATTAAAAAAAAAGAAAAAAAAGTGGCCGGATTTTTGATAAATTGACTTTTTTAAAAAAATGGAAAATTTCAGAACCGGTTCTGAAAATTTTCCAAAGAAAAAAATTTTTGTTCGATAGCCCATACAAAACTACATAAGAATGTAAATTTTTAAGATAGTGGTGCATTCTGTTTTAATGTGATAAATATTTAATCAAGGCAACTCGCCACAAATTTGACCATTTTTCCAATATTTGACCACGCCTCCTAAGCCCAGTTTTTGAAAAATTGAAAGACCAAAAACGCAATTTTCTAAGTTCTATATAGGGCTATCCAAACAAGCTATTCAGAAGTTTACGGTACACATGTTTTTTTTTTTCACTGGACATTTGGTGTGGAATGCCTCATATATATATACTTTATGGGGTCCTAGACCAATATTTCGATGTGTTACAAACGGAATGACAAACTTATATATACCCTTTATCACTAGAGTGGAGGGTATAAAAACAGTTTTTGCATAGCAGACAGATCATAGAGGGTGTTTTTATGGTATGGGGTGCAATATTCTACTGTAGCATCATCACTATTCCTTACGTTACCATCGATGCTTCTTAAGTTTGGAATAAAGGGGTGGCTTTTTTTGGAATTTTCAACAGACTATAAACTCATTTAATTTTTAATAGTGATGGACTATACAAATACCCACAAAATCACCACTTTCTTTGAGAAATTTGGAACCTATCAACGTGGAATTCGAGGGAAATCTTAAAACTTTGGTCGGTCTCGTTCTGTTGTTGCCATTTAAGTTCGCCCATTCATGTTTTTTCCATAGTTAATAATTGCATTCAATAGGTTTGCTCTTCACTATTATTTTCGCGATTTCAACGGCATTTAACACTTTGGACTTTAAAGTCAGTACTTTTTTCTTTTCGGAAGAGCTAAGAGCTGTTGTGAGTCTCATTTTTATTGAAATTCGAAACAAAACTGTAATGGGTCTATTGTTTTAAGAATTGCTATACATAGCAAATTGGATTCAGGTCCTACTTGGTATGTATTCCAAAATTCCTTATTCAAGTGATTCATAAAAAACTAGTTATTTTTTAACAAGTTGCCAAAAAATATTTTTTTTAAAGGACTTCTTTCAGTCTTTTTATTATTGTTATTATTTGACATTATTAGCTAGATAATGGTCTGTATCAGTGCATTTTTTTATATTTTTCGGCTTATTCGTTACAAAGATATATTCGATTAAAAAGTGAAAAACTCGATTCCTTATTGATGTGATTCGCAGTGTATTTAAACTTTTTTTAAAACATGTATGTTTCCAAAAAAAAAGTAATGTCTACGTTAAAGGCTTTTTCTGTAAGTTCCCAGATTTTGTAAGTACTTTCAGACCATCCCCCACCCCCTCCCGATTATTTGAATTTCTAGATTGTAATACCAGCTTTTTTTTGTTGAAATGACTTCTATTAAAACCCGTAGTTTTGTTATAGTGCAATAAAAATACATACATAACAATTTGTCATCTTGGCGTGATAAAATAATTTTCAAACATTTTTCAACTACAAGTACTAGGAACAATTGCAAAATCGACAGCAACAGAACGTTATAGAGAAAAATTAAATTAGAAGAAAACGCGATTTCCCTCTATGCCCCTCCAAAAGATTATTACAAAACAATTTAGCTGCAAATTCTACGAATAGTTGATTTTCAAATGTTGTATACATTTTTTTTTTTTTTTTGCAAAATCAATTTTGTAACAGCATCAGGCAAATTAAAAAACACATTTACACTATGGGCCAGGAAATTTGAAAAAAATTTGAGCTTTTTTGGCGGTGTGACTTTATAAATCCAAATATATATTAGAGAAATTAGGGAAAAAAACAAATGCCACACCATGTCTATATTTATAAAATAATTTTATTGTGTTTGTAGTGCGTGTTGTCTGTAAGGCGTGAAACAATTTCGTTTCTGCAAATTTCCCATGAAAGGTGACATCAATTCCAAGGATTTTATAAACGGTATTTGTATATGCATGGGTTAATTTTAGTGCACTACATGTGTAATGCGTGTTCTCCGTATTGCGTGAATCGATTTTGTTTTTGCAAATTTCCCATGAAAGGTGACGTCAAAACAAAGGTTTTGATGTATATAAGGTCTTTGCATGGTATTAGTTCAAGAGTTATATCCATTGAGGTCTGAAATACGTGTTATGTTAAACTGGGTCTCATGAAAGGTGATATCAATACCAAAGTTTTCATGTAAATATAGTCTTAATATGTGCATTATTTCATGAGTTATATGCATTTTAGTGCAAATACCTTTTGTTTACTTTTTTTACGTTGAGGAGCATCCCCAAGATATTGCAATGCATTGTGTTGATATCAGGAAAATAGGTTTTGAGAAGGAGGAAAGAGGGAGTAGTGTTTGTGGATATTTGACTTGAATTTATCTTCATTGAAAGAAACTGGGAAGACCTCTGCATGAATATTCTTTCACAAAAGGCTAAGTAGTTCGACTGATAAACGAACGACAACAAACGGTGGTGATCTACTGGACAACCGAGTCTTGCTGACAAAAACTCGGCCTCTAGGGATATGTTCACTTATCTCAGCGGAACATTTTTCATGGTAATATTGATAGAACAGAGTCACACAACCCACATTTCAAATATATACATAATGTCTGACAGTCTCTGGATGCACTGAAAGCTCTCATAGCTTAGGATGTGACATCCGGACTGGTCATGAATTTTATTGAGTCTCTTAACGAACTAGGGCGACATAACGACCTGTCACTCGTATGGATTCCGGGTCATTAGGTTCATACGGGAATAAGAGCGCCGACTGTTTGGCAAATTACGCTTCCAACGACCCTTCATTGACCCTAAACCATTTTTTGATCTGCCAATTGCACATTTTAGAGAAAAACTCAAAATATGGACGGAATCTAAGTTCATAGTGCACTGGAACCTTTGCGCTGGCCAGCGGTAGGCAAGATATTCATAACCCCATCCAGCTCGGTATCAAAACGGATCTCCGAATGCTTACGTTCTACCTAACTGGATCCTAACCTTCGTTTTAGATACTGCTGTGTTTTCACTTTGCGATTGGAAATCTGGCCCCAGGTTGGGCGCTATTTTCTGGAAAATTTTATGTTATCTCGATCATATATACATAATGTATGAGACTGAGGCCGAACTGAAAGCTCTCATTGCTTATGATGTGACATCCAGACTGGTCATGAACTCGGGCCGTTTGTTTGGAAAATAGCGGTGCCAACAGCCCTTCATTGGCCCATTCTTGGGTCTGCCATCGGGACATGTTAGCGAAAAACTCAAAATATGGAATTTTTGCGTTGGCCAGCTGCAGTCAAAGAGATTCATAACTCCTTTCAGATCGGTATCGAAAGGACTACTGTCTTTGGACAAAACGGATTTTCGAATCCTTACTTCCTACCTAACTGGATCCTAACGTTTGTTTTGGATACTGCTGTGTTTTCATTTTTCGATTGGGAATCTGGCCCCTGGTTGAGCGCAATTTTCCGGAAAATGTTATGTTATCTAGATCACATATACATAATGGCTGAGAGTCAGGCTGAACTGAAAGCATTCATAGCTTGTGATGTGACATCCGGACTGAATAGACCCTCACATGAACTGCATCGATCCTCACATGAGAGTCTTACGGGTAACGAGCGACCCTTTATTGGCCCTAAACCATTCTTTGGTCTGCCATCGGAACATGTTAGGGAAAAACTCAAAATATGAAGTGAATCTTTGTTCATAGAGCACTGGAACTTTTTTTCTATCCCGCTCGGTATTGAAACGACTACTGTCTTTGGACAAAACGGATCTCCGAGTCCTTACTTGCCATTTTCAGGCTGAACTGAAAGCTCTCATGGCTTATGATGTGGCATCCGGACGAGTCATGAACTGTATTGACCCTTACATGAGGGTCATACGGGGACGACCCCTCCTTAGCCCTGAACCATTCTGTAGTCTGCCATCGTGACATGTTGGGGAAAACTCAAAATGAGGAGTGAACATAAGTTCATAGAGCACTGGAACATTTGCGTCAAAGCGATTAATTCCATCCAGCTTGGTATCGAAACGACTACCGCCTTTGGACAAAGTGGATCTCCGAATCCTTACGTCCAACCTAACTGGACCCTTACGTTTGTTATGAATACTACTGTTTTCACTTTTCGATTAGGAATTTGGCCCTTGGTTGAGCGCCATTTTTTTTTTTTGGAAAATTTTATGTTATCTAGATCAATGTTCTTAATTTGTCAAACCCGAAACCGATTGATTTTGAAGTTTTGGAAACCGAGCTATTCAGTTTTTGGATTTTTAACACTTTCAAATATTACAGCGAAATATTTAATGTAAAGTTCAATCTCCTACGAACCCAGGATTAGTAGTTAGAAGAGAAAAATAACCTGAACCTGAAACTTTTGCGCTAGCCAGCGGCAGTCAAAGAGATTCATAACTCCATTAAGCTCGGTATCGTAACGACTACTATCTTTGGACAAAATGGATCTCCGAATCCTTACGTCCAACCTAACTGGATCCGTACCTTCGTTTTGGATACTGCTGTGAGTTTGGCATGACTCTCCCTCACGGGCGATAGTTTCTGTGTTTTCGATTTGCAATTAGGAATCTGGCCCCTGATTGAGCGCCATTTTCTGGAAAATTTTATGTTTTCTAGATCAAAGTCCTTTATTTGTCCCGAAACCAATTGGTTTTGAAGTTTTGGAAGCACAAACCGCGCTATTCTTGAATTTTTAACACTATCAAGATTACAGCGAAATATTTTACGTAAAGGACTTTTGAGGTCGGATCTCCTGCGAATCTAGGATGACTTGTTAGCAGATAAAAAGAGAACCCAATATTTCAATTGTTCATTCTTAACAGGCCCCTTCAGTCCTAGGTGTGAATCTCTACCAGGTGTTAAGATATCCAACCGCACCTTAAAGAAGAATTTTTTATCCCATAGTGATACGATAGAAGGAAGACAACAAACAGAAGACGATTGACGTGGAGACAAGAAGCAAGAGGATTTAGTCATATAATCCATATACTATTAGTATATAGATGGAAATTAGTATACCAAACGTGGAAGAAAATAAATTAAAATGCAAAATCGAGAGTTACAACATCATCATCATCATCGTCAACAACACCATGAACGTCAGTAAGCCAGCAAACAAATGTTTTAATATTGTATAAACACACATACATAAACATTCACACACATACACTTACAGTAGTACATATATGGATGAGCAATCAAGCTAACAAGCAAACGAGGTTCCGCCACCGCTGTTGCTGCAACTATTTGTTAAATGTTTGCTGTGTTTTTTTAAGCTGCTGTTCATACCGTTCGTTCATTCTATCTCAACTCAACAGAGGCCTAGAATTGCAAAGCAAACATACACTCACCTATACAAACATACATCGTTGAACAAACATAACAATATACATATGTATGTAGTTATACACAAAACAACACCGGGCAACAATGTGCGGTAAGGGCAAGCGCATGTCAAGAGCGGGCGACCTTGACAGTGAACTTGAAAATGAGCGACAAGGATTTTTGTTGTTGCTGTTGTTGTTATTTTGCATTTTGCAATAACTGACTACAAACACGAAAGCACACAACAAAACGAAACAGAGAAAAGTGTTTTTTGTCTGACGTTAGTATAGATGAGTTGCATTGAGTACCACCACGAAAGAAACGAATAAACGAACGAACAGAATTAAATGACCAGCTCAGAAATTGTGTATCTATGAACGAGTACAAGTTAAAGAGAACACCCGAATGGTCTCCTATTCAAGAGTGTATTTGTGAGTCAAAAACGTGTGTGTGCAAATTTAATACAAACAAAAACTTTTGCTAAACTTTTGTATTGATTTTTTGCATTTCTCATGTGATGAGGTTTTCCTCATACCTTGCATTTTTTTTATGACTCTGACTCTTGCTCTTTCTCTTTTCCAATGCAATTGTTAATTGAAGCAAATGTATTCTCCTGCCTTGTTTTTTTTCTTGTTTTGTTGCCATACCCTGCCACCACCAGCTGATTCTTAGCACTGTTACGATTGGATCTGTAAAATGAAATAATAAAAAAAAAGTATTGCCCCTGTATCTGTGTATTCTACCTTTGATGAGTAGTGTTTTTATTGTGTAAATTTTATTTCATGTTTTTTTTGTACTTCGATGTGTTGTTTTCGTTTTGTAGTTTTTGCTTTCAATTGTACTTTGGCACATATTTTGTTGTTGTTTTTGTGTTTTTGCGGGTGCTTTACTCTTACTTAAATACTTGTACTTTCGTATTTCGTAACTCTCACTATCACTAACACTTACATTTTCATTATTCTATCTCATTCTTAATGTCAAGGTCTCTCTCTCTTTCAATAACAAAAAAAAAATAATATATGAATCATCAGTACATCACATAAGGTACGGGTAACAAATGTTTTTTTTGTATTTTACAATAATGCCCTATTGTCGGTATGTATTGGAATTCTGGTTTAGAGAATTACCTTTAAAGGAATCTGATATGAAAAGTTTAACGGTTCTACTTGATCTAATGACAACATTAGGTTAGGTTGTAGGTGGCTGCTTACGTTTACGTCAGCTTACATTGACCCTGAGGTCCGTTGAGATACCACGGAACTGTAAAAGGTTCCCCTACTAGCCCCTCCGCTACACCAATTTTTGCTCCTTATGAAACTCCTAAGATATAAAATTTGACATACGACAAATCAGAAAGATCGTGCAGCTCCCTAGATCCCACTGAAGCAAGTCTCTGACCAGAAAGTGCCGGGCTATGGCAAATAAAGTGTTCGATACTTTCCAACTCCTCTTCATCCATGCAACTCCGGCAAAAGTCATTTGACGGTACATTTAACTCCTCTGTTAGAACTCGCGAAACTGGGAGCAGATGGCATAGATACCACCATAATGCTTTCACCGCCACTCCAGCATTACAAACTGAAACGGAATTCCCTTACTGTAGCCAAGGCAAATCGAAAATGGAGGGAACTTGGGATAAGTCGTATAAGCAGAGTTTTGTGGCCATGCTATGATTTAGGAAGGACAAAATTCTTACTCTCACTTACTCTCACGAGAATAGAATGTCGTATGTTGACAGGTTTAATAACAGGACACTGTCTTGAATCTTATTACGGACGCAAGCTGCAAAAGGTGCGAGTCACCAGGCGTCGAGAAGACCATTGAGCATATCCTGTGTCACTGCCCGGCTTTGGCACGAACTCGACTATCAATTGTAGGGAGTTCACAGTTCGAGACTTTGGTGGAAATTACAAGTATGGATTTGAAAAGTTTAAAGCAATTCGCAATGAAGGGCAATGTATTTAGTTTACATTGATAAGCGGAAGAAGTTTTTTGGTATCGCTATGGACCAACTGGTCTATGCGGAGTGTTAATATGGCAGGCCACCCTAACCTAACCTAACTCCTCTGTGTGCTTACCTATAAGACAGTGTCCGGCAACTACAGCAACCTCCTTCGAGATCTTGGAAAATATATCAGCTCACTTGTCTGATTAAAATAAGGTCAAATCTGTCATGTAATCTCACACGTCCATCCATGTGGCCATCTCAGAGATGATCTCTAATTATTCTCTGTCGCGGAACAAAACCGTGTTTCTAAGTTTCTATAGGCATACCATAACATTCCGGTTCCGTTGGAACATGTAAGGTAGTTCCTAGTCTTGCAAGCTCATCGCCTTTGCAATTCTCTGGAATGTCTCTGTGCCTTGGGACCCATATGAGTCATATGTCAAACTGCTTCGCCATTGTATTTAAAGACGTGTGGCAGTTAAGGGCAGATCTTGTTTCCAGAAACATTAACTCCAGGAATTTTACTGCGGCTTGACTGTCAGAATAGATGTATACTGCGGATTTAGACAAGACAATGCAACTGACCCAGTCAGCCACCACCTTTATTTCCACCATCTCTGCCTGGTACATCTTCGAGCCAGGCTCACCCAAGCTCTTCCAAATAGATTCCAAAGCCCTCATGTTTGTTCATCTTCAATCCATTTGTGTAAAAATTTATGAAGGCTCCACTACCCGGAATTTCCCTCATCCAAAACTTTCTTGTTTGTATCATAGTGGTAAAGTGGCGCTCAAAAAGGCTCAAAAAGAGAGCACAGTTCACACTTCGTGGTATTGGTATTTTCTTCAAGATCGCGATATGTCCACAGTCGGTACTTTGCCGTTGCAGTGTGCTTTTTAGTCGAATTGTCGACATACACGAATACTGCCTACTCAATACGTCCAATGGTATCAGGTGAAGTAGGATTTTTAATGCAGCCGTAGGTGTAGTACGAAGGTGATGCACATCAAAGTTCAGATAATAAGTCCTGAAAAATCACGTGGCGGCAGTCAATGTTGCAAGCACTCATTATTATCTTACGATATTCACTTTTGCCGGAAACAACACCATTTAGAGAGTTTTGGATAGGTGCCATTCCGGATAGGAGAGCCTCCCTAAATTACAGCTACAGTTATAGTCCTTCAATTTTAATTACAAAAGAGCGACTTTTTTGCATTAAAAAACTTTTTTATTTCAAAAAGTTCACGGGGACGTGAAAATCTTTGAAGATATTTCGCGAAAAAACTGTACCTTAGATTTCAAAATGGTTTGCACCATTGGATTCAGCATCCCCGAAATATATAAAATTGATGGTCAAATCTCAGGTTACTGTTAACCTTCAAGATTTTGTCACGCTGTGCTATCTTTAAATTAAAAACCCACACATACCAGGAACCACTGAGCACCACCGTTATGGGGATTATGACCGAATTCATTTCGGACTTTATCCCCAAAACGGTAATGGGGATAATGTCTGTGGGGGCTTTGTCACGGCACCGACTGCATTGACTTGTCACTACCGCGCACGGTCAGTATCGTATAATTTAAGGTAGAACAAATTTTCGGGCCTGTATTTATAGGGACTATATTTATACCTTCCAACACGTTAAAAAAAATAAAAAAATCAGGGGCGACTTTTTTTGTTTTTGTGGGGGCAGGGATCGGCGGAGGTCGTGGGGGACACCTTTCCCCTTGCAATAAATGTTTAATAATTCATTTATTATGCTTTTTGCAATATATACAACTTTATCATTATTTTAATTGTTTGATTTATCCACTCCTAGAAATGGGGTTGGACTAAAATAAATGACATTTTCTTGTCCCCTGGATCCATCTGCATATCTTTGAACTTCATCTGACATAAAAATGTTTCGTTTGCTTAGCAAAATTACAAAAAAACCTGTGAAAAATATAGTTTTTTTCAGAGGTTGGTTTAGTTCCTTAAGGGGGAACTTAATTTAACCTGCCCTACCACAAGACATATTCGTGGAAAACTTCAGGAGTCTAGATATTTTATTTTGGACTGCATTGTGTTTTCCACAGACGGACGGACAGACGAACGTTGCGGCCGTGCTATTGGCAAAAACCTAGAGCCGGATTGTTCAATATTTAAAATTTCTCTTTTCAAAATGGCTCTATTTCGAAATGTATAAGAGATAACCACAACCACTAAGCAGGTTTTTTAGGCCTCTGCAAGCACATTATCCACATGTAATTTTTTAAGAAATCTGATAACAAACAAAAATCAAAATATTTCAAAAATTGGGACAAGGACGATTAACCTAACTGCATATTGTTAAATTATTCATCTGTCCATTCATGGACGTATACAGGGGGTGGGCACAGTGGGCACGTGCCCCCCTCCCCCTTTTCAATTACTTTTCAAGTACTTTTAGTTAAAACTAAATATAAATAGGCGATTACAAACAATTTTGGGAGTTGTGCCCCCCCCCCCCCCTTTCAAATTCCTGGATACATCGCTGTGTCCATTAGAATTTAAGAAATTGACATGACATGCAATTCGAAGTAAAACAGGAAAAAAAACTTGAGATAATAATTAATAACCACACGTAAAAAAATTTTGCACTCAGAAAAAATAACATGGTTAATTAGCGTTATAATACGATTGTAGGCAACCTTTGACTATATTTTGTTCAAAATTTGATCAATAGCGATCAAATAATAATCATTTTAATCATGTCATGATTACACAGTGCAACAACCAAAATCGGAATGGGATGAAACCAAAAGCAAATGAAAGTTGACATTTTCCCATAACAAACCCCTCAAGCTTTTTTTTAATTTATTGCTAGATTTTTTTCTTACACCCATTTGAAGTTGGTGAACTTTTATTATAATTTTAACACAGTCGGACAGACATCTATACTTTTGTAATTGCCTTAAAATAACACTGTGCAACACGATTTTGTATCTTGGATGGGACCAACAAAAAAAAAAATTAAAGTGTACCAATAGTAGACCAAAACCCCAAAAGGGTTTTGAAAGCTTAGCTCGAGTTCTTTTTTATGGCCCACTAAAGTTTTCAAATTTTTTTCAAAGGCGTTAATACGTCAAAAAAAGTATTAAATCTTATTCTGAGGTAAATAATGTTAAAAGATGTCTTCAGTGAAATTTGATGACGGTTCTTTTCTTAGAATGTATAAACCCTCTATCGTCCATTTTTGGGGTCATTTTGGTCCTTTTTTCAAATATTCTCATAGAACCCCACTAAGACGTGCATTTAAAGGGTTAAAATTTTATACACAAATTTTCTGCATCAAATTTCACTAGGGGTTGTCAAAGACTAAAAGTTCGTACGAAAAGTTCAAAATGCTTTAAAGTGAACTTGTAAATTACCACATACTGTTAAACTGATTTTCAACAAAGTCGTCTGAATTAAGTCGAATAAATGCTACAAATCTGCTCACGAGCTAAATAATGTTAAAGGATGTCTTCAACGAAATTTGATGTCGATTTTTTCTTAGAACATATCAACTCTCTATCTCCCATTATGTGATAATTCACAATTTTACCCTTTTAAGTATTTCTCACTTTTCGAACGAACTTTAAGCCTTTGAAATTTTATGCAGACAATTTTTATAAAACATTTTATCCCTTTAAATGCACGTTTTAGTGGTGTTCTATGAGGATATTTTAATAAAGGACCAAAATGACCCCTAAAAATGGAAGATAGAGGGTTAATATATTGTAAGAAAAGAATCGCAATCAAATTTTCCTACAGACATATTATGACGTTATTTACCTTAGAATTAAATTTAATACTTTTTTTTTACTTATTCAAAACGCATTTGAAAAAAATTTGAAAACTTCAGTGCTTTTGGTTTCATCCCATTCCGATTCGGAAAGTTAAAAATAAAATAATTACTCTGTTAAAAACTCTGTAAAATTACTGTAATCTGAATGCAACAGATATTATCTGTGAAGTTATCTGTCGAAATGCAAATTTTAATTTTATCTGTAATTTTACTATTTACTTTGTAATCTCTATTTTACAGATAATAAACAGAGTTTTTTTTGTCAAAATGCAGATTTTATTAAAATACTTTGTTTTTTTCTCGTAACCAAAATACTAAATTTCAACTGTAATTTCACTTATTGCTCTGTAATACAGTTTTCAAATATAAATCTCTTCAAAAAACTTGCAAATATTTCAACCGATCTTTAAAAAGCGTCTTAAATTACAATGAAACTTGGTAAATTTTACGAGGATGTCGTGTAAAATTGGAGGTACTCATGAAAAAGCTTGTAATTTTCACAAAAATAAAAAAAGGATTTCTTGTTTCTGTAAAGACAATCGAGCTCAGTCTCTGAGTTCAATCCTTGTCAGCTGCAATCTGTTAATAATTTTCACATATAGAGTTCTATTGACTATTATCTGAATAAATTTGACACTAAAAGTTTTTCTGAAGATTATTATAACTGGATAATATGAAACTAGTAAGAAACAAACCAAGATGTCTTAAAATTAAAAATTTTTCTTTCACATTTTCTCAATTAAAAACCATATATAAAAAAAGAAAATTTACTATTTGGAAGCATTAAAGAGGGCAAATTTACTCGGTGGCATTTTCAAATTGTCAACACTACTTGCACATTAAGGAAAGAGAAATTGATGAGAAATAAAATACATAGTAAAATTCTAATTTTGTACCTTTACAGGTTTTTTTTAACGAAATCATTTCACAGAGTTTTCTTCGTAAAATAACAAAAATCTTGCTGATTGGAAATCTATGGTATTTTCTGCTGGCTAGGGTATTCAATCGATTAACCGTTAATCGGTTAACCGATTAATTCTGGTCGATTAACTGTTTAAAATAATTTAAAATTGTAAATTTTCAAATAACAAATAAACCGATTAATTTGTGTCGATTAACCGATTAATCGAAATTTCTTTTTTTAGTACATTTACTTATTTTTTTTTTTGCTTTATTTTGTGTTTTGATGTTTCATTAATATATATTTTTTTAATAGTTTTTCATGCGCATAATTCGAATCTGACCTTAGAACTGATATATCTAATCTTGCGATATTAAGATTTTCGATTGACAATACGGCATAACTCAGATTTTCGCAATGTTCGGGCTCTATAAAACCGCGAATCATTTTATGATATATAAATAGTTAAGCACTTAAGAAAATAACTCTCTTTTTCTTCAAACAACTTTTGGAATCCTTAAGATATCTTTTTTCATTACGGAGATATCGACGGATGAAATTATTGCAATTTCGACCCTAAGAAATAAAATTAAACAAATTCGGAAACCAAACAATTTTTTTGTTGATATTTTTAGTACCGAATTCGAAATTCTTTTAGGGGTGTATCTAAGCCCGGCTGCAATTTGGGCAAATTTTTCCTTTTTATAAAAATTGCTTTATTTTAACATTTTATCACATTGAATTGGCACCAAAGTTGGGACAACAATTTTTATTTGGGCTAACATTATAAACGGTATTTAAACACTAAAAAAAAATTTGTAAAATTACAAGAAAAGTTTGTAACTTTTTTTTGTTACCTCCTATTTGACAAGAATTCCTTGTTATTTTGCAAGCCTTTTACCAATAATTTTGTATTTTTTTGACGCGATAAAACTTACAAGGAGGTTTTGTAACCTTACAAGATTTTTTGATACCTCATATTTTACGAGAATTCCTATTAAAATTTACGAGCTTTTTTGTAATATTACAAAAATTTTACCAATAAAATTGTAAATTTACAACTTTTTGGCGAAATCAAACTTACAAGAAATTCTCGTAGATTTACTAGGTTTTTTTTTTTAAGAAATCTTGGAAATTTGTAAAATTCCAAGAAAAGCTGTAAAATTACAAAAAGAAATGTAAATTTCGATCGAAAATTATTTGTTAAAAACAAGAAAAACTGTCAAATATTGATAAAATGGGATTACGAGACTTTTTTTTAGTAATTTGATTTTCTTTTGAGTGAAACTTCGCCATAGCAGATATAGATTTCTTTTTAATAAAATTCCTAAAATTCTTAAAATTATATACAATTCGTGGTTTTATATTCAATTTAAATTTTAAATTTATATTATTCGGTTAACCGAATAATTAAAATTTAACCTTTTATTAACCGATTAGATCTCAACCCCGGTTAATTATTTGCTCGATTAACCGATTAAACCAGAACTTCGATTAATTGAATAGCCTACTGCTGGCTCAGCAGAGTATTTCTGTAATTTAACAGAGTGATTATTTTGAGTGTAGGATCTTGATTATATAATAAAAAAAAATATATTTTTCTGCGTGTACAATAACACAATAAATTACAATGTTAGTCAGTCATTCATATCTAAATTTGATTTAAATGTTTTATTTTTTTTATTTTTTTCGTTTGTATTTGATGAAATAAGCTTCAGCATCACAATCATCATCATCATTATTTGTCATTATTATCATCTTTACGTAAGTTTTATAGGGAAATTTATGCAAATTGTTTGTAATATGTAATTGAAAATTTATTTCGAAACATTGTTGCTACAAAAAAAAATTGTAATTACAATAGCAGCAGCAACAACTACAAAAAAATCTAGTGCCAAATACGGTGGCACACGCCCTGCCCACACATAGAAACGCCCACTGAATGGGAAATTCAAAATAGAAAAAAAATGCAATAGAAACTGTAATGAGAAAATTAAATATTGTAATTCCCAGTTAGATTTTAAAATTAAAAAAAAAAAACTAAAAAGTAATAGAACACACACAGTGTTTTTTTTTTTTGTTATTTATTCGTTTTATATAAAAACTTAACAGCCTGTTGCCTTTTTTGTTAGAAAAATTATTTAAAAAAAGAAAGAAAAACTACATTTAAATACTCGTACATAGTTGTAAATATAATAAATAATCATTCGTGTGGTATGAGATCATTTATTATTATTTATCTTGAATTTTTTTTTTCTATTAATTTTTTTTTTTTACACATGATAAAAGGCGGAGATGTACTTACAGCTTTCTTTAAACTTACTGACCTTGAAATTGAAATTTTCCCAGATCCAGTGGTAGTTTGGTTTGTACATGAGTTGATATTGTGGTACACATATACAAAATAGTGGAAGTGCTGTAAAAGGCTGCCACTCTTACAAATACACTCATACTTTAACGAAATGCATGTTGTATATATGTACATTGGAATATACAGGGTGGTAGTTAGAAAAAATATTTCGGAAGGGTAGACCAACTGTATTTATCGTGATTTTACTATATCATCCAGGAAAAGTTGATCGCCCCTTGTTAGGATTAAGGCTCTAATTCTCATGCTTTAAAGATCAAAAATATGCACCAAAACACACAAATTACACCGTTCGACACACGGTAAATTCTGAAAGTAGGGCCGGAAATAAAATCTGATGTCTCATAGTTTTTCTAGATTAATTCACGTCTTCGCGAAAAACGCCAAACAAAAAATGTATTAAATCTACTTCTAAGCTAAATGACCATTAGTCTTCAGTGAAATTTAATGGCAGTTCTTTTTTAGAACGTATCAACCCTCTATCTCCCATTTTTCGGGGTCATTTATGTCCTTTCATGAAGATATTAAATTTTTTACATTCGACAAATCTGAAAGATCGTACAGCTCCCTAGATCCAAGTCTCTAAACCAGAAATTGCAGGGCAATAGCATATAAAGTGCTCTGTAGTTTTCAACTTCTCCACATTCATAAAACTCCGGTAATAGTTATTTGACGGCATAATTAACCGCTCTGCGTGTTTTCCAACCACTGTTCAAATCGCTACTCTTGAAAGCGATATCAGTTCACTTGTGCGCTTCTGATTAATAGAAGGCCAAATCTGTCGTGTAGACTACACGTTCATCCATATGTTCATCTCTGATTAGTCTGCGTCGCCAAAAAAACCGAAGATTTTGCTTGCAAGTTTCTAGAGATATACCAGTTTAGCAAATTTTCTGCTGGGGATGGCCACTACGCTGCTATTCCATTTCAGTGCGCTATTAGGTCGAATAGCCGACGTTACCGCATACTTGCCTTTCCAATATGCCGAATGGTATTAGGTCAAGAAGGATTTCTATTGTACTGATACACATTGGCTCCATTCTTTATACCTTCATGATAAAGACACAGTTTCCCAAAGAAATGGGATGCAGACAAGTTTAGTTTTGCTCGATTTAACTTCAAGACCACAGTATATTGCCAATTTAAACATATCTTTTAGAGAACCCTGAAGAATATCCCTTAATGTTGGCGGGTGCTTTCCATTTACCGCTATTGCGACATCGTCAGTACATGCGACATCGTCAGTATATGCGACAACATGACAACCACGTGCTTCTAGAGAGAACCGCATTGAATTCAGTGGCAGGTTCCAAAGAAGCAGCAAAATATCACCTCCTTGTGGTGTGCCCCTATTGACAAATCTGAATATGACAGACGCTCCCACATTCAAACGATGCTCCAATGAGTCAATGGGTACCCTACTGTCATTGATTCCTTTGCACCCGATTGAGAAGCCTTAAGATGGACCTTGAAGCACCTGTTAGATATAAATAGTGACGTTATCAGACGGTGATCGTTTTTAGAAACCACGACATTTAAAAAACATGTTGGTTCCAATAAGCATCACATTGGATTTTCATTTCTAGAACATCTAGAGTAACATCTAGAGATTCCTCAACAGCTACACCACCCATGGATATAGATGACTCTGATTCCACAAGCCGTCTGTGGGTCAAGATACAACATTAGGTCTTACTAGCATTAAAATTTTCCCTATTCGCTAGATTCTACTCGGAAATTGTTGCTAGGTTATGACTCAGTGTGTCATTCATGTTCTGCCTCATGGCTTCAACCTCAGTACGCCTTGGTCTATGATTAAAGGAAAAGTAATGACAAATGTTGATGTCATCAGCGAAAGAATAGATAATATTAGAAATGAGACCCAGACGGTCGTTAAGAAAAAGTGAAGGTGAAAGAACAAATGCTTGCGGTACCCCTGAATTCAAATGCAACTCATCTGATGAAAACTTATCTAACACTTATAGAACGGTCTCTAAGAAAGCTCGATATAATTCAAGAGAAATCAATAGTAACACCAAATGCAATAAGCTTCGAAACGAGGACACCATGTCACACACGATGGAACGCCTTGGGATTATCCAGAGTAACCACCAACGTTCCGAAAGAAACGTCAACAGGACTCTTGATAGTTGACCAATCGGTATTTAACCATGCTCTACATCTCCTTAGAGAGCATAGAGCAAATTGCTATTGGGCGTTAGATATCAGGGTAAGAAGCCCCAACCTTTTTACGAATTAGCTGAACGTAAGCCACCTTCCAGCATAGGGGGAAAACTCTTACACGGTAGGAGAAGCAAAAAAGTTTGCACAATGTTTTAACACTAGTGTTGAAATACCATCTGGTCCCGGGGACGTTAAGATCTTCAAGAACCCTTTCAACTGCACGTGCTCGAAAAATTATCTTGGATATAGTAAGGAATAGTCTCTCAATTTCGGGCAGTGGTTGATTGCTTTCTGGCAAGAAAGACTTTCTTGCCCAGGAACATTTTTTGGAACAAATTCCTGGTTCAATAGATTCTTGAATATATTCTACGGTAATCACAACAACATTTTCTATATAAAATTATTTTTCAAAAAAACTATATGCTCTAAAAAACGGTTGCTTTCGGGACAATTTCAAATAAAAAATCATTGATTCTGGAATGTTAAGTAGAACCTGTTGCAGGGTAATTTGATGCGTTCTTCAAAAAGGTTGGATTTATCAACCGAGTCTGGTCATTGGATGAACTAGTAGTATTCTTTTCCCTTTTGACAATTGACCAGAAGGTCTTGCTGCCCGCTGAGCAGCAAGGACCTTAGCAATAAAACGCTGTTCGCACAAAAGGTTTTCGCGTCTGAAAACTCTGGCGCATTCGTTTCTCGCCTGCTTGCGTAACTCGTCACTAACTGGATTTTCGTCATTACGGCAAATACTGAACGTATCCTTTCGGGATCTGACTGCATTTCTGCATCTCTGATCAAACCAGCACTTATGTTTTGGTTAAGTCAAAATTGGCTTAGATGGAGTAAATAATTTTGTTCCCGTCATTATTATATTTACCATAATTTGTGTTGCAGCGTCAGCATTGTCATCAAGAAAACAGAGTTTCCAGTTGAAAGAAATCGTTGAGTTCAGCTCAACCGGCCTTTTTATAGACAAAAATAAAACGCTTCTGTGTTGATTGAAAAGCATTGCGAAGGTCCAAAAATGAAAACGATGCAGAAATAAGTTTGTGATCCGAGTAACCGAGAGGCGCAAGTAATTTAGCTTCATATTTGTCAAGATGCGATGTGAAGAAAAGATCAAGAGTAATACAAAACTGCCCTTCAAAACATGGGATGTATAAGCCCTCGTTAGTCTTTTGGCGAAGCCAAGAAGCATTGTGTGCGTTGAAGTCCCCAGCACCGACAATCGCGCTACAGTTGCCAAGGATTCCAGTATTGGAATCGGATATCGAGTTAAACCCATTGTAGGAGTTTACCGTCCTCATATAAAGGCTCTTGTAAACCCGAAGTCTAAAATGTGTGTCCTGATTTGGAGTTTAACCCAGAGAGAGAGTCAAATTCGACATCACTACAGCCCAGATGAGGGAGTAGTTAGTACGCAACATTTTCCTAATATATAACGCAAGGCCCCGATGAAAAATAAAATGTATAAAAAGTGATACCCCGGTATTTGAAAATCCTATGGATCAGCATCCTCTCTTACCTGGGTTTCATATAAGGCGAAAACATCTGGCCCAATCCCCAATATTTTTTTTTTTACTTTGAGCCAACACTCAGGGGATGCCCCCTACTAATGCAATGCACTATGTTTGTATTAGGAAAATATGTTATGAGGAAAAGGAAACAGGGAGTAGTGTTTGTGGACATTTAATTTGAACTTTTCTAAATTATAGTCTACTGGAAAGATTTCTGCGGGGAGTTTGTTCCACATACGGCTAATTCGACGAGAAACGAATTTTCTCTGTAATGCGTTGTGCAGATAGACCTTGAAGCACCTGCCCAGATATGGGAGTTGTATTCCATTTTCTAATATAAAACGCAAGGCCCCGATGAGAAATAAAATGTATAAAAAGTGATACCCCGGTATTTGAAAATCCTACGGATCAGCATCCCCTCCTACCTGGGTTTCATATAAGGCAAAAACATCCGACCCAGGGGATTTAATATCTTCAACACTTTTTGAATGATAAATCATGAGTTTTGAAAAAAGACATATCCAAGCAAAAATAAATCGAGATTTTGGCGACACAGCATCTTTTTATAGCATACCGAAGCGCATCCAAAGAGCGCTCTTGAGGATGCAGTAAAAGTAAGGGGAAAAAATTTTAATTTTTTCTTAAGATTTTTTATAGGAAACTTATAATATAAAATTATTTCTCGATAAAATTTTACACTTGCTTTCCTTTTTAATATATTTAACACTTTTTGAAAGAAAAACGATGAGTTTTGGAAAAGACACATGATTTGACTGCATCATTATTGCGCAATTATCGGCGCTGCAAAAAGTGCTTCAATCATAACACCTTTAACACATTTTGAATGATGATAATAAATAGGCCAGATTTTAAAATATTTTTTATTATTAAAAAAATGTTGATTACCTACACAATTTCCACTTTAATTTCAGAAAATACATATATTACAAAAGAAATGTCCTATCATATTTTGGAAATTCCAATTATATTTAAAAAATTTTCAATTATATTTGAAAATTTCCAATTGTATTTCAGAAACTTTCATTTATAACCAAAAAAATCAATTACATTTAAAAAATTTCCAATTATATTTCATAAATTCTCATTTATAATTCAAAAATTTCCAATTATATTTTAAGATTTTCCAATTGTATTTCAGATATAGTCAATTGTATTTATACAATGTATACAATTTCAGATTTTCCAAGTGTATTTCAGAAATAGTTAAATGTGTTTCGTGTTTATTCTGCTTAAATCAGCTCTAAAAAGGTACATGAATTCCTGCATCTTTATAGCGGTTTTATCAGCGCTCTAAATAGACATGATTTCAGAGCATCTTAAGAGCGCTTTTTCGGTGTATCCAACTAGCACTCTAAAGTGTAACATCGCCTTAGAGAATCATGCATGAATTCAGCAGGTTTGGATGCGCTCCTTGACTCAAGTTTCCTTTCCAAAAGCTGCTGCCAGTTCAGCAAAATTTCTGCTGGGATGATTTAACACCTTTTTTTTGTGCTCTATCATTGCTAAAAAAGTGGTTTAGCTTTGGAAACGCTTTTTTAATCGTTTGGCATATTCTGCCGAATATTGAATAAAACTTTGATGAAAAGTTTTTTAATTTCAAAACTGCCTTACTACGACTCTGAAGAATTTGCATGTGTCCCTTTGGAAAATTTGTGCAATTGTGTATATGAAAGGGAAAGCTATAAAGCTTTCCAACAAAGCTATTTCATTTACTCGTTATTTAATATTTTTTGTAAATTTTAAAAATTTATCTATTTGTTGTGATTTTAGTTTACATTTCTACATCCATATATCTTTTCGAAATATTTTTCACGAGATTTATTACTTTTGGTATCCAAAAAAAAAATACTTGTGTTTATCTCAATTTCTTAAATATTCAGGTTTATACTCAAAAATGCATTTTCTCTCTATTCCCATACTCTCGAATTTCCAATTTGTTTGTTTGCATTACATGAACTTTTATTTTTTTATTCTTCTTCCTCTTCTAAAGCCCATTTATCATGTCAAAATGTTTTTGTTTGTTGGACTGTGTTTGTTGGAAAAAGAACAGAATAAAAATACGGAAAGGAGAAGAAGAGGAATCTAAAAAGAAATAATTTGCGCAAATGCAGTTCATGTTCAAGGCCACAATTAAAATTGCATACAAAAGCCCCGATACACACGCACATACACTAAACTAACGATAAACAAAGCCGCAAACACTAATAAATTTACTCGTTACGTTTTTTGATATCCTTCAATGTGTGTGTGTGATGTACTGTGTAAGTGTTTGTGTGTTTGTTTTTATTTTCTATCTATTCAATTGCCATACATTTTATAGTTGTCAACTGGGCTTTGGGCTTGTCATTTATACGTGCATAAATGTATGCATGTTTGTTTTTTTTTTCTGAGTGTGAGTGAGTGCATTTACACTGTGATGAGTGCGTGTGTGTGAGTGTGTATATATTTTTTTTTTTTTTTATAATTTAGTAAATATTTTGAATTATTATAACTCAAATATGCAATCAATAAATTGTTCTACAACACTTTTTATTATTTTTTTTTTGAATTCTTCTTTATATCTACTTCCTAGTTTGTTGGTTATTTTTTAATTACAAGGAAGGAATTCCCATGTGTTCCCATTTTTTTTACACAATTTGCAGGTACTTTTTTCTGTTTACCCCATAAAACTTAAAGAAATATCCCCGAAAATCCCTATACAATATAAAAGCAAGTACCATTGCACATAGGGGCAAAATGGTATGTTTTATGGCATCAATTAAACCGCTGGATTTTTGTAGTCGATATGCCCACCGTTTTAAAGAGCGCAGCTTTACGATTAAATTTATGTAAAAGCATGTAAGACTTTCTTTGCAAAATTGCGAAAAAATGCGCAAAAACGAAAAAAAAAAAAATAGTTTGTTTGAAGTATAAAATTTTGTAAATTTTTATGTCAATATACATATATACACAGCTATCGCTAAAATAAGTAAGTATTAGAATTACATACATATAAAGTATTCCACACCAAATGTTCCACTAAAAAAAGTTATCTCGTATAAATTTAAAATTTGAAAAAAAAACTATTATCAATTTATTTTTGGAAGTTGGGATTAAAATCAGTCATGGGGACGTTGATGGAGGTGTCTGGGGATACCTTCTTCCTCGCTATAGGTATTTACAAATTGATTAAGTATGATATCTGTGCTAAAATAGTACAATTTTATCAAATTTATATATTATTTTCATAGCCACGCCCCCAAAAGTGGGCTGGATAATATAAATGGCATATGCTACTCCACTTATTTATTTGGTAGGTCAAGGAACTTCTTTTCATAAAAATTTTTGATGTGTTGAACAAATGTAAGAAACCCCTCTAAAAATAGTGTTTTCCAAGATTTTTTTTAATTCTTTAAGGGGAAGCTTTTTTCACCTGGTCCGATTTTTCCCATTTTGGAACTTAATCAGCTTATGACCAATAGATATATTCGTGCCAAGTTTAAGGGGTCTAGCATTTTTGGTTTGGACTGCATGTGGTTTATTAGTAAAAAAAAGTCATATTTTTAAAGTGCAGTTTCACAAAGCGGGCGCTTTTCGTGCAAGTTTCTATGACTGATTCTAGTAAAGAATTATACCACTTACCACTGTATAAAAATATCTAAGGATAATGTAGGATAAGTCTTGACTTTTTGACCTTTAAGCTTATGTTTTAAAAATCGTCATAAAAAGGATGTTCTTAGAACGGCTATAACTTCTCTAATATTCAATGCAATTTGGTCAGAATGAATGAAAATAATTTGTGCTAAAATTACCTTTTAATTTATGTGTATAGTTCCAACATTTTTTATTTGTTTACCTTTCATTTTGAGTTTTCAACTTAAGACTATTTAAAATATTTTTTTTGTTTTTTTTAACTTTTACTAAATTTAACACAGTGCCAAGAAACGGAAAATGGATAAATCAAAAAAGTAAAAATGCAGTCAAGCGTAGAAAAGTATAGGCTTTCGATATAAAATAACAATGTTAGCAAAATCGCTTTTTTAAAAAATGAATTGTTGCCAAGAAGCCCCATATAGCTGCCCCTATGTGCATTGTAAGTGGCTGCTGACATTTTACGTCATCACACTATGTGTGAGGTCCGTTGTGATACCACGGGACTGTAATTGGTTCCCCTACTGCCGTTAAACTAATTTGAATTTCTTATGAAACTCCTAAGATTTTGACATCCGACAAATCAGAAAGATCGTGCAGCTCCCTAGATCTCAGTGAAGCCAATCTCTGACCAGAAAGTGCCGGCAATGAATGAAGTGTTAGATAATTTCCAACTCCTCCTCATCCATGCAACTCCGTTAAAAGTCATTTGGCGGCACATTTAACCGCTCTCCGTGACGTCGAAATCTCTTCTCTTGGAAGCGATATCGGCTTACTTGTGCTCCTTCTGATTAGGAGAAGACCAAATCTGTCATGTTGTCTCACACTTCCATGTGCCCCTCTCTGATAAGTCTCCGTCGCGGAACAAAGCCGTAGATTTTTGCAATTTTCTAGAATCATACACTCAAAAGAAAAACTATGTAAAAAAACGACTTTTAATTTGATTTAGCAAACTTTCAGCAGATTTTCCTGCTAAAATTGTTATTTTTACTAAAATCTCTGTTATTAAATTTTACAAAATAACAGAGCATTTACTGAGTTTTTATTGATTCTGTTTGCTGAATTTCGAAATATTTTTGAACATATTTTTAACCAAGGTTGGCAATCGATACACTCCTAGAATAACGGTATTTGGCTATTGTACCGCAACCAATAAAGGTACACGGGTGGTCGAAAACAGTTTTAACCTTAAAGTGCGAATACCATAGCTTCTTCGATGGAGCACTTTTGGCAAAAAGTTTAAATTGCAAAAAAAAAAAACTTCAAAATCAAAATATATGGGGCATTCCATGTGAAATCGGACACTTTGAAAAACTTTTTTTTAGATTTTCCCAATTTATTTACAGTTTTTAGTACCCTTCGAAAACTCCTTCTTGGTAAATTTTCAGATTTTTTTGATGACCCGTTCAAAAGATATTGAATTTTTAAAAATTGGTAGTTTGTTCCATAGTGACATAGTAATCCATCGACCGTTTTGTAGATCTGGCATCACCAAAGATAATTGCAAAATTCTGGCAATGCCAAACTAAAGTTCAAACGTAAAGCAAAGAGAGACAAAAAACAATCTGCATTCTCACTGTAAAACTGTAATCTTCCATCTCGCTCACATTTCGATTTGTGATAAAATTTCGTAAACAATACCATATGGTTTTTGTTTACTACTTTTTCAAACGCCATTTGTTATACTACTCTATGACTCTGTTTTGTTCCTTTACTCAAACTTCTTTTAATCATAACTTCTTCAATAATGGTCCAAATTTCAATTTTTTGCAAAAAATTCTTAAAAGCGCTCTAGTATGCGATTTTTAAGTTTTAAAATTTAAATCTCATTTTTGAAAATGTTTGTACTCTTCGATTTTTTTGAAATTTTTTTGTATAAAAACATCTATCGATTCTACAAATTTTTTGCCCAGGAGGATCGTGGGATAACGATTATTACTATTTTTTTAATTTTTTTGAAATGGTGCGTCATAGAGGGGTCCTTTATAAGACCGACTCCCATTAATTTTTACGTCTTAACATTTCTTTGGAACAAACTAATACCGTATCTCCAATTTCTAAGGGGGCTCCCACACAAAACGACATTTTTTTAAATTTGCTCCAACCGCTCTAACTGCCCTAATAGTGCCCTTAGAGCAACAAAATGTATGACCGACCCACAATAGTTTTTTAGTCCAAATATTTTCTCAGAACACACCTACCCTCTATCTTTAACTGTTAAGGCGGTCCCCATACATTTTTTTTATTTTTTGTAAATTTGTTTTATTTAATTTTTTATTTTATTTTTACCCTAAAACATTTTTTAAAACATACCTACGCCCTATCTCCACTCCCTAAGTAGGCTCCCATACAAATAACAGTTGGAGCAAATTTTATAAAAATGTAATTTTGTATGGGAGCCTACTTAGGGAGTTGAGATAGGGCGTAGGTATATTTTGAAAAAATGTTGTAGGGTAAAAATAAATGGTGGTCGGTCTCACTAATGGTCCCTCTCGGACGCACCATTGGACCGGTAGAAGCTGATTAAATAAAACAAATTTACAAAAAATAAAAAAAAAAATGTATGGGAACCGCCCTAAAAATTACAGATAGAGGGTAGGTGTGTTCAGAGAAAATGTTTGGACTAAAAAAATATTGTGGGTTGGTCATACATTTTGTTGGCCTAAGGGCACTATTAGAGCAGTTAGAGCGGTTGGAGCAAATTTAAAAAAAATGTCGTTTTGTGTGGCAGCCCCCTAAGGAATTGGAGATAGGGTATTAGTTTGTTCCAAAGAAATGTTAAGACGTAAAAATTAATGGGGATCTGTCTTATAAAGGACCCCTCTATGACGCACCATTGGAGCAGTAGAAATAATTTTAAGAATGGAAAATTACAATAAATTTTTTTCAAAAAATTTTAAAAAATTGTAATAATCGTTATCCCACGATCCTCCTGCGCAAAAAATTTGTAGAATCTATAGAAGTTTTCCACAAAAAAATTAAAAAAAAAAATCAATGGGTACAAACATTTTCAAAAATGAGATCTAAATTTTAAAACTTAAAAATGGCATACTAGAGCGCTTTTAAGAATTTTTTGGGATTTTTTTTTTTAAAGTACGTAAAAAAACAAAAATTTTGAAGAAAAAAAATTTGAAATTTGGGCCATTACACTGCGGAACACTAAAAAATAAACAAGAGTTACGACCATAATTTCTCTATATTTCGGACATGCTGAATCGAATGGCGTACTCCGTTTTTCGATGTATGGTACAGTTTTCTTGTAAAATGTCATTAAATATTGGCTGATTTTCAGCTGCTTTTTTAACAAAAAAAATTCCAAAGCTAATGATTTTTAAATTTTATGGCATGGAAAACAATGATATAACTTGTAGCAATATTTCTAATATAAATTTGGTTTAAAGCTTTTCATCTTAACCCCTTTAATTCGCGGATTTCTTAATTTTTTTAAGTTTTCGCGAAATTAACCGCTAAATTTGTCTCTGATAAAAAACTTGCATTTTGTGGATCATAAAGGCGTCCATGACACTACGAATAGTGGACAAAAAACATCTATGTTATATGGACCATCATGAAGAAAATCGCGAAAAACCGTTTTTTTGTATATGGCAGCATCACTTTAGGAGATGATTTGTGGCTTCATCTTTTAGTATATAATGTGGGAACCTTAAACAATGAACTGACCCAAAATTTGTCCAAAAAAGTTTTCATTTGCAAAAGTTATCTTAACAAAAACTATAATTATTGTATCGCAAACACTGAAATAACAGTTTTTGTTAAGATAACTTTTGCAAATGAAAACTTTTTTGGACAAATTTTGGGTCAGTTCATTGTTTAAGGTTCCCACATTATATACTAAAAGATGAAGCCACAAATCATCTCCTAAAGTGATGCTGCCATATACAAAAAAACGGTTTTTCGCGATTTTCTTCATGATGGTCCATATAACATAGATGTTTTTTGTCCACTATTCGTAGTGTCATGGACGCCTTTATGATCCACAAAATGCAAGTTTTTTATCAGAGACCAATTAAGCGGTTAATTTCGCGAAAACTTAAAAAAAATGAAGAAATCCGCGAATTAAAGGGGTTAAGATGAAAAGCTTTAAACCAAATTTATATTAGAAATATTGCTACAAGTTATATCTTTGTTTTCCATGCCATAAAATTTAAAAATCATTAGCTTTGGAATTTTTTTTGTTAAAAAAGCAGCTGAAAATCAGCCAATCTTTAATGACATTTTACAAGAAAACTGTACCATACATCGAAAAACGGAGTACGCCATTCGATTCAGCATGTCCGAAATATATTGAAATGATGGTCGTACCTCTTGTTTTCTAAAATAGTGGTTAGTTTTGTCACGCAGTGTTATTGAAGAATTTTTGAGTAAACCAAGTTTGAGTAAAGGAACAAACTACCAATTTTTAAAAATTCGATATCTTTGAACGGGTCATCAAAAAAATCTGAAAATTTACCACGAAGGAGTTTTCGAAGGGCACTAAAAACTTTTTCAAAGTGTCCGATTTGACATGGAATGCCCCATATATAGATTTCTTAAAATCTAAGACTTGTTCTTTAGGAAAAATATCTCAGAATTTGAGACTTTTTCGATAGGAAAAATGTTTTAGAATCTTAGACTATTTGTATAGGAAAAACGATTCAGAATCTGAGATTTTTTCTACAGGAAAAATTACTCTCAGATTCTGAAACATTTTTGATCTAATAATTTTTTTTTTCGGGTATCCAAGCTTCAACAGAATTAGTAGCGACCATTTTGCAGACCTTCCTAGTCAGTTTCTTTTAAGAATTTTGAAAAAATAATATGAAAATTTTTCCGAAATTAGGTAATTTACTTGGTTTCATTAACATATGGAATGCATTTCTCTCTCTCTATTTTATATTTTAATTTTCTAATATTTAATTATTTTTTTATTATTCATTTTGTTGGAAGTTTTCAAAAACTATTTTCTTTATTTTCTTTTCTATTATTGTATGTGTTTGTGTATCTATAATATTTTCTACATTTCTCCAATACATACGAAAATGTTGACTTTTCTAGTGCTCCCCCTTTAATGATTAGTTAGTTAGTAATACGTCGTAGAATATATTTTCAAAATGTTTATAAACGATTTCAAGGTTATGTTGAGGTGGTCAGTTATGGTAATGGTTGTTTTTTTTTATTCTTTCGTTCTTTTTTTAAACTAATATATAATTTAAATGAGAATATTAGCTTGAAATTCAATTAATTTTTTATTTTTTCAAGAGGACATTCAGCCTTAAGGTTATGTAATAATAAAAAGGGATACACACCCACACACAATAATATAGAGATGTACAGTTTCGCTTGTAAAATTACAAGAAAAACTTGTAACTTTTTTTTCCTACCTCCTATTTGACAAAAATTCCTAGTAATTTTACAAGCTTTTTACCAATAATTTTGTAATTTTACAAGGTTTTTACCAATTAAATTGTAAATTTACAAATTTTTTGACAGATAAAATTTACAAGGAGGTTTCGTATTTTTACTAGATTTTTTGCTAACTCCTATTTTACGAGAATTCCAAGTAATTTTTACAAGCTTTTTACCAATAATTTTGTAATTTTACAAGCTTTTTAGCAATTAAATTGTAAATTTACAGTTTTTTTGGCGGAATTGAAATTTAAGGAATTCTCGTGAATTTACTAGATGTTTTTTGTAAAATTATCTTGGAAATTTGTAAAATTACAAAAAACTTTTAAAATTACAAAAAAAAAATGTAAATTTCGATCCAAATTTGTTTGTTAAAAAACAAGGGAAACTGTCAAATATTGGTAAAATGGGATTACGAGACTTTTCCTAGTAATTTGACAAAGTTTTTTTGTGTAAAGTAGTTTCTAAATATTAAGTGGGGGTTTCTGAATTGTAATTGTGTTGTTCTCAATTTTAATAGGACTTTTCTGAATTTTAGTTTGGCTTTTCTAAATGTCAATTGAAGGTTTCTGAATTTAATTTGAGCTTTTTTGAATTTCAAATTCAGTAAATTATCTGTTCAATGATCAGAAAAATTAAAAGAATCTTTTTGAAGCAAGAAAGAAGATTTTTCTTGTAATTCGAGGATTCCACTTGTAATTTTAAAAAGAGCAATTTTAATTCGAAGTAGATCAATTGTAATTCGAAAATTACAAAGAGATTCGAAAGCACCAAATTTAACACTCTCAGTTGTTTTTGTTAAACAAATGAAACATTTTTATGTGAGAAGATTCACATAATTGCTCTTAAATGCAAAGGATTAGAAAATGTTATTTTTTTTTGCCCCCATTTGTGGGCATGGATATAAAAAATAATTTAAATTAAGATAAAATGTATAATCTTTATCCCAGGTTGCACTTCAATTGCCACACCCTGTTTGCTAAGGTGACTATTGCTAATGCACTTTAAGAATTGTATTTAAGTTTGTTAAATAAAATAATTTAATTTATTTCAACTATATAAACAAAACGATTGAGTGAGCGATTTGGTATGCATTTAATTTTGCGTAACACAATTACGATAACAATCAGTTTTTTTTTTTTTTGTTTAAATTGCGAATATTGTAAATGTGTAAGAATTAAAATATTTTTTTTATTTTATTTTTGGTATGACGCATTCATTAACAATATTTCAAATATTTTTCAGCTATTATAAAATTCATGTTTTTCAAAACCATGAACAGCTTACACATGAAATGTACAGTCGATCTGGAATGACCATTCCATACCCTACATCAGCGGTTACCAACCTATGGTACGCGTACCACTACTGGGTACGCGAATCTGTTCGCGGGGGTACGCAAAATTTTAGTAATTTGGACATTAGTTTTAGATTAGCCTTTCAATCCTGGTTTCGCATCTGGCTTCCAAAGTTTTATATAACGTCAGGTGTTTAAGAAAGTTGAGGTCAAAGTTCACAAAAAACTTATTTTTGTGCAATTTAGAGAGCTTTTTTTGAATGATATTTTGAGATCTGACCAATTAATTTCGATTAACCTTTCGATGCTGATTCCGATAATGGTTCCCAAATTTTTCTATGATGTCAGGTTTTTGAGAAAATGTATGTCAAAGTTCTCAAAAAAAGTGTTTTTGGACATTTTTGAGACCGGTTGTGATAGAGTCGAAATTTTGGTACCATTTTGTTAAGCTCAAAATGCCCTTTTTATTGTATATACGAGGGTGTTTCATTCGAAAAATCACGGAACTATAGATCTTCCCTCGTATTACAAAAAAAAAAAAAAAATATTAAAAAAATTAAAAACATTATATTTCCGCCCCCTGTGATGGGTTTTTGGACCTTTTTAAGAGTTCAAAAAACGTCCATTATTTTAATTGTTGGTTGAATCGCCTGGTGAAATCAGACTTGGAATATTTTCAGCCGTTTTTGCTCTGCAGAAAAATCAGTTCAAAATCCGTGTTTTCAGATGCATTAAACCACCCCAGGAGCGAACATTTTTCCAAAAAAAATACCACCACTGTTTTGATCTCCCGTAAACCCTTCAAAAAAATTATAATACTCGCAGATCAAAAATTTCAAATTTTATATTTATATGTGAAGTTTTTAACGAAATCAAAAAACTCGTTAGGGGGTACGCGGCTGATAAAATTTTAAATTAGGAGTATGCGAGCCAATAAGGTTGGTAGCTGCTGCCCTACACAATAGGGCGGTGCGTCATGATCATAAAACAGCTTGAAAACTATAACTTCGAGGATTTTTTACGAGTTGAGGACTACAAAAACGCCTTTTGACGATTTTTTTTCGTATCTGCAGTATTTATTTGCATAGTTATAGGCCTTTGAAAATTCCGCGAATTTCGAAATTTGGATTCAAAATTGAGGTTCCCTGATTGGTGCCTTTAAAGTTTTTCTGCTTGGCCGGCCTTCGACCGGGCTTAGATATTACACACTCTATGCATTAAGCCCACCCTCTCCACAAAATAAGAGGATTATGATCGAAATTATTTTGGACTTGGTCCCGACCGGAAACGTTTTAGTCGTAGTTCCAACAAGGAATGGGCAAAGTCCCTATTGGGTTCAAAACCATTTTTGAAAGGGTTATACGCTAAGAAAATTATGTCATTAACTGATTTTAGAAAAATTTCTAAAATAACTTACATTAAACATTAAAAAATAACGTCACTTTCATTATTTTTTACCAACTAATTCGAAAAAAAATAACCTACGAAAACATTAAAACTTAATGATTGTTGTCTTATTTTTACCAACTAATTCGAAAAAAATTGCCTACGAAAACATTAAAAATTAATGATTTCGTAGGTTATTTTCACAATTTTTCTATTGAATTTTATTTTAAAAATTTTTAATAAAATTTTTGGGGAATCGATCCCGCAATCAACTGCATTCTGGCCAGACACTCTACCCATCGTGCCAAAGTCACTTGATACAAACATGTTTTTATTTTCAATAAATAATTTTTTGAATTTTTTGTCTGCAAAACAATAACCAACACAAGTAGGTAAAAAATAATGACTGCTCTATAAAAAATGCCAACAATTCAAAAAAAAAAAAAAATAACGTACACAAATCATTAAAAATTAAATAATAATCACTTATTTTTACTTACAGAACAAAAATAAATGACTTTAAAAATTGAATGCTAATGAAAATCTTTATTTTTAATGTTATTTTCGAAACAAAGGACAGAAATAGTCATTTAAAAAAACTGAACATTGAACAAATGTTTTTTCTTTTAAAAACGACAAAACGTAAAATTTTCTAAATAAACTACAAACAGTTCATGACATAATTAGTTAATGGTAATATTTTCAAGTTTATTTTCTTTGTTTTAAGTAAATTTTCCATATATTAAGTAAAATTTCCTTATATTCAATTAAATCGAAATAAATTAAAACAAGTGAGAGTGCTAAATTCGGCTGTGCCGAATCGTTATGCCCTCCAACGTAGGGTTTCCAATGCGATTTTAATCGTAATCGGACCAAAACTGAAATCCAAATTTTTCTAGCATGTTCTGTTTTCGAGAAATTCGCGTTTGAAAATTGTTCCACGCGAAAATCTCGAACGCGAATATTTCGAAAACGGAACATTTGGATTGTAGTTTTGGAATACGGAGCTCCATTTGATATGAAATCAAGTCCCATTTGTTGGAAGCAACATAACAGTGGACCACCAAAAGTTCGAAATTATTGGTTTTTTGACTTTTTAACACCGAATTTCTCAAAAACGGTACATGTCAGAAGAAAATTGATGACAGATTTGGATTCAGGAGAAAAAAATCTATAGGAATCAGTTGGGTATTTCACGGTGAGGTGTTTGTTGTCGAGCAGTGTAATTATTTAGCAATAACTTGAAAACAGGATCAGCTAAGATTTTCGTGTTACTCGGGAAAGTTAACTTTACCCGAGTAAAAATATTGTAATATGATCTTCTATACTTTTATATAGTCATATTATTTCATATATGATTATGTGTGACACTATGTATTGTGAGATAAATTTATATAATAAATTTTGATTTGCAATTTTTTTAAGATATCGCCATACATAACTATATGTTGTAACATCAGGTCCCATGCATCATTCCCAATTTCTAAGTGTTTTATATAAAATTGAATATGACTCCATTATTTTTTAATTTTTCTTATTTTTTTCCAAGAACTTTATTTTTTCGCGAATATTTTCAAAGTGTTTTATATAAAATTTTATATGAATTAATTTTTAAAATTTTTTTTCAAGGAAAATTTTTTATCGCAAATATTTTCTAAGTGTTTTATATACAATTTTATATAAATCCATTTTTTTAATTTTTTTGTAAGTTTTTCCACGGAAAAATGTTTTTATTAGAACATTTTCTAAGTGTTTCATATTAAATTTAACATCACTTTATTTTTTGAAATTTGTCAAAGTTTTTTTCAAGAAAAACTTATTTTTATTATTTTAATTTTTCAACTTTTTATTAAAAACTAAAAAAAACATCCGATTTATAAAATTGTATAAATTTAAATATAATTGGATATAATTTTATATAATTGGATTAGACCAAAACTCGTATCAAAGTCGATATAAAGTTATATTTAATGATATTATTAGATATTTTTCGATCAAATCTTATGAAAAAGATTGATCTTTTACGAATTACAATTGATCTTTTTCGAATTACAATTGGAATCTTCGAATTACAAATGGAATCTTCGAATTACAATTGGAGTATTCGAATTACAAATGGAATCTTCGAATTACAAATGGAATCTTCGAATTAGAAATGGAATCTTCGAATTACAAATAGAATCTTCGAATTACAATTGATCTTTTTCGAATTACATCTGTAAATGGTGTAGAAATACTACAAGATACTTGGCTCCAACTGAGAAGGTGATTTCAGTGCCGTCCAGAGAAATGGGATCAAAAGCAGGAATCTTATTTTTGCTCGTAAACAAAACAAGCTCTGTTTTACTTGGATTAACTCCTAGACCCCAGTCTCATGCCAATTTAGACAGATCTTTCAGAGAACCCTGAAGAATGTCCTTCAATGTTGGCAGATGCTCCCCTTTACCGCTATCGCGAAATCGTCAGCATATGCCACAACATGACAACCACGTGCTTCTAGAGATAGCAGCATTGAATTCAGTGCCAGGTTCCAAAGAAGCGGCGAATATGGCAGACGCTCCCAATTCAGACGTTTTACGTCTATTGATTATGTCCACTTTTTACGTGGTCATTGTCCCCATAAAACTGGGAATTATGTCCATTTTTTATTGGGATTATGTCCAAATTTTTTTCGGTCATAGTCCCCACTACCGTTATGGGGATTATGACCGAATTCGTTTTGGTCATAATCCCCATAACGGAAATGGGGGTTATGTCCGTGGGGATTATGTCATGTCATCAGGTTTTCCACCATTAAAACGATCCCACTCTTTACTCCCGGACCAGACAATACCAGAATTATCGAGTCTCATTTCAGGGTGTGGTTTATTTTATTTTCACATACATTTGCCTCCCAAATTTAATGCAAATTACTACATATTTCCCTATGAACTGCAATTAAAAGTTCATTTGATTTTAAAAACATAGAAAACATGCATGTCATACATTTTTCAAATTTGTAATTGATTCGAAAATATTTCACAGCAATCCACATTTTCACACAATTCCTTTTGCAAATTTTTCACCTAAATGAAATGTTCCATATGTTGTTGTTTCAAATACCAATTGCAATTGAATTTTGTTCATGCTTATTTAAATTTGTTTACTTGAATTAAATCGCAAAAAATAGAAAAAATATTTATTAAGTAATAAAATTTTTGCGGGAAATTTATAATTATAATAAAATTAAAGATGCAATATAAAGTACACAAACAAAAATGTTTTGGAATAAATACACGAGTACAAAATGTGGAGAAATAAACTTGAAATTGTTTTTTTTTTTGTTTTTTTTAGAGGCCAAGGTCATACTATGAAATATTTTTCATAGCAAAAATAACATACTTTTCCACAAATATTTTTTTTCCTTTTTTTGTATATAAAAAGGGAAAGAACATTCACATTATGTACTAAAATACATCACATTTCTATATGGATACATGAAAAAATTTTCAAAACTCACTACTAGGATACGGGTATACTCTGTTGTATACCTACAAATGATGAAAATGTGCCTGACTAGAATAGCTATTACAAAATGCAAGTATATAACTACCAGAGTTGATAGATTTGGTTAAAAAAAAGTACTTTTTAAGCTGGAATCAAAAATGACACTTCTAAAAAGGAGAGTCTTTCACAGGGCACCCACCGATTGTCCTGAAACTTGAATATTGGAATGAGGAGAGAAAAATAAGGGTTACCTGTTACCTCAAAAACAAAAAAAAACGTTTTCCCCCCTCACCTTTGATCCGCTAAATGTGAGATTGGCCAGCTAAAAAAAACAGGTAACTCTTATTTTGCTCCCCTCTTTCCTATATGCAAGTTTCAGGACAATCGGTGAGTGCCCTGTGAAAGACCTTCCTTGTAAGTACATGTTATTAGGGTCATTAAGGAACGTTTGCATAGGAAATAGGTCAAAACCTAGAACAACCAAATATTCAGGACAACGTGCTTAACGAGCTAACCAACGCGCTTTACAGGCTTTGGGAATGAACACCTGAATACTCTCGACCTTTTTCTTACTTCCCATCTTGTTAATATGAAGTGAAAACATTTGTACCTCTTGGTAATTCGGATCACTGCACCCAGCGACGTATCCAGGAATTTGAAAAGGGGGGGGCCCAACTCAAAATTTTTTTTAATCACAATGTAATAATACTATTTTCTAGGACTACCCCCCCCCCCCCCTCCCTAGAAATAAAATTTTCTAGAAATTACAGCATTTTTCTGTACCAACAACATAAAAAATGTCTCAGAATTTCTGAATTTTTCTAGAGAAAGGATGCCTCAGACTCAATTTTTAAACTTCAAAATTTTAAACATCTCATTTTTATAAAAAAAATGTCTTCGAATTTGATAATTTTTCTATTGTAAAATATGCCTTATAATCAGAGATTTTTTTTATAAACAAATGTATCAGAGTCTAAGAATTTTGCTATAGGAAATATTCTGAAAATATTTTATACAAAAAATTTTTCAAAATCTTTGAAATTTTCTATAGCAAAAATGTCTTTAAATCCTTAGATGCAGAGGTATTTTTCCTATAAAACCGTTCCTAGAAACAATATGTAACCTAAAAAAAGGTGTTAACCCAGCAGAAATAAATAGAGATTTTGGCGACACAGCATCTGTTTATAGCATACCGTAGCGCATCCAAAGAGCGCTCTTAGGGATGCAGTAAAAGGAAGGGGAAAAAATTTTATTTTTTTTTAAGATTTTTTATATAAAACTTATAATGTGTAATTATTTTTTGATAAAATTTCACACTTGCTTTCCTTTTTAATATTTTTAACACTTTTTGAATAAAAAAACATGAGTTTTAGACAAAGACACATGATTTGACTGCATCATTATTGTGCATTAATCAGCGCTTCAATCATAGCATCTTTGACCGCTGTTCCCAAAAAAAATCCCATAAAAAATGTGAAAATGAAAATTTCCGATATTTTTTTGATGTTCACTTCCGATTTTTTTTTTTCATTTTGTTTCACATAAATAAAGTTTTGTAATGTAAAACGAATGAATTTTTTTGTTATATTTTTTTAAATTTTAGTTATTTGATTTAAACTTTGAACAGACAAGGAAAAAATTCGAATTTTATTTAAAATTCATAAGGTATTTGAAATAAAATTTTTGTTTAAATAAAATTCTCAAAAACATTTGAATTTTATTATTTCCAAAAATAAAATTCTCAAAAAAAAAAGAATTTTATTTTTGGTTTGAATTTTATTTTTGAATTTTATTTTTGGTTTAATTTTATTTTACTTTTGGTTTGAATATTTATTTGTTCAAAATATATTTGTTATTATGGAAATAAAATTCTTTTTTTTTATTAATAAAATTCTTTAAAGAATTTTAAATAAAATTTTTTTGAATTTTATTTCTTCTAAGAATTTAAAATAAAATTTTTAAGAATTATATTTAAAATTCTTTCTTGAATTTTTTGAAAAATTCAAAATTGAATTTTATCAATAACGAATTTTAAATTTTATTGTTTTTCCTTGTCTGACTTTGAATGAACCCGTAAACAAACACCAAACTCGATTTCATGTGATTCGGAAAATATCATGTGATTTGAAAAGTTTTGAAAGACATAACAGAGGCCTTTAACACATTTTAAATGATGATAAATAGGCCAACCAAAAAACAGCCAATGCTTATTTGTTATTTCGATGAATAAACCGATTTGGATTAAACACAAACTCTAATCACGAAAAAACAGAAAAACTAAGATACATTTGTTATAACTTCTTTTGAATATTTTTTCATTTATTGGTAAATTTTTTGTTTTTTATCTCATTTTTACATTTTAATTTTAGAACTTTAATTTTAGAAAATACAAATTTTATTACAAAATCAGCGCTAAAAAGATACATGAATTTACAGCATCTTTATTCTGCTTAAATCAGCTCTACAAAGATACATGAATTCACTGCATCTTTAATCTGCTTAAATCAGCGCTAAAAAGATACATGAATTTACAGCATCTTTATTCTGCTTAAATCAGCGCTCTAAAGACACGTGATTTCAGTGCATCTAAAGAGCGCTGTTTCTGTGTATCCAACTAGCGCTCTAAAGTGGGACATCGCCTTAGAGAATCATGCATGAATTCAGCGCAATTGGATGCGCTCCTTTACGCAAGTTCCCCTTCCAAAAGCTGCTGAACGTTCAGCAAAATTTCTGCTGGGAAATATGTATTTGTGATAAATTTCAAAATTACATTATATGAACCAGAAGATTTAGCCCTCCTGATTACAAATTATCTTACCAAATATATTAATCGTTTAACATTTTTCTGATTGGGGCTTATAAATTCGTAACCGCTAATTTAGGCGTGGTTCTACTGTTACGTATTCGTAAGTTAGCGCGTTCCATTTTCGAGATAATCACTTTCACGTGAGAGCCAATATAAAGGACCTGATTCCAAATTTGGCATTTAAATATTTGTAGAACATTTCGTTATCGAGATATTTGGACTTGAAAATTAATTAATTCTTTAGCGCTTTATGCGGCTCCACTGTTACATATTATTGCCTTGGCGCTACATTTAAGAACTGAATTTTTATAAAATGGAAATCTAGATTCCAAATACGTCATTAAATTATTTTAAGTTGCTTTTGTAAATTCGTTTATAAAAAATTTATCTTTATTTACATAAAAAATAATCGAATTTTTTTATTATTTGCCAGTTTAAATACTGTCCTTAGTCATTATTAAATTTTCAAAACTGCGGTTTATCAATTCAAACCCAATTTTTGAAAAAAGTGCTAGATTGAAATTAAAAAATAATATGAAAATTTTTATTTAGAAAAAACTTTTCAGGTTCTTAGAATTTTTTATAGAAATAATATCCAGTGCTGCCAGTCTTTTTTTTTTTTTGAAAAATCGTCAAAATTTAGAAAAAAAAAAAAGTCAAAAGTTTAAAAAAAAATCGTCACACTAAAAAATGTTAAAAAAATGTACAAAATTCATTTTTTAAATTACAAAAAATTATAAACACACAATTAAGTTATTTCTTTGTACTTTTGTGTAATGGTTTTTTTAAATTTGCACACACAAAATATTATTACTAAATTTTCAGGACTCAAATTTCAAATAATTTTTTAGCATAAAATATTTTTTTGTCAAAAAACACACTTTTTTGGAGCTAAAACTTGGCCTTCAAAAACCACTCCAAAAAGCTGTTTCAAAAGAGCATAAAATGAATGTATAAAGGTTTTTGTTAACAAATTTGTCTATAAAGACCAATTATACTCTGATTTTTGGTTTCAAATATTAGTTTTTCAGTCCAAAAATAGGGCTCTTTTCTTTTTCGAAATGCTATCATACGAAAATTTTACTTATTGGTTACATTTTTGAAGTCCCTAGAAAGTGCGTTTGTTGTTTAAATATTTTTTAAACAAAAAAAAAAACAAAGATTTCTCAGTTAAAATTATAAGAATAAACATTTATTTTTTCATACTGAACAAAAAAAAAATTAATGTCTTTAAATGTTAATGAAAGTCTTTATTTCAATGATGTTATTTCTGAAACAACTCACAAAAGCTGTCATTAATATTTTTTTTCGTTAAACAAATGTTTTTTATAACAAAAAAACAAATAAAATTAAAACACACTATAAACAGTTAACGACATAATTTTTTAAGTGCAGTTATATTTCCAAAAGAGAACATATTTTATTTTATCCAAATTTCATTTAACGTTTGTTTTTAAACCATTGTAAAATCAAAATAGTTGCAGATTTTAATTTTGTGAAAGAAAAGTGGAGTTAAAAAAAAATCGTCAAAATGTATGGGAATCAAATCCGAAAATCGTCAATCGTCATTTTGCTAAATTTCAGAATCTGAGACTTTTAATGTAAAAAAAGTGACTTAGATCCTTAGAGTTTAAATTTTTTTTTTATAGAAAACTGTTTTCATGATCCTGATGCATAATTTTCATTAAATAAAACCAATATAATGTGTTTTCGATACATATTTAACAGATATTTCGATATAAATGACTTTTTAAAAACGAAAATTTGATCTTAATTAAGAGTTTTTATAATAAAATATGTAAAACTTTTCTTCAAAAACCAAAATATTTACAATGGCCGCTGTTCCAAAAAAAGTAATTCACATAAAAAATGTGAAAATGAAAATTTCCAAATTTTTTTGGTGTTCTAGATTTCACATCCGAATTTCTTTTTCGTTTTGTTTCACATAAATAAAATTTAGTGAAAGTAAAACGAATGCACTTTTTTTCTTATATTTTTTTAAATTTTAATTATTCGATTTCCACTTTAAATGAAAACGTGATCAACAAAACACTTAACTTGATTTGATGTGATTCGGAAATTTTCATGTGAATTGAAAAGTTGTGAAAGACAGAACAGAGGCCAATAATAAAAAAAACAAATGTTTGTCACTTGTATTATGTGTTGAAGTATTTACATTTTTTAAAATTTTCCAATCCAAAAGGGGGGGGCCCGGGCCCCCTGGGCCCCCCCCCTGAATACGTCCATGACTGCACCACACATTTCCGCATCCTTCTTGTACTCCGAACTTTTCAACAACAGCTACGAAGCGTTCAGTTTTCATATATGAGAAGGCTCGTTGGGATGAGCTCAATTACTATTACCGGCATTTCAATTGTAGAAACTAAAGGATTAATGTTGGTTTAATCAGACTTACTGGAATTCATTCAGATCCAGATAGAAACCGCTCAAAAATTGGCGTGACAAAAAAAATAATTGAAAGATCTGAGTGTGAAAAAGTAATTAGTCGCCAAAAAATTCTGCTTAAGTTCTTTCAGCTCCTCAGAGCCGTAAGAGCTTTTGGTCGTTCGTTAAAACAGTCAGAAAAAATACTAATTCTTCTATCCCGACTCTTTTAAAAGACGACCAAGTGTTCACTGAACCGGTTGATAAAGCTAACCTGTTAGCTGGCCTCTTTGCAGGAAATTCTTTCTTGCCGGAAAGTAATCAACCACTGCTCGAACTAGAGAGCGTATCCCATACTGTGCCCAAAATATTTTCTGAGCTCATGCAGTTAAAAGGGTTCTTGGGAATTTTAACGTAAAAAGATCACCGTTGCCGAAGGTATACCAGCACTGGTGTTGAAACAGTACTGTTTATTTCGTCATACAGTGCGGGGGCCTTTTCCCCTTGTTGGAAGGTTGCCAATGTGCAGCCAGAAGGTTGCCAATGTACCGCCTTATCGCAATATGCTCAGCGCTCCCGAAGGTAATGGAGATCATGGTAAATTTCGAAACGTTGAAGTCATTTAATCCATCATTTTAGAGGAAGTAAGGGGGTTGCTCTAGATATTTCCAAGGCGTTAAATTGTGTGTGGCACGGTGCACTCATATCTAAGCTTAATGCCTTTGGTGTTGGTAATGACTTCTTTCATTTTATGTCGAGCTCCCTCAGAGATCGTTTTATACATGTTGTTATAGATGGGTTCTCATCAGACGAGTTTTAGATTCACCGCAAGGTTCTGTTCTTTCTCCAACCATTTTTCATTTGTCTTATCGACCTTCTTAGTCAAACTTCAAATCTTATCTACTCTTTTGCAGATGACAGCAACATTTGTCACTCTTTTTCCTTTGACCGTATGCCAAAGGGGGAAGAAGGCAGATCATGAATGACAAACTTAAACAGGATCAGTTGACAATCTCTGAGTGGGGTCTTGCGAAAAGGGTCAGGTTCAATGCACGTAAGACCCAATATTGTGTGTTGTTCTATAGGACTGTGAAGAAATCTGTAAATCCAAGTAAAACTTAACTTCCCGACTAAAAATAAATATACAGGTCCATATATAATTTGAAATTGAGCCATACATAATTTAATATGGCACAACACGTATTTGGATAAAATAAGATGATGAAATTGGTGGATCAAAATAGCTTAAAATTTGTTATATTAGATTAAATATGATCGTTTTTGATCCGAATATTGGGTTTATCTAATTTGATATAATTGTATATAATTTTATATCATAAGATAAAATATATAGAATTTTGCATAAAATATTTTTTTTATCTCATAATTTTCAAATTTATCCCAAGTTTTTTCGGGAAATAAAAAAAAAAACTGCCAAAAAAAAAAATTGTGTCCGGGACTTAGATATTTAAAAACAAAATTAAAAAAAAAAATTTCCTGAAACTTTGTTAAAAAATTTTTACTTCAAAACGCAAAAAATATACAAAAAATATTTTTTATCCAGGACTTAGAAAATATTACAAAACTTTTTCCGAAAATTTTTCAAAATTTGGCTAAATTTTTTTTTTTGTTTAAATCATTTTTAATGAAATTCTTAACTCCAAAACGCAAAAATTATTTGTGTCTGGAAATTTAAAAAAAAATTTCTCGGGACTTAGAAAACTTTTTCCCCCTATTCGGAACCATATACATATATATGTGTATCTCATCTTGTATGAGATCAGACATGGAGTTGTATATCATATATTTATTTATCTAATATTGTATGAGGTCATTCATGGAGTCATATAAAATATTATATGCAACATCTAATTTAATAAAGCTTTATATATTGTATGTGGAGCAACACATGATTCGATATCCTTTTATATGGCACCATATTAAATTTTGGGTGTAAAACTTAATACAAGATACATTCACATATAATTATGTAAAGTACTGTGTATGGCCGTATATAAATAAATTAAATAATATGTTACTATATCTAAACTTTTTTAGTCGGGTTGTCTTGTTTACAAAAAAAATCCGATTCAGGAATGATTATATTTGATTATATTTTTCTGGACGGCACTAAAATCGCTTTCTTAGATGGGGTATATTGAAGTGTTCCTAGATAGAAAGTTAAATTTCAGCTGTAATATTAAAAAGCGGGTGAGAAAAGCAACGATTGCTTTTTATTCCTGTAAAAGAGCATTTGAAAAACGATGGGGCTTTGGCCTTAGAGTCGTTTACTGGATTTATACAGCAGTGGTACGTCGAATTCTACTGCATGGAGTTATTGACTGGTGGTCTACTTTAGAGGCAAAAGGAAAGGAAACGGCGTCTTTATCATGAAGGTACATATAATGGCGTCGATGTGTGTCACTGGAGATCTTCGTACTACACATACGGCTGCATTAGAAATCCTTCTTTACCTAATACCATTTGACATATTGCGTAGGCAATATGTCTGCTCTTCCAGCATTGAGATGGAAGAGCAGCGTTTGTGACCATAGCGCAATCTTCAAAAATAAGATAGTATCACAAAATGTGGACTGTGCTTGCTCAATGAGCCTTTTTGAGCGCCACTTTATCACTATGAGACCATCCGGAGAGTGTTGGATGAGAGCATTCCGAGTAGTTAAGCTTCGATAAATGTTTACAAAGATCGCAACTACACGAAAAATTGGGGTTCGGGGTCTATTCGGAATAGCTAGGGTTGAGCCTGGCTCGAATATTGCTAGATCGTTGCAGTGTTTACCAGGCAGAGATTCTGGCAATAAAAGAAGTAACTGACTAGTTGAGTTGCAATGTCTTGTCTACAACCGCAGTCAGCATCAATTTTTGCAGTCAAACTGCGGCGAAGTCCCTCAACTCAATGTTTCTGAAAACATCTGCTCTAATCTGTTGCACGTGTTTTAATGAGATGGCGACTCAAATGGGGCCAAGGGCACAGCGGCATTCTAGAAAATTGCAATCCCAATGAGGTAGCAAGAATGGAAACTACGTTACAGGATCCAACGGAATCGGAATGTGTTGGAAACTAATTTTCTCTGTAAAGCGTTGTGCGATTCGTTGAACAATCGACAACAAATGGATGTGATCTGCTTGAAAGGCGAGTACTACGGGCATGCAGCTTAACAATTACCGTGGTGGTATTGGTAGAACAATGACGCACAACCCGCGATGCTCCAATGAGTCAATAGGGCTGAATACCCTACTGTCATAAATGAGCTTCCACGCACTCCTTTGCACCAGATCCAGGAACTTCAAGACAGACCTTGAAGCACCTGCCCAGATATTGGAGTTGTACTCCCTTTTAATGAGACGTCAGTGGTACTGGATTAGCGACGGTTTCTTCTGGAATAATATCCTTCTCTCTGAGCTGCATTTATGGAATCTTCTAGACCTTGTAATAAATTCACTGTGGATGCTTGAAGACCCTTACATCGTATTTTCTTAATTAGCTTTTTTCGAAGAAGTTTAGCCGTAAAATCGAGAGTAGGTAATTCTACCATTGAAAACTGTTCTACCAGTTGTTCCTTTCTGAGTGCTCAATGTAAGCTAATAGGATTTTGAATTGTTTTGATTGTATTTACAATTTTGACCCATCACTCCTTTGTTGGCAGTGGTTTATATGTTTTGCTTTGCGATTTAAAATTGGCCCCGTCTTGGGCGCCACTTGTTTGAACGTTTTTTAATTCAATATTGCTAAGTTTTTATACCCTACAACCATAGTATGGGCTAGGCTAGACTCCTGAAGGTTGGCACAAATATGTCTTACGTTGATAGGCTGGTTAAGTTCGTAAATTCGAAAAATCGGACCAGCAGGATCCCCTTGAAGAACTAAACCAAACTCTGAAAAATTTTATTATTAACAGCTTTTTGTTCTTTTGTTAAACAAATGAGACATTTTCATGTCAGGAGAAGTTCAAAGTCTTGCACTGGGACCCAGGGGAGTAAAAATTATATTTTCCCCTCAGCAGTGACCTCTTATACACTTTCAGTTTCATGTGGTACCTAAAAAAAAGTACAATTGGTACCAACATGATCTTCTCTACTATTGTAAGTGCACATAGAAATACACAACTTTTGAAAATTGAATATTTTGTTGCTATGGTAAGTTTTTTGTTCCCACAAAAAGGAGTACGATGGTTTTGATATTAAAGGAAAGATGGATAAATGCATGTATTATTGCAATTGCATCTGCGCTGTTGCAAGCAGCAACAAACAGAATAGCTCATTCCACAAAGGGTGTGAGTTTTAAGTTATAGTTCTTTTTAGAGTACTAAAGAGTGAAATAAAATTTAATATTCTCTAGAACTACTAACTGGAAAGTTGAAAGCTTTTTTTAACAAAAAATTAAATAGAAAATGTAAATGAATTTGTTGCTTTATTTTATTGTGGATATTTTATGAAGCTGTTAGTTGTCATTTTGGCATTTCGATGTTAAAGATGCACATCTACATTTGAAAAAATTCTCGTACACCCACCTACGTAATGACATTAAAAATTCATGAAACGTGTCATGAAAACCACCGGAATTGAAAAAAAGCTCTTTCTGGGAAATTCATTAAGTTCGCCTGTACCCGAAACTGTGTTTTGTATTGAAAAACTTGGAAAGGGAAATAGTGAAAAAAACTTGTTGTTTTTCAACATGTCCTGTTTATTAAAAAAAAATCAAGTTTTCAAAAAAAAAAAAAGAAAAAAATACTCATACACACGTTTCTCTTTTACATCCTTTTTTAGAAAAAGTCCACTATGTAGTTAATTATATACTACATATTTCTATGTATGTATTTATATATTGATTCCCTGCTGTTATCATTTAAATTTGTTTATTTACTTTAAAATCTTCTATAACATCCTTGAGTTCACAGAAAATGTGCTTGCATGTAAATTAGGATTGAACTTATATTTCTTTGAAGTCCTGTCAAAATAGGAATATAAATTGGGATTGACCCAGTCGGCAAAAAAAATCACCCCCGACATACTGCTGACTCTCCCCTTAGCAAATTGTTGAAATCTTCATACAATTTGAAAACTATTATATTATTTTGTCGTGATGTTTTGTTAAGGGTAAGTCTACACCAATTGTTATTCGAAAAAAAAAGATCAATTGTAGTTCGGAAATATCAAATTGTAATTTAAAAATTATCAAAATGAATCAATTGTAATTTGAAAAACATCAATTTTAATTCGAAGATTCCAATTGTAATTCCAAAAAGATTAATTGCAAATCGAACAAGTGAGAGTTTTAAAATCGGGTGGGAAATCCTTGCCCATCGCGGTATATGTGTACAAATTCAATTTATTCTGCTTTGTGTACTTTTTTCGATGGCGGGCCGAAAAAAGTGAAATTTTTCAATACCCTGTGTCCACGCGCAGGACTTTGAACTTCTGCGAACATAAAAATTGTTCATTTATTTAACAAAAACACAAAAATTGGCGTTTTTAGAAGTTGTTTTATTTCTTCAAGGAGGAACTTTTTCCCCCCTAGTTACCTGAGTTACCTGTTTTTTTTAGCTGCCCAATCTCAAATTTAAAAAAGGGTTGCCACCTTATGAAAAAATAAGGGCTTTCAGGAAAATCCGTATAAAAGCCGAACTATACTGAAAAAAAAAGACATAACTAAAATTAAGGAAAAAATGTCTTTGAAAAATTATCATGAATTTTCCTAAAATTTAGTTAAATTTTACTTAAAAATGAGAAATTTTCTTAACTATGAGGAAAAAATTTTAGTTCATTTACTTATAATTAGTTCATAGTTTTCTTTAAATGAATTTTTTTAATAATAGGAAAAAAAATCTTACTGCTAAAGAAATTTTCCACAAATCTAAGAATCGTATCTCTATTTTTAAGATATATTTCATAAAAAACAATTTAGTTCAAGTTTAGTTAAAATTTACTAAAAAAAAAACATCATCGTATTTCTCTTCTTTGGGTCTCAAGACCCAAATTTTAGATCTAAAATTTGAAATTCCCGAGATTTTATATATGCACATATCTCGGTAAATACTGCCAACACGAGAAAAGGTCCAACAGCATTTTTGTAGCTCTTTACTCGTATAACACTTCCGCAAAATACCCGAAAGCCCTCCGATTAATAGTTTTTGAGTTATCCCGTTTTAAAGATTCTCAAGACCCTATCAGGCCCCTTATTACCGTATCTCAAAAACTAAGCAAGTTATAGCGAAATGGACACAAGTTTTGGTTCAAAATCTATGGGGACCCTTAAAGGGCCCAACGGGGTCTCGAGTTAAATGGGGTCCGAACCCATGGGTCCAGGGTCTAGACCCAATCTATTTCTAAAATGTGAAGTATAATTTTTCCCATTTTCTAGTTAAAATTGGCTTAAAATTAAATAACTTTGTTTCCCTTATTTTTGGGAAAATTATGAACTAAAACCAAGAAAAAAAATCTTTGGAGCCAAATCATTCCCTCTTTTTTTCAAAATTGAGTTAATTTTCCCAGATTTTAGTTCACTTTTTTTTTTGAGTGTAGCAGGAATTTCGACAAACGAAAAAATGCGGGTCAGCTTAATTTTGATAGAGATTATTATCTATGATTTTGGCGGTCGTACGTAAGTATATACATCTCCATATAAACTACCCCAACGATTATACATTTTTGACAATAACGAACTTAACGAAGCCGAATTCGGACACGACCGATACACCATTGGATACGCCTTTAAAAATCTTTCGATCTGTATAAAATGTTCATATAGTTTCTTTTGAAGAAATGTGAAAAATCCTCAAAAAACGAAAAAAATCCCGTTTTCCCCCTCCCCTTTGACCCGCTTAATGTGTAACGTAACTCTTATTTAGCTCCCCTCTTTCCTATATACAAGTTTCAGGCCAATCAGTGGGTGCCCTGTCAAAGACTTTCCTTGTAAGAAGATACAAGTTTATTATTATTTAAACATTTTTTTTTTAATCCACGCCCACAAAACGAGGTCAGACCGAAAAAAAAGACATTTTCCTATAGCATAAAAATGTTTGGTTTGTTAAACCAAAACACAAAAAAATCATGTAAACATTTTTTTTTAAAGGTTGTTTTAGTTCTTCATGGGGTAACTTTTTTCCCCTGGTCCGATTTTGCTTATTTCCGAACTTAACCTGCCTAGGACCAAAAAACATATTCCTGCAAAACTTAAGGAGTCTTGCTCTTTTATCTTGAACAGCATGGTGTTAACTACAGACGGATGGGCATCGCTGGAATGTCTTAGAAGCGATCACTGATCAATAATTTATATCACGAATTCAACCAGAGATTTTATAAAATCTGGCCGAATTTGTCTTATGGCGTTTTCTTTTCTGGAAAAAAATGTCGCACTTTCTGCACTTTTTTTTTCTTTAATGACTCTGTGCACAGTTATGCACAGTAAATATAGACATGTTTGGTATCAAAAGAAAGGTATTTTCAAGGCCTATCTAATGCTATATAAAGCATTTTAAAATAATACTCAGTTTTTGAGCCAATTCTATAAATGTAAAAATTTATGGGTTTTTGATACTTAATTGAATAAAATAATCCTGTTTCGACATTTTATTATAAACAGTTAGATAGAACAGGACAATACCTTTCTTTTAGTACCAAACATGTCTATACTTACTGCTCATTACTATACACAAAGAGTCATTAAAGAAAAAAAAGTGCAGAAAGTGCAACATTTTTTTCCAGAAAAGAAAACGCCATTATTTTTTGTTCACATTTGTACTATGGAGCTAACAAAACATATCCATTTTCAGTTTTTTAAATTTTAAAAAAAATAGCGAATTTTTCGCGATTTTTATTTTTTTAAAAATTGAAAAAAATCAAAAAAGTATAATACTTTGAAGAGCCATGTCCTCGAAAGTATTTATCCGAATTCTACCATTCAAAAAGCATTCGAGTCTATACCAATGCACTCAAAAAAATATTTTTTAAAAAAGTACGTTTTTGATGCAAATGCAATTTTTAGATGCATTTTTCAAAATTTTATCAACCTTCGATTTTTCTGAATCGAAAGAATACATTTTTTTACATACAACTAATTGTAAGTGCAGCTTTTTTTGGGCCTTTGGGTTTTTCCAACTTTCGTAATTTTTTCAAAAACTACTTAT